>CM057074.1:3830036-5094894 GCA_029379335.1 Thymus mandschuricus
AAATAAATCTAACTCTAAGAACTTGGAAAACGAAGTAATCGAAAACTAGGAAAAACGAATCTAAACTAAGAACTTGAAAACGAACGAACGATATTAAACTAAGCAATTAAGAACTAAATCTAAGGAACTAGGGAGCAATTAAATCAAATAAAATAAAGCAATAAAGAACTTACGAGATTAAACGAAGAACGAAGAACTAAGTAAAAACTTGAATTAATTGAAGAACGAAGTAGCGATCCGGATCGAACAAAGGAAAACTAAACTAAAGTATTTGAATGCTAAACTAGAGCTAAAACTAAGGTAAAGGGTTGTAGAATTCGTGTACAAGGGGTTAGTATTTATAATAGGTATGAAAACCTAGTTATAGAAGGAAAGGAAAGCTGGCCGCCAGAGTTGGACGGCGTCCAACTCAAGTTGGACAGCGTCCAGAACTTGGTTTTGTTCACTTCGCGCATCTTTCTTGTTTCGGCCGTATCTTCCTCGTCCGAACTCCAAATGGACCTCCGTTTTCGCCTACGTGCTCCTATCGAACCCCTCTTCGATATAATGCTTCTTTCTTCTTGTTTTCTTCTCGTTTCCGCCCTTTTCATCCTACAATACCAAAGACTCCAAAACAACCAAAATCATAGCCACAAACAACGAAAACACACGAAAACTAAGGGAAAACGAACACGAAAAGACAATGAAAAACCTAACATCTAGACACCAATCAAAAAGACAACGACGCTTTTTTTTTTGGCGCCGTTTGGATTGTTCGAGAGTTGATGATGACCAAGTTCTTGATCTTAGGGATTGTTCGAGAAAGAAGCATGTGTATGTCGCAAAGAGCACCAACACGCCGCTTGGTGCTACGGGCTTTGGTTGATCGTATCCTTCGTCAAGCTAATGACGTTAAATAAGCACTTGGTGGGAGGCAACCCACGTAAAAATTAAAAAAATAATAATAATAAAAAATAGTTTATTTTTTCATTTTGTTATTTTTCGTGTTTTCGTTTGTTTTCTTTTTGATTTTTCGTGCAGGGAGTAGTATGCAAGGATTGACGTGAGGAGAGGTCGAGACAAGAAGAAAAATCAACGTCGGACAGATTGGCGAGTTGGACGACCGTCCAACCTTGCACGCTTCCCGTTTTTGGACTCCTCTCGATCCCCGATGGAATGACCCACGGTTCCAAGGTTTCTTCAACCCATAGCCATGTTTGTGTCTTTTATTTTTGTTTGAGTCTTTTATTGCTTTCTCTATATTTTGTTCGATTTTACGCTTTGGTGTTTGTTTTGTAGGTGATACTTGGAGTCTCTCGGGATTGCAAGTGTGTTTGTCATATTGCTATAAGTTTTTTCTTTCCCTTCTCTATTTTATTTTCTCGCAATGGGGACATTGCTTGATTTTAAGTGTGTGTGTGTGTGTGTGTGTGTGGGGGGGGAGGGGGGGGGGGGGGGGGGGGGGGGGGGGGGTCTTTGAACTTTTGGCATGTCGTTTTTGTTTTGTTTTATGTCTTGTTGATCGAGTCTTGTTGATTGAGTCTTATTTGTTTGATTGAGTCTAGTTGATCGAGTCTTCATGTTCCCTCACTTAGGAATTTGTTTGATTTTGAGCCTTTAAGCATGTAACTTAGGATCAATGTGAATGATTCAATGATGGAATCTTTAGTTGTTGGAATTGATTTGAGCATATATTAGGTTAGTTTTATCTTGAGTTGTTGATTATGATTCGATGAGTTGTGGGGCACGAATTGATTTGAGTTTTGAGGGAAAAGGATTTATGATTTTTTGGTTGAGTGATAAATCTAGATTGTTATGACTTGGATTGCTAGATTACTTTCCCCTTATGTTAGGAAAAAAAAAAAATTAAAAAAAAATAAAAAAAAAATAAAAAAAATAAAAAAAATTGTGTTATGTGAATAAAAGAGTTGATAGGATTTTGCTCCTCTTACTTGTAACGTATGAAAATACTAGAGTAATGAGCATGGGAAACCACATGAAAAAGGCTTCGAGGGACCCTCGAATGATCACATTTCATGACCTATGTCCTAGATGATACTCGTGTATATTAGAATAAAGTGTTCGTAGGCAATTCTACCCCTCTTGACAATGGGTACGGGAAACCGCACTAGGAGCTCGATGTGACCCATCGATGATTAAACCTAGTGAATTATATGCCAAAAACGTTCACTTGTGTAAAAGAAAAAAAAAAAAGAAAAAAAAAAGAGAGTTGTTTATGTGTTGAATAAAAAGGGGAAGTAGGCTAGACGTCTAAGTTGTGGTGATCTAGATATTTGTGAGATGTGTGTATCATTGCTTTTCCTCTGCTTGCATTGATTTATAAGCCACATAGTTTGTTGATGATGATTGTTTGTAACTTGGGATTAAAGTGACCTCGTTTGAGTTTGTTGATTCCGGTGATTAAATGTTCTATGATTTGGATTGTTTAAATTGAGTCTAAGTTGTATGTTTATATTGCATGAGGACAAGCAAAGTTCTAAGTGTGGGGGATTTTGATTGGTGTCTAGATGTTAGGTTTTTCGTGTCTTTTCGTGTCCGTTTTCCCTTAGTTTTCGTGTGTTTTCGTTGTTTGTGGCTATGATTTGGTTGTTGTTTTGGAGTCTTTGGTATTGTAGGATGAAAAGGGCGGAAACGAGAAACAAAAACAAGAAGAAAGAAGCATTATATCGAAGAAGGGTTCGATAGGAGCACGTAGGCGAAAACGGAGGTCAATTTGGGAGTTTGGACGAGGAAGATACGGCCGAAACAAGGAAAGATGCGCAAAGTGACCAGAACCAAGTTTCTGGACGCCGTCCAACTTGAGTTGGACGCCGTCCAACTCCGGCGGCCAGCTTTCCTTTCTTTCTATAACTAGGTTTTCATACCTATTATAAATACTACCCCTTGTACACGAATTCTACAACCTTTTACCTTAGTTTTAGCTCTACTTTAGCATTCAAATACTTTAGTTTAGTTTTCCTTTGTTCGATCCAGATCGCTACTTCGTTCTTCAATTAATTCAAGTTTTTACTTAGTTCTTCGTTCTTCGTTTAATCTCGTAAGTTCTTTATTGCTTTCTTCTATTTGATTTAATTGCTCCATAGTTCCTTAGATTTAGTTCTTAATTGCTTAGTTTAATATCGTTCGTTCGTTTTTCAAGTTCTTAGATTAGATTCGTTTTTTCTTAGTTTTCAATTTCTTCGATTTCAAGTTTTCGTAGTTAGATTTATTTGCTTAATTTTCAGATTTAGTTATTATGTCTAGATTCGTTTTCTTCGTTGCTTTCGTTATTGCTTTCTTTTAAATTCCATGCCTAGGTAGTTTAATTGCTTTCGCTTAATTTCTCTAGTTTAATTAGTTTAGATTATTTCTTTGCTTTTTAGATTAGATTTATTTACTTGCTTTGATTTATTGCTTATTTTATTTTCTTGCCTAGGATTTAAATAAACCAAAACCAAATCTTTTTACTTGCTTTCTTAGATTTAAGCTAGTTTAGGATTGTTTTGCTACACGATTTAGTTTGCCCTGCAAAGTTCCTTGAGATTTGACATTGGATTTTTTACTTACTAAGTTGCTAGGATAGATTTCGTTCTATTGCGAACACTTTTTAGTGAAACAGGGACCAACAGGGGTCAGCAACAAGAACACGCTTGCTTCGAACCGCGACGACCTCCTCTTTTATCATTCTCCCCATCACTGGAGAAGTCACCGAGTTCAGGGTCCATCTCACGAATCTTTTTCTCAGTAGTGGCAGATCCACGCTTCCTCTTGGAGGAGTCAATACCTCTCCTCTGGCTAGCCAGCGAATAATGGACATTATTTCTCACTCAAGGGATTTAGGGGAAGATTCACACTCCGAAGAGTTGTTTCGAGCCTCTGCTTTGCATATCCGAAGTGAGTCCCCACTCACTTCAGTTGTCTCACTGAACCGGATCCAGGTTTTTCCTAAGTGCATAAAACCCCTCACCCACGCATACTGCATTTACTACTGATAGTTTGCTATGTCTACATTCAGTGCATCAAATCTTCCACAGTTCTCTATCGAAGGATACGAGACATGGAGCTTTCAAGTAGAGAGCTTCCTCAGTTCCATCCACGACCGCATGTGGGAAGTCATAGAGGAAGGACTGATCGAAATCAAGAAAGCTATCTCTGTGGATGTTCCAGCTGCAGAAGGCCGTCCTGCTTATGTCAGACAGGACATATGTCGAGAAGGACAAGGACGTACACTCAAATGACTCAAGATCGCCAACCTAGACAAGATCGCACGCCACACGATGCAGAGCACTGTGTCGGATGCCTACCTTCCAAGGATCAGGAAGTGTGCGACGGCAAAGGAAATGTGGGAAACCCTAGCCCTCATTTCTCAAGGAACGGACAAGATCAAGGGAAAACAAGCTCGCCGTACAAATGCGGGAGTTTGAAAGTCTGATAATGAAGTCCAGGAGAATCTATAGACGCCTTCGAGCTGAGAGTTACCCAACATCATAGCTACTCTCAACTCACTTGGAAAGGAACTCACAGACAAGGAGGTGAAACCTCAAGATCGTTCGAGCTCTCTGACTAAGCTATTTCTAGCCTAGCAATAATATCGAACTAGCTAGTAGTCCGAGTCGAACCACAAGGAGTGAATATGGCGATAACAAATCAAAGTAGTCTATATCGTATACAATTATACTATCTAAGCACATGATCATGATTTGGTTTTTTACTTAACTAGGCAAAGAGTAAACTCAACAATGTAAAGTAAACAAGACTAGTAAAATGCAAATATGAAGAATCAACAATATTAAAAGGCATGGATCCAAGAGATTTCCAATATGGTGATGATGATAGTCTTAGAATCTAGATGCTTCAAACCAATTTAATCCACCTTGGATGGTTTCTTATATCATATATGCTAACCTACCTTACTAGGGTGATTAATAAGTTGATCCAATAGAGCAACAAATGCTTTCTAAGCCTTTAAATACTCTATCAACTCCAAATAGCTCAAATTAGTCTAAGATAACCTACCAACTCTCATCCAACCCATCTAATTCTTTCTAGGAACTATATGAGATGAAATCAAGTGATATGGGTATGGATTGATGCCAAGTGCTATGAATGGAAGCTTACTAGGCATTCCATCCAAACACCTTAGATGCACTCCTATGATCAATTATTCATGCATTCAAATTAAAGTCCCAATCCATAGGCAATCCAAGAGGAAGGTAAATCAACATCCTAGAATCTAATACCTATCATCTACATCAAATTATCCATCACTTGGAGCCATATGCAAGCTTAGCTAGCCATAGATCTAGCAATTAAACCATGGAAAATAAGAGAAATCATAATAGAAATGACAAGGGAAATGAAAAGGAATTGAAATGCTCCACAAATCTTCAATTCCAAGCTTGATCATCCAACAATATTTGAAAATACAAAGAAGAAAGAGGGAAAATAGCTAGGGGTCTAAGAAAAATTGCTCAAGTGAAATATAAGTGTTGTTAGTGCTCAAGTGAAATATAAGTGTTGTTAGATCACAAATAAGGCAAATAACTAGCTATTTATAGTTTTCCCACAAATTGGGGTCAAATTGCAAATACTAGAAACTTGAGTTGAGATGGTTGGGTAAAATCTGTAATTTCTGGAAAGTTGAGTAGAGGTTTGACTTGTGCATTTCCGCCCACATTTCACAGTTTGCGCGCTCTCACGATTTTGGCTCGTTCTCTCTCGTCCGGCATCGGAAAATTAATCCGCAAAGTGCTACGGCTTCCTCTTTCGATCCTCTTCGACATAGGATAAGTCAAACTTGCCCAGAAAATTTCCGCAACACCTGAAATCAGCACGGAAACCGAGAGAAAACGCAAAGCATATGGAAAATGCATAAATTGTAAAAACCTATCATTTCCTATTCATTTAAGCACAAATCCGAACCAAAACACGCATCGAGACGCACTCTAAAGCATGCTAAATATGTGGTTATCAAACTCCCCCAAACTTAAGCCATTGCTCGTCCCGACAATGGAACGAACAATCAAAGAACATAAGCACATATGGGTATGCAAGTCAAGATCATCGATGCCTCAAAGCTCACTCAATAAAACATTTTCGAACATGGACCTCCCAAGGTGCATTTAACAATCCACAATCACACAACACTCTCAACCAAGAAATCAAACATTCAAGCATAGTGAAACTCCAAACCTCTCTAGATGCAAGTGTATCACTCTTTCTCTCAAGTGTATGGTTGGAAATTTACACTCATCGAACTCATGCATGCATTGCTCTTACCATAAGCTTGCCCTAAACCTCAAGATCTCCATCGCTTGGTTGTGCACTCGAACTAAGATCAATTAGGTCTTTTATTTAGGCTTGTAATGTGGGGACATTGGTTTAGGTAGGGATTTTTAGGCTAAGTGACTAAGATATCTCCTAATTACTTTCACCTCTCATTTCCACTCTAAGTGTGAATTTCTCCACCTTCTACCTTCACCATTTCACCTCTTAACACTCTTTAATACCCAAGTTTGATTGAAGCTTCTAAATATTCATGAATAACTCCCTTATGCTCTCATTCACAACTAACTTTATTCAAACTCTTTTTTTTTCTTTTCAACTTCTTTCTCTCTCTCTCTCTTTTTTTTTCTTTCTTTTTTTTTTCTCATTTTTTTCACTTTTTTTTTTTCACCTTTTTTTTTTTTTTTTTTTTTTTTATATGAGAATTCCATTCTCATCTCTTTCATTTTTTTTTTTTTTTTCACTAGAGCTCATAGGAGTATTCTCATCTTAAAACAACCTCTTCAATCAAACTACTCAAACCTCATTTTCTCACTTACTTCACAACCTCTCTATAGATTCCCTTAACCAACCTTCACCCCCTTTCATCCGGTTTAGCAACAAAGGCTTCAAAGGCTCAAGGGGGACCACAAAGTTAACATTTCATTTGGTTAGTGTTTAGGGAATAATGAGGCTAACAAGTGAGGGCCTAAAATCATTTCTAAGTTCTCGTAGCACATATAGCAACCTCGATCAAGATTAAAGGCAAGTTCTAGAAGATAACAATGCACTACATGTCAAACTCACAAGAAAGAAAAAGTAACGTTATTAATGCAACGTTTTGGCTCAAATCTCACAAGCTTTTGTTTAGAGTTCATGTGCCTAAGATCAATCATTCCTAGTTAATCATGCTATGCAACCATTTCATGCTCAATACACACATGAGAAATCCCAAAAGTATGATGCATTTCCCGCTCAAATCATCATTGGCATCTCTCTTGAAAGCAAAGGAGTGATAACCACAATATCTAAACATGTAGACAAGAAGCACTACAACTCAAGTGATGCTTTTAAAATGAAATTCGAAATAATTTGCACCTACGCAATTAAACACCCTTATAAAGCATGAAAACATCACTTGAATTCTTTGCACACACCCTTTTCAAATTCCAAAATTTCTTTCCAAATTTCTTCTCCTCAAAACTCCACCACATACAATCCATTCTACACACTCTCATCCCATCAACAAGCAACAACCACTAACCACATCATAGCAACTCAAATGAACAAACTCCACAAGTAGAAGTAGAAAACACCAAAAATAAAAATAAAGTGATTTATACATTTTATCGTACCCCCCTCCCCCAAACTTATTCTAGAAAAAATAATCTAGAATGAGTTTGGGAGGAAGAATAAATAAAATGCTTAAATCACACTTACAAACATTTGAGGGCTTCTACGAAGGTGGAAGAGACCGTGTTCTCCAAGGTGGTGACCTTTTGCCCCGTTTGAGCAATGAAAGTGCTTTGTTGAGCGGCCATTTGTTGGATGATGCTTTCCAACCCCGGTTGAGGAGGCTTCTTCTCTTCCACAACTTTATGTGGAACACCAAATCCGGGAGGATAAGATTGAGGAGCATTGATAGCATTTTGCGGATTTCCATAGGAGAGGTTTGGATGATTATTGAAGGAAGGACTTCCATAATTTCTTTGAAAATTACCTTGATTCCAACGGTTAATGTACTTCACCTCCTCCTCATTTAAGACCTCATCATTCTCATATTTCTTGATAGCTCTTATCTCCATCATGTCTCTTTGACCCTTGTCACTTGTTGATCTTCACTCAAACCATGTTGAGGACATTTCCGGATGAGCTCTCTATACCTTTCCCAAGCTTCAAATAAGGTCTCATCCCCATGTTGAGAGAAATGAGAAATCTCCGAAATCATCTTGTGAGCCTTTGAGGGAGGGAAGACTTTGAAAAGAAGGCCTTCCAAAGATCTTGCCAAGTGTGAATCTCCGACTTGTTCAATCCTTTGTACCAATCCTTGGCTCTATCCCTCAAAGAGAAACCAAACATCCTTAGTCGAATAGCATCACAAGGAACACCATTGAGCTTAACGGTGTCACACATCTCCAAGAAGGAAGTGAGATGTGCATTTGGATCCTCCAAGGAACTTCCTCCAAATTGAGCATTCATCACCATTTCGATCAAGCCGGTCTTCAACTCGAAATTGTTGGCATTGATAGTGCCCCACTCTCCTCCTTGATATTGATCCGTTGGAGCTTGATACATAAAGTTGATAGGAGGTTTTGGCACCGCATTAGCCTTCCTCTTTTGCTATCAATTTCTAATTGCATCTCTTCCATCCTTCTCATAATAGCCTACTTATTCGGGTTATGATCACCCATTTCTTGTACTTCTATAGATCTCCTTCTTCTATGTCTTCTCTCAAATTGCAAGACAAGTGGCTCTACAAGTCTCCCCTTAGACCTTGTGAGCATGTACCTTCAAAACACAAAGAAAGAGAAAATTAAAAACAAGCTTAGATTAGTAACAAGTGACTAAACAAACTATTGAAATGTCTATCTAATCACTCCCCGGCAACGGCGCCAAAAATTGACTAAGCTATTTCTAGCCTAGCAATAATACCGAACTAGCTAGTAGTCCGAGTCGAACCACAAGGAGTGAATATGGCGATAACAAATCAAGTAGTCTATATCGTCCCCATTATACTATCTAAGCACATGATCATGATTTAGTTTTTTAACTAAACTAGACAAAGAGTAAAGTGGAATATAAACTCAACAATGCAAAGTAAACAAGGCAAGTAGAATGCGAATGTAGAATATCAATAGTAAAAGGCATGGATCCAAGTGATTTCCAATATGATGATGATGAAGGTCTTAGAATCTAGATGCTTTAAGCCAATTTAAACCACCTTGGATGGTTTCTTATATCAATTATGCTAACCTACCTTACTAGGGTGATTAACAAGTAGATCAATAGAGCAATAAATGCTTTCTAAGCCTTTACATACTCTATCAACTCCAAATAGCTCAAATTAGTCTAAGATAACCTACCAACTCTCATCCAACCCATCTAATTCTTTCTAGGAACTATATGAGATGAAATCAAGTGATATGAGTATGGATTGATGCTAAGTGCTATGAATGGAAGCTTACTAGGCATTTCATCAAACACCATAGATGCACTCCTAGTGATCAATTATTCATGCATTCAAATTAAAGTCTCAATCCATAGGCAATCCAAGAGGAAGGTAGATCAACATCCTAGATTCTAATACCTATCACCTACATCATATTATTCATCACTTGGAGCCATAAACAAGCTTAGCTAGCCATAGATCTAGCAATCAAACCATGGAAACTAAGAGAATTCATAATAGAAATAATAAGGAAAGTAAAAGGAATAGAAATTCTTCAATAATCTTCAATCTCCAAGCTTGATCATCCACAAATATTTGAAAATACCAAAGTAGAAAGAGGGAAAATAGCTAGGGTTCTAAGAGAAAGTGTCAAAAATGGAATACAAGTGTTGTTAGATACCAAATAAGGAAAATAACTAGCTATTTATAGTTTTCCCACACATTGGGGTCAAATTGCAAATACTAGAAACTTAAGTTGAGAAGGTGGGGTAAAATCTGTAATTTCTGGAAAGTTGAATGAAGGGTTGACTAGTCCATTTTCGTTTGACTCGTGCATTTCCGCCCACATTTCACAGTTTGCGCGCTCTCACGATTTTGGCTCGTTCTCTCTCGTCCGGCATCAGAAAATTAATCCACAAAGTGCTACGGCTTCCTCTTTCGATTCTCTTCGACATAGGATAAGTCAAACTTGCCCAGAAAATTTCCGCAACACCTGAAATCAGCACGGAAACCGAGAGAAAACGCAGAGCATATGGAAAATGCATAAATTGTAAAAACCTATCATTTCCTATTCATTTAAGCACAAATCCGAAACAAAACACGCATCGAGACGCACTCTAAAGCATGCTAAATATGCGGTTATCACTCTCACAAGAAAGTGGCAAACCATGAAGGAGCTATACCTTGCTACGAAGGACTTGTCAAAATTTACGCCGGAGATCCTGTTCTCCAAGCTCAAGGCTCACGAGTTCGATCTGAACCGAATGAGTCTTGATGATGAAGACGAAGCTCCCACGACATCAAAAGGAGTTGCGTTCAAAGCTGCTGAAGGATCAAGCGACCAGTCACTCGCTAAGATGTCAAGAGAAGAGTTGGAAGAGCACGTTGCATTCCTGTCTAAAATTTTCAACAAGATGAACTCACGTGTGGGAAAATACAAGAGATTCTACAAGCAGTACAAGGGAAGGAGCACTGATGCTCGTGAAGGCAAAGAAAAGAGAGAAGAGACGACCAAGCCGATCTCAAGGGACATGATGGAAGTGGAATGCTACCACTGCCACAAGATGGGCCATTACAAATCTGAATGCCCTAAGCTGAGTACAAAAGAGCGAGAGGAACTAAAGGCAAAGAGGGATGCTCCAAGGCGAGCGCTTGTAGCAAGTGAGCAGCCAGTCGCTTCAACTGAAGATGTCTCAAGCGACTCGGATGCATTCACTGATCCCAACTCCAGTGAGGGAGAGGATCTCGGACTCATGGCGCTCACCGACGAAGAGACTGGAGAGGTATTTATCTATCCCCCATCTAGTTCAATTACACTCTCACACACTCACCAAGAGGAAGCTAATTCCTCGACATGGAGTGAGTTACTTGACAAACACCTCAAACTGTCAAGTGACCACAACATGTTGAAACAAGCTTTGTCTCAAAGCGAGAAGGAGAACTGAAAGCTAGCCACTGAGCTTGACCAGGTCAAACTTAACTTAAGGGCTATGACTAGTAAGTTCGAAGATCTCTTCGCTAGACATCAAAGCTTGGAAGGAAGGTATGAAACCCAATCCAATCTTGTGGCCAACTTAAACAAAGCCTCATATGCAAGGCAGGCACTAGAGAGTTCACTTCTACCCTTTGGTAGGAAGGGAGGACTTGGATATGAGGGTGGACCTTCCAACCCTACTGTCTTTGTTGGTGCTTCAAACATGACACCATCAGTTCCTTTGGATGTGCCCACTGCCTCCAAAGTAACCACTAACAGAGACAAAGGCCAAGTGGCTGAGAACCCTAAGAAGAAGCCAATGAAGATGTCTATATCTTCAAGGGCAGAATCTAAGGGCAAGCAAAGTTCAACAGTCCCTAGCACTCACAATGCTAAATCTTACCAATCCAAATGTAAAGGGAAACCTGTTGAAGCTTCTAAGTCTCAGACCAAGACACCAGAGACAAAGGATCTCCCTTTCCAGAAAAGGAGTAATGTCTATGTGTCACGTGAGCCAGATTGGAGATGGTCCAATCGTACTCACATTGAGGGGGAAGAATTCGAAGCACCAAGGAGGTTGCTTCAAACTTCCAAGGTTACTCAAGCGAGTCGGAGTCAAAACCCTAGTTTGACCGCTTCGAGGAAACCAAGCGAGCCGCTTCAAAAGACTAGAAACCCTAAGTCAGTCTCTAAGCCTGTAGCTAATCCGAAGCGAGTCGCTTCAGGATACAAGCAAAAGGGTAAGAGCATAGGTATGTCTCAAGCGATCCGCTACCCCCCTTGCACACACTGCTGCACCTGTGAAGCTGCCTCAAAGCAGAAATCACAATTCAAGAAGGCCGAGAAGCCCAAAACACAAGCTCACTCTCAAAAGAAAGTGAAGCAAGTGTGGGTACCGAAAGGAACTAACCTGCAAGGACCCAAACTGATTTGGGTACCAAAACTTGTCTAATTGCAGGTGAGCGCCATGGACCCCATGCCAAATGAAGGTCATCAATCTGGTACTTGGACAGTGGATGTTCAAGACATATGACTGGCATGAGAGCTCTACTTCAAGACTATGTTGAGAGGAAGGGTCCACACGTAACCTTTGGTGACAATTCTCGAGGAAGCACTAAAGGATACGGCGCACTGAAGATCGGAAAGATCAAAATTGAAGAAGTTTCCTATGTGGAAGGACTAAAGCACAACTTGTTATCCATTTCACAATTCTGTGATAAGGGATACAAGGTGGAGTTTATCTCCAACAAGTGCATTGTAAAGAACAAGCTCACTTCCCAGATTGTGCTGACTGGAATTAGACAAAGGAACGTCTACATAGCACAATGGGAAAGCTACAAGGAGGACACGTGCTTAGTCGCAAGGAGTGCTACTGAAATGGGATGGCTATGGCACCGACGCTTGAACCATCTTAACTTCAAGACCATCAACCGCATAGCTCGTAAAGGCTTGGTGCAAGGCATACCAAATGAAGTCTTTGTCAAAGACCATCCATGCTCACCATGCCAACTGTTTTACTAAAAAGTGTTCGCAATAGAACGAAATCATATCGTAGCACTAGCAAGTAAAACCTAAGTATCGAATCTCAAGGAAAACTTAACAGGGCAATTAATTATGTAGTAAATCCTAATCTAGCCTAAATCTAGGAAAGCAAGTAAATAAGATTTTTGGGTTTTTGTTTTAAATCCTAAGCAAATAAAATAAATCAAAGCAATAAATAAAAGCAAGTAAATAACTAATCTAAGAACAAGCAAATAAATCTAAGAATTAAACTAAAGTGAAATGATTAATCAACCTAGGCAAGAATCGAAAAGAAAGCAATAAAGGAAGCAACGAAGAAAGCATAAACTACCTTAGACATAATGAATAAAATCTGGAAATTTAAAGGAAAATAAATCTAACTTTGAAAGCTTTAAAAAAAACGAGAGAATTGAAATCGTAGGAAAAACGAATCTAAACTTTAAACTAGAAATTGAAAGAACGAAATTAAACTAAGAATATTAAAAGAAGCAATTAAGAAATCGAATCTAAAGCTAAGTAAAGCAATTAAAACAAGTAAACGAAAGCAATAAATAACTTACGAGAATTAAACGAAGAACAAAGAACACAAAGTAAAAGAAAAGTCTTGAATTGAATTGCACGAACAACAAATCCGGATCCGAACATAGTAAAAGTAATCTAGAGTATTTAAGTGCGAGAAACTAAAGCTAAAAGATGATAAAAGATGTCTCCAATTCGTGCACAAGGAGGTAATATATATACTAGGTAAAAACCTAGATAAATAAGGAAAAACAGCTAGCCGCCGGAGTTGGACGGCGTCCAGAACTTGGAACTGCATAATTTGGCTTCGAACACGCTGGACGCCCGTCCAGCCTTCTTGGACGTGACCAGATCCTGGATCTGGTCACTTTGCGCATCTTTCTTGTTTCGGCCGTATCTTCCTCGTCCGAACTCCAAATTGACCTCCGTTTTCGCCTACGTGCTCCTATCGAACCCCTCTTCGATATAATGCTTCTTTCTTCTTGTTTTCTTCTCGTTTCCGCCCTTTTCATCCTACAATACCAAAGACTCCAAAACAACCAAATCATAGCCACAAACAACGAAAACACACGAAAACTAAGGGAAAACAGACACGAAAAGACAACGAAAAACCTAACATGTAGACACCAATCAAAATCCCCCACACTTAGAACTTTGCTTGTCCTCAAGCAATATAAACATACAACTTAGACTCAATTCAAACAATCCAAATCATAGAACATTTAATCACCGGAATCGACAAACTCAAACGAGGTCACTTTAATCCCAAGTTACGAACAATCATCATCAACAAACTATGTGGCTTATAAATCAATCCAAGCAAGAGGAAAAGCAATGATACACACATCTCACAAATATCTAGATCACCACAACTTAGACGTCTAGCCTATTTCCCCTTTTTATTCAACACATAAACAACTCTTTTTTTTTTTTTTTTTGCTTTCTCTCTCTCTCTCTCTCTCTCTTTTTTTTTTAACATGTGAACGTTTTTGGCACATAATTCACTAGGTTTAATCATCGATGGGTCACATCGAGCCTCCTAGTGCGGTTTCCTGTACCCATTGTCAAGAGGGGTAGAATGCCTACGAACACACTATTCTAATATACACGAGTATCATCTAGGACAAAGTTTATGAAATGTGATCATTCGAGGGTCTCTCGAAGCCTTTTCATGTGGTTTCCCATGCTCATTACTCTAGTATTTTCGTACGTTACAAGTAAGAGGAGCAGAATCTTATCAACTCTTTTATTCACATAAACACAAACTTTTTTTTTTCTTTATAAGGGGAAAGTAAACTAGCAATCCAAGTCGCAACAATCTAGATTTATCACTCAACCAAAAATCATAAATCATTTTCCTCAAAACTCATATCAATTCGTGCCCCACAATTCATCGAATCATAATATATCACAACTCAAGATTAAACCAACCTAATTTATGCTCAAATCCATTCCAACAACTAAAGATTCCATCGTTGAATCATTCACATTGATCCTAAGTTACATGCTCATAGGGCTCAAAATCAAACAAATTCCTAAGTGAGGAAACATGAAGACTCGATCAACTAGACTTTATCAACTAGACATAAAAACAAAACAAAAACTTCATGCCAAAAGTTCAAAGACCCCCCCCCCCCCCCCCCCCCCCCCCCCACACACACACACACACACTTAAAATCAAGCAATGTCCCCGTTGCGAGAAAATAAAAAGGAAAGGGATAGAAAGAACTTATCGCAATATGACGACCAAATACTCAAAATCTCGAGAGACTCCAAGTATCACCTACAAAACAAACTCAACACAAAACACAAAAGCGTAAAATCGAACAAAATAAAGAAATCAAAAATAAAAGACTCAAAACAAAACGAAAAGACACAAACAAGGCTATTTCCAGCTGCAAGGGCCTTGGAACCGTGGGTCATTCCATCGGGGGTCGGGAAGAGACCAAAAACGGGAAGCGTGCAAGGTTGGACGGCCGTCCAACTCGCCAATCTGTCCGAACGTTGAGTTTTCTTCCTGTCTCGACCTCTCTTCACGCCAATCCTTTGTGTATTACTCCCTGCACGAAAAACCAAAAACAAAACAACAAAAACACGAAAAATAACAAGAAAATTAAAACCTAATCTATATATATATATATATATATATATATATATATATATATATATATATATATATATATATATATTATTTTTCTACGTGGGTTGCCTCCCACCAAGCGCTTATTTAACGTCATTAGCGTGACGAAGGATACGATCAACCCATGCCCGTAGCACCATGCAACGATTTGATGCTCCTTCCGACACACTCACACTCCCCTCTCGAATAATCTCGATGATCCAAAACGTGGTCAACATCAACTCTCGACTCCCCCACACTTAGTTCGAGCTCTTCCTCAAACATCTTCGAGTTAAACTCTGCAAGAAAAGATGTTTCACAAATGGTGAGGTTAGAAAGAAAAGAGTTAATGATCACTTCCTCATTCGATGCATATGTCGATCTTCCCTCGTCCACTTCATCAACCTCCTCCAAATTCCATCGAAATTCCTCGATAATGTCCTCTTCTTCATCCACACAACTAAAGAATTCATCATCTTCAATGGACTCTTCTTCGTCAATGAATTCTTCAAGAGCTGCTACCCTGTCAGAAATCTCACAAACATTTACCTCAACAAGAGGGTTATCAAGCTTAACAAAAGAGCATGAATGAAGAGAAGAAGTTGGAGTAGAAGGTGAATTTCCAAAAACCGAAAAGGTTACCGATCCTCCTTCACCAGCCATGCTCAATGTGCCGGTATCTACATCAATCCGAGCTCGAGTAGTGGCCATAAACGGTCGTCCCAACAAGAGTAGATGACCGGTTGCGGTCTTAGCTCCCTTGCCTTCATGAAGCACGACAAAGTCGGTAACGACTCGAATTCCACCAATGAGGACAGTGACATCTTCCACAACTCCCAATGGACTACTCACGGTGTCGTCTGCTAGCTCAATGTGTATGTCGGTAGCTTGAAGGACTCTTGAGTTCATCTTCTCGAAAATAGAATACGGCATTAAGTTCACCGCAGCTCCTAAATCCATCAATCCCGAGACGGTTTCTCCGCTATCCAAGATAATACTCAAGTCGAAACCTCCCGGATCTCCTCTTTTTGGAAACAAATTGATAGGCTCGAGATCCTTCTTCTCCTTCTTCACGATACTCCGAATAGGTGGAACATACGGGTTGAGCGTCTTGTGAAGAGGTTGAGCCTCCTTCTCAGCTTCCTCGAACTCCGTGCGCAGCTTGTCAAAGTTGGACGGCCGTCCAACTTGAGTTGGACGGCGTCCAGTTCCTGATACTGTTGTTCGCGGAGGATCGTTGGGCGCACGTCCAGGAAGGTTGGTCGCCCGTCCAGAGTTGGACGGCCGTCCAACCTGAGTTGGACGGCCTCCAGCTCTTGGAACTGCCAGATTTTGTTCGTTTCTCCAATGCTCACTCGGGCTCCTCCGAACACTTGAACGGCCTTGGGGCAACATCGTGACACCATTGCGTTGTAACACCGTGATTGCATGAGCTTGGTGAGGTGGAACGGGAGGAACATATGGAGGATATGGGGCTTGCACCTCGTTGGCTTGTTGTGGTTGAATCCCTTAACTCGGAATTCACCCCGGTTGTTGCATCAGGTGCATGGAACCAGAAATTTGGCCAATGGCCATCTCGAGCCTCTTTATGTTAGCATCTTGAGCCTCTCTAGCCAATTTAGCCTCATGTAGGAATGTGGAGAGGCTCTCATCGACGGGAGGCTTTTGAGGAGGTCCTTGGGGACGAGCATTAGGGTATGGTGGCGGTGGTGTATGAGTGGGTTGAGGTGGGTAGTATGGAGGTGATGGATAATATGGATTGGGAGGATATCGTGGAGGTGGATAATATGGTGGAGGTTGAGAGTAGTAGGGATTTGGTGGAGGATAAGGGTTATTATATGGTGGAGGGTGCCTATTAGGATAGGTAGGAGGATTACCTTGCCCATGTGTCGGCCTCGATTTTGGAAACGTCCATTGTATCCCCCTTGATATCCTTGAGGTGGAGGCACTTGAGGCGGGTATCCTTGAGCGGCGTACACCTCGGCTCCTCCTTCGTATGGAAACTCCCCCATGTTGTGGCGCACCTCCTTAATGTGTCCAAGCTCTCCACAAATCTCGCATTGATCGGGCTTCCTCTCTTCCTCCTTCAGGGCCGGTGCACTTTGCTTCATATTCAAGTTTTCGAGATCCCTTAACATGTCGGCCATTTGCTTCTTCAAATCGGGGCTCATCGAAACTGCACTCGCTCCACTTTCCTCGGTCTAGCTGATTTTTTTTGAGAACTCGCAGCGAGCGTCTCGAAAATATCCTTCAACTCGTCAGCTGTCTTGACCGCTATGTTGCCTCCGGCCGAACTATCCACCATGAACTGACAAGTTTAGTTGAGGGCGTCGTAGAAATATTGCCAAAGCAACTCCGATGCCATTTAATGATGAGGGCATTGTTGAAGTAGCTCTTGGAACCTCTCCCATGCTTCGTGAAACGCCTCATCGTGGTCTTGGGAAAAGTTCATGATCTTCGATCGCAACTCTTGGAACTGTCGAATTTTGTTTGTTTCTCCAATGCTCACTCGGGCTCCTCCGAACACTTGAACGGCCTTGGGGCGAGATCGTGACACCATTGCGTTGTAACACCGTGATTGCATGAGCTTGGTGAGGTGGAACGGGAGGAACATATAGAGGATATGGGGCTTGCACCTCGTTGGCTTGTTGTGGTTGAATCCCTTGACTCGGAATTCGCCCCGGTTGTTGCATCAGGTGCATGGAACCAGAAATTTGGCCAATGGCCATCTCGAGCCTCTTTATGTTAGCATCTTGAGCCTCTCTAGCCAATTTAGCCTCATGTAGGAATGTGGAGAGGCTCTCATCGACGGGAGGCTTTTGAGGAGGTCCTTGGGGACGAGCATTAGGGTGTGGTGGCGGTGGTGTATGAGTGGTTTGAGGTGGGTAGTATGGAGGTGATGGATAATATAGATTGGGAGGATATTGTGGAGGTGGATAATATGGTGGAGGTTGAGAGTAGTAGGGATTTGATGGAGGATAAGGGTTATTATATGGTGGAGGGTGCCTATTAGGATAGGTAGGAGGATTACCTTGCCCATGTGTCGGCCTCGAATTTTGGAAACGTCCATTGTATCCCCCTTGATATCCTTGAGGTGGAGGCACTTGAGGCGGGTATCCTTGAGCGGCGTACACCTCGGCTCCTCCTTCGTATGGAAACTCCCCCATGTTGTGGCACACCCCCTTGATGTGTCCAAGCTCTCCACAAATCTCGCATTGATCGGGCTTCCTCTCTTCCTCCTTCGGGGCCGGTGCACTTTGCTTCATCTTCAAGTTTTCGAGATCCCTTAACATGTCGGCCATTTGCTTCTTCAAATCGGGGCTCATCCAAACTGCACTCGCCTCCACTTTCCTCGGTCTAGCTGATTTTTTTTGAGAACTCGCAGCGAGCGTCTCGAAAATATCCTTCAACTCGTCAGCTGTCTTGACCGCTATGTTGCCTCCGGCCGAACTATCCACCATGAACTGACAAGTTTGGTTGAGGGCGTCGTAGAAATATTGCCAAAGCAACTCCGATGCCATTTGAAGTAGCTCTTGGAACCTCTCCCATGCTTCCTAAAATGGCTCATCGTTGTCTTGGGAAAAGTTCATGATCTTCGATCGCACCTCTTGTGTCTTGCGGTTTGGATAGTACTTGAGTGTGAATTTCTCACACACCGCATTCCACGTGGTGAGAGAGTTGGCCGGGAGTGCCAAATACCATGACTTTGCTCGATCCTTGAGGGTGTACGGGAAGCACTTCATCTTCAAGTTGTCCTCCGTCAGTCCCGAGAGTGGGAAAATTTGCACCACCGTGCAAAACTCTCAGATGAACGTCAAAGCATCCTCGTTGGGCAGCCCGTGGTAGGATGGGAGCAACGCCATGTGGTGAGGCTTAAGCTCATGATTCCTGACCGCTTCCGTCAGGACAATCGCCGAAGTGGTGGCCGTGAATGTGGGGCGAGCAAAATCGCCCACGACGACTCTAGCTGCCATGGCTTCGGGCTCTGCAAATAACAAGACCAAAGAGAAGTCTTGGGAATCAATCTCTTCCTTCTCCTTCGTGGCTAAAATTGCTTTCCTTTGATGGATGTTGTCGAAGTAGGGCGCTAAATTCCTTTGAAGACTTCGGCGACCATGCATACACAACACTCAACAAAAGGGTTAAACGCACCGAGTGGGAGAAACAAGAAATCGCAATAACACAAATAAAAATAAAACAAATAAAAATACTACACAATTAAACGCCTAAAGTTTTCCCCGGCAACAGCGCCAAAATTTGTTTCACTAAAAAGTGTTCGCAATAGAACGAAATCCTATCGTAGCACTAGCAAGTAAAACCTAAGTATCGAATCTCAAGGAAAACTTAACAGGGCAATTAATTATGTAGTAAATCCTAATCTAGCCTAAATCTAGGAAAGCAAGTAAATAAGATTTTTGGGTTTTTGTTTTAAATCCTAGGCAAATAAAATAAATCAAAGCAATAAATAAAAGCAAGTAAATAACTAATCTAAGAACAAGCAAATAAATCTAAGAATTAAACTAAAGTGAAACGATTAATCTACCTAGGCAAGAATCGAAAAGAAAGCAATAAAGGAAGCAACGAAGAAAGCATAAACTACCTTAGACATATGAATAAAATCTGGAAATTTAAAGGAAAATAAATCTAACTTTGAAAGCTTTAAAAAAAACGAGAGAATTGAAATCGTAGGAAAAACGAATCAAAACTTTAAACTAGAAATCGAAAGAACGAAATTAAACTAAGGAAATTAAAAGAAGCAATTAAGAAATCGAATCTAAAGCTAAGTAAAGCAATTAAAACAAGTAAACGAAAGCAATAAATAACTTACGAGAATTAAACGAAGAACGAAAAACACAAAGTAAAAGAAAAGTCTTGAATTGAATTGCACGAACAACGAATCCGGATCCGAACAAAGTAAAACTAATCTAGAGTATTTAAGTGCGAGAAACTAAAGCTAAAAGATGATAAAAGATGTCTCCAATTCGTGCACAAGGAGGTAATATATATACTAGGTAATATATATACTAGGTAAAAACCTAGATAAATAAGGAAAAACAGCTGGCCGCCGGAGTTGGACGGCGTCCAGAACTTGGAACTGCATAATTTGGCTTCGAACACGCTGGACGCCCATCCAGCCTTCTTGGACGTGATGTTGGACGGCGTCCAGATCCTGGATCTGGTAACTTTGCGCATCTTTCTTGTTTCGGCCGTATCTTCCTCGCCCGAACTCCAAATTGACCTCCGTTTTTGCCTACGTGCTCCTATCGAACCCCTCTTAGATATAATGCTTCTTTCTTCTTGTTTTCTTCTCGTTTCCGCCCTTTTCATCCTACAATACCAAAGACTCCAAAACAACCAAATCATAGCCACAAAAAACGAAAACACACGAAAACTAAGGGAAAACGGACACGAAAAGACAATGAAAAACCTAACATCTAGACACCAATCAACAACGAGGCAAGCAGACAAAGAGGCACTTCGCCAGTATTGAAGAAGCTTCATCCAAGCGAGTGCTCGAGCTGCTTCACATGGATTTGTTTGGACCAGTCACTCTAGTAAGTGTGAATGGAAGAAAATACACTCTCGTTGTAGTCGATGACTTCTCTCGCTACACTTGGGTTGTATTTCTCTTCAGCAAAAAGGAGACACTGGCCAAGCTACCACAACTGCTCAAGCGACTAGCTGTGGAGAAGAACGAAGCGATTGCCAACTTCCGCTCCGACAAAGGGACTGAGTTTCTAAACTCAACCATTGAAGCATACTGCACGGAGCATGGCATAGCACACCAGACTTCCTCAGCACGTACGCCCCAACAAAACGGAGTTGCAGAAAGAAGAAACAGAATCATCAAAGAAGCTGTTCGAACCATGATTGCTGACTCAAAGCTTCCAATGAAGTATTGGGCTGAAGCTGCCAATACAGCATGCTACACGCAGAACCGGACGCTTCTCAACAAACGGCACGACAAGACACCATATGAAATATGGACAGGGAGAATTCCTAACATATCTTATTTCCATATTTTTGGTTGTAGGGTCTTCATCCATGATAATGGGAAGTCACAATTGAAAGCCTTTGAAAGCAAAGCTGATGAAGGAATATTCTTAGGATATTCTACATCAAGCAAAGCTTATAGGGTGTTCAATTGTAAAACCCTAATTGTGGAGGAATCACCCCATGTCGTATTTGATGAATCTTCTTTGAGTCTTCCACAGGAACAGGTTCAATCAAAGGAAGGAAAGTCAAGCGAGGAACCCATCAACTCACTAACTTGGGACATGCTTGAAGATGATGAGGAAATCAAGGATTCAAGCGAGCAGACTGTCCAAGGAAGAGTTGAAGTTGCCCCCAAGACTCCTGAAGTGAGTGCAGGCCAAGCACCCATTCCAGTCGCTTCAGATGGAAAAGCAAGCGACCAGGAAGAAGATGAAGATGAAGCTGGTGGATCCAAGCGAGCGTGGCTCAAGAATCACTCACCAAGTCAGATCATTGGAGATCCATCCAAGGGTGTAGTGACCAGAAGTCAAGTGTTTGGAGAAAGTGCCATGTTCAGTTGCTTTCTCTCAAACATTGAGCCATCAAGCGTGGAGGAAGCCCTAGCTGATTCCAATTGGGTGGTCGTCATGCAAAAGGAGCTGAATCAATTCACCAGGAACGACGTATGGTACCTCGTGGATCATCCCAAATTTCAGCATGTTATATTGGCACCAAGTGGGTGTTCAAGAACAAGACGGACGAGGACCACAACGTTGTGAGAAACAAGGCGCGACTCGTCGCTAAGGGCTACTGCCAAGAGGAAGGAATCGATTTCGATGAGACCTTCGCTCCAGTGGCACGGCTTGAAGCGATCAGATTATTTCTTGCCTATGCAGCGGCCAAGAAGTTCAAGGTCTATCAAATGGATGTCAAGTGCGCGTTTCTCAATGGCGAGCTTAAAGAAGAAGTGTATGTGGAGCAGCCACCGGGTTTCGAGCAAGGAGATAAGGTGTATCGATTGAAGAAGGCCCTGTATGGTTTGAAGTAGGCGCCTAGGGCATGGTATGATACCCTATCTCAATTCCTAGTGGATAATGGTTTCCATAAAGGAAAAATAGATCGGACTCTCTTCACCATCAATTATGGTGAAGACATGCTATGGGTTCAAATCTATGTAGACGACATCATATTTGGATCACCAAACCAGTCGCTTAGCGAGAAGTTTGGAGAGCTAATGAAGACCAAATATGAAATGTCCATGATTGGTTTGATGAGTTGCTTCCTAGGTCTTCTAGTGAAGCAACAGAATGATGGAATCTTCATCAATCAAGCCAAATATACTAGAGATATGCTTGCCAAGTTCGGTGTTCAGCATGCTAAAGCTGTGAAGATCCCCATGAACACCAACTGGAAGATGGAGCCAGACCTAGATGGGAAGTCTGTGGATGCTACAGACTACCGAGCTTTGATCGGATCCCTTCTATATCTCACTGCAAGCAGGCCGGATATTGCCTTCGCAGTTGGAGTATGTGCTCGCTTCCAAAGCGATAATCCCAAGCACAGCCATCTTGAAGCTGCCAAGCGAATCCTTCGCTATCTCAAGGGAACCATCAACATGGGGCTGTTGTATCCAGCTGAAGATAATTTGGAGCTCACTGGATATTCCGATGAAGACTATGGAGGATGCCGTGTTGATAGGAAATCAACGTCGGGCACTTGTCAGTTCTTGGGAAGCAAGCTGATCTCATGGTTCTCGAAGAAGCAAACCAGTGTAGCTACCTCAACGACTGAAGCCGAATATATGGCCGCTAGAAGCTGTTGTTCTCAAATTCTATGGCTTCGTCAGCAGTTGAAGGACTACAAGATTGAAGCTAATGAGATCCCAATCTTCTGCGACAACAACAGCGGTATATGCATCTCGCAGAATCCAGTGCTTCACACCAGATGCAAGCATGTGGAAATCCGACATCACTTCATTCGTGATCATGTCGAGAAGAAAGATATCAAGCTCGAGAAATACGTACTGATCTCCAGCGAGCTGATATCCTCACCAAGCCTCTAGCTGAGTCTCGTTTCAATCAACTATGCATGGAATTAGGGTTGCTAGACCCTGGTGAAGAGTGCTAGATCCAGGATGCACGAAGGAGTGGTCGCTTGTCCTTAAGCGTCACTCGCTTCGGATCTTCACCAACTCAAGCGAGTCACTTCAAAATTCCACTCGCTTGAAGAAGGAGAAATAAGGTGGAGAAAGGTGGAGTGTTGGAAGACGTTCCCTACCCGCTTACAGGAATTGTTAAGCCATTGGTTAAGGGGGAACTATTGTTTGCTCTCGGATCAGGCTACTTCCAAAGCGAGCAAGGAAAGCTGCTACCTAGCCTAGGATTCCTAGCGAGTGGGTATAAACACTCGCAAGTGCCATTTCTAGTAACGGTTGTGGGGTCTTGTATCGGGCCTTCCCACGTAAAAATGGTGAAAGCTTAGGCAGGGCTGGCACCTAGACCTTGCGTCCTCTTCCCATATTTCCGCCGAAGAGGAGCAAGTCTTCTCATCTCCTTCATCATGGATAAATGTTCATTCCTTACTCATTCTTCATTGAGTTGAGCTGCCGAATGTTTATCCATTCCTCCCCCACTTTGAATCTTGCATCGCTTCAATTAACCCTAGTTTGGGTCAAGTGAGTCGATTGCAAATTCATTCTGTAGAATGTAGGAGGAATCTTGAAGAGTTACCTTTTACTTGAAAAGGTTGCATGACTGGTGACATGTCTTTGCGTAAAATACGAGATTATCTTGTCAGAGCATTCTCTTTGTCATCATTTCCTATTCCGCTCTGAGATAAGGACTTGTACTCATCTCCCATTCATCGTGAATAAGTACACTTACGTGAAGCTTCCCTCTGGGTTGTAGTAAGCTTGTGTACATTATTCATTCTCCCCCTCATTCTTTCGATGGAGGAGTCTCTAGTTCGTAGAGGAAGATGGAAGAGATGAATGCCATGAAGACCAAACTTGAAGTAAAATTCATCAAGTGGTGTCCAATGCTACAAAGTGGTATCAATCTCCTACGAAGTGAGATTGACTGGTAAGTGTTTCAATTTAAAGTACACTAAGTAATGTGAAGCGTGCTAGAAACCTTCACTTACTATGTGGAAAATATAAATGAATCTGACACAAATACAAAGAGGAAAACATTTATGTTTATCCTCGAAGTATGTAAGTCAGAAACATTTTTAAAATGTCAAAGAAATTTCATTTCTTATTCCAGTCGCTTCAGATGGCCAAGCGAGTGCTACAACACTCCAAGCTAGCCATCGCAAGCGAGTGCAGAACAGTCACTCCAAGCGAGTACTTCGCAAGCGAGTAAAAGCCAAGCGGCCAAACTCGAAGCGAGCGGGTACGAAGCGAGTATGAGCTGTCTGCACTCGAGTGCAAAATTTACTTTTGCTTTTGCATTAAATGCAGGTGCACGTACAATGACGAAAATCCGGGCGCGTGCACTTCAATTTGAATTCGAAGCGGGAATGTCGGAGAAGATCTGGCCATCGAATCTGAACATTTCTCGATCCCCAGCCGCTAGATCGAGGCCTGTTGAGGAGGCGACTCACAGACAGCCACGTGGAGCGCCAAGCCAACTTGACGGCTCACTTTTACTGTGATGACGCCGGACACATCAGATCAGTCGCCGCTTTCCGCCGTATAAAACAGGGGCCCCCGAAGAAATTACCAGCATGCCCCTGCCACGTCAGCAAAACCCTAACTCTATATAAGGAAGAAGGAGCAGACTGCAGAAACTTTCATCACACCCCATATTTGCCATTCTCGTGCAAAAATTTCCGCATCTTTGCAAACTCACAAGTCTCAAATCCCTCAACCCTTTTTCTTATATTTCCGTTCATATCTCACTAAATCCACCATGGGAAAGAAGCAAAAGGCTCAGACGATGGAGCAGTTTCTTACCGGGATCGACAACCATATCAACGTCGAGCCCCATCTCGACCCGAAAGTTGTCGATGAAGAAGGATTTTTCCGCAAGGCCGTGACCACGGCCGGCTTGTGGGAATTTGTTACTGCTGTGCCGACAAATATATTGGGCAAAGTAGTTGCCGAGATTCTACTGAATCTGAGGGAAGGTGAAACTTCATCAACGTTCACCGACCCGGAGAGTGGAGAGCCAGTGGAGGTAGACTTGAGTGCTATCGCCGGAAAATTCAACCTGCCGGAGGAAGGAGCGAACTCACTCTTGGAGTTGGAGTTGTCGGCCGATGTTGAATATGCTCGATTTGTCGTCCAAGGAGTAGAGCCCAACCCCAAGGAAGCCAGCATAAGATCAGATCTGAAGGCTCCCTTCAATCACATCTGCGAGCTCTTTTCAAAGTGCGTCGCATGCTACGTCGGAAACCTGGGCCAACTCTCCGAAAGCAAGCTCTTTGCCACCACCGTCATCGTCGACAGTCTTTCAGGCACGAATTTCAACTGGCATGGCTGGTTCTGCAACCAGATCCATGAAGTTGCCCAGGACTTCAAGTTTGTGAAGGGTAGTACTGACAAGATCCTTCGCAAAGGGAAGCTGAAGTTCTTCTCCAGAATATCCTTCGCACTGGAGAAGTTATTCCCTAACAAGCAGTGGAAAGATACTTTTGACTATAAGAAAAACACCATTTTCTTCGACATCTGGAAGTCGGAGAAGATCCCAATTGATCTGGGACTTCATATTGTTGAAGTGCCCGCAGCCGCACCAGTCACCGAAAGGCGAAGTGAGGAAAAGAAATCCAAGCGACCCGCTTCACCAGCGAAGCGAGCTGGGTCGAAGCGACCCAAGAAAGTGAAGGATATTGCCGCCTTGTTTGAAGCGAGCGAAGCTGAGGAGCAGCCGCTCGAGAAAGTTGAAGTGACCCAACCCCTACCTTCACCTGCCAAAAGCCAACCTCCCCCACTTCAAACACTACCACCACCAGAACCCCAAACCTCCACAACAGCCCAAACCCAGAAATCTCCCCTCTCACCCCATGAAGAAGAATCCTCATCTTCTTTAAAACTACCTGAAATGCCTCTGCTCAGCACAGATCCTGCTGCTGCATTTTCCATCTTTCAACCATCCCAGCAAACCCAACAAATCCAAGACACCCAAGCCACACACACAGAAACTCCCCAAACCTCAACATCTAACTCCCCAACCGAATCGGCAGAGACAGCCGACACCGCCCAAACCACCGATACTGACCTTGCCATCGTTCCACCACCAGTCAAACCCCCTCCGTCTGCAAAAGAGTTAGCTCTAACTCGGTACCCGAGGGATAGAGATCTAGCTGTGGAGACGATGACCAACCGCTACCCCTCGGTGGAGATGTCCGACGACTTCTTCACCAACGCCGTCGACTTCCTAACGTACATTGTGTACCGAGGGACAGAGTACTATAAGATCTTCAACCTCAGGAAGGCCTTTTCTGAGGAAGTGCTCGAGAAGAGGGAGGCGAAGCTGCTCGACTTCATAGGCGTGGATGGATTCCACGTCTTCATCAATGAAGTCAATTACTGGGAAAAGTTGGACGCGAAAGTCAAGAGATACTATCCAGACGCCGTCATCCCAGAAAGAGTGCCATCTGTGCACGAACGGAAGTTGGTGCAGGAGCACAAGGTGGAATTGCGGGCAAAGGAGGATGAGATTGCTAATCTCCAGAGTGAGATTACCAAGAAGGAGGAGGAGTTGGACAGGAGAGCTGTGGAAGTCAATAATCTGTGTGCAGATTTTGACAAGGCTAAGGCAGAGTTGGAAGGGAAGGTGAAGGAGAAGGAGAAAGCATTGGAGGAGAAGGTGAAGCTGGTGGGAGACCAGGAGAAAACCATCACTGAGCTCAAGCAGTCGCTTGAGGCTGAGAGGAACAGGTTGAAGGGCATGACTGCCAAGTTGGTAGCTGTGGAGAAGGAGAAGACCACACTTGTGGCCAACCACAAGGAAGAAGTGGAAAAGATCTCCAGTTATACTGAAAAGATGAGGAGGGTGGCGGAGGATAAGGTTGGAGATGTAATCAAAATGAAGTGTGACATGGCTCGAGCAGCAATTCAGATAGCTGCCCAAGCAAAAGAGATTGATTCAGTCAATCTAAAGAAGACAGAACTGGCTAACCAAATTGACCAAGCACAGAAGAAGGCCAGTGAGTTTGCGGTCAGAATTGCCGAAGCTGCGCAACTTCGTGTGACGCTCAACAGCCAAGAGAGGGCTATCGCCTCTGCAAAGGCAGAACTTGAAGCATCCCAGGACTTTCTCAATCTCACGCTGCAGGAGGAGCGCAAGCAAATTCGTGCAGACATTGAAGCTGAGTTGGACTCTCGCTTCAAAGCGGTGGAGCCGCTTGAGAGATTGATGGCCTCAGTCATAGAGAGGGAGAAGCAGTGCAAGTATCTGCTTGAGGAAATCTCAGTGAAAATAGCAGAGATAGTGTTTTTTGAAGAACATGTCTTCGCGACACGAGCAGAGAAGATGCTTCACGCTGTCTTCAATAAATTCGAGGAACTACGCCAATCCATCAGCGGAAAGGTGTTCACTTTAGCCACCGGCAGTCTTGATGATGCCAAAAAGGGGGAAATCAAGGAAAAATCAACTGATGAAGCTAGGAAGGATGGAGAAGAAGGAGAGAATGTTGGAGCTGTAGAGGGGATCGAAGCTGGAAGCTTGATCCCAGGGGAAAGTGGAGCAGGAGAAGTGAGTGGAGCTCTGGAGGAGCAGGAGGACGATGAAGCTCGGGCCGAGCTAGCCAGAAAGAAGGGCAAGGACAAGGTCCTTGAAGAGCCCCGCAAACCATCATCTGGGAAGCTGCTAGCTTCCTCTATGGCTTCTCATCCTATCGTCGTTGCTCCATTGACGAAGGAACAAAGAGAGAGGCAGATCACGGAGGATGAAGCCTTGGCCCGTGCCTTGGAGAAAGAATTCGACCCAGAGAAGGCATTGACTGGAAGTTCTCAGGCAGGCGCTTCAGGTGCATCTTCGCAAGCGTCCGCTTCAACTGCTGCACCCGCTTTAGCTGCACCACACGCTTCGACTACTGTTGAAGCCGCTACCGCCAGTCAAGCGGTCACTCCTTCTGTTCAAACTCAAAAGAAGGACATGCCACCTCCTGCACCGAAAGTCCCTCAGAAGCGAACCACACCGGAGTCCAGAGAAGAAGATCTGGCGGCTAAGCGCCAAAGGGTGGTCGCTGCTAAGGTCGGACGCACGGATAGAAGAAGGAGGAGAGGGGAACAGAAGAGGAGTGAAGCGGAGAGGGAAAAGCAGTCAAAGGCGAGGAGACTAAAGAAGGTCGAGGAGAGGATTGAAGAACACTTCAACGAAGTGAGACTCATCCAATCTGCCATCACCAGAAGTGCGTACATACCGTTCACTCCGAAGGAATTCGAAGCATGCCAAACCCAGGCATTAATCGACGCGTGCAATGTCACACACAAGGAGATGATCGATTCAGGACGCTATCATGGTGATGAGCCCGATTTCATCTGTTTCACTAAAAAGTGTTTGCAATAGAACAAAATCCTATCGTAGCACTAGTAAGTAAAAACCTAAGTCGAATCTCAAGGAAAACTTAACAGGGCAAATAACTGTGTAGTAAAAACAACCTAAACTAAGAAAGCAAGTAAATAGAATATTTGGGTTTTTGATTTTTAAATCCTAGACAAGAAAATAAATCAAAGCAATTAAATCAAAGCAAATAAATCTAATCTAGAAAGCTGGAAATAAATTGAACTAAGTAAACTAGAGAATTAAAAGAAATCAATTAAACTACCTAGGCAAGAATCGAAAAGAAAGCAATAAAGAAAGCAATAACGAATCTAAGCATGATTA
The DNA here is from genome assembly GCA_029379335.1 of Thymus mandschuricus. Taxonomy (NCBI): domain Eukaryota; kingdom Viridiplantae; phylum Streptophyta; class Magnoliopsida; order Lamiales; family Lamiaceae; genus Thymus; species Thymus mandschuricus. The sequence continues at coordinate 3,859,109 of CM057074.1, forward strand.
AACTAATTTGAAAATCTGGAAATTAAATAAATAAATCTAACTCTAAAAACTTTTAAAAACGAGAGAATTTAAGACGAAATAAAAACGAATCTAAACTAGACTTTGAAAACCGAACGAACGAAATTAAACTAAAGAAATTAAACGAAGCAATTAAGAAATCGAATCTAAAACTAAGCAAGTAATTAAAGCAATTAAACGAAAGCAATAAAAGAACTTACGAAATTGAACGAAGAACGAAGAACTTGAATTAAACGAACTAAACGAGGAATCCGGATCCAAACAAAAGAAAGCAATAAAAACTAAAGCTAAAGTATTTAGAACTGAAAAACTAATGTAAAAAGTTGTTCTAATTCGTGCCCTAATGGCCTATATATAATAAGATAGAAGTTCGACTCCAATAAGGAAACAATTAATAAAACACGCCAGGCGTGGAGTGGGCGCTCCAAAGGACGGGAGCGGGCGCTCCATAATAGCTACGCTTTTTCCCTTCTTCATTTGACCTGGAGCAGGCGCTCCAGAGGCTTAGCGCGAGCGCTCCCAAGCTGCCATGCAAATCCTCGAGCACTGTTCACGGAGCGGGCGCTCCATCTGATCCGCACTGATCATCCACTTTTTCACTCCTTTTTCGTCCTTTTCTCGTTCTTTCTCCTTCTCTCGGCTCCCATGATCCCTATCAATAAAAATACTCGAAACACCCAAATCATAGCTACAAAGACACAAAACATAACAAAAATGGACTCGAAAACATGACGAAAATCCTAACATCTAAACACCAATCATCATCCACAAGCAGTTGAATGCGAAGCTGCCTCAATTCAACATAGAGATCAACGCTCAGTTCAAAAAGGTTATGAAAGAGCTGACAAGCCGAACTGAAGAAGAACTGATTGAGCGCAGAAACATCCATCCAGATGCTAGAGAGATTGAGCAATTCATTCCCGATGATCTTCTTGATCAATGGTTGTTCTACAAGGAGAAATTCATCAAGGCCTACTACTACTGGGAAGTAGTGCCATGGCAAGATAACTGCTCGAGGATGGATGCCCTCAACAATTTCCTCTGTGCCTACAATGAGAAGCTGCGGCGAAAAATCTTCACTCTGGCGGAGGTAGCTGAGCCTAAATCGCTTATAATCAAAGTGCCCGCTGTGAAGGATTTTCCCATGCCGTTCCAACCAGGCACCAGTGTTCCCTACAGGAGGATAATTGACGAGGAGGTGGATGAAACATTTCTAAGCCTATACTGTTAGGATGGCTTTGTTTTTGCTTTAGTCACTTAGGTTCTTAGACTGCAGAAAATTCAAGTGAAGGCCACTCGCTTGAGTGTGTTTTCCATTCGAAGCGAGTCTACCCAGCCGAAGTGAAGCTTGCCGAAGAATAGCGTAGCGAAGCGAGCACAACAGTAGATTCAAGGGAGTCTGCCGAAGCGAGGCGAAGCAAGCGCTACAGTAACAAGTCAAAGCGAGTCAACGCGGGTCAACGAATACTAAAGCGAATACTCGGGAAAATTTTATTTTCCAAAGTACTCACTACAGTATGACTTTGAAGCGACTCAGTTCAAGCGGACGCTACATTTCTAAAGCGAAACGAGCCCCTACCTAACAGAAAGCGACAGCTTGATTCCCGCTCCTATTTTGAACTCCAGTCAACTGGAGATCGTAGCATTAATTGCGAGATCTCCACGTGTCTAATGAGGAGAAGAGCAGCGGAGTTGACTGCCAGGCCGACAAGGGCGCCGCAACAGTACTGGCTCGCTCCAGTTACTGTTAGGTTTGTAAGTTAGCCATATTTGGCAAAATGCCAAATCTGGGCGTCTGAAAAGGTGCCAGCCTGCGCAAGTACTATCGAGAGGAGGAGGGACAAGGCCACCTACCAAGCAACGGATCACGGCCAAACCTCCGCCTATAAATAGTGAAGGATGAAGACGAAGAGAAGTAGAACACTACTTGAGCATTCGAGCGCCTACTGCAAACAAACACTCCCAGCCTTTGAGCATTCTTTGAGTCTTTGTTTCCAAGTGTTCTATGAGTTCCAGCCTCATCGGAACTCGTCTTTGCAACCTTCACACCGAGAATTCTAAGCCCATTCCAAATCCCAGCTTAGAAGAAGAGATCTAGCCATCTTTGCATTCATTGTAAAGAACTCTTCAATAGTGTGTCTCTGTCGAAACAGAAAACCCTAACCCAAGTTTTAGGTTTTGTGTGTTCGTCGTTAGGTTGTGTTCGATCCAAGGCTCTACCTTCATCGATAGTAGAAGCCTCGATCATAGAGTCTAGATCCAAGCTTACACTTTCATTAAGTGAAGCTCGATCGAAACTAGGTTGTAAGGAGAACCCGTAATCTCCCTGTCATCAGACTGAAGCGAGTGAAGCTTCCAGTCCAGTTTTAGGTTTTTTGGTGTGAACCCGGAATCACCCAGCGTCCGACAGATCCAAGCAAGTGAAGCTCGATCTTGTCATAGGCTTTTGAAGAGCCCGCAATCTTCAAGTTCTTGAGTGAAGAGAACGAGTTGCCTAGTGCAACAAAGTGGACGTAGGAGTTTCATCTCCGAACCACTATAAATCTCTGTGTCGTATCTCTAACCCTAATCTGTCTCTTTGCTTACTGTTTGATTATTCATTGCACAAACATTTAACAAACACAAACTGTGATTTCAAATACTTAGGAAAGATTTAGCTCACCGAATTTCCGCTTATAGAGTAAAGTCTCACTCTTGGTCAAGCTCTAAGCTTAGGTCAAGAGAACCGTGAATACTCTAGATCTAGCTCTCGGCTAGGTCTTAGTAGTTCAAGCGAGCACTTTACTTAGTACTCTGAGTTCGAGGAATTTGAAGTTGAAAAACTTCAAAACACGTATTCACCCCCCCCCCCCCCTCTACATGTTTTTCCTCTTACAAACCGGGACCAACAAGGGTCAGCAACAAGAACACGCTTTCTTCGAACGCGACGACCTCCTCTTTTATCATTCTCCCCATCACTGGAGAAGTCACCGAGTTTAGGGTCCATCTCACGAATCTTTTTCTTAGTAGTGGCAGATCCACGCTTCCTCTTGGAGGAGTCAATACCTCTCCTCTGGCTAGCCACGAATAATGGACAGTATTTCTTACTCAAGGGATTTAGGGAAGATTCACTCGAAGAGTTGTTTGAAGACATACTTGCAGTAGCAACGGATTTGAGCACACGCAGAGTTGCAGGGAGAGAGTTAGGGTTACAATAATGAAGAGCAATGAGAGAAATAAACTCCCTCCTCACAATATTTGAATAAGTAACTGTCAGATTCCACTCACTGTCTGACAGTTGTAACCTGTTCACTTGAAATAGACATACTTTAGTAGCCCATATAAGTGAAAAAATTAAGAGCAGATGCTCTTTATGCACAGTTCCAAGAACAAGAACAAATTTGCAACACAACAAATTGCAACATAACCAGAATTCCAAAGAGATCATGTCACCACCATAAATCTCCCAGATAGTAACCAATTCATCATCTACCATAAGCACACAAGAAATCTAAGAAAACCAAAAAATAAAACTATGGTACATATATACACTAACCTTCAATAACTCAAGAACGGTTAGTCATAAAGTGCAGAGCCCAAGGGAGGCTCTCAAAAGCTCAAATATAGCAGTATCAAGAGCTTTTGTGAAGATATCAGCCAGCTGATGTTCTGTGTGAACATGCTCAATCTTCAATGTACCCTCTTCAACCAGTTCTCTCAGATAATGGTATCTGACATCGATATGCTTAGTCTTGGAGAACTGAACTGGATTCTTAGCTATATTGATAACACTCTCATTGTCACATAAAATGTGAATTACATCATGCTTATAGCCATAATCAGCAAGCATTTTCTTCATCCACACAAGCTGAGTGCAACAACTACTAGCTGCAATATATTCTGCCTCTGCAGTAGACAGAGAAATACCAAATTTCTTCTTACTGTACCATGAAATAAGATTACTTTCCAGATAGAAGCATCCACCTGAAGTGCTCTTCATGTCCACCAGAGAACCAGCATAATCTACATCACAATAACCATGCAGCTGAATAGAGGTGTTGTTTGAAAACCAAAGGCCAATATCAGTTGTCCCTTTGATATATTTGATGATGTTTTTGATAGCATTCATATGGCTTTCCTTTGGATCAGCCTGGAATCTAGCACACACACCAACACTGTGACAGATATCAGGTCTGCTGGAAGTAAGATACGGCAGACTCCATATCATACTTCTATAGAGAGTATGATCAACAGATGCACCTTCTGGATCTTTGTGCAGTTTCACTGAAGTACTCATGGGAGTCCTTTTAGGCTTAGCACTTTCCAGCCCAAATCTCTTAACCAAATTCCTAGCATAAGTACTTTGAGTAACAAAGAACCCATCCTTTGATTGCTTAACCAGAAGCCCAAGAAATAGGTTCACATCACCAAACATACTCATATCAAACTCTTCCTTCATTAGCTTCACAAATTCATTAACTAGCTTCTCAGATTGAGACCCAAATAGAAGATCATCTACATAAATCTGCACTAGAAGCACATCAGAATTCTCCTTCTTCACAAATAGAGTTTTATCTGCACTGCCTCTCTTGTAACCTTTCAGCAACAGATACTCAGACAATCTGTCATACCAAGCACGAGGTGCTTGCTTCAACCCATACAAAGCTCTTTGCAGCCTGTACACATGATTTGGAAACTCAGGATTCTCAAATCCTTTTGGTTGCCTTACATATACCTCCTCCTTGAGAATCCCATTCAGGAAGGCACTTTTAACATCCATCTGATACAAATTAAATTCAGATGGCAGGCAATTCCAAGCAACAATCTAACAAACTCCATTCTTGCCACAGGGGCAAAAGTCTCATCAAAGTCTACCCCTTCAACTTGTGTATAGCCTTGAGCAACAAGCCTTGCTTTATTTCTGGCTATATTGCCATTCTCATCAGTCTTGTTTCTATACACCCATTTGCTGGTTCTGGACATAGGTACCATACCTTGCACCTGTCAAACTGCATAAGTTCCTCTTGCATTGCAGCAATCCAATTCTCATCCATGAGGGCCTTCTTGATGTTCTTAGGCTCAATCTTTTAAGCTGAGCACACATGAGCTACATTTGAGATCATCTTAGCAGAGTCCTGCTTCTTGCCTCTTGTTTTGATCCCATCATTCAGATTTCCAATAACATCAGTAGCTGAATGATTCTTGTGAACTTGAGCAGCCCCTATGTTTTCAGAACTACTCACCACATCTTCCTCTTCCTTGATTAATTCATTAGCAGATTCTGGCTCACCATTTAGATCAGTTCTGGAAGCATTCTCAGAAAGACCAACTACAACATTTTCAGCATCACCAACCATGGATATATCAAAACCTCTCTCATCATCAAACCTAACATTCACAGATTCAATGACTGTCTTAGTCTTGCTGCTGATACTTTGAAAGCTCTAATGTTCATAGAGTATCCCAGAAAGATTCCTTTAACACCATGATCATCCAGCTTCTTATTCTGATCTCTATCATTTAACACTTTGCATGTATTCCCAAAGATGTGAAAGTTCTTGACATTCGGCTTCCTTCCTCTCCAAATCTCATATGGAGTAATAGTCATCTTTGGTCTGACATAGATCCTATTAGAGATGTAGCATGCTGTATTCATTGCCTCTGCCTAGAATCTGGCTGGAACTTTTGTTGCCTTCATCATAGTCCTCACCATACCTTGAAGAACTCTATTCTTTCTCTCCACAAGACCATTTTGCTCAGGATTAATTGGTGCAGAGAACTGATGCTCAATTCCTTCTAGAGCACAGAATCCTTCAAATAAGACATTATCAAACTCTCTTCCATGATCACTTCTGATGTGCTTGACATGCTTATCCTTTTCTCTTGTGACTCTTTTATGCAGCCTTTTGAAAGCTTCAAAGGCCTCAGACCTCTCTCAAGAAATCTACCCAAGCATACCTAGAGAAATCATCCACAACCACCAAAACATACTTCTTCTTCCCAAGGCTCTCAGTCTGCATTGGCCCCATCAAATCCATATGGAGTAGTTCAAGAGGATACAGCTTGTAGTTACTACAGACACTGCCTTGTGAGTGGCATGGATTTGCTTCTCACTCATACATGGACCACACTGACCTTCATGATCCAAGCTCAGCTTTGGTAAACCAATGATAACATCATTATTCATCAAGGTCTTCATATGCCTGAAACTAGGATGGCCTAGTCCTTGATGCCAAATCTGAAACTCACTCATCTTAGCACTGAAGCTCTTATGGTTGCACACAACCAGATAGCAACTATCAGAAGATCATTTACCAACCAGATATATCTTCTTGTTCTCATACACAGTACAGGTACATTTATCAAATCTGACATCCATTCCATGATCACAAAGTTGGCTTATACTTACGAGATTTGCCTTTAGTTGATCCACCAAGAACACATTCTACAGCTTGGGCATTCCAGGAACAGCCAAATCACCACATCCAAGAACTGGAACCTTAACACCATCAGCAAAAGTTACAGTCTGACCATTGACTGACTTAATGTTGACCAAACTCTCTCTTTTTCCAGTCATTGTCTGGAGCAGCCACTATCAAAATACCATAAGTTTTCGGTCTCAGCTAGAAGAGCAGTGTGAGCTGCATATCCTCTGTAGTGTCCACGACCTCCATAATTTCCAGGAGCACCTCCATAGTTTCCTGGAACTCTGTGATATGAGTTGTACCCAGGATGATTTGGAAAAGGTCTTCTAGCCATTCTGAATTGATCTTCATGCAACTTCTTACAGTGAGGCCTGATATGCCCTAGAATCCAACAGTAGTGACACAACTGTGGATTAATTTGCTGAGAGGATCCTGTATCTGTTCCCCAACTGCTATGCTGATATCTTTGAGGAGCTGGAGCATAGACTTTAGTATGAGCACGAGGCTGATTCTGTTTTCCTTTTCCTTCTACAAATCCAAGACCAGATTTGTCCTTGTTAGCCTTTCCTCCAACCTTGAGAATCTCATCAAGCTTGGCAGTTCCACTAGTCTTCATCTTCATCAATTTCACCAACTGATTCATATCATTTGACTACTCAGTCTCTTTCTCTTCAGCAGGAGCTGCTTGTTTCTCCAGCTGATTCAGTCTTATAACCAACTTATCTCTTTCCTCCTTCACTTGCATTAACGATGTAATAACCCGACTCCTAATTAGCTTAATTAATTAAGATTAGATTATCTTAATTATTTTTCTTAAGCTATTACGATAAGAATTACGAAGAAGTGAATAGGGATTTTATTTAAATCCCGAAATTTGTAGGAATTTAATAAATTCCTATACGATTATTTTTCGATTTATTATCGAAAATATATGATGATGGGATGCGATGAATAGACGAATGATAAGAAATTATTCGAAGGATTCAAGATTTTGTTTAAATCTTGATCGAGTTAGGAAAATTTCATATTTTCCTATTGAAAGTTTAATATTTCGTTTTCGATATTTCGAAACGAAGGAAAGAAAATGTCGACTATTATTAGAATAAATAGTAAGACATTATGAAGGACGTAAGCTATATTTAGTTATACAGTAAAATATGTATTTAGTTAGTGTGATTTTTAGCTAATCCCTTAAGACGAGAATTATAATGATTTTAGTTTCATTTTATTTTCCCATTCATTTCCCGATTAATAAGGTAGAGAATATTAGTCCTTGTAATATTTAAGACATAAGGTGTGTGTGTTGGGGAGATTATTTGTATGGAGTATGAGAGATTAAAAGGATTGGAAGTCTAATTAGCTATGGTAAATAAGTTGTAGAGATAATTGAAATAAACAAAAAAAAAAAAAGGGGGAAAAGAAAAGAAAAATGAGAATAGGAAAGTGCAGCCCCTTTTTTTTCTTCTTCCCTTCACCCGTCACTTTCCTATTTCCCTCTCTCTCTTCACTTCTTCTCACTCCCTCTCACTCCTCGACATACACAACACACACCCCACCAATTCATCTCAATCTTTGCTAATTTTGAAGCTTTCTAAATAAGGAAAATGTAGATAAGGATTGAGATTTAATTACTACTTGAGGTAAGCTTCTTCTATAAGATTGTTTAAAGAACCCACTTGAGGTGTAAAACTTCAAAATGTCTTGAAGATGCTATTATATGTTTTGATTTTTACTTCTCTTGTTTCTACTTGTTCAAGAATGCTTTAATGATGAAAATTTAGAAAGAAAGAAAAAAATCCACCTTTATTTCAAGAACCCTAAAAATTCGAATTTTGAAGAAACAATTGGGGGTTTTTAATTTCGAAATTTATTTTGAGAAATTGAGCTTGAAAATATGTTTATATGAGTGTAGGAAGTATGAATTAAATGTTTGAGAATTTTTGGAGTTGATTGGTGATGATATGCTAGGGTTTGAGTAATTTCAGAAATTCCCCTGTTTCAGACGTTAATGTCGAGGTTCATTTAACATAGAAATTGATTTTATTTTGATCTGAAACTTTTAGGGAAGATGGTCGGAGATGTTATGAATATTGTCTAAAATTTTCAGAATTTTTGGAGCTACGATGAATGTTTGGTGAATTTTTCAAATGGACTGCGATTTTAAGTAACTATTCCGGTAGACTAATTTCGAATTATTATAACTCCTAAACGGTTGGGAATTATGCTTTGATCCTTTTTGATATATACACTAGACTCCTCAAGATTTGATCTCCCACTGGTTTCACACGATTTGGAAGTGTGAAATAATCTATATGAAATTTTGAACATTGATGAATCTGTCTGGAAAATTTGATGCCCTGTTTTAGTGACTGTTTCATAGGCCGATTTTGGAGGCTTTAATAATCCAAATTATATTAAAATGGATACTATAAGAAACCTCATTGAGTCAGCTTTCCAATGATACCTTTTTATCTCAATTTGGATTAAAGACGAAGAAGTTATGAATTTTCAAAGATGGACTACCAAAACAGTCACCAATATACCATTTTAGTTGATGATAGTTAAGTATAGGAAATTATTTCCTAATTGTAACGTTATGTTTATACGATATAGTTACATATGAATGAAGAAGGAACGAGTCGAGGAAATGAGGAACGGAAGCAGTTGATCAAGAAGTAACGAGACACGTAAGAAAAGCGTAAGAATAACGTCGTATGAGGTGGGCTTTCTAACTCAAAGATGACAAGAATGCTTTCATGAGAATTATATGATGATTTTATGATTTGAAGTATATGAATATATGATTATGTGATGTTTATGATTATATGATGTTCATGATTAAATGATGATTTGAAGATATGATGTACATTATGTTTAGATGTTAAAGCATGATGACTTGATGATATGAAGAATATTATGTTTATGATAAAGGATTATTTTTACGAAAATGATAACTTGCCTATCTTGCTTGATCGTCTACATTTTGATGATAGACGAATTCGGGCCTTGTAAATGAACAAGGTCGTGTACACTGAAGAGACCGTGAGTCGTCTGTGTGTCGACCGGTCGTATGTCGTGGAGGAGGCCTACTCCCGACATATTTATAAGAAATGAGACCGTGAGTCGTCTGTGTGTCGACCGGTCAAATGTTGATAGACGAATTCGGGTCACGTATAAGAACGTGATCGTGTACACTGAAGAGACTGTGAGTCGACTGCGTGTTGACCGGTCGGTATGTCGTAAGGAGGCCTACTTTCGACATATTCAAAAGAAGTTGTAGATCAGTCAAGCAAGATAAAATGCTGGCCAACACTTATGATTATGTTTTGAAGAAGTTTTAAGTACATGTTATGTTATAAAGATTATTTTTGAGTTATGAAATTTATACAAGTTTTCAAATGTTTTTGGCACGTGTCCACTAAGTGCAATTATTTGTACTCAGCCCTGCATGTTTTTCTTTAAAATGTGCAGGTTATAGCTGGAATGAAGATGGAGCGTGCTGAGCAAGGCTTTGTTGTTGTTCGAATTTTATTTTAATATTATGTATTGAGGTTAGAAATTCAAGTTCTCGGATTTCATGTCTTCATACATGTTATCCTTATGACGATCCTTTCCGCTGTGCCATCCTGAAAATGTTTAATGATGATTAAGTTGAATTTGAAGGAGTTTATGATAAACATTCATTTGACCCCCTGATTGTGTTAAAGCCACTTACTACATTGCCTCAAATTTTATTGAATTAATCATCAATTCATTTTTCTTCTTTGTTATAAGAAAATTTTGGATGTAATTTGAGGCGCGTTTCAGTTTGAATATCGAAATTAACTAAGTGTTTATTTAAGTTCATTCGTTGTTTGTCCCTAAGTCACATTAGTCGGCGTAATTCCCTTTATAATTAAGCCGGGCTGTGACAGTTTGGTATCAGAGCAGTTGTTTGCTCTGAACTTGAATTTCTTTCGAGTCTAGTCTAAATTGTTCTTAGACTAGTTAAGTCGAACAACAAAAGCTCGGCACTCCATCTCATTCAGCTATATTAGGTATGTTCTCTAAATGTTTACATTGATGCTTGAGATTGAAATTGAAGTATATGATATGCTTTATATGATGAGAATGAAAGAATATGTGAAATATTGATGTGAGAATAGAAGGATGTTTGAAGAATTGATGTGAAGGTGAAGACATGATCATTTTTATGATTAGTGCCCGAAAGTTAGATGCTTAGATGATGATTGAGGTACTTTTTATCCCACACTTATGTGACTCTACGTAACGACGATTAGAGTGCGATTCGTATTTCTACTTGAGGAGATATGCCGATTCGACGAAGGAATAGATGGACCTAAGCCCCGATAGATAGTTGAAGAGTTTCTAACGTTATTGTACGAGCTATCGAGACTAGTGAGATTAAATATTCGAGTATAATAAACTCTCCTCTCATTTCCAGGGTAAATAACCTTCCTTGGATCTTGAAAGTTTGTTTGAATTCAAACTATGAAAAAGAAATCTTTGATTTGAAGTTTCAACTTCATTCAAGTTCAATACATTCGAAGCTTATGTTCTCAACCCTTGAAATCCATGTTTATAAGAATACACTAGATACGTTCTATGTGAAGAATTGTTGGAAACTCTTTTGATTTCCACCATGATCGAACCCTTCGGATCTTCTATGAGTATGAAATGAATCTATAATCCTTATTTTGAAGCAATTATCCCATGTTTATATCTTGAGAACCTAGTTTATTGCCTTGTTTATAACCAAGGTATATTTCTCAGAAAAACATATGCAAATCAGTCCACTTCCGGCTCATTTCTGAGAAAATTCATTAATGCTCTTGAATTCGTTCTTTTTCTGTAAGATACTATGCCTCAATACCTTTCCATACATATCTTGATCTTTCAATTTGGAGCTCATATGAATTTTTGGTGAATTTTTGAAGTTTGCTTGTCCAGATTTCTATTTTTGCCGAAAGTAATTTGCCCAAACTTTCGCATCATTGATTTTGGACATTTTTCTTGGCCAAAATGAGCTCCAACCTATTGGAAATGATACCCTGATGAAATACCTTTCTAAAAATGTCTTTTAATGCCCATTTGGTTGAGTATTCAACGAGATATCTTAATTCAAAGTTGAACTATCGAATCTGTCCATTCCTTGAATATTCATTGATTAGCCTTATGGACATTCGATTTTGATTCGATTGACTTGTCCTAAAAATTTGAGCCATATATCATTGGAAAGATATTTCCTCTACTTTAATGACCATATTTTTGGATTCCAATTTGGAATTTCGATGAATAAGATATGAATTTTCTTCCACAAGTGCGCATTTTGCACTTCATATTAGACCAAACTCCAAAGAAGTTTTATTTTGTAATGATTGGCATATCTTGAAAATTCATGCCATGCACCATTAAAAAGATATCTTTCTTGGCTTTCCATTCATATTTCTGGATTTCCTTTTGAATCCAAATTGAGGGAGTTAGGAATTTATCAAAGTAGGATCGATAGGAAATGATGAGTACAAAGCAACGAAAAAAATGAAGAACGTTGAAAGTAGGGGTGTAATGACCACTATTTAGATAGTGATTGTGACCCTAAAATTTTAGTAGCGATTGTGATACGAGGTAGCACCACGACATCGATAACGATCATAATCTCGTACCGTGGCGTCGGCAACGATCGCGACCCAGTATGTTGAGGAAGATAAAAGAAGATGATGTTATAAGTGTTAGAATAAGTATTTAATAAGAATCTAAGTTCATGAACTTCTAAGATGAAGAATGTATACTTAAGAGACGAGAAGAGAGATCGAGTTGAAGGAAAGAAAAATCGAAAGAGAATAAATATTAGATGTAAATCCTACAATTGCCAGAATGGCTACTATTAGCTGAAGTAATTGCGTCTCGATAGATTATGTATTTGCTCTAAGTTTGAACGGATTATTTCTCTAGAACTCAATTAAGTTTATTCTCACTCGTCTCACATGTTTTAAATGAATGTGAACGTGGAAGATATTACGATAACGACGTAATGAAAGTTTGATGGAAGCAATAAAGCGAGATACAGCTCTATATGAACGAGTTCGAGATTAAAGTTTAGCGCAGAATTTCGTATACGAATAGAAGATCAAATAAAGATAAAACTCGAAGTGTTATCGAGCGCTATTACGTATAGTTATTAATGAACTTTATATGGAATAAAATGTTGATCATCACTCAATGGTCAACAATTGAGGACGAGTCGTTAAGGAAGCTTAAGAATTTCCGAATAGCATTCGAGTTAATTCGAACGCTTGATTTCGAATATTTTATAGCTACGAATTAACTCGATAGTTTTAGTAAGAGTTTTATGTAAATGAGACGAACAAGAATCGATGATATGAGATCTCAAAAGCGGAATAAGAAGGACTCAAGATGCCTTACAAGGCGAGCAAATTTCGAGGACGAAATTTATTTAAGGGGGGAGGATTGTAATAACCCGACTCCTAATTAGCTTAATTAATTAAGATTAGATTATCTTAATTATTTTTCTTAAGCTATTACGATAAGAATTACGAAGAAGTGAATAGGGATTTTATTTAAATCCCGAAATTTGTAGGAATTTAATAAATTCCTATACGATTATTTTTCGATTTATTATCGAAAATATATGATGATGGGATGCGATGAATAGAAGAATGATAAGAAATTATTCGAAGGATTCAAGATTTTGTTTAAATCTTGATCGAGTTAGGAAAATTTCATATTTTCCTATTGAAAGTTTAATATTTCGTTTTCGATATTTCGAAACGAAGGAAAGAAAATGTCGACTATTATTAGAATAAATAGTAAGACATTATGAAGGACGTAAGCTATATTTAGTTATACAGTAAAATAAGTATTTAGTTAGTGTGATTTTTAGCTAATCCCTTAAGACGAGAATTATAATGATTTTAGTTTCATTTTATTTTCCCATTCATTTCCCGATTAATAAGGTAGAGAATATTAGTCCTTGTAATATTTAAGACATAAGGTGTGTGTGTTGGGGAGATTATTTGTATGGAGTATGAGAGATTAAAAGGATTGGAAGTCTAATTAGCTATGGTAAATAAGTTGTAGAGATAATTGAAATAAACAAAAAAAAAAAGGGGGAAAAGAAAAGAAAAATGAGAATAGGAAAGTGCAGCCCCTTTTTTTTCTTCTTCCCTTCACCCGTCACTTTCCTATTTCCCTCTCTCTCTTCACTTCTTCTCACTCCCTCTCACTCCTCGACATACACAACACACACCCCACCAATTCATCTCAATCTTTGCTAATTTTGAAGCTTTCTAAATAAGGAAAATGTAGATAAGGATTGAGATTTAATTACTACTTGAGGTAAGCTTCTTCTATAAGTTTGTTTAAAGAACCCACTTGAGGTGTAAAACTTCAAAATCTCTTGAAGATGCTATTACATGTTTTGATTTTTACTTCTCTTGTTTCTACTTGTTCAAGAATGCTTTAATGATGAAAATTTAGAAAGAAAGAAAAAAATCCACCTTTATTTCAAGAACCCTAAAAATTCGAATTTTGAAGAAACAATTGGAGGTTTTTAATTTCGAAATTTATTTTGAGAAATTGAGCTTGAAAATATGTTTATATGAGTGTAGGAAGCATGAATTAAATGTTTGAGAATTTTTGGAGTTGATTGGTGATGATATGCTAGGGTTTGAGTAATTTCAGAAATTCCCCTGTTTCAGACGTTAATGTCGAGGTTCATTTAACATAGAAATTGATTTTATTTTGATCTGAAACTTTTAGGGATGATGGTCGGAGATGTTATGAATATTGTCTAAAATTTTCAGAATTTTTGGAGCTACGATGAATTTTTGGTGAATTTTTCAAATGGACTGCGATTTTAAGTAACTATTCCGGTAGACTAATTTCGAATTATTATAACTCCTAAACGGCTGGGAACTATGCTTTGATCCTTTTTGATATATACACTAGACTCCTCAAGATTTGATCTCCCACTGGTTTCACACGATTTGGAAGTGTGAAATAATCTATATGAAATTTTGAACATTGATGAATCTGTCTGGAAAATTTGATGCCCTGTTTTAGTGACTGTTTCATAGGCCGATTTTGGAGGCTTTAATAATCCAAATTATATTAAAATGGATACTATAAGAAACCTCATTGAGTCAGCTTTCCAATGATACCTTTTTATCTCAATTTGGATTTAAGACGAAGAAGTTATGAATTTTCAAAGATGGACTACCAAAACAGTCACCAATATACCATTTTAGTTGATGATAGTTAAGTATAGGAAATTATTTCCTAATTGTAACGTTATGTTTATACGATATAGTTACATATGAATGAAGAAGGAACGAGTCGAGGAAATGAGGAACGGAAGCAGTTGATCAAGAAGTAACGAGACACGTAAGAAAAGCGTAAGAATAACGTCGTATGAGGTGGGCTTTCTAACTCAAAGATGACAAGAATGCTTTCATGAGAATTATATGATGATTTTATGATTTGAAGTATATGAATATATGATTATGTGATGTTTATGATTATATGATGTTCATGATTAAATGATGATTTGAAGATATGATGTACATTATGTTTAGATGTTAAAGCATGATGACTTGATGATATGAAGAATATTATGTTTATGATAAAGGATTATTTTTACGAAAATGATAACTTGCCTATCTTGCTTGATCGTCTACATTTTGATGATAGACGAATTCGGGCCTTGTAAATGAACAAGGTCGTGTACACTGAAGAGACCGTGAGTCGTCTGTGTGTCGACCGGTCGTATGTCGTGGAGGAGGCCTACTCCCGACATATTTATAAGAAATGAGACCGTGAGTCGTCTGTGTGTCGACCGGTCAAATGTTGATAGACGAATTCGGGTCACGTATAAGAACGTGATCGTGTACACTGAAGAGACTGTGAGTCGACTGCGTGTTGACCGGTCGGTATGTCGTAAGGAGGCCTACTTTCGACATATTCAAAAGAAGTTGTAGATCAGTCAAGCAAGATAAAATGCTGGCCAACACTTATGATTATGTTTTGAAGAAGTTTTAAGTACATGTTATGTTATAAAGATTATTTTTGAGTTATGAAATTTATACAAGTTTTCAAATGTTTTTGGCACGTGTCCACTAAGTGCAATTATTTGTACTCAGCCCTGCATGTTTTTCTTTAAAATGTGCAGGTTATAGCTGGAATGAAGATGGAGCGTGCTGAGCAAGGCTTTGTTGTTGTTCGAATTTTATTTTAATATTATGTATTGAGGTTAGAAATTCAAGTTCTCGGATTTCATGTCTTCATACATGTTATCCTTATGACGATCCTTTCCGCTGTGCCATCCTGAAAATGTTTAATGATGATTAAGTTGAATTTGAAGGAGTTTATGATAAACATTCATTTGACCCCCTGATTGTGTTAAAGCCACTTACTACATTGCCTCAAATTTTATTGAATTAATCATCAATTCATTTTTCTTCTTTGTTATAAGAAAATTTTGGATGTAATTTGAGGCGCGTTTCAGTTTGAATATCGAAATTAACTAAGTGTTTATTTAAGTTCATTCGTTGTTTGTCCCTAAGTCACATTAGTCGGCGTAATTCCCTTTATAATTAAGCCGGGCTGTGACAGTTTGGTATCAGAGCAGTTGTTTGCTCTGAACTTGAATTTCTTTCGAGTCTAGTCTAAATTGTTCTTAGACTAGTTAAGTCGAACAACAAAAGCTCGGCACTCCATCTCATTCAGCTATATTAGGTATGTTCTCTAAATGTTTACATTGATGCTTGAGATTGAAATTGAAGTATATGATATGCTTTATATGATGAGAATGAAAGAATATGTGAAATATTGATGTGAGAATAGAAGGATGTTTGAAGAATTGATGTGAAGGTGAAGACATGATCATTTTTATGATTAGTGCCCGAAAGTTAGATGCTTAGATGATGATTGAGGTACTTTTTATCCCACACTTATGTGACTCTACGTAACGACGATTAGAGTGCGATTCGTATTTCTACTTGAGGAGATATGCCGATTCGACGAAGGAATAGATGGACCTAAGCCCCGATAGATAGTTGAAGAGTTTCTAACGTTATTGTACGAGCTATCGAGACTAGTGAGATTAAATATTCGAGTATAATAAACTCTCCTCTCATTTCCAGGGTAAATAACCTTCCTTGGATCTTGAAAGTTTGTTTGAATTCAAACTATGAAAAAGAAATCTTTGATTTGAAGTTTCAACTTCATTCAAGTTCAATACATTCGAAGCTTATGTTCTCAACCCTTGAAATCCATGTTTATAAGAATACACTAGATACGTTCTATGTGAAGAATTGTTGGAAACTCTTTTGATTTCCACCATGATCGAACCCTTCGGATCTTCTATGAGTATGAAATGAATCTATAATCCTTATTTTGAAGCAATTATCCCATGTTTATATCTTGAGAACCTAGTTTATTGCCTTGTTTATAACCAAGGTATATTTCTCAGAAAAACATATGCAAATCAGTCCACTTCCGGCTCATTTCTGAGAAAATTCATTAATGCTCTTGAATTCGTTCTTTTTCTGTAAGATACTATGCCTCAATACCTTTCCATACATATCTTGATCTTTCAATTTGGAGCTCATATGAATTTTTGGTGAATTTTTGAAGTTTGCTTGTCCAGATTTCTATTTTTGCCGAAAGTAATTTGCCCAAACTTTCGCATCATTGATTTTGGACATTTTTCTTGGCCAAAATGAGCTCCAACCTATTGGAAATGATACCCTGATGAAATACCTTTCTAAAAATGTCTTTTAATGCCCATTTGGTTGAGTATTCAACGAGATATCTTAATTCAAAGTTGAACTATCGAATCTGTCCATTCCTTGAATATTCATTGATTAGCCTTATGGACATTCGATTTTGATTCGATTGACTTGTCCTAAAAATTTGAGCCATATATCATTGGAAAGATATTTCCTCTACTTTAATGACCATATTTTTGGATTCCAATTTGGAATTTCGATGAATAAGATATGAATTTTCTTCCACAAGTGCGCATTTTGCACTTCATATTAGACCAAACTCCAAAGAAGTTTTATTCTGTAATGATTGGCATATCTTGAAAATTCATGCCATGCACCATTAAAAAGATATCTTTCTTGGCTTTCCATTCATATTTCTGGATTTCCTTTTGAATCCAAATTGAGGGAGTTAGGAATTTATCAAAGTAGGATCGATAGGAAATGATGAGTACAAAGCAACGAAAAAAATGAAGAACGTTGAAAGTAGGGGTGTAATGACCACTATTTAGATAGTGATTGTGACCCTAAAATTTTAGTAGCGATTGTGATACGAGGTAGCACCACGACATCGATAACGATCATAATCTCGTACCGTGGCGTCGGCAACGATCGCGACCCAGTATGTTGAGGAAGATAAAAGAAGATGATGTTATAAGTGTTAGAATAAGTATTTAATAAGAATCTAAGTTCATGAACTTCTAAGATGAAGAATGTATACTTAAGAGACGAGAAGAGAGATCGAGTTGAAGGAAAGAAAAATCGAAAGAGAATAAATATTAGATGTAAATCCTACAATTGCCAGAATGGCTACTATTAGCTGAAGTAATTGCGTCTCGATAGATTATGTATTTGCTCTAAGTTTGAACGGATTATTTCTCTAGAACTCAATTAAGTTTATTCTCACTCGTCTCACATGTTTTAAATGAATGTGAACGTGGAAGATATTACGATAACGACGTAATGAAAGTTTGATGGAAGCAATAAAGCGAGATACAGCTCTATATGAACGAGTTCGAGATTAAAGTTTAGCGCAGAATTTCGTATACGAATAGAAGATCAAATAAAGATAAAACTCGAAGTGTTATCGAGCGCTATTACGTATAGTTATTAATGAACTTTATATGGAATAAAATGTTGATCATCACTCAATGGTCAACAATTGAGGACGAGTCGTTAAGGAAGCTTAAGAATTTCCGAATAGCATTCGAGTTAATTCGAACGCTTGATTTCGAATATTTTATAGCTACGAATTAACTCGATAGTTTTAGTAAGAGTTTTATGTAAATGAGACGAACAAGAATCGATGATATGAGATCTCAAAAGCGGAATAAGAAGGACTCAAGATGCCTTACAAGGCGAGCAAATTTCGAGGACGAAATTTATTTAAGGGGGGAGGATTGTAATAACCCGACTCCTAATTAGCTTAATTAATTAAGATTAGATTATCTTAATTATTTTTCTTAAGCTATTACGATAAGAATTACGAAGAAGTGAATAGGGATTTTATTTAAATCCCGAAATTTGTAGGAATTTAATAAATTCCTATACGATTATTTTTCGATTTATTATCGAAAATATATGATGATGGGATGCGATGAATAGAAGAATGATAAGAAATTATTCGAAGGATTCAAGATTTTGTTTAAATCTTGATCGAGTTAGGAAAATTTCATATTTTCCTATTGAAAGTTTAATATTTCGTTTTCGATATTTCGAAACGAAGGAAAGAAAATGTCGACTATTATTAGAATAAATAGTAAGACATTATGAAGGACGTAAGCTATATTTAGTTATACAGTAAAATAAGTATTTAGTTAGTGTGATTTTTAGCTAATCCCTTAAGACGAGAATTATAATGATTTTAGTTTCATTTTATTTTCCCATTCATTTCCCGATTAATAAGGTAGAGAATATTAGTCCTTGTAATATTTAAGACATAAGGTGTGTGTGTTGGGGAGATTATTTGTATGGAGTATGAGAGATTAAAAGGATTGGAAGTCTAATTAGCTATGGTAAATAAGTTGTAGAGATAATTGAAATAAACAAAAAAAAAAAGGGGGAAAAGAAAAGAAAAATGAGAATAGGAAAGTGCAGCCCCTTTTTTTTCTTCTTCCCTTCACCCGTCACTTTCCTATTTCCCTCTCTCTCTTCACTTCTTCTCACTCCCTCTCACTCCTCGACATACACAACACACACCCCACCAATTCATCTCAATCTTTGCTAATTTTGAAGCTTTCTAAATAAGGAAAATGTAGATAAGGATTGAGATTTAATTACTACTTGAGGTAAGCTTCTTCTATAAGTTTGTTTAAAGAACCCACTTGAGGTGTAAAACTTCAAAATCTCTTGAAGATGCTATTACATGTTTTGATTTTTACTTCTCTTGTTTCTACTTGTTCAAGAATGCTTTAATGATGAAAATTTAGAAAGAAAGAAAAAAATCCACCTTTATTTCAAGAACCCTAAAAATTCGAATTTTGAAGAAACAATTGGGGGTTTTTAATTTCGAAATTTATTTTGAGAAATTGAGCTTGAAAATATGTTTATATGAGTGTAGGAAGCATGAATTAAATGTTTGAGAATTTTTGGAGTTGATTGGTGATGATATGCTAGGGTTTGAGTAATTTCAGAAATTCCCCTGTTTCAGACGTTAATGTCGAGGTTCATTTAACATAGAAATTGATTTTATTTTGATCTGAAACTTTTAGGGAAGATGGTCGGAGATGTTATGAATATTGTCTAAAATTTTCAGAATTTTTGGAGCTACGATGAATTTTTGGTGAATTTTTCAAATGGACTGCGATTTTAAGTAACTATTCCGGTAGACTAATTTCGAATTATTATAACTCCTAAACGGCTGGGAACTATGCTTTGATCCTTTTTGATATATACACTAGACTCCTCAAGATTTGATCTCCCACTGGTTTCACACGATTTGGAAGTGTGAAATAATCTATATGAAATTTTGAACATTGATGAATCTGTCTGGAAAATTTGATGCCCTGTTTTAGTGACTGTTTCATAGGCCGATTTTGGAGGCTTTAATAATCCAAATTATATTAAAATGGATACTATAAGAAACCTCATTGAGTCAGCTTTCCAATGATACCTTTTTATCTCAATTTGGATTTAAGACGAAGAAGTTATGAATTTTCAAAGATGGACTACCAAAACAGTCACCAATATACCATTTTAGTTGATGATAGTTAAGTATAGGAAATTATTTCCTAATTGTAACGTTATGTTTATACGATATAGTTACATATGAATGAAGAAGGAACGAGTCGAGGAAATGAGGAACGGAAGCAGTTGATCAAGAAGTAACGAGACACGTAAGAAAAGCGTAAGAATAACGTCGTATGAGGTGGGCTTTCTAACTCAAAGATGACAAGAATGCTTTCATGAGAATTATATGATGATTTTATGATTTGAAGTATATGAATATATGATTATGTGATGTTTATGATTATATGATGTTCATGATTAAATGATGATTTGAAGATATGATGTACATTATGTTTAGATGTTAAAGCATGATGACTTGATGATATGAAGAATATTATGTTTATGATAAAGGATTATTTTTACGAAAATGATAACTTGCCTATCTTGCTTGATCGTCTACATTTTGATGATAGACGAATTCGGGCCTTGTAAATGAACAAGGTCGTGTACACTGAAGAGACCGTGAGTCGTCTGTGTGTCGACCGGTCGTATGTCGTGGAGGAGGCCTACTCCCGACATATTTATAAGAAATGAGACCGTGAGTCGTCTGTGTGTCGACCGGTCAAATGTTGATAGACGAATTCGGGTCACGTATAAGAACGTGATCGTGTACACTGAAGAGACTGTGAGTCGACTGCGTGTTGACCGGTCGGTATGTCGTAAGGAGGCCTACTTTCGACATATTCAAAAGAAGTTGTAGATCAGTCAAGCAAGATAAAATGCTGGCCAACACTTATGATTATGTTTTGAAGAAGTTTTAAGTACATGTTATGTTATAAAGATTATTTTTGAGTTATGAAATTTATACAAGTTTTCAAATGTTTTTGGCACGTGTCCACTAAGTGCAATTATTTGTACTCAGCCCTGCATGTTTTTCTTTAAAATGTGCAGGTTATAGCTGGAATGAAGATGGAGCGTGCTGAGCAAGGCTTTGTTGTTGTTCGAATTTTATTTTAATATTATGTATTGAGGTTAGAAATTCAAGTTCTCGGATTTCATGTCTTCATACATGTTATCCTTATGACGATCCTTTCCGCTGTGCCATCCTGAAAATGTTTAATGATGATTAAGTTGAATTTGAAGGAGTTTATGATAAACATTC
The DNA here is from genome assembly GCA_029379335.1 of Thymus mandschuricus. Lineage (NCBI taxonomy): Eukaryota > Viridiplantae > Streptophyta > Magnoliopsida > Lamiales > Lamiaceae > Thymus > Thymus mandschuricus. The sequence continues at coordinate 3,880,645 of CM057074.1, forward strand.
ATTTGACCCCCTGATTGTGTTAAAGCCACTTACTACATTGCCTCAAATTTTATTGAATTAATCATCAATTCATTTTTCTTCTTTGTTATAAGAAAATTTTGGATGTAATTTGAGGCGCGTTTCAGTTTGAATATCGAAATTAACTAAGTGTTTATTTAAGTTCATTCGTTGTTTGTCCCTAAGTCACATTAGTCGGCGTAATTCCCTTTATAATTAAGCCGGGCTGTGACATCATCAGTGAGGGATTGATTCATGTCAGCAACTAGAAGACACTTATCATACATTTTCTTGTATGCAATATCAATCTGATCTTCAGCATTGTCCTCTGTATCCTCTTCTTCATTTCCATCAAACAAATTATCAATCTCTTCCTCAGATTTTTCTTTATCAACTTTGGCTGCATAAGCTTTGCTAGGAGCATCAGGAAATACATTCTCTTCAGTTCCTGAATCATCACACTCTTCATTGTCACTATGAGTGGCGACATAAGACTTTCCACCTTTCTTCTTCAGATTAGTGATAACCATGTATTTAGCATGCTTTAGAGTGCATCTCGATGCGTGTTTTGGTTGAATTATGTGTTTAAATGGATAGAAAATGATAGGTTTTGCAACTTATGCATTTTCTTTACGTTTCACGTTTTCTCTCGATTTCCATGCCAATTTCAGGTTCTGTGGTGATTTTTTGGGAATGTACGAGTAGTCTTATGTCGAAGAGGATCAAAATAGGAAGCCGTAGCACTTCGCGGATTATTTTTCCGAGGTCGGAGGAGAGAGAACGAGCCAATACCGTACGAGTGCGCAGAGAGACGAAGGAGGCCGAAAAACACACATAAACCCTTGAGCTGAAATTCCGGAAATTACAGTTTTTACCCCACCTTCTCTACACCATTTCTACTTATTGCAATCTTGTGTGGGGACTATAAATACTTGTTTATTTCCTCTTTTGGGTAGGATGAACCACTTTGTTATTCACTTTTATCATCTACTTTATAACCCTAGCATTTTCCCTCTTTCCTCTTTAGTGATTTCAAATTGTGATGAAGATTATGCTTGGAGTTTGAAGAGATTATTGAAGATTTCTTTTCCATTTTCCTTCCTTGCTCTTTTCATTATGCTTTCTCTTATTATTGTTGAATTGCTTGCTAGATCTATTGCTAGCTAAGCAATTCTATGGTTCCAAGTGATGGATGATGTGATTTAGATGATGGGTGTTAGAGTCTAGGATGTTGATTTACCTTCCCCTTGAATTGCCTATGAATTGGGACTTTATTTGAATGCATGACTAATTGATCACTAGGAGTGCATCTAAGGTGTTTGATGGAATGCTTAGGAGGCTTCCATTCATAGCACTTGGCATCAATTCATACCCATATCACTTGATTGCATCTCATTTGAAGCCTAGAAAAAATTAGATGGGTTGGATGATAGTTGGTAGGTTATCTTAGACTTAAATGAGCTATTTGGAGTTGGTAGAGCATTTAAAGGCTTAGAAAGCATTTATTGTTCTATTGATCTACTTGTTGACCACCCTAGTAAGGTAGGTTAACATAAATGATATAAGAGACCATTCAAGGTGGATTAAAGTGGTTTGAAGCATCTAGAGTCGAAACCCCTCATCATATTCACATCGGAAGTTACTTGGATCCATGTCTTTATTACTTGAATTTTCATTTGTTTACTTGCTAGTTTTATTTACTTATTGCATGTTTAAGTTTGTCATTTACCTATTTCATTGCCTAGTTTAAAGAAAAACACCAAACCAAGTTATTGTGCTCAAATCGGATAATAGAGACAAGACGAACTACTTGATTATCTCTCGACACATTCACTCCTCGTGTTCAATACTCGGACTTCTCTAGTTCGATATTATTGCTAGGTTAGAAATAGCCTAGTCAATTTTTGGCGCCGTTGCCGGGGAGTGAATAGATTGATGATCAATAGTTTATTTAGTTTCTTGTTGCTAATTTGAGCTTGTTTTATTTTTATAGTTAGGATGGTATTTCGCTTGTTAATTCAAACATTTTATTGGACTATTTTTTATCTCTTTGTTGGTGTGCTTGATAGGTACACACTTAAAAGATCCAAGGTTAAACATGTGGAACCTTTCATGTTGGATTATGAGAAGAAAGAAAGAACTTCCAAAGAGCAAGATGTGGAAATCAATCGAGAAGTGGAAGTTCTTAGGAAGCAATTGGAGGTTATGGAAGCAAGAGTGGACGAGCAAAGGAGAAGAACTCAAGAGGTTCGATTACCTCCTATAATTGAGATATTCCAACCTCCAAAAGAAATTTATCAAGGAAGAGAATGGGGCACGATAGATGCACCCAACTTTGAGCTCAAGCCGAGTTTGATTCGTTTGGTTCAAGAAAATCAATTTGGAGGAGAAGTCACCGAGGACCTGAATGATCATCTATACTCATTCCTCAAAATTTGTGATACCCTCAAACTCGAAGGAGTGCCAAATGACACAATCCGGATGAGACTCTTCGGATTTTCTCTTCGTGACCGGGCTAGAGAGTGGTTCAAAGGTCTCAATGGGAAGTCAATCAAATCATGGGAAGACCTATGCAAAGCCTTTCTCTCAAGATACTTTCCACCTTCCAAGGTACAACATCTAATCTCGGAAATTTATCGGTTTTTACAACATGAAGATGAGATGATAGTTGATGCTTGGGAGAGATTCCGTGAGCTTTTAAGGAAATGCCCTCCACATGGTCTAGATGAGAGTCGACAAATCTTCATCTTCTATGGTGGTTTGAATTCATTAACAAGAACTATCGTAGATGCTACCTCCGGAGGTTGCTTGCTAAATCGAGATGTGAAGGAAGCTAGGAGGATTCTTGAAGAAATGGTTTCCAATTCTTTTCAATGGCCTATGGAAAGGGTGAATTCAAAGAAAGCTACCTCCATGATGGATGATAAATATGAAGAGCTTACTTCCCAAATTACCAACCTCAAGAAGGAGCATGAAGAGATTAGAAAGGCATTGATGGAAGCACGAGCTTGGCAAAGACCTAAGAATGGAGGAATTCTTGGCCAAGAAGAGGTGATTCACATCAACCAACGACCTCTCTCGGTTTCTCAACAACTTGTAGAAGAAGAATCACTCCAACCTTGGAGCTATGGAGCTCCATCGATGCCTCTATATTCAATGCATTTCCATGAGATTCAAGATGAGGAAGAGTCATATGTGTCATATGCATGGCATGATGAAGTTGAGAAGGAATGTGAGGAGCACGCTAAGTTTGGGGGTGTTACTCCACATGAGGATGAGTTGCCAACTTCACATGAAGATGAAAGGTTTGAGCTTGGAAGCTCACTTCCGTGGATGTTTGATGATACGTTTCCAATGAAAAAGAGGCATCCTTTTGGAAGATATCCCTTGTAAAGAGGAAGTTCAAGCTCCAAGTCCCAAGAGTGGTGGCATGAGGATGAATGAAGTGAAGTTTCCATTGAAGATTGGAGATCCATTCCACGACAAACATGTAGGAGTGAAGCTTGAGGAGAAAGTTGATGAGCCATGTCAAGGAGGAGGCTTCACAAAATTTGGTGGAGTGAAATTCCAAGAAAAGAGTGTCGATCCTTTACATGAGAGGCTTACAAGTTTCGGAGGTCAAGAGAGGGCCTCGTTTGATGTGCCATGAGTCGTACATTGAGGTATCGTCGAGCTAGCGACGTTAAAAAAGCGCTCGTTGGGAGGCACCCCAACACAAATCCTTTTTATTTACTCGTTTTTCAAAATAAAGTTTAGTTTGAGTTATTTTGTTTGAATAAGGGTTGAGAGTGAGGTTACTTGCATTAGGAAGGAATTTTTATGTGTTGAGAGTATTTTCATGCCTTAGAAAATTTTTGACATTTTTCAAGTTTGGAGGATTTCCATGCCTAAGAAAAATTTGAAAATTTTCAAGTTTTTATGCTTATAGAAAATTTTTGAATATTTTTCCAGCTTTGCGCAGTCTCACGGAAAAGGCAAAACGGAGTAGCAAATCTTGTCGGAATTCGATTCTGTCAATTGGAATGGATTCGGAAGACCCGAGAGTAGGGGGGAGAGTCATCGCCGGCCGCAAAATCCGCCGGAATCCGGCGGCCGGCCGGATGGATAGTGGAAATCGCGGGCTGATTTTGGTTGGGTCGCGGTCAACGCGTTGACCGCGGTTTGCTGCCGGCCGTGCGCTGTCTCGCCGTTTCGCCTTGTTCTCCCTTGTACGAACTCTGATTCGATCGCCGTTTTCGCCTATGTACTCGTAAGACAATCCTCTTCAATATTATTAAGTTTTGACTGCCAAGTTCCCCGCCTCATCTCATTTGTGCACTTATTTCCTAACCTTATCTTCTTCATTCAAGACACCAAACTCCATTGCTTCTCTACCATCCAAGAAACCCACAAGAGCCCAAATTTCTCTCATTCTTTCACTCTCGTTTCATAAGTTGTTTGGTCAAGGAATAAGGTCAAAGGAGGTTGGAAACGAGGCAAGAACGGAGGGCCAATACCAATCGAGCAAGTGTTGGCATGCATAGGTTGGACCCTTGTGAGTGTAGTTTAAATTCCTTATTATTCTTCCCTCCAAACTCATTTTAGAACATAGTTTCTAAAATAAGTTTGGAGGAGGGGGGTAGGATAAGGTCTTTAAACTACTTTTCTCTTTTCGGTTTTTCATTATGTATTTGCTTGATAGAGTTGATTTTCCTTGCTTGATTGGTTTGTTGTGAATATTTGATGAGGATGATTTGATGAGGTTGAATGTTTTCAGTTTGAATGAGATGCTTGTTAAATATCATGTTTATCATTCCATTGCTTTCAAGAGAGATGTCGATGATGATTTGAGCGAAAAATGATATCATATTTTTTTTTGGAATCTCTCATGTGTGTGTTGAGCATCAAAAGAATGCATGACATGATTAACTAGGAATGATCGACCTTAGGCACGTGAACTCTAGACGAAAGCTAGTGAGGATTGAGCCAAAAACGTTGAGTAAATAACTTTTCTTTCCTTTCTTGAGAGCTTGCCATGCATTGTATTCATTACTTCTAGAACTTGCCTTTTGAGTCTTGATCGAGGTTGCTATATGTGTGTATAGAACTTAGAGATGATTTTAGGTCATCATTTGGAAGCCTATTATTCCCAAACACTAACCCGAATTCCATTATCCTTGAGGTCCCATTTTGAGCCTAAAGAAGTCTTTATTCTTAAACCGGACGATAGGGGTGTGAAGGTTGGTTAAGGGAATCCTTGAGTTGAATTGAATATATGCTTGAAATGTGATGGAGCCCGTAAGTCATGGTTCGAAGCCCGGAGGCCCAGAATTATAGATGATATGGGATGAAGATTGAAGACTTTATTTTAGTTTTAATTTTCGTATGTTTTGGTTCAGGCCACGTTTTTGGGCCTTAAAAGACTTGTTTTTGGGTTTTTATCATGTTGGTTAATGGGTTGGGCCATACCAATGACTTTGGGTCAGTTATTTCCTAGTTAGATTAGGTTTAGATGGTTTTATTTGCCTCCCTATATAAGGGGGTCTTTGTGGACGAAAATCAGTTAGTTTTATCATTAATATTATTGTGAGTTTATTCTCTCTTGAGAGTTTTTCGAATTCCTCTTGATTATTCCAAGACGAATTCATTATCCGGCGAATCAGCGAGTCAATCATCTCTCGTTTGTGTGTCATTCATCGTCTCCGTGTGACTAAGGCGAGTGCCGATTCTATATCATTTGTGGGGTTAGACTTTAGGTATATTGGGATATTCCATCTTTTCTATCAATTTCGATTCTTCCGCTTGCGTCTTGTGTGTTATCGGTCGTCAAGGATCGTATCATTTGGCACCAGAGCCAGAGTTTACGTAATCCAGGTTTTGTCTTTCCTTTTATTTCGTCTTCGCATCGTTCTCTTCGTGTCTTGTTTTGTTCGTGTCGTTCGTTGAGTCTCGGTCGTTAGTTTCGTTCATTTGTTCTCCGTTCCGTTCGTCAGATTCGTTTCTGTGTCGAAAAAAAAAAAAGAGAGGTGTCAGATTCATTTTTTTTTCTTCTTAGATTTGTTTATTTATTATCCAGATCTGTTTATTAAAAAAAAAAAAAAAAAAAAAAAAAAAAAAAAAAAAAAAAAAAAAACTTTTTCGTTTGCCCTCCTTAAAACAGCCGTAGAATCCACATACGAACCCCGATTTTTCTCCATAATACCTTTTCGGAAACATCTCGACGAGATCTAAAAGTTTCACTACTCTGCCGGTATGTCGTATGAGGAGATTGATCAACAAACAAAATTCAAGATAGAGGCGATGGTGAAACAATGGGGCAAGGAGATGAAGGCAGTGATGAGGAAACGTTTTGCGCCTTCTCATTACTATAGTGAGAATCAGATCGATTGGAGGCAACCAAGAGCTGCTCATGATTTATACTCAAAAAGATTTTTTGGGGAGCGAGAAGAAGAACAACAGAAGAAGAGGTACATACGTCCATTTGTGAAGCCAAGATCAGATTTGTCGAGTTCAACACCTCAAGACAATCCAATGGTTCGTCATCGTGATTGGAGGTGCCACAAGTGTCAAGGTTTTGGACACTATACTATTGAATGTCCAAATAAAAGAGCAGTGCTACTTCGAGAAGATGGTGGAGTTGTGTTCAAAGATGAAGAAGTGAATGAAGAGGTGGAAGAAATCGAGGCGCCTTCTGGGCCGCTTACTTTATTCAATGATAGTGATCTTGATGTGCAGAATGAAAAGTATGATGGAGAGCAACAAGAGAACGTCATTCATATCGAGGATGAAGTGTCGATTGTTTCTCTTACTCCAACACAAGTGGATGAAGATAATCAAATGCAACTGTCAAAGGAGGTGGAGATGGTGAAGTCCAAGGAAGAGAAAGTAGAGACAAACAAGTATGGATTGATGCATGAGTCTCTACTTGATCAGAGTAGTGCTTTGGAGTGGATAGTGAATGAGGAGAAGTCCATGGAGGCAAAGTGGAAGAAGGCGAATGTTTCGTCCACTAATGATCTTGATTGTCTATTTTCTTCTACTTATTCATTTGTGCAGGCATTTGATGATGTTTCTTCCAAAGATACATTTCATGGCGTATTATCAATTAAAGGAAGTGAACATCAAATCGAGCTCGAAGGACTGAATGAGTTGGAGATATGTGAAGAGATCAAGAAACAAAATTTCTTTCCTTTTGACGTAGGAGACGGCCAGGATTTGAGGACAAATCCTCTTCAAGAGGAGGGGAATGATGGAGCCCGTAAGTCATGGTTCGAAGCCCGGAGGCCCAGAATTATAGATGATATGGGATGAAGATTGAAGACTTTATTTTAGTTTTAATTTTCGTATGTTTTGGTTCAGGCCACGTTTTTGGGCCTTAAAAGACTTGTTTTTGGGTTTTTATCATGTTGGTTAATGGGTTGGGCCATACCAATGACTTTGGGTCAGTTATTTCCTAGTTAGATTAGGTTTAGATGGTTTTATTTGCCTCCCTATATAAGGGGGTCTTTGTGGACGAAAATCATTTAGTTTTATCATTAATATTATTGTGAGTTTATTCTCTCTTGAGAGTTTTTCGAATTCCTCTTGATTATTCCAAGACGAATTCATTATCCGGCAAATCAGCGAGTCAATCATCTCTCGTTTGTGTGTCATTCATCGTCTCCGTGTGACTAAGGCGATCACCACTTGGGGTATAGGGGGTTTGTGCCGATTCTATATCATTTGTGGGGTTAGACTTTAGGTATATTGGGATATTCCATCTTTTCTATCAATTTCGATTCTTCCGCTTGCGTCTTGTGTGTTATCGGTCGTGTACTGTTTATCACATAAAACTTATAATCAGTTGCATGTCAATATGGAAAAAATTTCCTTTTGTCTTGAAGCTGATGTCTGCACTACTCTACTTCATGCAAATTTCTTTCAGGTAGAGTTAGATACAAATTTGCATCTTTCTGGAACAGAAATCATGCACTAAGAGGATTACAGCGTGCAGTAAAGAACTATCATGACATTGTAGAAGCTGAGAAGAAGGTTTGAATTCTACTTCTGTTACATCTTCATGCTCTATTGCAGAATATAAGATAAGTAGAACCTTGCTATCCTGTAACTTTTTGCTTGGGAAATGTTAATGTAACAACGAGTAACTTCTGGACCTTCCGGTCCGAAGTAGTCTCTCTCCTGATATATCCAAAAAAATTATGCATCTAAACTATTTTGCTCAATTTCCAACTGAAAACTATACGTTTATGGTTTTGATTTACTAGAGACCAGTGTTCTAAAAAACGGCCTAGGCGGCGCCTAGGCTCTAGGCGGCGCCGTGCCGTCCCGATTTTGGGCTAGGCGGCCCGGGCTAGGCGGCTGCAGACTAGGCGCCGCCTAGGCGGCCGCCTAGGCGGCTAAGCGGGCTAGGCGGCGGGCTAGGCGGGCTAGGCGGCGGGCTGGGCGGCTGGGAACAATAATATTCTTCTCCTCTTCTTCTCCTTCCCATTCGATTTTATGTTTAAATTTGTGGTAACGTTTCGACTATGAATTTTATTTGAATGACTATTGATTTATGAATTTTGAACTATATTAGTTTGCAATTGTATATTTGCATTGTTAAGAATTGAGATGAAATTCGATAATATGTAATTGGAATATTGGATAATGAAATTTTTAATATTTTTATTTAGGAATATTATTAAAAAAAATAAAATAAAAATAAAAAATACGAATCCGCCTAGGCGGCGCCTAGGCGCCGCCTAGGCGGCTAGGCGCTAGTCGGCCCTCCGCCGCCCGACTAGCGCCTAGCGTTTTTTAGAACATTGCTAGAGACAAAATATATGATGCTTGCCATAAATGCAAAGATTGAACAAACACGACGACCTTATTATTCAATAGGCTTCCCAATTCGAAATCCGAACCTAAGAACTGAGAATCTTGACTATGGTGAGTTAATTTACTAATGATATTTTCTTAGTATTTTAAAATACTTATACGTTTATTGATTTGAGTATGTTGTATTTTTTTTTTGTTGTGTAGGTGAAAGTTTGTTCGATGACTTAAGAGATATCAAAAATAGTTAGTCGACAAGTATGGTGCGGATAATTATTCTAGCATTGTTTAGAATTACTTTAGTATTTGGTTTGAACATATATGTCATGGATACTTACAACATTATGACATATTGTTATCTTTTTTGTTGTTAAATAGTGAGATATTATTTATGAAATTCAATAGTTTATTTACCTTTTAATATTTGGTAAAAAAAGTATTTTTAATATTGATATTTATAAATACAGCAAATTTACAGGAAAAAAAAAAAGACAACGGTTTAAGTTGCTGTTGTCTATAACTATATAGACAACGGCTTATATTTGTGTCATCTATAGTATAAATAGACCACATGAAATTTGCGCTAAAAGACAATACAAAATACCTGTTGTCTATTAGCTTTATAGACAACAAGAGGGTCACGCTAATAGACCACACGTTTTGGCCGTTGTCTATATGTTTATAGACAACAGGTAAGTAGCTGTTGTCTATAACCGCCCCTAATAGACAACACAGCCATAGACAACACCAAAATCCATTATAGACAACTGGTTTTAGCTGTTGTCTATTAGCGAAATTCTTGTAGTGATAGAATATGATAGGTTTTGCGAGTTATGCATTTTCTATACGTTTCACGTTTTCTCTCGATTTTCATGCCAATTTCAGGTGTTGTGGAGATTTTCTGGGAATGTACGAGTAGTCCTATGTCGAAGAGGATCGAAAGAGGAAGTCGTAGCACTTCGCGGATTATTTTTCCGAGGTCGGACGAGAGAGAACGAGCCAAAACCGTACGAGTGTGCAGAGAGACGAAGGAGGCCGAAAAACACACATAAACCCTTGAGCTGATATTCCGGAAATTACAGTTTTTACCCCACCTTCTCTACACCATTTTCTACTTATTACAATTTGGCCCCTAACTTGTGTGTGGACTATAAATACTTGCTTATTTCCTCTTTTGGGTAGGATGAACCACTTTGTTATTCACTTTTAGCATCTACTTTATAACCTGTTTCACTAAAAAGTGTTCGCAATAGACGAAATCTATCGTAGCACTAGCAAGTAAAACCTAAGTATCGAATCTCAAGGAAACTTAACAGGGCAAATAATTATGTAGTAAAACGACCTAAACTAAGAAAGCAATTAAAAGATATTTTTGGGTTTTTGTTTTAAAATCCTAGGCAAGAAAATAAATAAAAGCAATAAATAAAAGCACGTAAATAACTAATCTAGAACACAAGAAATAAATCTAAGAATTAAACTAAAAGAAAGCAATAAATCTACCTAGGCAAGAATCGAAAAGAAAGCAATAAAGGAAGCATAAAAGAAAGCATAAACTACCTTAGACATGATGAATAAAATCTGGAAATTTAAAGACAAATAAATCTAACTACGAAAGCTTTGAAAACGAGAGAATTGAAATCGAAGGAAAACGAATCTAAACTAGAACTTAAAAACCGAACGAACGAAATTAAACTAAGGAAATTAAACTAAGCAATTAAGAAAACGAATCTAAAATAAGAGAAAGCAATTAAAGCAAATAAACGAAAGCAATAAAATAACTTACGAAATTAAGACGAAGAACAAAGAACTTGAATTAAACAAAGAAGTCTTGAATTAAATTGCAACGAACTAAGAATTCGGATCCGAACAAAATAAATCTAAACTAGAGCATTTGAGTGCATAAAACTAAAGCTAAAAGAGGGTAAAAGTTGTAGAATTCGTGTACAAGGGGTAGTATTTATAATAGGTATGAAAACCTAGTTATAAAAGGAAAGGAAAGCTGGCCGCCGGGGTTGGACGGCCGTCCAACTTAAGTTGGACGGCGTCCAGATCCTGGTTCTGGTCACTTTGCGCATCTTTCTTGTTTCGGCCGTATCTTCCTCGTCCGAACTCCAAATTGACCTCCGTTTTCGCCTACGTGCTCCTATCGAACCCCTCTTCGATATAATGCTTCTTTCTTCTTGTTTTCTTCTTGTATCCACCCTTTTCATCCTACAATACCAAAGACTCCAAAACAATCAAATCATAGCCACAAACAACGAAAACACACGAAAACTAAGGGAAAACGGACACGAAAAGACAACGAAAAACCTAACATCTAGACAACAATCAAAATCCCCCACACTTAGAACTTTGCTTGCCCTCAAGCAATATAAACATACAACTTAGACTCAATTCAAACAATCCAAATCATAGAACATTTAATCACCGGAATCGACAAACTCAAACGAGGTCACTTTAATCCCAAGTTACGAACAATCATCATCAACAAACTATGTGGCTTATAAATCAATCCAAGCAAGAGGAAAAACAATGATACACACATCTCACAAATATCTAGATCACCACAACTTAGACGTCTAGCCTACTTCCCCTTTTTATTCAACACATAAACAACTCTTTTTTTTTTTTCCTTTTTTTTTTTTTTTTTACATAAGTGAACATTTTTGGCACATAATTCACTAAGTTTAATCATCGATGGGTCACATCGAGCCTCCTAGTGCTGTTTTCCGTACCCATTGTCAAGAGGGGTAGAATGCCTACGAACACATTATTCTAATATACACGAGTATCATCTAGGACAAAGTTCATGAAATGTGATCATTCGAGGGTCTCTCGAAGCCTTTTCATGTGGTTTCCCATGCTCATTACTCTAGTATTTTCATACGTTACAAGTAAGAGGAGTAGAATCCTATCAACTCTTTTATTCAAATAAAACACAACTCTTTTTTTTTTCTTTTTTTCTTTTTTTTTTTTTTTTTTTTTTTTTTTTTATCATAAGGGGAATGTAAACTAGCAATCCAAGTAGCAACAATCTAGATTTATCACTCAACCAAAAATCATAAATCATTTTCCTCAACCCACTCATACACCACCGCCACCACACCCTAATGCTCATCCCCAAGGACCTCCTCAAAAGCCTCCCGTCGATGAGAGCCTCTCCACATTCCTACATGAGGCTAAATTGGCTCGAGAGGCTCAAGATGCTAACATAAAGAGGCTCGAGATGGCCATTGGCCAAATTTCTGGTTCCATGCACCTGATGCAACAACCGGGGCGAATTCCGAGTCAAGGGATTCAACCACAACAAGCCAACGAGGTGCAAGCCCCATATCCTCCATATGTTCCTCCCGTTCCACCTCACCAAGCTCATGCAATCACGGTGTTACAACGCAATGGTGTCACGATGTCACCCCAAGGCCGTTCAAGTGTTCGGAGGAGCCCAAGTGAGCATTGGAGAAACGAACAAAATCCGACAGTTTCAAGAGTTGGACGCCGTCCAACTCAAGTTGGACGGCCGTCCAACTCTGGACGGGCGTCCAACCTTCCTGGACGTGCGCCCAACGATCCTCCGCGAACAACAGTATCAGGAACTGGACGCCGTCCAACTCAAGTTGGACGGCCGTCCAACCCCGACGAGCAGCGCACGGAGTTCGAGGAAGCCGAGAAGGAGGCCAATCCTCTTCACAAGACGCTCAACCCGTATGTTCCACCTATTCGGAGTATCGTGAAGAAGGAGAAGAAGGATTTCGAGCCTATCAATTCGTTTCCTAAAAGAGGGGATCCGGGTGGCTTCGACTTGAGTATTATCTTGGATAGCGGAGAGACCGTTTCGGGATTGATGGATTTAGGAGCTGCGGTGAACTTAATGTCGTATTCTATTTTCGAGAAGATGAACTCAAGAGTCCTTCAAACTACCGACTTGCGCATTGAGCTAGGAGACGGCACCGTGAGTAGTCCATTGGGAGTCGAGGAAGATGTCCCTGTCCTCATTGGTGGAATTCGAGTCGTTACCGACTTTGTCGTGCTTCATGAAGGCAAGGGAGCTAAGAGCGCAACCGGTCATCTACTCTTGTTGGGACGACCGTTTATGGCCACTACTCGAGCCCGGATTGATGTAGGCACCGGCACATTGAGCATGGCCGGCGAAGGAGGTTCGGTAACGTTTTCGGTGTTTGGAAATTCACCTTCTATTCCTACTACTTCTCTTCATTAATGCTCTTTTGTTAAGCTTGCTAACCCTCTTGTTGAGGTATTGTGAGGTTTCTGACAGGGTAGCAGCTCTTGAAGAATTCATTGACGAAGAAGAGTCCATTGAAGATGACGAATTCTTTAGTTGTGTGGATGAAGAAGAGGACATTATCGAGGAATTTCTACGGAATTTGGAGGAGGTTGATGAGGTGGAAGAGGAAAGATCGACACTTGCGCCGAATGAAGAAGAGGACATAATCGAAGAATTTCTACGGAATTTGGAGGAGGTTGATGAAGTGGAAGAGGAAAGCTCGACATATGCATCGAATGAGGAAGTGATCATTTACTCTTTTCTTTATAACCTCACCATTTGTGAAACATCTTTTCTTGCAGAGTTTAACTCGAAGATGTTTGAGGAGGAGTTCGAACTAAGTGTGGGGGAGTCGAGAGTTGATGAGGCCCACGTCCTTGATCTTCGAGATTGTTCAAAAAGGGAGAGTGAGTGTGTCGCAAGGAGCATCAAAACGTCGCTTGGTGCTACGGGCTTGGGTTGAGGTGGGTAGTATGGAGGTGATGGATAATATGGATTGGGAGGATATTGTGGAGGTGGATAATATGGTGGAGGTTGAGAGTAGTAGGGATTTGGTGGAGGATAAGGGTTATTATATGGTGGAGGGTGCCTATTAGGATAGGTAGGAGGATTACCTTGCCCTTGTGTCGGGACCGGTGCACTTTGCTTCATCTTCAAGTTTTTGAGATCCCTTAACATGTCGGCCATTTGCTTCTTCAAATCGGGGCTCATCGAAACTGCACTCGCCTCCACTTTCCTCGGTCTAGCTGATTATTGTTGTGAACTCGCAGCGAGCGTCTCGAAAATATCCTTCAACTCGTCAGCTGTCTTGACCGCTATGTTGCCTCCGGCCGAACTATCCACCATGAACTGACAAGTTTGGTTGAGGGCGTCGTAGAAATATTGCCAAAGCAACTCCGATGCCATTTGATGATGAGGGCATTGTTGAAGTAGCTCTTGGAACCTCTCCCATGCTTCGTGAAACGGCTCATCGTGGTCTTGGGAAAAGTTCATGATCTTCGATCGCACCTCTTGCGTCTTGCGGTTCGGGTAGTACTTGAGCATGAATTTCTCACACACCGCATTCCATGTGGTGAGAGAGTTGGCCGGAAGCGCCAAATACCATGACTTTGCTCGATCCTTGAGGGTGTACGGGAAGCACTTCATCTTCAAGTTATCCTCCGTGAGTCCCGAGAGTGGGAAAGTTTACACCACCGTGCAGAACTCTCGGATGAACGTCAAAGCATCCTCGTTGGGCAGCCCTAGGTAGGATGGGAGCAACGCCATGTGATGAGGTTTAAGCTCATGATTCCTGACCGCTTCCGTCAGGACAATCGCCGAAGTGGTGGCTGTGAATGTGGGGCGAGCAAAATCGCCCATGACGACTCTAGCTGCCATGACTTCGGGCTCTGCAAATAACAAGACCAAAGAGAAGTCTTGTGAATCAATCTCCTCCTCCTTCTCCTTCGCGGCTAAAATCGTTTTCCTTCGATGGATATTGTCGAAGTAGGCGCTAAATTCCTTTGAAGACTTCGGCGACCATGTATACACAACACTCAACAAAAGGGTTAAACGCACCGAGTGGGAGAAACAAGAAAATCGAAAAAACACAAATAAAAATAAAAATAAAACAAATAAAAATACTACACAATGAATCGCCTAAAGTTTTCCCCGGCAACGGCGCCAAAATTTGTTTCACTAAAAAGTGTTCGCAATAGACGAAATCTATCGTAGCACTAGCAAGTAAAACCTAAGTATCAAATCTCAAGGAAAACTTAACAGGGCAAATAATTATGTAGTAAAAACGACCTAAACTAAGGAAGCAATTAAAAGATATTTTTGGGTTTTTGTTTTAAAATCCTAGGCAAGAAAATAAATAAAAGCAATAAGTAAAAGCACGTAAATAACTAATCTAGAACACAAGAAATAAATCTAAGAATTAAACTAAAAGAAAGCAATAAATCTACCTAGGCAAGAATCGAAAAGAAAGCAATAAAGGAAGCATAAAAGAAAGCATAAACTACCTTAGACATGATGAATAAAATCTGGAAATTTAAAGACAAATAAATCTAACTACGAAAGCTTTGAAAACGAGAGAATTGAAATCGAAGGAAAACGAATCTAAACTAGAACTTAAAAACCGAACGAACGAAATTAAACTAAGGAAATTAAACTAAGCAATTAAGAAAACGAATCTAAAATAAGAGAAAGCAATTAAAGCAAATAAACGAAAGCAATAAAATAACTTACGAAATTAAGACGAAGAACAAAGAACTTGAATTAAACAAAGAAGTCTTGAATTAAATTGCAACGAACTAAGAATTCGGATCCGAACAAAATAAATCTAAACTAGAGCATTTGAGTGCATAAAACTAAAGCTAAAAGAGGGTAAAAGTTGTAGAATTCGTGTACAAGGGGTAGTATTTATAATAGGTATGAAAACCTAGTTATAAAAGGAAAGGAAAGCTGGCCGCCGGGGTTGGACGGCCGTCCAACTTAAGTTGGACGGCGTCCAGATCCTGGTTCTGGTCACTTTGCGCATCTTTCTTGTTTCGGCCGTATCTTCCTCGTCCGAACTCCAAATTGACCTCCGTTTTCGCCTACGTGCTCCTATCGAACCCCTCTTCGATATAATGCTTCTTTCTTCTTGTTTTCTTCTTGTATCCACCCTTTTCATCCTACAATACCAAAGACTCCAAAACAATCAAATCATAGCCACAAACAACGAAAACACACGAAAACTAAGGGAAAACGGACACGAAAAGACAACGAAAAACCTAACATCTAGACAACAATCAAAATCCCCCACACTTAGAACTTTGCTTGCCCTCAAGCAATATAAACATACAACTTAGACTCAATTCAAACAATCCAAATCATAGAACATTTAATCACCGGAATCGACAAACTCAAACGAGGTCACTTTAATCCCAAGTTACGAACAATCATCATCAACAAACTATGTGGCTTATAAATCAATCCAAGCAAGAGGAAAAACAATGATACACACATCTCACAAATATCTAGATCACCACAACTTAGACGTCTAGCCTACTTCCCCTTTTTATTCAACACATAAACAACTCTTTTTTTTTTTTCCTTTTTTTTTTTTTTTTACATAAGTGAACATTTTTGGCACATAATTCACTAAGTTTAATCATCGATGGGTCACATCGAGCCTCCTAGTGCTGTTTTCCGTACCCATTGTCAAGAGGGGTAGAATGCCTACGAACACATTATTCTAATATACACGAGTATCATCTAGGACAAAGTTCATGAAATGTGATCATTCGAGGGTCTCTCGAAGCCTTTTCATGTGGTTTCCCATGCTCATTACTCTAGTATTTTCATACGTTACAAGTAAGAGGAGTAGAATCCTATCAACTCTTTTATTCAAATAAAACACAACTCTTTTTTTTTTCTTTTTTTCTTTTTTTCTTTTTTTTTTTTTTTTTTTTTTTTTTTTATCATAAGGGGAATGTAAACTAGCAATCCAAGTAGCAACAATCTAGATTTATCACTCAACCAAAAATCATAAATCATTTTCCTCAACCCACTCATACACCACCGCCACCACACCCTAATGCTCATCCCCAAGGACCTCCTCAAAAGCCTCCCGTCGATGAGAGCCTCTCCACATTCCTACATGAGGCTAAATTGGCTCGAGAGGCTCAAGATGCTAACATAAAGAGGCTCGAGATGGCCATTGGCCAAATTTCTGGTTCCATGCACCTGATGCAACAACCGGGGCGAATTCCGAGTCAAGGGATTCAACCACAACAAGCCAACGAGGTGCAAGCCCCATATCCTCCATATGTTCCTCCCGTTCCACCTCACCAAGCTCATGCAATCACGGTGTTACAACGCAATGGTGTCACGATGTCACCCCAAGGCCGTTCAAGTGTTCGGAGGAGCCCAAGTGAGCATTGGAGAAACGAACAAAATCCGACAGTTTCAAGAGTTGGACGCCGTCCAACTCAAGTTGGACGGCCGTCCAACTCTGGACGGGCGTCCAACCTTCCTGGACGTGCGCCCAACGATCCTCCGCGAACAACAGTATCAGGAACTGGACGCCGTCCAACTCAAGTTGGACGGCCGTCCAACCCCGACGAGCAGCGCACGGAGTTCGAGGAAGCCGAGAAGGAGGCCAATCCTCTTCACAAGACGCTCAACCCGTATGTTCCACCTATTCGGAGTATCGTGAAGAAGGAGAAGAAGGATTTCGAGCCTATCAATTCGTTTCCTAAAAGAGGGGATCCGGGTGGCTTCGACTTGAGTATTATCTTGGATAGCGGAGAGACCGTTTCGGGATTGATGGATTTAGGAGCTGCGGTGAACTTAATGTCGTATTCTATTTTCGAGAAGATGAACTCAAGAGTCCTTCAAACTACCGACTTGCGCATTGAGCTAGGAGACGGCACCGTGAGTAGTCCATTGGGAGTCGAGGAAGATGTCCCTGTCCTCATTGGTGGAATTCGAGTCGTTACCGACTTTGTCGTGCTTCATGAAGGCAAGGGAGCTAAGAGCGCAACCGGTCATCTACTCTTGTTGGGACGACCGTTTATGGCCACTACTCGAGCCCGGATTGATGTAGGCACCGGCACATTGAGCATGGCCGGCGAAGGAGGTTCGGTAACGTTTTCGGTGTTTGGAAATTCACCTTCTATTCCTACTACTTCTCTTCATTAATGCTCTTTTGTTAAGCTTGCTAACCCTCTTGTTGAGGTATTGTGAGGTTTCTGACAGGGTAGCAGCTCTTGAAGAATTCATTGACGAAGAAGAGTCCATTGAAGATGACGAATTCTTTAGTTGTGTGGATGAAGAAGAGGACATTATCGAGGAATTTCTACGGAATTTGGAGGAGGTTGATGAGGTGGAAGAGGAAAGATCGACACTTGCGCCGAATGAAGAAGAGGACATAATCGAAGAATTTCTACGGAATTTGGAGGAGGTTGATGAAGTGGAAGAGGAAAGCTCGACATATGCATCGAATGAGGAAGTGATCATTTACTCTTTTCTTTATAACCTCACCATTTGTGAAACATCTTTTCTTGCAGAGTTTAACTCGAAGATGTTTGAGGAGGAGTTCGAACTAAGTGTGGGGGAGTCGAGAGTTGATGAGGCCCACGTCCTTGATCTTCGAGATTGTTCAAAAAGGGAGAGTGAGTGTGTCGCAAGGAGCATCAAAACGTCGCTTGGTGCTACGGGCTTGGGTTGAGGTGGGTAGTATGGAGGTGATGGATAATATGGATTGGGAGGATATTGTGGAGGTGGATAATATGGTGGAGGTTGAGAGTAGTAGGGATTTGGTGGAGGATAAGGGTTATTATATGGTGGAGGGTGCCTATTAGGATAGGTAGGAGGATTACCTTGCCCTTGTGTCGGGACCGGTGCACTTTGCTTCATCTTCAAGTTTTTGAGATCCCTTAACATGTCGGCCATTTGCTTCTTCAAATCGGGGCTCATCGAAACTGCACTCGCCTCCACTTTCCTCGGTCTAGCTGATTATTGTTGTGAACTCGCAGCGAGCGTCTCGAAAATATCCTTCAACTCGTCAGCTGTCTTGACCGCTATGTTGCCTCCGGCCGAACTATCCACCATGAACTGACAAGTTTGGTTGAGGGCGTCGTAGAAATATTGCCAAAGCAACTCCGATGCCATTTGATGATGAGGGCATTGTTGAAGTAGCTCTTGGAACCTCTCCCATGCTTCGTGAAACGGCTCATCGTGGTCTTGGGAAAAGTTCATGATCTTCGATCGCACCTCTTGCGTCTTGCGGTTCGGGTAGTACTTGAGCATGAATTTCTCACACACCGCATTCCATGTGGTGAGAGAGTTGGCCGGAAGCGCCAAATACCATGACTTTGCTCGATCCTTGAGGGTGTACGGGAAGCACTTCATCTTCAAGTTATCCTCCGTGAGTCCCGAGAGTGGGAAAGTTTACACCACCGTGCAGAACTCTCGGATGAACGTCAAAGCATCCTCGTTGGGCAGCCCTAGGTAGGATGGGAGCAACGCCATGTGATGAGGTTTAAGCTCATGATTCCTGACCGCTTCCGTCAGGACAATCGCCGAAGTGGTGGCTGTGAATGTGGGGCGAGCAAAATCGCCCATGACGACTCTAGCTGCCATGACTTCGGGCTCTGCAAATAACAAGACCAAAGAGAAGTCTTGTGAATCAATCTCCTCCTCCTTCTCCTTCGCGGCTAAAATCGTTTTCCTTCGATGGATATTGTCGAAGTAGGCGCTAAATTCCTTTGAAGACTTCGGCGACCATGTATACACAACACTCAACAAAAGGGTTAAACGCACCGAGTGGGAGAAACAAGAAAATCGAAAAAACACAAATAAAAATAAAAATAAAACAAATAAAAATACTACACAATGAATCGCCTAAAGTTTTCCCCGGCAACGGCGCCAAAATTTGTTTCACTAAAAAGTGTTCGCAATAGACGAAATCTATCGTAGCACTAGCAAGTAAAACCTAAGTATCAAATCTCAAGGAAAACTTAACAGGGCAAATAATTATGTAGTAAAAACGACCTAAACTAAGGAAGCAATTAAAAGATATTTTTGGGTTTTTGTTTTAAAATCCTAGGCAAGAAAATAAATAAAAGCAATAAGTAAAAGCACGTAAATAACTAATCTAGAACACAAGAAATAAATCTAAGAATTAAACTAAAAGAAAGCAATAAATCTACCTAGGCAAGAATCGAAAAGAAAGCAATAAAGGAAGCATAAAAGAAAGCATAAACTACCTTAGACATGATGAATAAAATCTGGAAATTTAAAGACAAATAAATCTAACTACGAAAGCTTTGAAAACGAGAGAATTGAAATCGAAGGAAAACGAATCTAAACTAGAACTTAAAAACCGAACGAACGAAATTAAACTAAGGAAATTAAACTAAGCAATTAAGAAAACGAATCTAAAATAAGAGAAAGCAATTAAAGCAAATAAACGAAAGCAATAAAATAACTTACGAAATTAAGACGAAGAACAAAGAACTTGAATTAAACGAAGAAGTCTTGAATTAAATTGCAACGAACTAAGAATTCGAATCCGAACAAAATAAATCTAAACTAGAGTATTTGAGTGCATAAAACTAAAGCTAAAAGAGGCTAAAAGTTATAGAATTCGTGTACAATGGGTAGTATTTATAATAGGTATGAAAACCTAGTTATAAAAGGAAAGGAAAGCTGGTCGTCGGGGTTGGACGGCCGTCCAACTTAAGTTGGACGGCGTCCAGATCCTGGTTCTGGTCACTTTGCGCATCTTTCTTGTTTCGGCGTATCTTCCTCGTCCGAACTCCAAATTGACCTCCATTTTCGCGTACGTGCTCCTATGGAACCCCTGTTCGATATAATGATTCTTTCTTCTTGTTTTCTTCTCGTTTCCGCCCTTTTCATCCTACAATACCAAAGACTCCAAAACAACCAAATCATAGCCACAAACACACGAAAACTAAGGGAAAACGGACACGAAAAGAAAACGAAAAACCTAACATCTAGACACCAATCATAACCCAAGCATTTTCCCTCTTTCCTCTTTAGTGATTTCAAATTGTGATGAAGATTATGCTTGGAGTTTGAAGAGATTATTGAAGATTTCTTTTCCATTTTCCTTCCTTGCTCTTTTCATTATGCTTTCTCTTATTATTGTTGAATTGCTTGCTAGATCTATTGCTAGCTAAGCAATTCTATGGTTCCAAGTGAT
Organism: Thymus mandschuricus; assembly: GCA_029379335.1. Classification (NCBI taxonomy): domain Eukaryota; kingdom Viridiplantae; phylum Streptophyta; class Magnoliopsida; order Lamiales; family Lamiaceae; genus Thymus; species Thymus mandschuricus. The sequence goes on from CM057074.1 coordinate 3,901,413, forward strand.
GGATAATGTGATTTAGATGATGGGTGTTAGAGTCTAGGATGTTGATTTACCTTCCCCTTGAATTGCCTATGAATTGGGACTTTATTTGAATGCATGACTAATTGATCACTAGGAGTGCATCTAAGGTGTTTGATGGAATGCTTAGGAGGCTTCCATTCATAGCACTTGGCATCAATTCATACCCATATCACTTGATTGCATCTCATTTGAAACCTAGAAAAAATTAGATGGGTTGGATGATAGTTGGTAGGTTATCTTAGACTTAAATGAGCTATTTGGAGTTGGTAGAGCATTTAAAGGCTTAGAAAGCATTTATTGTTCTATTGATCTACTTGTTGATCACCCTAGTAAGGTAGGTTAACATAAATGATATAAGAGACCATTCAAGATGGATTAAAGTGGTTTGAAGCATCTAGAGTCGAAAACCCTCATCATAATCACATCCAAAGTTACTTGGATCCATGTCTTTATTACTTGAATTTTCATTTGTTTACTTGCTAGTTTCATTTACTTATTGCATGTTTAAGTTTGTCATTTACCTATTTCATTGCCTATTTTAAAGAAAAACACCAAACCAAGTTATTGTGCTCAAATAGGATAATAGAGACAAGACGGACTACTTGATTATCTCTCGACACATTCATTCCTCGTGTTCGATACTCGGACTTCTCTAGTTCGATATTATTGCTAGGTTAGAAATAGCCTAGTCAATTAGCACACTCTGGCTTGATATGGCCGTTTCCACCACATTCATGACAGATAATGGGTGGCTTACTTCCACTCCCACCAGCACTCTCTCCTTTATTCTTTTTTACTCTAAACTTCTTCATAGCCTTGTTGAACTTCCTAGTAAGAAGAGCATATGATTCCAGAAGTTCTGCTTCATCATTAACACTTTTCTGAGAACTTTGGTCAGCAGTAGCAACAAAAGCTATCTCTTTCTTTCTAGGAGCATCCTCCTCACGCATCCCCATTTCAAAGGTTCTAAGAGATCCTATCAGCTCATCCAGAGTCATAGAAGTGAGATCTCTGGCCTCTTCAATGGCTGCTACTTTGAAGTCAAACCTCCTTGGGAGAGATCTCAAAACTTTGACACACAACTTCTCTTGGGACATCTTCTCTCCAAGCATGAAGCATTCATTTGAGATATTCTTCAGCTTAGCGTGAAACTCAGACACAGTTTCATCCTCTCCCATTCTCAGCACTTCAAATTTAGAGATCAGCTGCTGAAGTCTTTGAGCCTTCACTCTATTGTTTCCTTCATATGTATTCTGTAGAGTTTCCCAAGCTTCCTTAGACGAAGAACAGGTTGAAATCAAGTTGAAATTTTCCATATCAACTGAGGAAAGAATGGCATTCAATGCCTTCTGGTTCAAGCCTGACATAAGGACATCATTGTCATCCCACTTCTCTCTCGGCTTCTTCTCACCATCTGCATTTCCAGGTTCAGTCCAACCATTTAACACAGTACCCCACGCCTTTTCATCAACAGATCGAATATATGAGATAACTCTGACTTTCCAGTAGCTATAATTCTTCTCATCCAATATAGGTGGTCTGTTTACAGAGCCTCCATCCTTTAGAAAGTCCATTTTAGTTTGCACAACTTTAGCACACGAATCCCAGGATCTCCACAAATCCTAAATCTGCTCTGGTGCCAATTGAAAGTGCTAGTTTGTGCAAAAACTAAAAACGATCTTAAATATGTTCTTAAAAGCAATAACTGTAAAGTTGTAAAGAACATAGAAATTTGGTAACCCAGTTCGGTGATAACACACCTACGTCTTGGGGACAAACTCCGAGAGATTCAATCCACTATAAGCAGTTAAGAGACTTACAGGACTTTACACCAGGACTCCACCTTATGTCACCTATTTGTCTTGATTACAACTCCCTTACAATGAGATCGAATACAACAACGAGTTAAGTGATAACTCACTAGAATGGTTCTAAGTTCAAGACTTAGATCAAACTGAACAAAGCCAGGGAAGCTTGTTTAGAACACACCCTCGCTCTAAACAAAACCTTGCAATACACACGTTGCAAGAACACCAAAAACTCACACACAAAATAATCAAAAGCGGTGAGCGTGAATAGGGTTTCTTCCAGCATATATACTCAGCGCAGGAAACGCTAGAAGATCTTCAAGCTGATCTTCTGTGCATGGAAACTTTCCATGCATAATATCTTCTTCTATCTTCGAATATAATAATAATAATGTATAATATATATATATATATATATATATATATATATATATATATATATATATATATATATATATATATATATATATATATATACATACATGCTTTAATCCAATCAGCAACGCAGCAGAAGACTTGAAAATAAGATGCCAACACATTTATGAAAGGCATGCAACCCATGCACTAACAACCCTAAACCCTTGTTTTGTCAAGTTGTTAGGTTTTGAGTGTTGTTGAAAGGTTGTCTTGTAAAGATCTAAGGTTCTACTCTCCTCGATAGTAGAAACCTCGATCGTAGAGTGTAGATCCAAGCTAGCACTCTCCTCTATTGCGCGAAGCTCGATCTTAGCTAGGTTAGTGGAGAACCCGCATTCTCTCGGTTGTTGTGTTTTGAATCCAAGCGAGTGAAGCTCAATCCAAGTCAGGTTTTTGGGGAACCCGTAATCCTCAAGATTCTTAGTGAGAAGAATATGTTGCTTCGCAAGCAACAAAGTGGACGTAGGTGTTTTATCACCGAACCACTCTAAATTCTGGTGTCGTATTTCCTTAAGCTTTCAATACTTTACTGCTTTGATTATCATATTGCATGTGCATCTAAACAAACTCAAACAAGGCTTTTAATTACCTAGGAAAGACTGGCTCACCTAATTCCGCATTTGCAAGTGAGTCACTTTGTGATCAAGCGCACGCTTAGGTCCAGAGTTAAGCTTATACTGTAGATCAAGCTTCGGCTAGGTCTTAAGTCTTAAAGCGACCCGATTTCTTGCTACTCTGAGTAAAGTTGAAAAGAAGTTGAAAAACTTCTATCACACGTATTCACCCCCCCCCTCTTTACAAACCGGGCCCAACAGGGGCTGTGGCGGCGTCCACGAATTTTTCCAGTTTGGAGGCAGTGGCGATCGGAGTTCGACATAGTGGCCGGGTGAGATAGAAAGTTTAATACCAGGGGGAGGGCGTGGGGGGCTTGGGCTGTAGTCAGTAGGGGGTAGAGGAAAGGAAGCAGATTTGTGCCGATAAGGTCCACGGCGGCGGCCTCGCCGTGAAATCTAGACGGGAGGAACCTCGCCTCCAACGACCCCGCCGCGACGCTGTTTCACCGCGACAAGGGGGTTGCGGGTCGTTCTCCACGTCGGGGGAGGCGAGGGAGGAGCTAATATTGAAAGATCTGAGCCATCCATGGCAGATCACAGAGGAGATGGGGGATATAAATTAGGGTTTTTGAGGAGAATACGAAGAACACAGAGGAAATTGAAGATACAGGGACGTTTTTTCCCCCAAATAGAGAGTGTATTTTCCACAACAAAATTAGGTGAATTAAATGGTGTAGGTGGAATAAATGTTAGTTGGTGGGGGTTGTTTTATTTGTTGTATTTATTTGTTGTTATTTTTTTATTTATTTTTTTAATGAATTGGATTGGGAGATGTTAATTGTGTTAAGGGAAGTAACTAATTGCACAATTAAAACCCTAATTATTTCCTAAAAAGGAAACGTGTCACGAATCTTGGGACGTCCCAAAATGGATAGCGTGTCACGAATCCTGGGACAGAGGAAGTATGTGTTAATTAATTTATATTTAGGCGAACTATGCTACTATATGCATGATTTTTTATTTATATTTTTGAAATTAACTTATCAGTTGTCATATTATGTGTATCAATTGTCGTATAAAATTGTTAATTATTATTGAATATGTAAAAAATTTAAACAATGTACTAATCACAATTAAATTGAATATTAGCATGATTTAAATAAACTTTTAGAAGGGTATTTTTTCATAATTTTTACTCAGGCTAGCGTAATTATCGTAGTTGTTAGAAGAGATTTTCTTTTGAAGGAAATAGTGATTTTATTGTCATAATTACCGTACTATTTAAATAAATTATAGATGAAATTATTATTATTATATTCGAGAATGATATTACAATCGTTATAATGAAATTTGCAGTCGTATTTCGTTTCAGTTAGGCCTCTAGCGAAAGGTAAAATTGTTTGAATATACCGTAATTATGTTTTTATCCTTGATATAGTATTTATGCACTAATTATGTTGTGATTCATTTTTAATTAGGTTGAATTCAAAAGACAGGAGACAATCGACGTATCTTCAACAATCGGAACATACTACAAGCTATCAGTCGAGAAGTGAGAAAAACGCAGATAGCCGTTGGACGGAGGCGACTTTTTTATCGTTTTGAGGAGGGATGCTTCGGAAAAATTCTTCGTTAGAATCCCGAACAAAAGTGTGGCATGGTTGTGTACCATGTTTTGTCTCGAAAGTTTATTATACCTGGGGCGCAAGACCACGAGATGTGGTTCGAATTAAATGGGGCACACGTTCGATTTGGGCATATAGATTTTGCATTAGTAACAGGGTTAAAATTCAGACCGTCGGAAGTGGACACTACGGGCGAGTATGACGTCTCGCACGTGCATGCTTTTCACTTGTTTAGAGGAGGGAGGAATATTACAGTCGCCAAATTGTTCGAAAAATTTTGTGACGAGTGAAAGAGACTAGACGATCCGATTGGGAGTCTTACTTTAGAGTAGCACAAGTCCTCGTGCTTTACTTATTCTTGTTGGCATATGGCCCTAACCATTATGTTGATTCATGAGTTTGGGCTTTGTTGGACGATATGAATATATCATATTTGATTTGGCCGTAATTATGTTTTTTTTCCTTGATTATAGTATTTATGCATTAATTATGTTATGATTCATTTTTAATTAGGTTGAATTCAAAGGACAGGAGACAATCGACGTATCTTCAACAATCGGAAGTGTGGCATGGATGTGCACCATGTTCTGTCTTGAGAGTTTATTATGCACGGGGCACAAGACCACGAGATGTGGTTCCAATTAAATGGGGGCACACGTTCAATTTGGACATATAGAATTTGCATTAGTAACGGGGTTAAAATTCGACCGTCGGAAGTGAACACTACGGGCGAGTATGACCTCTCGCACGTGCATGCTTTTCACTTGTTTAGAGGAGGGATGGATATCAAAGTCGCCAAATTGTTCGAAAAAATTCGTGACGAGCGAAGGAGATTAGATGGTCCGACTAGGGAGTCTTAATTTAGGGTAGCACATGTCCTCGTGCTTTACCTATTCTTGTTGGCATATGACCCTAACCAGTAAGTTGATTTATGGGTTTGTGATTTGTTGTGCGATATAAAGTATTTTAATGATTTTTGGTGGGGGGCTTATACTTACTTGACATTGGAGCATTATGTCAAGAATATATCATGTAATAAGAAGTATCATTTCAATGGAGCTGAATGGGCCTTTCACATTTGGCCCCTTGAGATCATGCCGGAATTAGCCGACTTCGTAGCTAATAAAGTAGAGAATCAAGAGGACGCACACCCAAGATTTTTTAGGTGGAAGAATCAAGGATAATATCGCCATAATATTCCAACAAGAGGTATAATTTCAATCATTGATTAATTTTACCATTCGTAAATTACATATTTCCCTTCGCTTTTCCGGTCGAAATTTAAAATGTTAATATAGAATTTCGCATTAATTGATATGCATGTGAATTACTTATGTAGATTAGATTTTCCAGTTGGTTGAATAAATTTTATGGCATGTATCACTTATTTTCCTGTCGTTCATAATTGACGTAGACCAACTTTGTGGTGCCCATGAACATTAACGCAGAAGAGATGGCTTCACCATATATGCAATCTTCTCTTGGCCAAGATCCACTTGGCATAATATTTCATCCACCCCGAAACCTAGTGAAGCTTAGGGAGCGTTGTCCACGACGAGTGCTTGTACCCTCTGATTCAGGTACTAAAGAAGAAGAAAAGTCGGGAAATGACTCAAACAAGAGTAAAGATAGTGGTGAAGCTCGTGCAAGGAGGAAAAAGAGGTCGTCGAAAGGAAAGCGGCCGAAGCAAGAAACTTCTACATCGACCGGGAGTAGCGGAGGTGTTAATGAGGCAGACTCATTTAATTGAAATGAGATGGATTTATGAAGAAGACTGCTGAATTAACATATAAAAAGACGAAGAAGAGTTTTTTGCCAAAGATCAAAAGATGGTTTGAAGAGTTAAAGGAGAAGATGAGTTGCTCGATTCTCGAGGTTTCAAAGTTGTCGACCCCCGTGGACCCCCTCGTCCTGCCCCCCGTCGCCCCCCTCATGTTGTTGTTGATGATGATGGTGGTGATGTAAATGATACATTCATTCATGTGTCCCCGTCGATGCCACATGCATCTACGCCCACTTCATTGGGCTTTAATTTTATGGGAAGTGGAGGATGGAGAGATGTGGCGGAATATATAGAAGCTTTTGGTAGGCACTCGGTGCACGACATAGGCCATACATTCATGTCTACTCCCGATGTGGAGATTCTGAGATGACATTCGATGCATGATTTTGACTTCTCCAAATCGCCCCTTGATCATCTATGCAATGTATTAATACTATTACATTATAAATAGTATAGTTTCCCTTCAGCCTTTAGCATTTTCCCTTCAATTATCGTAGATCTGCCTTATTTTTCCGCTGTATAAGTTCATTTTCCTGTCGCATTAATTAGATTATTGGATCGAATGAGGCGTCGACCTATACTTTCACGACTCCAATTATTGCACACGAGAAACCAAAATGAATGATCCTAGTCAGAAAGGGAGGGTGTTGTTGTTGTTGCTACTGCTGCTGATGATGTTGATGATGATGATGATTTGAACATGCCAATTCGTGAACTAAGGCGGAACCCTCGACGAGCAAGGATCCCAAGCCGAGCTCTCTCCTCTCCGTACATGAATAATCGGGAGCCTTGACCAGTTCCAAAGGATGTGCAACTTAGATATGATCAATTCATGTCATAAACCGGGAGATCACACGTACAAATTAAAGAGACTTCTCTAACATGATTTGGGTAGATTGTGAGCAGTCTCTTTCATTTGTACGTGTGATCTCCCAGAATATGACATGAATTGCTCGTATCTAAGTTGCACATCCTTTGGAACTAGTCGAGGCTCTCTATTATTCACGTACAGAGAGGAGAGAGCTCGGCTTGGGATCCTTGCTCGTCGAGGATTCCGCCTTAGTTCACGAATTGACATGTTCAAATCATCATCATCATCATCATCATCATCATCATCATCATCGTCGTCATCGTCGGCAACACCCTGTAGACGTATAAATTTTACAAATAAAATATTTAATTTATGGATATAAATTATATCATATAAAATTAAATATATGAAATATCAAATATATCTATTATTTATATTTTAAGAATTTAAATTAAAGATAATTCTTGAATTAAATAATTAGATATTGATATTTAAAATATGGAGATTCTCGACCAATAAGAAGTTGACACGTGTCCAAATCTGCACATAATATTTATTATTTGATGGAGATAAATACGAAATATTAAAGACCAATCAGATTGCGACACCTCATCATGGAGGCCCAATATGGAGCCCAAAAGCCCATCAAGCCTGCTACTTCTACACCTATAAATAGGGGTCAAATGAGAGCTCAAAAATCACACCAGAATTCATAAGTTCCAACTCTAAACAAGAATTGGATTTTACTACGAATTCTCTCAAATATTCAAGCGTTCTTCGTAGAACCAATATCGTTCTTCGTAGAAAGCTCCGAAATTCCACCAATATTCAAAGTGTTCTTCGTAGAACCGATTGCGTTCTTCGTAGAATCCAATAAAATTAGCGTTTGATCCGAAAATAAGGCGGAAGCCCTCCGAATAAACGTTATAAAAATTCAAGTGCTAAAGCCAAGGAGATCAAGGAGAGATAAATTCTCCATAAATCCCGGAAGCTGTTCAAACATCGTTCAAGCATCAAGTTGAAGAGAAGAATTAGAGGAATCATAGAGATCGCAGCTCGCAATTTACTCAAATCTTCATATATTTTATTTGTACACATCTTTTATATTTATTTTATTAAATACAATAAAATTTGTGTTTACACACCCTTCCCTTTTTGACTAGGATAAATCATTCTAGGTTTCGCATGTGCACTAATTGGAGTCATGAAAGTATGGTCGGCTCCGCATTCTATCAAAAAAAATCTATATAATGCGACAGGACAGCGGGAAAATATGGCCGATCTACTAAAATTGAAGGGAAAATGCTAGAAGCTGAAGGGAAACTAAAATACTCCCTCCGTCCTCCATTTACTAACATAATTACTATATTGGAACGTCCTCCATTTACTGACATATTCCGTTTTAGGACGTAGACTCCACAATCACTTTAACACTTTTAACACTTTATACATCTACTTTTTATTATTTTAACATTTTAATACTATTAAAAATTTCAAATGGGCCCACAATTATTCCACTTTAACACTTTAACACATTAATTTATTATTATACCATCAAAATGCAAAAAACATGTGCCCATAAAACTATGTCAATATATGGAGGACGGAGGGAGTAATGATAATGTAATAGTAATAATACATACCGAATTGCATAGATGATCAAGGGGCAATTTGGAGCGGTCAAAATCATGCATCGAACGTCGTCTCAGAGTCTCCACATCGGGCGTAGACATGAATGTATGGCCTATATCGTGCACCGAGTGCCTACCAAAAGCTTCCATAGAAACCGCCACATCTCTCCGTCCTCCACTTCCCATATAATTAATGCCCAATGAAGTGGGCGTAGATTCATGTGGCATTGACGAGGACACATGAATGAACGTATCATTCACATCACCACCATCATCATCAACAACAACATGAGGGGGGCAACGGGGGGCAGGACGAGGGGGGCCATGGGGGTCGACATCTTTGAAACCTCGAGAATTCGAGCAACTTATTTTCTCATTTAACTCTTCAAACCATCTTTTGATCTTTGGCAAAAATCACTTCTTCATCTTTTTGTATGTTAATTCAACAGTTTTTTACATAAATCCATCTCATTTTGATTAAATGAGTCTGCCTCATGAACACTTCCGCTACCCCCGGTCGATGTAGAAGTTCCTTGCTTCGGCCGCTTTCCTTTCGACGACCTATTTTTCCTCCTTGCATGAGCTTCACCATTATCTTTACTCTTGCTTGAGTCATTTCCTGACTCTTCTCCATCTTCTTCTTTAGTACCCGAATTAGAGGGCACATTATGCCAAGTGGATCTTGGCCAAGAGCAGATTGCATATATGGCGAAGCCATCTCTTCTGCATCAATGTTCATGGGCACCATAGAGTCGGCCAACATCAATTATTAATGACAGGAAAATAAGTGATTTACGCCGTAAAATTTTTTCAACCAACTAGAAAATCTAATCTACATAAGTAATTCGCATGCATATCAATTATTACGAAATATTATATTTAAAATTTGAAATTTCAATCAAAAAAGCGAAGGGAAATATATAATTTACGAATGGAAAAATTAATCAATGATTGAAATTATACTTCCTGTTGGAATATTATGTCGATATTATCCTTGATTCTTGAATGGAACTTCCACCTAAAAAATCTTGGGTGTGCGTCCTCTTGAACCTCTACTTTCTTAGCTACGAAGTCGGCTAATTCCGGCATGATCTCAAGGGACCAAACGTGAAAGGCACATGCAGCTCCATTGAAATGATACCTCTTATTACGTGATATATTTTTGACATAATGCTCCAATGTCAAGAAAGTATAAGCCCCCACCAAAAATCATTAAAATAATTTGTATCGCACAACAAAACCCAAACTCATGAATCAACATATTGGTTAGGGTCATATGCCTACAAGAATAGGTAAAGCACGAGGTCATGTGCTACCCTAAAGTAAGACTCCCCAGTCGGATCATCTAGTCTCCTTCGCTCGTCACGAAAATTTTTAAACAATTTGATGACTGTGATATCCCCCCTCCACTAAACAAGTGAAAAACATGCATGTGCGAGAAGCTATGTTGCATGGGTGCGGGGATACGGGTGCGGGGGCGATACGATTCGGATACGGGGATACGGATTTTTAAAAAAGTTAGGATACAATTCGTGAAGGATACGTGTATATATTTATATTTTATAATATATATGACACTTATTTATAAAAATAAAAAGTATAAATAGAAAAGTATATTGTAAATATCCCTTAAAATGAAATCTTCGATTAAACCCCATAATTTAAATATTACAATAATTCTATTAATTGTTTAAATTTTAGGCATTGTATATAAAAATAATTACAAAAAAACCTAAAAAAAATAAAATTATTACAAAAATAACCCTAAACGCACCGGATTCTCAAGGTGGACGCACCCGATTCGCGTATCCGACGCACCCGATTCGCGTATCCTTTTTTTTTTTTTTTTTTTTTTTTTTAAGGATACGCCAGGTGGTGTATCGGATACGTATCCCACGCGAATCCGACGCGCACCCGCACCCCAGGCGTATCCGATACTGCAATAGGGAGTTTTTTGGAGAATCCGTGCATTACAGGCGAGAAGTCATACTCGCCCGTAGTGTCCACTTCCGACGGTCCGAATTTTAACCCCGTTACTAATTCAAATTCTATATGCCCGAATCGAACATGTGCTCCATTTAATTCAAACCACATCTCGTGGTCTTGTGCCCCGGGCATAATAATCTCTCGAGACAGAACATGGTGTGTGACCATGCCACACTTTTGCCCGAGATTATAACGAAGAAATTTTCCGAAGCATCCCTCCTCAAAACGATAAAAAAGTTGCCTCCCTCTAACGACCATCAATGTTTTTCTCACTTCTTGTAAGACTGATAGCTTGTAGTATGTTTCTATTGTTGAAGATACGTCGATTGTCTCCTGTCTTTTGAATTCAATCTAACTAATAATGAATCATAGCATAATTAGTGCATAAATACTATAATCATGGGAAAAAAACATAATTACGGCCGAATCAATCAATTTTAAGTACGCTAGAGGCCTAACTGAAACGAAATACGACTGCAAAATTAATTATAACGATTGTAATATTATTCTCGAATATAATAATAATTTTATATATAATTTATTTTAATACTACGACAATTACGACAATAAAATCACAATTTCCTTCAAAAAGAAAATCTCTTCTAACAACTACGACAATTACGCTAGCCTGAGTAAAAATTATGGAAAAATAAAAATACCCTTCTAAAAATTTATTTAAATCATGCTAATATTCAATTTAATTGTGATTACATTATTTAAAATTTTGCATATTCAATAATAATTAACAATTTTATACGAACTATATTCAAAACATAAATTTATCTAATATCAATGATATATTGACAACAATAAATAATTATTTCTAAATTATTATTTTGTAATGGCCCGCAATTTCAATAGTCTTAAATCTATGTTACGGTAGTAAATTACGAGCAATACTCGTAATCATAGACATATATATATATATATATATATATATATATATATATATATATATATATATATATATATATATATATATATATATACAAGTACTCAAGCATGATTTAGAATGTTATGATGAAAGGTAAATAATCGGATTGATTATCGAGTGGATAGCGCAATATTAAGCGATGACAATTTTAATAATTGGTTATCATTGGGTCAAGCCCAAAGATTATTAAATTGGGCCCAAGCCCATAAATAGATGAATTGAGTCGAGCCCAATTAGTAGAAATCCATCTGCTTAAGAAATGTAAAACCGAATGGAATGTGTAACGAAAAATATGTAATGGATGTATATTAAAATACATGCCACGTAAGTAAGCTAGTAATGAAAAGAATACCCTAACTATTACATAAGGATTTATTATGTCACTAAGTATTTAATACACAAAGTATTAGTACATATCTAGAAGAGAAAAGAAGAAAAGGAAAGAAAGAAAAGAAAGAGGCGGCTGCTACTTGGCTGCCAATTCTGCAGCAACTCTTTCTTCTAGCCATCATCATTCCTTCCCTAGCTTCATTGAAAAATCAGCCCAAACCTCCCCAACCATGCCCTGCAAAACCATCCCCTAAAACAAGGGAAAGGAGGCATCAAATCATGAAGAAAAGGGGGTTAAAATTTACAGGTTTCACACGTTGATATCACACTAATCCTCAGCAAAAGAGTAGTATAAATACTACAACATAGATCATAACTCAGTTTTCAACCTCACATAATTATCACTCAAAGAAGATAAAATTTAAGAGAAGAAGAAGAGGAACTAAGAAAGAGGAAGGGAGTAGCTAGCAACAACAGCCCTACTACATACTTGTAAGTGTCTCAAGCCAATTCTTTAAGTGTTAAGCAAGCCTAGTATGTAAAAGACTCAAGGAACTTCTAGTATACGAGTATGAAAATTACAATAAGACATAGTTAAGCACCCTCAAGCATGATTAACAGATTAAAATCACCAAGCATGATTCTTGAGAATTTATATTAAAGTCTAAACATGTATGGGTACTGTTCATAAGCAAACAAGAAACATGTTATAGCATAAGATCCGAGAACCACCAAGTTGATTCGTAAAACACATATCACATAAGGAATATTGCATAATCTATCAAACACCAAGAACATAAAGAAAGCAGAAAAAGGGAGGGTAGCAAGGACGTGAAACCGAACCTCCGTCGAGGCTCGACGCCCCGACGGGTAAGAGAACGGAGACAAGGCTCTGTCCGGGGCAGCAGAGGCGGCCCCGGGTCGGATTCTGCATCGGCGACGGTGGCGTTTCGTCTGGGCAGCGGCGGCACCGGACGTATCCTCCCCTGTCCAGAATCCTTGGAAAGAGAGAGATAGAATTAGAGAGAGAAGAGATAGAGGGGGAGGGAGGGGAGTGTTACCTCTGCTCCGACAGCGTCCGGTGACGGCGGCGCTTCTCGAGTCAGCTGCGGCTGGGCGACGACGCCTTGCGCGTTCGGGCTAGAGAGGGAAAGACGAGGAAGAAGAGAGGGGGAAAGTTCGAACAGAGGGGCTACTGCCGGAGCACGACCCTCGCCGCCGGCGAGGGTGGCGCCGGCAGATTCAATCCGAGAGAGAGAGAGAGAGAGAGAGATCTCGAGAAAAGAAGAGATAGAAAGAGTAGAGGGGAAAGAACAAGGGAGGAAGGAGAAGACGGCGTCGCCGGCGACGGCGCTCTCGCCGCCGCCGGCGGTGGCGTTGGCTGGGCAGGGTTCAGTCCGAGAGAGGGATGGGGCGGGTGGTTGAGGGGCGAAGGAGATGAGAGGTGGGGGAAATGAGGGTGAAGGTGAGGGTTAGGACTTTTTATGCCTAGGGTTTGAACCGGGTCGGGTTCTGGGTCGGGTTTCGGGTCGGGTTTCGGGTCGGGTTTGGGCCGGGTGTTGGGTCTGGGTTAGGAGCAGTCTTGGGCTGGGAATTGGACTCAAGTTGGGCCGATTAATTTACGGCCCAACTATTTAATTTATTTAATATTTTCGTATAATTAAAACCCGTAAAATTTAGACGAAAAGGACGTTATAAATTACAAAGAAATGTTTTATTAATTCTAATAAAGCCACTCGAGTAATATGAGTTTATTATCGAAGCTTGAGAAATTCTCGAGCCTAAAATAGCCTATTTAATTCATGGAAATGAATTATGAAAAGAATATTAGATTTAACAATCTAATATATATATATATAACTTCAAATAAATAATTATTCGAAGCTTACAAGGACAGTTAACGAAGCTCGATTAATTTCTGAGCCTAAAGTAGTTTTATTTAATTCATAGAATTATAATAAAACTTTGGATTTAATAATCCAAAAAGATTTAACTCAATTAATTATTAATTGAAGTATGTGAGAATAATTAATGGCCACCACTAGCCGTATGATTTATTAACTCCGATTAATAATCTCACGATATATTAACGGAACATTAGTCAAAACGAGAAGTTAGAAATAAAGAATTATAATATCCTTTATAAGGAATTATTAGATTCTATAAGAATGTAAATTCTTATATTGTCATTTCTAAATAGGTGGAAATCGACCGGAAGGTTGACGTTGCGATTTTATCAGGATCGACACTTTTCACGCTACTTAAGGTGGGCTTTCTTATACAAGAATAGTTATAGAATGTTTAGATGAAAATGTTTATTTTCAAGTATTGTCATGCCATAAATGTTTCGATTTATGTATGACGCCTATCTGCATTGGCTATGCCAATTTGAGTTAATCGAATTCGGGTCCTCGTTAAGACTTGCTATCTTACTTGGACTAGTGTACACAGGACCGTGAGTCATCTTCAGGGTTGGCCGGTCAGGTGTCGTGTGGGGTGGCCACCTCCTCGACACCACAGTTTCAAATATGTTAGATTACTAAAGGAACTTAGTCTGCGGACACTTTTAGATCACAAGAACAGTTTTAGTAAGCATGGGCTTTTTTCAATAAAACCCCTATGTCTTACAGTTGAATGGCTTGACAATTATTATGTATAGTTTTCGGCATGTGCCCACTGAGTACTTTCGTACTCAGCCCTGCATGTATTTCTAAATGTGCAGGTTGAGCAAGATGATGTGAAGTGCCGAGTGGAGCTTTTGTCGTTGTTCAAGTAGATTAGGACTCTCGGTAATACGTGTCCCCATACATGTATTTAAGTATTTCTTCCGCTGTGCAAACTCTTGAGCTTTCGAGAATTGTTTCAAGTCATGTAATAAATTATGACAAGTATCCTCGTATTCTCATTTGAGATCCCGAGTCGAGATGTTCAATGGTATAGAGTGTTGTTCAAATAGCTATACGAGTCAGATTCCACACCAGTCTTATTCCCCTTTCTTTCCCCTACTCTTAATTCCCATCCCTAGTCATGGTTTCCCGGCTTAGCTATCCTTAGCAAGTCCGGTCGTGAGAGAGTGGTATCAGAGCAACGGTTGCTCTGAAACCCGAGAGTCTTCTTCAGAGTTTAGTCGAGTATTGATTCACTTGACTAATTGAGTCAGTCGACAAAGCTCTGCACTTCACTACATCGCGCTCAGCGAGGAAAGGTAAGACTTTCACGAGATTGGAAGTTGAAGAATAGAAAGGACATAGTGGATTTAAGATCACATATAGAAAAGAACAAGGCTTGCTAGAGAACATAGCTCGCTTGAACTAGTTGTTTTCCTCGGAAAACATAGAATAGACATTGAGGGAATGATATTCCTTCCTTTCCGTAAGGAAAGAAGAAGAAAAGGCGATGAAGATGCACGAGTGCAAAAGAATCGAGGCAAGAGAAACAATGAAGATAAGATGTCATTCGATGACATGGGCATAGCCTTTTAACGGCTTTTCAAGACATACGAACAACGTTAGTTCACTGATGTTTTATATAATGAAGTGATTATAAGTTAATGAAGATATTGTGGCGCAATAAAGATAAGACCACTATAAAACTATTGATGTACCACATCATGGTTAGACAAAAGAATATAATAGCAATGCAATGAATGATTAAAGTGAAGTTAGAAAAGAACGGCGGTAACAATAGTTTACCTATTTGGAAATATATCCATGAGCATAAAAGCATTGACCTCTCTCAGTTAGAGTTCAAATATTAGAACATGTCAATCAGAACCTAAATAAGGTTAGGCCTGAACAAAGTTCACCAAAAGGAAGAAGCAACCCGGTGCTTCGACACCAGAGATAGTTCGATCATAACGAATTTATCAGTCCTTTTACAAGAATGGTTTAGATAAGTTGATGTCCCATTTTGGTCACTTTAGAATATACACCCACGATCACAGGGTGTAAGACATGACGTTATTACGAGATTGAAAAATCTACCGCCAACAAATTAGTAAGGATGATGGGGGACATTATACGAGATTGATCGTTCAGGATGACATTACCATGACCTAATAAACGACATTCCCAAGATTGTAGGCATTTTTAATGTGTATGGTTAACACCAATAAGGTTTATATACAAGACCAAACCATAGAATCACATGGAGCAGATTGTATGTTTCAACCTAAGGTGCGACTATCATGCAGACTAAATATCTAAAATAAATTAGTTATTATGGCCGGTTAAGATTAACCGATAGTATGACATCCTAGAGCGTAGACTCGTAAGAAGTCTATAATATGGAAATATTAGTGCTATTTAAAAGAAACCTTATATTGATAAGGCCACCTCGATTGATATGCGAGGCAATACCCCAAAGAGAACCCCGAACTCTACAATGTACAATCAGAATAAAGATACAAGGTTATATGCCTTTGTAAGGTTATGAATAGCAATGATAGCACATTCAGTTAGTGGTGAAAGCTTCTAGGGTATAAAAGAACATTGAAGACTACTTCAGTGAAGTTGTACATAAGTACTTATAGTAAGAAGAATTGTGTGGCTAGTGATATAAAGGAAGGCTTATCATGTTAATGCCTTGTGTCGTGATATGCTTCGCGAGCCCTTTGAAGCCCAGGGGAATGTATTATGAAATTATAGAGTTCAGAAAAATTATGAGTTGAAAGAGCTAGCCAAACTTTGCAAAAGCTTCTTTTCACCGCCCGAAAAGTTGAGAGTCACCAAAGTACTAGAACTTCGTGTGACTGAGATTGTGTCTATGCGGGACTGATCACCCCACATAATATCAATCTCGGTAGCGTTACCATCAGACAAGAAATCGGATGGGTATCGACAAAATGGGTCTCCTCCCCCTGACCTTTGTCATTTCATTTCTACCCTCTGATTATTCTTTCCTAGCTTGTCAGATGATTTATTGATAACATATTTTGGTTACTTGTTGTGCCAAAATTGAACCATTGTCATTATACCTTCCAGTATCGTGTAACGATATTCTCATTCCACTTTGATACAATTAGCTATCCAAGCAATGGAGTTTACTAAGCCCAATAGCAAGTCACGAGTATGACTTAAAGTATGATACCGTCAGGGATTACCCAAAACATGGAAATGAAATAGAACAAGATAGAAATAAAGAGACTTACAATTAGTGGAAGGGAATTTAAGATGTAAAATGTTTAAGGACAATGATATGATCTTGAGTATGTTACAAAATGGTTCAGGGGTTGATAAATGAGTAATGATATTGATACAAGTCTCAAGTGGATAATGGTGTGAGGAGAGATAGTTAATAAAGACCTTTTGGAATTCCCAGATTTTTTTTTTTTTTTTTTTTTTTTTTTTTTTTTTTTTGTTTTGTGTGTGTAATCAAGAAAAGAGATACTAGATAGTAGGGTAAGAAGCATGCTCGAAACTACGAGAATGGTAAGGCATATTAAGAAAATATGTAAATTAGAGAAATGAGTACATAAGCAGAACATATATATTTTGAAGTGGATGCATGCATTAATGTACGGGATAAATCAGTTCCCATAGAATATAGCAAAGGATCAAGAGTTGACACCACACCAACAGAGGTAGTAATTGGTGGTATAGGTTGATAACTAAATCTGGATTAAGATTTTCCCTATGTCACGAGTGATACACCCCTTAGAACGTTCGTGTGGATAACAAGATTTAAGTTGGTCGTCCACGAAAGATATATAAATGCAAGTTAGCAATGGAATGTAACAGAGTAAGAAATGTGGAAAGTTAGTTCATGCCAAGGGACCTAATCCCCAAGGAACTCCTCCAGTTAAGAAACAATATGAAATAAAGAGCATTTGAGATATGGACCAAGCGTTACAGTAAACCCCCAATCTAAAAGATTGATTAGATATAATGGGTAGACAGGATTATCTACCAGAGTACAAAGTAAGATGATTATGTACGATTTAAACTCCCATAGCAGAGACAATGGTACATAAATAAAATAGGTGGGTTATGACTTTATTGAATAACCAACAGTTTTATGGATCAGCAAATTAATACGAGTTCAAACAGATTTTTAGCAATTACCCCTATCCAAAGAGAGGATGTCAATGAGACAGGAAGTCATGCCAAGGTTCCTTATATATTAAAAGTCGGACGAAAGTTATACATAAAAGAGAGAATTAGTAGAGATAAAGTATATGCAATTAGCATATCAAAGAACCATCTAAGTAAAGCTCATATAAGTTGAGCAAGTAAATAAATCATAAACATAATTATGTACTCTAGTTGTAAGATAATCGACTGAAATAGTCACCTGAGCAAAATGAGATGGAGCAATTAAGCTAAAAGCTTGAGATAAATTAAGTAAGTATGTATTACTCGGACACACCGTGTCATCAGATGGAACTAAGTAGACCAAGCAAAAATAGAAGCTTTTCAAGGGTGGGAATCATCACCTAAACAAAATAAAATACGTAGCCTCTTAGGATTGACTCGTTATTACCAGAGATTCGTCAAGAATTCCCCAAGATAGCAAGACCAATAATATTATTGGTGAAGCAAGTGATCCATCATATGTAGACCTTTAAGTGTTAATCATGCTTTCAATAGTTGACATGGAAGTCGATAGTTGCGCTAATTCTGATAGTTCTAGAACCACAAAAGAAATAAGTAACATACATAGAGGCCTCAGAGAATGGGATGGAGCATCCCAAAAGCGATGACAGGAAGGAAGTGAAAATCTATACATAACGATAGTTATACCACAAAACATTATTATTCTCTCCCAACTTAGAATTACCAACAGTGGTGCACGATTTGAAAAGTTAGAAGCATAATTCGAACAGTGAGCCTTAATATGTGTCGAATAAGGTGGGTAGAACTAGTAGAGAATTATGAATGTAGTATCAACTACCAATGCAAAGGTAAATATAATAACCAATGCTTTAAGTCGTAAACCACGCTTTATGTGGATACTTCTTCTCACGAGTGAGAAGACAATTGTCAGTGATTTTATGAATATAAATTTAAAGGTAGTGCCTCACCCAAGGCGGTAGAAAAGATTATTACTACATTGACTATAATGTCAACGAGAGGCATAAAGCAAAGAAACGAAGTTAAAGAAGATACAGATGTTAAGGATAATAATACCGAAGAATATTGTTAGGGAGGTTGTGCATACCACACGATGATGAGCTCAAGAATGAAATCTTAAGTAAGACTAAAGATACACTATAAACCGCTTACCTGGGAATACAAGATGCATTAAGACCTATAAAGAAAGTTGTGGTAGGGGACATGAAGAAATGTATAGCCTCAACTACCAGGAGGAGCTTTAGTATGTCAACAAGTAAACTTGTTTCAAAGATATGGTTAACCACCATGTTAACTAATTGATTACGATAAATTAGATCATGATCAAAATTTTAAGGAAGCTACAACCCCTAAAAGATTTCGTAGTGAAACTGCGAGCACGTTACAATGAGATTATGATGAGACTACCAAAACTAAGAAAGAGAACAAAGATATATATATAAGTTATTGATCGACTTACAAGAGCCCTTATTCTATTTCCATTTTGATCTGCCATGGGTAATAGTTAACCCAGTTATATGCTGAAGGGGTTGAGTGTTATACAATGTGATTATTTTATCACTAGAAACCAAGACACTATGTTACATCCAGGTTCTGGATTAGTTACGAAAGATTTAAGCACTAAGCTAGTTAATAGCACAACTTGCCATCGCCAAGCTGACAATGGGAAAGAAGGATTTAGATCCTATAAGGCATGTCGAGAATAGTCGTACTTGTTAAAGGCGGAAATAGACTTGCTAATAATAGTTATTAGCCGGAAAAAAAAAAAAAAAAAAGGGGGCGTGACGCCATATGACGTACTATAAACCACTCTCTATAAAGACAAGATAGGTGAAAGAAAGATTTAAGGTCCTGATACGATCAATGAAAGGATCAAGATAGAATATGTTGTAAAAGAGTGAGAGAAGATAGAATGGACAGAAGTCCTAAACCGACAAATGTCGAACAAAGATAAACTTTGAAGTATTAGAAAAAGTTCTTGAAGGTGACACCTTGGAAGTAGATACCGAAGTTTAGGATCAAAGGAAAGCTAAGAACTCGTCTTACTAAGACCTTGTGATAACCGGAAAGAATATGATATGCTAAAAATAACATACAAGTTAGGAGCATCTCCAAAATTAGAACGTATCCGTTAGATGGTATTTTACGTATGCAAGTAAGAAAAAGCACGTGCTTGAAAGCATGTGCGAAATTCATCAAGGTGAGTTTGTCTTAAATTGTAGTTCAGTTACGAGAATAGAGTAAAAGGAAGTTTGAAACGAAGGGTGCAACATCTTAGTAAAGAAGTCTATTATTTAAATCAAGGTTTGGTGGAAACACCACGAAAGAGAGGAATCGATGTGGAAACTCGATGTTAAGATAAAGTGAAGTACCCCCCCGAGCGATTCAATTAGAAGTACGCAAATTTCGGGACGAAATTTTTTTAAGGTGGGTAGAATGTAATGGCCCGCAATTTCAATAGTCTTAAATCTATGTTACGGTAGTAAATTACGAGCAATACTCGTAATCATAGACATATATATATATATATATATATATATATATATATATATATATATATATATATATATATATATATATATATATATATACAAGTACTCAAGCATGATTTAGAATGTTATGATGAAAGGTAAATAATCGGATTGATTATCGAGTGGATAGCGCAATATTAAGCGATGACAATTTTAATAATTGGTTATCATTGGGTCAAGCCCAAAGATTATTAAATTGGGCCCAAGCCCATAAATAGATGAATTGAGTCGAGCCCAATTAGTAGAAATCCATCTGCTTAAGAAATGTAAAACCGAATGGAATGTGTAACGAAAAATATGTAATGGATGTATATTAAAATACATGCCACGTAAGTAAGCTAGTAATGAAAAGAATACCCTAACTATTACATAAGGATTTATTATGTCACTAAGTATTTAATACACAAAGTATTAGTACATATCTAGAAGAGAAAAGAAGAAAAGGAAAGAAAGAAAAGAAAGAGGCGGCTGCTACTTGGCTGCCAATTCTGCAGCAACTCTTTCTTCTAGCCATCATCATTCCTTCCCTAGCTTCATTGAAAAATCAGCCCAAACCTCCCCAACCATGCCCTGCAAAACCATCCCCTAAAACAAGGGAAAGGAGGCATCAAATCATGAAGAAAAGGGGGTTAAAATTTACAGGTTTCACACGTTGATATCACACTAATCCTCAGCAAAAGAGTAGTATAAATACTACAACATAGATCATAACTCAGTTTTCAACCTCACATAATTATCACTCAAAGAAGATAAAATTTAAGAGAAGAAGAAGAGGAACTAAGAAAGAGGAAGGGAGTAGCTAGCAACAACAGCCCTACTACATACTTGTAAGTGTCTCAAGCCAATTCTTTAAGTGTTAAGCAAGCCTAGTATGTAAAAGACTCAAGGAACTTCTAGTATACGAGTATGAAAATTACAATAAGACATAGTTAAGCACCCTCAAGCATGATTAACAGATTAAAATCACCAAGCATGATTCTTGAGAATTTATATTAAAGTCTAAATATGTATGGGTACTGTTCATAAGCAAACAAGAAACATGTTATAGCATAAGATCCGAGAACCACCAAGTTGATTCGTAAAACACATATCACATAAGGAATATTGCATAATCTATCAAACACCAAGAACATAAAGAAAGCAGAAAAAGGGAGGGTAGCAAGGACGTGAAACCGAACCTCCGTCGAGGCTCGACGCCCCGACGGGTAAGAGAACGGAGACAAGGCTCTGTCCGGGGCAGCAGAGGCGGCCCCGGGTCGGATTCTGCATCGGCGACGGTGGCGTTTCGTCTGGGCAGCGGCGGCACCGGACGTATCCTCCCCTGTCCAGAATCCTTGGAAAGAGAGAGATAGAATTAGAGAGAGAAGAGATAGAGGGGGAGGGAGGGGAGTGTTACCTCTGCTCCGACAGCGTCCGGTGACGGCGGCGCTTCTCGAGTCAGCTGCGGCTGGGCGACGACGCCTTGCGCGTTCGGGCTAGAGAGGGAAAGACGAGGAAGAAGAGAGGGGGAAAGTTCGAACAGAGGGGCTACTGCCGGAGCACGACCCTCGCCGCCGGCGAGGGTGGCGCCGGCAGATTCAATCCGAGAGAGAGAGAGAGAGAGAGAGAGAGAGAGATCTCGAGAAAAGAAGAGATAGAAAGAGTAGAGGGGAAAGAACAAGGGAGGAAGGAGAAGACGGCGTCGCCGGCGACGGCGCTCTCGCCGCCGCCGGCGGTGGCGTTGGCTGGGCAGGGTTCAGTCCGAGAGAGGGATGGGGCGGGTGGTTGAGGGGCGAAGGAGATGAGAGGTGGGGGAAATGAGGGTGAAGGTGAGGGTTAGGACTTTTTATGCCTAGGGTTTGAACCGGGTCGGGTTCTGGGTCGGGTTTCGGGTCGGGTTTCGGGTCGGGTTTGGGCCGGGTGTTGGGTCTGGGTTAGGAGCAGTCTTGGGCCGGGAATTGGACTCATGTTGGGCCGATTAATTTACGGCCCAACTATTTAATTTATTTAATATTTTCGTATAATTAAAACCCGTAAAATTTAGACGAAAAGGACGTTATAAATTACCGAGAAATGTTTTATTAATTCTAATAAAGCCACTCGAGTAATATGAGTTTATTATCGAAGCTTGAGAAATTCTCGAGCCTAAAATAGCCTATTTAATTCATGGAAATGAATTATGAAAAGAATATTAGATTTAACAATCTAATATATATATATATATAACTTCAAATAAATAATTATTCGAAGCTTACAAGGACAGTTAACGAAGCTCGATTAATTTCTGAGCCTAAAGTAGTTTTATTTAATTCATAGAATTATAATAAAACTTTGGATTTAATAATCCAAAAAGATTTAACTCAATTAATTATTAATTGAAGTATGTGAGAATAATTAATGGCCACCACTAGCCGTATGATTTATTAACTCCGATTAATAATCTCACGATATATTAACGGAACATTAGTCAAAACGAGAAGTTAGAAATAAAGAATTATAATATCCTTTATAAGGAATTATTAGATTCTATAAGAATGTAAATTCTTATATTGTCATTTCTAAATAGGTGGAAATCGACCGGAAGGTTGACGTTGCGATTTTATCAGGATCGACACTTTTCACGCTACTTAAGGTGGGCTTTCTTATACAAGAAAAGTTATAGAATGTTTAGATGAAAATGTTTATTTTCAAGTATTGTCATGCCATAAATGTTTCGATTTATGTATGACGCCTATCTGCATTGGCTATGCCAATTTGAGTTAATCGAATTCGGGTCCTCGTTAAGACTTGCTATCTTACTTGGACTAGTGTACACAGGACCGTGAGTCATCTTCAGGGTTGGCCGGTCAGGTGTCGTGTGGGGTGGCCACCTCCTCGACACCACAGTTTCAAATATGTTAGATTACTAAAGGAACTTAGTCTGCGGACACTTTTAGATCACAAGAACAGTTTTAGTAAGCATGGGCTTTTTTCAATAAAACCCCTATGTCTTACAGTTGAATGGCTTGACAATTATTATGTATAGTTTTCTAGGCATGTGCCCACTGAGTACTTTCGTACTCAGCCCTGCATGTATTTCTAAATGTGCAGGTTGAGCAAGATGATGTGAAGTGCCGAGTGGAGCTTTTGTCGTTGTTCAAGTAGATTAGGACTCTCGGTAATACGTGTCCCCATACATGTATTTAAGTATTTCTTTCCGCTGTGCAAACTCTTGAGCTTTCGAGAATTGTTTCAAGTCATGTAATAAATTATGACAAGTATCCTCGTATTCTCATTTGAGATCCCGAGTCGAGATGTTCAATGGTATAGAGTGTTGTTCAAATAGCTATACGAGTCAGATTCCACACCAGTCTTATTCCCCTTTCTTTCCCCTACTCTTAATTCCCATCCCTAGTCATGGTTTCCCGGCTTAGCTATCCTTAGCAAGTCCGGTCGTGACATATTTTAACATAATTTGCAATAGGCAAAATTAGCTAAAAAAAAATGAAGGGAAAATAAAGGCGCATCGATGGTAATTTAGCATCGGTGACAGGAAAATTATTGAAAAACAAAATAAACACGAATTACCTCTTGGTTTCCTTGCGGAAGAGCATTGTGGATTAGAAATCTCAGTATTTTTTCACCGCCCTACAAAAAAATTATCAAGTTTACCAAATATTTTAGCAAATTCCAATCATAGAGAAATATGAAACATGAACAACATCAACTGAAATTTACTCGACGGAAAATACGTACAAGGGTATGATACCTTCGAATTTCAATTGATTTCAGATCCTAGCAGCTATCTTAAGTAAATTCGATCAACACTCTTGCAAAAGTCCTGCGAGATTTAGTAAATATTGATTGGACAAAAATACTACAATGCAAAGGGGAAATAAGAGAAGAAGGAGGTGGGGGAATGAGGCGGACGAAAAATAGGGTTTTCAACTCTCCAGTCAAAGCATTAAATACAAAAAGGTTGCAAAAAAGCTGAAAAAAAATGAAAAAAAAAAAAAAAAAAACTAAAAAGCTGAAAAAGATGCACATAACCATCAACTTTTTTTTTTTTTTTTTTTTTTTTTTTTTTTTTTTTTTTTTTTTTTTGTCATCCGAAAAGTTAAGGGTAAAATAAGCATTTCACTCATAAATTGAGTATTTTTACATTTTCTTATGAAAGTGGGTATTTTATAGTTGTGTTATCACATATGGGTAGAATACTATATTACCACGTTCAATTACCATCTAAATTGTTTCTTCAAAATAACACATTGTAGATTATCTTAAATCCGAATTAATTTTCTACCAACTACATTTTACTTTATCTTATGTGGCAGTCACTTTTCTCTTCTAATGTTTTTCTCTCCTTTTCTTCCTTTTTTTCGAATATATTTTTTCACTCTTTTAAAATAATTTAAATCCTATTCTGTAATCATTTCAAATTTAATTTTCATATTTCCAAATTCTTTTGTATATGATATATACTCCCTTCGTCTCATTTCAATTGTTTAACTTTCCTAATCAAATCGTTTCACGTGAATTCTTGTTTTCTAAAATGGAAAAAATG
This sequence comes from Thymus mandschuricus, assembly GCA_029379335.1. NCBI lineage: Eukaryota > Viridiplantae > Streptophyta > Magnoliopsida > Lamiales > Lamiaceae > Thymus > Thymus mandschuricus. The sequence goes on from CM057074.1 coordinate 3,926,434, forward strand.
TGCCCTTACTTTTTAATGTAGATCCCTCATTTTACACTTCTAATACTGTGCCTTAAATCACGTGTCAAAATGAAATAGGAGAAATAAAATAGGACATAGGGAGTATTTTTTTTTTTTTTATAATATTATTGTAATAAAGTACTCCATAATTATTATCTTTAGTTAATGTTTCAAAAAAAATTTAGGAACCCAATTTTTAATATGTAGAGCCTCAATATTGATTGAACGGACAGAATGAGTGCAAACATTATTATTTCATATTTTTTTTGGTTTAATAGTAGAGACAAAAAAAAAAAAAAATCATCATGAGTGTACACCTATAAAAAGTGTTACTCCCCTCCGTCCTCTACTTAACCTACACATTTGTGCAGAGGCAAGTAGGAAAATACCCACTTTGATTTAGTGAAATAAAAATCTAGCCACTTGGATAAAAAGGATAAAAACTACCCACTTTTTAAATAAAAATACATTAATACCCTTAATGAATTGTAAGACAAAACAAATCTCTCTCAACAACAAACACAAACACACACAAACACACACACGCACACAATACACACACAAACACAGCCCCACCCTCTCACTCCGCAATAATTAAGAAATATTTTAATTTAAAAATTAATTTTTTTAATAATCATACCTAATTTTATATTTATCGACTCCAAAGTAATTAATAAAATTAAAATTGAATATTAAAAATAATCATAAACTCTAAACCGAATTTGTAACTCTATAAATAATTATTAAAAATAAATTAAATCATTATGATTAAAATCGTTGAAAATATAATTAAATTGTAATTTACTTTAAAATTTGTGAATTCACGAATTGAATTTGAGAATTCGTGATTTTAGGCATTTTTTGAGTGAATTCACGAATTGAATTTGATAATTCGTGAATTCAGGCATTTTTTTTGAGTGAATTCACGACCTCAAATTTCTGAATTCGTGAATTCAGGCATTTTTTTTGAGTGAATTCACGACCAGATTTTATGTGAGTGAATTCACGACCTCAATGTGAATTCGTGAATTCAAACATTTATGTGAGTGAATTCACGACCTCAAATTCGTGAATTGGGAAAGGGCGGGGGTATTATGGTAAGAGTGGGTATTTTTTATCTTTTTTATCTAAGTGGCTATTATTTATCTTCACTATCCCAAGTGGGTATTTTTACCTATTTCCCCCATTTGGGCACATGTTTTTTTTTTTTTTTTTTTTTTTTTTTTTTTTTTTTTTTTTTTTTTGCATTTTGATGATATAATTATAAATTAATGTGTTAAAGTGTTAAAGTGGAATGATTGTGAGTCCATTTGGTTTAACAATATTAAAATGTTAAAGTATTAAAAAGTAGATGGATAAAGTGTTAGGGGGAAATAGGTAAAAATACCCACTTGGGGATAATGAAGATAAATAATAGCCACTTAGATAAAAAAAGATAAAAAATACCCACTCTTACCATAATACCCCTGCCCTTTCCCAATTCACGAATTTGAGGTCGTGAATTCACTCACATAAATGTTTGAATTCACGAATTTACGTTGAGGTCGTGAATTCACTCACATAAAATCTGGTCGTGAATTCACTAAAAAAAATGCCTGAAATCACGAATTCAGAAATTTGAGGTCGTAAATTCACTCAAAAAAATGCCTGAATTCACGAATTCTCAAATTCAATTCGTGAATTCACTCACATTAATGTCTGAAATCACGAATTCACGAATCAAATTCGTGAATTCAATAATTCTAACTAAAAAAAAGCAAATTATGTTTTAATTATATTTTTAACAATTTTAATCATATTAGTTTACTTTATTTTTATAATTATTTTTATAGGGTTTTCTAATTCCGTTTAGAGTTTATACTTATTTAAATATTTAATTTAATTTTAATAATTATTTTAGGATGAGTATGATTATTTAAAAAAATAATTTTATATTAAATTTTTTATTAATTATGTGATATGTGTGTGTGAGAGAGAAAGGGAGAGAGGGTGTGTGTGTGTTTCTGTATGTGTGTGTGCGTTGTGTGCGAGAGTGTGTGCGAGTGTGTGTTTGTGGGGTGAGTGTGTTTTGTTTGTTTAAATAGAGATTTGTTTGTCTTACAATTCATTAAGGGTATTAATGTATTTTTGTTTAAAAAGTGGGTAGTTTTTATCTTTTTTATCCAAGTGGCTAGATTTTTATTTCACTAAATCAAAGTGAGTATTTTCCTACTTACCCCAAGTGTAGAGTGTTAAAGTGATTGTGGGACTTAAGTCCTAAAACGGAAATGATCAGTAAATGGAAGACGTCCCGATATAGTAATAGTGTCAGTAAATGAAGGACGGGGGAGTATAAAACATAATCGTGGAGCTTTGAATTGGTATAGAGTCTATAGACTAAATCTTCCATTGCTCCAAACTCAGAGATGTAGCCCCTAGCTTTTACAAAATAAAAATAGATACAGGCTAGTTGCAGATGTAATCATCTCTCCCGATTTCGATGTTTTAATTATTTGCAAAACAATAATTTTGATTAAGCTTATTATATTTTCTATAATTAAAACTTACTTTCCCTAGATTTAGTAACCATATACTTCTTCCGTCCTTCTCATATAGAGACTTTTTTTATTATTATTTTAAGACGTCACATTCATGGAGGTACATTTCCTAAAGTAAAAAAAAATTAACTTAATAAAATTTAGACATACTATCATTTTAATGCACTATTATTACCCATTCTTATTTCTTGTGCCTAGAAAAGTGTACATTTATTAGTGTAACAAAGTTAGTTAGTTAGTTAGTTATTATTATTATTATTATTATTATTATTATTATTATTATTATTATTATTATTATTATTATTATTATTATTATTAAATAAGATCCGATAGTTATTAAGAGTATTTGATCACATGACTTATCGATCACAGACTGACCCCTTAACTATTAAACAAGCTCAAAGGGGCAACAAAGGGAGTATTAACTAATGGAAATAAAAATAATTGATAAAAAAGTAACTAAATACCCCCAAATTAAAAGAATTGGATGCTACAATCCAAATTAAAAATATTAGGGTCGCAATTGCCCCAAAACATTAAATGAAGAGTTTTCATATGAGTGTAAACTTAGGGGTTGTTTGGCTAAACAGCCTAAACTTATAAATTGTGTTTGACTGTTTATAAACTATTTGACTGTTTCTAAGCACTCTAAACATGTTTAGCAAATAAGCTCCAAGTGTTTATAAGCACTTTAAAAATAAGCTTCTTCACCTTAACTTATTATTATTATTATTTTCATTGTCTAACTTTATATTATTTTTAGAGTGAACTTTAAAAATACCCACTTTTATAATAAGTGTAACTATTATACCCACATTTTAAGAAGTATAACTTCTATACCCATTTATAGTTAAAAGACATAAATACCCTTACTAATTGAGTCTCACTTATCTAATAAAACAAAAAACTCAATTAAAAAAGTAAAGTCTAAATTTGGACTGTGGTGCCCAAATAAAAATTCATTTTTTCATGGGATTCACGATTGATCTCTCTCCCTCTCACGATTCAATTTTCGTGAATCAATTTCATGAAAATTGAATCTAACGTGGAAATTAAAAAAAAAAAAAAAAAAAAAAAAAAAAAAAAAGAGATAGGATATTTGTATCTCACGAGAAAACATACACGACATCTAACCATGAATGCTCGGTTGTAATTTTTCAAAAAAAAGGAAAATTGCATTAATTAACCACAACCACCAAATCACCAAATTCATTAAAAATAGAATATGGTGGTTAGTTAGCATTGATTAAAAATCAGAAAAAGTGAACAAATACAATAGCATGGACTTAATTGTATCACAACATTACACTACAGAAAAATATTGAGAGTGAAAATTTGTAGATTTGTACGCATTCTCGAATTTTTGGAAATTTCGGAAGAGATTCAAGTCGTTTTTTTCGAGACAAATACCAAGGTAATATATGATTTTGTATATTTATTATTATTAATATGCAAATATATATATATATATATATATATATATATATAATTGTTCTTAAGTACACAACAATTATTCCAAAAAAAATCGTGTATACAAGATTTATTATTCGAAATTGTCGTGTAAAGTCAAAATAGTCAACGATTGAAAGTCAAAATTGTTGACTTTACACGACAATTTGTATAAAAAATCGTGTATACACGATTTATTTAGTAGAAATGCCGTGTATTTAAGAACAAAGTTTTTTCAGATTATTAATTTTTTTTATTATTATTATTTTTTGTACAGATCGAAATGGGTGAAATGGGTGATCAGAGAATTCTTATCCGTCATAGCGGTCACTGGGAGGGAATATCGTACGTAGGAGGAGACACTTTTCTCGTCAATTATCCCATATCGAGTTTGAGCTATGAAAACGTAGTATGAGACATTCAGTTTTACTTGGGTGACGAATCGGAGTACTTGCTATTCCATTTGACGAACATCAACGAGCGGGCCGAGAGACGGTGAAGGCCATTTTAAAGAGCACGGATTTGCTTAGAATGTGCATCGCGAGAAGGGAGATGTCGACGATCTACGTCATTAGTAGAGCAAATCGGGCAGCCCATACTACCCAGCAATCGACGAATTTTCAGAACCATAACGTCGAAGAGGAGCCGATGCCGAGATCAAATGCATTTGAAGCCGAAGTAGGCAACGAAGAAGAGCCGGAGTCGGAAGACGAATCTCTCGAGTCCGAGGGCGAGGAAGCAAGGGATGTGGATGACTGATCCCAATTATTTGAGTGCCTAACGGCTGAATTCGGAGCATGGATCCGCGAGCCCGGCCACATTGATAGGGTTATCGGGCTTCGTAGCATGCACTCACAAAACCAAGAGCCCCGTGACGATGAAGCTCGTGCTCGCTCTAACGAGGAGGCGGTTCGAAATTGGTTAATACCGCACGTCAATCTAGACACCGCGCTCCCTTTAGGATGGATCGATCCCGACTTGGCACTGGCCTTGGGTTAGTTGCAAAAAGACGGATACTTCAAAAAGAAGGATGACTTGCATATAGCCGTCGGATTGCTTCACATAGATGTCCGGAAGGAGTATTGTATCCCTCGTTCCGACAAAGGGCGTGTGGGTTTTAGGTGCACGAAGGGGAAGGATTGCGCGTTCAAATTGAATGCAACGCAGAAAGGCGGGATTTGGGTGATCAACAAGTACAAGGCCGATCACATATGTCTAGTTGATTTAAATTCGAACAACAAACGACAAGTGCCGACCATGGTATTAGGAGCGTTCTACGCACGTAGATTGATCACCAAGGGCGCAGTGTTGAAGCCAAAGGAGATGGTGGACGAGCTACAGAGTGAGTACGGTATTCAGATTGACTACCCGTTCGCTCTCCGTGTGAGGAACGTCGCTATAGAGATGATGTACGGTGCCTTCGACAAGTCTTATTAGAGGCTCCCTTCTTATCTCTACCTATTGAAGGAGATGAATCTGGGCACCGAGTACGACATCCACACCTCCCACGCCACCGACCGTCTGACCTACTTCTACCTCGCCTTTGGTCAGTCCATCGAGGCATTCCGAAATGGTTTGCTACGCCCCGTGATCGTAGTGGACAGGGCGCACTTGAAGGGGAAGAATAAGGGGACGCTCTTTGTGGCGGTGACGAAGGACGGGAACGAGCAAGTGTTTCCCTTGCCATTGGATTCGGCCCCAAAGAGAACGACGAATCGTGGACGTGGTTTTTGGCACACGTCAAAGACAGTTTTGGGACGTCGGATGACTTGTTGATTGTATCCGACCAACACGTGAGCATCCGAAATGCGATCGACTCCGTTTTTTCCACATGCTGCTCATGGCCTCTGCTTCGTTCACCTCCAGAGGAATTTCGTTAGGTACGACAGGCATGCAGGGACTATATTCGAGTCTGCAGCCTATGCTTATCGAGATTCCCAATTCGATGAATACTGGGGGAATCTGAGGAACCTAAGCAGAGAGGGAGGCGGGATCTACAGAAGGTTGAGCGACGTGGGGCTGCCGAGGTGGGCAAGGTGCAAGTGTCCCGTCCGACGTACGAGCTTCATCTTCGAATCCCGCCGAGACCATGAATGCTCAGTTGTTGTGGGCTCGGAGACTCCCGATTTATGCCATGATAGAGGTGTATCGGATAGTCGTCGAGAAGTGGTTCGACGAACATCGGATTAGTGCCCTAGCTCGCCAACATGAACTCACGGAGAAGGCATATACGAAGATGTCGGCATCGTCGGAATGGGGGCGTCGCTACTCCGTTAGAGGAACGCCTACGCCCACCCTTTGGAGAGTCGAAGGTGAAAAGGCGACTTATCTCGTCGACCTCCAAAACTCGACTTGCGAATGCCGTGAGTTTGAGTTAGATGGCATCCCTTGCCGACACGCTTGTGCGACGATAAGGTACGAGTAGTTCTCTATTTAGTTTGGTTTAATGCTTGTCGTATTTGAATCGGATTTCTAAATTATTTCGTATGTTGTTATAGGCATTCTGGTGGGCGGGCAACTGACTACGTGAGCCACTATTTCAAGCAATCCACCTTAGTTGCTATGTATTCCCCTACTATTGAGCCGGTTCCTCATCCCCAGACGTGAAGTTTCCCCGAATACACTTCACGATGGGTCGTGCTAACCCCTCTTGTAACTAGGCCAGCTGGACGACCACCGATGGCGAGAGCTCGATCGGCTGTTGAAGGGACTTCAACGAATCGGCAAAGGTGTTCAAGATGCGGACAATACGGGCACAAACGACGGAGTTGCCAAGCCTCGCTTCCCATTTCCGGAGTTGATCTAAATGCTCCCCCTCGACGTCCAAGAGGTAAGAAAAAATGTAGCATTTGCAAGAGCGAGGAGCATACTAGACCCCGATGTCCGTTCGATACCGATGCTTAATTATATTTTTAATTTATACAAATTGACGTTTTTGGATGTTAATGAGTGTTATTGGATGTTTAAGAATGTTATTGGATGTAATTTTATTAGATTGTGTTTGAGTTGATCATTTGGTGAAAATTTGATGTTTTTGTGTGAAAAAAATGGGAACCTTCGGCTAAGTACACGACATTATTGTTGTTTTTAACGTGTGTACACGGTTAATTTACACACTACTGCTCGTGTATAGTCAAAATAAGAAAAGTCAAAATTGAATTTTGGTTACACGACTAAAATTTGTTTTTTACCGTGTATACACGGTTAAAAATCCAATTTAACCGTGTAAGGTCAACAAAGTCAAAATTTTATAAAAGTCAAAGCCCTCTACACGATTGTTGACATTACACAATTTAAATTGAAAAATGCCGTGTACCCTTTTCGTGAGAAGTCAAAATTAAGCCAAAATTCCAAAAATTCTCGTATTTGATTTGATTTTTTCATGTATCTTAAGTCTATTAAGTCATATAAACGTGTAATAACGTAAGTTATGTCATAATTAAGCCAAAATTAGACCGAAATGAAGGATATCTTATGTAATTATGAAGTATAGAGTGGGTGTCACTTATATTGTCTAACTACTAAGGTTACGTTTGATCTCGAACTAACTTACAAACGTAATGTTCTTACAAACATATAATTCACGTAACGTGATCGAATCATAAGATTGCACAATGTATGAAAGTAATAGTGATTCCATCTCGGAAAAGCCCCACTAATTGAAAAATCAAAAAAAAAAAGAGAGAGGGGGGGGGGGGGGGGGGGGGGGGGGGGGGGGGGGGGTTCTTTAGTACACGACTAGGCTACACGGTTAGGGTTCTTGAGTACACGGTTGATTTGCTCAATCAACCGTGTACTCAACCGAAGGTTTAGGGAAAAATGGGCAAAAATTCAAGTTGCTCCCCTTTTTTATTTTTCAACCATTCGATACAAATTAACAAAATCAAGTTAATGAAATCATATTTAATTACATAAACCACTAACATAACAATTCCAATTCCACAAACATAAAAACAATTCCAATCAAAATCATTCGAATTCGACTTGTAAAAAAAAAAAATGTTTGTCACCATTGCCTCCATCCCTTTGAAATTTTAAAAATTCGACTTGCCATCTTCTTTCGAAATTGGGTCACGACCTGTTGCTCGTCGCCGACGTACATCCTATGGTTCCCAAGGAACATGTTCAAATACATGCACGCGTACACACCACAACTTACTTCATCGTGTTGGACAAATTGATACTCCATCGGGGCGAAAACGATCTCCATGAATTGCGTCCCGAAGTTGCGCAAGTGTGGGTTGTACCTTGTGTAGTATTGTGGGTCGTACTCCAAGAGCCGTGAGAAGAGGCAGGACAATGGCAAGCACTGGACGATCCGTTGTTGCATGAGAAGAGGGTTTTTGTTACCCACGTACTTTCAGGAGAACGAGTCGTACACCTCGATTTTCACAACAGAACGTTCACCCGGCACACGATCCAATGATCGGAGGAGATATGACAAACGATGACAAACTAAACCAAAAAAAAAAAATACAAACGATTTAACAATAATAAGAATTAAATACGAAAATCATCAAAAGTGGGTATTAAACTTACGTAATGGCCGGTGATCCAAGGGCGGTACATGTTAATCCCCTCCAAGGCCCTCACGAAATAGTAGGGGATCTCCCAGTTCGTGTACTTCTTCTTTTCGTTTGCCAACCCCATTGTGGTGTCAAATTTGCCATGAAAGGCCTTGTACTCGCCCAAAAGTGTTGTCTTTATTTAATTAAAATTGAAACAATGTTCTTATAAGATTTTTTATTTAATTGAAATTGAAACAAATTAAGAAAGAAATAGATAAAAGGAACTTACGTAAAAAGAAAGGTGCAAAAGTATGTGCTGCTCCCAGGTAACACCGACGTTCAGACGGTACCCTTGTTGGAGTCTACGTTGCTAGTACACCGTGTACAGGTCCATCTCCTGCATTCATTTCAAAATAATCTTATTAGTACCCTAATTAGAACAAAATCAATCGAAAAAGTAAAAATAGAAACATCTAATAAAATTACCACGGTAGTGAGGCCCTGCGTCGTGTTCTCAATCGTGGAGAAGATCTCTTGGGTCAGGAAGAACTCAGTCCCGCTCATGATGACGTGGGGGACTCCCGAATCCCTAAACCTCTCATACGGAGATGATCGCTTTTTGGGAGGCTCTACGACGTATGGAGATAATAGAGATTTTGAGGGGCGTACCGCCCTCGTCGAGGCACGAGCCTAACCTGCCGGAAGAGTGGGAACTGACGTGGCTTCCTCCTCATCTAAACTCGGCTGCACCTTCTCTATCTCGACAGCAAACTCACTCAACCGAGAGTGATGGGAGCCTTGGGAGGGTTCAGGCTCATCGAAAGGCGGGTGGGAGCGCCTCGGAGCCTCTTCGTGAAGAGAGTGTCTCCGTTCAGAACGTCTTGAACCCTCATGACGGTCTGCGACGTGAGCACCGGAGGCGCGTCTCACGGAGTGCCGTCCCTCCGACCGTCTCTGACTCTCGGCACGGTCTACGGGGTGATAATCCTCACCCGTCTCGATCGGGACATCCCTGAGCCCCCCAAGCGAGTGCTCACCGATCGGGATATCCCTGAGCCCCCCGAGCGAGTGCTCACCGATGTGGGACTGCCCCTCGCCACCCGAGGAAGCTGGGCTCCGGCTCTTGCTTCGACTCGGAATCTTCGTCGCGAACTTCTTTAGCTCCCCAGCAAGAGCTCTAGCAAGGCGACCCAGAAATCCGGTCCCTGACCGATCCTGCTCCCATCGGGACACCAGACGGTCCCTGAACCGGTCCAAGAAGTCGTCACCCAGGGGACCGCGCTCGCACGGATCTTTGTGTGCGCAGCAGATCAATTCGGAGGGTCGGGGGTTTCCGTGCTCGCTCCGAGGCTTCTTCGAGGCCCATGCTTCGGGCCTCCTCTCAACCCTCGGCCTCGGCATCTCCACCCCGCCGTCGGAATGAGCTCGCTCAGCTCGTGGAGCACGACGACGAGGGGCTACTGCTTGAGAAGCGTCCCTGCACTTCAGCTTCTCCACGGCCTTCGCCATCTCTTTTTTCGCCTTCGACTACCTTTTCTCGGCCAGGAGATTGGTCTGTTCGTGGCGCTTGGAGGGAACAAAGACCACACCCATCGGCTCGATGCTGTTGAGAGTATAGACTACAAACTCGAGAAGATCGTATTTATCCGCCTCCAGTGTCGTATGAACCTCGAGTTACAACGAAAATAAAACAAGAGGTGTTAGCAAGTTGAATTTTTTATTTACTAATCGAAGTGAAATAAATTAAACAAGACAAAAAATACTAAATCAATTACCTAAGGATCGTCGAGGAAATGTCTGAAGTTGAGAGAAGAGGAGGACGTGGCCCATCTCCTGAGGCGGGGGGACAGTGTCGGACGATCCCGTCGACCGCATGCTAGCCCCAGTCGGGGGATCGCCTCGTAGGCCCAAATGTTTAGGGCCCAAACCGGCCCGTACAGGTGATAGGCACCACGCTTGTTCGTTATGAGGTCGGGGTCCCTCTTCATCACGTGCAGCTGGTAGTGGAGGACTGGAACGACCACGCTCCCCAGGGAAATGAATTCCACTGTTCCTCGAACTCCACTAGGTACCATGCCCAGTCCTGGATCGTCGGGTTGTCGTGACCGGTCAACATAAGATAGTACATGAGCAGGTTGGCCGCCCTCAGATATTGCTCATCCGTGCCCAATACACGGAGCTCATCGTTGAAGTCCTGCTTCAACTGATTTATCGTAGGGGACACGCCCCCGTACTTCGTGTGGAGAAGGCTCCTTTTGGGAGGGCTGTGCCATCCATTAAGGTTGAATGCCGACTCCCCGAAAGCCAACCCTGTCACGATGGCGTACTCTTGCCTCGAGAAGCGTATGTCCCGGCCACCGACGTGGAACCACCTCTCGAACTCGGGAATCGAGTCATCCTCGAGCTCTTGGGCTAGAAGCTCGTGGAGGGTGTTAACACACTCCCACTCCTTCGAATTTCGAGGAGGTATCGAAACGGCCCTTGCTCGAATCGTTCGAGCAAGCGTTGCCCGCCTACGCGACGCAACACGATTGGGATCGACTGGATCACGTCGTCCCGTACGTAGAGGTTTATCCCGTATGTAGAGGTTTATTTGCCCTCTAAACCCTTGCATACGGCCCCTCATCCATTGAAACCTAGGCTGCAAATCGAGAAGAAAAAAAACGAATCAAAAATTTTTTTCCTCAAATTTCATGCATTATGTTTGGCAAAGTACACGACTAAATTTGCATTTCTGTCGTGTACTACACGATTGAAATTCCAATTCAGTCGTGTAAGGTCAACAATTTTGACTGTAAAGTCAAAATCGTTGACTTCACACGAAAAAATTGGAATTTCATTCGTGTATTTCACGCCTAAATTAAGAAATTAATCGTGTATAGTCAAAGTCAAAATACAATTTCAAGCAATTAAAGTCAAAATACACGATAAATTACACAATTTAGTCGTGATACACACGATCGAAAATCAAAATTGAATTCAATAGTGTAAAGTCAACAATTTCAAAAGTCAAAATTGTTGACTTTACACGGTTGAATACCACTTTCGATCGTGTACTACACGATTTAATGTCGTATTTCATCTTGTATGTAAGAACTTTTCAAAAAATATTCATATTAATTCAATTCAACAAAAACCATAGCATGCTTCATGATTTTACATTCCAAACCTTCACATAAACCATAACATGCGTCATTTAATAAAATATATAAAAAGTTAAAACTCACCGGCGGTGGAGGGTCGGGGTATTCCCGGGGTTGGTTCGCCGGCTGCTTCGCCGCCTGCTGCGGCCGACGACGGGAGGCGCCCCGTCGGCGTTGAGGGGCTCGATTGGAGGGCCCTGCTTCGTCTTGGTTTGTCATCGGAGACGGTGACGGTAAAAAAAATTCCGGCGAGAGGGGGGGTTAAATTTCAGTTTTACACGACATTTTTTTTTTTTGAGAAATCGTGAGAGAGAGAGAGAGAGAGAGAGAGAGAGAGAGAGAGAGAGAGAGAGAGAGAGAGAGGAGGGTGGGGTAGATGGAATATTCAATTTTGTATTTATTTCGGGTGGGGCCCACGACATAAATTCTCAATTTTTGTTTTTGCATTACAATTTTGTTTTATTAGAAAAGTGGGAGGGTATTTAAGACATTTCAAGACAAAATGGGTATAGAAGTTATACTTCTTATAACGTAGGTATAAAAGTATCACTTCTTATAAAAGTGAGTATTTTTAACTATTTTCTCTTATTTTTATACTTTTATTATATACACTTGCATTTTGACTGTATAAACACATATATTTCAAAAAAATAATTTTTTTTCATTTTTAAATTTACTATCTTTTGTGCTTATAAGCTCTTTTATCCACATATTAATTCATATGCTAACCATATTAGTTCGTGAGAACTAGGAACTAATCTAGACCCTCCATTTCAATAGATTAGTGGTTAGGATTTATTCATGGAATTTAATTTAAGAAGACATATTTTATTTAGGAAAGGGGTATTAATGTAAGCCTTAATTATTTTTTTGTTCCACAATTCATGGGATTAAACGTATCTCATTTATTTGTCTCTCATACGGTTAATTTCTCTCTAGCCAACATAAACATGAATAGATCTTAAGCATAAATAGAAAGGAAGATAGCATATAAACATGATTATTAAAGCATATGAATAGCTATTAGTTGCATTCGAATATTCATCAATGTTTTATTATTCTTTTTTGTATTTTTGATATAAGTACATGTTATTAAGCATGAATGAATAGGAAGATAGCATATAAACATGATTATTTAAGCATACAAATAGATCTTAGTTGCATTTAGAATATTCATGGTCATTCACGATAAACTTGAATTGATATTAAATATAAAAAAAAGCATATAAATTTTAATTCATGCTTATATAGATATCTAAAATAAATAAAAATTAATAATTAATAAAATAAAATAAAATAATTATGTTTTTCTAAATTCATGCTTATATAGATGACTAAGTATGCTTTTTAATGCATACAATTATGCTTCTTTAATTCATGATTATATAGATCTAAGTATGTTGTTTAATGCATATAATTATGCTTTTTAGATTTATAAGTATGCTTTTAACAAATATAATTTCGCTTTTTACAATAACGACAATTTATAATTTACAATTTAAAGAATTTACAATTTATATATATATATATATATATATATATATATATATATATATATATATAAAAGGAATCTAATTCCATAATATTAGGAATCTACCATAACTACCCACACCGCTACATTATCTTGTATGATTCAATTAAAAATAACACAACAAGTAATACGCCACCAACAAATAATCAACAGAAAAAGTGAAGACAATTGCATGAAAAAAATGAGAAGAAAATTGCAGAAAAGGAATATTGTCGACGAGTTGAAGAAGAAGGATAAACCAGATACAATGCATCAAATCTAATATAATTGCAGTAAAATGTGTTTATTATGCATTTATAAACACATAAAAAAAACATAATACTGTACATAAAATTTGTTTAATATGCATCGGAAATTTAGGTTAAAACCTTAACCCATTAGGGAAATCTAAATCATAACTTGTATGAGAATCCAAAATCTAAGTTGTACGAAAAACTATACCATAACTTGTAGGGGAAGCTAAACACTAACCCATGGGGGAAAGTTATACCCTAACTTGTAGGGGATTCTACACCCTAACATATAAGGAAAGTTACACCCTAACTTGTATGTAAAACAAAACTCTAATATGAAAAACTGAAGCCTCGTATAAAAATGAAATGAAAATGCATCAGAATGATATCTAAAATGCAACAAAATCGACATAATATGCATTATATCCAATATACTGATACAGTTGCTGATATATCTTATTAATAACTATTAGATTCATAGTTACCTATATTTCTTATTTTATTTAGTTATTTATGGTTATGTTATCTAGGGTTAGGAATAAAGATTAGATCTAGATTATTGTGTGGGCTCCAAGTTTATTACTTTATGAATTAGGGTTAGCCATCTAGAGAGCAATAGTGATTGGTCAGCTTTGTTGTAGCAGGATTTTCCTGTGGCCTCGTTCGAGGATATTTTATTTCACTTATATTCTATTTTCGTTTCCATCTATATATATACCTTACCTCCATCAGTTCTCATTCTTTAACCTTCGCAAATCACCTTAACTCTATCATATACACAATAACTTATAAAAGTTTATAAAAAGTTCGAAAAAATCAACTGAAACTATTTCTGATTATAAATAAAAATTTCAATCCTATTGGATCTAACCCGAAACTAATCCAATTCTCGTTTCCTCATATATATTACGTATGCATATTATTTTGCTCTCCCATTCTCTCTCCCCCCATGGCGTGGCGCAGAAGACTCTCTCAAGGACAATGGCAATGGCAATGACAGGTCTTCTTCGTAGTCTTACGAACCTGCATAAAATTTTTGGGGCAAAATTCTAAACCAAACTTGCAAAAATGTTGGCTAATGGATTAGCACTCGCCCTCGCCTTAAGCATCATCTACGTAAGAAAATGAAGAAGCAGATGGAGAAACCTCACTGCAGCGACGCTCTTCTGCCAGGTTCGTCAGGGCTCCCCTTCGTCGAAGATTGCCTCCACGCACCTCCATATTCCGATGAACACCATTGACGTACTACCCCTCATTTACATCAACAGTGCATCAATAATTCAAAACTACATCAACAAGTACCAATATTTAAGGAAGATAATAAATAAAAATTCTACATTAAAGAAGGAAAATGTTGTTACACAAATGTGAAATAGTCAAAAATATCCCTAAATAATATCCGAAAATAATATAAATTAGGTAACTGAATATTTAAAATAGTAATTAAAATTATATATCAACTGCTAGATATGTAAAATCAATGGATATTTGCGGTTTCAAGATTTCACTACATATTTAGTTTTCACTTGATATATCATCTGACAACTTATAAGTTGTAAAATTGAATATCGTATAAGCTCCTGAAACATCTTGTAAGCACTTAAAGCTAATAAGCTCCTCAAAATAAGCTTAGCAAAACACCCTATTAATTAGAAGTGCATTTGTACCTTGTCCAATAAACTCCTCAAAATAAGCTTAGCAAAACATTCTCTTAATTAGAAGTGTATTTGTACCTTGTCCATTCTATATACTTATGGATTATGTAAATGGTTGAAGTGAGAATAGGTAAATAAACAGGTCCGAGCGGTGCGGCCCTTAGAGAGAATTTATGTGTATTTGGGGGTTTCAAGTACTATTAAGTCGAATCGAAATATAGGTTTGTATGTAGACAAGAGTAAAGACAATAAATTACGGCAAAACATTTGAGTTTCACATAACTTTATTTTTCATCGAGAAGTGTAAGATCCGTTTTGTTTTGAACCGTGTTTTCAAACTTTCAAATACTTTGGTTGAAAAAGTAATTCTCGAAATCTTTCTTTAATTACATGAAGTATCCCCTTTATGAAATAAGTTCAAGTGGATTCTAGGCAGAGAAGGGACGACATATTTTATTTTACTACAACTACTACTTCCTCTGTTTTTTTTGAAATGACCTCATTTCGACTTTGAGGCGTTCTATTCGAAATGGTTAGTTTATTATTTTGGCCAACAATCCTACGTGCACTCTCATTAATTCCTTAATACACCACATTTATGTACTAAACTTCCATTTTAAGTATATGGACCACCACTATTATACAACAAATCTCAATTTTCTTAATACGCGTGCCCAAAAAAAAGTGATCGTTTTAAAAGAATTCGAAGGGAGTATTGAACAATAACATATTAACATCCGACTTTGATGCCTGAATTCTAGTGGCAAAATAAAATTAGTAATGAATTACACATAAGGATCATCAATGATAACAATTTTGGCACTACAGCAATAAGCAAGTATATCCTGACTCAGAGAGAAGCATAAGACGCTTCCCTGACATAAGTCTGTTGTGTTCATGATTTAAACTATCTCAACAACAAATCGGACAGATGACCAACCCATTCTCATTACACTCACTACATCTTAGAACCAGAGCCCTCTTGCTCCTCCGCTGCTTCACCCCGATCCCAAACCCGAACCCGAACCCATCTTCCTTCACCGTTTTACAACTCCCGTGACATGTAAAACACGGCAAGAAGCCGACGCCGCCGCAGCCCTCGCAAGCACGCATTTCTCCTCGTCCCGTTTTGGGAATCCCCTGAAGCAATCCAGCAATGGAGCCAGCTTGGTCCACTATCTTCATCACCTCCTCAACCCCACCGACATACCTCCCATTGACAAACAGCCTCGGAGGAATCAAGTGATTGCTGTCTTTCCCCTTCATCAGCTCCCTCAGCTCATCCCTATACCCTCTGTCCATGGAAATGTCCCTCTCGCACGCAGGGATCCCCAGTCCTCGAATCGCCGATCTCACCGCCTCGCAATCCTCGAATGTCTTCCTCACTCCCCTCAAGCTGGTAATGTACAGCACCACTCTCTTATCTCCCTTCGGGGGGCAGATCTTCTCCAACTTGTCGAGGAACGAGGAAGATTCTCTGAGATTCGGGTTTGCGTTTTCGTCGTTTGGTATCGATGACAAGTAGCGGAAGCTGGGGACTTGGTCGTCGGTGTCGAGGCCCGACATGAGGTCCCAAGAGTTGATGGTCTCAAGAGGCTGGGCGGTGGCGGTGGTGATTGCGGGAGGAGCTGACGGCAGAGGGTTGTCGAGGGTGAGGAAGCCGTAGGTGGTGGAGGTGAGGGAGACGATGTGGTGGCTGAAGCCGCCGATTTGAGGGATGTCTGCATCTTGGTTGAGAAGGGTGGATGATACGCACCCCATTTGTTTGAGAGAGAGAGAGAGAGATTGTTCTTTGGGAGTTTATTGATGCTATGCTTAGAAGTTATAAACTTGGAGGAAATGAATGCGTTGCGGTTTTGGCGCTCAAATGTGTGGCTTTATTTTTGAATGAAAAACGATCTACTACTAGAGCGTACTCATTTTCTTTCTCGTGAGTAAAGGTGTCTCCCATGGATTTTCGCGTTACATAAAGAGGGGCAGACTTGAATATTCACGTAATTGGCACCTTTTCAACTCATGTATAATTTCTAACTTTTGAAATTGTTGTAAACCTATCATTTTTCTAGAGGATAAGTTTTACTTTTAATTTTTAGGAAAAATTGCATATAAATGCACAAACTTTGCCAAGTATTTCGTTTAGCACACAATTTTTTTATTTTTTATTTTTTTATTTATTATTATTTTTTTTAAAGTTTACAAAAGCATTGCTTAACATTTTGTTTTGCACACAAACTTTTAACTAAACACTAAAAGACTCGACATCGTTTTAATTTCCGGTCGAAACTTATAACTTCACTGTCATGTCTTCACCACATTACATATGATTTTGGGGAAAATTCAAAATATGAAAAAATTGAACACAAGACAAAGTTCGTCTATTTACAGAAAAATTGAAAGTTTGTGTGCAAAATGAAATTCCGATATCTACCAAAATAATATGAAAAATTATGTGCAAAATGGAATGGTAGAACAAACTTAGTTTATCTATTGCAATTTTTTTCATTTTTTTTACGACATGACAACTTTTGTTCTTCATAATAATTACTTATATTCAGCTCAATATTCTTAAAAGTCGCCATGGGCTGCATTCATCTAGGCATTAGAGGCATTTCACCGACTTCATTATGGTTTAGTCGATAATCATTAGCACATAATTATATGCCTCTAAATTGCATCAATTATTTCCGACACTTAAATAAAAATAAAGCGTATGATTTGTACAATGTATATAAATATATACATATTGAATCATATGAGAGCCATTTTATTCATGGTAACCGTGAGAACCTGCTTAATTAGATATAGTTGCATGTTTTTTTTTAATATATGCAATTATATTTTTCTGCTGTATCATATTTTATACCTAAAAAAAGCATTATTTGTAAAAAGCATAATTTCACATATAAAAAGGATAAAAGCATATCTATTTAAGGGGTTCTCACAAATATAATGATTATACAATTGAATTTTTCACTAATAAATTGATGTTTATACATAATCATGCTTATTAGGTCTTATATTATGGTTAGATTAATTATTATAGATCAAAACTAGTTTGTTACCAGTCGAAAATCGACGGGATTTAGTATATTTATAAGTAGTAACTATTTTTTTAATAAAAAATACATAATTATTATATTAGTTATTTCAAACCGTCTGTTAATTGTGATGATAAAAGAATAGGTTAAATGAATAATGTTTTGATAATAGGTGCATTGCATCCCGTAAAAATTCGACATGAATAATTCATAAGTACGAAAAAAATTATAAAAGTAAATATTACAGACAACTTTTGCAAATAAATAAAACTTAGAAAACTAATAAATAATTAACTTTGACTTACTAAAATATATAGTGAAATGTAGATTAAGAAAAATTAGGTTACATTTAATAAGCTCAAAGATTAAGGATTTTGGAGGGAAAAAAAATTTGACATTATTTTACTTTAGTATAATAATATAGATAAGATCTATAATACCGTTTTATTCATACTTCTCACAGATAACTTATTTTCTTTACATGAAGCAATTCATATATTCAACTAGTTTAGTAAAATTTTATCAAACTATTAAAAGTTGCCTAGCTGTTAGGCATCCCTTGCTAAGGAAAGTATTATAATTTATTTTTCTATAATTAAATTTATGATAAGAATAATCATTAAATAGTAAAACGGATAGTAATAAATTAAAAAAAAAAAAACATATTAATAACATAATTATAAAATAAATTTGATTTTACAGTAAAATATTGTGTAACCAATATCTAATTATCAAATTTAAGGACATTTGTTCATAATTTATTAACTAACTAACTACCTATAAAAATCATATTTTACATCTAATGGAATATTTTAAAGCTATTAGAAAAATAGATAAAGTGTGGAAAATTATAAAGAAAAACATAGATGATTGTAACTGGTATAGTCCTTTATAATTGATAACTAGATTGTGCACCCGTGCGATGCACGGCAAGGTTTATGCTTATATGAATTGATTAAAATTTAATAACTTTCATTTTTTAAACAATATGTCATTAAGTTTTGGCATTTCCTTACTTCATGAAGTAGTATAAGTTATTGATGACTAACATTCTTCTACACTCTATAAGCATTTTAATGTGCTTATGAATCATATGGGAATGATATAATTAAAAAATAAAAATAAATCATCAAATATATATCCTAAGAATAAATACTACCTCAATGTCGTATCAACCTTACAAGTTAAATGTGCTCCAAATAAGTAGGAGGGACGATTCAGTTAATTTACTGCTATACAAAAAGTTCCATTGTTAGACTCTTTGTTGATTTTTTTTTTTTTTTTAAATCAGTATTTTTGTAAGTGGATTGCTTGCTAAGAGATAAAATGCAAAAATCACCAGAGATAGTATCGTCAAAATAACTAACATAAAACCTAAAATCATAGTCTCGTGACTGTCTCATAGAGATCACATGTACGGCTACCTACTAAGCTGAATACTAAAACTCAGGACGGTCATCTAAAGATCCGTTACTGGCTAATACATAAAGACCATATTGTAGTCTATCAATCTAAGTCTTGTAAGTCAGACCTCAACCCGGACTCTGCCTCTGACTCTTCCTTCGAACCGTACCCGATTTGCTCTCCCTCGTCTGAGTCCTCCATAGGATCCTCCTCCTCAGATCCTACACCCTCAAAGTCCTCCACTGGATCCTCTAAAGGATCCTCTTCAGATACCTCTACTGACTCATCCACGTCCTCCTCCACGTGCTCTAACACCGCCATCCTGCATTGGAACTCAGCCCTATACTCTATTTTGCAGTATGCTATACTTCAAAATGCAGTATGACATACTCTATTTTAAAAATCCATTCCAACCACGTACTTTTATATACATACTCTATTTGTAGTTTTTCATTTATTTTACATAATTAACATTTCCTAATGTATCATAAATATTGAATAATGAATAAAATTGTACTCCCTCCGTCCTCCATTTAGTGACGTTAATACTATATTGGGACGTCCTCCATTTACTGACATATTCCGTTTTAGGACGTAGACCCCACAATCACTTTAACACTTTAACACTTTATACACCTACTTTTTATTATTTTAACATTTTAATACTATTAAACAATTCAAATGGACCCACAATTATTCTACTTTAACACTTTAACACATTAATTTATTATTATACCATAAAATGCGAAAAAACGCGTGCCCAAACTCCCTCCGTCACTAAATGGAGGACGGAGGGAGTATCTTAAATAACATAATTTAAGTATATCGTGGATTGCTAATTTTTTATTTATATAAAATTAAATACGTTAAATTAAATAAAAATTATAAATTTTAGTTATAAATAAAATATAAAATACAATAAATTATAAATCAAATTATATTAATGAAATTTAGTTAAATTATTTTTTTTTGTAGTTTAATATTGTTCAAATAGTGAAAATAGGGTATGGAGTATTGAACAATAAAACTCCATATATGGAGTTTTACTGTTCAATACTATATACTCTTGCTGCAAAATAGAGTACGGTTGGAATGCCCTCTGTACTTCAAAATGAAGTAATACTCCATTTTAGAGCATGGGTTGGAGATGCTCTTATAGGTCGTTAAAATCGTCCATCCTCCTCAAGGAAGCCTTCGGGCTCGCAAGTGGGATGACTCTCCAGACAATTTATGGAAATAGAGTTATTTTTATTTCTATTTATTAAATTCAAACTCATAACAAAGTTTATAACTTATTTATACTTGATCTTGAAAATGATTATAACTTATTTATATTTATTCTAATAATAGCGAAACATATAAATTTAAAGATTTTTTTTTACTCTTTAATTGAAGATACATATTGTATACATTTTTCATGTTGGAACTATAAAAATATTGAAAAAAAACAATAAAGAATAAAAATTATAAAGAAAAGAGAGAAAAAAAGGGAAAAAAAAAATTGTTCATCACCGTGGATAAAAAAAAATTGTTTTCTAAATTAGAATGGAAAAAAATGTCCTTAATTGTAGGGAAAAAAAAAAAAAACTAACTACTGTATGTTATTTTAAATTAATTACAAAATTGCCACTATAACTACTTTTCAATTGATTTGAAATTGAAAAACTCCCTTTTTATATATATATATAGATTATACACTACTACTATTATCGCACCGGAGCTCTGTTGTTAGTTACCTTCTCCCATGTCATCGACCTCTTGCAGCAATTCTCTGTGCTAGCTGGCGTCTTCATTTGCTGCCAAATGTCACCATCTCTTCTTGGCCTCGCCATTCACAATCGCAGC
Organism: Thymus mandschuricus; assembly: GCA_029379335.1. NCBI lineage: Eukaryota > Viridiplantae > Streptophyta > Magnoliopsida > Lamiales > Lamiaceae > Thymus > Thymus mandschuricus. The sequence goes on from CM057074.1 coordinate 3,947,777, forward strand.
GGTTCTCAGCGCTAGCCGGCATCATCGCCTGCTACCGAATTTCTCATCTCCTCGGGACCTACTCTTCATTAGCAAACATTTGACGTCTCCAATTCACACTTCACCGGTAATTTCTTCTTCTTTCTTTATTTTCTGAATTCATTCAATAATTACGGGTGTTTCATTTGTGGATGCTTGGGAATTTGAGTTTATGATTTGGGAATTTGAGTTTATGGTTTAGGGCATTTGAATTGTAACCTGAAGTGTCTTCGGGTGAAATTGAAGAAAATGGTAGAGGTTAACAAAGATAGGAGATTTTACTCTGAACCACTCTACATCGTTGTATCATATCTATATCCTTACTCTTTCATATTTGTTTATCGCTTTGATTATTCGAACTGCATTAGCATTTAAACAAACTAAAATTGAGAATAAAGCAAGATAATAACGCTCATTAAATTCCGCATGTTGTTAAGCTAACTCACTATAGATCAAGCTTACGCTTTGGTTTTAAGCATTCGCTCTAGCTATAGATCGAGCATTCGCTCCAGTCTTAAGCATTAGCACGCTTTTACAGTACACACTCTGAGATAAGCCTGACAAAGGCCGAAAGAGATGAGCTTACGGCCAAGCGAGACAAGAAGCTCAAAGAACAACAAGCCGCCATGATTGCTGAAGAAGCCAAGGTAGTTCACCTCTCTGACAGCTCGTCAGACGATGACAAAGTATACATGTTTTCGATGAATTTGATGACGAAGAATGCTTCACTGGTAATCCTAACAATCTGAGGAACAACCTAAGGTAGATCCTCAACATGTTTCATTTTCTCTTTCTAACGATGAATGTGTAGAAAAATAATTTTAAGGCCTATCCGAGGTTGTGTCTTGGGAAGAGGTCAAAAAGCAACTCGAGGAATACGTCGACCTTGTAGCCATGCTTAAGGAGGTTGTTGAAGATAGTGCCAAGTTGATGGGAAAGAGTTAAAAATACAAAATGGCATTGGAAGAAAGGTTCTCTCCTTATGATGAAGAAAAAGAAAGGGATATCGAAGCCCTTAACTCAAAGGTTGACGAATTGACTTCAAGAGAGAAGGAGTTTGAAGCAAAAGAGTTCGAGAAGGACAAGTCTCTAAAGGCCAAAGATCTTAAAATTCATAGCCTTACTACAAAATTGGCTGACTTGGTTGTACATGAATCTCTTGTCCTAAAAGAACAAAAGTTTCAACTAATTATGAACAGACTGAACAAGAGTGGAGAAAAGTTGATTGAGGCTCAAGCCATACAGTGTAATCCACGTAATTGGTCTGGACTTGAGTTTGTAAAGACGCAGCCCAAAGCAAAGAATTCCAAGCAGACACATCAAGCTCTCCCTGACAAAATGGTCAGGCTAAAGAACCCAGTCGACAGCCTTCGGCCAATCCTATTGAAGCAGCATAAGAAGACCGATCTAAGTCAAAAGGAACAAAGTGTTCCTCAAAAGAAAGATTTTCGACCTGCCTAGTAAAAGCAGCAGCGTCAACCTTCCCCCAAATCTCAACAACAGGTTTTATATCAAGGGAGATATTAAGGCCACTTTGTTCAACGTCCTCATTGTCCTCGGTTTTTCTATCCTGTTCAACAAGGCTGCTACAACCATTACCCTCAGCAATCTTATCATCAAGACTGATAGTACCAACTCGGATTCTATGAAGAGCCCTATTATCAAGCCTATCATCCGCGCTCTCATAAGTCCAACAACCTTGGATGAAAGTAGACTGGCAAAGAACGTTTGGGTCCCCAAGGTCGTTCCCCCAACCGACGTAGCAGCCAATCTCAAATGGGTTGCTAAGTTTGATTAATTGCAGGTAGGGAAGGCTCAACGAATGAGCCAAGCAACTCGTGGAGCTTTGTGGATCATTGATAGTGGATGCTTAAAGAAAATTACGCGTGACAAGATGCGACTATCAAATTACAAAGAGCGAGACAGGCCATAAGTGACCTTCAGAGGACACTCTAAAGGACACACTCGAGGAGAGGGTGACCTAAATGTTGGTAAAACAACTATCTCTAATGTCTCCTATGTTGAAGGTCTCAATCTTAACTTATTCTCTGTGTCTCAATTTTGCTCGAGTGGTAAACGAGTCGAATTTACAACTGAAAAATATCTTGTGACAAATGAGGAAAGAGAAACACTCCTTACCGGAATATTGCAGGATAAGCTCTACATAGTCCAGTGGACCCATGAAAAGGAAACGTGCCTGGTCACCAAGCCCGACTCTGAGACAAGCTGACTATGGCACAATAAACTAAGCCACCTGAACTTTAAGGCCAAGTTGGCACGCAATAAGGTGGTGAAGGGCCTACTAGATCAAGTCTTCGATCGTGATCACATATACGAAGCATGTCAAGCTGGAAAGCAGACAAGGGCGTCCTTTCCAAGTGTGACTCCTCAATCATCACATCGAATTCTTGAGCTTCTCCACCTCAACCTTTTCGGTCCAGTTACTCCTCTAAGCATAAATGGTATAAAATATGCTCTCATTGTTATTGACGATTATTCCAGATTTACATGGGTTATTTTCTTATTAAAAAAGAAGGAAACATTGGAAAAGCTACCTGCGCTGCTCAGCAAATTGTGCAATCTAAAGAAAAAGTCTATAGTCTTCATTTGATTAGATCATGGAATTGAATTTCTCAACTCAATGATCGAAGCTATTGCACAAAGAATGGAATTGATCATCAAACTTCATCAGCTCATACACCTCAACAAAACGGCATAGTAGAACGTCGTAATAGGTCGCTGAAGGAAGTAGCTCGAAGAAAGCTAGATAAAACCAAGCTTCCCAAGAAGTTTTGGGTAGATCCAATCAACATCGCCTGTTACACCCAAAATAGGTCGGTCACCATGACTCGACATAGAAAGACACCATATGAGCTTTGGAACAACAAGATCCCTAGGTTAAAGTATTTTAAATCTTTAAGGGGTTGTGTTACATTCACAACAATGAGAAATCTCAATTAAAACCCTTTGATAACAAGGTTGATCAAGGAGTGTTTCTACGATACTCAGAGGTCAGCAAAACTTATATGGTTTATAATAAGAAAACCTTAATTGTGGAGGTAAAACCTCATGTTGTTTCTGATGAATCTACTTGTTTGTACAGAGAATAAACTACAAGTCTAAATTGGCCTAACATTAAAAGGTCGAACAGAAATCTTGTAGGACCCAAAATGATATTCTTACCTTAAAAGAAAGAATGATCTTCTAGGTAAAAGTGGCAGATCACAACCGTCGAGAAGAGATGAAGAAGAAATTTTTTGATACCTAGAAACGGCTTCTCACAATCCCCTTCTTTTTTTTCTTAGGTTTTCCATCAAACCCCAATCCAGATCAATTTCGTGGATTACATTGCATGGCTTGGGCCTTGAGCAACTTCTCTCCATTGTTGTTCAATCTTCTAATATTTTTCTAAAGCATTTACTCTTTATCGACAAAAGATTCATGTCGAATAACTAAATTAACTAACTTGGCAGTTAGGATGTGATATTCCAAATCTTCCTTCAACAGTTTGGACTGCACTTGTTCTCTTGCAACAGATTGTTGAGCTTGTACTTTTAGGGCTTCAAGCTCCTTCTCCTGTAAAGTCAACTCGTCAACCTTTGACTTAGGGTTTCAATCTCTTTCTCTATTTTTTCATCATAAGGAAAGAATTTTACTCCGATGCTAGCTTGTATTTCTCATTCTTATCCATGAGTTCAACATTATCTTCAACAACCTCCTTGAGCATGGCTGCAAGGTCATCATAGTCCTCCATCTGTTTTTTAATACAAAGTTAAAACCTTCATCTCCCTCATCTACAAACTCACTGTCAGATAAATAAAATGGAAAATAATGAGGAACTACCTTAGGTTGCTCATCAGCTTGATCATAAGTTCCGACCAGCATTCTTCCTCAACATATCCTTCATCAAATGTGATGCATCTTTCATCTTCATCTGACGAGCTATCATAGAAATGAGCTTCCATGGCCTCTTCCTCAGCGATCATAGCAGCTTGTTGTTCATTGAGCTTCTTGTCGCGCTTTGCCCTAAGCTCCTCTCTTTCAGCCTTCGTCAAGTCAGGGTAGTCTATATTGTAATAACCAGGCGTGCCACAACCAAAATATGCACCATCGGGAGTGTTAGAAGAATTGAAGGTTGAGGGTTTACCTTCGCTCCTTTTGTCAAAGTGGTCGTGGTTGTGGTATGAAAAGATCCGTTTGTTGTCTCAATAAAACTTATTGTATTTCGAGACTTGGCCTAGAAGCTTCACATTTGTCCTAGCCAGCATAACAAAGTTAAGAGCCATCATCTCGACCTTCTTCACCAATGCTTCGTCAACTGGATGGGATTAGTCTCCTTGAAGACATCGGCCTTGAAGGCAACATCCTTCTCTTTCTTATCATTGAGCTTCTTGATAGGAAAAGCTTGAGTTGATCCATGGATGCAGATAATTTCATATTTATTTCCGACAAGGATGTCGAAAACCTCTTCAGTGCTTAGTTTGTTGAAATCCAGTCGAGAATGATGTATGGCATTGTATACGTGCCACATGGCAGTGAAAAGACATATCACTTTAAGATTCTTCTAGAGCTGCATGTATTTTTTTGCAGTTGATAGTATCGACTTCAAGATTAATGTCAATGAAACGGGTTTTCATTGCGTCAACGTTTCTCCAGGAAACATCTTGAAATCGTTGAGTTTGATTCATGCAATGGAGAGCTTGTTCTCCTTAATTTCTTCAGATATATGGCTGAGGAATTTGAGCATATCATACATCTCTTTAGTAGTTTCGAGATTGCGGATTTCGGTAAGGTAGATGTTTCACTAAAAAGTATTTGCAATAGAACGAAATCTATCCTAGCACTTAGTAAGCAAAACCCAAAGTCGATTCTCAAGGAAAACTTTGCTGGGCAATTAATAGTGTTGGTCCCGGTTTGTTAATAGGAAAAATACGTAGAGGGGGGGGGGGGGGGGGTGAATACGTATTTTGAAGTTTTTCAACTTCAAATCCCTTAACTCAGAGTAACAAGTAAAGAGCTTACTTAAAACCTAGCTGAAGCTAGATCTACAGTACGTAGCTTGCCTGCTTGACCGAAGTGAGCACTTGATCAAGAGGGAGTCTTTACTCGTGTATGCGAAATTTGGTGAGCTAAGATCTTTTCTAAGTAATTAAAAATCCAAGTTATGTTTGTTTAGATACACGTGCAATGGATAATCAAATACAGTAAAGAGATTAGGGTTAGAGAGATACGACACAGAGATTTATAGTGGTTCGGAGAAAACGCTCCTACGTCCACTTTGTTGCACGACGGCAACTGTTCTCTACACTCAAGAACTTGAAGATTTCGGGCTCTTCAAAAGCTTGTGACAAGATCGAGCTTCACTTGCTTGGATCTGTCAAACGCTGGGTGATTCCGGGTTCACACCAAAGACCTAACTAGACTGGAAGCTTCACTCACTTCAGTCAGACAGACAGGGAGATTACGGGCTCTCCTTACAGCCTAGTTTCGATCGAGCTTCACACAGACGATGTAAGTGCAAGCTTGGATCTAGACTCTATGATCGAGGCTTCTTCAATCGATGAAAGAAGAGCCTTGGATCGAAACAACCTAACGAACGAACTCAAAAACCTAATGAACAGATTTAGGGTTTTTGGTTTACGACGACACACTATGAAGAGCTCTTTACAGTAAGTGCAAAGATGACTAGAGCTCTTCTTCTAAGCTTGGATATGGAATGGGCTTAGACTCTAAGTGTGAAGGTTGTGAAGACGAGTTCCGATAAGCAGGAAACTCGGAGAACACTTAAAACAAAGACTCGAAGATTTGCTCGAAGGCTTGGGAGTGTTTGTTTGCAGTAGGCTCGAATGCACAAGTAGTGTTCTACTTCTTCACGTCTTGGTCCTTCAATATTTATAGGCGGAGAGATTGGCGAGATCCGTTGCTTGGTTGGTGGCCTTGTCCCTCCTCTTCTCGACAGTACTTGCGCAGGCTGGCACCTTTTCAGACGTCCAGTTTTGGCATTTTGCCAAAATTGGCTAACTTACAAGGCTAACAGTAACTGGAGCCAGCCAGTACTGTTGCGGCGCCTTTGTCGGCCTGGCAGTCAACTCCTCCGCTCCACTCCGCTTTCGACACGTGGAGATCTTGTAATTAATGCTAAGATCTCCTGTTGACTGGGGTTCAAAATATGGGCGGGAGTCGCGCTGTCGCTTTCTGGTAGGTAGTGGCTCGCTTCGCTTTGAAGTTGTAGCGGCCGCTCTGAAGTGAGTCGCTTCACGGTCATATTTGTAGTGAGTCACTTGAGGAATAAATTTCCCGAGAGACTTCTTAAGTAAGTGTTGACCCTTGTTGACTTGCTTCGTCTTTTCTTTGTAGCGCTCGCTTTGCTTCGCTTTAGTGGATTCACTTTGATTCCACTGTAGCGCTCGCTTCGCTTCGCTTAGTGGATTCACTTTGATTCCACTGTAGCGCTCGCTTTGCTTCACTGGCTTCGGCACGCTTCACTTCAGCTTTGGTAGACTCGCTTCGCTTGAAAAACACACTCAAGAGAATGGCCTTCATTTGGAATTCCTGCAGTCTAAACCTAAGCAAAACAAAGCCATCCTAACAGTTTAGGCTTAGAAAAATTCTAACCTATTATGTTCATCAAAAATGGGTCGCTTGGGAACAGAACGCTTTGGGGTTTTGGGATCAAATCAAAACAATAAGATATCCCTTATAGGTTCCCCCTTAACATGTGGTTCTTAACAATTCCCAACAATTTCCCCCTTTTTGATGATGCCAAAACCCATCAGACTTAGATAAAAAAAATCTAGTCTTATCTAACCGTGGAGGGAACTTCAAGCGACTGCTTCCTTTGCAGTTTCGTTTGTAATTTTCTTTTAAGTTCCTTTTTTTTTCGGTTAAATTGTTTGAGTTTGTAGCAAAAAGTAAAGTCATTCACAAAGCGAGTAAATGACACAGGAGAGGCAGAAATAAAAGTGAGATAGATGAACGACAATTCACAAAATAAGAAGCTTGAAACTCAACGGTTTCCTGCAGCTTCATCCTCCTTCTCCTTCTCCTTTCCATCTTCCTCCTTCTTCTTCTCTCCTTCATCAGCAACACTATCAACATAGGCTGATAGAACTCTCGATTCCATAGTACCCACGGTGTGAATACTTGGCCTTCTCCATGTACTTTCCAGCCTGAAAGCTTCATTCACCTCCTCATCAGTGATTCCTCTGTTAGGAACGTCCGTGCCTGGATGATAAGGCATGGGGAAATCCTTTACCGCTGGAACCTTGACGATCAGAGGCTTGGGCTGAGCTAATTCTGCCGTGGTGAAGATCTTCCTACGCAGCTTCTCATCATACGTGCAGAGGAAGTTTCTGAGAGCACTCATCCGAGAGCAGCGATCCTGAAGTGGCACTACCTCCCAATAGTAGTATGCTTTAATAAATAAATCCTTGTAGTCAAGCCACAGATCGCGCAGATCACTCGGTATGAAGTCTTCAATTTCCCTGGCGTCCGGATGCTCATTCCTTCGCTTGGCCAACTCCTCTTCTGACCTGCCTGATAGTTGAGCCATGACCTTCTTGAATTTTGCTGCCGACTCGCTGTTTCACGTTGGACGTTTCTCATTGAGTCGTTTGCGAATATAGTCTTGTTCATCTGTGCGGGGGTAGCGACCAGACTCAACCATCTCCTTGGTTGCTACATCACACGCGTCAGATATGGCTTTGGCCTCGCAAGCTTCGGATTCATCAGGCATATGCGGAACGAAAGCACTGCGCACTAATGAAGATTGGATGAGTATCACTTCACTGAAGTGCTCCTCAATCCTGGCATCAATTATCTGTAGTCGCTTTGCCTTAACTCTCTTCTCCCTTTCTCTCTCACTTCTCCCTTCCTCTCTTTCCTTCCTCTTTCTCTCCTCCTTCTCAGCCCTAGAATCAACTGCTTGCTTGACCTTTTGGCGCTTGGCCGCAGGGTCATCTCCTTTCATCTTCGGAGCAGTTCGCTTCAGTGGTTGCTTCGGTAGTGGGGGAGGCGGCATGTCTTTCTTTGTAGCTGCACTAGAAGGAGCAACTGCTGATGAAGTGAGTGCAGCAGTTGAAGCGAGTGCGGCTGTTGAAGCAGGCGCGGTGGCTGAAGCGGGCGCTTCGGCTGAAGCGGGCGCTTTGGAACTTGAAGAAGCACCTGCAGCAGATTTTTTCGTTAGATCAAAAAGGCGCTCCATCTCCCACGCCATGGCAAAATCCTACTCCACCTGCTTCCGCCTCTCTTCCTTCGTTATCACCGTCACCGGAGGATGCCGTGCGATTGAAGCACTAAGCACCTTTTCTTGAAGCGGCCTGCTGGGCTCTTCGGGCTTTTTCATCAACTCCTCCTCCGTGAGCTTTACTTTGCCCTTCAGTTCGCTAAGAGCCCTCGCTTCATTAACTACTACTTCCTCCTTATCACCAGCACCACTGCCTCCCTCCAGCATTCTATCTACATCAACTCTGCTTCCTCCTGAACCTCCGACTCCTCCTAGCTTCACTTGTCCTTCCCCCTTTTTGGCATCATCACTGCCAGGGGTTAGGATGGTTGATTTTCCGGAGATGGATTGATGGAGTGAATTGACTGTGTTGAGGATGGCCTCCAACATCCTCTCGGCTTTTCCTAGGGTGGGAGCCACCAGTTCAGCTGTTTTGATGGAGATTTCCTCCAGCAAGTACTCACATTGCTTCTCTCTCTCAACAACAGAAGCCATCATCCTCTCCAACGGTTCCACTGTTCTGAAGCGAGCCTCCAGCTCCGCTTCAACTTCCCTCCTCATTTCCTTCTTCTCCTCTTGCAAGTTGAAGTACCAAAATTCCTGAGCCGCATGAAGTTCAGCTTGCATTGTTTCAAGGCTCCTCTCTATCTGGTTTAGAGAGAGATGGAATTCGGCACTTGCAGCAATCTTCTCAGTGTACGCTTCACCCAGCTCCTTGACCTTTTGCAGTAGAATAGATAATTCAGCATTCTGCAAGTCAATAGCCTGCGCACTCCTCCTCCGACTCTCCAGTTCTTTCTTGTCGATCTCACTCTCTTGCTTAAGTTCCTTCATCTCTATCCTGAGTGAGTCGAGAGTCTTTTTAGTGCTAAGTAGTTCGCTTCCCTTCATCACCAACTCTCCTTCTCTATTCTCCAGTTCCTCCTTCAACTCCTCTACCTTCTTCTCCAGCTCCTTTTTCTCTTTCTCAAGTTCTATCAATCTGGCATTTACTTTCCTCAAACGGCTCCTTTCCGCGTCAAGCGAGCCCTTGAGTTCAGTGATTGTTTGTGATTGTTCTCCCACCAATTTCACCTGTGCCTCCAGCACCTTCTCTTTCTCCTCTAGCAGCCTCTCCTTTTCCTCCATCTTTTCCTCCAAATCCTTCTTCTTCCTGTCAAAGTCTTCCCTAAGACTGATGACCTCCCCCGCCTTTTTCTCCATCTCCTCACTCATCTTAGTTATCTCGCTATGAAGGCTAGCGATCTCCGCATCCTTAACTTCCACCTCCTCCTTATGCTCCCTGATCAGCTTCCTTTCATGGAAAGAGGGCACTCACTTGGGAATTGTAGCGAGTGGATAGGCTTCTTTCACCTTTGCATCCAACTTCTCCCAGAAGCTGGTCCCTTCAAGAAAGGCATGGAAGCCGTTTTCGCCAATGAAGTTGAGTAGTTTGGCCTCCATTTGGATCAGTTCCTCCTCTTTGAAAGCTTTGAGAAGCCTGAATATTTTATAGTACTCCGTTCCATGGTAGGTGATATATGTCAGGAAATCGACGACATTGGTGTAGAACACGTCGCTCCATGGAACGTTAGAGTAGCGGAGATTAATTGTTTCTGCTGCTTGCTCTCTATCCATGGCATAGCGTTGGAGAGCTAACATTTCTGTGGTGAGGGTAGGAGGTACGAATGATGGAATTATGGGGAGTTCACCGGTAGTTTGGGTGGTATCGGCTGTGGCTGCCGATGATGAGGGGGATAGGGGTGATGATGAGGCTTCTAGGGTTTCGGAAACTTGGATGGTTTCAATGGGTGGTGGTTGTGTTTGCTGGGTTTGAAATGGTTTGAAAGGGGTGTAGGCTTCGACTGGGTCGACATGGAGTAGGGGAATTTTGGGTATCTGGAAGGAAGATGCACATTCTTCTTCCTGGGGAGAGAGGGGGGTTGTCTGTGTGAGAGGTTGTTGGGTTGATGAAGCTTGAGGTTCTGGTATTTGGGTGGTTTGGGTTTGGATTTGTAGTGGGGGTGTTTTGGCCTTGATTGGTAAAGGCTGGGGTTGAGTCACTTCAATGTCCTCAAGCGGCTTCTCCACCGCCTCGCTTTCTTGGACAAGCGAAGTGACTCGATTCATCTTCTTTTTGCCTCGCTTCGGCGCGGCTCGCTTCCCGGGTGAAGCGACCTGCCTCGCTTGGCTCACTTCGGCTTGCCTTTCGGCAACCGGTCTTGCAACGGGCACTTCAACTTCAAGAAGTCCCAAATCCCTCAGTGTCTTGGATTTTCTCCACTTGTCATAGTAGATGGATTGTTTGTTGTAGATGGCAATGTCTGATTCCGGCCTAACTTTGTCCGGATATTTTTCCTCCAATGCAGCAGACAGCCTAGAGAAAATTTTCAGTTTCCCCTTGCGGAGAATCTGATCGGTGCTTCCCTTCACGAAAGCAAAGTCATCAGCGGCTTCGTGAATTTGTTTGAGGAACCAACCATGCCAGTTGAAGCTGGTTCCGGTGAGGCTGTCGACGATAACTGCAGTGGCGATCAGCTTCGTCTCGGAGAGAGTATCTAGGGTTCCGATGTAGCATGCGACACTCTTCGAGAAGAGCTCGCAGATATGATTGAAGGGGGCCTTCAGACTTGTACGGATACTGGCCTCCTTGTAATTCGGATCTGCTCCGTCGGCTGCAAATCGACCGTACTGAACTCCGGCCGAAAGACCCAAATCCAGCAGTGAGTCTCCTCCTTCTCTCGGCAAGTCGAACGCGCCGATGATTTCACTCATATCCATCTCCACCGGCTTCCTGGTCTGTGGATCAGTGAATGAGGATGTATTCTGCTCCTTCCTCAAGTTTAGCAAGAGCTCACCCACCGCTTTTGCCAGAATTTTTGACGGAACCGCCGTCACGAACTTCCATAGACCGGCCTTGGTCACGGCTCTACGGAGAAATCCATTTTTCTCGATGATTGAGGGATCGAGATAAGGCTCGACATTGATGTGTTTGTCGACCTCCGTGAGAAACTCCTCCATCGTCTCTGTCTTCTGCTTCTTGCCCATGGTGAATTATGAGAGATTTTGAATTGAATTTGAGAGTTTAACGACGAAAAGCTGGGGATTTTTAGGACCCGTGAATTGCAGAGAGTTTTTGCACGAAGATGGCAAAGATTGAGATTTGTGAAAGTTTTCACAGTCTGCAATTCCACCCTTAAATAGAGGTAAGGCTTTGTCGACGTGGCAGGGGCAAGACAGTAAAATCGCCGTAAGTCCTGTAGGTAGGCGGCGGACGTGCGGTGATGGATCTGATGTGTCCGGCGTCATCACAGTAAAAGTGAACCGCCACTTGCTCGGCGTCTCCACGTGGCCTGCTGTGATTGGTTTGTCTTATACGGCGCTGATCCAACGGCTGTAGATCAGGGACTGTTAAGATTCGACGGCTGGATCTTCTTCGTCTTTTTCCGCTTCGAATTCAAAGTGTAGTCCACGCGCCCGTTATTTTCGCCAGTACGTGAACCTGCATTAAATGCTTGGCAGAAAGTAAAATTGCACTCGAGTGCAGACAGCTCATACTCGCTTCGTACCCGCTCGCTTCAAGCGCTTTGGCTTTTGCTCGCTTGCGGAGTACTCGCTTGAGTGACTGTTCCGCACTCGCTTGCGATGACTTGCGAAGTGACTTGCCACTCGCTTCGCCATCTGTAGTGACTGGAATGAAGAAATGAAACTTCTTTGCTTTATTTAAAATGTTTCTGACTTACATACTTCGAGGATAAACAAGAATGTTTTCCTCTTTGTATTTATGTCAGATTCATTTCATATTTTCCACGTAGTGAGTGAAGGTTTCTAGCACGCTTCGACTCACTTAGTGTACTTAAAATTGAAATGCTTACCAGTCAATCTCACATCGTAGGAGATTGATACCACTTATTGAAGACTTTATCTTGTTGAATTGATTCCACTTGTTGGTCCTTTCTAGTTGGACTTGGTCTTCATGGCATTCATCTTCCTCTACGAATTAGAGCGTCCTCCATCGAAGTGAATGGGGGAGAAAGTGAATATAGTACACAAGCTTACTTCAACCCAGAGGGGAGCATCACGTAAGTGTACTTATTCACGACGAATGGGGGATGAGTACAAGTCCTTATCTCAGAGCAGAAATGGACAGGATGACAATGAGAATGCTCTGACAAGACAATCTCGTATTTTACGCAGAAGCATGTCACCAGCCCTGCAATCTTTTGTAGAAAAAGGTAAACCTTCAAGCTTTCCTACTATCTGGAGAGTGAATCTGCAGTCGACTCGCTTGACCCAAGAAAGGGTAAGATGAAGCGATGCAAGATTCAAGGTAGCAACATCTTTGCTCGCTTTGGAAGTAGCTTGCTCCGAGAGTAAGCATTAGTTCCCCCTTAACCATATACTTAACAATTCCAATAAGTTGGTAGGGAACTTCTTCCAATACTCCACCTTTCTCCACCTTACTACATTTTCTTCAAGCGAGTGAGATTTTGAAGTGACACGCTTGAGTTGGTGAAGATCCGAAGCGAGTGACGCACAAGAGAACAAGCGATCACTCCTTCGTGCATCCTGGAACTAGCATTCTTCACCAGGGTCTAATAACCCTAATTCCATGCATAGCTGGTTGAAACGAGACTCAGCTAGAGGCATGGTGAGGATATCTGCTCGCTGGAGATCGGTATGGATTTTCTCGAGCTTGATATCCTTCTTCTCGACATGATCTCGAATGAAGTGATGTCGAATTTCCACGTGCTTGCATCTGGTGTGAAGCACTAGATTCTGCGAAATACATATGGCACTATTGTTGTCGCAGAAGATCGGAATTTCATTCGCTTCAACCTTGTAGTCCTTCAACTGCTGACGAAGCTATAGGATTTGAGAACAGCAGCTTCCTGCGGCCATATATTCAGCTTCAGTTGTTGAAGTTGCTACGCTTGTTTGCTTCTTAGAGAACCATGAGATCAGCTTGCTTCCCAAGAACTGACACGTGCCTGACGTTGATTTCCTATCAACTCTGCATCCTCCATAGTCAGCATCGGAATATCCAGTGAGCTCCAGATTGTCCTCCGCTGGATACCACGGACCCATGTTGACAGTGCCCTTCAAATATCGAAGAATCCTTTTGGCAGCTTCAAGATGGCTGTGCTTGGGGTTGCTTTGGAAGCGAGCGCAGACTCCGACTGCAAAAGCAATATCTGGCCTGCTTGCAGTGAGATAGAGTAGTGACCCAATTAGGGCACGATAATCTGTAGGATCTACAGTTTTTCCTCCTTCGTCTGGCTCCATCTTCCAGTTGGTATTCATAGGGATCTTCACTGCTTTAGCATGTTGAACACCAAACTTGGCAAGCATATCTCTAGTGTATTTGGCTTGGTTGATGAAAATTCCATTTTCCTGCTGCTTCACTTGAAGACCTAGAAAGCAGCTCATCAAGCCAATCATCGACATCTCATATTTGGTCTTCATCAGCTCCCCAAACTTCTCGCTAAGCGACTGGTTTGGTGATCCAAATATGATGTCATCCACGTAGATCTGAACCCAAAGCATATCTTCTCCATGGTTGATGGTGAAGAGAGTCCGATCTATCTTCCCTTTGTGGAATCCATTGTCCACTAGGAATTGAGATAAAGTATCATACCAAGCTCTGGGAGCTTGCTTCAACCCATATAGGGCTTTCTTTAATCGATACACTTTATCTCCCTGCTCGAAACCTGGTGGCTGCTCCACATACACTTCTTCCTTGAGTTCACCGTTGAGGAACGCGCTCTTCACATCCATTTGATAGACCTTGAACTTCTTTGCTGCTGCATAGGCTAGAAACAATCTGATAGCTTCAAGCCGTGCCACTGGAGCGAAGGTCTCGTCAAAGTCGATTCCTTCCTCTTGGCAGTAGCCTTTGGCAGCGAGTCGCGCCTTGTTCCTTACTACGTTGTGGTCCTCGTCAGTCTTGTTCTTGAACACCCATTTGGTGCCAATAACGTGTTGGAATTTGGGACGATCGACGAGGTACCATACGTCGTTCCTGGTGAATTGATTCAGCTCCTCTTGCATGGCGATCACCCAGTTAGAGTCGGCTAGGGCTTCCTCCACGCTTGATGGCACAATGTTTGAAAGAAAGCAACTGAACATGGCACTTTCTCCAAACACTTGACTTCTAGTCACTACACCCTTGGATGGATCTCCAATGATTTGACTTGGTGAGTGATCTTTGAGCCACGCTCGCTTGGATCCGCCAGCTTCATCTTCATCTTCTTCTTTGTCGCTCGCTTCATTATCTGAAGCGACTGGATTGGGTGCTTGGCCTGCACTTGCTTCAGGAATCTTGGGGGAAGCTTCGACTTCTCCTTTGGGATTCTGCTTGCTTGAGTCCTTGATCTCATCATCTTCATCGAGCATGTCCCAAGTGAGTTGATTTGAGGGTTCCTTGCTTTGATCTTTTTCATTTGCTTGAGCCTGTTCCTGTGGAAGACTTAAAGAAGATTCATCAAATACGACATGGGGTGATTCCTCCACAATTAGGGTTTTATAGTTGAACACTCTGTAGGCTTTGCTAGAATCCTAAGAATACTCCTTCATCAGCTTTGCTTTCAAAGGCTTTCAACTGCGACTTCCCATTGTTGTGAATGAAGACCCTACAACCAAAAATGTGGAAATAAGATATAGTAGGAATTCTCCCTGTCCATATTTCATATGGTTTTTTGTCGTGCCATTTGTTGAGAAGCGTTCGATTCTGTGTGTAGCACGCCGTGTTGGCAGCTTCAGCCCAATACTTCATCGGAAGCTTTGAGTCTGCAATCATGGTTCGAACGGCTTCTTTGATGATTCGATTCCTTCTTTCAGCAACTCCATTCTGCTGAGGTGTTCGTGCTGAAGAAGTTTGATGTACTATGCCATGCTCCGTGCAGTAAGCTTCAATGGTAGAGTTCAAGAACTCTGTGCCTTTGTCGGAGCGAATGGTCACAATTGCTTGATTCTTTTCCACAGCCAATCGCTTGAGCAGTTGGGGTAGCTTGGTCAGTGTCTCCTTCTTACTAAAGAGAAATACAACCCAAGTGTAGCGAGAGAAATCGTCGACTACAACTAGAGTGTACTTCCTTCCATTCACACTAACTGGAGTGACTGGACCAAACAAATCCATATGGAGCAGTTCAAGCACTCGCTTGGATGAAGCTTCTTCAAGACTGGCAAAGTGCTTCTTCGTCTGCTTCCCTTGTTGGCATGGTGAGCATGGATGGTCTTTAACAAAGACCTCGTTGGGTATGCCTTGCACCAGACCTTTTCGAGCTAAGCGATTTATGACTTTGAAGTTGAGATGGTTCAAGCGTCTGTGCCATAGCCATCCAATTTCTGTAGCACTCCTTGCAACTAGGCAAGTTTCCTCTTTGCAGCTGTCCCATTGTGCTATGTAGAGTTCCTTTGCCTGATTCCAGTGAGCACAATCTGGGACGTGAGTTTGCTCTTCAATGCACTTGTTGGAGATGAACTCCACCCTGTACCCCTTATCACAAAATTATGAAATGGATAACAGGCTGTGCTTGAGTCCTTCCACATAGGAGACTTCTTCAATTGTGAGCTTCCCAACTTTCAGTGCGCCATATCCCCTGGTGCTTCCTCGAGAGTTGTCACCAAAGGTTACGTGTGGACCCTTCTTCTCTATGTAGTTGTGAAGTAGATCTTTCATGCCGGTCATGTGTCTTGAACATCCACTGTCCAAGTACCATACTTGTTGACCCTCACTTGGCATGGGCGGCGCTCATTTGCAATTAGACAAGTTTTGGTACCCAAATCAGTTTGGGTCCTTCTAGGTTAGTTCCCTTAGGTACCCACACTTGCTTCACTCTCTTTTGAGATGAAGCTTGTGTCTTGGGCTTCTCGACCTTTGAAAACTGTGATTTCTGCCTTAAAGCAGCTTCAGACGTGCAACAGTGTGTGCAAGAGGGGTAGCGGCTCGCTTCAGTCCTACCTATGCTCTTCCCTTTTTGCTTATATCCTGAAGCGACTCGCTTCGGAGTAGTTATGGGTTTAGAGACTGACTTAGGATTTCTAGACTGTCGAAGCGGCTCGCTTGGTTTTCTCGAAGCGGTCCAACTAGGGTTTTGACCCCGACTCGCTTGAGTAACCTTGGGAGTTCGAAGCGGCCCCTTTGGTGCTTCGAATTCTTCCCCCTCAACATTAGTCCGGTTGGACCATCTCTAGTCCGGATAACGTGACACATAGACATTACTCCTCTTTTTAGGAGGTAGATCCTTTGTCTCTCGTGTCTTGGCTTGAGACTTAGAAGCTTCAACAGTTCTCCCTTTACCCTTGGAATGGTAAGACTTAGCATGTTGAGTGCTAGGGACTGTTGAACTTTGCTTGCCCTTGGGATCTGCCCTTAAAGATATAGACATCTTCATAGGCTTCGTTTTAGGGTTCTCAGCCATTTTGCCTTTATCTTTGTTAGTGGTCGCTTTGGATGCAGTGGGCAATTCCAAAGTGACTGATGGTGTAGTGTTTGAAGCACCAACAAAGACAGTGGGCTTGGGAGGTCTACCCTCATATCCAAGGCCAGCTTTTCTACCAAAGGGTAGAAGCGAGCCCTCTAGAGCCTGCCTCGCATATGAAGCTTTGTTCAGGTTGGCCACTAGAGCGGATTGGGTTTCATACCTTCCCTCCAAGCTTTGGTGTCTAGCGAAGAGATCCTCAAACTTACTAGTCATAGCCCTTAAATTAAGTTTGACTTCGTCAAGCTCATGGGCTAGCTTTCGGTTTTCCTTCTCGCTTTGAGACAAAGCCTGTTTTACCACTTCGTGGTCGCTTGACAATTTCTGGTGCTTGTCAAACAACTCACTCCATGTAGAGGATTGTTCTTCCTCATAGACAGTGTGTGCTAGTGTAATTGAACTAGGTGAGGGATAGATGAATACCTCTCCTGTTTCCTCGTCGGTGAGCGCCATGAATCCAAGATCTTCACCCTCACTGGTGTTGGGATCTGTGAATGCATCGAAGTCGCTTGCTGGATCTTCAGTTGTAGCGACCGGCACTTCACTCGCTACGAGCGCTCGCCTTGGAGCATCCCTCTTGGCCTTCAATTCCTCGCGCTCTTTAGCACTGAGCTTTGGGCAATCGGATTTGTAGCGGCCCATCTTGTGGCAGTGGTAACACTCCACTTCCATCGTGTCGCGCGGGATCGTCTTGGTCGTCTCTTCTCTCTTTCCTTTTCCTTCTCGAGTATCAGTGCTCCTCCCCTTGTACTGCTTGTAGAATCTTTTGTACTTGCCCACTCGTGAGTTCATCTGTTAAAGTTCTTCGACAGGAATGCAATCTGTTCTTCAAGCTCTTCTCTTGACATCTTGGCTAGCGACTGCTCGCTTGGCCCTTCAGCAGCTTTGAAAGCTACTCCCTTTGACGTCGTGGGAGCTTCATCCTCGTCGTCGAGGCTCATTCGATTCAGATCGAACTCGTGAGCTTTAAGCTCAGAGAACAACACTTCTGGTGTGATCTTCGTTAGATCCTTGGTAGCTAGGTACAGCTCCTTCATGGTCTGCCACTTCCTCGTGAGAGCTCGGACTATCTTTAGATTCACTTCCTTGTCTGTGAGTTCCTTCCCAAGTGAGTTGAGAGTTGTAGTGATGTTGGTAACTCTCAGCTCGAAGGAGTCAATGGATTCTCCTGACTTCATCACAAGATTTTCAAACTCCCGCATCTGTACGGCGAGCTTGTTCTCTTTAATCTTGTCTGTGCCCAGAGAAATGAGGGCTAGGGTTTCCCACATTTCTTTGGCAGTCGCGCACTTCCTTATCCTTGGTAGGTAAGCGTCCGACACGGTGCTCTGCATCGTGTGGCGTGCGATCTTGTCTAGATTAGCGATCTTGAAGTCGTTGGGAGTGTATTCATCCTTGTCTTTGTCCACATATTGTTGACGAGTATGGGCTGCTCGTCCTTCTGCTGCTGGGACGTCCACAGTGATGGCCTTCTTGATTTCTATCGGTCCATCTTCTATGACTTCCCACATGCGATCGTGGACTGAGCATAGAAAGCTCTCCACACGGAAGCTCCAGATCTCATATCCTTCAATAGAGAACTGTGGAAGACTAGAGGCATTCATGGTAAGACGTTAGTAGCGATGCAGTATGCGTGGGTGAGATTTTGATGCACTTAGGAAAAATAGGATCCGGTTCAGTGAGACAACGTGAAGCGAGTGGTGGCTCGGTTCAGGTATGCAAAGCAGAGGCTCGAAAGAACCGCTGCTCTGATACCACTTGTTGGTCCCGGTTTGTTAATAGGAAAAATACGTAGAGGGGGGGGGGGGGGGGTGAATACGTATTTTGAAGTTTTTCAACTTCAAATCCCTTAACTCAGAGTAACAAGTAAAGAGCTTACTTAAAACCTAGCTGAAGCTAGATCTACAGTACGTAGCTTGCCTGCTTGACCGAAGTGAACACTTGATCAAGAGGGAGTCTTTACTCGTGTATGCGGAATTTGGTGAGCTAAGATCTTTTCTAAGTAATTAAAAATCCAAGTTAAGTTTGTTTAGATGCACGTGCAATGGATAATCAAATACAGTAAAGAGATTAGGGTTAGAGAGATACGACACAGAGATTTATAGTGGTTCGGAGAAAACGCTCCTACGTCCACTTTGTTGCACGACGGCAACTGTTCTCTTCACTCAAGAACTTGAAGATTTCGGGCTCTTCAAAAGCCTGTGACAAGATTGAGCTTCACTTGCTTGGATCTGTCAAACGCTGGGTGATTCCGGGTTCACACCAAAGACCTAACTAGACTGGAAGCTTCACTCGCTTCAGTCAGACAGACAGGGAGATTACGGGCTCTCCTTACAGCCTAGCTTCGATCGAGCTTCACACAGACGATGTAAGTGCAAGCTTGGATCTAGACTCTATGATCGAGGCTTCTTCAATCGATGAAAGAAGAGCCTTGGATCGAAACAACCTAACGAACGAACTCAAAAACCTAATGAACAGATTTAGGGTTTTTGGTTTACGACGACACACTATGAAGAGCTCTTTACAGTAAGTGCAAAGATGACTAGTGCTTTTCTTCTAAGCTTTGATATGGAATGGGCTTAGACTTTAAGTGTGAAGGTTGTGAAGACGAGTTCCGATAAGCAGGAAACTCGGAGAACACTTAAAACAAAGACTCGAAGATTTGCTCGAAGGCTTGGGAGTGTTTGTTTGCAGTAGGCTCGAATGCTCAAGTAGTGTTCTACTTCTTCACGTCTTGGTCCTTCACTATTTATAGGCGGAGAGATTGGCGAGATCCGTTGCTTGGTTGGTGGCCTTGTCCCTCCTCCTCTCGACAGTACTTGCGCAGGCTGGCACCTTTTCAGACTTCCAGTTTTGGCATTTTGCCAAAATTGGCTAACTTACAAGGCTAATAGTAACTGGAGCCAGCCAGTACTGTTGCGGCGCCTTTGTCGGCCTGGCAGTCAACTCCTCCGCTCCACTCCGCTTTCGACACGTGGAGATCTTGTAATTAATGCTACGATCTCCTGTTGACTGGGGTTCAAAATATGGGCGGGAGTCGCGCTGTCGCTTTCTGGTAGGTAGTGGCTCGCTTCGCTTTGAAGTTGTAGCGGCCGCTCTGAAGTGAGTCGCTTCACGGTCATATTTGTAGTGAGTCACTTGAGGAATATATTTCCCGAGAGACTTCTTAAGTAAGTGTTGACCCTTGTTGACTTGCTTCGTCTTTTCTTTATAGCGCTCGCTTTGCTTCGCTTTAGTGGATTCACTTTGATTCCACTGTAGCACACGCTTCGCTTCGCTTAGTGGATTCACTTTGATTCCACTGTAGCGCTCGCTTCGCTTCACTGGCTTCGGCACGCTTCACTTCAGCTTTGGTAGACTCGCTTCGCTTGAAAAACACACTCAAGAGAATGGCCTTCATTTGGAATTCCTGCAGTCTAAACCTAAGCAAAACAAACCCATCCTAACAGTTTAGGCTTAGAAAAATTCTAACCTATTATGTTCATCAAAAATGCGTCGCTTGGGAACAGAACGCTTTGGGGTTTTGGGATCAAATCAAAACAATAAGATATCCCTTATAGGTTCCCCCTTAACATGTGGTTTCTTATCAATTCCCAACAAATAGTGTAGTAAAACAATCCTAAACTAGCCTTAATCTAAGAAAACAAGTAAAAAGAGTTTGTTTGTTTTAGGTTTTAAATCCTAGGTAAGAAAATAAATAAGCAAAAAATCAAAAGCAAGTAATAATTCTAATCTAGAAAACAAGGTGTTGGTCCCGGGAAAGAGTAATTGGTGTATGGGGGGGGGGGGGGGGGGAATACACCAATAACCAACCGTTTTTGACTTTTTAAAGTTCAGGTCAATCTGCAGGTCGATTGTCAAGGTCGACCTTATCAGAGGCAGTTTGATCTATCAAGCTCGTATGGTATCAAGCTTGACTTATCAAACTGTTAATGCGGAAGTTGGTGGAGGTTGATTACTCTTTGAAAAATCTTAAGGCTGAATATGGATGGCAGGTTGATTCGTGTAATGCAGGTTGATGCTCGTTAGTTAGATAATAAAATGTAAGTGCAATAAATAGAGAGAGAGAGAGAGACACCGCGATGTAGCGTGGTTCGGAGAAACCCTCCTACGTCCACGTCAGGTCGACTCGACCTGAGAATCCCTTTTCTTTTGGATCCACCTCTCTCTTATTTATACTGACTGAGTATCAGTTCTAGATACAATCTAACTTGAGAGTAACTAGACACGAGTTTTGGGTAGTGACCCTTACAACCTTCGTACTAAAACGTACAAACATCCTTACGCTTTTACAGAGCTTGACTAACTCTATAATGGCGAAAATAAAAAACAAGCTTTCTAACTTCGAACAAGTTCGGAGAAGAAGTTGTTTGAACAATCGACAAGCAGCAGTGAACGCTTCGTCGTTATGGTGTTTTTCGGACTCGGAAACCTCTCTTCGTCAAGTGTTTGGGAAACTAATCGGATTTCGAACACTTGAATGGATTTGAGCTTTGAGAGAGATTTGGGCAGAGATATGGCGTTGATAGCATGTGTTTCCCGTACTTGAATCCGAAAATGGCTGAAGTATTTATAGGTAGTTTTGAAAAACTAGCCGTTGGAGTCGGGCTGACGTGGCACTAGCCGTTGGATGCTGACTCACTTCTAGCCGTTGGGAATATTCGTCCTTGCTGGCACTCGACGTGGCAAGGATCAGGTCGTGACGCTCCATGAAGGCGGAGCATCGACCTTGATTGACAATCCAGCTCTTGAAATCTTCTAAGGCAATGCCAGCTGGAAGCTTGATAGGGGAGGTCGATAGACAGGCTGATGATCCAGCTCGATCCAATTGAGGCAGGTCGATACATCGACCTTTCTCTTACAGGGTGGATCGAACTTGATACTAAACTTTAGGGTATCGACCTGCACTAACAGGCAGCAGGTCGATCTATCGGCCTTGACCCTAAACAAGTAAAATATGCCTAAGTGTGGTTTCGATAAACATCATCAAAATCAAACTGCAGGGGGTTCCCAACAATTTCCCCCTTTTTGATGATGTCGAAACCAAACACTTTACAAATAATTTCTAAGATGAAACACTGAAAGAATGGTATCAGAGCTTCCCCTAATTTTTCAATTATGAAGATTGATAAGGAATTAAATGAAGGGCAAATAAGAACATAATTAAATTAAAGCAGTAAAGGCAGATGCCTGGACAAAGAGGTATTGTCATCAGGACGAAAGATGATTTTGTTTCATTAAGCTCGATAGCTGAATACATGAAGAATTTACATCGGGCTGAGAGCATAAATGAAAAAAAAAATATTACAAAATCATCTACATAGCCTGGATCTTGGCACGGGCTGCTGTGCGCTCTTCTTGGATCTGCTCCCTTGACAACGTCTGCATGCTTGCGTAGATTCCATCCCTGATACGACGATAGTCGGGATCGGAATTCGATACGTTGACGCCTAGGCCGATGGCAGTTTGGGCGATGTACTGGTCGATTCGAGAGTAATCCAAATACTCCGAAGCACCAAGACGTAAGGGCGCGAAATATTGCTGAGGAGGGGCCCTTATCGTCACACCAGCCTCTGCAGCCTTTTTCTGTAGATCACCAATGAATTTTTGGTACGGAAACTTGCGCATATAGGCTGCATACGCTTCATCGGCATCGGCAGGCAGGGAGGGATCCTTGATGAAGTAGTGCAGCAGGATGAAGCAAGAATTGAGCTCCCGCAGCAGGTTGTTCTGAGATTCATCAAGCCAATCAACGACCTGCTGCGATCCTCCTGCATTCAGAACAAGAGCGGACTGGCTGATCCAGTCCAACTCTCTCTTCCTCCTAGCTTCAGCAGCTCGGCGCTCGGCCTTGAAACGCTGCTGCTCCTCTCGATTTGCGGCCTGCTCCGGCGTAGCACCAGCCAGCACCATGGCGGAAATGAGATCGGCCTCGGCTGCCAATCGAGCTTTGGCGGCAGCAGCCTGCTCCGCACCAAGCTGAGAGATAGGATCGGCATGAGAGGCAGCGGCCTTGGGTGCAACGGCCTGGGAGGGCTTCTTTTGAGAAGGAGGAGGAGCCACGGAAGTTGAAGCAGATTTGGTTTTGATGGGCTTCTTCTTCTTCGCGGTGGTGGCAGCTCGCTCTTCTTCCCCCTTTTCGACATCATCAGAAAGGGTTTTAATAAGGGAAAGAAGAGTAGCATCCTCCTGCTGCAGCTTTGTCACGGCATCCTTCAACTCCTGCTGGCCATTGAGAAGGGAGGAGATGGTGCCGTGAATTGCGTTGATCTGTTCGTTGGAGGTCGATGCCGAGTTTGAGATAGAAGAAGCCAGTTCGGTTACTCGCTCATCGACCTTCTCCACATCCTCCAATACTTCCGCGATTTGGTCGCGGGATGCCATGTTGAGCTCATCAAGCTGGCCAGGTAGGAGCTTGTCAGTATATTCCTTCAAAAGCCTCACTGCAAAATCAGTGACACGCTCCTTAGCAACTTCATCGGCCTGGGCCTTGGCTTCATTAATAATATCGGCCCGGACCTCGGCTACGGCCTGCTTGATTTGGTTGGGGAGGCTGGTGATGATGGACTCGAGCTTGGCAGAAATATCATCCAGCGCAGCCTCCACATCGACCCTTGGAGACGGAGCAGCAGCAACTAGAGGCTGATCATCACCCTCAATCCTGGGTGATGATTGCTCCGGAGTTTGAATCCGATCAAACTCATCTCCGGCTTCGGCGGCGGAGTTGTACAGGGCGCGAGAGTGCGCGTATAGGGGGCGAAGGTCGATGCCCAAAATTTTGGCTTCGACCTTCATGCGGCGAAGCACCAGCTGGCGAAAATTGGAGGCCGCATCCCCCACGGTGTAGAAACCGAACTCCGCTTCAAGAGCCAGCTCCTCGACCTTCAGGTCGTCGAGAGTGACGACCTGCAGCAACGCCTCGAAAACATAATAATAACTCGACTTACAATCCAGGTAGAACTGGAGGCGAGTGGCGAGGTCGAGGGATTTGGGGAGTTGGGCTATCCCCGGCATCAGGTCGATGACCTTCAGCCTGGCCTCCGCCTTCTTGGCAGCGACCTGGGAGTGAGCAGCAGAAATTGGCTGCTCAACGAACGGCTGGACCTCCAGCACGACGTCCTCCTCCACAGGTGCATCTCGAACTGGGGAAGGCAGGGATTCATCAGCAGTCAGATCCTGGATCTCAACAGATCCAGCACGTTGTACTGGGGGAGGCCTCTGGGGAGAGGGGGCAACGACCTGCTGAGAGGATGCAGGGCGTTGCTGCGAGGCAGACGGCTCGCCAGCGGAACGGACTGGAGATGGAGTCCGTTCGGTTGATGGAGAGCGCGTTGGAGAGCGCGAAGTCTCCGTGCGAGCTGCAGGCTCATCGAGCTGCACGGGAAGGACTTTATGCATCGGCCTGGGAGGGTCACCGGAGGCCGACTGCGTCTTACGAGGGGGAGTCCTCTTCACTGGCTGGCCCTTCTTGACAGGGCGAGAGGGGACCAGATCGACATCGGCCTTCCTTTTCTTTTGAAGGGGTCGAACTGGGATCCTCCAACCAACTTTGGAATGGCCCGTCTTGGCAATGTGCAACCTGACATCGTCAGAGGAGTTGTGATAGATCTGCGCCGAAACCCCTATCGCCATTTCCAGCTGGTGGAGATCCTTTGGAATAAACAGAGGGGGGAAGTCCGGATCTTTGGACCAAGTCCTCTGCTTGAAGTGGGAGATGATGATGGAGGTCACCTTCGTCCCAAGGCGAAGCGGCTTGTCGTTGTGGAGAGATACTTTTACAACGGCCTCTCCCTCCGTCTCGCAGATGATCATCCTGGCTTCATCCCAAAGCAGGGAGACCAACAATTTGGCCCAACAGACGGGCAGGTCGAGCACTACGGCCGCCAAGATCTGGAATTTGAAAGGGGTGACCTGGTCGTAGTTCCCGAGAAGCCCCAGAAAACACTTCTGCACGAAGTCCATCAAGAGGCGATATTTAGGGCGGAGTTCGTTCCTCTTGAATGCGACTGGCACGAACTGCCTCTGCTCGATTAGGACACGATCTGCAACCTGCTGCAGTTGGTCCCTAGAAATGTCCGCGAGCTGCATCGTTCCCTCTTCATCAATGTCGAAGGCCGCTTTCACAGCATCAAGAACGTTGATGGTGGCCACGGACTTCGTGGTTCCAATAGAGACGGTGTGGGTGGATACGGAATCTCCTTCATTCCAATTGTAGAAGAAGGCACCCACAAGCCTGGGAAGATTCTTCGCCGGCCGGGTGGAGATGATCTGATGGAATGAACGGCACTTCTCCACCATGGCGAACATGGAGTCGAGATCGTGAAAACCGAAGTTTTCACGCACCATGTAGGGCTCGAACTTGATGCGAGCCGTCAAGAACTCTTCTATTTCCGACCACAGCATTTCTTTACGACCAGAGGGTAAGATATTTGCTGCCATTGTTGTTTTCTGCAAATTTTCGAAAGAGATTAGAAAGAGAACCAATCGTTTTTCGAGAGAAACACAGTGAAGAACTTGACAGGAAATTAAAAGCATAAATGATAAAAAGAACACAAACCACTGCGAGTGATTCGATGCAGAGAGTGATGAAGCAGAGAAACGATGATCACGACGGCGGCAGTTTAAAATTTTGCAGAGAAAATTAGGTTTTAGTAGATGAAGATGATAAGAGTAAGTAAAGTTTTTGAGAGAAAACTGCATGACATATATAGATTTTTCGAACGGTTGAGATCGTTCGAATTTGAAAAGGTTAAAGTTGCAGTATTAACCCTCAACCGCACGATCGTGGGCGCGTGGAATGTGTAGCGTTTCACATCCGCGCGTGAAGAGGTTGGAACGTGCGTAAATATTCACTTTTACAGAAAAATGGCAGGGAATTAAATGTAGCCTCGGTCAACGTGTCAAAACTTGACACTTGACTAGATGTGTTGTAGAAATGGTAATCATTACTCCCTTTTTCCTCATTTTCTGCAAATTAGCAGTCCCTTAAATAATGAAACACATTGAGAAATAAATAACATTAATAAATGAAAAATTCAATGCGTATTAAAGAAGTTATAAGACAAAAGGGTGATACTGCCCCTTTGATTCTTCCTTCATAAACGCAGTTGCATTCAGGTTGATATCGGTCTGTTGATATCGGCCTTGTGACGGAGAACGGCCTGTCGAAATGAACGGCCTTAATTTGAGATAACGGCCTGGACATATGACATCGGCCTGGCAAGGTAGAACTGCCTGGACTAAAGATATCGACTTGGCGAAACAAACGCCCTGGATACAGACATCGGCCTTTGTTCCCCCTCAAATGATGGATCACTTTGACTAAGTGTTCCCCCTTAATTTGAGGAATACAGGTCGATGCGTTAAATAGTCGACGGCCTGAGGATGGACACGGCCTGTAGGTAGATATGGCCTGTTCAAATAGTAACGGCCTGTTGAGAGGTGACGGCCTGTTCCCCCTTAATATCTGCCTGCTTGTAAAGAGACGGCCTGCTTGTTGGTCCCAGTTGGTCCCACACAAGCTTTTGAAAGATGTTGCAGGCTGATGAGGAGAAAACGGCCTGGAGGCTTATGATCGGCCTGAAGTCTCAACATTTAATAACCCTAGCTTTCCACATAGCATTTTGAATCTTTCTTCGGCTAGGGGTTTGGTTAGAATATCAGCTCGTTGAATGTCAGTGTGTATCTTCTCAATAACCACGTTCTTCTTTTCCACGTGATCACGAATGAAGTGATGTCGAATATCCACGTGCTTGCATCTTGAATGAAGAACTGGATTCTGAGTAATGGCGATGGCACTCGAGCTGTCGCAGAATATAGGCACTTCACTGACTTCAACTTCATAATCCTTAAGCTGTTGCTTGATCCACAAGATTTGTGCACAACAACTTCCTGCGGCCATGTACTCGGCCTCTGTGGTGGAGGTGGCTACTGAAGTTTGCTTCTTTGAAAACCAAGAAATCAGCTTGTTTCCGAGAAAATGGCAAGTACCCGATGTAGATTTCCTATCGAGCTTGCACCCAGCATGATCTGAATCTGAAAAACCTGTAAGCTGCAAGTTATCATCACAAGGATACCAAAGACCTAAATTTGTGGTTCCTTTGATATAACGTAGAATTTTCTTTGCTGCTTCCAAGTGAGATTCCTTCGGATTAGCTTGAAATCTAGCACACACTCCAACTGCAAAAGTGATATCAGGTCGACTAGCAGTTAAATAAAGTAATGAACCAATAATACCCCTGTACTGTGTTATGTTGGCAGGTTTTCCTTGGGGATCCGGGTCGATCTTCCCACCAGAGAGCATTGGTATTTTGACAGGCTTGCTGTCTTTGACACCAAACTTGTCGACCAGCTCGTGTGCATACTTTGTTTGGCTAATGAAGATTCCTTCATCGGACTGCTTTACCTGCAACCCTAGAAAGAAATTCATTTCCCCCATCATAGACATTTTATATTTTTCGGTCATGAGGTTACCAAATTTTTCGCACAAAATGGGAGATTTAGATCCAAAAATGATATCATCAACATAAATTTGTACTAAAAGGATATGTTCATTCACTTTGATAGTGAATAGCGTCTTGTCGACTGAACCACGTTTGAATCCTGATTCGATGAGGAAGGATGACAGCGTCTCATACCAAGCTCGAGGAGCTTGCTTAAGACCATAGACGGCCTTGTGCAGTTTGTAGACTTTGCTTGAATCACCCTCCTCGAATCCAGGAGGTTGTTCCACATAGACTTCTTCTTCAAGGACGCCATTGAGGAACGCACTTTTAACATCCATCTGGTAGACTTTGAATCGTTGATGAGCGGCATAAGCTAGAAACAGCCTTATAGCTTCTAATCTTGCAACGGGGGCAAACGTCTCATCATAGTCGATTCCTTCTTGTTGACAGTAACCCTTTGCTACCAATCGGGCTTTGTTTCTGACAACTTCTCCAGATTCATCTCTCTTGTTCTTGTAAACCCATTTAACTCCAATGACGCCTTGATGATAAGGACGATCAACTAGTGACCATACTTCATTTCTTTTGAATTCATTGAGTTCTTCTTGCATGGCTTCTATCCAGTCAGCATCTTGAAGAGCTTCATAGGCATCCTTGGGTTCTATGCGAGAGAGATAGCAACTTAGAAGTGCACTTTCACCAATCGTCCTTCTCGTTCGTACTCCTTGGTTTGGGTTCCCAACAATGAGCTCTTTCGGATGATCATCGATCCAACGTCTGCGTCGCGATCTTTCATCATTTGAAATGATTGGTTCGGGCTCATTAATGGGTTCATCAAACTCGGGGTGAGTTGAAGGTTGATTAGCGGGAACGAGTTGTTGCTCGAGCTGTTGATCAGGCTGCTGTTCGGCCTGGATGTTGAGCTGCTCCATTGTGTTATCAAGCTGCTCAATTTGGGATGTGAGGTCGTGAACAGCATCAGTCTTGGGGACTGAGGGAGGGGGATCAGCTTGGTTAAGCCCGGCTGTTGTATCACAGCTCGAAGTGTCATTTGCATCACTTCCCCCTTGCTGTGTGACCTTAGGATCAGATTGATCCTCTTCCTCCAAATCATTTGGAGTCCATACTAGCAGGTCGTCAATGGGGGAGTTAGACGGCCTGTTAGCAGCGGGCTGATCTGAACCTGTACTTGACTCTCTGTACAGACAAGTAGACTCATCAAATACAACATGAGGTGTTACCTCCACAACTAGGGTTTTCTTATTAAAAACTCTATAAGCTTTGCTAACCTCCGAGTATCCTAAAAATACTCCTGGATCAGCCTTGCTATCAAAAGTTTTCAATTGGGATTTCCCATTGTTATGAATGTAACACAAACACCCAAAAGCTTTAAAATACTTTAACCTGGGGAGCTTGTTGTTCCACAGCTCGTATGGAGTCTTTCCATGTCGGGTCGTGATGATCGACCTGTTTTGGGTATAGCAGGCTGTGTTGACAGCCTCTGCCCAAAACTTCTTTGGAAGATTGGTTTCATCCAACATGGTACGAGCTGCTTCTTTCAGCGATCTGTTACGACGTTCCACCACGCCGTTTTGTTGAGGTGTACGTGCGGCTGAAGTTTGATGATGAATCCCACTCTTTGTGCAATATTCTTCGATCATCGCATTGATAAATTCAGTGCCTCGATCTGATCGAATGGAGATGATGGATTTCTCCTTTTGATTGCATAGCTTGCTCAGCAACGCGGGTAGCTTCTCCAATGTCTCCTTCTTTTTGAACATGAAAATAACCCACGTAAATCTAGAATAATCATCTATAATAACGAGAGCATATTTTCTACCGTTTATACTCAAGGGAGTGACTGGACCGAAGAGGTCGAGATGGAGAAGCTCAAGAATTCGATTCGATGAATGAGCCGTCACGCTTGGAAATGATGATCTTGTCTGCTTTCCAGCTTGACATGCTCTGCAGATGTGATCACGATCGAAGACTTGGTCTGGCAGGTCGTTCACCAGCTTGTTGCGTGCGAGCTTGTTGATGGCCTTGAAGTTTAAGTGACTCAACCTCTTGTGCCATAGCCAGCTTGTCTCGGAATCGGCCTTTGTGACCAGGCAGGTCTCTATCCAATCTGTCCATTGTACAATGTAGAGTCTATCCTGCAAAATTCCGGTAAGAAGAATTTCTCCTTCCTCATTTTTCACGAGACACTTGTTAGCGGTGAATTCTACTCGTTTACCATTCGAGCAGAATTGCGACACAGAGAATAGATTATGATTAAGACCTTCAACATAAGAGACGTTAGAAATAGTTGTTTTACCAACTCTTAGATCGCCCTGGCCTCTCGTAAATCCCTTAGAATTTCCTCCAAAGGTTACAAGTGGCCCGTCTCGTTCTTGGTAATTTGAAAGTGGCGTTTTGTCACACGTCATGTGCTTTGAGCATCCACTATCAATGATCCATACAGCTCCATGAGCTGCTTCGCTCCTTCTTTGAGCCTTCCCAACCTGCAATTAGTTAAACTTAGCAACCCACTTGAGATTGGGTGCTACATCGGTTGCGGGAACGGCCTTGGGGACCCAAATTTGTTTCGCCGGTTTGCTTCTATCCGAGGCTGAGGACGAGGCAGTGGCGGTCTTGGACTTGGGAGCCTTGGATTTCTTCGAGCGAGGGCGACGAGGCTGATAATATTGTTCTTCGTAAAACCCAGGTTGATACTGCCAGTCTTGAAAATTTGATTGTTGATAATGGCAGTAGCATCCTTGATAATCCGGGTGGAAGAACTCAGGGTGATACGGCCTTTGATAGTGCTGGCCTTGGTATCGCCCTTGATGAACAGCCTTATTTTGATGGTAGGGGGCAGGTCGACGTTGCTGGGCAGGTCGACTCTCCTTCTTTTGAGGAGCGGACTGTTCTTTCTTTCGTTGCTTTATGAGGATGGCCTGGGGCTGTCGAGCTGGATTCTTCAGCTTGACCATCTTATCAGGGAGAGCTTGATTAGCTTTCCGAACATTCTTTGATTTAGGCTGCGCTTTCACGAACGTGATCTCGCAGTCTTTGTTCTTGCCTTTCTTGGGTTCTCCATTAAATCCAATCCCAGAGTGATCGCGCGGATTGCGTTGCATGGATTGGACCTCTTCCAGCTTCTTTCCACTTTTCTTCAACTGACTCAATGTGAGTTGAAGTTTTTCTTCCTTTTTCACGAGGAGTTCGTGTCGAATTACCAAGTCAGCCAGCTTTGAGGTAAGGCTGTGTATTTCGGCATCTTTGGTCTTGAGGGACTCGTTCTTCTCGAGCTCCCTGGTATCGAACTCCTTGACCCGTAAAGTTAATTCGTCAACCTTTGACTTTAGGGTTTCGATCTCCCTTTCTTTTTCTTCATCGTAGGGAGAGAATCTTTCTTCCAATGCTAGCTTGTATTTTTCATTTTTATCCAATAGCTCAGCATTGTCTTCAACGACCTCTTTGAGTGTATCCACGAGATCGGCATAGTCGTCGAGCTGTTTCTTGATTTCTTCCCAAGACACAGCCTCGGATAGGTCTTCATCACCTTCTTCTGCACAATCATCGTCAGAAAAAGAAAGTGAAATGGGTTGAAGATCTACCTTTGAAGATCCCTCGTTTTGTTGATGCTCTCCAACGAAGCATTCTTCATCATCACTTTCATCGAAAGCGATGTATCCTTCGTCATCACTTGATGAGCTATCCGAGAGGTGAGCTTCCTTTGTTTCTTCGGCAATCATTGCAGCTCGTTGATCTTTGAGCTTCTTATCACGCTTTGCACGGAGCTCGTCTCTCTCGGCCTTGGTAAGATCCGGGCAGTCCGTCTTGTAATGACCTGGCCTGCCACAGTTGAAACAACCACCCTCGGGCGTGTTAGAAGAATTGAAGGTTGAGGGTTTACCTTCTCCCTTTTTGTCAGGGCGGTCGTGGTTGCGGTTTGAGAAGTTTCGTTTGTTGTCACGGTAGAATTTCTTGTATTTGACAACCTTCCCTAGGAGCTTCTCATTTCTCCTAGCGGCTAGAGCATAGTCGAGGGTCATCTTCTCGAACTTCTTGACGATGGATTCGTCGATCGGGCTTGGGGTAGCAGCTGAGGCTGAGTCGGCCTTGAAGGCTACCTCCTTGTTCTTTTCATCAACCTTCTTGCTGGTGGTAGGCTGGGTTGATCCATGGATGCGGATCATCTCATACTCATTTCCGACAAGAATGTCGAAAAGATCTTCAGTGGTGAGGGAGTTGAAATCCGATCGAGCTGGATGCATGGCGGCGTATACGTGCCAATTTGCAGGGAGGGCACGTATTACTTTAAGATTCTTCTCGCGCTGCGTATACTTGTATGGGTTGATGGCAGCCACTTCGAGAATAATCTCGGTGAAACGAATTTTCATCGCTTCAATGGTTTCTCCCGAAACCATCTTGAAGTCATCGAACTTGCTGCACGCCATAGACAGCTTGTTCTCCTTCATCTCCTCTGAGCCAAGGCTGATGGACCGGAGGGTGTCCCACATTTCTTTGGCCGTTTCGAGATTTCTGATCTTGGCCAAGTAGACGCCCTTCACGGTGCTGGAGATGAGTCCCTTTGCGTAATCATCGAGACCGGCCTCTTTCCTTTCCTCGGTTGAGTAGTCGCGAGGGTTTTTGAGAACCTTCTCGTATGTGGCCTCCCCGGGGGATGTTCCATCCACAATGATCTTCGCTGCATATATGGGGGAGGGGCCATTCTCAATGATATCCCACATGAGGACGTGATGCGCCTTGAGACACATCTTGATTCGAAAGCTCCAGTCTTCATAGCCTTGAATAGAGAAGTCTTCACATACCCTGAGAAGAGAAGCCTCCATAGCAAAATAATATGATATGAATGAATGAAAAAGATTTTTCTAAGGATCGGTTCAAAATGACCAAAAGTTTGATAAAAGAACTTTTAGTATGCAAAGCAGCGGTCAAAAGAACCACTGCTCTGATACCACTTGTTGGTCCCGGGAAAGAGTAATTGGTGTATGGGGGGGGAATACACCAATAACCAACCGTTTTTGACTTTTTAAAGTTCAGGTCAATCTGCAGGTCGATTGTCAAGGTCGACCTTATCAGAGGCAGTTTGATCTATCAAGCTCGTATGGTATCAAGCTTGACTTATCAAACTGTTAATGCGGAAGTTGGTGGAGGTTGATTACTCTTTGAAAAATCTTAAGGCTGAATATGGATGGCAGGTTGATTCGTGTAATGCAGGTTGATGCTCGTTAGTTAGATAATAAAATGTAAGTGCAATAAATAGAGAGAGAGAGAGAGACACCGCGATGTAGCGTGGTTCGGAGAAACCCTCCTACGTCCACGTCAGGTCGACTCGACCTGAGAATCCCTTTTCTTTTGGATCCACCTCTCTCTTATTTATACTGACTGAGTATCAGTTCTAGATACAATCTAACTTGAGAGTAACTAGACACGAGTTTTGGGTCGTGACCCTTACAACCTTCGTACTAAAACGTACAAACAACCTTACGCTTTTACAGAGCTTGACTAACTCTATAATGGCGAAAATAAAAAACAAGCTTTCTAACTTCGAACAAGTTCGGAGAAGAAGTTGTTTGAACAATCGACAAGCAGCAGTGAACGCTTCGTCGTTATGGTGTTTTTCGGACTCGGAAACCTCTCTTCGTCAAGTGTTTGGGAAACTAATCGGATTTCGAACACTTGAATGGATTTGAGCTTTGAGAGAGATTTGGGCAGAGATATGGCGTTGATAGCATGTGTTTCCCGTACTTGAATCCGAAAATGGCTGAAGTATTTATAGGTAGTTTTGAAAAACTAGCCGTTGGAGTCGGGCTGACGTGGCACTAGCCGTTGGATGCTGACTCACTTCTAGCCGTTGGGAATATTCGTCCTTGCTGGCACTCGACGTGGCAAGGATCAGGTCGTGACGCTCCATGAAGGCGGAGCATCGACCTTGATTGACAATCCAGCTCTTGAAATCTTCTAAGGCAATGCCAGCTGGAAGCTTGATAGGGGAGGTCGATAGACAGGCTGATGATCCAGCTCGATCCAATTGAGGCAGGTCGATACATCGACCTTTCTCTTACAGGGTGGATCGAACTTGATACTAAACTTTAGGGTATCGACCTGCACTAACAGGCAGCAGGTCGATCTATCGGCCTTGACCCTAAACAAGTAAAATATGCCTAAGTGTGGTTTCGATAAACATCATCAAAATCAAACTGCAGGGGGTTCCCAACACAAGGAATTAAATCTAACAAATTAAGCAAAAACAATTAAACTACCTAGGCATGAAATTGTAAAGAAAGCAATAACGAAAGCAACAATGAAGCAAATGAATCTAGACATGGAAGAAAATTAAATCTGAAAATCTAAGAAAATAAATCTAGCTTTAAGAACTTGAAAAACGAAAGAACAAAAACTTTGAAAAATGATCTAAAACTAAGAACTTAAAATTGAACGAACAAATTAAACGAAAACTTAAGAATTAAATCTAAGAATCTAGAAAGCAATTAATCAAACAAAAATAAAGCAATAAACAACTTATGAATTGAATGCGGAAACGAGAGAACATGAACTAAATAATCTTGAATTAAATTGAAGAACAAAGTCGCGATCTGGATCGAACAAAGGAAAGATAAAACTAAAGTATGGAATATGGAAAACTAAGGCTAAACAATGATAAAAGATGTCCCAAATTCGACCTAAAGCAATAGTATTTATACTAGGTATAAAAACCTAGTTGAAGAAGGAAATAACATAAAATCTGTCGATCTGAACGATCATCCAAAACATCTGGACGATCGTCCAACTTCTTCTCCTGGAAACAGGCTTGGACGCTCGTCCAAGCCTTGGAAGAGCTTATTGGTGACGATCTGGACGGCCGTCCACAATTCTTGGACGGTCGTCCAACTCCAAAATCTGCACACCTTCGACTCTTCTTCATTCTTCCGCCCTTATCATCTCGTTTTCTCCTCATTGCACCCTTTCAAACCTATAACACCATAAACTCCAAACATACCCCATCATAGCCACAAATGACAAAAACACACAAAAACGACACGAAAAGACGACTAAAATCCTAACATCTAAACACCAAACAGTAGATTCACTTGGTAGTGCTTGCAATGAGATCATTAACGAAGCTGTCAAGACCCGCTTCATTTATTTCCTCCGTGGTATAATCACGAGGACTGTTGAGGGTTTTGGTGTAGGTGGCCTTGCCTGGATCGGTCCTTTCCATTGTTGTAGTAGCGGTATAGATAGGAGTGGTGCCATTTTTAATGACATCCCACATGAGAATGTGATGTGCTTGAAGGCGCATCCTAATCCTAAAGCTCAAGTCCTCATAGTCTTGGAATGAGTAATTTTCACATACTCTAAGAAAAGACGCTTCCACGGAGAACAAATAATATGCAACCAATAACAATAATTTTCTAGGATTAGTTCAAATTTACCAAAAATTTGAAAAACCTTTAGTATGCAGAAGCAGAGGTCAAAAGAACGACCTCTCTGATACCACTTGTTTGTCCCGAAAATAGTTGAATAACCAACCATTTTTGCTTTAAAAAACAATCTGATCTTATGATCGACTGGTCAAGGTCGATTTATCATAGACAAGCTGATGTATCAAGCTCGTTACAAGCTTGATCTATCAGGTTGTGTTAGTGCTGAAGTTGGTGAAAAGTTGATGTAACTCTTATGAAAATTTCTTTACTAGCCTTTTTGTTTAGATGCAAGGTTGTTTGACGTAATGCGGGATGCATGTTTATCAATAAGATAAAGATATTGAGAGAGAGAGTTTAGATGCAAGGTTGTTTGATGTAATGCAGGATGTATGTTTATCAATAAGAGAGAGAGAGAGAGAGAGAGAGAGAGAGTCGTAAATACATAAGGAAACGCTCTCCTATCCATCGACCGTGAGCACAATTTATGTGTCCACTGTTGATGTGGCAGTAGTCATAAAGTTTACTTTTTTTAGAAAGGTTAGGCTATGTAGTTAAATATTTTATTCATTAATAGTATGTCACGACATCCGTTGACACATTAAGAATGTCCACAGTGGGTAGGAAAACATTCCCCTAAATACATATATGAAATAAGGTGTCTTTATTAATTATTACAATTATTGTAATTATTCTTCTAATAGAACTATGGTTTCTATCATGTTTTACGCGTAATAACTATGGATATAATGTGCATTGTCATGTCTTTATAATTTAGACGAGTACATTAAATAATTTGATTGTATTTGTCAGAGAAAAACTGGTTAAACACTAAGTGCTCGTTTGGTTCAAATTGGATAACGGAAACGGAATGGAATCAAGTCAAGTAAGGGAATGAGAGAACAATAAGGGTTACTTCTATTAAATATTTTGTTTAACGTTAGTAAGAGAGTCACTTGTGAGGGGATTCCGTTTCCCCTTGTTTCCCCTCCTTATTGAGGGGTAACAATTTAAGGGATTGAGTTACCCTCAAGTAAGGGTAATGGTTAACTTGTTGTTCAAACCAAACAATAAGTAGTGGATTCAATTAATTGCTTTCCTTTCCTTACCCAAAAAAGGTGAATCAAACCAGGGCTAAATTTGAATTCGGAAAATTAGAACATGTATGTTAGGTCAATATATTGATCTAATACAATATTAAAATCTATCTTATCTTATATGGAATAAAATTTATTATAATATATATTGCTTTTAATAAAGGTTAATCAATATTCTAATGAAAATAGTAGCATTTTAAAGATTTATTATAAAAATAAAATAGGCAAATTAAAATTGATGAACAATACAACTTTTATCAACACACAACACAACAGTGTAATATTGTGTTTACCTTCGATAAGATCGTACTTGCGTATGTGTGTTGATATGGGGTGCAGTGTTAATACATGAGATTAAAAGGTCTAAAATTCGACAGCGTTATTACATGAGATTAAAAGGTCTAAAATTCGAATCCTCCATCGCACTATCTTTATTGTTGAATTGTTGCAAAACCAAACAAAAAAAAAAAGGGAACGAAAACAAAAATCCAAAGGAGACAGAGAGAAAACATGGCGAGTAAATCACGTGTAAAGAACCGAAGGCAATCTGGGAGTAGCCACCGCCTCCAATGGAGTCCTCATATAGGTAACTATACCAGGATTCTCTTCCATGTCCACTATCTCTCCCTTACTCTCCCACTCAAAATGGTGTAAAAGCCTACCTATCATAGATGTCGCCAAATTTATGCCCAACTGAGCTCCGGGGCACACTCTTCTCCCCACCCCGAACGGAAGAAGCCGAAAATCGTGCCCCTTCATATCCACATCCTCCTCGAGAAACCTTTCGGGTCTAAACTCGAGAGGTTTCTCCCACACGTCAGGATGATAAGAGCTTGCTACTCCTATCTCGAACACTCGAACCGAACACCCGAATATTGTACACGACAGTCGCGGGCTCTCCCCGACGATCACGTCGAATTGGCGCAAGAACGTAAAGAAAATAAATTGCGGGAAGAAAAAATAGGGTTTTTCTCATAGATGATAATAATGAAACCCTAATTCCTCTATTTATAATCTAGGACCCTGGTTCATTCGACTCGTACGATTCGGGAAAGAATCAACTAGAAAACCCGAAAAGATTTACAAAATAAAATAGACTCGATAAAATGATAATTGGGCTAAGCCCGATTATCTAATAAAGTCTTGAAATTTCGTGGGCTCTTTGATGACACATTTAGGTATTCCTCCCACCACTTGATCGATCTCTTCTTCGTCGAGCCCATCTAACTCGTCGCCCGGCTCATGCTCATCCCCGGTCACGTCCATTTCCACCCCGTCCTCGTAGTCGTTGTGATCAAGACCCGTATCAACTCCCCCGGCCTTATCAACCTCCTTGTCCTCAAGGAGCAACGAAGGAAAACAACGCTTCACCACCTCCATTGGTTCCCACGAGGGCACGCGGCCTCCATCATCATCCCATTCCAACAAACCCTCTTCGACAACACTACCTTCCCGTTGCACACTGCGGCGCTCCACCAAACGCACGGGACGAGCCACCGGCTTCCCCCGAGCGAAGAACGTCGGGAACTCGGCCAGATTCACTCCACCACCATCCACATAAGGCCGA
Organism: Thymus mandschuricus; assembly: GCA_029379335.1. NCBI lineage: Eukaryota > Viridiplantae > Streptophyta > Magnoliopsida > Lamiales > Lamiaceae > Thymus > Thymus mandschuricus. The sequence continues at coordinate 3,985,026 of CM057074.1, forward strand.
AGCAAACTCACATGGAACACGTCATGTATCCGGCTGTCCTCAGGCAATCGGAGTCGGTACGCCACCTCCCCGATTCGTTCGACCACTTCGAATGGCCCATAGAAATGGCGCGACAACTTCACCGACAATGGTTTGGCCACCGAGTGTTGCCTATACAGCTGAAGCTTCAACAACACCTTATCGCCCACACTAAATTGAACATCTCGACGATGTTTGTTAGCTGAATCTTTCATTCGCTGCTGTGAGCGTTCGAGATTCTTCCGTAACCAAACCAACAACTCCCCCCGACTTCGAATCACATCCGCCACCGAACTGGGGCAAGCCGGCGACGGCCGAGCCGCAATTAAGGGCGGGGGCTCCCGTCCGTATAAAGCTCGAAATGGAGAAGTTCCCAAGCCCTCATGGTGAAAGCAATTCAACGCAAGTTTGGCCCATGGAAGTAAATTGGACCATTTCGCCGGCTGCTCGGAAACAAATGCTCGCAAGTATTGCTCAAGACCTCGATTCTTCACTTCGGTTTGCCCGTCGGATTGAGGGTGATAAGCCGTAGTAAAATGCAACTTCGTCCCACTTAACTTGAGCATATTTTCCCACACTTGGCTAAGGACAATTGAATCACGGTCCGACACGAGCTTCGCCGGGAACCCGTAATGCTTCACCACCGTCTCTACGAAGAGATTCGCCACACGCCATGCGTCAAAATTTGTAGGAAGAGGTGCGAAGTGTGCATACTTCAAGAGGCGATCGACGACAACCATAATTGCTGTAAATCCTCGAGATTGCGGAAGGCCCGTCACGAAGTCCATGGATACCTCTTCCCAAACTTGATACGGAATCGGTAGAGGTTGGAGAAGGCCTCCCGGCTTTTGCATCGAATATTTAGTAGTTTGGCATACAAAACATGCAGCCACAAATGTCTTCACGTCCTTCCTCATGTTTGGCCAATAAAAAGATGTAGCTAATCTCCGGAATGTTCGTTCGACGCTCGGATGGCCCGCCGCGGGAGTCGAATGATGCTCGTATAAAATCACCGTCTTCACCCCTGAAGAAGACGCCACGACGATCCTATGATCACGGAATAGATGACCATCGCTAAGATGAAAACCCCGCGGCGCCGTTCCCGCCTCAACAGCCGCGGCCAACTCGGAAAGCTCCGGATTGAGCGCACGTCAACACGAAGCAACTGTAGAATATCCGGCATAGGCTGAGACACCGCCATAAACAACTCCGCATCAGCCGTGGATGTGTCCGCACTCTCCTCACTACGGGAATCCTCCTCACAACGGGATAGGGCATCGGCGACCTTGTTAGCCGCTCCCGGTTTATACTCGATCCTGAACTTGAACCCCATTAGCTTCCGAGCATACAACTGTTGATCAGGCGTCTATATAACTTGCTGCAACAACTCTTTCAAGCTCTTCTGATCCGTTCGAATCACAAATTCCCGACCCAAGAGATACTGACGCCATTTCTGCACGGCCTCCACTATATCATATAGTTCTTTATGGTAAGTAGACGTCACCCGCCGTCTCGGACCCAACTTCTTGCTGAAAAATGCCAACGGATGGTTGTCTTGCATTAAAACCGCCCCAATGCCAAGCCCCGAAGCGTCGGTTTCAACAACAAAAGTCTTCGAAAAATCCGGTAAACGAAGGACCGGGGCTGACGTCATGGCCTCCTTCAACGCCTCAAAGCTCTCGGACGTCTCAAACGACCACACGAACGAATCTTTCTTTAATAAATCCGTCAACGGAGAAGCGATCATAGCATAATTCGAAATAAAGCGCCTATAGTACCCTGTGAGGCCTAAGAAACCACGCAACTGCTTCACGGAGTTCGGCCTGGGCCATGCAACCATAGCCTCTAATTTCGCCGGGTCCGCCTTCAAGAGCCCCTCAGAGATAATATGGCCCAAATAATCAACCGATGAGCAACATAACGAGCACTTGGACATCTTGATGAAAAACTTGTGTGACTGCAAAATCGCAAGAACCTCCGCAAGATGCTTGGCGTGGCTCTCAATCGAGGGGTTGTAGACCAGATTGTCATCGAAAAAGACAATCACAAACTGCTGCAATAGGGGACGAAAAATATCGTTCATGGCCGCCTGGAAGGTCGACGGGGCGTTCGTTAAGCCGAAGGGCATAACTAGGAACTCGAAATGCCCGTCGTGAGTGCGAAAGGCCGTCTTGAATATGTCCTCGTCATGCATCCTAATCTGATGATACCCTGAACGTAAGCCCAACTTCGTTAATACCCGAGCCTCTCCCAACTCATCAAATAGCTCGTCACAAGTCGGAATAGGAAAATGATCCGGAACCGTCACTCCGTTCAAGGCCCTGTAATCAATACAAAAGCGAAACGAACCATCCTTCTTTCGTATCAAAAGCATCGTGGAGGAGAACGCACTGTTGCTCCTACGAATTATTCCCGACTCTAGCATCTCCTTGACCTGTCTCTCAATCTCGTTCTTTTGGAAGTACGGATATCGGTAGGGGCGAACGTTCACAGGCTTCGTATTCGGCAATAAATGGATTATGTGATCAAAACGGCGCACGGGAGGCAGCCCTGTAGGGACGGCGAAGACGGACGGGAAGCCCTCAAGCACCGTACGCACGGCCTCCGAAATGTCGGGAGGAAAAACCGCCGTTCCCTCGGTACTTTCGGTGTCGGCCGAAGCTGTAGAGTCCTGGATCGGCATTAATTCAATCAAAGCCCCCATATCTCGATGACTCAAAAGCGACATGAAAACCCTAGCAGAGACTTGCCGAGGCCGACGAGGCGGGATGTGTAAACAAATATGATGACCCTCACTTTCGAACTCCAACGTGCCTTTCTCGTAGTCGGTCGTGGCTCGGCGAAGCTCATGCAACCAATCCATTCCCAAGACCATGCTAGGCCCATGTAGCGTCAAAACAAACAAATCCACGTGAAATAAGTGACCCTCAATACTCAACTCCAATGCCAAGCTCTTGTGGGAGCACATCAAGGCTTGGCCATTGCCCATATACACACGAAATGGCGTGATTTGAATCAACGGGAGGCGACATCGGTCTGCTATCCGAGGATGCACGAAATTATGTGTGCTCCCGGTATCCACCAATATACAAACCTCCGAATTCCCTAAATGACCCAATAATTCAATAGAGGACGCCCGAGGACGGCCATCAAGGCTATAGAGGTGAGATAGGTCCGTGGTGACGATATCGGGCTCCGTAGGCGCTTCCTCAACGTGCTCCTCCACTTTTTCCAACGCCGCAAGGTCTTCATCAGTTCCCATAAATGCTAACACCGATTTCTTGCAAGCATGACCAACCGTCCACTTCTCCGGACAATACCAACAGAGGCCCTGGTGACTGCGCTCTGTTCGTTCCGCTGATGACAATCGAATGATCGGTAATTTGGAGAATTCCCGAGCACGATTCCCAGTGGCTGTAGAGGGTGCCGAAGTAGAGCTATCGGGCCCGGTCTGAGCCGACGAAGAGCGAGAGTCCCTCGCTTGCCAATTCCGCCGTGGTGCTTGCCCGCTTCTATCCACCACAATTTCAAACTCAGCCGCTATCGCCATTGCTGCCGCTACAGACTGGGGATGTTGTAATCGCACCTGGCCACGGACCGGCTAACGAAGACCACTAATATAGATCGGAAGGAGAGTGGCCTCGGTAAGTCCGTGAGTTCGATTCATCAACTTCTCGAACTCGTTGTTGTAGTCTGTCAAAGACCTCGTCTGAGAGAGCTTGGATAAAGCTCGATGTAGTTCACAAAATAGTTGGGATCAAAGCGTCGCTGGACATCGTCCAAAAACTGCAGCCACGAGACGTGAGGATTGTTTACTCGGTAGGAGAAAACCCAATCCGACGCCGGTGGAGAAAACAACATAATAACCGAATGTAAGCGTTGGTCGAGAGGTAACGAAATATAATCAAAATAATATTGAACTCTCGTTACCCATGATTGTGCGTCCGAGCCATCGAACATCGGAGGATCCAAACGCATATAGCGGGACGGCTCGGACGAAGGATGGGGAGGGCCCCCTCGCGATTGAGACGGCTCCCATGACGAACGAGGGCCGTAGTTCTCCCCACGGCTGCCCACGGGACGATCCCACGCCGTGGAAGGGTTAACGACGGGGTTGCTGCTCCGTTGGGTGAGGGGCAGGTCCCATGCCGTGCGCCAAGCCCTGCCCCCCTGCTGCCCCGAAGCTCCGCGGCGGAGGTCCTCCATTGACGCCCACGCCGTCGAAGTCAGCTGCTGCGATTGCGGCAACGACATCGCTGCAGACGGCGTTTGAATGCTCTCTGGCAGCCATGGCGGGGAACGCCCGTCCCACGGCGTATCCGAGGGCGGCACCGCGCGTTGATCGGAAGCGTCGAGCTTGGCCTCCAACCGCTGCAGCACGCGAAGCAAGGAGTCCATCGGAATCGTCTCAGACCCCGTCGTCGATCGCGGGGGCTGAACCACCGCCGAAGAAGTCGCCGGTTTGGACGTCAATGGCCAAATCGTGTTGGATGAACGATTAGGGTTCATCGTATGGCGGTGAGGATGAGGTCAATGAAGGCACCAGTTGATAAGAGCTCGCTACTCCTATCTCGAACACTCGAACCGAACACCCGAATATTGTACACGACAGTCGCGGGCTCTCCCCGACGATCACGTCGAATTGGCGCAAGAACGTAAAGAAAATAAATTGCGGGAAGAAAAAATAGGGTTTTTCTCATAGATGATAATAATGAAACCCTAATTTCTCTATTTATAATCTAGGACCCTGGTCGATTCGACTCGTACGATTCGGGAAAGAATCAACAAGAAAACCCGAAAAGATTTACAAAATAAAATAGACTCGATAAAATGATAATTGGGCTAAGCCCGATTATCTAATAAAGTCTTGCAATTTCGTGGGCTCTTTGATGACACGTTTAGGCCTTCCTCCCACGACTTGATCGATCTCTTCTTCGTCGAGCCCATCTAACTCGTCGCCCGGCTCATGCTCATCCCCGCTCACGTCCGTTTCCACCCCGTCCTCGTAGTCGTTGTGATCAAGACCCGTATCACAGGATCACGCGCGACCGCCCACACTTTCACGTGCAGGACTGTACCTTGCGGAATGTCGTACCTGCCAATCTTGACGTTAGTACTGGCCTGGTGGGGGAGCATCAGAGGCGTCGGGGGATGCAGCCTCAGCGCTTCCTTGGCCACACACTGTAGATACGGAAGGCTGGAGATGTCCACTTTGGACATGACACGTTCGTAACCGATGACCCGATCCAGCTCCTCCTGGGCCTTGGCTAGGACCCTCGGGTTTTTCAACATCTCGGCCATAGCCCACTCCACGGATATCGCGATTGCGTCCTTCCCTGCTGTGATCATGTCCCAGAGGAGGCCAATGATGGTATCGTCGCTCAGGTCGTACTTCTCCTTGAGAGAGAAGAGGACATTGCAAAAGTGTTGTTCAGTTGTTGTTGTTGTTTCTCCAGTACTTTTTTGCAAGCGGTCGTCCTTGATGGAATGGGTGAGTTTGTCCCGGCGTGCTTCTAGCTTGGCGAATGCATTTTTGTCGAGGCGGAACATCCAACGGAGCCACGGGATGTGCTCGAAAGTGCCTTGGTGAGAGCCGAGCTTAATTCCAGCGGAAAAGATGGCTCTCAGCTCCTCTCCAAGATTATTTAGTACACCCTCGGCATTCATGAATCGTTTTCCATAAGTAAGCCTGGTGATGTTGTTGTAGGCCACAGATCCAAGATATTTCCGCAATGATAACGACTTTCCTTTACTGCCTGTTCATTTTCACAAGTGCACACTTTTAAGCGTCAAAATAACCAAGCTATGTTGAAAAAATGGAGTTCTAATATAGATCAGAAACGATTTAATGCAATATTAATTTACTACATATATTTATATGTACTATTTATATTTCACAAAATTCATGTACATAAGTCACTCTGCGGCAAATCGAAGATGAAATGTTTAAATTACCGTTATTTTTGTTTGGTAGATTGTATATGAACATGAAAAAGAAAATTGACAAATTGTATAAATTTATACGAATGAGATCCTCTGTCCCAAACTCTGTGTCCCAATTGTGTCCCAAATCTCAATTTTTATTAGTTTTGTACATTTTTTTTTCAATTTTTTTAATTTACAACATAATTATTTCCTTCTACGCATATAACACTTTTCTACTCCAAATAATATGAGATATCCCCACCCTCTCAATTCCCATTTCACTAATGGCATTAGAGTAATGACACATAATTAAGAAAAACAAATATAAAGAGGGTTTAAAAAGGTTTGTTTTAAAGATATTTTTACGTGTTAATTTGTCTCATTTTTAAAAAATAGAACTAATAAATGACACATGCGAAAAAAGAAAGTAAGACTAATATAGAGGAATAGAAGAAGTATATATTAGGTGTGACAATAGGCACCACTGTATTTGGGGATTCGAGGTACCACACGAAAGGACATTAGAGAAGTACACCCCCCAATTCCCCGTAATTGTGTGAAGGTATAAACAATACAAGTTTTAAGAAAAAGGTAGGTAAATTAGGTGAATGTGAAGAAAAGTACTCTCTTTGTTCCACTAGGAAAAAGACATTTTTTTGGCGTGCGAATTAAGACGGGAGTGATGATAGTGTGTTAAAGTTGAAGGTAGTGGGTTAAAGTGATGTCTGAATTTTAATTGGGTTAACATTTTCTGTTTTGGTAAAAGTTCATATATCAGTGAGACGTCCCGAAAAGGAAAATATATATTTATAAGCGGAACAAAGGGAGTAGTTAGTAGTGGAATAAGGCCCACGAAGATTAAAACAAATTATAAAGGATATTAACGGTATAAAAAAAATCATTTTGCTGAGGAAAGTTTTCCGTTTTAGACAATCACTCTAATTTAAGGACACCCCAAACAGAAAATGCTCACACCACAACGGACTGGGAAGTACTACCTCCATCCATGTTCATTAGTACCGTATTACATTTTGGTATTTCTCAGTTATTAGTCTCATTTTCATAAAAGGAAATAATTTAACATCGCATCAACATCTACATCACACTTAATTAGCCCAAATTAAATTCTAATTAAAAGTGGATGGGGTAGTACTATTAAATTATAAACTCTAATTTAACATCACATCTTCATCTACATCACCCATTATCCTGTTTTATGTGGCTCTTGTGCCATTTAGAAATGAGACTAATGAATGTGGATGAAGGTGGTATTATACATAGATCTTTCTTTTTGACAAAGAAAAGTGAGTACTCCAACACTAAGTAATACTTACTTCAAACCAGCCACACCAATAGACTTAAATGTATTTCAACAAGAGTTCACTATTTAATTTTATTAAACATATTACTTCCTCCCTCCGCAAAAGTTTAGTCAACTTACCATGATGTCGCTTGGATGAGATCTTCTGTTCCCATTAATATGTATCAATCATGTATCGGATGTCAACTTTTTATTATTTTTATAATATTTTTTATAAAAATAAAATATGAATTATTATAACAAAATAAAACAAAATAATATGTATGACAAAAGTTAGAATTTTAAAAAATTATATACCCTAATTTTCGATTTATCAACCCTATTTTACTTAATAAAATTGATACTAAATGCTAAAAAGTAATTATAAACCCTAAAATGGATGAGTGAATCCTAGAAAATATTACAAAATTATTCCGAATCATAATACGTCGAAAATATTCAAAGAAAATATATAAAAATAATAATAATCGACATTCAGTACAGATTAATATATGAAATTGGGGATAGATGATCTCATTCGGATTCCGCCCTACAAACTAAGTCATATGGATTATGAAGTACTAAAAATATCCTCCTTTCATTCTCAATCAATAGTCTCAATTAATTATCATCATAAATTAGTTGAATATTATAAAGTGAATTAATTAATTTGGGACATAAAGGAAAATATAACCAACCCCAAAAATTAAATATGCTAGAAATTCTTCTACAAGGTTTCACACATGTTACTTATATTTACTAGTTCACTCCATTATCTACATTCTTTTGTAAATTCTTATCGAAATTTTGATAAAAATCCCCCCTCACAATACATTAATGCTTAACTATTGTATCATAAGCGATTTATTTTCTAAACATCGGTATCCAACCCTCTGATGCTAATTCAGAGCAAGAGCTAGAGGAATATCAAAGATTCACTATTGAGATACGAGTCATGCTCTAACTATCGGATGTTATAATATAAATCAATAGATTTCTCATCTCTACGTATTGGAGTTTTTAGATAAGATCAATTTATATTATGATATCAAAATCTAGGGGTGTTTACAATCTGGTTTAAACCGTAAATCAAACCGGATCAAACCGTATTTGTGTGGTTTGGTTTGGTTCATGGTTTGAAAAATATGGGTTGGGTTAAATTTTTAAAAAAATACGGTTTCTGGTTTAAGTTTGGTTTTTGAAAATAAAATACCCAAACCAAACTGTAAACCGTAAAACCGTAATAATTTATAATAATAATAATTAATAATTATTTAATTAATTTTGCCAAAAAATTTGGGCCAAATTTAATAGTGTTCTCTACTATTTTTTTCTTTCTTTCTAAATTTGAGTTTTTATTACTTTTTTAAACCGAGAAACTAGATATAACAACTTTGGGAATACTTTTCTTCATTTATTACAAAACCACGACGACTTATACATAATACATATTTTAAATTTGAGAAAGAGAGACGATAAACTACTCATATTGAAGATTTGATTTCATCAACAAAGGTAATTGTTGGGAACCCCTTGCAGTTTGATTTTGATGATGTTTATCGAAACCACACTTAGGCATATTTTACTTGTTTAGGGTTAAGGCCGATAGATCGACCTGCTACCTGTTAGTGCAGGTCGATGCTCTCTACTGTTCATATGCAAGTTCGATCCACCCTGTAAGAGGAAGGTCGTGTATCGGCCTGCCTCATTAGGATCGAGCTGGCCTTATCCGCCTGTCTATCGACCTCCCCTATCAAGCTTCCAGCCTGCACTGCCTTAGAAGATTTCAAGAGCTGGATTATCAATCAAGGTCGATGCTCCGCCTTCATGGAGCGTCACGACCTGATCCTTGCCACGTCGTGTGCCAGCAAGGACGAATATTCCCAACGGCTAGAAGTGAGTCAGCTTCCAACGGCTAGTGCCACGTCAGCCTGACTCCAACGGCTAGTTTTTCAAAACTGCCTATAAATACTTCAAGCCATATCGGTTTCAAGCACGGGAAACACAAGCTATCAACGCCATATCTCTGCCCAAATCTCTCTCAAAGTTCATATCCATTCAGGTGTTCGAAATCCGATTAGTTTCCCAAACACTTGACAAAGAGAGGTTTCCGATTCCGAAACACACCACAACGACGAAGCGTTCACTGCTGCTTGTCGTTGGTCCAACAACTTCTTCTCCGACAAGTTCGAAGTTAGAAAGTTTGTTTGTGTTCTTCGCCATTGTAGAGTTTAGTCAAGCTCTGTATTTAGCGAAAGGTTGTTTGTACGTTTCAGTACGAAGGTTGTAAGGGTCACGACCCATAACTCGTGTCTAGATATTTTCAGGTTAGATTGTATCTAGAACTGATACTCAGTCAGTATAAATAAGAGAGAGGTTGAATCCAAAGGTAAAGGGATTCTCAGGTCGAGTCGACCTGACGTGGACGTAGGAGGGTTTCTCCGAACCACGATATATCGCGGTGTCTCTCTCTCTCTCTCTCTCTCTCTCTCTCTCTCTCTCTATTTATCACCCTTATATTTTCTTATCAAACTGACAAGCATCAACCTGCATATTCACGCATCAACCTGCTATCTGTTTTCAGCCTTAAGATTTTTCAAAGAGTTAACCAACCTCCACCAACTTCCGCATTAACAACAGTTTGATAAATCAAGCTTGACACCATACGAGCTTGATAGATCAAACTGCCTCTGATAGGTTCGACCTTGACAATCGACCTTTAGATCGACCTGATTTTCAAAAGTCAAAAACGGTTGGTTATTGGTGTATTCCCCCCCCCCCCCCCCCCCCCCCCCATACACCAATTACTCTTTCCCGGGACCAACAAGTGGTATCAGAGCAGTGGTTCTTTTGACCGCTGCTTTGCATACTAAAAGTTCTTTATCAAACTTTTGGTCATTTTGAACCGATCCGTTAGAAAAATCTTTTTCATTCACGCATATCATATTATTTTGCAATGGAAGCTTCTCTTCTCAGGGTATGTGAAGACTTTTCCATTCAAGGCTATAAAGACAGGAGTTTCCGAATCAAGATGTGTCTCAAGGCACATCACATCCTCATGTGGGATATCATCGAGAATGGACCCTCCCCCATTTATGCAGCGAAGATTATTGTTGATGGAACAGCCCTCGGGGAGGCTACATACGAGAAAGTCCTCAAAAACCCTCGCGACTACACAACCGAGGAAAGGAAGGAGGCCGGCCTCGATGATTACGCAAAGGGACTCATCTCCAGCACCGTGAAGGGCGTCTACCTGGCCAAGATCTGAAATCTTGAAACGGCCAAAGAAATGTGGGACACCCTCCGGTCCATCAGCCTTGGCTCAGAGGAAATGAAGGAAAACAAGCTGTCTATGGCGTGCAGCAAGTTCGATGACTTCAGAATGGTTTCGGGTGAAACCATAGAAGCGATGAAAATTCGCTTCACCGAGATTATTCTCGAGGTCGCTGCAATCAACCCGTACAAATATACACAGCGCGAGAAGAATCTTAAAGTGATACGTGCCCTTCCCGAAAATTGGCACGTATACGCCGCCATGCATCCAGCCCGTTCGGACTTCAATTCTCTCACCACCGAAGATCTTTTCGACATTCTTGTCGGAAATGAATACGAGATGATCAGCATCCATGGATCAACACAGCCTTCCACCAGCAAGAAGGCTGATGAAAAGAACAATAAGGAGGTAGCTTTCAAGGCCGACTCAGCCTCAGCTGCTACCCCAAGTCCGATTGACGAATCCATCGTCAAGAAGTTCGAGAAGATGACTCTCGACTATGCTCTAGCTGCTAGGAGAAATGAAAAGCTCCTAGGGAAGGTTGTCAAATACAAAAAGTTCTATCGTGACAACAAGCGAAACTTCTCAAACCGCAACCACGACCGCCCTGACAAAAAGGGAGAAGGTAAACCCTCAACCTTCAATTCTTCTAACACACCCGAGGGTGGTTGTTTCAATTGTGGCAGGCCAGGTCACTACAAGACCGACTGTCTAGATCTTACCAAGGCAGAGAGAGACGAGCTCCGTGCAAAGCGCGATAAGAAGCTTAAAGATCAACGAGCTGCCATGATCGCCGAAGAAACAAAGGAAGCTCACCTCTCTGACAGTTCGTCAAGTGATGACGAAGGTTACATCGCTTTCGACGAAAGTGATGATGAAGAATGTTTCGTTGGAGAGCACCAACAAAACGAGGGATCTTCAAAGGTAGATCCTCAACCCATTTCACTTTCTTTTTCTGACGATGATTGTGCAGAAGAAGGTGATGAAGACCTATCCGAGGCTGTGTCTTGGGAAGAAATCAAGAAACAGCTCGATGACTATGCTGACCTCGTGGATACACTCAAAGAGGTCGTTGAAGATAATGCTGAGCTTATGGACAAAAATGAAAAATACAAGCTAGCATTAGAAGAAAGATTTTCTCCCTACGATGAAGAAAAGGAAAGGGAGATCGAAACTCTAAAGTCAAAGGTTGAAGAATTGACTTTACGGGTCAAGGAGTTCGATACCAGGGAGCTCGAGAAGGACGAGTCCCTCAAGACCAAAGATGTCGAAATACACAGCCTTACCTCAAAATTGGCTGACTTGGTAATTCGACACGAACTCCTCGTGAAAAAGGAAGAAAAACTTCAACTCACTTTGAGTCAGTTGAAGAAAAGTGGAAAGAAGCTGGAAGAAGTTCAATCCATGCAACGCAATCCGCGCGATCACTCTGGCATTGGATTTAATGGAAAATCCAAGGAAAGCAAGGATAAGGATTGCAAGATCACGTTCGTGAAGGCGCAGTCGAAGTCAAAGAGTGTTCGGAAAGCTCAGCAAGCTCTTCCAGACAAGATGGTCCAGCTGAAGAATCCAGTTCGACAGCCCCAAGCCATCCTTGTAAAGCAACACAAGAAGGAACAACCTGTTCCTCAAAAGAAAGAAAGTCGACCTGCCCAGCATCGTCGACCTGCCCCCTCTCATCAAAAGCAGGCTGTCCATCCAGGGCGATACCAAGGCCAGTACTATCAAAGGCCGTATCACCCTCAGTTTTTCTATCCTGCTCATCAAGGTTGTCACTGCCACTATCCTCAACGGTCTAACTATCAAGACTGGCAGTATCAATCTGGCTTTCATGATGAGCAGTTCTATCAGCCTCGCCGTTCTCGCTCAAAGAAATCCAAGGCTCCCAAGCCCAAGACCGCCACTGCCTCGTCCTCAGCCTCGGATAGAAGCAGATCGGCAAAACAAATTTGGGTCCCAAAGGTCGTTCCCGCAACCGATGTAGCACCCAATCTCAAGTGGGTTGCTAAGTTTAACTAATTGCAGGTCGGGAAGGCTCAAAGAAGGAGCCAAGCAGCTCGTGGAGCTGTATGGATCATTGATAGTGGATGCTCAAAGCACATGACGTGTGACAAAACGCTACTATCAAACTATCAAGAACGAGACGGGCCATTTGTAACCTTTGGAGGAAGTTCTAAGGGACTACGAGAGGCCAGGGCGATCTAAAAGTTGGTAAAACAACTATTTCTAACGTCTCTTATGTTGAAGGTCTTAATCATAACCTATTCTCTGTGTCGCAATTCTGCTCGAGTGGTAAACGAGTAGAATTCACCGCTAACAAATGTCTCGTGGAAAATGAGGAAGGAGAAACACTTCTTACCGGAATTTTGCAGGATAGACTCTATATTGTTCAATGGACAAATTGGATAGAGACCTGCCTGATCACAAAGGCTGATTCCGAGACAAGCTGGCTATGGCACAAGAGGTTGAGTCACTTGAACTTCAAGGCCATCAACAAGCTCGCACGCAACAAGCTGGTGAACGACCTGCCAGATCAAGTCTTCGATCGTGATCACGTCTGCAGAGCCTGTCAAGCTGGAAAGCAAACAAGATCATCCTTTCCAAGTGTGACGGCTCAAGCTTCAAATCGAATTCTTGAGCTTCTCCATCTCGACCTTTTCGGTCCAGTCACTCCCTTGAGTATAAACGGTAGAAAATACGCCCTCGTTGTTATAGATGATTATTCTAGATTTACGTGGGTTATTTTCATGTACAAAAAGAAGGAGACCTTGGAGAAGCTACCTGCGTTGCTGAACAAACTGTGCAATCAAAAGGAGAAATCCATTATCTCCATTCGATCTGATCGAGGCACCGAATTTATCAATGCAATGATCGAGGAATATTGCACAAAGAGTGGGATTCATCATCAAACCTCAGCAGCTCGTACACCTCAACAAAATGGCGTAGTAGAACGCCGTAACAGGTCGCTGAAGGAAGCAGCTCGTACCATGTTGGATGAAACCAACCTTCCAAAGAAGTTTTGGGCAGAGGCCGTTAACACAGCCTGCTATACCCAAAACAGGTCGATCATCACGACCCGACATGGAAAGACTCCATACGAGCTGTGGAATAACAAGCTCCCCAGGTTAAAGTATTTTAAAGCTTTTGGGTGCTTGTGTTACATTCATAACAATGGGAAATCTCAATTAAAGACTTTTGATAGCAAAGCCGATTCAGGAGTATTTTTAGGATACTCAGAGGTTAGCAAAGCTTATAGAGTCTTTAATAAGAAAACCCTAGTTGTGGAGGTAACACCTCATGTTGTGTTTGATGAATCTACTTGTCTGTACAGAGAATCAAGTACAGGTACAGAACAGCCCGCTGCTAACAGGCCGTCTAACTCCCCCATTGACGACCTGCTAGTATGGACTCCAAATGATTTGGAGGAAGAGGATCAATCTGATCCTAGGGTCACACAACAAGGGGGGAAGTGATGCAAATGATACTTCGAGCTGTAATACATCAGCCGGACATAACCTGGCTGATCCCCCTCCCTCAGTCCCCCAGACTGATGTTGTTCACGACCTTACATCCCAAATCGAGCAGCTCGATAGCACAATGGAGCAGCTCAACATCCAGGCCGAACAGCAGCCTGATCAACAGCCCGAGTGTTTGGTGTCATTTTGTTAGGTTTTAGTCGTTATTTATTATTTGTTTTTGTGTCGTTTTTGAGTCGTTTTGTGTCTATATAGCTATGATTTGGGTGTTTCGAGTATTTTACTTGTTAGGGATCATGGGAGCCGAAAGAAGGAGAAAGAACGAGAAAAGGACGGGAAAAGAGTGCAAAAATGCATTAAGTGCGCGGATCAGTTGGAGCGCTCGCTCCAGAGGTGTAGAGCGCCCGCTCCATGAACTGTGCTCGGGATGATTTGCATGAAGGCTTTGGAGCGCCCGCTCCAGGAGGATGGAGCGCCCGCGCCAGTTCCAGAATTCAAGATGGATTTTGCGCAGCCGATATGGAGCGCCCGCTCCTTCCCTTTGGAGCGCTCGCTCCATGTTGCGTTTTTCATAATTAATTTCCTAGTTGGGATCAAACTCTTACCTTAGTATATATATGCCATTAGGGCACGAATTTGGAGAAGCTTTTACCTTAGTTTTTCAGTTCTAAATACTTTAGCTTTAGTTTTTATTGCTTTCTTTTGTTCGAATCCGGATTCGTAGTTCGTTGCAGTTTAATTCAAGTTCTTCGTTCTTCGTTATTTTCGTAAGTTATTTTATTGCTTTCGTATAATTGCTTTAATTACTTGCTTTAGTTCTAGATTCGATTTCTTTATTGCTTCGTTTAATTTCCTTAGCTTAATTTCGTTCGTTCGGTTTTCAAAGTCTAGTTTAAATTCGTTTTTTCTTTCGTTTTCAATTCTCTCGTTTTCAAAGTTCTTAGAGTTAGATTTATTTATTTAATTTCCAGATTTTCAGATTTAGTTCAATTATGTCTAGATTCGTTTTCTGTTCTTTCGTTGCTTTCTTTATTGCTTTCCTTTCGATTTTTGCCTAGGTAGATTTATTGTTTTCTTTAGTTTAATTCTTAGATTAATTTCCAGCTTTCTAGATTAGATTTATTTGCTTTGATTTATTGCTTTGATTTATTTTCTTGCCTAGGATTTAAAATCAAAAAACCCAAAATATTATTTACTTGCTTTCTTAGTTTTAGGCTAGATTAGGTTTACTACATAATTGATCGCCCTGTTAAGTTTTCCTTCGAGATTCGACATTGGGTTTTACTTGCTAGTGCTACGATAGGATTTTGTTCTATTGCAAACACTTTTTAGTGAAACAAATTTTGGCGCCGTTGCCGGGGAAAACTTTAGGCTTTTGATTGTGTAGTATTTTTATTTGTTTTATTTTTATTTGTGTTTATTCGTTTTTCTTATTTCTCCCACTCGGTGCGTTTAACCCTGTTTGCTGAGTGTTGTTTTTGCTGAGACCGAAGCGATGGCACGATTTATGGGAGATTTTGCTCGCCCTACCTTCACTGCCACTACTTCGGCGATTGTTCTGACGGAAGCGGTCAGAAATCACGAGCTGAAACCTCACCACCTGGCGTTGCTCCCTTCCTATCACGGGCTGGCCAACGAGGATGCACTTACATTTATTCGGGAGTACTGCACCGTCGTGCAATCTTTTCCACTATCAGGCCTTACGGAGGACAACCTGAAGATGAAGTGTTTCCCCTATACTCTGAAGGATCGGGCAAAGTCATGGTACCTGTCGCTTCCAGCCGAATCTCTCCACACTTGGAATGAGGTGTGCGAGAAGTTTATGTTGAAGTATTATCCTAGCCGCAAGACTCAGGAGGTGCGGTCGCAAATCATGAAATTTTCTCAGGACCACGACGAGCCATTTCACGAGGCTTGGGAGAGATTTCAGGACTTACTTCAACAATGTCCTCACCATCAGATGGCTCCTGAGCTTATTTGGCAGTACTTCTACGATGCATTGAATCAGACCTGCCAATTCATGGTGGACAGCTCGGTCGGAGGAAATATTGCGGTCAAGACAGCCGATGACATGAAGAAGATTTTCGAGACTCTTGCTGCAAGTTCCCAACAGAAGTCATCTAGGTCAACGAAGATGGAGGCAAAGGCGGTCACGACGAGCCCCGACATGAAGAAACAGATGGCCGATATGTTGAGAGATCTCGAGGATTTAAAGATGAAGCAGAACGCACCGACACCTCAAGTGGAGACTAGGAAGCCGGACCGGTGCGATATTTGTGGAGAGCTAGGCCATATCAAGGAGGTTTGCGAAAATATGGGAGCATTCACATACGAAGGAGGGGCCGAGGTCTATGCCGCCCAAGGTTACATGCCGCAAGGACCACCACCTCAAGGGCAAGGTACGAACCCGAATTTTCAAAATCGTCGCCCCCCTCATAATTATCCCTACCCTCCTAAAAATCCATACTACCCCTCTCCACCACCATATTATCCTCCTCATCAATATCCACCAAACCCATATTATCCACCACCTCCTCCATATTATCCTTCATCGCCATACCCTGCACCTCCTCCCCAAAATCCTCGTCCTCAACCACCTCCACAAAAGCCTCTCGTCGATGAGGATCGTTTCCATGCCCTTGATGCAAACATAAAGAGGCTCGAGACGGCTATTGGACAAATTTCAGGGGCAATGCACTTGATTCAACAACCGGGGCGAATTCCGAGCCAAGGGATTCAACCACAACAAGCCAATGAAGTGAAATATCCTCCATATGTTCCTCCGATTCCGCCCCAACATCCGCCAACTTATCAAGCTCAATCAATTTCGGTATTGAGGGATGGAAGTACGGTGGATAATGGTGTAGTCATGCCCGATATAGGAGGAACGGGCCCAATTAATGGACGTTGGGACCCGAGCAGCAGCTGGATCCCGTCGAAAAGCAGTCCCAGCGCGCAGCATATGGAGCGCCCGCTCCAGACATTGGAGCGCCCGCTCCAAGTCCAGCAAAGTTTAAATTCCAGCGCGCAGCATATGGAGCGTCCGCTCCAACCCTTGGAGCGCCCGCTCCAACGCCTGCAAATCAAAAGCGAGTCTCAACTGGAGCGCCCGCTCCAACCTTTGGAGCGCCCGCTCCAAGTCTCTCAGAATAATTCTTCGAGCGCGCCCTACATGGAGCGCCCGCTCCAACAGATGGAGCGCCCGCTCCAGCCCCCTGTTGCACCTCCAGTAGCCGAAACAGAGAAAAAGGAGGAGGAGACCAATTTTCATAAGGCACCCAATCCTTACGTCCCTCCTATCCCTTTCCCGAGCAGATTGAAGAACAAGAAGCAAGGCGAAGACAAGCAAATGAGGAGTCACACGGTGGCCGCCGTCGAAGCAAGCCGAATTCGTTCTAACACCTCTCCCACCTCGACCGGTCATCTCTCATCTCTACCGAAGCAAGGTGATCCCGGAAGCTTTACATTAGATGTTAGTTTGGATAATGGGGATCGTGTATCGGGAATGTTGGATTTGGGGGCAGCGGTGAACTTGATGCCTTATTCGATCTATGAAAGAATGGGTTCAAGGGATCTTAAGCCTACAAATTATTACATCGAGTTAGCCGATGGTTCGTTGAGTCGACCCTTGGGGATTATGGAAGATGTTGTTTTACTTGTGGGAGGTATTCGAGTTCTTGCCGATTTCGTTGTGCTAGACGTGGGGCGAGGGGCGAGGAGTGGGAAAGGTCATCTTCTTTTGCTAGGACGACCGTTCATGGCAACTACTCAAACTCGAATCGACGTTGGCTCCGGAACTTTGAGCATGGCCGGCAAGGGAGGTTCGGTGACGTTTTCGGTATTTCGAAATTCGTCTTCTATTCCTACTTCCTCTATTCATACTTGTTCTTATGTTAAGCTTGCTAACCCTCTTGTTGAGGAACATATTTGTGAGGATTTTAATAGGGTAGCAAGTCTTGAAGAGCTCATTGAAGAAGAGGATGACGAGTTCTTTAGTTGTATGGATGAGGAAGAGGATATCGAGCAACGTATACGGGATTTAGAGGAGATTGATGAAGCAGATGAGGAAAACTCGCCACCTCCATCGAATGCGACAATTTACAAGGATAAGGTGAAGAGGCCCCATGACAAGAGGATCGTCTACAAGGAGTTCAAGCCCGGGATGAAGGTACATCTTTGCAATTCTCGTCTTCGTCTCTTTCCGGGCAAGTTCAAGTCCAAGTGGGGAGATCCTTACACGGTGGTTCGAGTTTTTCCCCATGGAGCTGTGGCGATCAAGAATGAAGAGTCGGGGTACATATTTTCAGCTAATGGTCAAGACTTGAAGCCATACATTGAAGGAGAGACGTGGCCTCAAAAATCGAGACCATTTTTATCCCCGATTCCCCTTCTTTGTCGTCTTGATTAAATTTTTGTAAGTCAAGCTAATGACATTAAAAGAGCGCTTGGTGGGAGGCAACCCACGTATTATTATTAAAAAAAAAAAAAAAAAAAAAAAAAAAAAAAAAAAAAAAAAGTAGAGAGCGAGTCAGGTTTGGAGCGCCCGCTCCATGGTTTGGAGCGCCCGCTCCAGTGATGTTGGAATTTAATTTTTTTCAGCGCAGGTTAACTGGAGCGCTCGCTCCAGTTATACGGAGCGCCCGCTCCACCTCTTCCGGGTCAGGTATATTTCTTATCTCTTTTCTATTTTTAATTCTTATTTTCCTATCTCTTTTGTGCAGCCACACGAACCCTAGCCACACTTCCCCCTTTTTCTTCAACGACACCGACGGCACCGGAGTGACCACCCTCACCTACCCTGTCCCCTCCGCACCGCCACCGGAGCAGCTACCCACCGGCCGTCGCCCACATCACCGGAGCCGTCTGCCATCGCCTGCACCGCACCGGAGCAACACTACCAGTCACCTGCACCGCCGTCTACACTAGAGTCGCCGTTTGTCCCGTCGTCGCTCCGTTCAGCCACCCTCGCCGCCGTTTCTTTTTTCTGCCGGAACGCCCGCGCGCTGTTATTAATCGGAGCGCCCGCTCCAGACAGTTAGAGCGCCCGCGCGCTGTTAGTAATCGGAGCGCCCGCTCCAGTCACGTAGAGCGCTCGCTCCAGGCGGTCTGTGCATTTTTTTTTTCCCGCCAATTTCAGTTCAATTTTTCTTTACTTCTTTCTTTGTTCTTTTTACGTTTTCCCCTCGGTTTTCCTCTAGATTTCAGGTGCTACCATGTCTCGACGTAAGAGAGCAGCCCCGGTTGTCGGAGCGGCATCATCTAGTCTTCCATTCTCTGCCCGGATGTCAGCTCGTCCAGTTGGAGGGATTACACCGGGCGAATACGGTGTCACCTTTCGTGTTCCCTTCGATACCGATGATGGGTATGAGGTAACAAATCGGTACCTTCATCTCAAAGATATGGAATTATTGCCTCCTCGCCATTATTCGCCTATGTTTATTGAGGAATTGCGCCTAGGGGATTCACTTGCTCAATATTTAGAGGTCCTAGGCTTAACTCAGTATTTTAATAATCAATGGGAGGGGCATGATATATTGTGTTTGGAGATGTTGTGTACTGCTAGACTAGGGAAAAATACTGATGAGGGTCAAGAGGAGGAGACTGCTTTTCTGTGCAATTTGGGTGGAATTTTTTGTGAAGTGTCTTGCTATCGCATGCATGAGATTTTTGGTTTTCACTATTCTGATGATGCTTCTCAATTTGTGCCTCATGATTTCAATTATTTTGCTGCTTGGAAAGAGTTGACTGGTTGTGATAACTGGGTACAAAAGGGTGCCCCTTCTATGTTTATTCGTGATAATTCTCTATTACTGTTGCATCGTTTCCTAGCATTCAATGTAACAGGAAAAATAGAAGGGAGCAAAGTTAGTGGTCCGGAGTGTTACCTGTTGTGGGCTGCTAAGAATCATGTGCAGGTTAGCATCTCCCATTTCATTTGGAACCAGATCATTGGCAACCAGTCGAGGCACAATGCCCATCCCGCCCTCTCTCAGATAGCTACGGGGATAGCTCGTTACATGGCGGTTCCCTTTTATCCCAGTCCTCCGATGTCTCTCGTCCCGAGTCGGGAGATCACCCCAGCTGAGCTCATCAATGGCTCTTACTTATCTTCCCCTACTCAGTTCAAGCCATGGCATCTACGGGGTTCGGTCAGAAACTACATAGCCATCCATGGAGCACCGGCCGAACACGAGGAAATTCAAATGGATGAAGGAGTCGGAGCTGCACAACCCGAGGAACCCCCAGCTTATTTTCGCGCATATCAAGAGGGGTTCAACACGTTTCAGACCGGGTTGTTCGAGAGACTGGATTCCCATGCCGTGCTATTTCAGTCGATGACGACGAATATGGAGAACTTGGGACTTCAAATGCAAAACATGGGGACGAGAGTTCAAGGGGTCGAGAATCGGGTCTACGATATTGAGCGCCATCTTTCGAGGTATACCGATTTTCACCCTTCTTCTTCTTCTTCGCAGGCACCTTGGGATCCTAATGATCCGAATGATCCTCGAAACTTTCACCCTTGATAGCTATTTGTTTTTCTTTATTTTTATTTTTATTGTTTTTGGTCATTTTAAGAGATATTACGCTTGTTTGGTATTTTTGTCTTTGTTTGTTTTGTAGGTTGCAATTCTTGGGATCGATCAAGGTTCCGATTTTTGTGCCAATTGTGGTCGTCAAAAGCGATAAGTTTTCTCCTCTCTTTCTATTTATTTTCTTGCAATGGGACATTGCATGATTTTAAGTGTGGGGGGGGGGGGGGGGGGGGGGGTGTGAATAATTATCACTTTTGACATGTTAAGTTGATGTTTGTGTTTTCGTGTCTTGTTTGTTTTTTGTGTCTTTGTTGATTTTCCCCACTTAGAAATTTGTTTGTGTTCAAGCATGTAAGCATGTGATTTAGGATTAATTTGAATAATTTGATGATGGAGTATTTAGTTGTTGGAATTGATTTGAGCATAAATTAGGTTGGTTTAATCTTGAGTTGTGATATATTATGATTCGATGAATTGTGGGGCATGAATTGATGTGAGTTTGAGGAAAATGATTTATGATTTTTGGTTGAGTGATTAGTCTAGATTGTTGTAATTTGGATTGCTAGTTTACTTTCCCCTTTAAAAAAAAAAAAAAAAAAAAAAAAAATAGTTGTGTTTATGTGAATAAAGAGTTGATAGGATTTCTGCTCCTCTTGCTTGTAACGTATAAAAAATACTAGAGTAATGAGCATGGGAAACCACATGAAAAGGCTTCGAGAGACCCTCGAATGATCACATTTCATGAACATTGTCCTAAATGATACTCGTGTATATTAGAATAAGTGTTCGTAGGCATTCTACCCCTCTTGACAATGGGTACGGGAAACCGCACTAGGAGGCTCGATGTGACCCATCGATGATTAAACCTAGTGAATTTTGTGCCATAAACGTTCACAAGTTTAAAAAAAAAAAAAAAAAAGAGTTGCTTATTTGTTGAATAAAAAGGGGAAGTAGGCTAGTTGTCTAAGTTGTGATGATCGAGATATTGTGAGATGTGTGTTATCATTGCTTTTCCTCTTACTTGGATTGATTTATAAGCCGCATAGTTTGTTGATGATGATTGTTCGTAACTTTGGATTAAAGTGACCTTGTTTGAGTTTGTCGATTCCGATGATTAAATGTTCTATGATTTGGATTATTTGAATTGAGTCTAAATTATATGATTATTTTGCTTGAGGACAAGCAAAGGTCTAAGTGTGGGGGAGTTGTTTGGTGTCATTTTGTTAGGTTTTAGTCGTTATTTATTATTTGTTTTTGTGTCGTTTTTGAGTCGTTTTGTGTCTATATAGCTATGATTTGGGTGTTTCGAGTATTTTACTTGTTAGGGATCATGGGAGCCGAAAGAAGGAGAAAGAACGAGAAAAGGACGGGAAAAGAGTGCAAAAATGCATTAAGTGCGCGGATCAGTTGGAGCGCTCGCTCCAGAGGTGTAGAGCGCCCGCTCCATGAACAGTGCTCGGGATGATTTGCATGAAGGCTTTGGAGCGCCCGCTCCAGGAGGATGGAGTGCCCGCGCCAGTTCCAGAATTCAAGATGGATTTTGCGCAGCCGATATGGAGCGCCCGCTCCTTCCCTTTGGAGCGCTCGCTCCATGTTGCGTTTTTCATAATTAATTTCCTAGTTGGGATCAAACTCTTACCTTAGTATATATATGCCATTAGGGCACGAATTTGGAGAAGCTTTTACCTTAGTTTTTCAGTTCTAAATACTTTAGCTTTAGTTTTTATTGCTTTCTTTTGTTCGAATCCGGATTCGTAGTTCGTTGCAGTTTAATTCAAGTTCTTCGTTCTTCGTTATTTTCGTAAGTTATTTTATTGCTTTCGTTTAATTGCTTTAATTACTTGCTTTAGTTCTAGATTTGATTTCTTTATTGCTTCGTTTAATTTCCTTAGCTTAATTTCGTTCGTTCGGTTTTCAAAAGTCTAGTTTAAATTCGTTTTTTCTTTCGTTTTCAATTCTCTCGTTTTCAAAGTTCTTAGAGTTAGATTTATTTATTTAATTTCCAGATTTTCAGATTTAGTTCAATTATGTCTAGATTCGTTTTCTGTTCTTTCGTTGCTTTCTTTATTGCTTTCCTTTCGATTTTTGCCTAGGTAGATTTATTGTTTTCTTTAGTTTAATTCTTAGATTAATTTCCAGCTTTCTAGATTAGATTTATTTGCTTTGATTTATTGCTTTGATTTATTTTCTTGCCTAGGATTTAAAATCAAAAAACCCAAAATATTATTTACTTGCTTTCTTAGTTTTAGGCTAGATTAGGTTTACTACATAATTGATCGCCCTGTTAAGTTTTCCTTCGAGATTCGACATTGGGTTTTACTTGCTAGTGCTACGATAGGATTTTGTTCTATTGCAAACACTTTTTAGTGAAACACCGAGCAACAGCATGTGCCCACTGATCAACCTTCAACTCACCCGGAGTTTGACGAACCCATTAATGAGCCCGAGCCAATCATTTCAAATGAAGAAAGAGCTCGACGCAGACGTTGGATCGATGCTCATCCAAAAGAACTGATTGTTGGGAACCCAAACCAAGGAGTACGAACGAGAAGGACGATTGGTGAAAGCGCACTTCTAAGCTGCTATCTCTCTCGAATTGAACCCAAAGATGCCATTGAAGCTCTTCAAGATGCTGACTGGATTCAAGCCATGCAAGAAGAACTCAATGAATTCAAAAGAAATGAAGTATGGTCTCTAGTTGATCGTCCTTATCATCAGGGCGTCATTGGAGTCAAATGGGTTTACAAGAACAAAAGAGATGAATCTGGAGAAGTTGTCAGAAATAAAGCCCGACTGGTAGCAAAGGGTTACTGTCAACAAGAAGGAATCGACTATGATGAGACGTTTGCCCCCGTTGCAAGATTGGAAGCTATAAGGCTGTTTCTAGCTTATGCCGCTCATCAACGATTCAAAGTCTACCAGATGGATGTTAAAAGTGCATTCCTCAATGGCGTTCTCGAAGAAGAAGTCTATGTGGAACAGCCTCCAGGATTCGAGGAGGGTGATTCAAGCAAAGTCTACAAACTGCACAAGGCCGTATACGGACTTAAGCAAGCTCCTCGAGCTTGGTATGAGACGCTATCATCCTTCCTCATCGAATCAGGATTCAAGCGTGGTTCAGTCGACAAAACGCTATTCACTATCAAAGTGAATGAACATATCCTTTTAGTAGAAATTTATGTTGATGATATCATTTTTGGATCTAAATCTCCCATTTTGTGCGAAAAATTTGGTAACCTCATGACCGAAAAATATAAAATGTCTATGATGGGGGAAATGAATTTCTTTCTAGGGTTGCAGGTCAAGCAGTCCGATGAAGGAATCTTCATTAGCCAAACAAAGTACGCACACGAGCTGGTTGACAAGTTTGGTGTCAAAGACAGCAAGCCTGTCAAAATACCGATGCTCTCTGGTGGGAAGATCGACCCGGATCCCGAAGGAAAACCTGCCAACATAACACAGTACAGGGGTATAATTGGTTCATTACTTTATCTAACTGCTAGTCGACCTGATATCACTTTTGCAGTTGGAGTGTGTGCTCGATTTCAAGCTAATCCGAAGGAATCACACCTGGAAGCAGCAAAGAAAATTCTTCGATACATCAAAGGAACCACAAATTTAGGTCTTTGGTATCCTTGTGATGACAATTTGCAGCTTACAGGTTATTCAGATTCTGATCACGCAGGGTGCAAGCTCGATAGGAAATCAACCTCGGGTACTTGCCATTTTCTTGGAAACAAGCTGATTTCGTGGTTTTCAAAGAAACAAACTTCTGTCGCCACCTCCACCACAGAGGCCGAGTACATGGCCGCAGGGAGTTGTTGTGCACAAATTCTGTGGATCAAACAACAACTTAAGGATTATGAAGTTGAAGTCTGTGAAGTTCCTATATTCTGCGATAGCTCGAGTGCCATCGCCATTACTCAGAATCCAGTTCTTCATTCAAGATGCAAACACGTGGATATTCGACATCACTTTATTCGTGATCACGTGGAAAAGAAGAATGTGATTATTGAGAAGATACACACTGATATTCAACGAGCTGATATTCTAACCAAACCCCTAGCCGAAGAAAGATTCAAAATGCTATGTGGAAAGCTAGGGTTATTGAATGTTGAGTCATCAGGCCGATCGTAAGCCTATAGGCCGTCATTTTCTCAAACAGCCTGCCACCTCCTTCAAAAGTTTGTTCGGAACCAATTGGGACCAACAAGCAGGCCGTCTCTATGTAAACAGGCCGATATTAAGGGGGAACAGGCCGTTACCATCTGAACAGGCCTTTACCATCTCAACAGGCCGTTACCATTTCTCCATCAGGCCGATTCAAATGACAGACCGATTCAAATGACAGGCTGTGTCCACCAACAGGCCGTCGTCTATTCAAAAAAAAATCGACATGTGTTCCTCAAATTGAGGGGAAACATTTTTAAGTGATCCATCATTTGAGGGGGAACAAAGGCCGTTATCTGTCTCCAGGGCGTATACTTCGCCAGGCCGATATCTTAAGTCCAGGCAGTTTCACTTCGCCAGGCCGATATCTTAAGTCCAGGCAGTTTCACCTCTCCAGGCCGATATCACAAGGCCAGGCCGTTCTCCGTCACAAGGCCGATATCATCAGACCGATATCAACCTAAATGCAACTGCATTTATGAAGGGAAAATCAAAAGGGCAGTATCACCCTTTTGTCCTATGACTTCCTTAATACGCATTGATTTCTTCATTTATTAATGTTATTTATTTCTCAATGTGTTTCATTATTTAAGAGTCTGATAATTTGCAGAAAATGAGGAAAAAGGGAGTAATGATTACCATTTTTGTAAAACATCCAGTCAAGTGTCAAATATTGACACATTGACCGAGGCTGCATTTAATTCCCTGCCGTCTCTCTGAAAAAGTGCAAGTTATCGCACGTTCTCAATATCTCACGCGCGAATGTGTAACGTTTCACATTTCAGGCGCACCCATCGTGTGGATGAGAATTAAAGAGAGATTTTCACCTTTTCAAATTCGAACAATCACAACCGTTCGAAAATTCTATATATATGGCATGCAGTTTTCTCTCAAACATTACTTACTCACATCATCTTCTTCGAAAAACCTAATTTTTCTCTCTGCAAAAATTCAACCGCCGCCGTCGTGTTTATTTTTCAACTGCTGGTTCTCACTCGTTGCACAAAGATTTCACCGTGGTTTGTGCTATTTCTCTGCTTTTAATCTCATTTTTAAGTATCTGTTACTTATCTATCTATCTCGTTGCAGAAAACCAGCATCCATGGTACAAACATCAACCTCCGGTCGAAAGGAAATGCAGTGAGTTGAAATCGAAGACTTCTTGAAGGCTCGCATCAAATTCGAGCCCTACATGGTGCGCGATAACTTCGGTTTTCGTGATCTTGACTCCATGTTTGCCTTGGTGGAGAAATGCTTTCCATTCCACCAAATCATCTCCACCCGGCCGGCGAAAAGTCTCCCCAAGATTGTATCTGCCTTCTTCTACAACTGGAACGAGGGTGATTCTGTGTCTTCCCACACAGTCTCCCTCGGAACCCAGAACGTCATGCACACCATCAATGTTCTTGACGCCGTTAAGTTCGCCTTCGGTATTGGGGATGGAGGGACGATGCAGCTCTCCGAAATCTCTCGGGATCAACTGCAGCAGGTTGCAAACCGAGTATTGATTGAGCAAAGGTAGTACGTTGCAGTTTCCTTCAAGAGGAACGAGCTCCACCCAAAATACCGCCTCCTGATGGACTTCGTGCAAAAGTGCTTTTTAGGGCACATCGGGAATTACGACCAAATCCCCCCTTTCAAGTTTCAGATCTTGACGGCCGTAATCCTCGACCTGCCCATTAGTTGGGCCAAGTTAATGGTCTCCCTGCTCAGGGATGAGGCCAGGCTGATTGTGTGCGAATCAGAGGGAGAGGCCGTGGTGAAGGTATCTCTTCACAATAATAAACCGCTTCGCCTTGGGACGAAGGCCACCTGCATTATCATTTCCTTCTTCAAAAATAGGAAATGGTCCAATGAGCCGGCCTTCCCCCCTCTGTTTATTCCGAAAGATCTCCACCAGCTGGAGATGGCGATTGGGGTGGCGCCGCAGATTTATTACAACTCCCCAGACAATGTCAGGGTGCACCTCGCCAAGTGCGGTGAATCCAAGGTCGGTTGGAGGATTCCACCTCGACCTGCTCAAAAGAAGAGGAAGGCCGATGTCGACCTGGTCCCCTCTCGCCCTGCCAAAAAGACTCTTCCTGTGAAGACTCCTCCACGGAGGACGCAGTCGGCCTCCGGTGATCCGCCCAGGCCGCTTCACAGGATTCTCCCCATAACCGAGGAATCTGCACCTCGCAGGGAGCCCTCGCCCTCCTCATCGCCCTCCCCATCAGCCGAACGGACTCCATCTCCAGTCCGTTCCGCCGCCGAGCCGTCCGCCTCGAAGCAACGCCCTGCATCTTCTCCGCAGGTCGTTGTTCCCTCTCCAGTGAGATCCCCCCCAGTCCATCGAGCTGGATCCGTAGAGATCCAGGATCTCACTGCTGAAGACTCTCTGTCTTCCCCCATTCGGGACGTTCCCGTGGAGGAGGACGTCGTGCTGCCAATCCAGCCATTCTCTGAGCAGCCGACGTCTGCTGCTCACTCCCAGGTCGCTGCCATGAAGGCCGAGGCTAGGCTGAAGGTCATCGACCTGATGCCAGGGATAGCCCAACTTCCAAAGTCCCTCGACCTCGCCACTCGCCTCCAGTTCTATCTGGATTGTAAGTCGAGTTATTATTTTGTCTTCGAGGCCTTGTTGCAGGTCGTTACTCTCAATGACCTGAAGGTCGAGGAGTTGGCGCTGGAAGCGGAGTTTGGGTTCTTCAATGTGGGGGATGCGGCCTCAAACTTTCGATCTCTTGTGCTGCGCCGCATGAAGGTCGAGGCCAAAATTCTGGGCATCGACCTTCGCCCCCTCTACATCAACTCTCGTGCTCTCTACAACTCCGCCGCAGAAGCTGGAGACGAGTTTGAGTTGATTCAAACTCCGGAGCAATCGCCATCCAGGAATGAGGGTGGTGATCAGCTTCTTGAAGCTGCTGCTCCGACTTCTCAAATTTCAAAGGCTGATGTGGAGGTGGTGCTCGATACAATCTCTGCCAAGCTCGAGTCCATCATCACCAGCCTTCCCGAGCAGATCAAGCAGGCCGTTGCTGAGGCCGCCCGGGTCGATATTGTCAAAGATGCCAAGATCCAGGCCGATGAAGCTGCCAGGGAGCGCGTCACGGACTTTGCCGTGAGATTATTGAAGGAATATACTGACAAGCTCCTGCCTGGCCAGCTCGAGGAACTCAATATGGCGTCCCGCGACCAGATCGGGGAAGTGTTGGAAGATTTGGCCAAGGTCGATGAGCGAGTATCCAATCTGACTTCTTCAGTCTCCAACTCGGCATCGACCTCCAACGAACAAATCAACGCCATTCACGACACCATCTCCTCCCTTCTCAATGGTCAACAGGAGTTGAAGGATGCCGTGACCAAGCTGTAGGAGGAGGATGTGACTCTTCTTTCCCTCATCAAAGCCCTTTCTGATAATGTCGAAAAGGGGGAAGAAGAAAGAGCCGCCGCCGCCGCGAAGAAGAAGAAGCCTCACAAATCCAAAATTCCTTCAACTTCCGTGGCTCCTCCTCCGCCTCCTCAAAAGAAGCCTTCCTCCCAGGCTGTCTCCTCCCAGGCCGTTGCCTCCAAGGCCGTTGCCTCCCAGGCCGATCCAATTTCTCTTCTTGGTGCTGCCGAGGCCGCCGCAGCCAAAGCCCGTCTGGCCAAGCATTCTGAACTTATTTCTGCCATGATTCTGGTCGGGGCGTCGCAGGAGCAGTCCGTTGATCCGGAGGAGCAAAAGCGCTTCATTGCCAAGCGCCGGGCTGATGAAGCAAGGAAGAAAAGGGAGATGGACTGGATCAGCCAGTCCGCCCTCGTTTTGAATGCTGGAGTCCAGCAGCAGGTCGTTGAATGGCTCGACGAATCGCAGAACAACCTGCTGCGGGAGCTCAACAGTTGCTTCATCCTGCTTCACTATTGGATCAAGGACCCCTCACTTCCTGCCGATGTCGATGATGCCTATGCAGCCTACATGCTCAAATTCCCTTACCAAGACTTCATTGGTGAGCTAAGGAAAAAGGCTGCAGAGGCCGGTGTGATGATAAGGGCCCCTGCTCAGCAATATTTCGCGCCCTTACTCCTAGGTGATTCGGGATACTTGGATTATTCCCGAATCGACCAATACATCGCACAGACTGCCATCGGCCTGGGCGTAAATGTTTCAAATTCCGATCCCGACTTCCGCCGAATCAGGGATGGAATTTATGCAAGTATGCAGTCAAAGTCGAGGGAGCAGGTCCAGGAGGAAAGAATTGCAGCCCGTGCCAAGATCCAGCAGATGTAGTTAGATGATTTTGTAATTTTTTGTTATTCATTTATGCTCTCAACCTGTTGTAAATTCTCTATGTACTTTGCTATCGAGCTTAATGAAGCAAAAATCATCTTTCGTCCTGACGACAATATCTCTTTGTCCAGGCAAACTGCCTTTACTGCTTTATTTATTTATGTCATTATCTGCCTTCTTATAATTCCTTATCAACCTTCATGATTAAAAAATTATCAAGCTCTGATACCATCTTTCAGTGTTTAATCTCTTAGGAATTATTTGTAAGGTGTTTGGTTTCGACATCATCAAAAAGGGGGAAATTGTTGGGAACCCCTTGCAGTTTTATTTTGATGATGTTTATCGAAACCACACTTAGGCATATTTTACTTGTTTAGGGTTAAGGCCGATAGATCGACCTGCTACCTGTTAGTGCAGGTCGATGCTCTCTACTGTTCATATGCAAGTTCGATCCACCCTGTAAGAGGAAGGTCGTGTATCAGCCTGCCTCATTAGGATCGAGCTGGCCTTATCCGCCTGTCTATCGACCTTCCCTATCAAGCTTCCAGCCTGTACTGCCTTAGAAGATTTCAAGAGCTGGATTATCAATCAAGGTCGATGCTCCGCCTTCATGGAGCGTCACGACCTGATCCTTGCCACGTCGTGTGCCAGCAAGGACGAATATTCCCAACGGCTAGAAGTGAGTCAGCTTCCAACGGCTAGTGCCACGTCAGGCTGACTCCAACGGCTAGTTTTTCAAAACTTCCTATAAATACTTCAAGCCATATCGGTTTCAAGCACGGGAAACACAAGCTATCAACGCCATATCTCTGCCCAAATCTCTCTCAAAGTTCATATCCATTCAAGTGTTCGAAATCCGATTAGTTTCCCAAACACTTGACAAAGAGAGGTTTTCGATTCCGAAATACACCACAACGACGAAGCGTTCACTGCTGCTTGTCGTTGGTCCAACAACTTCTTCTCCGACAAGTTCGAAGTTAGAAAGTTTGTTTGTGTTCTTCGCCATTGTAGAGTTTAGTCAAGCTCTGTAATTAGCGAAAGGTTGTTTGTACGTTTCAGTACGAAGGTTGTAAGGGTCACGACCCATAACTCGTGTCTAGATATTTTCAGGTTAGATTGTATCTAGAACTGATACTCAGTCAGTATAAATAAGAGAGAGGTTGAATCCAAAGGTAAAGGGATTCTCAGGTCGAGTCGACCTGACGTGGACGTAGGAGGGTTTCTCCGAACCACGATATATCGCGGTGTCTCTCTCTCTCTCTCTCTCTCTCTCTCTCTCTCTCTCTCTCTCTCTCTCTCTCTCTCTCTTTATTTATCGCCCTTATATTTTCTTATCAAACTGACAAGCATCAACCTGCATATTCACGCATCAACCTGCTATCTGTTTTCAGCCTTAAGATTTTTCAAAGAGTTAACCAACCTCCACCAACTTCCGCATTAACAACAGTTTGATAAATCAAGCTTGATACCATACGAGCTTGATAGATCAAACTGCCTCTGATAGGTTCGACCTTGACAATCGACCTTTAGATCGACCTGATTTTCAAAAGTCAAAAACGGTTGGTTATTGGTGTATTCCCCCCCCCCCCCCCCCCCCCCCCCCCCCACATACACCAATTATTCTTTCCCGGGACCAACAGTAATTTATACGCCAAGGAATATACATCATATGATTACTAAAACATAAGTGCAATGCTATATATTTCATTTTATCTCAATTTTATGTAGCGATATTGTACTATAATTTTAGTTAATGAATATTTCATTTTTTTCCTATGATTGCAAATCGTAAACCAAACCGTACCGAACCGTTATAATATGGTTCGGTTTGGTTCGGTTTTCATAGCGAAATGGTTTGGTTTGGTTCTATAAAATGAAAAAACTGCATTTTAAGGTTTGGTTTGGTTTTAACCAATGTTTTTAAAACCGGACCGGACCGGCCGGTTCAACCGGTTCGACCGGGAACCGGCCATGGACCGGTCCGGTTTGGATTGTAAAACCGGAGGTCCATTTGAACCGCTTTTGAACCGCCCGAACCGGTTCGAACCGGTCAAAACCGGATGAACCGGGGCGGTTTTCAGGAAACCGGCCGGTTTTCTCCCTTACCAAAAAAAAAAATATTTTTTGTGTTCAAAGAGATTTGAACCCGTGACCTACTCATTGAAAGACTAGAATTTCACCATCTACACTACATTAATTACTTATACTTAATATAAATGTTATTTTATTTAACAATTGACTAAATAGAAGTATTATTTATTATATTTAATGACTATTTTATCTCTCTTTTTCTGATTCTCAATTATTTTTCAAGAAAACGACCTATTAACGTAATGTGAATCATTCTCATTTATGATAATAAGGATAATTTTACATTTTTTTTAATCTTCATATAGCTACTAAGAATAAAAATTTAAATATAACCAATAAATTTTTATTAAAAAACTATTTTTAGAACATGATATTTAAATTATATTAAGAATAATTTTTTTTTATAGCTTTAATGTATTTTTTACCTTATAAGTTATAAATTTATTCATATTTTTATATATATCATGTATTTATTTATTATTAATATTATTTAATATTATTTTAATTATATAACGGTTCAACCATGGTTTAACCGGTTCAACCAATTGAACCATGACCCGAAAGCCTCACAGGTTCGACGTCCGGTTCGGTTTTTAAAACATTGGTTTTAACGCCAACCCGCACCAAACCAAACCGCGAACACTCCTATCAAAATCTTTGGAGAACGTGAGGTACTGTATTCAAATCTCATTGATTGATAGCAAATCTTATTGATGAAATGGAATTCTGGCATTAAAAAATAAAAATAAAAATTCCACCTCTCTCTACAAGTTTGAGCTTTTAAACGAGACAATTATATATAACAAAGCCCGGCCGTCTAGTTTTCAATTATATATGTGATCGAAAAGCTGAGAATCGATAAGTGGAAGCATATATATATATGTGTGTGTGTGTACCTGGAGCAGAGCAGTCGTGGTAAATGGAGGCAACCATGGCGGTGACTTCTTCCTCCCTTATAGGCCTCAAAGTTGTTGGGTTTATGGAATAGGTACTGTATCCTTCAATGTTTTAACCACTGTGGCAGGTACAATGCTGGATACAAAGAGATAACTTGTCAGGGGTGAAAACTACTATTCTAAACAGTAATAGGACGAATTACAACTCAAATCGGAAATAACAACTGAATGCAACGAAACTAAGTACAAAGGAATGAAATAGCTGAGTCGAGGAAAGCCCTCTTTCCGCAAGACGAGATACGCCCCGGTAGTGCTCTCGGTTTGGCGTATCGTCCCCAAAGATAAAACGGCTTCGTCTCCTCAGTAGTAGCACTGTTTCACTAAAAAGTGTTCGCAATAGAACGAAATCTATCCTAGCACTTAGTAAGTAAAAACCTAAGTCGAATCTCAAGGAAAACTTAACAGAGCAAATAACTGTGTAGTAAAAACAACCTAAACTAAGAAAGCAAGTAAATAGAATTTTTGGGTTTTTGGTTTTTAAAATCCTAGACAAGAAAATAAATAAAAGCAATTAAATCAAAGCAATAAATCTAATCTAGAAAACAGGAAATAAATCGAACTAAATAAACGAGAGAATTAAACTAAAAGAAAATAATTAAACTACCTAGGCAAGAATCGAAAAGAAAGCAATAAAGAAAGCAATAACGAATCTAAGCATGATTAAACTAAATTGAAAATCTGGAAATTAAATAAATAAATTTAACTCTAAGAACTTTGAAAAATGAGAGACTTGAAGACAAAATAAAAACGAATCTAAACTAGACTTTGAAAACCGAACGAACGAAATTTAACTAAAGAAATTAAACAAAGCAATTAAGAAATTGAATCTAAGGTAAAAGGTTGTTCTAATTCGTGCCCTAATGGCCTATATATAATAAGATAGAAGTTCGATTCCAACAAGGAAACAATTAATAAAACACGCCAGACGTGGAGCGGGCGCTCCAAAGGATGGGAGCGGGCGCTCCATAATAGTTGCGCAAATCCTACTTGAACTGTTGACCTGGAGCGGGCGCTCCATCCACCTGGAGCGAGGGCTCCAACGATGCCATGCAGCTCCAACGATGCCATGCAAATCCTTCTGACACTGTGCACGGAGCGAGCCGCTCCAGTCGCTCCGCGCAAATCATCCAGTTTTTCACTCTTATTCCGTCCTTTTCTCGCTCTTTCTCCTTCTCTCGACTCCCATGATCCCTAACAATTAAAATACTCGAAACACCCAAATCATAGCTATAAAGACACAAAACGACTCCGAAACGACACAAAAACGAATAACAAATAACGATTAAAACCTAACATCTAGACACCAATCAAAATCCCCCACACTTAGACCTTTGCTAGTCCTCAAGCAATATAATCACAACTTAGATTCAATTCAAACAACCCAAATCATAGAACATTTAATCATCGGAATCAACAAGCAACGAACGAAGTCACCTTAATCCCAAGTTGCGAACAATCATCATCAACGAACTATGTGGCTTATAAATCAATCCAAGTAAGAGGAAAAGCAATGATACACACATCTCACAAATATCTAGAATCACCACAACCTAGACATCTAGCCTACTTCCCCTTTTTATTCAACTCAACACATATAACTCTCTCTCTTTTTTTTTTTTTTTTTTTTTTTTTTTTTTTAACATGTGAACGTTTTTGGCACATAATTGATGGGTGGAGAAAGGAGCGGGGGCGGTGGAGACAGAGAGTAAACTAGAAAATTCCTTTTCTTGTTGTCGTCGAGGTGTCAAAACGGCCGGTCCGACCGCCCGGCCCGACAACGAGCGGGCTGGTTCAATATTGGCCCGCTCGGAGTTTGGCTCCAAATGAATTCGAAAAGTGTGGATCCTACCATTTTTGGGTATATTCTCTCTATGATTTTGTGCCAAAATCAAGGGTTAATTATAGTTTATAAGAGACAGCCACTAGCATGCCGAAAATCATAAATCATTTTCCTCAAACTTAAATCAATTCGTGCCCCACAATTCATCGAATCATAATATATCACAACTCAAGATTAAACCAACCTAATTCATGCTCAAATCAATTCCAACAACTAAATACTCCATCATCAAATCCTTCAAATCAATCCTAAGTTGTATGCTTATATAGCTCGAACACAAACAAATTTCTAAGTGGGGAAAAACAAACAAAAACACAAAAGCACAAACATGTCAAAAGTGATAATTTTCACACACCCCCCCACACTTAAAATCATGCAATGTCCCATTGCAAGAAAATAAATAAGAAGAGAGAAGAAAACTTATCGCTTTTGACGACCACAATCGGCAAAAAAATCGGAACCTTGATCGATCCCAAGAAATGCAACCTACAAAACAAACAAAGACAAAAATACCAAACAAGCGTAATATCTCCTAAAATGACAAAAACAAGAAAAATAAAAATAAAGAAAAACAAATAGCTATCAAGGGTGAAAATTACGAGGATCATTTGGATCATTAGGATCCCAAGGTGCCTGAGAAGAAGAAGAAGTAGCACGGAAATCGGTACACCTCGAAAGATGGCGCTCGATGTCATAGACCCTATTCTCAACCCCTTGGACTCTCGTCCCCATGGTCTGCATCTGAAGTCCCAAATTCTCCATAATAGTCATCATCGACTGAAATAGAGTGGCATGGGAATCCAATCTCTCGAACAACCCGGTCTGAAACGTATTGAACCCCTCTTGATATGTCCGAAAGTACTCGGGGGGTTCCTCGGGTTGTGCAGCTCTGGCTCCTTCATCCATGTCATCCCCTTGAATTTCTTCGTGCTCGGCCGGTGCTCCATGGATGGCAATGTAGTTCTTGACCGAACTCCGCAGATGCCATAGCTTGAACTGAGTAGGGGAAGCTAAGTATGAGCCATTGATGAGCTCAGCTGGGGTAATCTCCCGGCTTGGGACAAGAGACATCGGAGGGCTGGGATAAAATGGAACCGCCATATAACGAGTTATCCCCGTAGCTATCTGAGAGAGGGCTGGATGTGCATTGTGCCTCGACTGGTTGCCTATAATCTGGTTCCATATGAAATGGGAAATGCTAACCTGCACATTATTCTTGGTAGCCCATAACAAGTAACACTCTGGGCCACTAACCTTACTTCCTTCAACCTTTCCTGTTACATTGAATGCTAGAAAACGATGCAATAGTAATAGAGAATTATCACGAATAAACATAGCAGGAGCACCCTTCTGACCCCAGTTATTACACCCAGTCAAATCCTTCCATGCAGCAATATAATTAAAATCATGAGGCACAAATTGAGAAGCATCATCAGAATAGTGGAAACCGAAAATCTCATGCATACGATAGCAAGAAACTTCACAGAAGATACCACCCAAATTACACAGAAAAGCAGTCTCATCCTCTTGTCATCAGTATTCTTCCCTAATCTAGCAGTACACAACATTTCCAAGCACAATATATCATGCCCCTCCCATTGGTTATTAAAATACTAGGTTAAGCCTAGGACTTCTAAATATTCAGCAAGCGAATTCCCTAGGCGTAATCCCTCAATAAACGTAGGTGAATAATGGCGAGGGGCAACAATTCCATATTTCGGAGATGAAGGTACTGATTTGTTACCTCATAACCGTCCTCGGTATCGAAGGGAACATGAAAAGAGACGCCGTATTCTCCCGGTGTAATCCCTCCAGTTGGACGAACTCGCATCCGAGCGGCGAATGGCAGATTGGACGATGCCGCTCCAACAACCGGGGCTGCTCTCTTTCTTCTAGACATGGTAGGACCTGAGAATTAGACAAAAACGAAAGAGAAACGTAAAAAGAACAAAAGAAAAACAAAAGAAAATTCGAATTGAAAATTGGCGGCGACTGTGCGCAGGCCTCCTGGAGCGGGCGCGCGTTGATTCTGGAGCGGGCGCTCTACGCTGAAGAATGGCGCGGGCGCTCCTGGCAACAGGAGCGGTCGCTCCGGCAGGCAAAGGCGGTGGCGCGGGCTTCTGGTGTTGCCGCTGACGGCGAAAGTGACGGTGGCAGGCGGTGCGGCGGCTCCGGTGCAGAGGGAAATCGGTGGTGCAGGCGGGTATGGTAACGTCCGGCGACGACGATTGGTGACAGAGGCTCCGGTGCAGTGCAGGTGGTCCGACGACGGCTCCGGTGATGGTCGGCGGCGGCTCCGGTGGTGGTGGCAGCGGCTCCAGTGGTGGTAAAGATTGAAGGAGGAGAGAAATTGGGGCTAGGGTTCGTGCACAAGTATAACAAAAGAAATTAGAATGAAAAATAGAAAAGTAAAGAGAAAATATACCTGGCTCGTAGAGGTGGAGCGGGCGCTCCGAGTGGAAGGAGCGGTCGCTCCGTATAGAACTCGCTGAAAAATTCAACTCCAACATCAGTGGAGCGAGCGCTCCACTTCATGGAGCGGGCGCTCTAAACCTGGCTCGCTCAATTTTTTTTTTTTATACCTGGCTCGTAGAGGTGGAGCGGGCGCTCCGAGTGGAAGGAGCGGTCGCTCCGTATAGAACTCGCTGAAAAATTCAACTCCAACATCAGTGGAGCGAGCGCTCCACTTCATGGAGCGGGCGCTCTAAACCTGGCTCGCTCAATTTTTTTTTTTTAATACGTGGGTTGCCTCCCACCAAGCGCTCTTTTAACGTCATTAGCTTGACTTACAAAAATTCAATCAAGAAGAAAAAGAAGGGGGATCGTAGATAAAAATGGTCTCGACCGTTTGAGGCAACGTCTCTCCTTTGATGTACGGCTTCAAACGTTGCCCATTAGCTAAAAATATGTACCCCGACTCTTCATTCTTGATCTCCACAGCTCCACGGGGAAAAACTCGAACTACCGTGTAAGGACCTCCCCATCTAGACTTGAGCTTGCCCGGAAAGAGACGATGGCGAGAATTGCAAAGAAGTACCTTCATCCCGGGCTTGAACTCCTTATAGGCAATCTTCTTGTCATGGGACCTCTTCACCTTATCCTTATAGATCTTCGTATTCAATGCAGGTGGCGAGTTTTCCTCTTCTACTTCATCAATCTCCTCCAAATCCCGTAGACGTTGCTCGATGTCCTCTTCCTCATCCACACAACTAAAGAACTCGTCATCCTCTTCTTCAATGAGCTCTTCAAGACCTGCTACCCTATTAAAATCCTCACAAATATTTTCCTCAACAAGAGGGTTAGCAAGCTTAACATAAGAACAACTATGAAGAGAGGAAGTAGGAATAGAAGGAGAGTTCCGAAATACCGAAAATGTCACTGAACCTCCTTTGCCGGCCATGCTCAATGTTCCGGAGCCAACGTCGATTCGAGTTTGAGTAGTAGCCATGAAAGGTCGTCCTAACAAGAGAAGAAGACCTTTCCCACTCCTAGCTCCTCGCCCCACGTCAAGCACAACTAAATCGGCAAGAACTTGAATACCTCCCACAAAGTAAAGCAACATCTTCCATAATTCCCAAGGGTCGACTCAAAGAACCGTCGGCTAACTCGATGTAATAATCTGTGGGCTTAAGATCCCTTGAACCCATTCTTTCATAAATCGAATAAGGCATCAAGTTCACCGTTGCTCCTAAATCCAACATACCCGACACACGATCCCCATTATCCAAACTAACATGTAATGTAAAACTTCCGGGGTCACCTTGTTTCGGTAGAGATGAGAGATGACCGGTCGGGGTAAGTGGGGTGTGAGAACGAATTCGGCTTGCTTCGATGGCGGCCACAGTGTGACTCTTCATTTGCTTGTCTTCGCCTTGCATCTTATTCTTCAATCTGCTTGGGAAAGGGATGGGAGGGACGTAAGGATTGGGAGCCTTATGAA
Source organism: Thymus mandschuricus (assembly GCA_029379335.1). NCBI lineage: Eukaryota > Viridiplantae > Streptophyta > Magnoliopsida > Lamiales > Lamiaceae > Thymus > Thymus mandschuricus. The sequence continues at coordinate 4,022,801 of CM057074.1, forward strand.
AGATGGCCTCCTCCTTCTTTTTCTCCTCTGTTTCGGTGGCTGGAGGCGTAACAGGGGACTGGAGCGGGCGCTCCGTTTGTGGGAGCGGGCGCTCCAAGTGCGCCTCGCACAAATTCTGATTCTTGGTTAGAGGGAGCGGGCGCTCCACTGTCTGGAGCGGGTGCTCCAAGTGTTGCTCGCTCCGGAATTCCTGTCGCTGGAACGGGCGCTCCATGATCTGGAGCGGGCGCTCCGATGCTCCTGCGCTGACATTGCTTCTCGACGGGGTCCAGCTGCTGCTCGGGCCCCTACATTCATTAGCAGGGCCTGTTCCTCGTATGATGACACCATTATCCACTGTTTTCCCATTCCTCAACACCGAAATTGATTAAGCTTGATAAGTTGGCGGATGTTGGGGCGGAAAAGGTGAATAAGGTTGTTGAACCTCGTTGGCTTGTTGAGGTTGACTACCTTGGCTCGGAATCCTCCCCGTTTGATGTTGAATCAGGTTCATTGTCCCAGAAATTTGCCCAAACGCCGTCTCGAGCCTCTTGATAGTGGCATCCTGAGCTTCTCGGGCCAACTTGGCTTCTTGAATGAAGGTTGCAAGGTTTTCATCAACTGGAGGCTTTTGAGGAGGGCCTTGGGGACGAGGATTTTGTGGATGAGGTGGAGGATATGGCGATGAAGGGTAATAAGGAGGAGGTGGTGGATAGTATGGATTTGGTGGATATGGAGGAGGATAATATGGTGGTGGAGAGGAGTAGTATGAATTTTTAGGAGGGTAGGGATTATTATAAGGAGGGGAGCGACGATTTTGAAAATTCGGGTTCGTACCTTGCCCTTGAGGTGGTGGTCCTTGTGGCATGTAACCTTGGGCGGCATAGACCTCGGCTCCTCCTTCGTATGTGAATGCTCCCATATTTTCACAAACCTCCTTGATATGACCTAGCTCTTCACATATATCGCACCGGTCCGGCTTCCTATTCTCCACTTGAGGTGCCGGTGCGTTCTGCTTCATCTTTAGATTCTCGAGATCTCTCAACATATCGGCCATCTGTTTCGTCATGTCAGGGCTCATCGTGACTGCTTTTGCCTCCATATTCCTTGGCCTAGATGACTTTTGTTGGGAACTGGCGGCAAGAGTCTCGAAAATCTTCTTCATGTCATCGGCTGTCTTGACCGCAATGTTGCCTCCGGCCGACCTGTCCACCATAAATTGGCAGGTCTGGTTCAATGCATCGTAGAAGTACTGCCAAATTAGCTCAGGAGCCATCTGATGGTGAGGACATTGTTGAAGTAAGTCCTGAAATCTCTCCCAAGTCTCTTGAAATGGCTCGTCGTGGTCTTGAGAGAAATTCATGATTTGCGACCGCACCTCCTGAGTCTTGCGGCTGGGATAATACTTCAAAATAAACTTCTCGCACACCTCATTCCATGTGCGGAGAGATTCGGCTGGGAGCGACAGATACCATGACTTTGCCCGATCCTTCAGAGTGTAGGGGAAACACTTCATCTTCAGGTTGTCCTCCGTAAGGCCTGATAGTGGAAAAGACTGCACGACGGTGCAGTACTCCCGAATGAACGTCAGTGCATCCTCGTTGGCCAATCCGTGATAGGAAGGGAGCAATGCCAGGTGGTGTTGTTTCAGCTCGTGATTTCTGACCGCTTCCGTCAGAACAATCGCCGAAGTAGTGGCAGTGAAGGTAGGGCGAGCAAAATCTCCCATATATCGTGCCATCGCTTCGGTCTCAGCAAACAATAGGACTAGTCCGAAGTCCTTGAGATCAACTTCTTCCTCCTTCTTCGCGGCTAAAATCGCCTTCCTTTGATGGATGTTGTCGAAGTAGGGCGCTAAATTCCTTTGAAGACTTCGGCGACCATGCATAAACAACACTCAACAAAAGGGTTAAACGCACCGAGTGGGAGAAACAAGAAATCGAATAAAAAGCAAATAAAATAAAAATAAAAATAAAATTCTACACAATTAAATAGCCTAAAGTTTTCCCCGGCAACGGTGCCAAAATTTGTTTCACTAAAAAGTGTTCGCAATAGAACGAAATCTATCCTAGCACTTAGTAAGTAAAAACCTAAGTCGAATCTCAAGGAAAACTTAACAGGGCAAATAACTGTGTAGTAAAAACTACCTAAACTAAGAAAGCAAGTAAATAGAATTTTTGGGTTTTTGGTTTTTAAAATCCTAGACAAGAAAAAAAAAATCAAAGCAATAAATCTAATCTAGAAAACAAGAAATAAATCGAACTAAATAAACGAGAGAATTAAGCTAAAAGAAAATAATTAAACTACCTAGGCAAGAATCGAAAAGAAAGCAATAACGAATCTAAGCATGATTAAACTAAATTGAAAATCTAGAAATTAAATAAATTAATCTAACTCTAAGAACTTTGAAAAACGAGAGACTTGAAGACGAAATAAAAACGAATCTAAACTAGACTTTGAAAACCGAACGAACGAAATTTAACTAAAGAAATTAAACGAAGCAATTAAGAAATCGAATCTAAAACTAAATCAAGTAATTAAAGCAATTAAACGAAAGCAATAAATAACTTACGAAAGTAATGAAGAACGAAGAACTTGAACTAAACGAAGAAGTCTTGAAATGAATTGCAACGAACTAAGAATTCGGATCCGAACAAAAGAAAGCAATAAAAACTAAAGCTAAAATATTTAGAACTGAAAAACTAAGGTAAAAGGTTGTTCTAATTCGTGCCCTAATGACCTATATATAATAAGATAGAAGTTCGATTCCAACAAGGAAACAATTAATAAAACACGCCAGACGTGGAGCGGACGCTCCAAAGGGTGGGAGCGGGCGCTCCATAATAGCTGCGCAAATCCTACTTGAACTGTTGACCTGGAGCGGGCGCTCCATCCACCTGGAGCGAGCGCTCCAACGATGCCATGCAAATCCTTCTGTCACGGAGCGAGCGCTCCAGCCGCTCCGCGCAAATCATCCAGTTTTCACTCTTTTACCGTCCTTTTCTCGCTCTTTCTCCTTCTCTCGACTCCCATGATCCCTAACAATTAAAATACTCGAAACACCCAAATCATACCTATAAAGACACAAAACGACTCCGAAACGACACAAAATAAACTTGTTGATGAATGCTCTCTCATGCTCCTATATATAGGCATATCAAACTCTAGGGTTTTTGGACTCTTGGCCGTCAAAGGCCCATTAGGTGGAGTAAGAGACGTTCAAAATGTATCTCCTAAATTAGTGGATTGATATGCCCGAGATTCTAGGGATTACACCCGAGATTCGCGGGATGTTGCCGTTACAGCGCCTGTCACGGCGGCGATCACAACGGCTGGATCATTGGGCTGCCTGCTCGGCCCAATAACATTTTACTTCCTTGGCCCAAAATAAATGAGACTCAAGGCAAGGCCCAAGCACGGGAGACCTGTCTTTACTCACTTAATCCACTTGTTAATAAGCCCACTTGTTTAGTTACTTTTAAACAAGATTGGAGAGTGTTAATTCTCCAATGTGGGACAACAACACTTCATAATGAAGTCACTCCACCAACACTTTGATATAATATATCTCACTCACCAAATATATATATTGGATTTGAGCATATAATTATATCACATTAATCTACTCCTCGAGAAGATTAATACTACGATATTTAGTCTCACAATCGAGTTAAATATCCACTCCATATTATTGATCAAATGCCAATAATATCCAACAATCCCCCACATGAGTGAGATAGTCATTGTGCAAATGCATGCAATGCATAAGCTCAGTCCTCAAGAGGTATTAAAGTATTAGGATAGGTAGTTTGTGGCTTTGAACCTTCCGTAGTCAACATCATCGGGTACACAGGCGGACTACTAGCGCGATGCTTTGAATTATTCCTCCACGGCGTGCACCGAGACAACGATGTTAACACTAGAACACCTCAACCTCATCTGTTCTCACGTTTTGTATCCTTTTCGGCCTTGGATACCCCTTTGGATTCAAGTGACCTTACGTAGTCAATTGAGATAATCCCTGATGTGATCAATTGTCTCATGGTATTATGTCGTCGACGAATATGTCGAGACTTACCATTATACAAACCACTCTTTGCTCTGCCAATAGCAGCTTGACTATCACAGTGAATCATCACTGGCGGCAGTGGTTTAGACCAACATGGAATGTCATCTAGGAAGTCTCTTTGCCACTCGGCTTCTTCCCCAGCTTTATCCAAAGCTATAAACTCGGATTCCATGGTGGACCGGGCTATACACGTTTGTTTCGTGGACTTCCACGAGACAGCACCACCCCCAATGGTAAACACATATCCACTTGTTGAATTTGAATCTTTATTGTCGGATATCCAATTCACATCACAGTACCCTTCAAGTACTGGGGGGTATTTCAAATAATGTAGCCCATACTGTTGAGTATACTTTAAGTACCTCAACACACGGATCAGAGCAGTCCAATGTTCCTTGCTCGGATTGCTCGTATACCGACTCAATTTGTTCACGGCACATGCTATGTCGGGTCTGATAGGGACTAATATCAGCCTCATTATGCAAATAAATTAAGTTGCTAGAAAAAATACTCTTCCCATAATTTTGGGATATCCACTCAAAAGACAGTTAATATTAAAATACTAAGACATCATACTCCTCATAGCAATGGAGACAATTCCTCTTAAAAGGAGTTGTCACCAGCCGCATATTAATGTCGAATGGAAGTTAAAACCATTCTCTTAAGACGTTAGATACTACGATTAATACAGATACCTCGTCAGGATGAAGGGTGGCAATTTATGACTAGAGTCAGGTTTCGCATCTGTTCAACACAGATGCCTGAGCTCGCATAAGATGCTGTAAGGATCTGCCCAGACCCTAACTTATGCAAAAGTCGCAACCATCTGCTAGGAATGAAGGATCTGCACAACACATTATCCGCATGACTCTATATGCTCTAGGGTGAGGACCACCGAATTGATGACGGAGGAGAATCTTGTCTCCATAGAAATTCCCTTTCTGTCCTCTTCCCGCGTGAATGGTCACCTTTTCACCCTCTTCACATCTATAAATACTGGGTATTCGCACACCTTGTCATCAATAATCATCACAACACAACTCTTCATACACATACACGCACTCTGCATACTATTCCATTCATTCTACGCACCCCACTACGAGCTCTTTAGAGCTCAAGCCGTCAAAACTCTCCAAGGTCTTCCATCGGAGAACTTCACCCACCATCATCACCATTTTCCTCCTTCTCGTCGTCAAGAAGAGTCTTTCGCCTGCCCATACCATCTCAAGCTCAAGGTATAATTCTCGTCTCTAAGAGAAGACAAAGCTTTGTAGAGCTGTATGCTCTTCACTTCCTTCTCCCTTCACCCTCACTTCTTTTGTTTTCCACTTAAATGAGTTCTAAACTCCCTAGATTCGACTGGTTTATGGCTAGAATTACCCTTTATTTAAGCACGTAGCTCGATCTTTACTCGCTATCTTTACACGAACAATGCTGTTTACGAAATCTGTATAAAACCCATGTTTATGGCTAATAAAGCCGCATAAATCCCTTACTCTTTGCGATTATAATCCTTTATCTATGAATGCTCTTTGTGAATATGATGAACAATCACTCAAATTGTTGTGGATCTTCGACCCGGATCTATCAACTGGCACCGTCTGTGGGAAAATATTGAGACTAAGAGGTCGATTTCCCCTGTTTTATGCGAAATTCTAGCTTGTTGTGATAATGTTGGCTGATGATTTTCTTTTATCATTTCCTTATGTGAAGAATATGAGAAAATTGGACATTAGAGTGAATGGGTATGATGTATTCGCTGTTCAGTCTGCAGAAATTTGGGTGCAAATATTATTGCCTGATTTTTAGTAAGCCTTTCATGATTATGAGCTGTGGAATGTAGCGTGATTCTTAGATTGTGCTCTCTGTATAGCAAAAATTGTGATGGATACCCTGCTAAAGGGAAACTCAAGTTTGAGCTATTCGTTCTTTTTCCTTATATGTGAGTTTAAATCCACTATCTGCAAATGCTGTTAGAATTGTTGAGTATGGAGCATTGCCCTCCGCAATAGCTTGGGAATTTTAGCTGATTGTAATGGTACACTTAGGAACTTGCTCTGTTACTCCCCTGTTGCTAGAAACGCTCGAGAATAGGGGCAGTAGAATAAGGGAATATTGAATGTCAGTTTGATGTTGTTCTTAGAAAATCTGAGCATGAATATCATGAATCCATTCTAGCTGCATTGTTTATAACAGCAGGTTAAAGGAATCGGAGGTGATTTCGAGATCATATTTTCCTTACAATATAAACTGTGATAACTAAACTGTTTTATCTGTTAAAATCCAAAGGTTGTGGAGAATCTAAAGGAAAGCTGAATCCAAAATTTGCAGCAATTTCAGAACGCATTTCAGTTCACCTTTTGAAATTGGTGAGTTTATGACTCTGTCAACTATCTCGGAATGTGAAATTAACTTAAGGGTCCTGAGGGATTGGTGATGATAGAGGAAGCATCATCTCTCAAGCTAGTTATATGCCCCTATATTGCTATGAACCCAGAAACCCCCGAGTAAAAACATTAAAAAGCGGAGAGCTGAAGATGACAAGGTCACCCCATTCACTTTGATGAAGGGGCCCAGCATCTGAAAGCAGAACCTCCCATAAACCCTCAGAAGCCCTGTCTAACAGGCAACACCCTCAGAAGCCCTGTCTAACAGGCAATACCCTCAGAAGCCCTGTCTAACAGGCAACATCTGCATAAGCCCTATCTAATAGGCAGCACCATCGTAAGCCCCATACAATGGGCAACACCCCCCATAAGCCCTATTTAATAGGCAACACTTGCATAAGCCCTATCTAATAGGCAGCACAAGCCCTATCTAATAGGCACATCCTCACAAGCCCTATATAATAGGCAAATATCATCCATCAAGCCCTATCTAATAGGCGACACTCTCGTAAGCTCTATATAATGGGCAGAACTCTTCACAAGCCTCATTCAATGGGCATCATTCTCATAAGCCCCATTTAATAGGCAATATTCTCATAAGCCCCATTTAATAGGCAATATTCCCATAAGCCCCATATAATGGGCAAAATTTTTTGAAGCTCTATCCCACAAGCCATATATTCAAAAGCCCTACACAGTAGGCACCCTCTAAAAAACCCTACGAAGCTAGGCATTATACCTAAGGACCTGCATAATCAGGCACCCTGCAGTGAGTCCTATGAGATAAGAGACTGCATGAGCTTTAAAAGGCTCCCACCACGATTAAATCCTTATCAGAAGCCTTACTTAGAGAGCTATATCAAAATGGTCATCGTAACATCAAGTCATGTCTTGCAAAAAACAGAAGTCATATATTTCTATATCATATTGGCGGAAAGCCACCCCTAAAGAAGCCCTGAAAAGAGCAGGCGATATTCGCTAAACTTACCACAAATGATCCCCAACTACAAAAGATTTGTTAAAAATAAATCACATATACTCCTCAAGCCTCTTCCCGAGAGCACTTGAAATTAATCCTCTCAAACATTTGCAGAACCTTGCAAGGATGAATATTGTCCCAGACGCTGCTTCAAAAGAAGCTAGCCAAGCTACTGGAAACCCAGAAAATTCTCTACTTGGGAATAAAGGGAAGGGCACTGTGATAACTGAAGCCAGTGTCAACATGGAAGCTCAGTTCTCTCCAACCATGCTTCGCCAAATGAAAGCGCTAGTAGAAGGCGTGGTCGAAGGGGCTGTCGAGAAAAGACTTCACACCTTGGGAATAAACTCCTAAACCCCAGATCCCCCGGGTGAAACCCAAGAGGGTGGAGGAAGCAAGAGCACCCCCGCAGTGCGCAAGCAGAAGCCTATAAACCCGAGCACAAATCAAGAACTGGTCTCAAAGTTGCCTCCCATAGTGGATGAGACAGAGGAGGGATTTTCTACCGATTGGGAATCCCCAGATGAAGAGGGACCTGAGGAAATTAAAGGGAACCTCAATGAGAATACTAATAATACATCGGCCAAGAAGTATGCCCAGCAACAAGAGCAGATGAAGCTCCTGGCAAAAGAAGTAAAAAGGCTAAAAGAGCAAAAGAAAGCTGCAGAAGGGACCTCAAAGGAAACAGAGGCAAGTGAAAGAGAAATTTGCAATCTAAGTGAAGAAGAAAACCATAAACACTTTCCCAACGACATGAGTAAAGGAAACAAGTCGGAGCTTTTCTCCTTATATATCAATGAGAATAGTCCATTCTCTGTAGATATTCAAATTGATCCTGTTCCCAGCAACTTCAAGACAATCCCTTGCGAGTATCAAGGGAAGGGAGACCCTGAAGAACATTTGATGAAATTTGAGAGCTTATGCCTCCTCCATCAGTATTCAGAGGGTGTCAAGTGCAGAGTATGCCTCACAACCCTATCGCGGACCGCCCAACATTGGTTCAAACAGCTACCAAAAGCTTCTATCCACTCCTTCATGGATCTGAGGGAAGTTTTCCTCCAGCAGTTCGTCAGCGCTAAAAGAACTACCAGAAATTCTCTGCATTTGACAACCATCAAGCAGGGTGCCAATGAGAGTCTGAGAGACTATATGAAACTATTCAACGAGGTTGTCCTGGAAATACCAGGAGTAGAGCCGAAGCTAAAAGTGCATGCCTGTGTAGATGGCTTGAAACCGGGGCAGTTTTTTGCTTTTCTCATCAAAAAGGAAGCCACCTCTTTCTAAGAGCTATTGACAAGAGTTCAAAAGAATATCCATATGGAGGAAGCCCTAAGCAGCAAGAGAGCCGAATTGGCTTCCCAAAGGGAAAGGAAGCCGGAAGAAAGGAAAAGGACAGCCCCAGATGCCAAGAAAACTGATAAAAATGAAAGATTTCTGAGATCTTTTACTCCGCTCATCAAGCAACCTGTTGACTTACTAGAAGTGGTTATGAAAAAACCAGGGGTCCAGATCCCCGCTGGATATAGGTAGACACCAAGGAATCCGCCTTCTGAATGGTTCTGCAAATTCTATAATGACTTTGGCCATACGACCAATGACTGTAGAAATTTAAGGATTGCCATCGAGGAGCTAATCCAAGAAGGAGAACTATTGGAATATGTCAAGAGGGAGACAGAACAGAACAAAAGGCGCAAAGAAGCTCCTGAAAAATCACCTGATGCTAACCAGGGACCAGAGCCTAAGGGCGTTATCAAAATGATATATGGAGGACCAACCATGGGAGATTCCAACATAAGTAGAAAAGCATCTGACAGAGAATTACATATGCACGAAAGACATGGGGTCTGGAAGGTCGAAAAAGGCCTACCCCCACCAGAAATTTCATTTGGACCCGAAGATGATCAAAAGGTAACTCATCCATATGACGATGCCTTGGTCATCACAGTGGAGATAGAAAGGTATCAAGTCCAAAGGGTCTTTGTGGATACAGGAGCCGCAGTTAACGTTATATTTGAGAGCTGTTTCAGTCAAATGAGTTTCCAGAAGCCTTTGAGTGGAGTAGCCACGACTCTGCATGGCTTCTCAGGAGACCCTGTAATGTCATTGGGGTCAATCGACTTGATGCTCACCCTAGGTGAAGGACCTATGCGGGTATCAAAGGCAGTCACCTTTCTGGTAGTGCGGCAACCATCTTCTTATAATGTTATTCTAGGGAGAACTGCCCTAAACCCATTCCAAGCAGTGGTTTCCACTTACCATCTGATGATGAAATTCCCTGTGGGAAGCCAGGTGGGACAGGTGTCGGGGGATCAAAGGGTCTTGCGAAAATGCTACATCCAATCGGTGCAGGCGGGAGAAGCCAGGAAAAGGCCGATAGCAGAACCTGTTGGCAATGAAGCTGAAACGAAACCTGAAGAAAAGAGGCTTAAGGACTTGACTCCGGTAGAAGAAAGCCATAATCTCTCCTCTTCAATGGAGCACTTGCTGATTGCTTGCACCAATCCCTCTGAAGGGCTCCTATTATCCAGAAGCCCAGACAAGAAGTCGCTCCAACAGGTCAACGAAAGCAAAGGATTTGAAATTAAAACAACAAGCACATGCCACGCTCCAATTATGAAGGGGCAGTGGGAAACCTTGATGGCCAAAGCAAGGGCAAAAGTCAAAGGCTCAACCGAAATGCCAGATCAAGGGAATGTCGAAGAGACAACAAGCAAGGGAAAAGGTAATACCTTCGAAATATGCAAGGAAAGCTAAGAGCTGTTCTTGGGAAGAAGAAAAATGCGATGAGATCATGACCCTTACCCATTTTTGAAACTTTTTTATCTTATGATTAGTCGATATGAGAAAAACACAGAACCATGCCTCCTTATTTTTAAATCAGTATGTTTCGCAAGTTGTTAGCTCTAAAATGATGAGTAATTCCTTTGGTTCCTTACGCCTCACTTGGGGGGGGGGGGGGGGGGGGGGGGGGGGAGTAGGGGGTACCCTACATCCCAACATATGTGCTCCATTATCTTAAAATGCTTTTAGCACATCCCCATACTCGTATTCCATTATTTAAAAATGTTTTTAGCCTGTATTCTATTACCTCAAAAGGCTTTAGCAGGAGGAACATGGCAAGTAAAAACAAGACAAGGAGTCATATAAATAGAAGGGGGTACCCTACATCCCAACATTAGTGCTCCATTATCTTAAAATGCTTTTAGCACATCCCCATACTCGTATTCCATTATTTAAAAATGTTTTTAGCATGTATTCTATTACCTCAAAAGGCTTTAGCAGGAGGAACATGGCAAGTAAAAACAACACAAGGAGTCATATAAATAGAAGGGCAACATCCCAAATTGATAGGAGGTAATAAAATCATATCAAAAGCGGGGCCTCAAATAGTACCCAGCCAAAATTAGAAAGGAGTAATATTGTTTATGCCCCACCAGCACTATTTTAGGGCTATGAAAAACACACCCCGTTACAAACACCAAAAAATTAATATTGCTTTAAGACACCCCATTAACAGCAGCAAGATCAAAGAGAAGGGTCTGAGGCAGAAGCCAGATCCTTAGAGCTAAACGAATGAGAAGATGAAGCCTGATTCCCAGAAACAGAGGGAGTCTTAGCCGAATGCAAGGGAAATTCACCCTTGGGATGATCCGCTGGAATATCCAAGGCATCCTTTTTCCCAGAATCGCTCGCCATAATCGGCAGAGTGCGTACTACAGAAGTAGTTTCCTCATGTAAAGGGGGGCATAGAACATCCTCCTTTCTTAGCTCCTAGCAGGGAAAAAGAATAGCTAAGCAAAAATTAATAATAAGCTGATAATGGGTGAACTTAGCCACAACGAAAGCAAGAAAAACACCTCATCGAAGGCCTTTTTCATAAGCCGCATGACAGTGGTGTCAGGAGGAAAGAGAGGAAAAGGGGGAGCATCCCAGGCAGGAAGATCCTCGAAGGATTGAACAGGTTGACGAGGGACCTCGGAAGCCTCTCTTAGTACGGACATGAACCAAGGTTCTCCGGTAGGAAGGAAACAGTTCCTCCTAAGGGCCTCGGGTTTTGTCACGAACATATGCACTATGGGTCCCAAGTTGATATCGGCAGCTCGCTCAGGGACGCCCAATTGATCACAGCATTCAAAGACAACATCAGCAGCCCAGCTCGTGAGAGGATCTATAATTCGTGCCCAAAAATAGGGAGAATTGATAAACGCCTCAGGCAATTGCTTCACCAAAGAATCTATAAAAGCCTGACCATATGGAGACATTAAGAAGTTAGGCCGGCAAGCTTGTATCCCCATGGAAATGACTTCATCTGAGCCTTTCTTTATCCCCTTAATGAAAGAAGAAATATGGGAACGTTCCAACTCTTGCTCATGAGTGAGAGTTAGTTGTTCTACTTGTATAGTGAAGTCTGCCTTCGCTTCCAACGCTCGTTCTAATGAAGCTTCTAGGGCTTTATCTAATTCCCTCACTCGCTCCGATAATGAAGCCAGGCACAGTTCAAGAACATAACAATATCTTTCCTTGTCACGAAGACAGTCTTGAAGATCACGAGCCTTAACTTGAAAACGTGTTGGGAATTGTTAAGGATCACATGTTAAGGGGGAACTCATATGGGACACTTTGAAGTGAGTACATATTTGTTTTGATTTGATCACAAAACCCCTAAGTATCCTATTCCCAAGCGAACCACTTTGATCTAGAATAGGTTAGAAATTTTTTGTAAGCCTATACTGTTAGGATGGCTTTATTTTTGCTTTAGTCGCTTAGGTTATTAGACTGCAGAAATTTCAAGTGAAGGCCACTCGCTTGAGTGCGTGTTCCAATCGAAGCGAGTCTACCCAGCCGAAGCAAAGCGTGCCGAAGAATAGCGAAGCGAAGCGAGCGCAACAGTAGATTCAAAGCGAGTCTGCCAAAGCGAAGCAAAGCGAGTGCTACAGTAAAGATGAAGCGAGTCAACACGGAGTCAATAAATACTAAAAGCGGACACTCGGGAATTTATTCTCTAAAGTACCCGCTACAGTATGACTCTGAAGCGACTCACTTAAAGCGGACGCTACATTTCTAAAGCGAAGCAAGCCCCTACCTAACAGAAAGCGACAGCACAGTTCCCGCTCCTATTTTGAACTCCTGTCAACTAAAGATCGTCGCATTAATTGCGAGATCTCCACGTGTCGAATGAGGAGAGGAGCAGCGGAGTTGACTGCCAGGCCGACAAGAGCGCCACAACAGTACTGGCCCGCTCCAGTTACTGTTAAGTTTGGAACTTAGCCATTTTCGGCAAAGGGCCAAAACTGCGCGCCTGAAAAGCTATCTGCCTTTGCAAGTACTGTCGAGAGGAGGAGGGACAAGGCCACCTTCCAAGCAACGGATCTCAGCCAAACCTCCGCCTATAAATAGTGAAGGATGAAGACGAAGAGAAGTAGAACACTACTTGAGTATTAAGCGCCTACTGCAAACAAACACTCCCAGCCTTTGAACATTTCATCGAGTCTTTGTTTCCAAGTGTTCTCCAAGTTCCAGCCTCATCGGAACTTGTCTTCGCAACCTTCACACCTAGAATTCTAAGCCCATTCCATATCCAAGCTTAGAAGAAGAGTTCTAGCCATCTTTGCACTTGTTGTAAAGAAATCTTCATTAGTGTGTCTGTCGAAACAGAAAACCCTAACCCTAAAGTTCAGTTAGGTTTTGTGTTCGTCGTAGAAAGGTTGTGTTCGATCCAAGGCTCTACTTTCCTCGATAGTAGAAGCCTCGATCATAGAGTCTAGATCCAAGCTTACACTTTCCACGATTGTGTAAAGCTCGATCGAAACTAGGTTGCAAGGAGAACCCGTAATCTCCCTGTCATCGGACTGAAGTGAGTGAAGCTTCCAGTCCAGTTTAGGTCTTGTGTGGTGAACCCGTAATCATCCAGTCGTCGTCAGATCCAAGCAAGTGAAGCTCGATCTTGACATAGGTTTTTGAATTACCTGTAATCTTCAAGTTCTTGAGTGAAGAGAACGAGTTGCCTAGTGCAACAAGTGGACGTAGGAGTTTCATCTCCGAACCACTATAACTCTCTGTGTCGTATCTCTAACCCTAATCTCTCTTTACTTACTGTTTGATTATTCATTGCACAAACTCAAACTGCACTTTCAATTACTTAGGAAAGATTAGCTCACTGAATTTCCGCATTTAGAGTAAAGTCTCACTCTTGGTCAAGCTCTAAGCTTAGGTCAAGAGAGTTGCAAATACTGTAGATCTAGCTCTCGGCTAGGTCTTAGTAGTTCAAGCGAGCACTTTACTTAGTACTCTAAGTTTGAGGAAAAGAAGTTGAAAAACTTCAAAACACGTATTCACCGCCCCCCCCCCCCCCCCCCCCTACGTGTTTTTCCTCTTACATACCGGGACCAACAAGTGGTATTGAGCAGCGGTTCTTTCGAGCCTCTGCTTTGCATATCCGAAGTGAGTCCCCTCTCGCTTCAGTTGTCTCACTAAACCGGATCCTTTTTCCTAAGTGCATAAAACCCTCACCCACGCATACTGCATTACTGCTGATAGTTTGCTATGTCTACATACAGTGCATCAAATCTTCCGCAGTTCTCTATCGAAGGATATGAGACATGGAGCTTTCGAGTCAAGAGCTTCCTCAGTTCCATCTACGACAGAATGTGGGAGGTAATAGAGGAAGGACCGATCGAGATTTGAAAAGCCATCTCTGTGAATGTTCCAGCCGCCGAAGGCCGTGCAGCCCACGTCAGGCAAGTGTATGTCGAAAAGGACAAGGACGAGTACAACTCCAACGATTTCAAAATCGCCAACCTTGACAAAATCGCATGACACATGACGCAAAGCACTGTATCGGATGCCTATCTGCCAAGGATCAGGAAGTGTGCAACGGCGAAACAAATGTGGGAAACCCTAGCCCTCATTTCTCAAGGAACGGACAAGATCAAGGAAAACAAGCTCGCCGTACAGATACGGGAGTTTGAAGGCCTTATAATGAAGTCGGGAGAGTCCATAGACGCCTTCGAGCTGAGAGTCACCAACATCATTGCTACTCTCAACTCACTTGGGAAGGAACTCACAGACAAGGAGGCAAACCTCAAGATCGTTCGAGTTCTCACAAGAAAGTGGCAAACCATGAAGGAGCTGTACCTAGCTACCAAGGATTTGTCGAAGTTCATGCCGGATATCCTGTTCTCCGAGCTCAAGGCTCACGAGTTTGATCTGAATCGAATGAGTCTTGACGATGAAGATGAAGCTCCTACACCTTCGAAAGGGGTCGCTTTCAAAGCTACAGAAGGACCAAGCGACCAGACTCTCGCTAAGATGTCAAGAGAAGAGCTGGAAGAGCATGTTGCGTTCTTATCCAAGAACTTCAACAAGATGAATTCACGTGTGGGCAAGTACAAGAGATTCTACAAGTAGTACAAGGGAAGGAGCACTGATGCTCGTGAAGGCAAAGGAAAGAGAGAAGAGACAGCCAAGCCGATATTGAGGGACATGATGGAAGTGGAGTGTTACCACTGCCACAAGATGGGCCATTACAAATCTGACTACCCAAAACTGAGTGCAAAGGAGCGAGAAGAACTGAAGGCCAAGAGAGAAGCTCCTCGGCGAGCGCTTGTAGCAAGTGAGTTGCCAGTCGCTTCAACTGAAGATGTCTCAAACGACTCCGACGCATTCACTGATCTCAACTCCAGTGAGGGAGAGGATCTTGGACTTCTGGCGCTCACCAACGAGGATACTGGAGAGGTAGTCTTCTATCCTTCATCTAGTTCAATTACACTCGCACACACTCACGAAGAGGAAGTTCATTCCTCGACATGTAGTGAGTTACTTGACAAACACCACAAATTGTCAAGCAACCACAAAATGTTAAAACAAGCTATGTCTCAAAGCGAGAAGGAGAACCGAAAGCTAGCAACTGAGCTTGACCAAGTCAAACTTAACTTAAGGGCTATGACTAGTAAGTTCGAGGATCTCTTTGCTAGACATCAAAGCTTGGAGGGAAGGTATGAAACCCAATCCAATCTAGTGGCCAATTTGAACAAAGCCTCGTATGCAAGGCAGGCACTAGAGAGCTCGCTTCAACCTTTTGGTAGAAAGGGAGGACTCGGATATGAGGGTGGACCTTCCAAGCCCACAGTCTTTGTTGGTGCTTCTAACACAACACCATCAGTTCATTTGGATGTGCCCACTGCCTCCAAAGTGACCACCAACATGGACAAAGACAAAGTGGTTGAGAACCCTAAGAGGAAGCCAATGAAGATGTCTATATCTTCAAAGGCAGAATCTAAGGGCAAGCAAAGTTCAACAGTCCCTAGCACTCACAATGCTAAAACTTACCAATCCAAGGGTAAAGGGAAACCTGTTGAAGCTTCTAAGTCTCAGACCAAGACACGAGAGACAAAGGATCTCCCTTTCAAGAAAAGGAGTAATGTCTATGTATCACGTGAGTCGGATTGGAGATGGTCCAATCGTACTCATGTTGAGGGGGAAGTATTCAAAGCACCAAGGAGGTTGCTTCAAACTTCCAAGGTTACTCAAGCGAGTCGGGGTCAAAACCCTAGTTTGACCGCTTCGAGGAAACCAAGCGAGCCGCTTCGAAAAACAGTAAACCCTATATCAGTCTCTAAGCCAGCAGCTAATCCGAAACGAGTCGCTTCAGGATACAAGCAAAAGGGTAAGAGCATAGGTATGTCTCAAGCGAGCCGCTACCCCTCTTGCACACACTGCTGCACTTGTGAAGCTGCCTCTAAGCAGAAGTCACAATTTAAGAAGGTCGAGAAGCCCAAGATACAAGCTAACTTTCAAAAGAAAGTGAAGCAAGTGTGGGTACCTAAAGGGACTAACCTGCAAGGACCCAAATTGATTTGGGTACCAAAACTTGTCTAATTGCAGGTGAGCGCCATGGACCCCATGCCAAGTGAAGGACAACAAATCTGGTACTTGGACAGTGGATGTTCAAGACACATGACTGGCATGAGAGCTCTACTTCAAGATTATATTGAGAAGAAGGGTCCACACGTAACCTTTGGTGATAACTCTCGAGGAAGCACTAAGGGATACGGCGCACTAAAGATCGGAAAGATCAAGATTGAAGAAGTTTCCTACGTGGAAGGACTGAAGCACAACTTGTTATCCATCTCACAATTCTGTGATAAGGGATACAAGGTGGAGTTTATCTCCAACAAGTGTGTTGTGAAGAACAAGCTCACTTCCCAGATTGTGCTCACTGGAATTAGACAAAGGAATGTCTATATAGCACAATGGGATAGCTGCAAGGAGGAGACGTGCTTGGTCTCTAGGAGCGCTACTAAAATTGGATGGCTATGGCACCGACGCTTGAACCATCTCAACTTCAAGACGATCAATCGCTTAGCTCGGAAAGGCTTGGTGCAAGGCATACCTAATGAGGTCTTTGTCAAAGACCATCCATGCTCACCATGCCAACGAGGGACACAAACAAAGAAGCACTTCGCCAGTCTTGAAGAAGCTTCATCCAAGCGAGTGCTCGAGCTGCTTCATATGGATCTGTTTGGTCCAGTCACTCCAGTTAGTGTAAGTGGAAGGAAATACACTCTAGTTGTAGTCGACGACTTCTCTCGCTACACTTGGGTCGTATTTCTCTTTAGCAAGAAGGAGACACTAGCCAAGCTACCACAACTGCTCAAGCGTCTTGTTGTGGAGAAGAATCAAGCAATCACCACCATCCGCTCCGATAAGGGCACTGAGTTTCTAAACTCAACCATCGAAGCATACTACACGGAGCATGGTATAGCACACCAGACGTCCTCAGCGCGCACACCTCAGCAGAATGGAGTTGCAGAAAGAAGAAATCGAATTATCAAGGAAGTTGTCCGCACTATGATTGCTGATTCAAAGCTACCAATGAAGTATTGGGCTGAAGCTGCCAATATAGCATGCTACACAAAATCGGACGCTTCTCAATAAACGACACGACAAAACACCATATGAAATATGGACAGGGAGAATTTCTAACATCTCTTATTTCCATATCTTTGGTTGTAGGGTCTTCATCCATAATAATGGGAAGTCACAATTGAAAGCCTTTGAAAGTAAAGCTGATGAAGGAATATTCTTAGGATATTCTACGTCGAGCAAACCTTATAGGGTATTCAATTGTAAAACCCTAATTGTGGAAGAATCACCCCATGTCGTATTTGATGAATCTTCTTTGAGCCTTCCACAGGAACAGGTTCAAGCAAAGGAAGGAAAGTCAAGCGAGGAACCCATCAACTCACTAACTTGGGACATGCTTGAAGATGATGAAGAAATCAAGGATTCAAGCGAGCAGATTGTCCAAGAAAAGGTTGAAGCTGCCCCCAAGACTCTTGAAGCGAGTGCAAGCCAAGCACCCATTCCAGTCGCTTCAGATGGAGAAGCAAGCGACCCCCAAAAAGATGAAGATGAAGCTGGTGGATCCAAGCGTGCGTGGCTCAAAGATCACTCACCTAGTTAAATCATTGGAGATCTATCTAAAGGAGTGGTGACCAGAAGTCAAGTGTTTGGAGAAAGTGCCATGTTCAGTTGCTTTCTCTCAAACATTGAGCCATCAAGCGTGGAGGAAGCCCTTGCTGATTCAAATTGGGTGGTTCATGCAAGAAGAGCTCAATCAGTTCACAAGGAACGACGTATGGTACCTCGTTGATCGTCCTAAATTTCAGCATGTTATTGGCACCAAGTGGGTGTTCAAGAACAAGACGGACGAGGACCACAACGTCGTGAGAAACAAAGCTCGACTCGTCGCCAAGGGCTACTGCCAAGAGGAAGGGATCGATTTTGATGAGACCTTCGCTCCAGTGGTACGACTTGAAGCGATCAGATTATTTCTTACCTATGCAGCGGCTAAGAAATTCAAAGTCTATAAGATGGATGTCAAGAGCGTGTTTCTCAATGGCGAACTGAAGGAAGAAGTGTATGTGGAGCAGCCACCGGGTTTTGAGTAGGGAGATAAGGTGTATCGATTTAAGAAGGCCCTGTATGGTTTGAAGCAGGCGCCTAGAGCTTCGTATGATACCCTATCTCAATTCCTAGTGGATAGTGGATTCCACAAAGGAAAGATAGATCGGACTCTCTTCACCGTCAATCATGGAGAAGATATGCTATGGGTCCAGATCTATGTGGACGACATCATATTTGGATCACCGAACCAGTCGCTTAGCGAGAAGTTTGGAGAGTTGATGAAGACCAAATATGAGATGTCTATGATTGGTTTGATGAGTTGTTTCCTAGGTCTTCAAGTGAAGCAACAAGATGATGGAATCTTCATCAATCAAGCCAAGTACACTCGAGATATGCTTGCCAAGTTTGGTGTTCAGCATGCTAAAGCTGTGAAGATCCCTATGAACACCAATTGGAAGATGGAGCCAGACCTAGATGGGAAGTCTGTGGATGCTACAGACTACCGAGCCTTGATCGGATCCCTTCTATATCTCACTGCAAGCAGGCCGGATATAGCGTTTGCAGTTGGAGTATGTGCTCGCTTCCAAAACAATCCCAAGCACAACCATCTTGAAGCTGCCAAGCGAATCCTTCGC
Source organism: Thymus mandschuricus (assembly GCA_029379335.1). Classification (NCBI taxonomy): domain Eukaryota; kingdom Viridiplantae; phylum Streptophyta; class Magnoliopsida; order Lamiales; family Lamiaceae; genus Thymus; species Thymus mandschuricus. The sequence continues at coordinate 4,041,758 of CM057074.1, forward strand.
TATCTCAAAGGCACCGTCAACATGGGGCTGTGGTATCCAGCTGAAGATAATCTGGAGCTCACTGGATATTCTGATGCTGACTATGGAGGATGCCGCGTTGATAGGAAATCAACGTCGGGCACTTGTCAGTTCTTGGGAAGCAAGCTGATCTCATGGTTCTCGAAGAAGCAAACCAGTGTAGCTACTTCAACGACTGAAGCTGAATATATGGCCGCTGGAAGCTGCTGTTCTAAAATTTTATGGCTTCGTCAGCAATTGAAGGACTACAAAGTTGAAGCAAATGAGATACCAATCTTCTGCGATAATAACAGCGCTATATGCATCTCGCAGAATCCAGACCAGATGCAAGCAAGTGGAGATCCGACAACACTTCATTCGTGATCATGTCGAGAAGAAAGATATCAAGCTCGAGAAAATCCATACAGATCTCCAGCTAGCAGATATCCTCACCAAGCCTCTAGCTGAGTCTCGTTTCAATCAGCTATGCATGGAATTAGGGTTACTAGACTCTGTTGAAGAGTGATAGATCCAGGATGCACGAAGGAGTGATTGCTTGTCTTCAAGCGTCACTCGCTTCGGATCTTCACCAACTCAAGCGAGTCACTTCAAATCTCACTCGCTTGAAGAAGGAGAAATAAGGTGGAGAAAGGTGGAGTGTTGGAAGACGTTCCCTACCCGCTTACAGGAATTGTTAAGCCATTGGTTAAGGGGGAACTATTTTTGCTCTCGGAGCAGGCTATTTCCAAAGCGAGCAAGGAAAGCTGCTACCTAGCCTAGGATTCCTAGCGAGTGGGTATAAACACTCGCAAGTGTCGTTTCCAGTTTGTGGGGTCTTGTATCGGTCCTTCCCACGTAAAAATGGTGAAAGCTTAGGCAGGGCTGGCACCTAGACCTTGCGTCCTCTTCCCATCTTTCCGCCGAAGAGGAGCATGTCTTCTCATCTCCTTCATCGTGGATAAATGTTCGTTCCTTACTCACTCTTCATAGAGTTGAGCTGCCGAATGTCTATCCATTCCTCCCCCACCTTGAATTTTGCATCGTTTCAATTAACCCTAATTTGGGTCAAGCGAGTCGAATGCAAATTCGTTCTGTAGATCGTAGGAGGAAGCTTGAAGAGTTACCTTTTACTTCAAAAGGTTGCAGGCTGGTGACATGCCTCTGCATAAAAATGAGATTGTCTTGTCAGAGCATTCTCATTGTTATCCTTTCCTATTCCGACCTGAGATAAGGACTTGTACTCATCTCCCATTCATCGTGAATAAGTACACTTACGTGAAGCTCCCCTCTTGGGTTGTAGTAAGCTTGTGTACTCTATTCATTCTCCTCCTCATTCTTTCGATGGTGGAGTCTCTAATTCGTAGAGGAAGATGGAAGAGATGAATGCCATGAAGACTAAGCTTGTGGACGTTTTCAACAATTGGTGTCAGACTCTACAAGTTACTTCAATAAGTGGTATCAATCCCCTACAATGTGAGATTGACTGGTAAGTGTTTCAATTCGAGTACACTAAGTAATGAGAAGTGTGCTAGAAACCTTCACTTACTATGTGGAAAATATGAAATGAATCTGACATAAATACAAAGAGGAAAACACTCTTGTTTATCCTCGAAGTATGTTAGTCAGAAACATTTTAAATAATGTTAAAGAAATTTCATTTCATATTCCAGTCGCTTCAGATGGTCAAGTGAGGGCTTCGACATTCAAGCGAGCCATCGCAAGCTAGTGCGGAACAGTCACTCCAAGCGAGTACTTCGCAAGCGAGTAAAAGCCAAGCGGCTAAACTCGAAGCGAGCGGGTACGAAGCGAGTATGAGCTGTCTGCACTCGAGTGCAAATTTTACCTTTTACTTTTGCATTTAATGCAGATGCACGTACATAGACAAAAATCCGGGCGCGTGCGTCTCAATTCAAATTTGAAGCGGGAAAGTCGGAAGAAATCTAGCCGTCGAATATCAACAGTTATCAAACCCCAGCCGCTAGATCAACGCCGATTGAGGAGACGAGTCACAGACGGCCACGTGGAGTGCCAAGTCAACTTGGCGGTTCACTTTTACTGTGATGACGCCGGACACGTCAATCAAATCGCCGCTCTCCGCCGTATACAAACAGAATCCTCGGCGATATTACTATCTTGCCCCTGCCACGTCAGCCGAACCCTAAATCTATATAAGGGGCGGATGCAGCACTGCAGAAACTTTCATCACTCTCTATATTTGCCATTCTCGTGCAAGTTTTCTGCATCTTTCTGCAAATCACGAGTCTCATCCCACCCCTTTGTCTTTAAATCTCTGTTCAAGTCTCTTCAAATAACCACCATGGGAAAGTAGCAGAAATCTCAAACGATGGAGCAATTTTTAGCCGAAGTCGACAATCACATCAACGTTGAGCCTCATCTCGACCCAAAGGTTGTCGACATAAATGGATTCTTCCGCAAGGCTGTGACCACGGCCGGCTTGTGGGAATTCGTCACAGTAGTACCGGAGAAGATACTGGCCAAAGCTGTGGCCGAACTGCTGTTGAACTTGAAGGAGGGGAGGAACTCTTCAACGTTCACTGACCCACAAGACGGAAAGCCGGTGGAAGTGGATCTCAGTGCCATCGCCAGAGTTTTCAATCTACCAGAAGAAGGGGCGAACTCACTATTGGGACTGGAGCTGTCGGTCGACATTGAGTATGCACGTTTTGCCGTTGAAGGTGCAGAAGTCGATGTAAAGCAAGCCAGCATAAGATCAGATCTGAAACCTCCGTTCAGTTATATCTGCGAGCTTTTCTCCAAGTTCATCGCCTGCTACGTCGAAAACTTGGGCCAACTCTCCGACACCAAGCTGTTCGCCACCACGGTCATCGCTGATAGTTTGACCTGAACGAAGTTTAATTGGCATGGATGGTTTTTCAACCAAGTCCACGAGGTTGCCAAGGACTTCAAGTTTGTGAAGGGAAGCACTGATCAAATCCTTCGCAAGGAAAAGCTCAAATTCTTCTCCAGAATCTCCTTCGCACTAGAGAAGCTGTTCCCTAACAGACAGTGGAAAGATACCGCCGACTACAAGAAGAACACCGTGTTCTTCGATATATGGAAGTCTGAGAAAATTCCAATCGATTTGGGACTTCATGATGTTGAAGTGCCCGCAGTAGCACCCATCGTCGAAAGGCGAAGTGAAGAGAAGAAGGCCAAGCGAGTCATTTCACCTGCGAAGCGAGCTGCGCCGAAGCGAGTGAAGAAGTTGAAGTGAGTAGCTTCACTTGTAAAGTCAAGCGAGGCTGAAGAGCAGCCGCTTGAAGAAATTGAAGTGACCCAACCCCAGCCTTCACCCGCCAAAGTTCAAACACCCCCAACTCAAACTCAAAACCAACCACCTCAAGAACCCCAAGCTTCATCCACTGCCCAGCCACACACCCAACCTGAAGCTTCTACCACACAAAAACCTACCTCACCCCAGTCACCACATGAAGAAATATCCACTTCTTCTCTCCAAGCCCTTAAACTACCTTTCTGCAGCACTGACCTTAATGCTGCATTCATCATGTTCACTCCATCCCAACCACAACAACAAGCACAACAACCTCCTCAACCCGAAACTACCCAAGCCTCAACACCAAATTCACCCATAGAATCGGCCACTTCAGCCGATACCGCCCAAACAACCGATACCGATCTCGCCATCATCCCACCACCAACTCAACCCCCGCCTCCAACTGCTGAGGAGAAAGCTCTGACCCGATACATAAGGGACAGAGAGCAAGCTGCGGTTACCATTCAAAACCGCTATCCCTCCGTGGAGATGTCTGAGGACTTCTTCACCAAGGCCGTCGATTTCCTCACGTACATCGCGTACAGAGGAACGGAGTACTACAAAATCTTTAATCTCCGCAAGGCCTTCACGGAGGAGGTGCTCGAAGCGAAGGAGGCAGAGCTGTTCAACTTCATCGGCGTGGACGGATTCCACGTCTTCATCAACTCAGCCAGCTACTGGGATATGCTTGATGCCAAAGTAAAGCGAGCGTATCCAGAAGCTATAATTCCAGAGCATGTGCTATCCGTGCGTGAGCAAAAGCTGGTGAAGGTGCATGAAGAAGAGTTGGAGGTGAAGGAGCAAGAAATTGTCAGTCTTCAAAGCGTGCTCACGCAGAAGACTGAGGAGTTGGAGAGAAAGGTGGTGGAGGTCAAGAATCTGCGTGCAGATTTTGACAATAAAAAGGCTGAGTTGGAGGGAAAAGTTGAGGAGAAGTTGAGGAGAGAGGGAAGCTGATAGAAGAGAAAGAGAAGTTAGTGGAGGAGAAGGAAAAGAGAATAGAAGAGCTCAAGCAGACGCTTGAAGCTGAGAGGAATAGGCTCAAAGACTTGAACATAAAGATGGTCGCTCTATAAAAGGAGAAGAGCTCAATGGCCACCAATCACAAAGAGGAGATAGAAAAGATCTCAAATTATGCTGAGAAAATGATAAGGGTCGTGGAGGATAAGGAGGGAGAATTGATCAAGATGAGGTGTGATATGGCTCGAGCTGCAATTCAGATAACTGCTCAAGCAAAGGAAATTGAGTCTGTCACCTCCAAGCGAGCGGTGGAGTTAGAACAGTTGGAAAATCAAAGGAAAGAGGTTGATCTGAAAAAGACAGAGTTGGCTAACCAAATTGACATGGCACAAAAAGTGGCGGGAGATTTTACCGTCAGGATGGTCGGCGCTGCTCAGGTTATCCTTCACCGTTTCTTATCTTGCATGGTCACTGCTAAGAAGGAACATACCAAAGTATCGAATCTCCAGGAAAACTTAACAGGGCAATTAATTATGTAGTAAATCCTAATCTAGCCTAAATCTAGGAAAGCAAGTAAATAAGATTTTTGGGTTTTTGGTTTTAAATCCTAGGCAAATAAAATAAATCAAAGCAATAAATAAAAGCAAGTAAATAACTAATCTAGAACTCAAGAAATAAATCTAGAATTAAACTAAATAAAACGATTAACTACCTAGGCAAGAATAAAAAAGAAAGCGATAAAGGGAGCAACGAAGAAAACATAAACTACTCTAGACATGATGAATGAAATCTGGAAATTAAAAGAAAAATAAATCTAACTTTGAAAGCTTTAAAAATGAGAGAATTGAAATCGTAGGAAAAACGAATCTAAACTTTAAACTAGAAATCGAAATAAAGAAATTAAACTAAGGAAATTAAAAGAAGCAATTAAGAAATCGAATCTAAAACTAAGTAAAGCAATTCAAACAAGTAAACGAAAGCAATAAATAACTTACGAGAACTAAACGAAGAACGCAAAGTAAAAGAAAAGTCTTGAATTGAATTGCACGAACAAAGAATCCGGATCCGAACAAAGTAAAACTAATCTAGAGTATTTAAGTGCGAGAAACTAAAGCTAAAAGATGATAAAAGATGTCTTTAATTCGTGTACAAGGAGATAATATATATACTAAGTAAAAACCTAGATATAAAAGGAAAAGAATTGCTGGCCGCCTTAGTTGGACGGCCGTCCAAAACACGATACTGCACAACTTTGCTCAAACACGCTGGACGCCGTCCAAAGCTCTTGGACGTGATGTTGGACGGCCGTCCAGATGAGTTGGACGGCCCGTCCAACTCTCCAATCTGTCCTCCGACGTCCGAATATCGTCTTTTCCTCCCTTTTCGTCCCGTTTCCGCTCCTTTTCATCCATAACCACCTACAAGTACCAAAAACTCCAAACAACCAAATCATAGCCATAAACACACATAAAGACACGAAAACACAACGAAAATGGACTCGAAAACACTACAAAAATCCTAACATTTAAACACCAATCAAGCTCCCAATATTCAACTCCGAAGCAAGTGCCAGATTCAATGCTGCTTTGAAAGAGCTTAAGAGCATAACAGAGGAGGAACTGGTCATACGAAGAAACAACCATCCCGACGCTCGAGAAATCAAAGACTTCATCTCCAATGATCTACTTGAGATGTGGCTTATCTGCAAAGAGAGATTCATAAAGGCCTACTACTTTTGGGAAGTAGTGCCTTATCAAGATAAGTGCTCAAGATTGGATGCCCTCAATAACCTTCTGTGTTATTATAACGAGGAGCTACAGCGAAGGATCTTCACACAGGCTGAGGAAGCTGATCCCAAGCCTCTTGTTGTCAAAGTGCCAGCAGTGAAGGTTTTTCCTATGCCGTTTCTGCCCAATTCAGGTGTACCTAATCGGAAGATCATTGATGAGGAGGTGGATGAAGCTCAAAGATTGGAGAGCAGATGGAGACCAAACCTTTACAACATCAAGACAATGGAAGAGAAGGTCCTTTCTGCCTACTTTTTAGAAGAGGAGAAAGAGGAGAAGGAGAAGGAAGAAGAGAAGGACAAGAAAGCTGAAGACCCCTGAATTTCATATCAATATTCTGTGAACTGTCTTGTTCATATATCCAATTTAAATTTCTGTCAACTTGTGTCGTTTACAAGCTTTGTGAATGACTTACCTTATTGCTACAAAACTCAACGATTTAACCGAAAAAAAAGGGAAAGGAACTTAAAAGAAAATTTTCAAACAATGCCTGCAAAGGAAGCAGTTGCTTGAAGTTCTTTCCACGGTTAGATAGGCTAAAAATCTTACCCTCCAGTTTTAAGTTGGGTTTTGGCATCATCAAAATGGGGGAAATTGTTGGGAATTGTTAAGGATCACATGTTAAGGGGGAACTCATATGGGACACTTTGAAGTGAGTACATATTTGTTTTGATTTGATCCCAAAACCCCTAAGTATCCTATTCCCAAGCGACCCACTTTGATGAAGAATAGGTTAGAATTTTTTTCTAAGCCTAAACTGTTAGGATGGCTTTATTTTTGCTTTAGTCGCTTAGGTTATTAGACTGCAGAAATTTCAAGTGAAGGCCACTCGCTTGAGTGCGTGTTCCAATCGAAGCGAGTCTACCCAGCCGAAGCAAAGCGTGCCAAAGAATAGCGAAGCGAAGCGAGCGCAAAAGTAGATTCAAAGCGAGTCTGCCAAAGCGAAGCAAAGCGAGCGCTACAGTAAAAGATGAAGCGAGTCAACACGGAGTCAATAAATAATAAAAGCGGACACTCGGGAATTTATTCTCTAAAGTACCCGCTACAGTATGACTCTGAAGCGACTCACTTAAAGCGGACGCTACATTTCTAAAGCGAAGTGAGCCCCTACCTAACAGAAAGCGACAGCCCAGTTCCCGCTCCTATTTTGAACTCCAGTCAACTGAAGATCGTCGCATTAATTGCGACATCTCCACGTGTTGAATGAGGAGAGGAGCAGCGGAGTTGACTGTCAGGCCGACAAGGGCGCCGCAACAGTACTGGCTCGCTCTTAATGTTAAGTTAGGAACTTAGCCATTTTCGGCAAAGGGCCAAAACTGCGCGCCTGAAAAGCTATCTTCTTGTGCAAGTACTGTCGAGAGGAGGAGGGACAAGGCCACCTACCAAGCAACGGATCTCGGCCAAACCTCCGCCTATAAATAGTGAAGGATGATGACAAAGAGAGGTAGAACACTACTTGAGTATTGAGCGCCTACTGCAAACAAACACTCCCAGCCTTTGAGCATTTCATCGAGTCTTTGTTTCCAAGTGTTCTCCAAGTTCCAGCCTCATCGAAACTTGTCTTCGCAACCTTCACACCTAGAATTCTAAGCCCATTCCATATCCAAGCTTAGAAGAAGAGTTCTAGCCATTTTTGCACTTGTTGTAAAGAACTCTTCATTAGTGTGTCTGTCAAAACAGAAAACCCTAACCCTAAAGTTCAGTTAGGTTTTGTGTTCGTCGTAGAAAGGTTGTGTTCGATCCAAGGCTCTACTTTCCTCGATAGTAGAAGCCTAGATCATAGAGTCTAGATCCGAGCTTACACTTTCCCCGATTGTGTAAAGCTCGATCGAAACTAGGTTGTAAGGAGAACCCGTAATCTCCCTGTCATCGGACTGAAGCGAGTGAAGCTTCCAGTCCAGTTTAGGTCTTGTGTGGTGAACCCGTAATCACCCAGTCGTCGTCAGATCCAAGCAAGTGAAGCTCGATCTTGACATAGGTTTTTGAAGAACATGTAATCTTCAAGTTCTTGAGTGAAGAGAACGAGTTGCCTAGTGCAACAAGTGGACGTAGGAGCTTCATCTCCGAACCAGTATAACTCTCTGTGTCGTATCTCTAACCCTAATCTCTCTTAACTTACTGTTTCATTATTCATTGCACAAAGCATACTAAACAAACTCAAACTGCACTTTCAATTACTTAGGAAAGATTAGCTCACCGAATTTCCGCATTTAGAGTAAAGTCTCACTCTTGGTCAAGCTCTAAGCTTAGGTCAAGAGAGTTGCGAATACTGTAGATCTAGCTCTCGGTTAGGTCTTAGTAGTTCAAGCGAGCACTTTACTTAGTACTCTGAGTTTGAGGAAAAGAAGTTGAAAACTTCAAAACACGTATTCACCCCCCCCCCCCCCTCCCCTCTACGTGTTTTTCCTCTTACATACCGGGACCAACAACACGGTCCCTACTTTGTTCGACCTCAGATAGAATCTCTAAGAACTGGTCGAAAGCTAAAGCTTGGGCGCCGAAGGATGGGGTTGAAAACCGGTTCGCCTCTGCAAACACAGGGGAATAAAAATTGCTTGTTTTTCGGAGGCAGAGGTACAGATGCCCGCCCCAGTCAAAGGGGAAGAAAGGAAATAGGGTTTACCGTGTTCCTTAAAATGGCTAGTTGTAGGAGGGTTGGTAGAGCAAAAGCCCAAATGAGGTTTCATCATTATTATCTCCTGGAGATTTTCTAGGAGAGATTCCAAAACTCTGGCGTCTGTGGAAGACGGCTCAGGGGCATCATCCGAAGAGGAAACAGGCCCGAGATTAGCCGCTCTAACCTCGGTCATCCTCTGCGATAATTTCACTTGAATCTTTCGTAGTATTTCTTCGTTATCAGGATTCATAACTGAGAACAAATGTTGACAAAACCCAATCTTTAGAAATCTTGAGAAATGATCCATACGTGGAAATTTCCGTCATATTCAAAAAAAAAAAAAAAAATCCCTGTTAAGCATGGACTGTGTGAATACGAGAAAGGAAAGTAACAATGAAGGATTTACCTGGTAAAAGAGGAGAACAGAATAATCGTTCGAAATGCAAAGCAAAAAAAAAAAAAAAACCAGAATGTTACTGTTTATCTCGGAGATGCAGTATGAAGAGGAAGTTAAAAGGGCAAAAAGAGAGGGGAGTGATATCTCACTTATTACCCCACCCCGGCTTATAAAAGAGGGGAAGAAGCCTTTTCGTTTCCCAAAAAGTAATACACCTTTCCTATCAAAATATATTACTTTAATATTCTTTTGCCTGTGAACAAGAAGCAATGGCCAAAGCACAAGCAGTTTTTCCCGCCAAAATCTTAGTTAGAAGCTCTCATACGAGTAATTCTGGACCTGGGGGGGAGTAGCTGATAGGGACTAATATCAGCCTCATTATGCAAATAAATTAAGTTGTTAGAAAAAACACTCTTCCCATAATTTTGGGATATCCACTCAAAAGACAGTTAATATTAAAATACTAAGACATCATACTCCTCATAGCCATGGAGACAATTCCTCTTAAAAGGAGTTGTCACCAGCCACATATTAATGTCGAATGGAAGTTAAAACCATTCTCGTAAGACGTCAGATACTACGATTAACTACGATTAATAAAGATACCTCGTCAGGATGAAGGGTGGCAATTTATGACTAGAGTCGGGTTTCGCATCTGTTCAACACAGATGCCTGAGCTCGCATAAGATGCTGTAAGGATCTGCCCAGACCCTAACTTATGCAAAAGTCACAAGCATCTGCTAGGAATGAAGGATCTGCACAACACATTATCCGCATGACTCTATATGCTCTAGGGTGAGGACCACCGAATTGATGACGGAGGAGAATCTTGTCTCCATAGAAATTCCCTTTCTGTCCTCTTCCCGCATGAATGGTCACATTTTCACCCTCTTCACATCTATAAATACTGGGTATTCGCACACCTTGTCATCAATAATCGTCACAACACAACTCTTCATACACATACACACACTCTGCGTACTATTCCATTCATTCTACGCACCCCACTACGAGCTCTTTAGAGCTCAAGCCGTCAAAACTCTCCAAGGTCTTCCATCGGAGAACTTCACCCACCATCATTGCCATTTTCCTCCTTCTCGTCGTCAAGAAGAGTCTTTCTCCTGCCCATACCATCTCAAGCTTAAGGTATAATTCTCGTCTCTAAGAGAAGACGAAGCTTTGTAGAGCTGTATACTCTTCACTTCCTTCTCCCTTCACCCCCACTTCTTTTGTTTTCCACTTAAATGAGTTCTAAACTCCCTAGATTCGACTGGTTTTGTCACACCCCGCCCCGCTAAACTCGCTGAGCGAGGGTGCGACTCAAGAAAAAGGGAAACGAAATGAAATGAACGAACGACCTGGGGTGAAACGATGCGAAAACATAGCATTTGGAATACATTGAAGTTCTCCATCATTCATCGAGAATGAATGGAAGAAAGAACTATTCATCAACGGAAGCGTTTTACATGATATAGGCGGAAGCGTTGATCATAAAAAGAAAGCATTGTCTATGAAGGACCAATATGTTGCAACGATACACAGAACTGAACTGAGTCTATCTACATAAGAATCACAGCGGAAGAACGTGAGATGCATGTATGGAGACATGCACCACCAAGAAGCTTCAACACTCTAATACTCGACAAAGCTCCTTTGGCAACTTCACTTCACCTGTTCAACCTGCACGTGGGAAATATGTACAGGGCTGAGTACTTTGAAGTACTCAGTGGGCTCATGCCAAAACATTTTATTGTCAGCCATTAAAGTGAGACATAGGGGTTTTAGGAAAAACCTATGCTCACGAAAACATTTTAAATCAAAAAGAAAAGACGCTTGCAAGCTAATTACTGGTAATCCATCATATCTGAGCTGGGGTGTATCCGGAGAGGTTGGCCACCCTCCCGGATACCTTACCGCGCCACTTGCGTAGCTAACGGTAATCTGAGTGCACTAACTCACCGAGGTCTTGACCTCGATGAGCCCGAATCGTTCTGATAACTGAGGCCTAGGCCTTTAAACTGAGGTATAAGCCTCCTCAGATAGATCTCATACAAAACAAAACATTTTATGGTCTGACAATACTTTTAAATGAAAGAATTAAATATAAGAAAACAGTTTAGTTTTTCTGAAAGCCCACCTCGATAGCTGATAGGATACGGCCCAACTACTAGGCCTAACAATAAAGCTCGGCCCACGTAGTTAGGCCCACGAGAAGCGGTTCAGCCAAACGTAGAAGACTCGGATTCAGGCCCAAGAATAGGCCCAACTCGAAGCCCGATTATTATTTGGGAAAAACCCTAATTACTTGTATAAATAGATGTTAGATAAGGGTTAGAGGGGATGGACACACTCTTTTGTACTCTACACGAGAAACCCTAAATAAAATACCGCCGCTCTTTCTTTTCCCGTGGACGTAGATTTACTCCGGTAGATCGAACCACGTAAATCCTTCGTCTCTCTTTCAATCTTTCGTTTAATCCTTCGTTTCGATTATTGTCTTACGAAAATATGATTCATCACTGGCGCCGTCTGTGGGAATCGATAAATTTTGTGTTTCGAATCAATGTTTTCATGGGCAATTAATCGTCACGGGAAGAACGCACAAGGCGGAGAGAGAAAACTACAGAGCAACGCCGCTAGCGTCTCTGAGATTTTCTCTAAATTGTTGATGATGGCCTCTAATTGGCGGCAATCAAATGCAACCACCACAATTTTCCAAGAGAAGAATAACAACATATGAAGGTCAATACACGGAGTAGAGCATCGGCAGTGCAACATCACCGCCGAAAATAGCAAACCGGAGTAATCGCCACCACGGCCGCCACCGTCGACGATGACGATGGCTGCTGCAACTCCTCTGTCGCCGCAAAACAACCTCGAACGCGCGACGGACCTTCGCCGCTTCCTCATCCACCTCGGCCTTTGCCCACACCACCGCCCACTCGGGCCCTCGCTCGAAGTGCCACCGAGAGCTCCACTCCGAAGAACACACGAAGCTTTGCCGCTGCTACTGCCGAACGACGCCGACACTACTATATGCGATGCCTACTACACCTCCATTCCAAAGAGAGCAAGTTGATCTGGAGGAGAACAAACACTGGGGCCCTTCTAAAGATGCAGACGCCATCCAAGTTGTACCACCACCTCAGCCAATCAAATTATGTTATGTGAATGGAATTCCATTGATCTTCAATTCTTCAATTGAAAATCAATTTATGAATTTTCCAGCAACAAGAAAACGATGTCGGCAATCAAGTCCGACTACCAAAGGACGAGAACCCACCGCCTCTTCCTCGCGTGCGCCTCCGACAGTTCTGACGAACTCGTCTCTCAGCTCGTCTCCGACCTCGAATCGGTCAACAGCGACGAGCGAAGTGCCAAGCAGCTCCTAGCCTTCACCCCGCCGCACCCCGAACGCGATCGTATCTCATTCAATCTCTGGGCTACGGCTTGACAGGGATGAAGCTCTACATCATCGAGCTCGCGTGGATGGTCAACAACCTCCATCTAAAACTCTCACTAAGGAAAAACACCGCCACCATGCTGTCCAGCCCCAACCGCCGCGCGAACTGCAGCTGCGGCCATATGGAGCGCTGTCAATCCGCCGCCATTGTCCAGGTGACTGATGTCCTCCCCCGGCTCCGCCAGCAGCTGCACGCATTACTCGGAACCGATGCCCGAGACGAAGAGCAGGGCGGTACTACGGCCGAATGCAGAACGTCTCCGCCATGAGCTCCCTCACCAGTTCCTCAGCTCGTACAGTCTCTGAAAGATTACGCTCTCTCGCCTGCGCCTTCCTCGGCCGGAAGAATTGTTCAAACTTCCGATGTGCTATTCGGAGATATGCATAGGAGTTCTAAACTTCACCGCTACGGAACCAATCCGACAATAACAGTTCAAGCTCGGAGCAGAGACGCTAGCGCAATGACGCCGATCAAACACCATGCTATTCTCACCTCCACCGGTCGAGCTGTTGTCTTACCCACTACCGAAGTAGGAATTGGGGCGGCAGCGCCTCCTCTGCGGCAACTTTTCAACCTCAGTGCAAGCAGAACTCATCGTCGCCGTTACCACACCACCATCAACAGCTGATCCGGAACAGCTTGCGGGAGTGGAAAGAGACGTCGACAACGATCACCTTCTCCTCGCCGACAATAGGGGAGAAGAACGTCCACATCTTCAACGAGATGTGGACCTCGGCGGGTGGCACCTCGGACATCTCCATCCCATGGCCGATCTCCAGCTCTGACGCACTCCGCCGTCGAGGCCCACTCTGGCCCACTGGCGAGAACCACCCTGGCGCCGAGCTCCACTTACTCCGCTGCCGAGCTTAACCTTGACAAGAACGGCTTCGCTCCCCATCGCTACTTCAATTCGGCGCGCGCTTCTTGTCGACGCCGACCTCCTGCACGCGACCGTTCCTCCTCACGATGTACGTCACCTGGAGCAAGAGAATTCCGGTGTACACATCGTGCCGCCGTCGAAGAAGACCAGATCCGCACCGAGGCCTCTCTGACAAGGGGGAGGTTCTACGAGTTCAACGCGACAACCTTGCTGCACCGCCGACGCCGCCCTCTGCATTTCCTTCACCGACGCCTCGGTGAAGAAGAATATCGCGCAATATATAACATCAAAACGGGGGCTGGCCAAGTACGACCTCGATGGTGTCGTCAAGGCTCCGTCGTCAGTCACCCTCAACACGCTCCAGAACTCTTACCCGTCCTCCGCCGAACGCCGATGTTGTAGACCCCGGCAACAGCCTGAGGTATTACTCTCTCTTCGACGTATAGATTGACGCTATCTTCACCGCCGAGCACCTCACCCCATCACGTCCCACCTCGGCAAGAGTGGGAGAGAGAAGCTCCAGCTCGGCCGGGCTCCGGCTCTCACTTGTAGCACCGCCAAGCTCCGCCTTGGCTCAACTTCCACCTCGGCTCACCTCCCCCGCAGCAGGAATCAACCATCTTCAACGATGGCCGCCGCCGAGATCCACTTCGGCTCTCGCTTGCAGCTCCAATCCGGCTCCGGCTCAGGCTCCGGCCCACCTCGCCGTTGAGCTCCAGTACTCCGGCTCCTCGCCGCTGAGCTCCCGAGCTCCCCTCCAGCCCTCCGCGCAGTTGAGCTCCACTCCGGCACTCCGCCGCCGCGGTCATGAACGTCGCTGCCACCTCGACTCCGGCAAAGAAAGGAACCAACCGCCCCCATTTCAAGGCCATCGGCCCTACCGGTGGGCCGCTTAACGCCGAGGAGGCAGTCGAATTCGGTAAAGCTCACCTCAGCTGCACGACATTCACCTCGGCAACCTCCTACCCCCGGAGAGAGGGAGATAAACTCCAGCTCGGCCTCACTCCATCGACGCCTCCGCCGAGCTTCGGCTCCCCCCCTTTTTTGCTGCCGAACTCCGGCTCCCTCCGGCATCCGCCATATATATATATATAGAGAGAGAGTAGCTCTACGCAGCAAGCTCTCCGCCGAGGACGGTGCAGCCGAGGTGGTCTCCTACCTCCGGATGAACTTCCTCTCACCCTTGACGGTGTTGACTTCGCCGCATGCAACCTCTTTGGATTGCTCTATGCTGCGAGTTCCATTCTGATTGCCACGTGAGAATTCCGAAGATCAAACTTGAAATCTGATTTCATGAGATCGGTGCAGCATTTTTCCATGCATGCCAATGGATCAAATAAGCTTTCCGGTGATGCTCTCATGTTGGACAGTGTCTATGTATAAAATAAATGGAGCTAACCAAGCCCATGTTTTGCAACTCCGAACTCAAGCGACGCCATCTCCCACCTCGGCATAAGAAGTTGGGTGGACATGAGATGACGAAGAATTCCTCCATCGGAATCTCAGGCTTCCTCCATCGGAATTTCACCTTAAGAGGTACTATGCATAGGAGTAGAGAGTTCATATTTTGAGTCAGTCTTTTAAGTCTTTGTCTTTTGAGTCAAGTCTTTGTCGAGTCAGTCCGGTCACGCATATTCTACTACCTATGCATACCACCCCTCATCTACTCTCCACACTATCCTGACGAGGAAAGTGTGTTACCCTAGAGACACGCATCTCGGGTATGTAAATAATATAATAAACGCGTATGAGGAGCCCACTCCTACCGATACTTCTCGGCAAACATGGAGAGTGAAGCACGATTAATTTCGGCCACTTGAGGAGCCCACTCCTACCGATACTTCTCGGCAAACATGGAGACTAAAGCCCGATTCACTTCGGCCAAAAGCCCGATTAATTTCGGCCAAACATATAAGCCCAAGTTTGCTTCGGCCAACACTTAAGCCCGATTTATTTCGGCCGCTAAGCCCGATTCATTTCGGCCACTAAAGCCCGATTCATATCGGCCAACTAAGCCCGATTCATTTCGGCCACTAAGCCCGATACATTTCGGCCACCTAAGCCCGATTCACATCGGCCATCAAATCCGGATTTATTTCGGGATGAACGAGCAAGAATTACGAGGAAGAAGTGCCTAACTTCGGCTATGAACGGCGACACAGCTTTCGTTTTATCGTTTGGCTACAGCGCATGAAGACGCAATCAACAAAAAAAAAAAAATTCAGTCAAAAAAGCTAGAGAATACATCATTTGCGGAGTGATCATAGAAAAGGGAAGGGGAAAAGTAAGGAAGGGATCCACTGGCCCCTCCTTGCCCGCTGGCTTGCTCCTGCCCGGGAGCGCCCTTAAGCTGCGCCGCCTCCCCGCCCGTATGCTCGCCAGCTAGCCCCTGCCCGGGAGCATCCTTCTGCTGCGCCACCTTCTCACCCGTGGTCTCCACCTCCACCACCCCGAGCTCCGCTATGGCTTTAACGAGGTCAGTGTATTCATCCACGTCACAAGCCATAACAGTTTCTGGCGTGAGCAGTTCGTCAGACGCACAAAGCTTCTTCAGCAAGGGCGCGGAAGAAGTGAAACCCACGATGGTGGACGCATAGCTCGCTAGCATATCCTCGTCAGACCGCCGTTTATATCCGAACTGGGACACATCGATGTCAGGGTACTTCTTCGCCACTGCGTCCAGGTTATCCGCCGTCATCGGGATCGATAACAGTGATCCCAACTTGCTGGCCAAGTCGGAGAAGTAATTGGATCGCAGTACCTTCTCCATTACGGCCTGTATCACCCCGGCCTGCGAACCCAACAGCTCGGCCTCACGAGCCTTCGATGTAGCCACTTCGGCCTT
This sequence comes from Thymus mandschuricus, assembly GCA_029379335.1. Taxonomy (NCBI): domain Eukaryota; kingdom Viridiplantae; phylum Streptophyta; class Magnoliopsida; order Lamiales; family Lamiaceae; genus Thymus; species Thymus mandschuricus. The sequence continues at coordinate 4,058,000 of CM057074.1, forward strand.
CAACGCAGCTATAGTTTCGGCCTGAGCGGCCACCTTCCCCCTCGTCGATTCCATGGTGGCCTGAAGGTCCACTATCTCGGCTTCTTTCTCCCGCAGTTCGCGCAAGAGCCTGTGCTTATCACCAGCCATCGTGTCCCGCACCTCGGCCAGCGAGGCAAACTGTACAGCCGCGCAGCGAAGATATTCAGCTACGCGATTCAGCTCGCCACACACTTGCTCAGTGCCCTGCACCACCATGCCAACTCAGAACACATTCACTGATCAACAAGAACAAAATTAAAGGCAATACTACTCACCTCGGGGAATTCAGGCAGAGGCCGATTTGCCCCTACATCGAAGCAATCGCCAACCACGTCAGCCGACAGCGGCTCCTTCCCTTCACGTCGCTTAGGGCTGACGAGGGGAGGAGACTCCGTCACTGGGACTGTCTTATCCGAGGAGGCGTGGGTTCTCTCTGATGACTCCGCCACCAGATCGCTGGTCTAATACACCATGGTCCTCTTCCGTTTGTTCTTGTTCGATGGAGGAGGGGGTGGTGGAGCAACCGGAGTAAATGCCACTAAAAAAAAAAAAGAAAAAAAAGAGGAGAACAAACGGAAGAAGTCAGTACAACCGAAGAGAATAAAGCTAGAAAAGAAGCAAGGCAGAAATCAGTGCTGTTATTACGTCCCGAACTAAAAGAACCTCACCCCTCCCCGGAGCCAATAAAATGGCTGGATCATTGGGACCTAGTCCGGCCCGCACGAGATCGGACTCGACAAATCTCTCTTTTACAGTCCCACAGCCATCTAAGATCGGCATGAAGTTGGTGATTACATCCTGAGAGAGCCACCCCTCGACCTTACTGGTCTTCCACTCGAACTGCAACGCGCCACCGAACTGACAGAAGAAAAATTTCCTCTTCCAGTCCCCCCGGACTTTATTCTCCACCTCAGCTCGCAGTTGGCGACGTGGAGAGAGGTAAAACCAGCTATCCCTATTTCTCAAGGAAAAGTAATGGGCCACCAGCCCGGCCGTCACCTGAAAGTTCTGCCGATGAGAGAGGACGCCAAGGGCGGTTATATGGTAAAAGGAATTGGGGGTTAGTTGAGATATAGGCGCACCGAGACGCGATTCTATCGCATTGTAAACTGAAGGATACGGAACACGAAGACCACACCGGAGTGAGTCTTCGTAAACCGCAACAAACCCTACCGGTGGCCAGCAGGCCCTATCTACTGGCCGAGGAACAGCAAGGATGGTGGAGGGAGGGAATCCGTAAGTGTTACTGATCCGAATCAAATCGTCGGAGTTCAATGAGGATTGATAATCCCTAACCTTCCCGCCTATCGCCCTTCCCCGATCGGGAAACCCTACATCTAAGCCGGAAATGATGGGAGGACAGGCAGACACCACCTCTAGCCTAACCAGCCCGTCGGAAAGCCCCGCAGAAGAAGAAGTAGCCAGAATCAGAGAAGGAGAAGAAGTCATGATCACTCACTTGATTTCGCAGGTGGGGGTCGAGTCGTCGGAGAGGATAGCAACGCCGGAGAAGATGAACAATAGGAGGGCAAAGTTTGCTTTCGATTTCACGGAATAGCAGAAGAGTGGGAGGTATGGGAGAAGCCACCTTTTACCCTACAGCGATACCCTATATTCCAGCTCGGCCTCGACGAAACGGTTCTGTGTTCATCCAGTTCGGCCCACATCCTCCAGTTCGGCCCACACACTCCAGTTCGGTCTAACATACTTCATTTCTCCCAAATACTCCAGTTTGGCCCGCATCATCCAATTCGGCCCAAATACTCCAGTTCGGCCCATATCATCCAGTTCGGTCCAAATACCCCAGTTCGGCTTACATCATCTAGTTCGCTCCACATACTCCAGTTCGGTCAACATTCTCCAGTTCGGTCCACCTAGTCCAGTTCGGACCACATCCCCCAGTTCGGGAAACTCAACTATGTCATCATCACCATCGCATCCTCGCTTCTACGTCTTTTTGGGAGGGGATGTGATAGGATACGGCCCAACTACTAGGCCTAACAATAAAGCTCGGCCCACGTAGTTAGGCCCACGAGAAGCGGTTCAGCCAAACGTAGAAGACTCGGATTCAGGCCCAAGAATAGGCCCAACTCGAAGCCCGATTATTATTAGGGAAAAACCCTAATTACTTGTATAAATAGATGTTAGATAAGGGTTAGAGGGGATGGACACACTCTTTTGTACTCTACACGAGAAACCCTAAATAAAATACCGCCGCTCTTTCTTTTCCCGTGGACGTAGATTTACTCCGGTAGATCGAACCACGTAAATCCTTCGTCTCTCTTTCAATCTTTCGTTTAATCCTTCGTTTCGATTATTGTCTTACGAAAATATGATTCATCAATAGCTTTCCTTTCCTGGTCATACTTTATATAACTCTGAGCGCTGCCTTAGTCTCGGCCTTTTCCTTCGCCTGATCTCGTTCAAAGAACGTAAAATGAGAGACTTGAAATGAAATCGATAGTCTTATCGATCTATGCAAAGGTTGTCTTTTATCGAGGTCATGATCTCTTTTACTGATAGATCTCTTTTACTGATAGATCTCTTTTACTAATAAATCTCTTTTACTGATAACGTTATCATGGTTATTCTTTTAATCGAGGGTTTCTCGATTCTCATTTGAAGTCGATCACTTCGATTGATTCTTGTGTCTTACTGTCTTTTCATCCTCGACAGATTTCGCAGGATATTCGATTAAGCCATTAATTAGGCTTAGTGATTTTATTACACGTTATAAGTGGTCTACACTTATAAGATAAATATTACTGGGCTCATCCCTATTAAAGGTTATAAGTGGTCTACACTTATAAGATAAATATTACTGAGCTAAATCTTATTGAAGGATATAAGTGGTCTACACTTATAAGATACATATTACTGGGCTAAATCTTATTGAAGGATATAAGTGGTCTACACTTATAAGATACATATTACTGGGCTCATCCCTATTAAAGGTTATAAGTGGTCTACACTTATAAGATAAATATTACTGGATTTGATTTATTATTAGATCTGAGGTTTATAATTTACTTGATGCCCTATGAAATATTATGGCTTATGAGTAAAGTTTGGTTCGTCTAATCCTGTCGAGTTTGGCCCAACTGAAAAATAAATCTGGCCCATCTGTTCTTTAACTTCGGCCCGTCTTGAATAATTAATCACGGCCCAACTGGTTTCGAGCTTCGATCCGACTAATATTAATTTCGGCCATGTAAATCGTTTATCTCGGCCCAGGCATCCTTGGGCCCAAATTACAAATCCAGCCCGAAAATCTGGCCCGGCCCGTTTCTTCACTTGGCAAACACCCCTTTCTATCTCTCTCTCAAATCGCGTCCTCCTCTCTCTCGAATCTTCTATCGGCAGCCCTCCTCTCGCCGCCGTCTTCTTCATCTTGCGCCGCCGGCGTTTCCTCTCTCTCTCTGCCTTCGTGCGTCGGCCGGCGGCCTTTCCTGCCGTCGGCCGGCGTTCTCTCCCTCTCAATCGGATTCCAATCAGACGGGGTAGGGTTCCGATTTCGACAAATCGGGGAGAAATTGAGGAGCCCATCGGGTTCCGGCTCGCCTGACTCCGGCCTTGCTCCCGTCGACGCGGTACCCTGACCGCACCTTTCTCTCTCGTGATTTACCTCAGCGGCACCGCTCGTCTCCGCCAATCGCGTCGCCGCCGCGCCCCTGTTGCTGTCGCGCCAGCCACCTCCGCGCCTCTGTTGCTGGCGGTGTTCTGCTCATCTGGCTGTGGCTCATCTCCTCTGCTCATCTCGTTGCGTTGCCCTAGCCCTCGTGGCTAGGGCGTATTCCCGTCAGCCGCCGCGCCGTCTGCTCCATCTCTCTCTCTCTGCACTCCCCTTCCGGCGCCGGCGGTAATGCTGCCGTCGGCGTCTTCTTCTTCGTCTCGTGCACCCTCTCTGACCTTCTTTACTCTTCCTCCTCCGATTTGCAGATGTCCTCGGCATCCGCCGGTGCTGCAGCTGCTTCGGTAAAGTTCGGGAGACACTTGGGTGCCCCGTTGTCGACTCGATTCCGTTCTCGGCCTCCCTCCTCCTTCCGGCCGGTTCGATTCTCACCAATCCTTTTCGTTTTCTTTCGATTCCATGATCTATGGGTTATGCTTGTTGATTTTGAGGGTTAAGGGCTTGGTTGAGAGGCATTTAGGGGTTGATTTTGCTTGAGTGTGTTATGCATCAGTTGGAAGCAGAATTTCCAGATTTTAGTATGCTTGAAGTCGATGTCTTTGTTGGATTGAAATGTTGGATTGAGGATTTTTACGCATGCAAGGTTTTAGGCTTGTTAGAGGAGGTTCTATGTGATTTAAACATGCTCCAAAACTGATTTTTAGTCTTCAAAAATAACATGCATTGCTTCTAAGTAATTGTTACACTTCTCATGCTTCAATCTTTATGGTTTTAAACTATGGTTTCATGCTTGAGATTTGTAGTTCTTAGAGAGAGTGATGAGGGAGTCTTACTTGCAAATCTTAAAGGTTGAAATCTGAGTTCTTGAGCTAGATAGTGGCTGTCCCCTTTCTTTGTTGCTTCCTTCCCCTTGTTCCTTCTCTATATCGATGTAACTTGAAGCCTACAATTGCATGTTTGATTTCTAAGTGTTAGGGGCCTTGATACTCATGCTAGGGGAAAGAGTGGGGGTTCTTTCTCACCTCTAGAACTGAAATTGATTCTCTAGCTTCCGATTAGAGTGCTGTCCTCTTCTAATCTTGTTTCGAATACCTTCTTCTCCCTTCGTTCTTCACTCTAGAGATAAGGAGGTGATCCATAGTTAATGTATATGCATGTTGGGTTCTTGAAGGGAAAGTGAGAGGGGTTACCGTAGGAGATTCGGTGCTTGGAAGGGGCTGCCGGAGGCTGTTTTCCGGCTACCCTCTCGGCTGGAAATTTGCTGCTCCTCCTTACTCTCTAATTTCTCCCTATTTGCTTCCATGTGTTTTTACTTGGATGAATGGTTGTGACTAGTTTGTGTTTGGTTTGTGTAGGATGAGAGTGTTTCTTCAAGAGTGCTTGTTGCATGGATGACACTTGTAGGAGGAGGTGAAAGAGGAGTTGACGTGTATGCTTGGGAGATTTCTACAACTCCACATGTAACAATAAGATGAGGGTGATTAATGGTGTTCTAATCTCTTCCTAATTGTAGTTAGAGGTGTTAGTTTTCTCTAATTGTGCTTGAGTGAGATTAGTAGAATTAAATCCCAGATTGTGGTGGGATTTGATCGGCGCCTGTGCACTGCCGCTTCTCCATTCTTTTCTTTTCTTTTCTTTTTCTTTTATTTTTATCTTATTTTTGCATTTATCCCCATGTAAATACTATGGGCTTGAGATATTAGTCTTGGGCCCCTTTTATATTTTGCTGATGGGTATTAAATCTGAAATGGGCTCTCTCTCTTTCTTAGCTAATAAAATCGAACAATTCGAGTAATTACTCGTGAAGTGGGCTTCGATAATTAACTCGGCCTAGAACAATCAACTGGGCCTTGTACGATTAACTGGGCCTTGTAACTGCTAAGTGGGCCTTCTACTTTAGCCTTCTACTTTATCAAATGGGCCTCGAAATCAAATGGGCCTCGACCCAAAAATTAAATACTGAATTTTCTTTTACCGATTCGTTTTGTCGGCTTTTCTTATTTAGTTCGGTTCTCGTTTCGGGAAGTTCTGATGTTACTAAACGTAACACTACTAACAGTAGTACTTAAAATTTTATTTCACTCATAATAGTGATAATACTACTTTCAACGTTCCTTTTCTTATTTAAAATAATGCCGAAGTTTTTATTAATCACTACTAAAAACTGCGGCCATTACATCCTACACCCCTTACGAAAAATTTTGTCCCGAAATTTACTTACCTTCTAAAACAATTCGGGGTATTTCTCTTTCATTTTGTCCTCCAACTCCAATGTGGCTTCCTCCTGCCCGTGGTGTCTCCACTTTACTTTCACTAAAGGGATTTGCTTATTCCTAAGCTGTTGAATTTTCCGATCTACGATGGCTTCAGGTTTCGTCTCGTAGCTCAAATCGGGTTCTATAACTACTTCCTCCTGTCGAACCACGTGTTTGGGGTCGAACACGTATTTCCTTAGCTGAGATACATGAAATACGTTGTGATCGCTTCCTAGGTTTGGAGGTAACGCTGACCTGTACACCATAGGTCCTACCTTCCCTAGAACTTCGTAAGGTCTGATGGAACGAGGTTTCAATTAGCCTTTGATTCTGAATCTGGTCATTCCTTGGTGAAAATTTTCAAGGACCCTGTCCTCTACTTCGAGGTGTAACTCGAACCTACATCGTCATCGTAAGACTTCTGGCTACTATGAGCTTCCTTTATCGTATCTCTGATTGCTTGCATTTCTCAACCATTTCTTTGATCATACACTGATCTTGATTCTTTCTCATCTCAATAGAGTGGTGGTCTACACTTTATTCTTTGTGTGGTGCATTGCACGATACTGGGTCTATGGTGTATGGTGGGTCTAAGTAATTGAGTTAGGGGTTATATCGTTTTCCAGTTTTCGTCCCTCACTGGGTACCACTTCCTTAAGAATGTCTTCGAGGGTTGACGGAACTGATATGTTAACTTTCATTCACGATGCTGGTCTTATCTTCCCTAGATGCTTGCAGGGTCCAAATAGACTGTTGCTGGTCTTCCTTTCGCGCTGGATCTAACTATTGTATAAAACGTGGAACTTCTTGGAAGACTTGGCTCCTAGTTCGAATCGTAATTTGATGTGTCGGTGTTAGCAGGTGACTCATGTTCATCTTAAGATTCTTTTATTCCGTCTCCAATCGATCTTCTGTACTAGCCGTTTCAAGTAACTATATTTCTTGGCCGATTCGTGTTAACCTTGTTACCTTTAGACCACATGCTCATCATGATCCTCATCGTTTATGGGATAAATATCTTCGTGATACACTGATCGAATCTGTATCGATACTAGACATGCTACAAGTTCACAAGTTGTTGTTTGCATTAGAGCACTAGTGCTTCGGTGGCCCGTACGAACTCATCTTATTGTTAGGTGATAGCATTAGTCTGCGAGCGTCTAGACCTTCTTTGTCGGCCTTAGGCATTTTCCAAATTTTAATATACCTTAGTCATATACTTAAGTCCATGGACCCTTCTATCTACTCCATTCATGGGTGTAATCATGTGTCACTGATAATACTAGGGTCAGGATACTGATTGTTTCAAAATTTGTACTCTGTTCGAGTCTATTTTCTCTTTGGTCTTTACGCTAGTGTAGCCATGATCTACTTCTTTACTGTAGTTAGCTTTATAATTGAGGTATTAACTATTATGAAATAGTTATTTCTGTTTTAACTCGTTGGTTGAGGTCAATCGTCTCTGGATCACTTGTGGCACTGTGCATCTTTATTCGCAGTTGTCTGTGTGAGGTAGAGATAAGTACCGTGCTTAGGCTTGCCATTCGTGTTATATCGACAATCGTGATATTCGTCGTAGGGTTATTACTATAGCTATATTCCCTATTGTGAGAATATGGTTTGTATATATCAGTTGTTTCATTCTCAAGAGTTTGCGGTGTGCATTCTTAAGCCTATGTAGTTCTTCTTACTGATTGTTGGTTCCGGGCGTCGCTCTGCTAAAGTTAGATAAAGTGTTCTTATTTCCTTTTGTAGTCGTTTATGAAACTAGTGTATCTAGATGTAATGCCTCATAAATCTGGCTGATGTCATACTTAACTAGTCAATTTATTTCGGCAACGAAGGTGATAGCGGCTCATTTGTTATTTATCCACGTATTTCCATAGCATTTTTAAGGCATCACGTGCGGGTGTCTGTTTCTAGGGGAGATCTCATGGGTTCTACTGTTTACCCTTCTCAATGTATCGTCTTATCTTTCATAAGTTGTAAAGAGGCATTCTTGATTAATAGCAGGTTTCTTCCTTTTTAAGTGTTACTCAAGGCTTTCAAGGTTTCATTTTAGGCTTTAGCTCATCCGTCTCCCTTCATATTGCTTAGATGATTACTTGAGTCAATTTCATAACCCATATAGGGTCTCTACTCATTATCGTGAATACACTACACGACTGTGATTTTTCCTTTTAGCTGGACATTCTGGGTTGAGCATAATCTCATACTCAAGCTTCATGATATACGTGACTCGTAATTTTATCTTTAGTCGTCTATTGTATGCACTAATGCACTTTGATGTTACCTTGGACCGAAAATTCTAACTTCTATTACCATCCTTCTCGAGGCTGACTTACATATCTGTTAGAGATTTCAGAAGTTCTAATTAGGTAGTCTCACTGTCTCAATTTGTAGGCTTTGATGACGGGGCAATAATTACCCTTCTGTAATGAAATCAAATGTTTTAGTCGTATAGTTTTCCACCTGATAAAACACTTTCTAATTTACTCAATTGACATCTTTTCTATATGTTTTAACGTTCTCGTGTGTTTGTACCTCACATACCAATAATTCTGTTCTTGGGACACTTAAGGTATGGATTCTTATTAACTCAAGAGACTTACGAGGGTAATACTATGGTTTTAATTATCTTCTCAAACTTGCAATATACAGTGGATGACTTAGCACGTCGAGTGCTCATACTCATTCTTGGTTATGAATTCGATCTAGATGGCTTTCGTTCGACTCTCATAACATGAGGATTCTAGGATAAATTTATCTTCCATTAACATCTTTTCTTATGATGCGATCTAATTACTCAAAACAAAATAAATTTGTCCTAATTTATTGTTCCTTACAGCTCGTTGGTTAATGATTAAAGTCACATCCCAAACCATTTTTGTTGGGAATTGTTATGGACCAATTTGTTAAGGGGGAACTATGTGGGATACTTGATGAATGAAGTCATTTGTTTTGATTGGATCCCAAAACCCCAAGTGTCCAACTCCCAAGTGACCCACCTTGATGTAGTTAATAGGTTAGAATTTTCTAAGCCTACTCTGTTAGGATGGCTCTTTAATTTTTGCATAGATTATAGGCTTCAAGAGTTCAAGTGAAGGCCACTCACTTGAGTGTGTTTTCCAGAGAGAAGCAAGCCTAGCAAACTGAAGTGAAGCGTGCCGAAGAACAGTGTAGCGAAGCGATCGCTACAGTAGATTCGAAGTGAGTCTGCCAAAGCGAAGCGAAGCGAGCGCTACAGTTCAAAGCCAAAGCGAAGCGAAGCAAGCGCTACAGTGAAGAGTCAAAACTAGTCAACTCTAGTCAGCAGTTTCCAAAGCAGTCGCTAGGGAACTTTATTTCCCGAAGCCGCTCACTACAGAATGACTACGAAGTGACTCAACTAAAGCGGACGCTACAACTTCAAAGCAAAGCGAGCCACTACCTACCAGAAAGCGATAGCGCGACTCCCGCCCATATTTTGAACTCCAGTCAACAGGAGATCGTAGCATTAATTACGAGATCTCCACGTGTCGAAAGCGGAGTGGAGCGGAAGAGTTGACTGCCAGGCCGACAAAGGCGCCGCAACAGTACTGGCTCGCTCCAGTTACTCTTAACCTTGTAAGTTAGCCATTTTTGGCAAAATGCCAAAACTGGACGTCTGAAAAAGGTGCCAGCCTGCGCAAGTACTGTCGAGAGGAGGAGGGACAAGGCCACCAACCAAGCAACGGATCTCAGCCAACCCTCCGCCTATAAATAGTGAAGGATGAAGACGAAGAAGAGTAGAACACTATTTTGAGCATTCAAGCGCATACAACAAACAAACACTCCCAAGCCTTCGAGCAAATCTTCGAGTCTTTGTTTCCATGTGTTCTCCGAGTTTCCAGTTCATTGGAACTCGTCTTCACAACCTTCACACATAGAGTCTAAGCCCACTTCAAATATCCAAGCTTAGAAGAAGAGCTCTAGCCTACTTTGCATCTACTGTAAAGAGCTCTTCATAGTGTGTTCGTCAACCAAAAACCCTAAACTCTGTCTGTTAGGTTGTTGAGTGTTGTCGTTAGGTTGTCCAGATCCAAGGCTCTTCTTTCATCGATTGAAGAAGCCTCGATCATAGAGTCTAGATCCAATCTTGCACTTACATCGTTTGTGTGAAGCTCGATCGAAGCTAGGCTATAAGGAGAGCCCGTAATCTCCCTGTCGTGTTTTGACTGAAGCAAGTGAAGCTTCCAGTCTTTGTTAGGTTTGTGTAGTGAACCCGCAATCACTACGTCAGTCGTTTGATCCAGGCGAGTGAAGCCCGATCTCGACCAGGTTTTTGAAGGACCCGTAACCTTCAAGTTCTTGAGTGAAAAGAACAGTTGCCATCGTGCAACAAGTGGACGTAGGAGCTTTATCTCCGAACCACTATAATTCTTGGTGTCGTATCTCTCTTACCCTAAACTATCTCTTGTTTGATTATTCATTGCATACTGCATCTTAAACAAACTTAATCTGGAAATTTCAATTACTTAGGAAAGATTTAGCTCACCAAATTCCGCACATACGAGTAAAGACTCCCTCTTGATCAAGTGCTCACTTCGGTCAAGTAGGCAAGCTACGTACTGTAGATCTAGCTTCAGCTAGGTCTTAAGTTTCAAAAAGAGCTCTTTACTTGTTACTCTGAGTTAAGGGATTTGAAGTTGAAAAACTTCAAAATACGTATTCACCCCTCCCCCCCTCTACGTATTTTTCCTATTAACAAATCGGGACCAACAAGTGGTATCAGAGCAGCGGTTCTTTCGAGCCTCTGCTTTGCATATCCGAAGCGAGTCCCCACTCGCTTCACGTTGTCTCACTGAACCGGATCCTATTTTCCTAAGTGCATCAAAACCTCACTCACGCATATTGCATTTACTGCTGATAGTTTGCTATGTCTATATACAGTGCTTCAAACCTTCCACAGTTCTCGATCGAAGGATACGAGACATGGAGTTTCCGAGTCGAGAGCTTCCTTTGCTCCATCCACGACCGGATGTGGGAAGTCATAGAGGACGGACCAATCGAAATCAAGAAAGCCATATCTGTGAACGTACCAGCTACTGAAGGACGCGAAGCTCATGTCAGACAAGAGTACGTTGAGAAGGACCAAGATGAATACAATCCCAACGACTTCAAGATCGCCAACCTGGATAAAATCGCACGTCACACGATGCAGAGCACTGTGTCTGATGCCTATCTTCCTAGAATCAGGAAGTGTGCGACGGCGAAGGAAATGTGGGAAACTCTAGCCCTCATTTCTCAAGGAACAGACAAAATCAAGGAGAACAAACTCGCCGTTCAGATGCGGGAGTTTGAGAGTCTGATAATGAAGCCAGGCGAGTCCATCGACACCTTCGAGCTGAGAGTTACAAACATCATTGCAACTCTCAACTCGCATGGGAAGGAACTCACAGATAAGGAAATCAACCTGAAGATTGTCCGAGCTCTCACAAGGAAGTGGCAGACTATGAAGGAGCTGTATCTAGCAACCAAGGATCTATCAAAGCTCACACCGGAGATTTTGTTCTCCGAACTCAAAGCTCATGAATTTGATCTGAATCGAATGAACCTCGACGAAGAGGATGAAGCGCCCACTACGTCAAAAGGAGTAGCATTCAAAGCTGCTGAAGGGCCAAGCGAGCAGTCGCTAGCCAAGATGACGAGGGAAGAGTTGGAAGAACACATTGCGTTCCTATCCAAGAACTTCAACAAGATGAATTCTCGAGTGGGCAAATACAAAAGATTCTACAAGCAATACAAAGGGAGGAGCACTGATGCTCGAGAAGGAAAAGGGAAGAGAGAAGAGACGACAAAGCCGATCCCGAGAGACATGATGGAAGTGGAATGTTACCATTGCCACAAGATGGGCCACTACTAATCCGATTGCCCAAAGCTGAGTGCGAAGGAGCGAGAAGAACTGAAAGCAAAGAGGGATGCACCAAGGCGAGCGCTCGTAGCAAGTGAGGTGCCGGTCGCTTCAACTGAAGAAATCTCAAGCGACTCGGATGCATTCACAGATCCCACTCCAGTGAGGGTGAGGATCTTGGACTCATGGCGCTCACCGATGAAGAAACAGGAGAGGTATTCATCTATCCCCCATCTAGTTCAATTACACTCGCACACTCGCACCAAGAGGAACCCAATTCCTCAACATGGAGTGAATTGCTTGACAAGCACGTTAAATTGTCAAGTGATCACGAAGTGCTGCAACAAGCTTTGTCTCAAAGCGAGAAGGAGAACCGAAAGCTAGCCACTGAGCTTGACCAAGTCAAACATAATCTAAGGGCTATGACTAGTAAGTTCGAGGATCTCTTCGCTAGACATCAAAGCTTGGAGGGAAGGTATGAAACCCAGTCCACTCTAGTTGCCAACTTGAATAAAGCTTCATATGCTAGACAGGCACTAGAGAGTTCTCTTCTACCTTTTGGTAGAAAGGAAGGACTTGGATTTGAGGGTGGACCTTCCAAGCCGACTGTCTTTGTTGGTGCTTCAAACACACCATCAGTCATTTTGGAAATGCCCACTGCATCCAAAGCGACCACTAACAAAGACAAAGGCAAAATGGCTGAGAACCCCAAGAAAAAGCCAATGAAGATGTCTATATCTTTAAGGACTGAATCTAAGGGTAAGCAAAATACAACTATCCCGAGCACTCACAATGCTAAAGATTACCAATCCAAAGGTAAAGAGAAACCGGTTGTAGCTTCTAAGCCTCAAGCCAAGACACGAGAGACAAAGGATCTCCCTTTCAAGAAGAGGAGTAATGTCTATGTGTCACGTTATCCGGACTGGAGATGGTCCAACCGGACTAACGTTGAGGGGGAAGAATTCGAAGCACCAAAGAGGCTGCTTCGAAGTCCCAAGGTTACTCAAGCGAGTCAGGGACAGAACCCTAGTTGGACCGCTTCGAGAAAACCTAGCGAGCCGCTTCGACAGCCTAGAAAACCTAAGTCAGTCTCTAAAACCATAGCTAATCCAAAGCAAGTCGCTTCAGGATATAAGCAAAGTGGGAAGAGCATTGGTAGGACTGAAGCGAGCCGCTACCCCTCTTGCACACACTGTTGCACATGTGAAGTTGCTTCAAGGCAGAAGTCACTGTTTTCGAAGGTCGAGAAGCCCAAGACACAAGCTTCATCTCAAAAGAGAGTGAAGCAAGTGTGGGTACCTAAGGGAACTAACCTGCAAGGACCCAAACTGATTTGGGTACCAAAATCTGTCTAATTGCAGGTGAGCGCCGTGGATCCCATGCCAAGTAAGGGTCAACAAGTTTGGTACTTGGACAGTGGATGTTCAAGACACATGACCGGCATGAAAGCTCTACTTCACAACTACATAGAGAAGAAGGGTCCACACGTAACCTTTGGTGACAACTCTCGAGGAAGCACCAGGGGATACGGCGCACTGAAAGTTGGAAAGCTCACAATTGAAGAAGTCTCCTATGTGGAAGGACTCAAGCACAACTTGCTATCCATTTCACAGTTTTGTGACAAAGGATACAAGGTGGAATTTATTTCAAACAAGTGCATTGTAAAGAGCAAGCTCACATCCCAGATTGTGCTTACTGGAATTAGACAAAGGAACGTCTACATAGCACAATGGGATAGCTGCAAAGTGGAGACGTGCTTAGTAGCGAGGAGTGCTACAGAGATAGGATGGCTTTGGCACAGACGCTTGAACCATCTCAACTTCAAAGCAATCAATCGCTTAGCTCGTAAGGGTTTTGTGCAAGGCATACCAAATGAAGTCTTCATCAAAGACCATCCATGCTCACCATGCCAACGAGGGAAGCAGACAAAGAAGCACTTCGCCAGTCTCGAAGAAGCCTCACCAAAGCGAGTGCTCGAGCTGCTTCACATGGATCTGTTTGGTCCAGTTACTCCAGTTAGTGTGAATGGAAGAAAATACACTCTAGTCATAGTCGACGACTTCTCTCGCTACACTTGGGTCGTATTTCTCTACAGCAAGAAGGAGACTCTGACCAAGCTACCACAACTGCTCAAGCGATTGGCTGTGGAGAAGAATCAAGCGATCGTGACCATCCGCTCCGACAAAGGGACAGAGTTCTTGAACTCTACCATCGAAGCTTACTGCACGGAGCATGGCATAGCACATCAGACCTCCTCAGCACGCACACCACAGCAGAATGGAGTTGCTGAAAGAAGAAATCGTATCATCAAGGAAGCAGTTCGAACCATGATTGCAGACTCAAAGCTTCCAATGAAGTATTGGGCTGAAGCAGCCAATACAGCATGCTACACGCAGAATCGAACGCTTCTCTGCAAACGACACGACAAAACACCATATGAAATATGGACAGGAAGAATTCCTAACATATCTTATTTCCATATCTTTGGTTGTAGGGTCTTCATCCATGACAATGGGAAGTCACAGTTGAAAGCCTTTGAAAGCAAAGCTGATGAAGGAATATTCTTAGGATATTCCACATCAAGCAAAGCTTACAGGGTGTTCAACTGTAAAACCCTAATCGTGGAAGAATCACCCCATGTCGTATTTGATGAATCTCCGTTAAGTCATCCGCAGGAACAGGATCTATCTAAAGACGGAAAGTCAGGAGAGGAACCCATCAACACTCTTACTTGGGACATACTTGAGGATGAAGAAGAGATCAAAGGCTCAAGCGAGCAGAATGTCCAAGGAAAAGATGAAGCTGCCCCCAAGACTTCTGAAGCAAGTGCAGGCCAAGCACCTGTTGGGAACCCCTTGCAGTTTGATTTTGATGATGTTTATCGAAACCACACTTAGGCATATTTTACTTGTTTAGGGTCAAGGCCGATAGATCGACCTGCTACCTGTTAGTGCAGGTCGATGCCCTCTAATGTTTAGAATCAAGTTCGATCCACCATGTAAGAGTAAGGTCGATGTATCGACCTGCCTCAAATTGGATCGAGCTGGATCATCTGCCTGTCTATCGACCTCCCCTATCAAGCTTCCAGCTGGCATTGCCTTAGAAGATTTCAAGAGCTGGATTATCAATCAAGGTCGATGCTCCGCCTTCATGGAGCGTCACGACCTGATCCTTGCCACGTCGAGTGCCAGCAAGGACGAATATTCCCAACGGCTAGAAGTGAGTCAGCTTCCAACGGCTAGTGCCACGTCAGCCTGACTCCAACGGCTAGTTTTTCAAAAACTGCCTATAAATACTTCAGCCATTATCGGATTCAAGAACGGGAAACACAAGCTATCAACGCCATATCTCTGCCCAAATCTCTCTCAAAGCTCATATCCATTCAAGTGTTCGAAATCCGATTAGTTTCCCAAACACTTGACGAAGAGAGGTTTCCGATTCCGATAAATACCACAACGACGAAGCGTTCACTGCTGCTTGTCGATTGTTCAACAGCTTCTTCTCCGATTTGTTCGAAGTTAGAAAGCTTGTTTTTATTTTCGCCATTATAGAGTTAGTCAAGCTCTGTAAAAGCGTAAGGTTGTTTGTACGTTTCAGTACGAAGTTGTAAGGGTCACGACCCAAAACTCGTGTCTAGATATTTTCAGGTTAGATTGTATCTAGAACTAATACTCAGTCAGTATAAATAAGAGAGAGGTTGAATCCAAAGGTAAAGGGATTCTCAGGTCGAGTCGACCTGACGTGGACGTAGGAGGGTTTCTCCGAACCACGCTAAATCGCGGTGTCTCTCTCTCTCTCTCTCTCTCTATTTATCGTCCTTATATTTTGTTATCAAACTGACTAGCATCAACCTGCATATCTCATCAACCTGCTACTGTTCACCAGCCTTAAGATTTTTCAAAGAGTAAATAAACCTCCACCAACTTCCGCATTAACAACAGTTTGATAAATCAAGCTTGATACCATACAAGCTTGATAGATCAAACTGCCTCTGATAAGGTCGACCTTGACAATCGACCTGTAGATCGACCTGATTTTACAAAAGTCAAAAACGGTTGGTTATTGGTGTATTCCCCCCCCCCCCATACACCAATTACTCTTTCCCGGGACCAACAAGTGGTATCAGAGCAGTGGTTCTTTTGACCGCTGCTTTGCATACTAAAAGTTCTTTATCAAACTTTTGGTCATTTTGAACCGATCCTTAGAAAAATCTTTTCATACATTTCATTTCATATTATATTGCAATGGAGGCTTCTCTTCTCAGGGTATGTGAAGACTTCTCCATTTAAGGCTATGAAGATTGGAGCTTCCGAATCAAGATGTGTCTCAAGGCACATCACGTCCTCATGTGGGATATTATCGAGAATGGCCCCTCCCCCATATATGCAGCAAAGATTATTGTGGATGGAACATCCCCCGGGGAGGCTACATACGAGAAAATCCTCAAAAACCCTCGCGACTACTCAACCGAGGAAAGGAAAGAGGCCTGTCTCGATGATTACGCTAAGGGACTCATCTCCAGCACCGTGAAGGGCGTCTACCTGGCCAAGATCCGAAATCTTGAAACGGCCAAAGAAATGTGGGACACCCTCCGGTCCATCAGCCTTGGCTCAGAGGAAATGAAGGATAACAAGCTGTCTATGGCGTGCAGCAAGTTCGATGACTTCAAGATGGTTTCGGGTGAAACCATAGAAGCAATGAAAATTCGCTTCACCGAGATTATTCTCGAAGTCGCTGCAATCAACCCGTACAAATACACGCAGCGCGAGAAGAATCTCAAAATTATACGTGCTCTTCCTGCAAATTGGCACGTATACGCCGCCATGCATCCAGCTCGATCGGATTTCAACTCCCTCACCACTGAAGACCTTTTCGACATTCTTGTCGGAAATGAGTATGAGATGATCCGCATCCATGGATCAACCCAGCCTTCCACGAGCAAGAAGGCTGATGAAAAGAACAAGGAGGTAGCTTTCAAGGCCGACTCAGCCTCAGTTGCTACCCCAAGTCCGATTGACGAGTCCATCGTCAAGAAGTTCGAGAAGATGACTCTCGACTATGCTCTAGCTGCTAGGAGGAATGAGAAGCTCCTAGGGAAGGTTGTCAAATATAAAAAGTTCTATCGTGACAACAAGCGAAACTTTTCAAACCGCAACCACGACCGCCCTGACAAAAAGGGAGAAGGTAAACCCTCAACCATCAATTCTTCTAACACGCCCGAGGGTGGTTGTTTCAATTGTGGCAGGCCAGGTCATTACAAGACCGACTGCCCGGATCTTACCAAGGCCGAGAGAGACGAGCTCCGTGCAAAGCGCGACAAGAAGCTCAAAGAGCAACGAGCTGCAATGATTGCCGAAGAAACAAAGGAAGCTCACCTCTCGGATAGCTCGTCAAGTGAAGACGAAGGTTGCATCGCTTTCGACGAAAGTGATGATGAAGAATGTTTCGTTGGAGAACACCAACAAAACGAGGGATCTTCGAAGGTCGGGAAGGCTCAAAGAAGGAGCCAAGCAGCTCGAGGAGCTGTATGGATCATTGATAGTGGATGCTCAAAGCACATGACGTGTGACAAAACGCCACTTTCAAATTACCAAGAACGAGACGGGCCACTTGTAACCTTTGGAGGAAATTCTAAGGGATTTACGAGAGGCTAGGGCGATCTAATAGTTGGTAAAACAACTATTTCTAACGTCTCTTATGTTGAAGGTCTTAATCATAACCTATTTTCTGTGTCGCAATTCTGCTCGAGTGGTAAACGAGTAGAATTCACCGCTAATAAATGTCTCGTGAAAAATGAGGAAGGAGAAACACTTCTTACCGGAATTTTGCAGGATAGACTCTATATTGTTCAATGGACAGATTGGATAGAGACCTGCCTGGTCACAAAGGCCGATTCCGAGACAAGCTGGCTATGGCACAAGAGGTTGAGTCACTTAAACTTCAAGGCCATCAACAAGCTCGCACGCAACAAGCTGGTGAACGACCTGCCAGACCAAGTCTTTGATCGTGATCACATCTGCAGAGCCTGTCAAGCCGGAAAGCAAACAAGATCATCCTTTCCAAGCGTGACGGCACAATCATCAAATCGAATTCTTGAGCTTCTCCATCTCGACCTCTTCGGTCCAGTCACTCCCTTGAGTATAAACGGTAGAAAATATGCTCTCGTTATTATAGATGATTATTCTAGATTTACGTGGGTTATTTTCATGTACAAAAAGAAGGAGACATTGGAGAAGCTACCTGCGTTGCTGAACAAGCTGTGCAATCAAAAGGAGAAATCCATCATCTCCATTCGATCAGATCGAGGCACCGAATTTATCAATGCAATGATCGAAGAATATTGCACAAAGAGTGGGATTCATCATCAAACTTCAGCTGCACGCACACCTCAACAAAACGGCGTGGTGGAACGTCGTAACAGATCGCTGAAGGAAGCAGCTCGTACCATGTTGGATGAAACCAATCTTCCAAAGAAGTTTTGGGCAGAGGCCGTTAATACAGCCTGCTATACCCAAAACAGGTCGATCATCACAACCCGACATGGAAAGACTCCATACGAGCTGTGGAACAACAAGCTCCCCAGGTTAAAGTATTTTAAAGCTTTTGGGTGTTAGTGTTACATTCATAACAATGGGAAATCTCAATTAAAGACTTTCGATAGCAAGGCCGATCCAGGAGTATTTTTAGGATACTCAGAGGTTAGCAAAGCTTATAGAGTCTTTAATAAGAAAACCCTAGTTGTGGAGGTAACACCTCATGTTGTGTTTGATGAATCTACTTGTCTCTACAGAGAATCAAGTACAGGTACAGATCAGCCCGCTGCTAACAGGCCGTCTAACTCCCCCATTGACGACCTGCTAGTATGGACTCCAAATGATTTGGAGGAAGAGGTTCAATCTGATCCTAGGGTCACACAGCAAGGGGGAAGTGATGCAAATGACACTTCGAGCTGTAATACATCAGCCGGACTTAACCAAGCTGATCCCCCTCCCTCAGTCCCCCAGACTGATGCTGTTCACGACCTTACATCCCAAATCGAGCAGCTCGATAACACTATGGAGCAGCTCAACATCCAGGCCGAACAGCAGCCTGATCAACATCCCGAACAACAACGCGTATCCACTGATCAACCTTCAACTCACCCGGAGTTTGATGAACCCATTAATGAGCCCGAACCAATCATTTCAAATGAAGAAAGGTCACGACGCAGACGATGGATCGATGATCATCCGAAAGAGCTCATTGTTGGGAACCCAAACCTAGGAGTGCGAACAAGGAGGACGATTGGTGAAAGTGCGCTATTAAGTTGCTATCTCTCTCGCATAGAACCCAAAGATGCCATTGAAGCTCTTCAAGATGCTGATTGGATTGAAGCCATGCAAGAAGAACTCAATGAATTCAAAAGAAATGAAGTATGGTCTCTAGTTGATCGTCCTTATCATCAGGGCGTCATTGGAGTCAAATGGGTTTACAAGAACAAGAGAGATGAATCTGGAGAAGTTGTCAGAAATAAAGCCAGATTAGTAGCAAAGGGTTACTGTCAACAAGAAGGAATCGACTATGATGAGACGTTTGCCCCCGTTGCAAGATTAGAAGCTATAAGGCTGTTTCTAGCTTATGCCGCTCATCAACGATTCAAAGTCTACCAGATGGACGTTAAAAGTGCGTTCCTCAATGGCGTTCTCGAAGAGGAAGTCTATGTGGAACAGCCTCCTGGATTCGAGGAGGGTGATTCAAGCAAAGTCTACAAACTGCACAAGGCCGTCTACGGTCTTAAGCAAGCTCCTCGAGCTTGGTATGAGACACTGTCATCCTTCCTCATCGAATCAGGATTCAAGCGTGGTTCAGTCGACAAGACGCTATTCACTATCAAAGTGAATGAACATATCCTTTTAGTACAAATTTATGTTGATGATATCATTTTTGGATCTAAATCTCCCATTTTGTGTGAAAAATTTGGTAACCTCATGACCGAAAAATATAAAATGTCTATGATGGGGGAAATGAATTTCTTTCTAGGGTTGCAGGTTAAGCAGTCCGATGAAGGAATCTTCATTAGCCAAACAATGTACGCACACGAGCTGGTCGACAAGTTTGGTGTCAAAGACAGCAAGCCTGTCAAAATACCGATGCTCTCTGGAGGGAAGATCGACCCGGATCCCGAAGGAAAACCTGCCAACATAACACAGTACAGGGGTATAATTGGTTCATTACTTTATCTAACTGCTAGTCGACCTGACATCACTTTTGCAGTTGGAGTGTGTGCTAGATTTCAAGCTAATCCGAAGGAATCTCACTTGGAAGCAGCAAAGAAAATTCTTCGTTATATCAAAGGAACCACAAATTTAGGTCTCTGGTATCCTTGTGATGATAATTTGCAGCTTACAGGCTATTCAGATTCTGATCATGCAGGGTGCAAGCTCAATAGGAAATCTACCTCGGGTACTTGCTATTTTCTCGGAAACAAGCTGATTTCTTGGTTTTCAAAGAAGCAAACTTCAGTAGCCACCTCCACCACAGAGGCCGAGTACATGGCCGCAGGAAGTTGTTGTGCACAAATCTTGTGGATCAAGCAACAACTTAAGGATTATGAAGTTGAAGTCAGTGAAGTGCCAATATTATGTGATAGCTCGAGTGCCATCGCCATTACCCAGAATCCAGTTCTTCATTCAAGATGCAAACACGTGGATATTCGACATCACTTTATTCGTGATCACGTGGAAAAGAAGAACGTGGTTATTGAGAAGATACACACTGACATTCAACGAGCTGATATTCTAACCAAACCCCTAGCCGAAGAAAGATTCAAAATGCTATGTGGAAAGCTAGGGTTATTAAATGTTGAGTCATCAGGCCGATCGTAAGCCTCCAGGCCGTTTTCTCCTCATCAGCTTGACACATCTTTCAAAAGCTTGTGTGGGACCAACAATCGGGACCAACAAGCAGGCCGTCTCTTTACAAACATGCAGATATCAAGGGGGAACAAGCCGTCAACTCTCAACAGGCCGTTACCATATGAACAGGGAGTTACTATTTGAACAGGTCGTGTCTATCTACAGGCCGTGCCTATCTACAGGCCGTGTCTGTCAACAGGCCGTGTCCATCATCAGGCCGTCGACTATTCAATAGATCGACCTGTGTTCCTCAATTGATGGGGAACACTTGGCCAAAGTGATCCATCATTTGAGGGGGAACAATGGCCAATGTCTGTCTCCAGGGCGTTTATTTCGCCAGGCCGACATCTTAAATCCAGGCAGTTCCACCTTGCCAGGCCGATGTCATATGTCCAGGCCGATATCACAAATACAGGCCGTTCTCCGTCACAAGGCCGATATCATCAGGCCGATATCAACCTGAATGCAACAGCATTTATGAAGGAAGAATCAAAAGGGCAGTATCACCCTTTTGTCTTATAACTTCTACAATACGCATTGAATTCTTCATTTATTGCTAATATTTATTTCTCAATGCTTAACATTATTTAAGAGTCTGTTGATTTGCAGAAAATAAGGAAAAAGGGGGTAATGATTACCATTTTTGTAAAACATCCAGTCAAGTGTCAAATTCTGACACATTGACCGAGGCTGCATTTAATTCCCTGCCGTCTCTCTGCAAAAGTGCAAGCTTATCGCACGTTCTCAATAACTCACGCGCGAATATGTAACGTTTCACATTTCACGCGCACACATCGTGTGGTTGAGAATTAAAGAGAGATTTTCACCTTTTCAAATTCGAACAATCACAACCGTTCAAAATCTCTATATATATGGGATACAGTTTTATCTCATACTTACTTGCCTTCTTCATTTTCTTCGAAAAACCTAATTTTTACTCTCTGCAAAATTCAACTGCCGCCGTCGTGTTCTTGAAGTTTCATTCTTACACTCTCTGTCTCAAATCACAAACTGTGGTTTGTGCTCTCTTTTCACCGATTAAATTTAAGTTTACTAACAAGCTCTCTATTGTTTCTGTTTTCTAATCTCTCTCTCGAAAAACTTGCAGGAAAAACAACATTGGCAGCACAAACATCTACTTCCGGTCGAAAGGAGATGCAATGGTCGGAAATCGAGGAGATATTGACGGCTCACCTAAAATTTGAACCCTACATGGTGCGCAATAACTTTGGTTTTCGCGACC
Source organism: Thymus mandschuricus (assembly GCA_029379335.1). Classification (NCBI taxonomy): domain Eukaryota; kingdom Viridiplantae; phylum Streptophyta; class Magnoliopsida; order Lamiales; family Lamiaceae; genus Thymus; species Thymus mandschuricus. The sequence continues at coordinate 4,079,916 of CM057074.1, forward strand.
TCGACTCCATGTTCGCCCTGGTGGAGAAGTGCTCTTCGTTCTATCAGATCATCTCCACCCGGCCGGCGAAAAGTCTTCCCAAACTTGTGAGTGCCTTCTACTATAATTGGAATGAAGGTGATTCCGTATCTACCCACACGGTCTCCCTTGGAACCACGAAGTCCCTGGTCACCATCAACGTTCTCGACGCCGTGAAGGCAGCCTTCGGCATTGAAGAGGAAGGTTCAATGCAGCTCTCGGAGATTTCTAGAGACCAACTGCAGCAGGTTGCAGACCGAGTGCTAATTGAGCAAAGGCAGTTCGTGCCCGTTGCCTTCAAGAGGAGCGATCTCCGGCCCAAATACCGCCTCTTGATGGACTTCGTGCAGAAGTGCTTTCTAGGGCACATCGGGAATTACGACCAGGTCACCCCTTTCAAATTCCAAATTATGACGGCCGTAATCCTCGACCTGCCCATCTGTTGGGCCAAGCTGATGGTCTCGCTGCTCTGGGATGAAGCCAGGCTGATCATCACCGAATCAGAGGGAGAGGCCGTTGTGAAAGTGTCTCTCCACAACAACAAACCGCTTCGCCTTGGAACGAAGGTCACTTCCATCATCATTTCCTTCTTCAAGCAGAGGACATGGTCCAAAGATCCGGCCTTCCCCCATCTATTTATTCCAAAAGATCTCCACCATCTGGAGATGGCGATAGGAGTATCGGCGCAGATCTATTATAACTCCTCAGACGATGTCAGGGCGCACCTCGCCAAGGCCGGCCAATCCAAAGTTGGCTGGAGGATTCCGGATCGACCTGTTCAAAAGAAGAGGAAGGCCGATGTCGATCTGGTTCCCTCACGCCCTGTCAAGAAGGCACAGCCCGTGAAGAGGACTCCCCCTCGCAGGTCGCAGTCAGCCTCGGGTGAGCCACCCAGGCCGTTTCACAAGATCCTCCCCCTGGATTTCGAGGTTTCTGCACCTTCTCTCAGGGAGTCTTAGCCCGCCTCATCGCCCTCCTCATCAGCCGAACGGACTCCATCCCCTGTCCGTTCCACCGGCGAGCCGTCCGCCTCGCAGCAACGCCCTGCATCCTCTCAGCAGGTCGTTGCCCCCTCTCCTGTGAGGCCTCCCCCAGTCCAACGAGCTGGATCTGTAGAGATCCAGGATCTCACTGCGGAAGATTCCCAGTCTTCCCCCCTTCGGCATGCACCTGTGGAGGAAGACACCGTCCTGCCGATCCAACCGCTCGTTGAGCAGCCGATGTCCGCTGCTCACTCCCAGGTCGCCGCCATGAAGGCCGAGGCCAAGCTGAAGGTCATCGACCTGATGCCAGGGATAGCCCAACTCCCCAAGTCCCTCGACCTCGCCACTCGCCTCCAGTTCTACCTGGATTGTAAGTCGAGTTACTATTACGTCTTTGAGGCGTTGCTGCAGGTCGTTACCCTCAACGACCTGAAGGTCGAGGAGTTGGCACTGGAAGCGGAGTTCGGATTCTTCAATGTGGGGGATGCGGCCTCAAATTTTCAATCTCTTGTGCTGCGCCGCATGAAGGTCGAAGCCAAAATTTTGGGCATCGACCTTCGCCCCCTCTATGTGCACTCTCGCGCTTTCTACAACTCCGCCGCAGAAGCTGGAGACGAGTTTGACTTGATTCAAGCTCCGGAGCAATCATCACCCAGGATTGAGGGTGATGATCAGCCTCTTGTTGCTGCTGCTCCGTCTCCAAAGGTTGATTTGGAGGCTGTGCTGGATGAAATTTCTGTCAAGCTTGAGTCCATCATCACCAGCCTCCCAGAGCAAATCAAGCAGGCCGTAGCAGAGGCCCGGGCCGATATAGTGAAAGATGTCAAAGCCCAGGCCGATGAAGCTGCCAGGGAGCGTGTCACGGACTTTGCCGTGAAGCTTTTGAAGGAATATACCGACAAGCTCCTGCCGGGCCAGCTTGAGGAGCTGAACATGGCGTCCCGTGACCAGATCGCGGAAGTATTGGAGGACTTGGCCAAGGTCGATGAGCGTGTAACCAATTTGACCTCATCTGTCTCGACCTCGGCATCGACCTCCAATGAGCAGATCAACGCCATCCACGGCACCATCTCCTCCCTTCTCAGTGGGCAACTGGAGTTGAAGAATGCTGTGATCAAGCTGCAGCAAGAGGATGCGACTCTTCTTTCCCTCATCAATGCCCTTTCTGATGATGTCGAAAAGGGGGAAGAAGAAAGAGCCGCCGCCGCCGCGAAGAAGAAGAAGCCCTCCAAATCCAAATCTGCTTCAACTTCCGTGGCTCCTCCTCCTCCACCTCAAAAGCAGCCTGCCTCCCAGGCCGTTCTCTCCAAGGACGTCGCCTCCCAGGCCGATCCCATTGCTGCTGCTGCTGCTGCCCAGGCCGCCGAAGACAAAGCCCATCTGGCCAAGCACTCCGAACTTATTTCTGCCATGATTTTGGCCAGGGCGTCGCAGGAGCAGTCCGTGGACCCTGAAGAGCAAAAGCGGTTCATGGCCAAGTGCCGGGCCGATGAAGCAAGGAAGAAAAGGGAGATGGACTGGATCAGCCAGTCCGCCCTAGTTTTGAATGCTGGAGTCCAGCAGCAGGTCGTTGAATGGCTTGATGAATCTCAAAACAACCTGCTGCGGGAGCTCAATTCTTGCTTCATCCTGCTGCACTACTGGATCAAGGACCCCTCCCTTCCTGCCGATGCCGATGAAGCGTATGCAGCCTATATGCTCAAATTTCCTTACCAAAAATTCATTGGTGATCTTCGGAAAAAGGCTGCAGAGGCCGGTGTGACGATAAGGGCCCCAGCTCAACAATATTTTGCGCCCTTGCGTCTTGGTGCTTCGGAGTATTTGGATTACTCTCGAGTCGACCAATACATCGCACAAACTGCCATCGGCCTAGGCGTCAATGTGTCAAATTCCGATCCCGACTATCGTCGTATCAAGGATGGAATTTACGCAAGCATGCAGTCGAAGTCGAGGGAGCAGGTCCAGGAAGAGTGCCTTGCAGCCCGTGCCAAGATCCAGGCGATGTAGATAGATGTTTTTGTAATCTTTTGTTTTTCATTTATGCTCTCAGCTGGTTGTAAATTCTCCATGTATTCTGCTATCGAGCTTAATGAAGCAAAATCATCTTTCGTCCTGATGACAATATCTCTTTGTCCAGGCATCTGCCTTTACTGCTTTAATTTTAAATTATGTCATTACCTACCTTTCTTTTAATTCCTTATCAATCTTCATGATTTATCAAGCTCTGATACTATCTGTCATAGCTTCTATTCTTAGGAATTATTTGTAAAGTGTTTGGTTTCGACATCATCAAAAAGGGGGAAATTGTTGGGAACCCCTTGCAGTTTGATTTTGATGATGTTTATCGAAACCACACTTAGGCATATTTTACTTGTTTAGGGTCAAGGCCGATAGATCGACCTGCTACCTGTTAGTGCAGGTCGATGCCCTCTAATGTTTAGAATCAAGTTCGATCCACCATGTAAGAGTAAGGTCGATGTATCGACCTGCCTCAAATTGGATCGAGCTGGATCATCTGCCTGTCTATCGACCTCCCCTATCAAGCTTCCAGCTGGCATTGCCTTAGAAGATTTCAAGAGCTGGATTATCAATCAAGGTCGATGCTCCGCCTTCATGGAGCGTCACGACCTGATCCTTGCCACGTCGAGTGCCAGCAAGGACGAATATTCCCAACGGCTAGAAGTGAGTCAGCTTCCAACGGCTAGTGCCACGTCAGCCTGACTCCAACGGCTAGTTTTTCAAAAACTGCCTATAAATACTTCAGCCATTATCGGATTCAAGAACGGGAAACACAAGCTATCAACGCCATATCTCTGCCCAAATCTCTCTCAAAGCTCATATCCATTCAAGTGTTCGAAATCCGATTAGTTTCCCAAACACTTGACGAAGAGAGGTTTCCGATTCCGATAAATACCACAACGACGAAGCGTTCACTGCTGCTTGTCGATTGTTCAACAGCTTCTTCTCCGATTTGTTCGAAGTTAGAAAGCTTGTTTTTATTTTCGCCATTATAGAGTTAGTCAAGCTCTGTAAAAGCGTAAGGTTGTTTGTACGTTTCAGTACGAAGTTGTAAGGGTCACGACCCAAAACTCGTGTCTAGATATTTTCAGGTTAGATTGTATCTAGAACTAATACTCAGTCAGTATAAATAAGAGAGAGGTTGAATCCAAAGGTAAAGGGATTCTCAGGTCGAGTCGACCTGACGTGGACGTAGGAGGGTTTCTCCGAACCACGCTAAATCGCGGTGTCTCTCTCTCTCTCTCTCTCTCTATTTATCGTCCTTATATTTTGTTATCAAACTAACTAGCATCAACCTGCATATCTCATCAACCTGCTACTGTTCACCAGCCTTAAGATTTTTCAAAGAGTAAATCAACCTCCACCAACTTCCGCATTAACAACAGTTTGATAAATCAAGCTTGATACCATACAAGCTTGATAGATCAAACTGCCTCTGATAAGGTCGACCGTGACAATCGACCTGCAGATCGACCTGATTTTACAAAAGTCAAAAACGGTTGGTTATTGGTGTATTCCCCCCCCCCCCCCCCCCCCCCCCCCCATACACCAATTACTCTTTCCCGGGACCAACAGCACCCAATCCACTTGCTACAGATGGTGAAGCAAGTGACCAAGAAGAAGATGAAGACGAAGCTGGCGGGTCCAAGCGAGCGTGGCTCAAAGATCACTCACCAAGTCAAATCATTGGAGATCCATCCAAGGGTGTAGTGACCAGGAGTCAAGTGTTTGAAGAAAGTGCCATGTTCAGTTGCTTTCTCTCAAACATTGAGCCATCAAACGTGGAGGAAGCTCTAGCCGACTCAAACTGGGTGATCGCCATGCAAGAAGAGCTGAACCAGTTCACCAGGAATGACGTATGGTACCTCGTGGAACGTCCCATATTTCAGCACGTTATTGGCACCAAATGGGTGTTCAAGAACAAGACGGACGAGGACTACAACGTTGTGAGGAACAAGGCGCGACTCGTTGCCAAAGGCTACTGCCAACAGGAAGGAATCGACTTTGACGAGACCTTCGCTCCAGTGGCACGGCTTGAAGCTATTAGATTGTTTCTAGCCTATGCAGCAACCAAGAAGTTTAAGGTCTATCAAATGGATGTGAAGAGCGCATTCCTCAACGGTGAACTCAAGGAAGAAGTGTATGTGGAGCAGCCACCGGGTTTCGAGCAAGGAGACAAGGTGTATCGCTTGAAGAAAGCTCTATATGGGTTGAAGCAAGCTCCCAGAGCTTGGTATGATACACTTTCTCAATTCCTAGTGGATAATGGATTTCACAAAGGAAAGATAGATCGAACCCTTTTCACAATCAACCATGGAGAGGATATGCTATGGGTTCAGATCTACGTAGACGACATCATATTTGGATCGCCAAACCAGTCGCTTAGCGAGAAGTTTGGAGAGCTGATGAAGACCAAATATGAGATGTCAATGATTGGCTTGATGAGCTGCTTTCTAGGTCTTCAAGTGAAGCAGCAGGACGATGGTATCTTCATCAATCAAGCGAAGTACACAAGAGATATGCTTGCTAAGTTCGGTATTCAACATGCTAAAGTTGTGAAGATCCCAATGAATACCAACTGGAAGATGGAGCCAGACGAAGAGGGAAAATCTGTGAATGCTACAGATTATCGTGCTCTTATTGGATCCCTCCTATATCTCACTGCAAGTAGGCCAGATATTACTTTTGCAGTTGGAGTCTGCGCTCGCTTCCAAAGCAACCCCAAGCACAGCCATCTTGAAGCTGCCAAAAGGATTCTTCGATATTTGAAGGGCACTGTCAACATGGGTCTGTGGTATCCAGCGGAGGACAATTTGGAGCTCACTGGATACTTCGATGCTGACTATGGAGGGTGCCGAGTCGATAGGAAGTCAACTTCGGGCACATGTCAGTTCTTGGGAAGCAAGCTGGTCTCGTGGTTCTCAAAGAAGCAAACAAGCGTAGCTACTTCAACAACTGAAGCTGAATACATGGCCGCTGGAAGCTGTTGTTCTCAAATCTTATGGCTTCGTCAACAGTTGAAGGACTACAAAGTTGAAGCGAATGAAATTCCGATCTTCTGCGACAACAACAGTGCCATATGTATTTCGCAGAATCCAGTGCTTCACACCAGATGCAAGCACGTGGAAATCCGACATCACTTCATTCGAGATCATGTCGAGAAGAAGGATATCAAGCTCGAGAAAATTCATACCGATCTCCAGCGAGCAGATATCCTCACCAAGCCTCTAGCTGAGTCTCGTTTCAACCAGCTATGCATTGAATTAGGGTTATTAGACCCTGGTGAAGAATGCTAGATCCAGGATGCACGAAGGAGTGATCGCTAGTTTTTCGTAGCGTCACTCGCTTCGGATCTTCACCAACTCAAGCGAGTCACTTCAAAATCTCACTCGCTTGAAGAAGGAGAAACAAGGTGTAGTAAGGTGGAGTGTTGGAAGATGTTCCCTACCCGCCTACAGGAATTGTTAAGCCATTGGTTAAGGGGGAACTATTGTTTGCTCCCGGAGCAAGCTACTTCCAAAGCGAGCAAGGAAAGCTGCTACCTAGCCTAGGATTCCTAGCGAGTGGGTATAAACACTCGCAAGTGCCGTTTCTAGTAACGGTTGTGTGGTCTTGTATCGGGCCTTCCCACGTAAAAATGGTGAAAGCTTAGGCAGGGCTGGCACCTAGACCTTGTGTCCTCTTCCCATCTTTCCGCCGAAGAGGAGCAAGTCTTCTCATCTCCTTCATCGTGGATAAATGTCCATTCCTTACTCACTCTTTACTGAGTTGAGCTGCCGGATGTCTATCCATTCCCCTCTCACTTTGAATTTTGCATCGCCTCAATTTGCCCAAGCTTGGGTCAAAGCGAGTCGATTGCAAGTTCATTCTGTAGCATGTAGGAGGATGCTTGAAGGTTTACCTTTTTCTACAAAAGGTTGCAGGGCTGGTGACATGCTTCTGCGTAAAATACGAGATTGTCTTGTCAGAGCATTCTCATTGTCATCCTGTCCATTTCTGCTCTGAGATAAGGACTTGTACTCATCCCCCATTCGTCGTGAATATGTACACTTACGTGAAACTCCCCTCTGGGTTGTAGTAAGCTTGTGTACTATATTCATTTCCTCCCTCACTCACTTCGATGGAGGACTCTCTAATTCGTAGAGGAAGATGAATGCCATGAAGACTAATGCCAAGAAGTTGAATTACCAATCAGGTAGCATCAACAAGCTTCAAAGCCAACAAGTGGATTCTTCAATCTGAAGTCCAAATCAAATGAAGTCTTCAAATAGTGGTATCAATCTCCTACGAAGTGAGATTGACTGGTAAGCGTTTCAAATTTAAGTACACTAAGTGAGCTGAAGCGTGCTAGAAACCTTCACTCGCTATGTGGAAAATATGAAATGAATCTGACACAAATACAAAGAGGAAAACACTCTTGTTTATCCTCGAAGTATGTAAGTCAGAAACATTTTAAATTTAAGTAAAGAAATTCAGTTTCTTATTCTAGTCGCTTCAGATGGCCAAGCGAGTGCTACGTCACTCAAAGCTAGCCATCGCAAGCGAGTGCGGAACAGTCACGTGAAGCGAGTACTCCGCAAGCGAGTGGATGCTGAAACAGCTACACTCGAAGCAAGCGGATACGTAGCGAAGCGTATGAGCTGTCAGCACTCGAGTGCCTATTTTACTTTCTGCCAAGCATTTAATGCAGCGGCGCGTAGAAGAAGAAACGACAGGCGCGTGGACGTCAAAGCCGAGGAAAGCGGGAAAAACCGCACTCAATCCAGCCGTCGAATCTGAACCATCTCTAAATCTCAACCGCTGGATTGATTACTGTTGGAAGAAACGAATCAGAAGCTACCACGTGGCCACGTCAAACCAAATTGGCGGTTCACTTTTCCAGTGATGACGCCGGACACGTCAGATCCATCACCGAAGGTCTGCCGCCCCTGCACAGGATCTTGGAAGATATTACTGTCTTGCCCCTGCCTCGTCAGCCGAACCCTAGTTCTATATATATGTAACACCAAAGGCTGCAGAAAAATTTCACAAGTCTCAAAACTACCATTTTAGTGAAACCTCTGCACCTCTGAAATCTCAAACCTAAAATCCCTCAAAGCCTTTCACAACCTTCAATATTAGCCATTCTCGTGCTTAGATCTGCAACCTCTGCAACTCACGAGTCTCAACCCTTACACTGTTGAAATCTCGTTTCAAAACTTCCCAAATCTCACCATGGGCAAAAAAGCTGAGTACAGAAACAATGGAGCAATTCATGACGAAGGTAGACAAGCACATCAACGTCGAGCCCCATCTCGACCCAATTGTCATCGAGAGAAAGGGCCTCTTCCGTAGAGCCATGACCACGGCCGGTCTTTGGAAGTTTGTAACGTTGATTCCGACGAAGGTCTTGGCAAAGGCAGTGGGAGAGCTACTTCTGAACTTGAAGAAGGAACAAAACACAACATCATTTATAGATCCACAAACCCGGAAGCCGGTGGAAGTGGACTTGAACGAGCTCATCAGCGTGTTCGATTTGCCAAGGGAAGGAGGAGATTCCCTGTTGGATTTGGGATTCTCGGCCGAAGACCAATATGGTCGTTTCGCCGTCGACAAAGCAGAACCAAACTTCAGAGTGGCCAGCATTCGTTCAAATTTGAAGGCCCCTTTCAACCTCATCTGCGAACTCTTTACGAAGAGCATTGCATGCTATGTCGGATCCCTAGAGACGCTGTCGGAAACAAAACTGATCGGTACCACCATGATCGTCGACAGCCTCACTGGAACTAAATTCAACTGGCACGGGTGGTTTCTCAAACAAATCTACGAGGCTAGTGAAGATTTTGCATTTGTACCAGGAACTGCAAACAAGATTCTCCGCAAAGGGAAGTTGAAATTCTTCTCAAGACTATCCGTCGCGTTGGAGTTGAAGTTTCCGGAGTAAAGATGGCCGGATTCCGACACGACCATATACAACAAGCAGACAGTCTTCTACGAAAAATGGAAGAAAACAAAGATACCAATGGATCAGGGACTTCTAGTTGTAGAAGTGCCCGCAGCAACGCCAGTTGCGAAAGCACAAGCTGAAGCTCCCCAAGCAAAGCGAGCCGCTTCACCTCTGAAGCAAGCGGCTGCAAAGCAAGGGAAGAAGAAATTGAAGCAAGTCACTTCACCTGTCCAAGGAAGCGAGGCGGTGGAGAAGCCGCTTGAGGACACTGAAGTTAACAAATCCCAATCCTCATCTACTAAAGCTATCCAAATCCCTGAAACCCAGCAAACTCAGCCAGTCACAAAACCCATCCATATCCCTGAAACCCCTGAAGCTACATCATTCCAATCCCCTTCAACATCGGCAAAAACAGCCGATACAGCCCATACATCCATAATTCCCCAGTTCCAAATCCCCAAAACCCCCTCACAGGTGGATGCTCTCAAAAGATACAAGAGAGATAGAGAGCAAGCAGCTGAAACCCTCAGAACCCGCTATCCCTCAGTGCCTATGTCAGACGACTTCTTCACCAAGATAGTCGATTTCTTGACATACGTCACCTACCGCGGCACAGAGTTTTACAAAGTTTTCAAGCTCCTGGAGGCCTTCTCAAAGGAAGATCTCATCCAGATGGAAGGAAAGCTCCTGGACTTCATCGGTGAAAATGGCTTTCATGCATTTCTAACCGGGACTAGCTTCTGGGATAAGTTGGACGCAAAAGTAAAGCGTGCCTATCCGGACGCTAAAGTCCCTGAGCACACTCCGACCATTCATGAGAAGAAACTAATGAGGGATCACGCAGAGGAGGTGGAGGTTAAGGAGGCGGAGATCTCAAGTATACAAAGCGAGATCACCAAAAAGAAGATGGAGTTGGAAGAGAAGGAGAAGGCGCTGGAGGCGCAAATGAAGCTAGTGAATGATCACACAAAATCAATCAACGAACTCAAGGGCTCGCGTGACGCAGAAAGGAGCCGCTTGAGAGAGGTGAATACCAAGCTTGTCACAGCTGGTAAAGAGAAGGAGGCATTGGAGAAAGAGGTGAAGAAGTTGAAGGAAGCAGTAGAGAAGAGAGATGAAGAAGTGATAAGAAAAGGGAGTGAGCTGATAAGCACCAAAAAGACCCTCGACTTACTTCAAACTAAACTGAAGGAACTCAAAGAAGAGAGTGACATTGACAAGAAAGAATTGGAGAGTCGAAGGAGGAGTGCTCAAGCTCTTGATTTACAGAGTGCCGAGCTCTCAATTCTGCTAAAGACAGTCAAAGAATTGGGTGAATTGTACACCGAGAAGGTAGCTGCAGGTGCCGAATTCCATCTCTCTCTCAATCAGAGAGAGAGATCGCTTGAAACCTTGGAGGCAGAACTTCAAGCAGCACAGGATTTCTGGTACTTCAACCTGCAAGAGCAAAAGAAGGATATAAAGAGAGAAATTGAAGCAGAGCTGGAGGCTCGCTTCAGAAGACTAGAGCCTTTGGAAAGAATGATGAGATCTGTAGTTGAAAGAGAAAAGCAATGCGAATATTTGCTGGAAGAAATCTCGATCAAAACAGCAGGAATGGTACTGTCGGAAGAACAAGTCTTCGCGACACGAACAGAAAGTATGCTTCGTGCTGTGCTTGATAAGATTGAGGGACTTTACAAGTCTCTTGCTGGAAAGACAATCGTCCCAACCCCTGGCAGTGATGATGCCAAAAAGGGGGAAGGGATGGTACTGAAAAATACCAATCTCTTGGAACCACAAGGTGGAGTAATTGGTGCGTTTGAAGTAGAAAGATTGTTGGAAGAAGGTAGTGGTACCAGAGAAGAGGAGAAGGAGGCAAAGCTTGCCAAGAAAGGCAAAGAAAAGCTCTCAGAGGAAGAACTGATGAAGAAGCCCGAGGATCCTCGCAGGCCACTTGAAGAAAAAGTGCTGGCTTCTTCTATCGCACGACATCCTCCAGTTACGGTGTTAACCAAGGAGGAAAGGCGGAAGCAAGCGGAGGAAAACGAAGCCACAGCCAGGCAGTAGGAGCTAGGAAGGTTAACTCTTGCAGGTGCTTCGAGTTCCAATGCGCATACTTCAGCCGCCGCAAGTGCTGCACTCACCTTGGCAACTGAAGAAGTCACTTCATCTGCAATTGTCGCTTCAAGTGCAACCACAAAGAAGGACATGCCGCCTCCCCCACCACCAAAGCAAATAGTGAAGCGAACTACTCCAGAAACTATAAGAGATGATCCAGCTACCAAGCGCCAAAAGGTCGAGAAGGCAGTTGCTTCAAGGACAGAGAAGGAAAAGAGGATAAAGGCAAAGCGACTGCAAGTCATTGACGACCGGATTGAGGAACACTTCAATGAAGTGAGACTCATCCAGTCCGTCTTAGTCCGAAGTGCCTTTGTTCCGGTCATACCAAAGGAGTCCGATGCATGCCTAGCTCAGGCTATGATCGATACATGTCACGAGACTGCTAAAGAGATGATTAACTCTGGTCGCTACCCTCTCAAAGAGGAACGCAATTACATTCGGAGGCAACTCAACCAGAAGCTTCCTATCTGGAGCGGCGAGTCAAGAAAGAAGTTTAAAACGGTCATGGCACAGATGTCCAGCCGGTCGGAAGAGGAGTTGACTGTGCACAGAAATGAGCACCCAGATGCCCGTGAGATTGAGCAATTCATCCTTGACGAATTACTCGAGCAATGGCTACATTACAAGGAGAAATTATCAAAGCATACTACTATTGGGAGGTAGTGCCATTGCAGACCAAATGCTCAAGGGTCAGTGCGCTCAACAACTTTCTTAGTGCCTATGATGATAAGTTCAGGCGACAGGTCTTCGCTCTTGCACAGCTTGCAGAGCCCATGCCGTTAATCATCAAGGTACCAGCCAAGAAGGAATTTCCTATGCCATTCCTACCTGGCACCAGTGTCCCCAATCGCAGCATCATCGACGCTGAGGTGGATGAAGCCTTCCAACTGGAAGAGACTTGGAGAAGGCCAAGTATCCACAGTGTTGATTCGCTGGAAGCAAAGGTTTTCAGTGCATACACCATACCAGAAGAAATGATTGCGAAGGATTTGGAGGTAGAGGAAGAAGAGAAGGAGATGGAAGTGACGAAGGGAAAGGAGGATGACAGGGAAGGAACTGCAGGAAACCCTTGAGTTTCAAGTTCCTTATATATTTTGTGAACTGCTTGTTCATCTATCAAATTTCAATTTCTGTCAAAATTTGTCATTTACCTGCTTTGTGAATGACCTTACCTTTTGCTACAAACTCAAATAATTTAACCGAAAAAAAAGGGGAAAGGAACTTAAAAAAAAAATTTACAAACGAAGCTGCAAAGGAAGCAGTCGCTTGGAGTTCCCTTCACGGTTAGATAGGCTGGAACTTTCTAAGTCTTAGCCTTTGGGTTTTGGCATCATCAAAAAGGGGGAAATTGTTGGGAATTGTTATGGACCAATTTGTTAAGGGGGAACTATGTGGGATACTTGATGAATGAAGTCATTTGTTTTGATTGGATCCCAAAACCCCAAGTGTCCAACTCCCAAGTGACCCACCTTGATGTAGTTAATAGGTTAGAATTTTCTAAGCCTACTCTGTTAGGATGGCTCTTTAATTTTTGCATAGATTATAGGCTTCAAGAGTTCAAGTGAAGGCCACTCACTTGAGTGTGTTTTCCAGAGAGAAGCAAGCCTAGCAAACTGAAGTGAAGCGTGCCGAAGAACAGTGTAGCGAAGCGATCGCTACAGTAGATTCGAAGTGAGTCTGCCAAAGCGAAGCGAAGCGAGCGCTACAGTTCAAAGCCAAAGCAAAGCGAAGCAAGCGCTACAGTGAAGAGTCAAAACTAGTCAACTCTAGTCAGCAGTTTGCAAAGCAGTCGCTAGGGAACTTTATTTCCCGAAGCCGCTCACTACAGAATGACTACGAAGTGACTCAACTAAAGCGGACGCTACAACTTCAAAGCAAAGCGAGCCACTACCTTCCAGAAAGCGACAGCGCGACTCCCGCCCATATTTTGAACTCCAGTCAACAGGAGATCGTAGCATTAATTACGAGATCTCCACGTGTCGAAAGCGGAGTGGAGCGGAAGAGTTGACTGCCAGGCCGACAAAGGCGCCGCAACAATACTGGCTCGCTCCAGTTACTGTTAACCTTGTAAGTTAGCCATTTTTGGCAAAATGCCAAAACTGGACGTCTGAAAAAGGTGCCAGCCTGCGCAAGTACTGTCGAGAGGAGGAGGGACAAGGCCACCAACCAAGCAACGGATCTCAGCCAACCCTCCGCCTATAAATAGTGAAGGATGAAGACGAAGAAGAGTAGAACACTATTTTGAGCATTCAAGCGCATACAGCAAACAAACACTCCCAAGCCTTCGAGCAAATCTTCGAGTCTTTGTTTCCAAGTGTTCTCCGAGTTTCCAGTTCATCGGAACTCGTCTTCACAACCTTCACACATAGAGTCTAAGCCCACTTCAAATATCCAAGCTTAGATGAAGAGCTCTAGCCTACTTTGCATCTACTGTAAAGAGCTCTTCATAGTGTGTTCGTCAACCAAAAACCCTAAACTCTGTCTGTTAGGTTGTTGAGTGTTGTCGTTAGGTTGTCCAGATCCAAGGCTCTTCTTTCATCGATTGAAGAAGCCTCGATCATAGAGTCTAGATCCAAGCTTGCACTTACATCGTTTGTGTGAAGCTCGATCGAAGCTAGGCTGTAAGGAGAGCCCGTAATCTCCCTGTCGTGTTTTGACTGAAGCAAGTGAAGCTTCCAGTCTTTGTTAGGTTTGTGTAGTGAACCCACAATCACTACGTCAGTCGTTTGATCCAGACGAGTGAAGCCCGATCTCGACCAGGTTTTTGAAGGACCCGTAACCTTCAAGTTCTTGAGTGAAAAGAACAGTTGCCGTCGTGCAACAAGTGGACGTAGGAGCTTTATCTCCGAACCACTATAATTCTTGGTGTCGTATCTCTCTTACCCTAAACTATCTCTTGTTTGATTATTCATTGCATACTGCATCTTAAACAAACTTAATCTGGAAATTTCAATTACTTAGGAAAGATTTAGCTCACCAAATTCCGCACATACGAGTAAAGACTCCCTCTTGATCAAGTGCTCACTTCGGTCAAGTAGGCAAGCTACATACTGTAGATCTAGCTTCAGCTAGGTCTTAAGTTTCAAAAAGAGCTATTTACTTGTTACTCTGAGTTAAGGGATTTGAAGTTGAAAAACTTCAAAATACGTATTCACCCCCCCCCCCCCCCCCCTCTACGTATTTTTCCTATTAACAAACCGGGACCAACAATTTTACATCTGAGTTAACCGACTTCTTAGACAACCATGGCTTCTTCTTAAAAGAAATTGTCCTTCGTATATGCTATTAGGTCACCTCTTCATAGGCTAGTATGCTCTTACACTAGTCCCTCGTCCAATCTGATTCCATCGCGCAATATTTACTATCGAGGTACTTTTATTCACTTCTATTATTAACTCATTTTCCCTCCATTGTCCCATAACCATGTCTAGATCCTTTAGGCTTACGCCTCATTCAATGTTTATCCTTACTCGCGTTTCCTTCGCTCAATTATCTATCTTGTACACTTCTCGTGAAGGGAGCTACATCAACTTTGCAATAATTGCAAATCTTATATTATTCACTCGAAGGTAGTATTTATGGTTGTGTATATCTATTATATGAGCATCGCTCATACTGCTGTGGTGCTTCAAGGTCTTATGTCTATGTATGGTTACATAGTTAAAAAATTTTATCCTGATTTACTTGTGGTTTAGTCTCGGTGGTCACGATCTTAGTGCACTTATCCTTTGATTCTTTCAAAGGTATGAGACATACGGTGGTCTCGTTCTGTACTCTTCTTGACAACCTTTCCTAACTCGTGCTCTACACCAATTTTATTTATGACTTCTTCAAGGCTTTCTCGTTTCATATTACCTTCTATGGGAAAATCTCATCCAACATTACCTCCCGTAGCATCCTTCAATATCTCGTATTTCGTAGTCTGCTACAATTCATTACTATGTTTGGCCGACTAATGTCATACTATAATTATTCCTTTCTGGGTGAATAATTTAGGTCTCACTATTTTCACATAACTTATGTCTAGTGAGAATTTATATTCTAGTCTGGTCCACGTCTATATTCGAAGAGGTTTCTGATCCTCGAGCTGGGAGAAATCCCAAATAACGTCAGGTCACCGACCTCAATCATGGGATACTGTCTTTCCTTTATTTGCTGGTTTAATCTGGATCTTAGGATTGATAACACGTCATGTATTTGACAAATATAGTACTCGACCTTGGGTCGTTTATGTTCTGATATTCTTACTATTTTCAATCTGTCGGCGGATTCCAAATTTTCCTATCTGCAAGGATCTCGTCTGTTCAAGCTTCTTCTACTCAAGTGTTTACTATTTCTGCTCTAATTTAGACTCTAATATTGTTAGCTCTTAGTGTCGGACTTATGGACCATCGGTGCACTTCTCTTGGGGAACTCCTTAGAGTATTTAACTTATGAGTTTTGCATTTCGTCATTGTATTTCTGTTAACGGACTTGTTGGGGAGTCTGACTAGCTTTATGCCACTTACTATTGCGTGCATCGCGATGCTTGTTTCTATCCTCTGAATTCTGGCTTCACCCAACATATCTCTTAATTTCACTATTAAGCTTTCCTCCTCTAAGTTATGATATACAAAATCTTTCTGGGGAGGTTGCGGAGTCTCTATTTTACGGTCACATGTAAAACTAGTTAGCACCGCATTGTCAACTCGAGTCTCGTGCAATACCTTTAACAGTTTGTCTATCATACACCCCTTTTATGCGTAAACATTCGACAACTCAAAAGAGTGTGTAACCTTAAGTCATACTCTATAACTTGCAGTTGAACTAATCCTCACAGTCTTATCACTCTAGGATGACAAACATGATCAAGATGGGATAAGAACATTGTGGGTTGGAAAACAATCGTGTAAGGGTCCAAGTTGGAATGTCAATCACCCAAAATAGCTCATCAAGGAATCACCAGACAAGTTTAGAAGAAATAACCAGAGGGTAGAAATGAATTGACAGGGGTCATGGGAGGGGAACCCCTTTTTGTCGATACCCATCTGATTTCTTGTCTGATAGTGACGCTACCGAGAAAGAGATTATGTGAGGTGGCCAGTCCCACATAAGCATCCTTCCGGTCACATGAAGGAAAATTTGATTCTTATACACTGGTGGCTCTTGATTCAAAAGAATGTAGAAGCTCAAATAAGGCTCGATAAACAATTCTTTGGATCTGGAATTCCTCGACTCTACGTGTATAACAAAAAGGTCTTTCTGGTTTTGAGAGGGTTCAAAAGAGGTTTCGAAGATACAATGCGTTAGAACGTAGGGTCTTCTTTAGTCTACGTACCTTCGTGAACACTCTAGTACTTCGCACTGGCGTAAAGGACTTTGACATATGAAATTGCGACTCACTCGTTAGCGTTAGTAACGTAGAGTCGTTTCTAAGGACAATCATATTGCTTGTCTTCTGATATCCTAACGGAAATAGTTGCTAGATCACCACCCGAATAGATATGACTCTTTCTTCGACAGTCTCTTAGTCTTCGGCGTGAAGTTTCTCTACACGTCCTCGAGTCGTACTTGGAACGTAATTAGGCTAATGGTTCACTGTTTTTGTCATTAAATACCACGCCTTAGTCTCCTGTATCGTATAGTCTAGTCCCATCACCCTTGAAAATTAAGCATATTATATCGTTTTAGCTTCTAACAGATCTTGGATATCAATATCCAATCTTACGAGTTCATCCTTAGGCGCGGCTACTGATCTCACTTTTCTACACTCTTTGAGCATGATTTTCTACTCAGGAAAGTAGAGGCTAACACGTTCTATCATAATTATTCTCATGAGTACAACATTGGGGAAACTGAGATTCTAACATTTATATACCCAAGAGCTCTAAGTTGGACAAGACCTTAACCTTTCCTTGATTTCTTTCTTCAGTTTCTAGTAATGTTTTCTTCCTTTAACCATGGATGCGGAAACATCCAGGAAATTCTAGTGGACTTATCTTTTATTGTGCCACCATATGAAGCTTTTATTCATGTTTAAGATTCTGGTATCATCTCTTACTATCTTTAGGAAGCGCAATTGAATGTGTTTTGTTTCTTTCCGCACGGAGGCGGAAAAGTTAGAGGCTCATGTCATTGATTTAAACGACACTCGTTCATATCTTCTTGCACTTCTCGGCTTTATTCTCCTTGAGTTGGCATTTCGTGTAAAGCTTCACTCGCTTCCTCGTCTCATCATCCTTCTCGTGCCATAATCGAGGCTGGAATAATTCCTGTGCTCAAGCACTATCCTAGTATGTGATTGAGGGAAAGCACTTAGTTCAAGCGAGCTATGTTCTCTAGAAAGGCCTTGGCTTTTCTACTATATGTGAGCTCTATGTTATCTTGACTATGTTCTCATACTGGCATGTGAGAATTACCTCTTCTCTCCCTTGGTTGAGCATGATGTCGTGAAGTGTCGAGCTTTTGTCGAAGGACTTTACAAGTCTAGCGAATCAAGTCTAGACTTTACTTAAAAGAAGAAGACTCTTGGATTTCAGAGCGAACCAAGTGCTCTGATACCAATCTGTCACACCCCGCCCCGCTAAACTCGCTGAGCGAGGGTGCGACTCAAGTAAAAGGGAAACGAAATGAAATGAACGAACGACCTGGGGTGAAACGATGCAAAAACATAGCATTTGGAATACATTGAAGTTCTCCATCATTCGTCGAGAATGAATGGAAGAAAGAACTATTCATCAACGGAAGCGTTTTACATGATATAGGCGGAAGCGTTGATCATAAAAAGAAAGCGTTGTCTATGAAGGACCAATATGTTGCAACGATACACAGAACTGAACTGAGTCTATCTACATAAGAATCACAGCGGAAGAACGTGAGATGCATGTATGGAGACATGCACCGCCAAGAGGCTTCAACACTCTAATACTCGACAAAGCTCCTTTGGCAACTTCACTTCACCTGTTCAACCTGCACGTGGGAAATACGTACAGGGCTGAGTACTTTGAAGTACTCAGTGGGCTCATGCCAAAACATTTTATTGTCAATCATTAAAGTGAGACATAGGGGTTTAACGAAAAACCTATGCTCATGAAAATATTTTAAATAAAAAAGAAAAGACGCTTGCAAGCTAATTACTGGTAATCCATCATATTTGAGCTGGGGTGTATCCGGAGAGGTTGGCCACCCTCCCGGATACCTTACCGCGCCACTTGCGTAGCTAACGGTAATCTGAGTGCACTAACTCACCGAGGTCTTGACCTCGATGAGCCCGAATCGTTCTGATAACTGAGGCCTAGGCCTTTAAACTGAGGCATAAGCCTCCTCGGATAGATCTCATACAAAACAAAACATTTTATGGTCTGACAATACTTTTAAATGAAAGAATTAAATATAAGAAAACATTTTGGTTTTTCTGAAAGCCCACCTCGATAGCTTTCCTTTCCTGGTCATACTTTATATAACTCTGAGCGTCGCCTTAGTCTCGGCCTTTTCCTTCGCCTGATCTCGTTCAAAGAACGTAAAATGAGAGACTTGAAATGAAATCGATAGTCTTTTCGTTCTATGCGAAGGTTGTCTTTTATTGAGGTCATGATCTCTTTTACTAATAGCTCTCTTTTACTGATAGATCTCTTTTACTGATAAATCTCTTTTACTGATAACGTTATCATGGTTATTCTTTTAATCGAGGGTTTCTCGATTCTCATTTGAAGTCGATCACTTCGATCGATTCTTGTGTCTTACTGTCTTTTCATCCTCGACAGATTTCGCAGGATATTCGATTAAGCCATTAATGAGGCTTAGTGATTTTATTACACGTTATAAGTGGTCTACACTTATAAGATACATATTACTGGGCTCATCCCTATTAAAGGTTATAAGTGGTCTACACTTATAAGATAAATATTACTGAGCTAAATCTTATTGAAGGATATAAGTGGTCTACACTTATAAGATACATATTACTGGGCTAAATCTTATTGAAGGATATAAGTGGTCTACACTTATAAGATACATATTACTGGGCTAAATCTTATTGAAGGATATAAGTGGTCTACACTTATAAGATACATATTACTGGGCTCATCCCTATTAAAGGTTATAAGTGGTCTACACTTATAAGATAAATATTACTGGATTTGATTTATTATTAGATCTGAGGTTTATAGTTTACTTGAGGCCCAATGAAATATTATGGCTTATGAGTAAAGTTCGGTTCGTCTAATCCTGTCGAGTTCGGCCCAACTGAAAAATAAATCCGGCCCATCTGTTCTTTAACTTCGGCCCGTCTTGAATAATTAATCACGGCCCAACTGGTTTCGATCTTCGATCCGACTAATATTAATTTCGGCCATGTAAATCGTTTATCTCGGCCCAGGCATCCTTGGGCCCAAATTACAAATCCAGCACGAAAATCTGGCCCGGCCCGTTTCTTCACTTGGCAAACACCCCTTTCTATCTCTCTCTCAAATCGCGACCTCCTCTCTCTCGAATCTTCTATCGGCAGCCCTCCTCTCGCCGCCGTCTTCTTCATCTTGCACCGCCGGCGTTTCCTCTCTCTCTCTGCCTTCGTGCGTCGGCCGGCGGCCATTCCTGCCGTCGGCCGGCGTTCTCTCCCTCTCAATCGGATTCCAATCAGACGGGGTAGGGTTCCAATTTCGACAAATCGGGGTGAAATTGAGGAGCCCATTGGGTTCCGGCTCCCCTGACTCCGGCCTTGCTCCCGTCGACGCGGTACCCTGACCGCACCTCTCTCTCTCGTGATTTACCTCAGCGGCGCCGCTCGTCTCCGCCAATCGCGTCGCCGCCACGCCTCTGTTGCTGTCGCGCCAGCCACTGCCGCGCCTCTGTTGCCGGCGGTGTTCTGCTCATCTGGCCGTGGCTCATCTCCTCTGCTCATCTCGTTGCGTTGCCCTAGCCCTCGTGGCTAGGGCGTATTCCCGTCAGCCGCCGCGCCGTCTGCTCCATCTCTCTCTCTATGCACTCCCCTTCCGGCGCCGGCGGTAATGCTGCCGTCGGCGTCTTCTTCTTCGTCTCGTACACCCTCTCTGACCTTCTTTACTCTTCCTCCTCCGATTTACAGATGTCCTCGGCATCCGCCGGTGCTGCAGCTGCTTCGTGAATGCCGTCACCGGCCGGGCAGTCTCCGGTAAAGTTCGGGAGACACTTGGGTGCCCCGTTGTCGACTCGATTCCGTTCTCGGCCTCCCTCCTCCCTCCGGGCAGGTTCGATTCTCACCAATCCTTTTTGTTTTCTTTCGATTCCATGATCTATGGGTTATGCTTGTTGATTTTGAGGGTTAAGGGCTTGGTTGAGAAGCATTTAGGGGCTGATTTTGCTTGAGTGTGTTATGCATCAGTTGGAAGCAGAATTTCCAGATTTTAGTATGCTTGAAGTCGATGTCTTTGTTGGATTGAAATGTTGGATTGAGGATTGTTACGCATGCAAGGTTTTAGGCTTGTTAGAGGAGGTTCTATGTGATTTAAACATGCTCCAAAACTGATTTTTAGCCTTCAAAAATAACATGCATTGCTTCTAAGTAATTGTTACACTTCTCATGCTTCAATCTTTATGGTTTTAAACTATGGTTTCATGCTTGAGATTTGTAGTTCTTAGAGAGAGTGATGAGGGAGTCTTACTTGCAAATCTTAAAGGTTGAAATCTGAGTTCTTGAGCTAGATAGTGGCTGTCCCCTTTCTTTGTTGCTTCCTTCCCCTTGTTCCTTCTCTATATCTATGTAACTTGAAGCCTACAATTGCATGTTTGATTTCTAAGTGTTAAGGGCCTTGATACTCATGCTAGGGGAAAGAGTGGGGGTTCTTTCTCACCTCTAGAACTGAAATTGAGTCTCTAGCTTCAGATTAGAGGGCTATCCTCTTCTAATCTTGTTTCGAATACCTTCTTCTCCCTTCGTTCTTCACTCTAGAGATAAGGAGGTGATCCATAGTTAATGTATATGCATGTTGGGTTCTTGAAGGGAAAGTGAGAGGGGTTACCGTAGGAGATTCGGTGCTTGGAAGGGGCTGCCGGAGGCTGTTTTCCGGCTACCCTCTCGGCTGGAAATTTGCTGCTCCTCCTTACTCTCTAATTTCTCCCTATTTGCTTCCTTGTGTTTTTACTTGGATGAATGGTTGTGACTAGTTTGTGTTTGGTTTGTGTAGGATGAGAGTGTTTCTTCAAGAGTGCTTGTTGCATGGATGACACTTGTAGGAGGAGGTGAAAGAGGAGTTGACGTGTATTGAGATTTCTACAACTCCACATGTAACAATAAGATGAGGGTGATTAATGGTGTTCTAATCTCTTCCTAATTGTAGTTAGAGGTGTTAGTTTTCTCTAATTGTGCTTGAGTGAGATTAGTAGAATTAAATCCCAGATTGTGGTGGGATTTGATCGGTGCCTGTGCACTGCCGCTTCTCCATTCTTTTCTTTTCTTTTCTTTTTCTTTTATTTTTATCTTATTTATGCATTTATCCCCATGTAAATACTATGGGCTTGAGATATTAGTCTTGGGCCCCTTTTATATTTTGCTGATGGGTATTAAATCTGAAATGGGCTCTCTCACTTTCTTAGCTAATAAAATCGAACAATTCGAGTAATTACTCGTGAAGTGGGCTTCGATAATTAACTGGGCCTTGAACAATCAACTGGGCCTTGTACGATTAACTGGGCCTTGTAACTGCTAAGTGGGCCTTCTACTTTATCAAATGGGCCTCGAAATCAAATGGGCCTCGGCCCAAAAATTAAATACTGAATTTTCTTTTACCGATTCGTTTTGTCGGCTTTTCTTATTTAGTTCGGTTCTCGTTTCGGGAAGTTCTGATGTTACTAAACGTAACACTACTAACAGTAGTACTTAAAATTTTATTTCACTCATAATAGTGATAATACTACTTTCAACGTTCCTTTTCTTATTTAAAATAATGCCGAAGTTTTTATTAATCACTACTAAAAACTGAAGCCATTACAGGTTTATGGCTAGAATTGCCCTTTATTTAAGCACGTAGCTCGATCTTTACTCGCTATCTTTACACGAACAATGTTGTTTACGAAATCTGTATAAAACCCATGTTTATGGCTAATAAAGCCGCATAAATCCCTTACCTTTGCGATTATAATCCTTCTATGAATGCTCTTTGTGAATATGATGAACAATCACTCAAATTGTTGTGGATCTTCGACCCGGATCTATCAGGGTCTAGTGCAATTTGTAAGATACATTAAGCATCCAATCACTCGTGCATAGTCTCCTTGAGCAATAGGCTCACCACGATTTTTACTTAAGTGAACATTGAGTTCTATCGGGGTTTTAGCGGGCACACTCTCAAAAGCATTGAACTTCTTGAGTACCTTCTCAACATAGTGAGATTGTGACAGTACTATCCCATCGGATCTTCTTAGAATCTTGATTCCAATGATAACGTCCGCTAATCCCCTGTATTTCATGTCAAAGTTTCTCTTTAACATGTTCTTTGTTTCGTTAATCACTTGGGTATTGCATCCCATGATTAACATATCATCTACATATAGACACACTATAACATACCTGTTATTAGTGTTCTTGATGTAGATATACTTATCACTTTCGTTTATACGAAAGCCAT
Organism: Thymus mandschuricus; assembly: GCA_029379335.1. Classification (NCBI taxonomy): domain Eukaryota; kingdom Viridiplantae; phylum Streptophyta; class Magnoliopsida; order Lamiales; family Lamiaceae; genus Thymus; species Thymus mandschuricus. The sequence continues at coordinate 4,102,544 of CM057074.1, forward strand.
TTGATAACATCACATCATCAAACTTCAAGTGCCATTGTAGCGGTGCTTGTTTCAATCCGTATAGAGACTTAACCAGCTTACAGACCTTTTTCACTTGTCCGGATTCTACAAACCCTTCTGGTTGCTCCATATAGATTTCATCTTCAAGATCACCATTCAAGAACGCAGTCTTAACGTCCATTTGGTGTATCTCAAGATCATACAAAGCAGCAATGGCTAGAAGCACACGAATGGATGTAATCCTCATAACTGGTGAATAGGTATCAAAGAAATCGTACCCTTCCTTTTGCTTAAAGCCTTTGACCACTAACCGAGCCTTGTACTTGTCAATTGAACCATCTGCTTTGTATTTTCTTTTAAGGATCCACTTGCATCCTAAGGGCTTACAACCTTCTGGCAAATCAACCAACACCCATATATGGTTTTGCTTGATGGAGTCAATTTCACTTTGAATTGCTTCTCTCCAAAGTGATCCATCCGATCTTGCCAATCCAACCTTCATTGTGGTTGGCTCATCGTCCAACACAAATGCTACATATTCTGGGCCAAAGGACTTTTGAGTCCTTGCTCTACTACCATGTCTCAGTTCTACATTTTCCGAGTTGGACCTTCGTCACTTGCGCGATTTTGGCTCCTCACTCGTGGATTTAGAACTAGTGGTTTCACCTTCAATTCTTTCACTAGAATTGGTGTCAACTACATCCTTCCTTTTATAAGGATAAACATTTTCAAAGAAGACTGCATTCCTTAACTCTATTGTGGTACCCACAGTCATGTCCGGTACGTCGGACTTGTGGATAACAAACCGGTAGGCACTACTATTAAGTGCATAACCTATAAAGACACAATCGACCATTTTAGGACAAATTGTAACTTGTTTAGGTAGAGGCACCTCAACCTTCACCAAACACCACCACACTTTGAGATATTTGTACGATGGTCTCCTACCTTTCCACAACTCGTAAGGTGTAATGTCCTTACCTTTGAGCGGGACTTTGTTCAGTATATAGTTGGCTGTCAAAACAGCTTACCCCCACATGCATTGGGGCAACCCTGAACTGATCAACAAAGCGTTCATCATGTCTTTAAGAGTTCGATTCTTGCGTTCTGCGACGCCATTCGATTGGGGTGAGTACGGAGCTGTCGTTTGATGAATTATACCACATTCGTTGCACAATTCCTCAAACGGAGCCACATATTCTCCACCTCTATCACTTCGAACCATCTTAATTCGACAACTTAGTTGATTTTCGGCTTCATTCTTGAAGCTCTTAAAAGCTTCAATAGCCTCATCTTTACCTCTTAAAAGATAAAGGTAACAATACTTTGTGCAATCATCGATGAAAGTGATAAAGTACTTCTTACCACCTATAGTTTGCACAAACTTTAAATCACACACATCTGTGTGAATTAACACAAGGGGTTTCGTTCTCCGCTCTACCGAAGGGAACGGTAACTTTGTCATTTTTGCCTCAACACAAATCTCACATTTGTTTGTGGTCTTTACATCATCAACCTTTAGTAAATTCATTTTTACTAATCATTTTATAGCATTGCGGTTCACATGACCCAATTTACAATGCCATAAATCGGAGCAATCAATCAAGTAAGAGGAAGTACTTGCTTTTTCATTAATAGCAGAACACTTGGTTACACGGCGCACGGCCAATAAATTAAGTTTAAAAAGTCCCCCGGTAAGTTAACCCTTACCAAGAAACTTTCTGAACTTCAACAAAGTAAACTTATCGGACTCAAACACTAGTCTAAACCCCTTATTAACTAGTACAGAGCCCGACACTAAGTTCTTACGTATGTCGGGAACATGAAGGACATTCTTCAACGTAAGTGAGAGGCCAGATGTGAGCTTGACCTCCACCTCTCCAACTCCGACCACATCGGACGAAGCTTTGTTCCCCATGTTGAGCTTCCTCCCCTCAACGACTTGATAGGTAACGAACTTGCTCCTATCAGCACGCACGTGGGCAATAGCGCCCGTGTCGATGTACCACCCTCCAGTGTTCTCGACTGTGTTTACCTCAGGGGTAACCTCTGTGCTAACCTCTTCGGTTACCACTGCAGCTAGGTCATCTCTGTCCCATTCGCCGAAGTCCTTCTCGGCGACGTTGGCGACCTTGCTCTTCTTCTTGTTCTTCGGTTTACGGCAGTCCTTTGCCGCATGACCATGCTTGCCACAATTGAAGCAGTCACCGTTGAACTTCTTAACAGACACATTGTCTTTGCCATTGTCTCTGGCACCTGGACGAGGTCTTTTGTTGGAGGGACCGCCTCGCTTCATTAAGTTTGCCTTTGCATCGATCGGGACCCTAGGCTTTGGGTCTTGCTTTCGAACGTCCGACTCGATGCGCAATTTCACAATGAGGTCGTCAAGAGTCATCTCCTTTCGCTTGTGCTTAAGGTAGCTCTTGATGACCTTCCAACTTGGGGGTAACTTCTCGATCACGGTCGCAACAGTGAACGCGTCCGGCAAGGACAACCCCTCGGCATGGACATCATGCACAATGAGTTGGAACTCTTGCACTTGCTCCATGATAGGTCGTGAATCGACCATCTTGTAGTCCAAATACTTTGTGACTACGAACTTCTTCATACCAGCATCATCGCTACGGTACTTCTTCTCCAAAGCTTCCCATACGGCCTTGGAGGTTTCCACAACAAAGTTAGTCTCTTGCTCACTTGGCTTAGACGGCCCTTCTTCCTTTAGGAAGTTGGCGAATCCCAATGTTGTCAAATAGAACAACATTTTTTGCTGCCGAAGTCAGCTCCTCCAAACTTCGGTGGCTTCTTGACGGGCGGCATCACCCGTTGCGCCGAGTTCGCTCCTAAATGGGAACCACTGTTGAGCCCAATGTGCCCAATACCAGATCCGTTCATGGATCCAACGCTACCACTAAAAGTGGAGCCCATGGTGCCGCAAGATGCGGATCCACCAGTCATCCCGAAAGGGTAATTGAACACCCAGGAGGTAGAAGAACCTCCAGAGGTAGGCATAGTGCTCGCCAATGTTCCTGACGCCGTAGGGTGGCCGGACAGCAACGGATTGGACATCGTCGAAGCCATGGTGGCTGCACCAGTGCTGGAGTCGGTGGATGCGGATCCAGTCGTCATCTCCTTGGATTGGCAAGTGTAATATCTTGTCTTGCGATTGTTGGGTTTACGGAATAGGTACTGTATCCTTCAATGCTGGATACAAAGAGATAACTTGCCAGGGGCGAAAACTACTATTCTAAACCGTAATAGGATGAATTACAACTCAGATCGGTAATAACAACTGAATGCAACGAAACTAAGTACAAAGGAATGAAATAGCCGAGTCGAAGAAAGCCCTCTTTCCGCAAGACAAGATACGCCCCGGTAGTGCTCTCGGTTTGGCATATCGTCCCCAAAGATAAAACGGCTTCGTCTCCTCGGTAGTAGCACCACAAGACCTCGGAGCTCCGGCGAACTAGAGTGAGGCGAGGACTGAACTCGAGAATGAAAGAAAGGATGCAAAAGAGAGATAAGTGATATGCGTATATCTCCTCTAGAATGTGTGAATGAACTTGTTGATGAATGCTCTCTCATGCTCCTATATATAGGCATATCAAACTCTAGGGTTTTTGGAGTCTTGGTCGTCAAAGGCCCATTAGGTGGAGTAAGAGACGTTCAAAACGTATCTCCTAAATTAGTGGATTGATATACCCGAGATTCTAGGGATTACACCCGAGATTCACGGGATGTTGCCGTTACAGCGCCTGTCACGGCGGCGATCACAACTGCTGGATCATTGGGCTGCCTGCTCGGCCCAATAACATTTTACTTCCTTGGCCCAAAACTGTTGGTCCCGGAAAAGAGTAATTGGTGTATGGGGGGGGGGGGGGGATACACCAATAACCAACCGTTTTTGACGTTTTTGAAAATCAGGTCGATAAAGAGGTCGACTGTCAAGGTCGATCCTATCAGAGGCAGATTGATCTATCAAGCTCGTTAGATAACAAGCTTGATTTATCAAACTGTGCTTATGCGGAAGTTGGAGGTTGATTCTCTTTGAAAAATCTAAGGTTGATAAGCAAATGCAGGTTGTTTCGTGAAATGCAGGTTGATGCTTGTCAGATTGATAAAATAAAAAAGAGCGATAAATAGAGAGAGAGAGAGAGAGAGAGAGAGAGACAGAGACAGAGACACCGCAATTTAGCGTGGTTCGGAGAAGCCCTCCTACGTCCACGTCAGGTCGACCCGACCTGAGAATCCCTTTACCTTCGGAAGCTTGACTAACTCTATAATGGTGAAAAACACAAAACAAACTTTCTAGCTTCAAACGAGTAGGAGAAGAAGTTGTTGAATCAACGACAAGCAGCAGTGATCGCTTCGTCGTTGGGGTTTTATCGGAGTCTAAAATCTCTATTCGTCAAGTGTTTGGGAAACTAGTGGAATTTCGAACACTTGAAAGGATATGGACTTTGAGAGAGATTTTGGCAGAGTATTGGCATTGATAGCTTGAGTTTCCCGTGCTTGAATCCGATAATGGCTTGAAGTATTTATAGGCAGTTTTTGAAAACTAGCCGTTGGAGTCTGGATGATGTGGCACTAGCCGTTGGGGCGTGACTCACTTCTAGCCGTTGGGAAGCTTCGTCCTTGCTGGCATACCACGTGGCAAGGATCAGGTCGTGTTGCTCCATGAAGGTGGATCAACGACCTTGATATGATAATCCAGCTCTTGAAATCTTCTAAGTCAAAGCAGGCTGGAAGATTGATAAGGAAGGTCGATAGACAGCTAGATATAACAGCTTGATCCGAATGAGGCAGGTCGTTAAACAACCTTTCTCTTACAGAGTGGATCAAACTTGTATCTAAACTATAGAGAGCATCGACCTGCACTAACAGGTAGCAGGTCGATCTATCGGCCTTGACCCTAAACAAGTGAAAATATGCCTAAGTGTGGTTTCGAAAAACATCATCAAAATCAAACTGCAAGGGGTTCCCAACAATTTCCCCCTTTTTGATGATGTCGAAACCATACACTTTACAAATAATTCCTAAGAATATAAAACGTTGAAAGTTCGATTAACCATGAAGGTTGATACGGAATTATAGGAAAGGCAGTTAATGAGACATAATAAAAATAAAGCAGTAAAGGCAGTTTGCCTGGACAAAGAGATATTATCGTCAGGTCGAATAAATGATTTTTGCTTCATTCAGCTCGATAGCGAAATTACATAGGGATTTTACAAGACAAGCTATGAGCTAAAATAAATATAAAAAAACTTATACAAAATCATCTATTCTACTACTTCTTTAGCTGGGCACGGGTTGCCACTCTTCCCTCTTGGATCTGCTCCCTAGACTTTGACTTCATACTCGCATAGATTCCATCCCTGATACGGTAATAAGCGGGATCGGAATTGGAGACATTGATGTTCATGCCGATAGCCGTCAGTGTGATGTATCGGTCGATTCGCGAATAATCCAAAAAGGACGAATCACGGATCAGCAGGGGCGTGAAGTATTGCTTGGCAGGAGCCCGCAAGATCGCACCGGCCTCTGCAGCCTTCCTACGTAGTTCACCAACAAATTGTTGGTTAGGAAACTTCAACATGTAGGCCGCATAGGCAGCATCGACATCTTCTGGGAGGGAGGGGTCATGGATCCAATGGAAGAGGGGGATGAAACAGCTGTTGAGCTCCATCAACAGGGAGTTTTGGCTCTCGTCGAGCCACTCCACGGCCTGCTGCTGGAGTCCAGCTTCCAAAATAAGCTCGGAGGCCGACTGGCTGATCCAGTCCTCTTCTGCCTTCTTCCTTGCTTCTGCAGCCCGGCGCTCTGCAATGAAACGCCTCTGCTCACTTGGGTTCACGGCCTGCTCCGGAGTCGCTCCGACAAGATGCATGGCGGTTATAAGCTCGGCCTCTTGAGCCAATCGAGCTTTGGCAGCGGCGGCCTCGGAATCGTGCTTCCTTGGTGGCGGAGGCGGAGGAGGAGGGGGATGAGCCAAAGAAGATTGTGGGGATTTGGCTTTGCTGGCTTTCTTCTTCTTGGCTCCGGTCATTGCTTCTTCCCCCTTTTCGACATCATCAGAAAGGGAGTTGATGAGCGAAAGAAGGGAAGCGTCCTCCTCCTGCAGCTTGGATACAGCATCCTTCAATTGCTGTTGGCCGTTAAGCAGGCTGGTGAGGGTGTCGAGGATGGCGTTGATTTGTGTGTTGGAGGCCGATGCCGAATTTGAGATAGATGAAATCAGGTCGGTCACTCGCTGATCGACCTTGGCCACGTCCTCCTTCACTTCCCCGATCTGCTCCAGGGACGCCATATTATTCGACTTGAGCTGGTCCGGCAGAAGCTTGTCCGTGTATTCCTTCAAATTTTCCACGGCAAACTTCGTGACCTGCTCCCTGACAGCTTCATCGGCCTGGGTCTTGGCCTCTTTCAAAATTTCAACCCGGGCCTCTGCTATGGCCTTCTTGATCTGCTCCGAAATGTTGATGTTGAGAGACTCGATCTTTGCAGAGAGGGAATTGAGCTCGGTCTCAACATCAAACTTTGATACGTCGGGAGATGGAGCAGCAGCAACAGCAAGAGCTCGATCACTACCTTCATTCCTGGGTGACGATTGCTCCGGAGTTTGAATGACATCAAACTCGTCTCCGAGAATAGCGGCGGAGTTGTAGAGGACACGTGAGTTGGTGTAGAGAGAGCGAAGGTCGATGCCCAAAATTTTGGCTTCAACCTTCATGCGCCGCAGCACAAGGGATTGGAAGTTGGCGGCAGCATCCTCTACACTGTAGAAATTGAACTCGGCCTCTAGCTCCAGCTCTTCAACCTTCAGATCGTCGAGGGAGACTACCTGCAGCAACGCTTCAAACACATAGTAGTAACTCGACTTACAAGCCAGATAAAACTGGAGGCGAGCTCCTAGATTTAGAGACTTGGGAAGTTGCTCAATCCCTGGCATCAGGTCGATCACTCTCAGCCTGGCTTCGGCCTTCATAGAAGCCACTAGAGAGTGAGCAGCAGACACGGGCTGCACGGCGATCGGCTGGACGGGCAGGATGATATCTTCCTCCATGGAGACATGCCGGAGGGGGGAAGAATGGGGCTCGTCTTCGGTGAGATCCTCGATCTCCACCGAACCAACGCGACGGCCTGCGGGGGAGCCTGCAGGAGTGGAAACGACAACGTCCTGCGGGGGGGGAGATGCAGGTCGATGCTGCGAGGCGGACGGCTCGATTGCGGGACGGACTGGCGAAAGAGTCCGTTCCGGCGAAGGTGAGGGCGATGGAGAGGGCGTAGGCAGCCTACCGGGTACTGGCTCCTCGGTCTCCATGGGAAGAACACGGTGTAACGGCCTGACCGGATCTAAAGAAACAGAAGGTTTCTTCGGTGGAGGAGTCTTCTTGGCAGGGCGAGAGGGCAACGGCTCATCGTCGGCCTTTCGCTTCTTCTTCTGTACAGGGCGAGGCGGCACCTCCATTCGATCTTAGACTCTCCAGTCCGGATAAGATGCGGCCTTACGAGGTCTGGTGACCCGTAAAATATTTGCGGCGCGACACCCAATGCCATCTCCAGCTGATGGAGATCTTTTGGAATGAAGTTGTGGGGGAAGGCCGGCTCATCTGTCCACCTCCGATTTTTGAAAAAGGAAGTTATGATGCAGGTCGCCTTCGTTCCAAGACGAAGCAGCCTCTTTTCGCTGTGGAGACGCACTCCCACCACGGTCTCTCCCTCCATCGAGCAATCGATCTGCTTGGCCTCATCCCATAGCAGGGTGACCATCAGCTTGGCCCAGCTGATGGGCAGGTTGAGAATCACGGCCGTCATAATTTGGAACTTTAACGGCGTGATCTGGTCGTGATTCCCGAGGTGCCCAAGAAAGCACCTCTGCACAAAGTCCATAAGAAGCCTGTACTTGGGACGGAGCTCGTTCCTCTTGAACGTACTCGCCAAATACGGTCTTGGCTCCATGAGAACGCGGTCAAGTACCTCCTGCGATTGAGGGCGAGATATTTCAGAAAGTTGCAGCAGCCCACCCTCCCCAATGCTGAAGGCGACCTTCACGGCGTCGAGGATGTTGATGTGATGGGCGGATTTCTGACTCCCGAGAGTCACGGTATGGGTGGAGATGGAGTCGCCCTTGTTCCAATTGTAAAAGAACGCACTCACGACCTTTGGAAGAAGTTTCGGCGGTCGGGCAGAGATAATCCGGTGGAAGGGAAGACAAGTTTCCACCAGGGCGTACATCGACTCCAGATCGCAAAACCCGAAGGTCTCACGAACCATGTACGGCTCGTATTTGATGCGGGAATTCAAATAAGCAGCGACCGCATCCCATTCCATTTCCGGAAGGCCGGAAGATGATTTTTCTGCCATTATACAAGAGTAGATGTGTAAGAACGTTGATGAAGAAGGGAGAAAATGGCGAAGAGAACACGACAGCGGCTGATGTTTTAGCTGAGAATGAAGAAATTAGGGTTGTGGAAAGCGATGAGTGAAGTAAGTAACGTTTCGAATGAGAACTTCATGATATATATATAGACAGTTTGAATGGTTGGGATCACTCGAATTTGAAAGGGTTAAAGTTTTCACTTTAATTCCCGTCCGCACGATTGAGAGCGCGTGGAATACTAAACGATTCACATCCGCGCGTGAGTTAAAGAAAACGTGCGTATCCTTGCACTTTTTCAGAAAGGATAGCAGGGAATTAAATGCGACCTCGGTCAATGTGTCAATATTTGACACTTGACTAGATAGGTTGCAAAAAATAGCAATGATTATTCCTTTTTTCCTTAATTTCTGCAAAACAACAGAACATTAAACAATGTAACACATTGAGAAATAAATATCAATAATAGAGAGAATTTATTGCGTATTAAAGAAGTTAAATGAAAGACAAAAGGGTGATACTACCCCTTTGATTCCCCCTTCAATAATGCGGGTTGCATTCAGGTTGATAGCGGCCTGATGAAATGAGAACGGCCTGGACTTTGTGATATCGGCCTGATGGAAGATATCAGCCTTTGTTCCCCCTCAATTGATGGATCACTTAATCAAGTGTTTGAGGAACACAAGTCGATCTGAGATTGATAGTCTTGAACTGTTGACTCATATCAGTCTGATAACGAGTTGTTGACTGGTTAATTGGAAACGATTTGTCGACGCCCTATTGATAGGGAACGATCTGTTGTTTGACTATCGGCCTGTTGAATAAATGACGACCTGTTGACTAGAAACGGCCTGTTTAAAAGGTGACGGCCTGATGACTCACGAACAGCCTGTTGACTCAACGTTTAATAAGCCTAACTTTCCACACAGCATTTTGAATCTTTCTTCGGCTAGTGGTTTGGTTAGGATATCAGCTCGTTGAATATCAGTGTGTATCTTCTCAATAACCACGTTCTTCTTTTCCACGTGATCACGGATAAAGTGATGTCGAATATCCACGTGTTTGCATCTTGTATGAAGAACTGGATTTTGAGTAATGGCGATAGCACTCGAACTGTCGCAGAATATGGGCACTTCACTGACTTCAACTTCATATTCTTTGAGTTGTTGTTTGAGCCACAAGATTTGTGCACAACAACTCCCTGCGGCCATATACTCGGCCTCTGTGGTGGAGGTGGCTACTGAAGTTTGTTTCTTTGAAAACCATGATATCAGCTTGTTTCCGAGAAATTGGCAAGTACCCGAGGTTGATTTCCTATCGAGCTTGCACCCTGCATGATCAGAATCTGAATAACCTGTAAGCTGCAAATTATCATCACAAGGATACCAAAGACCTAAGTTTACGGTTCCTTTGATGTATCGAAGAATTTTCTTTGCCGCTTCCAAGTGAGATTCCTTCGGATTAGCTTGATATCGCGCACACACTCCAACTGCAAAAGTGATATCAGGTCGACTCGCAGTTAGATAAAGTAATGAACCAATAATACCCATGTACTGTGTTATATTGGCAGGTTTTCCTTCTGGATCCGGGTCGATCTTCCCACCAGAGAGCATCGGTATTTTGACGGGCTTGCTGTCTTTGACACCAAACTTATCTACCAGCTCGTATGCGTACTTTGTTTCGCTAATGAAGATTCCTTCATCGGACTGCTTGACCTGCAACCCTAGAAAGAAATTCATTTCCCCCATCATATACATTTTATATTTGTCTGTCATGAGGTTACCAAATTTTTCGCATAATAGGGGAGACTTAGATCCAAAAATAATGTCATCAACATAAATTTGTACTAAAAGGATATGTTCATTCACTTTGATAGTAAATAGCGTTTTGTCGACTGAACCACGCTTGAATCCGGATTCGATGAGAAAGGATGATAGCGTCTCATACCAAGCTCGAGGAGCATGCTTAAGTCCGTAGACGGCCTTGTGTAGTTTGTAGACTTTGCTCGAATCACCCTCTTCGAATCCTGGAGGCTGTTCCACATAGACTTCTTCTTCGAGAACGCCATTGAGGAACGCGCTCTTTACATCCATCTGGTAGACTTTGAATCGTTGATGAGCGGCATAAGCTAGAAACAGCCTTATAGCTTCTAATCTTGCGACGGGGGAAAACGTCTCATCATAATCGATTCCTTCTTGTTGACAGTAACCCTTTGCTACCAATCGGGATTTATTTCTGACAACTTCTCCAGATTCATCTCTCTTGTTTTTGTAGACCCATTTGACTCCAATGACGCCCTGATGATAAGGACGATCAACTAGAGACCATACTTCATTTCTTTTGAATTCATTGAGTTCTTCTTGCATGGCTTGAATCCAGTCAGCATCACGAAGAGCTTCAATGGCATCTTTGGGTTCTATACGAGAGAGATAGTAGCTTAGTAGTGCACTTTCACCAATTGTTCTTCTTGTCCGCACTCTTTGGTTTGGGTTCCCAATAATGAGCTCTTTTGGATGATCATCGATCCATCGTCTGCGTCGTGTTCTTTCTTCGTTTGAAATAATTGGATCGGGCTCATTAATAGGTTCGTCAAACTCTGGGTGAGTTGAAGGTTGATCAGTGAACAAGTGATGTTGCTTGGGTTGTTGATCAAGCTGCTGATCGGACTGAATATCGAGCTGCCCATTGTGTCATCGAGCTGCTCGATTTGAGATGTAAGGTCGTTAACAGCATCAGTCTGGGGAACTGAGAATGGGGGATCAGCCTAGTTAATTCCGATTGATGTATTACAGCTCGATGTAGGAACATTACTTGCATCATTTCCCCCTTGCTGTGTGACCTTCGGATCAGATTGATCCTCTTTCTCTAGATCAGTTGGAGTCCACACTAGCAGGTCGTCGATGGGGGAGTTGAACGATCTGTTAGTAACGGAATGATCTGGACCTGTACTTAACTCTCTGTACAGACAAGTAGATTCATCAAACACAACATGAGGTGTTACCTCCACAACTAGGGTTTTCTTATTAAAAACTCTATAAGCTTTGCTAACCTCCGAATATCCTAAAAATACTCTTGGATCGGCCTTGCTATCAAAAGTTTTTAATTGAGATTTCCCATTGTTATGGATGTAACACAAGCATCCAAAAGATTTAAAATACTTTAACCTGGGGAGCTTGTTGTTCCACAGCTCATATGGAGTCTTTCCATGTCGGGTAGTGATGATCGACCTATTTTGGGTATAGCAGGCTGTGTTGACGGCCTCTGCCCAAAACTTCTTTGGAAGGTTGGTTTCGTCCAACATGGTACGAGCTGCTTCCTTCAGCGGCCTGTTACGGCGCTCCACTACGCCGTTTTGTTGAGGTGTACAAGCTGCTGAGGTTTGATGATGAATTCCACTCTTTGTGCAATATTCTTCGATCATCGCATTGATAAATTCTGTGCCTCGATCGGATCGAATGGAGATGATGGATTTCTCCTTTTGATTGCACAGTTTGCTCAGCAACGCGGGTAGCTTCTCCAAAGTCTCCTTCTTTTTGTACATGAAAATAACCCACGTAAATCTAGAATAGTCATCTATAATAACGAGAGCGTATTTTCTACCGTTTATACTCAAGGGAGTGACTGGACCAAAGAGGTCGAGATGGAGAAGCTCAAGAATTCGATTTGAAGCTTGTGTCGTCACACTTGGGAAGGATGATCTTGTTTGCTTTCCAGCTTGACAGGCTTTGCAAATGTGATCACGATTGAAGACTTGATCTGGCAGGTCGTTCACCAGTTTGTTGCGTGCGAGCTTGTTGATGGCCTTGAAGTTCAAATGACTTAGCCTCTTGTGCCATAACCAGCTTGTCTCGGAATCAGCCTTTGTGATCAGGCAGGTCTCTATCCCATCAGTCCATTGAACTATGTAGAGTCTATCCTGCAAAATTCCGGTAAGGAGTATTTCTCCTTCCTCATTTCTCACGAGACATTTGTTAGCGGTGAATTCTACTCGTTTACCATTCGAGCAGAATTGCGACACAGAGAATAAGTTATGATTAAGACCTTCAACATACGAGACATTAGAAATAGTTGTTTTTCCAACTTTTAGATCGCCCTGGCCTCGTGTGTGACCCTTCGAATTTCCTCCAAAGGTTACAAGTGGCCCGTCTCATTCTTGATAATTTGATAGTAGCGTTTTTTCATACGTCATGTGCTTGGAGCATCCACTATCAATGATCCATACAGCTCCACGAGCTGCTTGGCTCCTTCTTTGAGCCTTCCCGACCTGCAATTAATTAAACTTAGCAACCCATTTGAGATTGGGTGCTACATCGGTTGCAGGAACGGCTTTTAGGACCCAGATTTGTTTCGCCGGTCTGCTTCTATCCGAGGCTGAGGACGAGGCAGTGGAGGTCTTGGGCTTGGGAGCCTTGGATTTCTTTGAGCGAGGGCGGCGAGGCTGACAATAATGCTCTTCATGAAAACCAGGTTGATACTGCCAGTCTTGAAAGTTTGACTGTTGTGGATAGTGACAGTAACACCCTTGTTGAGCCGGGTAGAAGAACTGAGGGTGATACGGCCTTTGGTAGTACTGGCCTTTGTAACACCCTTGATGAACAGCCTGCTTTTGATGAGTAGGGGCAGGTCGACTCACTTTCTTTTGAGGAACAGGTTGTTCCTTCTTATGAAGATCGGTCTTCTTGTGTTGCTTTAAAAGAATGGCTTGGGGCTGTCGAACTGGATTCTTCAGCTTGACCATCTTATCTGGCAGAGCTTGATGAGCTTTCCGGATATTCTTTGATTTTGACTGCGCTTTCACGAACTTGATCTCGCAGTCTTTATCCTTGCTTTCCTTGGATTTTCCACTAAATCCAATACCAGAGTGATCGCGTGGATTGCGTTGCATAGATTGGACCTCTTCCAATTTCTTTCCGCTTTTCTTCAACTGACTCAAGGTGAGTTGAAGCTTTCCTTCTTTTTCCACGAGGAGTTCGTGTCGAATAACCAAGTCAGCCAACTTTGATGTAAGGCTGTGAATTTCGGCATCTTTGATTTTGAGGGACTCGTCCTTCTCGAGCGCCCTGGTATCGAACTTCTTTACTCGGAAAGTCAATTCTTCAATTTTTGACTTTAGGGCTTCGATCTCCCTTTCCTTTTCTTCATCATAGGGAGAGAATTTTTCTTCTAATGCTAGCTTGTATTCTTCATTCTTGTTCATCAGCTCAGCATTATCTTCAACGACTTCTTTGAGTGTAACCACGAGATCGACATAATCATCGAGTTGTTTCTTGATTTCTTCCCAAGACACAGCCTCGGATAGTCCTTCACCTTCTTCTGCACATTCATCGTCAGAGAAAGAAAGTGAAATGGGTTGAGGATCTACCTTTGAAGATCCCTCGGTTTGTTGGTGTTCTCCAACAAAACATTCTTCATCATCACTTTCGTCGAAAGCGATGTAACCCTCGTCATTACTTGACGAACTGTCTGAGAGGTGAGCCTCCTTTGTTTCTTCGGGGATCATGGCAGCTCGTTGATCCTTGAGCTTCTTATCGCACTTTGCACGGAGCTCGTCTCTCTCGGCCTTTGTCAGATCAGGACAATCGGTCTTATAGTGACCCGGCCTGCCACAGCCAAAACAACCACCCTCGGGTGTGTTAGAAGAATTGAAGGTTGATGGTTTACCTTCTCCCTTTTTGTCAGGGCGGTCATGGTTGCGGTTTGAAAAATTTCGCTTGTTGTCTCGGTAGAATTTCTTGTATATGACAACTTTTCCTAGGAGCTTCTCATTTCTCCTAGCAGCGAGAGCATAGTCGAGAGTCATCTTCTCGAACTTTTTGACAATGGATTCGTCAATCGAGCTTGGGGTAGCAACAGAGGCTGAATCGGCCTTGAAGGCTACCTCCTTGTCATTCTTTTCATCGGCCTTCTTGCTGGTAGAAGGTTGTGCTGACCCGTGGATGCGGATCATCTCATATTCATTTCCGACAAGAATGTCGAAAAGATCTTCAGTGGTGAGAGAGTTGAAGTCGGAACGGGCTGGATGCATGGCGGTGTATACGTACCAGTTTGCGGGTAGAGCACGCATCACTTTAAGATTTTTCTCGCGCTACGTATATTTGTGAGGGTTGATTGCAGCGATCTCGAGAATTATTTCGGTGAAGCGAATCTTCATTGCTTCTATGGTTTCACCCGAAATCATCTTGAAGTCATCGAACTTGCTGCACGCCATGGACAGCTTGTTCTCCTTCATCTCTTCTGAACCCAGGCTGATGGACCGGAGGGTGTCCCACATTTCTTTGGCAGTCTCAAGATTTTGGATCTTGGCAAGATAGACGCCCTTTACAGTGCTAGAGATGAGTCCCTTTGCATAATCATCGAGACTGGCCTCCTTCCTTTCCTCGGTTGTGTAGTCGCAAGGATTTTTGAGGATCTTCTCGTATGTGGCCTCCCCGGGGGACGTTCCTTCAACGATGATCTTTGCTGCATAAATGGGAGTGAGACCATTTTCGATGATCTCCCACATGAGGACGTGATGTGCTTTGAGACACATCTTGATTCTGAAACTCCAGTCTTCATAGCCTTGTATGGAGAAATCTTCACAAACCCTGAGAAGAGAAGCCTCCATTGCAAATAATATGATATGTATGAATGAAAAGAATTTTCAAATGGATCGGTTCAAAATGACCAAAAGCTTGATAAAAACTTTTAGTATGCAAAGCAGCGGTCAAAAGAACCACTGCTCTGATACCACTTGTTGGTCCCGGAAAAGAGTAATTGGTGTATGGGGGGGGGGGGGGGGGGGAATACACCAATAACCAACCGTTTTTGACGTTTTTGAAAATCAGGTCGATAAAGAGGTCGACTGTCAAGGTCGATCCTATCAGAGGCAGATTGATCTATCAAGCTCGTTAGATAACAAGCTTGATTTATCAAACTGTGCTTATGCGGAAGTTGGAGGTTGATTCTCTTTGAAAAATCTAAGGTCGATAAGCAAATGCAGGTTGTTTCGTGAAATGCAGGTTGATGCTTGTCAGATTGATAAAATAAAGAAGAGCGATAAATAAAGAGAGAGAGAGAGAGAGAGAGAGACACCGCAATTTAGCGTGGTTCGGAGAAGCCCTCCTACGTCCACGTCAGGTCGACTCGACCTGAGAATCCCTTTACCTTCGGATCCAACTTCTCTCTTATTTATACTGACTGAGTATCAGTTCTAAATACACTCTAACTTGAATATATCTAGACACGAGTTTTGGGTCGTGACCCTTACAACCTTTCGTACAAAAATGTACAAACAACCTTTCACTTACTACAGAGCTTGACTAACTCTATAATGGTGAAAAACACAAAACAAACTTTCTAGCTTCGAACGAGTCGGAGAAGAAGTTGTTGAATCAACGACAAGCAGCAGTGATCGCTTCGTCGTTGGGGTTTTATCGGAGTCTAAAATCTCTATTCGTCAAGTGTTTGGGAAACTAGTGGAATTTCGAACACTTGAAAGGATATGGACTTTGAGAGAGATTTTGGCAGAGTATTTGCGTTGATAGCTTGAGTTTCCCGTGCTTGAATCCGATATTGGCTTGAAGTATTTATAGGCAGTTTTTGAAAACTAGCCGTTGGAGTCTGGATGATGTGGCACTAGCCGTTGGGACGTGACTCACTTCTAGCCGTTGGGAAGCTTCGTCCTTGCTGGCATACCACTTGGCAAGGATCAGGTCGTGTTGCTCCATGAAGGTGGATCAACGACCTTGATATGATAATCCAGCTCTTGAAATCATCTAAGTCAAAGCAGGCTGGAAGCTTGATAAGGAAGGTCGATAGACAGCTAGATATAACAGCTTGATCCGAATGAGGCAGGTCGTTAAACAACCTTTCTCTTACAGAGTGGATCAAACTTGTATCTAAACTATAGAGAGCATCGACCTGCACTAACAGGTAGCAGGTCGATCTATCGGCCTTGACCCTAAACAAGTGAAAATATGCCTAAGTGTGGTTTCGAAAAACATCATCAAAATCAAACTGCAAGGGGTTCCCAACAAAAACAAATGAGACTCAAGGCAAGGCCCAAGCACGGGAGGGCCTGTCTTTACTCACTTAATCCACTTGTTAATAAGCCCACTTGTTTAGTTACTTTTAAACAAGATTGGAGAGTGTTAATTCTCCAATGTGGGACAACAACACTTCATAATGAAGTCACTCCACCAACACTTAGATATAATATATCTCACTCACCAAATATATATATTGGATTTGAGCATATAATTATATCACATTAATCTACTCCTCAAGAAGATAAATACTACGATATTTAGGCTCACAATCGAGTTAAATATTCACTCCATATTATTGATCAAATGCCAATAATATCCAACAAAAGCTTCAAGGCGCTTCGGTGTAAAGAGCTCCAACATGCACACTTTTCTCACCTTCCCGTAGTGGGGCCCATAGTCGGCCCAAATCAGATCCTGCCCGTCGCGGCTGAACGGGGCGGTCGACCGGTCGTGGTACCGGCTCGCCAGCTGCTGGTCCTTCTCCTCGAGGACTTCTTTGGTCAGCTCGGCGTTGGAGACGACGACCTGGATCCAAACCACACGGATATGATGGGCCCGTACGACTCGGCCCACTCGGCGTAGCACCGGCAACGGGCCGGCTTCAGGTCGAACAGGTTGCCGACTATCGGAAAGGGACGTGGGCCCGGCGGGAGGCGGAAGCGGAGGCTGTAGTAGAGGTAGCGGAGGAGGAGAATGGCCGGTAGGAGGAGAAGGAGGAGAGGGAGGAAAGCGGCCATGGCTGGGGGTTAGGAAGTGGGAATGGTAGTGCTGTAGTAAGTTGACATATAAAGGGCCTAATTTATTGAAATTATCAACTTATTAGGGGATAAGTTATAAAAGAATAATAATTTATATATTCGTCCGCCCCACTTATATAGGAGATATTATCTTAAATAACAAAATTTTAAACTATTATCCTTCTGTCTCATTTATAAAGGAATAAGTTCTATATTCGTATGTTCCATTCATATAGGGATATTATCTTAAATAAAAAAAATTTACAACTATGAAAACCCATTACACTACTTTATTCACTACTATCACTCTTGTCTTAATTTCAGTTTCAAAATAAAGTTATCCTTTTATGATAACAAAGGGAGTATTAATTTAATTTTGTTCATTAAATTTTCCATCACGAGATTTATAGTGCAGAAAGCTTACTATCCTATGTTTCCTTTTTGAACTTTGGGAAGCTTCCTCACTTATCGAAAGTGGTGGGACTGTCAATTTTTGTGATAGTTTTAGGTGGACATTGGCAGTAAAAAATATGTTATCATGGATGGGGTTATCAAGGAGTACTTACAAAGAGGAGTAAAATATTGTCACTAGCATTAATAAATTATGGGAGAACTTTAAAAATAACTAAAACTACTAAATATATATCTTATATAACCACAACTTTAAAAACATAAGTTTTATAACCATTTTTCGTTTAATGTACTATTTTACCCTTAATGAAATGGACCCCACATTTAGGGGGGTGTATTCAATTCAGATTCTGCAAGATTTTAGAAATTTGTAGGTATTCTATTCAGATTTTATAAAGTCATTAAAAATCCTGAGGTATTCAATGCAGACTTTTTAAAGTCTTAAAAAATCTATAGGTATTCAACAGTCCATGGATTTTAATAGTCTATGGATTTTGCTGGATTCTTTTTTAAAAATATAAAGAGATTTCACTTTTCAAAATCTTTTATAAAACCCAGAGATTTCTACGGATTCTCTGAAAATAAAACTCAAAGTCACCATTTCCGCCACCTTCCTCCTTACTTTTTATCTTTTCTCCAAACAATTATATTTTATCTTATAAGACATCCAAATTATGACTATCTAGTACCAAAAATTTGTTTACTAGAGTTTGCTTGAAAATCAATATTTTCATAAAATCCCTCATTGTTATAAAATTCGAACATGTAACTTTTAATGCTCAACTTTCATTCTGATTTTTTATGGTTAAATTATTGCTACATTTTTTAAGGTTCAGGGAATTGAATAATGACTAAACTGAAATATAACATTTGAACGAAAAAAATAAGAGTAATTTTTTTTTTTAATTAAAAATACATTAATTGAATTTTCTTTAAAATACGATTCTTGTTATGAAAGATGACATAATTTGATGAATTTCAATACTCCCTCCAAACATATTCAAACAATTTGAATAAAGTTATTGGGTTTTTTTTTCAAATAATATTGATAATTTTATTTATTTATTTACAAGTGTGACTCATATACATTTATTTATATAAATAAATAGTTACAATAATTCAGCGTCGGAGTCTATGGAAATCCATGGAAATTAATTTAAAAAACATATTCCACAATACTCTGCAAGTCCATGAAAATCCATCAAAATCAATAAAATATAGCCAGTCAAACTCTGTATAGATTCTAGTCAAACTCTGTGCAGAGTCTATGGATTTTAAAAGTCTATAAAAATCTACCAACTTTTCAAAGTCTATAAAAATCCTGCAGAATCTGAATTGAATACACCTCCCTTAATTTAAAATATATATATTATATGTATAATTCTCTCTCTCCTCTCCCTCTCTCTATCTCTCAATTATTTCATCCGTGTAGCTACACGAATTAAGATAAAAAAATCGTGTAGCAATTTATAACCATTTTTTTCACATGCAAGTCAAATAGAATCAGATTTTTTTCACTTCAAAGTTGTGTGAAAATTCAAAAAAAAAAATATTTTTTTTTCTGGAAACTTTGAGGTGCAAGTCGTGTGGAATATCAAAGTTGTTTTCGCTTCATATCAAGGTAATTTTTCACTACGCATATTTGTTATTAATATTATGCAGAAAAAATGTGAAATTTTCATGTATGTTCTTAGATACACGGTTGAATTTTAATACCAACCGTGTACTACGTGTACTACACGGTTGGAATTAAGTACACGGTTGGAATTAAAAGTCAAACGTGTAGTATTGAAATCCAAATTTTTTTATGAATTTTTTGGTACTACACGGTTGGATTTCAATACCAACCGTGTACTACACGGTTGGTATTAAAATCCAACCGTGTAGCGACAAAAAATTCATAAAATCAAATCCTGCCGGGACCATGAACGCCCGATTATTGTGGGCTCGACGTTTGTCGGTTTGTGCCATGCTTAAGATGTATCGCGTCATAGTAGAAAAATGGTTTGATGAGCATCGATCCCGTGCCGTTTCTAGAGACCATGAGCTTACCGAAAAAGCATACTCGAAGGTGTCGGCTGCTATGGAGTGAGCACGTCACTATCCATCTCGGTCAACGCAGACACCCTTGATGTATCGAGTTGAAGGTGATGAGGATAGTTATCTTGTAGACCTATAAAACGGGACGTGTGAATGTCGTTTGTTTGAACTAGACATGATGCATTGTCGACATGCTTGTGCCGCCATAGCGTAGAACATATATATATTATGTATGACGAAACTAAAAGCTTTATATTTACTTTTTTTTTTTCCAGGTATTCTGGAGGACGAGCAGCAGATTACGTAAGCCATTATTTCAAACAATCTACGTTGGGAGCTACCTATTCCCCGAACATTGAGTTAGTTCCTCATCCGGCCTCATGGGACGTGCCCGAACACGTGTCATCCTGCATAGTTCCACCTCCTTTAGTAGATCGCCAAGCGGGCCGTCCACTCTTGTCAAGAGCAAGAGCCATCGGCGAAGAATCATCCTCTTTGAGTAGTCGGCAAAAGTGCTCTAGGTGTGGTCAAAATGGGCATAACAGACGAGTGTGTAGAGCTACAATTCCCATTGAAGGGGTGCAGCAAAATATCGGCCATGCTCAAGATGTACAATGTCGATGCGCTAAGAAAAAGTGTAGTATTTGCAAAAACGATGAACACACAAGGCCTAAATGTCCACTTCAACGACAAGAGTAAGTTCGGCTGAGTTATGATTCAAAATCTATTTTGTAGTTTTCTAGTAGTTCTTATGTCGGGATGATTGAAATTTATCTATTTCGTATTTTGTAGTAGTTATTAGGTTCAAATGATTCGAATTAATATATTTGATAATTTGTAATAGTTCTCGAGGTTAGTAGTTCGTATTGTAAGGTGACATCAACTTAAGGTAAAATTTTTCTATCCATACACGGTTCATTAGTAGAATCAACCGTGCATTTGCATAAAAAATTAAACTAAGTTCCTAAAGTTGACCATGGTCAACTTTCGTGCATAGGGTTCATTTATTGATTTAGTATACACGGTTGATAAAAGAATTAACCGTGTATGCATGTACTACCCTAACCGTGTACCCTAACCGTGTACTAGTCAACGAGGGCAAATTTGAAGTCAACTTTGTTAAAAACTTTGATTTATCATGGTTAATTTTATAATTTTATGGTCGTTTAACGTTTAATTACGTACCATATGACTATAATAACATATAGGGATTTAAAACCCTTTACAAATAGGTGAATACACAATCAAAGTGTGAGATTTCATACATTAGTTAGTGTACCACATATGTAGTGACTATATGACCATCCATTCCAAATCTTTACTTGCGAGCATTTGAATGTAAATCCAATGTGTTTGGTTATCCAATTTAATAAATCTTGATGATTTTCGTCGATTTAAACAACGAGAAGTACGTTTTTGATATAGATTAAAAATTAAAAATTATTCATATATGTTCTTTACTACACGGTTGGTATTTTAATACCAACCGTGTATCACTACACGGTTGGAACTTGTACCAATCGTGTAGTGCCAGAAAATTTTCTATGTTTTTCTTGCTCAAACTTCAGACTATTCAATCTATGAACTCAACAAATCCATAAAAACACATGCAATATTCATAAATCACTGAGATAACATTCATAAATCACTGAGATAACATTCATAAATCACTGAGATAACATAATTATAAATCATAATCCATAGCAAATGCAACACAAATTTATTTCGTGTGGGCTTGATTGCGCTCCCTCTTGAACTACGAGAAGCTACTATCCTTGAGCTCTCGGGTTACTAATTCGTGTAGGGCTTGATTTGCGCTCTCTTTTCTCCTGATATCGAGGAGGCATCCAAATGGACCGTTTCTAAATTGGTCCACGAGATTTTGCCCTCCTGTACTGTCTAAAACTAGAGGGATCTCGCACAGACACCATCTCGTACATAGAGGTTGATTTCAACCGAAAATCCTTGTATACGAGGTCTATCTCATGTGTATCTAGGCTGCATAAGACAACACAATAAATAAGATTTCATTATTTTCGATTTTTTATTTTACATATAGTTGAAATATACTGCCTCTACACGGGTGAAATTTTTATTCAACCGTGTAGTAGTACACGGTTGAATAAACACTTCAACCGTGTAGTGGCAGCCACAAATGTGAAGGAATTTGAGCCTCTACACGGGTGGAATTTTGATTCCACCGTGTACTATACGGTTCAATAAAAATTCCACCCGTGTAATTATGAAATTTATCATTGCAATTGTAGAAAATTAATCTAAAATTAACCTAAAATTAAGAAATATCCATATAAATTTATACATATATTTCAATGCCGACAATCAATTTTTTTGAAATATCATATAATTATTAAAAATTGAAACTATAGGAAATGTTTTAAGGAATTGAAACTATAGGAAATGTTTTAAGGAATAGAAACTTACCGGCAGTGGCGGACGTTGTTCGAGCAGGGCTAGGTTTTGTTGGTGCATCGACAGAGTTTGTCGGGGCTGACGCGGTCGCCGTGATTCTCTGTCTTGGTCGGATTCCGATGCACTCATTTTTACTACGGTGAATTACACGAATAGAGAAAGATTGAGAGGTTTTTTCGTGTAGATACACGCTGAAGGAATTGGGCGAGAGAGAAAGTCGTATTTTTCAATTTTTTGAGTTTGATTTTGAGAGAGAGTCGTAGATACACGAATGGAAGAGTCTTTTTAGTTTGATTTCAAAATTTTATTTTTAATTACATGAATTGGGAGAGAGATGGTTATTTTCAAATTTTTTTAATTATATGTGGGATCCATTTCATTAAGGGTAAAATAGTACATTCAATGGAAAATGGTTATAAAACTTATGTTTTTAAAGTTGTGGTCATATAAGATATATATTTAGTGGTTTTGGCTATTTTTATAGATTAAGACATAAATTATTGTGTAAAGAAATGTTTGAACTAACTAAAAAGGTATTGGTAATAATACACAGTCATCGGGCATGGAAGCTTATGGAACAATGGTCAAATCTATGTTTTCTAAATGCTGCCGCCACACGCCGCTGATCCCTCTCTGTTGAGATTTTCTCCGACAGATTCTTGCTCAAGTAGCGATCGGAAATGATCAAATCCGCTGTCGAGATATTGCAGCCGTTCTTCTCCGTCGTCCTGTTAGCGCCGACAACTCACATTCCAAGAGCAGAAAGAATTACTCACCTCTATTATATTTTCTCCGTGCGATGAAAAATATTTAGGAGTTGTTCGATTTGTTGTTAATTTACAAGTTCACGGCGCTTTTGTTAATTTTGTGGTTTTTCATGTAATTCTCAACTAGCTGAATTTAGGGAAGGGATATATTAGTAAAATCGTTGTTATATTTAAGTTATTTTTAACAGAGGGAGCTATTGGGAGTAAATTGAGGATTGTGTATAGAATTACCCTTCACATGCGAGTATAACCGGTCAGATGGCGATTGGGCCTACAAAACAGGGAATCGAAAGTTTTACTACCTCCATCTCATATAAGTAGTCCCATTTGGAATGGGCACAAGAGCCAATAAAGGAAGAAATGTGTGGTTGTAATTGATTCTGAAGAGAGAGAGTTAATTGTAGTCATGTATTCTTTGTCATTTTAGGAAATGAGACTAATAGGTGAGACGGACTGAAATGACAAATGAGACTACTTATATGAGATGGAGGTAGTATGTTAGATGTGATTTTATTATTGTTTAAAGAACGCACATATTTCTTCTAAGGTTGCGTTTCTTTGATACGGAAAAAAAAAAAAAAAAAATAAAAATAAAAAAAAAAAATAAAAAAAAAAATAATTCACCTTTAAAATTTTCCTTATTTCTCAAATTTCCTCACATTTTCAATTTTTCCCCTTCATTTGTATTATAATGGAGAGAAAATATTATCTCTCCAATTTAGTGTTGTAAATATTTTCATCAATTTAAGGAGTAAAATTTTACTCAATGATAAAAGGTGAGAAAAAGTGACGAAAAAATGAAATTTATTGGGTGATTTTCTCTTTTCTCTCTTCTCTCTCTCTTTCTTTTTTTTATTTATTTATTTATTTTTTTTATTTTTTTTTATTAAAGAGTACACACCCTAAAAGAATGTAACGCACATTTTGATGAATTCATTTATTTCTCACCTACTTCGACACAATACTCCTTGATCTACCTACCAATCATCATAATTCATATTGACTTTTGAGATTCCTCCTATCAATTTTTCAGAAATGAAATGTACATGTTGAAAGTTGACGGTACATAGCTTTATTAATTAATTAATAAAATGCTAAACCTAATTAAATCTTAAGAAGTGGATGGTTAATAAATATTCAAATATTGTTTTATTATCCAATGATATCAATTACTTAAATTACTAATTCGGATGACAGTAAAAAGGTATCAAATTTAGTATGAATAAACTTTACGCAAATACTAGTAATTTCTATAGTAATTAGACTAGAAATATCAATGACCTCTCATCACCAACTTCAACCTCATGCAATTTAAGAAAAAGGGAAATTAAAATAAAAAAGTTTTGAAGGTTGGATGAAGGGCAACCAACTACCTTATGAGCTTAGACATTGATGCCATTATTTGAGAATATATACCATTTTACCCATTTCTAAGTGTTAAAACTAAAATTTGCTTCGGAAGTTAAAAACACAAAAAAATACCCGTTGGTTCGGTGGACAAGATTGCCCTTACTTTATAGGTTTGGAGTACTTTTTTAATTTCTTTTCTATTTTTCAAATTTGAATTATTGGCCATACAAACAAACCATCTCCCTCTCTCTATTTTATTTCTTCACTCTCTCTCTCTATATCGCCGCCTGGCCTCCATATCCAAATCTCTCTCTCTCTCTCTAGAATAGCCATGAATCTCTCCTCCTGCAAGCACCAGC
This sequence comes from Thymus mandschuricus, assembly GCA_029379335.1. Classification (NCBI taxonomy): domain Eukaryota; kingdom Viridiplantae; phylum Streptophyta; class Magnoliopsida; order Lamiales; family Lamiaceae; genus Thymus; species Thymus mandschuricus. The sequence goes on from CM057074.1 coordinate 4,127,039, forward strand.
GCCGGAGCCCGCTGCAGAACCCGATAACGACGACAAAGTCACGGCCGAGTCCGAACTGAACGAAGGAGAAGTGCCGCTGGTGGAGAACTCCGACTTCTGCATCGACGAGATTCCGGTGATCGAGCCGCACGAGATCCTGCTCCCCTCCGACCAGAGCTCGCCGACGCCGTCCACCTCATCGTCCTGCTCGAGCGGCGGCGCGTCGTCGTCAGACGCGCTGCTGGGGAGGAGCTTCGAGGACTACTGCAGCGAGATGATGAACAACAACATATGGGAGGAGGAGTTCGGCGACGTGTTCGATTTTTTGGCTGATTTTGATGGAGATTTGAAGGTGGGAGAAAATACAGTGGGGTTTGAATCTTCTTTGGCCATGATCGAAGATGAAGATTCTTGGAAACATAATTTAGTTTGATTTGCATTTTTTTTTTAGTTTTTTTTTTCGTTTCCTTTTCAGTATATAATGGCGAAGAAAGCTCCGAGGAGAGTGGTTGCAGAAACGCACTTCATGTTTTTTTTTTTTTTTTTTTTTTTTTTTTTTTTTTTTTTTTTTTAATGCAGGTTGGATTAGTACATTTACGATTACTTGGTGAGGAAGAACATGAACGCAACTGCTGAAATCTTGGCCCGAGAGGCCGGAATTCAGACGAAGGCTGTTGGTATAGTCACCGCTTCTCTTGAACCCCCTTTGATTTGATTTTAGAAGTTCGAACTCTGTGTTTTGTTGTTCTTTTGTGAATTTAATGTGCCTATTAATGGAGGAGGAAGTAAATATGTGCTTAATTTAACGAATTACTGATTTTCGCCTTTCCCATAAAAGGGGTGACTCTCGCTCATGTTTCTCTAATTAATGTATGTGCTTTTATGGCTGGATTGTGTATTTTGAAGTGTAACTCAGTCGATTAATTGACTTTTTGTGGAATCTCTTTTTTGGTTGAAAAGGTAAAGAAATTTGGAGCTGCTTGTTGGAAGAAGAGATGGCCTGAGTGGTGAAAGAAGAAGTGATGGCCCGAGTAATTGTTGGAGCCGCTTGTTTTTTTGTAATCGACGAACTGAATCTAATGTACTTAAGTACACAGTACGATATACAAAAAAAGATTACTAATCTTGTGTATGTTTTTGTTCAATTTACATAATATACTTAAGTACACAGTACGAAAGGAAGAAAAGCTTACTGTGTACTTAAGTACACAGTAAGAAACACAAAAAAGATTATTAGTCTTGTGTAAGTTTTTGTTCAATTAACATGATATACTAAAGTACACAGTACGAAAGGAAGAAGAAAAGCTTACTAGTCTTGTGTAAGTATTTGGTCAATTTACATGATATACTAAAGTACACAGTACGAAAGGAATAAAAACTTTCTGTGTACTTAAGTACACAGTACGAAGGGAAGAAAAGCTTACTGTGTACTTAAGTACACAGTAAGAATCACAAAAAAGATTACTAGTCTTGTGTAAGTTTTTGTTCAATTTACATGATATACTAAAGTACACAGTACGAAAGGAAGAAAATATTTTGTGTACTTAAGTACACAGTACGAAGGGAAGAAAAGCTTACTGTGTACTTAAGTACACAGTAAGAAACACAAAAAAGATTACTAGTCTTGTGTAAGTTTTATTACTAAAGTACACAGTACGAAAGGAAGAAAATTTTATTGTGTACTTAAGTACACAGTACGAAGGGAAGAAAAGCTTACTGTGTACTTAAGTACACAGTAAGAAACACAAAAAAGATTACTAGTCTTGTCTAACTTTTTGTTCAATTTACATGATATACTAAAGTACACAGTACGAAAGGAAGAAAAAAAGATTACTAGTCTTGCGTAAGTTTTTGTTCAATTTACATGATATATAAAGTACACAGTACGAGAGGAAGAAAAGTTTATTGTGTACTTAAGTACACAGTACGAAAGGAAGAAAAACTTACTGTGTACTTAAGTACACTTAGAAACACGAAAAATATTACTAGTCTTGTGTAAGTTTTTGTTCAATTTACATGATATACTAAACTACACAGTACGAAAGGAGGAAGAAAAGCTTACTAGTCTTGTGTAAGTTTTTGTTCAATTTACTTGATATACTTAAGTACACAGTACGAAAGGAAGAAAAGCTTACTGTGTACCTAAGTACACAGTAAGAAACACAAAAAAGATTACTAATCTTGTGTAAGTTTTTGTTCAATTTACATGATATATTAAAGTACACAGTACGAAAGGAATAAAATCTTATTGTGTACTTGTACACAGTACGAAGGGAAGAAAAGCTTACTGTGTACTCACCGTAAGAAACACGTTTCGTACTTATTTGTATGGAACACAGTACGATTTGTAATACCAAAATTACCGGAAACAGAGAGAGAGTTGGTGGTCAAAGTCAAAAAGTAAAAAGCAAAAAGCAAAAAGTAAAAAGCAAAAAGCAAGGGCATTTTGGTACAAAATTTGAAAATATGGGTATATTTTTATCTTTTAAACATCCAAAGCAAATTTTATGTTTTGAAGTTCAAATAGGGTATTTTCTTTTATGCCTCCCATTATTTTATATATTTAATATCCACATGGCATTACCTTATTGGGTGATTAAATTTCATTGAATATTATAATAAAATCATAATATCATTAGTATTAGTCTAAAGTAATCTTTAAAAAATTATAAAGATATCATAATTCCTAAAATAAAATTCTCCACAACTAGAGATCAAAATTGATACTAATTATTTACACATTTAAACTTTGTAAGAGGAAAAACTCACAACACTTTTCAAAAGCGACTTGATCTAAAATAGGCGATGATGATTAAATGTGTATTTTATATTATATTTTTGTCATTTTTTTATTTTAATTTCTGTGTTTAAGTTGCTATAATTTTTGTGTTGATTTGAGAAAACTTATGTAATATTTGTTTCTTACTCTGTGGATACTTGTTTTATTATATTTTTTTTTGTAATTATTATTGCACATAATTAAATTATTATTAAAATTATATTTAATTGTATAGAATGTTGTGGTTGGATAATTGGAGTGGTCATGAATGAACCTTTAAAAATGAAGGTGGTAGAGGTTGGATGAATAATGAATAAGTAGATGAAAAAGAAATTATATATTATAATAATATAATAATATAAAGGTTGGATAGTTGGGTTGGATAAAGGTTGCTGATAAACATAGTCTTAAGATGGTGGAGTACAATTTTAAAAATAATAAGATAATCACTTTTGTTGAAATGTTGTGGAGTTAGTGGAGATTACAGAGAGTAAAGACGAAGATGTTGGTGTTTCATGCAATTTATGTCCTTCGTTTCGTTAGACTTGGTATGTTGTTTTCTGAAATGTTGTGTGTGTCTGCATAATTCAAGTGAAGAAGAAGGATGCTGACATGTATATGCTGACGTGGAAGAAACTTCATAATTAATCGTTGAGGTGGCGCCTACGCGTGCAAGTTAGTTATAACGAACTTGAGATCCAGCCGTTGGTAAATAACGCCGAGGATCATATCTGGAGAGAAATCATATATATATATATATATATATATATATATATATATATATATATATATATATATATATATATATAATCTTAGATCTGTGTGTGGTGTTGTGTGCGTAGGAATTCAGTTATAGAGGGAGAGATCAGATTAGAGAGAGAGAGTTGCAGAGTTCTTGACTGTAACTATAATGTTGGTGCGTTTGATCTTAGTGGATTCTGTTCTTCCTTTTCCCGTGGACGTAGGCCTTGCGCCGAACCACGTAAATCGTTGTTGTTTTCAGTTTTAGTTCTTAGCTAGTTCGTCGTTGCATTTGTTCTTCATCGCGAATCGATTCACAAATTGCCGTCGTCTATCGGAAGCTGAATCCTTGTCATATCGTCGATGAAGTTCGATGCGGAGAAATTCAATGGATCCAACGATTTCGCATTGTGGAGGATCAAGATGCAAGCCCTGCTCGTTCAATAAGGATTAGCTGATGCAATCAAATTCAAGGAGAAGTTTAAGAAATAGACAGTAACTGAGGAGAAACGGATTGAGATGCGAGAGAAGGCTCATAGCGCTATTGTTCTATGTTTGTCAGACAAGTTCTAGAAGTGTCGAATGAGAGCACCGCAGCTGGGATCTGGGCGAAGCTTGAGTCATTGTATATGACGAAGTCTTTCACGAATTGATTGTATGCAAAGCAGAGGCTGTATTCATATAAAATCATGGAGGAGAAAGGAATTCTGGATCAAGTAGTTGAGTTCAATAAGGTAATCTGCGATTTGGAAAACATCGACGTGAAGATCGATTATGAAGATAAGGCAATCAACTTACTTAACTCTCTCCCCAAATCTTTTGAGCAATTAAAGGATGCCATGCTCTATGGAAGGGATGGTACAATCACTCTGGAGGAAATGCAGAATGCACTAAAGGCAAAGGAATTGCATAAACGGATTGATGGTGGATCTGATTCGGCTCAAGGGGAAAGTTTGAATGTGAAGGGAAAGTTCCACAAGAAAAAATCCAAGAAGACTTCACATGATAACAAGAAACCTTGATAATCGAAGGACAAGGAAGCTGGTGAAAAAGAATCAAGGAAATGTCATTTCTGTAAGAAGATATGACACCTCAAGAAGGATTGTTATGCACACAAGAGGAAGCTAGCACAGAAGGTGAAAAATCTAGCTCAGCTGAGGTGACTGAGCAATGTGGAGATGTTTAGCTTCTGAATGTGGTTGATTCAGTAATTTAAAATCAAAGGATCTTGGATTCTAGCTGTAGTTTCCATATGTGTCCCAAGAAGGAATGGTTTGAAGATTTGAAGCTGGAAAGATTAGGTTATGTGTTGCTTGGAAAGGATCAAGTCTGTTTAGTTGAGGGAGTGGGTAAAATCAGACTGAGAATGCATGATGGAACTTGCAAAGTTCTTGCAGATGTCAAGTACATTCCCCAACTCAAGAGAAATTAACCTAGTCTCTTTGGGAATGTTAAGAGTCTAAAGGATATAGTTTCAAATCAAATGCTGGTATAATGCACGTACTCAAAGGTGATGTAGTAGTTATGAGGGGAGTTAGAAATCATAGCCTATATCATCTAGATGTTGTGGCCATTGTTGGTGAGTCTGAAGTGACTGTAAGTCATGATCTAAACCTATTGCACAAAAGGCTGGGACATGTGGGAGAAAAGGGATTGAAGGAACTGACTAAGCAAGGAATTCTTAAAGATTGTGTAGGTTTCACTTTAGATGACTGTGAGTATTTGCATACTTGATAAGAACAAGAAGCAAAGTTATGGTGATAGTTCTCACATATCAAAGGCTCCCTTGGATTATGCATATTCAGATTTATGGGGTCCATCTAGAACTTAATCTTTAGGTGGAGGCAAGTACTTCATGTCTATAATGGATGATCATTCAAGGAAGTTGTGGGTTTATGTTCTGAAATCAAAATCAGAAGCATTTGACAAGTTCAAGGATTGGTGTAGTGAAGGAGAGAATGAGAAAGGTACACAATTGAAATGCCTAAGAAATGATATTGGTCTAGAGTTATTGTCTGCAGAATTCCAGGATTTATGTAGGGTAAAAGCAATGTTTTAAAACCCGGCCCAGAGGTCGACCCGGCGAGACCTCCGGGTCACGGGTCAATTGGTCGAATCGGTTGAACCACGGGTTGAACCGTTCATTAATTAAATAATAAATAAATATAAATATATTATAACCCATTCTTTTTTTACTAATTTCATAGCTTTAGTATTAATAAAGATATAAACAAATATATATTTTCCACTAAAAATTATACGGAGTAATATCTTAGCTTATGTTTAATTTACTAGTTAAAGCTCTAAATAATAAATAGTAGTTATTTTATGTATGTTATTTTCGATAAAAATACTTTTAATAAGATTTAATAATAATTTCTTACGAAAATGATATAAATATAAGATATATTTAACTTATTTGTTGCGATAAGTATTTGTAGGATAGATTTCTGTTTATCAAAATAATTTATATGTTTAAATAAAGTTAAGCTAAATCTGCAATATAATGAAAGTGGTGGGATGGAAAAGGCATAGGAATATAATTAGGTGATCATGGGTTCAAATCTTCATACCCACATTAAAAAATTTTGTCAAAAATTTGACCCGGCCGATTTTCAAAACCGGCCCCCGGTTCGGCGATTCGGCCGGGTCGACCCGGGTTTTCCCGGATCAATAACGGGTCACGCCTTCAGCCGGGTTTATGCAGTGACCGGACCGGTACCGGGTCCGGTTCCCGATCGAACCGGTCGGACCGTCCGGTTTAGTCCGGGTTTTAAAACATTGGGTAAAAGGGATAAAAAGTCATAGAACTGTGCCTGCAAATCTTCAACATAATGGAGTTATTGAGAGGATGAATAGGACCATCCTTGAGAGACTGAGATGCATGTTGTTTAGCTCAGGGATGTCTAGGAAATTTTGGGGAGAAACTAATACAGCTTGTAATCTGATCAACAAATGCCCATCTTTAGCAATTGGATTCAAGACACCAGATGAAAAATGGTATTGGATAATGGGATTGCATCTGGATACAGTTACTTGAGAGTTTTTGGTTGTAGAGCATATGTCCATGTAAAACAAGACAAAATAGAACCTAGAGTTCTCAAGTGTGTAATGTTGTGATATCTTAGAGGAGTTAAAGGATATAAACTATGGTGCACCGATCCTGGGAATCAAAGGATAATGATTTCCAGAGATGTGATGTTTAGGGAGGATGAAATGCCTTACCTGGAATTACAAAATCCAAAGAACGTAATCAAGCAAGGAAATGAGTCCACAAGAGTGGAGGTGGAGCATGGTGATCGCTGCTATTTTACCACCCTAAAATAGTGTAGTAAAGGGAAGCAGGAGTCGTATCCTCAGGGACCAATATCCGAAAATATAGGAGTTACCTCTACTAGAGCTTCTCAGCAATGTCTAGGCAAACAAAACTTTAGAGTATGAGTTTTCTATCTAAAACAAGAATTAAAATCAAATAAAAGAAAAAATATGAAAATGGACTAAAATAACGAAACTAACAAATAGAGAAAAACATTGATCCTAGGGTAGTAAATCTAATCAAACCTAAATAATCAATAAATCTAAGCTGGAGTAGTATCCTCAAGGACCGATATCAAAAAATATAGGATCGGAGTTACCTCTACTAGAGCTTCTCAGCAATGTCTACGCAAGCAAAACTTTAGAGTATGGGTTTTCTATCTAAAACATGAACTAAAATCAAATAAAAGAAAAAAAATATGAAAAAAATTAAAATAACGAAACTAACAAATAGAGAAAAACATTGATCAGGGTAGTAAATCTAATGAAACATACATGAATAACCAATAAATCTATCTAACCAATTTAATTCAACCTAGATGCGATACACGAAAGTAATATAAGACTCCGGCTAAGGCAATCTAGACAGTTAATAAAACCCTAATCTCCTCCTCGAGGCCCTATCCCAGGCCGCGTTGGCGTTCTCGTCGCCCTGGCTTGAGATCTTTTCGATCATGAAATATTGTTTGTGAAGCGCCACCCTGACGCTCGAAAGCATGCCCGAAAGCCCCTCCTTTGTCAGGTTCTTATGCTTGAATCTCGGACATGGCGCCCAGAAATCGGTTGCTCTCGACTTCGACGAACTACAGCTGTTCTTCATCTTCCTCTTCTAGTAAGGGGAATGTGGTCTCGACTTCGAATGTTATGAAGAATTGATCGTGGTTGTTATCAGAGGGAGGGGTAGTTTCAGGAATTTCAAAGATCGTTGGCTAAGAAATTTTGTAATAATCGTCGATAGCTTCGAAACAATCCATTGGAGCTAGGAAGAAGATGGGGAGAGGATTTAGTTGTAGGGATATTTATAGTGTGCTATTTATTTTTTATTTTTTTTTTTTTACCAATCTTTGATTTGATTCGTTAATTAATACTCCCTCCGTTTTTTTTCAGACGTCCTGTTTTCTTTTTTTTTTCTTTTTTTTTTTTTTCTTTTTTTTTTTTTTTTTTTTTTTTTTTTTTTTTTTTTCTTCAGACGTCCAACAAACACCACTTTTATCTTTAACATTACATTTATCTTTTAATTCACATCACATATTAACTTTTTTATTATATTTCTTAAATATTGTGCCAAAAAGAAACAGGTGGTCTGAAAAAAAAAACGGAGGGAGTAGAAAAAAGTAACTGTTTACTATTAATAAGGGTTTCGGTTAAGATTTTCTACTAATACATCAATAAATTTTGGATTCCATTTCAAAATTCAAATGTTCTAATTTTTTTAGTCGCACGGTATTATTTTTGTACTCTCACACGTCGAAATTTTTTCATCTATATTTTAATTTTCGGTCATAATGTAATCTGTTATAATTTAAAATTTTCCTTAATAAGTATATAATTTTAAAAATTACAAATTAATAATTGAAATCGATGGTTATACTATTCATATGATTCTTAATTACTTTTAAGTTTGATTTATTATTCTAAAATAAATAAATAAATAAATAAATAAATAAATACTAATATTATTGAAAATATATAAATATTTTCACTTTTATAATTTAAAATTATTTGGTATACAAGTGCAAATTACAATTATAGCCATCCAAATAACATTACTCTTTTTAATGAGTATTTAAAAACATTTTTCTTTCAATGTATCATATCATCATCATGTGACTCGTTAATACATTGGTATGCTAATTGTCAATGGGAGAACCAGGGCCGGTCCTGAAAATTCGGGGCCTGAGGCGATACAGTATAGACTAAAGACGTTTACATGGAAAAAAAAAAACATAAACTTAATTTATATATTGGCAAAATTCATCTTAAGGTCCTTATACTTTTACGTTTTGTTTCGAAAGGTCCTTATACTATATTTGTGTTTTAATGAGTCCTTCTACTATTATATTTGATATCCATCAAGTCCTATTTTAACGGTTTTGATGAAGCCGTTAACTTTTCCGTTAATTATATTCCACATCATCTATGATTATTTAATTAACAATTAATTATATTATAATCACAATTCATTCCAGATTGGAGATTCCCCAATTCTATAGCCGTTTCGAATTGAACAAAAGCTCATTCTTGTAAAATCATCAAGAACTTTAATCAAGAAAATCTCTTTGAGCCAATTAAATTGACAAACTGCAGATATATATCGATATCTCACACTGTCACACACCTATTTTTCTTCACCACCATCATCCACCATTTAAATATGAAATAAATTATTGAAATAATATCACAAATTGAAAGACGAACTTAACTACAAAAAATTTGATTTTTAGCCACATATAAGTTAACCACACATAAACATGTGTGGTTGTTTAGCCACACATAATCGAAATATGTGTGAATAAATTAGCGGGACACTTTTTTTTTATCAATTATTGACATTTATGATGTGTGACTAAAATAAATTAGTCACATTTAGAATTTTTTTTATTAATTTTTATTTTTGCTTTCGGTTTAATTGAGCAGGTAAACATTATGCATGCAATGACGTGGAAAATTAAAGAAGTTATTAACCACACATAATTAAACGAGGGAAAAAGGAAAATACCCTAAGTGAAGTTAAAAAACTAAATTTTGCTTTGGATCTTAAAAACATCAAATTATACCCAATTTTTCAAAATTGGTACAAAATTACCCCTGCAAGTTATTGGCGGGATTTCTGCTGAATTATTGCTCACCTAGGGAACACGCATATCAACATCCCTCTCTCTCTCTCTCTCAATCAACTTCCCTCTCTCCCTCTCGAAAACCAGAAACCCGACTCCACTCTCTCACACCGCGATTCCACAAAACCACCGCGATTCCAGCGCGATTGCACCGCGATTCCACCGAGATTCCAGCGCTCTGCCGCCTTCACCTCCCTCGTGCACCCGCCGGAGCTGCTGCACAGAAACATACCGGTCTCCACCAAGCTAGAGCTGCCGACGGTCGACTTCGAGGGGCTGAGCGGCGGCGGCGGGGAGAGGCGGAGGGAGGTGGTGGAGGGGATCCGCAAGGCGGCGGCGGAGTGGGGTTTCTTCCGCATCGTCAACCACGGCATCCCCTTGGAGAAGATGGACGCCATGCTGGCCGCCGTGAGGCGCTTCCACGAGCTGCCGACGCCGGAGAAGATGCCCCTCTACTCCGACGACAGCCGGAGGAGTGTGAGGTTCAGCAGAGGATTTGTACGGGGATTCGAGCTCCGATCGACGGTCCAGATTCGGCGACGCTTACGCGACGTACGATTGCGATGAGGAGGTTGGGTTTGGGTTCAGAAACGCCGCCGCGAAGCAGAGGGTTTGGTGGTCCGATGATGAAGACGATGGCGAAGACGATGGTTTTGGGATTCTCGAAGCTTCGATTGGATTCGATTGGGATCCTAAGGTAGCGTATAAGGTAGAGTTCATCCATAGTTAAACTGAATTCCACAAATTTAGAAGTTTAATTCTATAATTGGTGATTTTTGTGTATGGAGAATGTAAATCTTCAAAATTTGAAGAACTTGATGCAAATCTTCATCACTTCTCTACCAAAACTGGGTTCTTGTTTCGAAAAATACCTTACTTTCTGCAAATTAGACTAATTGCTACTGCTTTTCTTTGTTGCTCTACTGTTTTGTGTTTACATTTCAATTACATGATAAGAGTTTAGCTATGCTGCAGATATTTCAAGCCTTCGGATGGGTGATTCCGGCAGTCGTGGTCTCGTTGTTGATGGGCACCGGCCCCGATGCTGCCATCGTGGCTTTGTTGAGAGAGAGAGATGGGTGTGATTTGTCTGTTTATTCCTCATTAAAGTTGGCTAATTTACGTATGGATTTGTTTGTGATTTGATGATTATTTTTGTTATTAAATGTATATTAGCTGCCTCTGCTTATGAAATGCCTTGATCTTGGAACGTAAAGTCTCATTTATTTTAGCAAAGAAGAACCCATATTTTTTTACGAGCCCAACATTCGATTACTCTCTCTCTCTCTCTATCTCTCTCTCACATGAATCGGAATATATTTTGAAAATCTTATTTGATTTGTTCGGTACACAGTACGAAATACAAAAAAAGATTACTAGTCTTGTGTAAGTTTTTGTTCAATTTACATGATATACTTAAGTACACAGTACGAAAGGAAGAAAAGCTTACTGTGTACTTAAGTACACAGTACGAAACGCAAAAAAAGATTACTAGTCTTGTGTAAGGTTTTATTCAATTTACATGATATACTAAAGTACACAGTACGAAAGGAAGAAAATATTACTGCGTACGTAAGTGTACAGTACGAAAGGAAGAAAAGCTTACTGCGTACTTAAGTACACAGTACGAAACACAAAAAAATATTACTAGTCTTATGTAAGTTTTTGTTCAATTTACATGATATACTAAAGTACACAGTACGAAAGGAAGAAAATATTACTGCGTACTTAAGTGTACAGTACGAAAGGAAGAAAAGCTTACTGCGTACTTAAGTACACAGTACGAAACACAAAAAAAGATTACTAGTCTTGTGTAAGTTTTTGTTCAATTTACATGATATACTAAAATACACAGTACGAAAGGAAGAAAAATCTTACTGCGTACCTAGGTATACAGTACGAAAGGAAGAAAAACTTACTGTGTACTTAAGTACACAGTACAAAACACAAAAAAAAATTACTAGTCTTGTGGTAAGTTTTTGTTCAATTTACATGATATACTAAAGTACACAGTACGAAAGGAAGAAAATCTTACTGCGTACTTAACTACACAGTACGAAACACAAAAAAAAATTACTAGTCTTGTGTAAGTTTTTGTTCAATTTACATGATATACTAAAGTACACAGTACGAAAGGAAGAAAATCTTACTGCGTACTTAAGTATACAGTACGAAAGAAGGAAAAGCTTACTGCGTACTTAAGTACACAGTACGAAACACAAAAAAAGATTATTAGTCTTGTGTAAGTTTTTGTTCAATTTACATGATATACTAAAATACACAGTACGAAAGGAAGAAAAACTTACTGTGTACTTAAGTACACAGTACGAAACACAAAAAAAAATTACTAGTCTTGTGTAAGTTTTTGTTCAATTTACATGACATACAAAAGTACACAGTACGAAAGGAAAAAAATCTTACTGCGTACTTAATTACACAGTACGAAAGGAAGAAAAGCTTACTGCGTACTTAAGTACACAGTACAAAACACAAAAAAAGATTACTAGTCTTGTGTAAGTTTTTGTTCAATTTACATGATATACTAAAGTACACAGTACGAAAGGAAGAAAATCTTACTGCGTACTTAAGTACACAGTACGAAAGGAAGTAAAGCTTTCTGTGCACTTAAGTACGCAATACGAAACACAAAAAAAAGATTACTAGTCTTGTGTATCTTTTTTGTTCAATTTACTTAATCGGGACAGATAATAGCATTCGTAGATAGTGTGCTCACTTTAGTTTTCAAATTTCAATAAGCGAAACAAAGTTTGATGTTTCGAGTAATCATACCCAACCCAATTGACTTTTCTTCCTTTCGTACTGTGTACTTTAGTACTAGTAATCTTTTTTGTATTTCTTACTGTGCACTTAAGTAATCGTAAGAGCAACAACCACTTCGTAAAATTCAAATCACAAAAAAGGGACCCAAAAAAAAAACTCACTCCTCCATTTGCTTCACTCATCAACTAATGAGTGAGACGATTCAAAACGGTGAACATAATAATTTATAAATTGCTCAAAACTCAAACATTTATTAATGATATTAAATCCATCTAAATTGAAAAAAAAAAATGAATTGCTCGATTCATGCTACTACTCCTCACCTCTAAATTGAAAAAAAAAAATAAAAAATTGAATTGATACAGATGAGATGCCCGAATCCGTTGCAGTGAATCAATCCGTACAGTTTAAGGATCTCAAATTCTGCAAAATCTTCATCCAACGGCTGATTCCAGTTCTCTTTTGCCGGAATAATGAAATGGTACTTCCGCTTAGAAACAAAATGGTGACCCCAACCTGGAAAAACAAATTGAACGAACTTCACATACAGAAATAGATCAAACACCAACAGCAGCAATTCGAGAATGAAGAACAGTAAAACAGTTTCAAGATCGCCACGAATTTCATCAACAAAAACTTGATGAAAAAAATACAACACAATCAATACAATCAAAAATCGAAGAACACACACACAGAGAGCAAGAAGAACTTCAAAGGAAGAACCCATACAAAAAAAAAAAATAGAGCTCCACCCACAAACAAACACAACACACAAAGCGTATGAGGGAGAGGGAGGGAGAGAAAAGGGAGGTCGCGAACCCTAGCACGCAGACGACGTAGGGGCAGCAGGCGGTGTCGATGCGGGAGGTGAGGGAGAGCTCATTCTGGAACTCGCGCTCGCCCTGGACGGAGGCCTCGCTCATGAGCTTCACCGCGATCTCCTGGCCGGAGGGGAGGATCTCCTTGAAGACCGAGCCGAATCCGCCTTGGCCGAGGCGGTTCGCGGCGGCGAACGAGTCCGTGGAGGCGGCGAACGAGTCCGTGGAACGGATTTCAGCAGCCCATTTCCCCCACTTCCTCTGCCGTACGCCTTTATACTTTCCGGTAACCGGATTCGTCGAACCGAAGGCCCTCTTCTTGCTGGAGCCTTTCTCGCTGTTGTCGGAGCTCTCCGACTCCATAGGCTTCGGAACCAGAGCAGCCCAGTTAGAGAAAGAGAGAGACGGGTAGAGAGAGAAAGAGAGAGAGTGAAGAAATAAAATAGAGAGAGGGAGAGGGTTTGTTTGTATGGAGATCCAATAGTTCAAATTTGAAAAATACACCAAAGCTAGAAAGTTATACCCAAAGCTAAAAAGCAAGGGTATAATTGGAAACCAAACCAAAAAGAGGGTATAAGTTGTGTTTTTTAAGATACAAAGCAAAATTTTGTTTTGTAAGTTGAAATTGGGTAAAACACTATATATTCTCTAATTAAACTTGTATTTTGTGTAGTTATGAATCTGAAGGATTACTTGTATTATTTTCTTTTATCATTTTCTTTATTTAACCAAACTATTTTAAAATTTATTGTGCTTACGCAGTGAATCTATATAATTTATTAGTCACATATAAATAGAGATAAAAATGAATCCTACACTTAATGACTAAATATTACTCCCTCCTATTTTTAATAATAGGCATTTTAAAATTTTGACTATTTGTAAAATAATTGTCACTTTGAAAATTTATACCAAAATTGTCCTTATTTATTATTCAAAGTTCTTTTATATTCTTTGACTTTATTAATGGCACTTATTAGTTATTACTCCATCTTCTTTATATTTTTCACAGCAACTTCAAAACTTTGCGGATAAAAAAATGGGTGATGCTATTCGGCCATAATGTGGCCGGCCATAATTTAACTTTTTTAATTTTTTTAAGTATCAAATAATTTATATTTTTTTGCCAAATTTTTTTATATCATAAAAAAACTCAAAAAGTGATGTTCCGTATTTTTTACGTATTTTTTAAAACTAACCCTTTAATTATTTGATATTTTTTACTATTTTAAAGAATTTTTTACCTTTTTATCTAGAAAAAAAGAGAAAAATATGTATTTTTTGTGGAAAAAATATTTTTAAATTAAAATATAAAAGTAATAAACTATAGTTATCATTTACCATTTTTAAAATTACGTATATTATGAAAAATGTCGTTGTGTGGCCGGCCACATTATGGCCAAATAGCTTTATTGTAAAGAAATAGATTTAAATGCGAAAAAAATAGGTACGTGTAATCCTTGCACTTTGCCTATGTATGCAGGCTTCTCTTGGGGTTGATAAAGATTTTTCAAACTTTTAAAAAAGCAATCGAATGGAATTCTTCTGTAAATGTCATATTTGTAGGATAAAGAATTATTCCCTCTTGTATGAAAATTTGGCTCCAAGTTTAAGCTTTTGAGATAGATGATGATTTTTCAACTTCTGATGAAGAAGAAGTCGAATGAATTCTGTAAAAAATTGGCTCCAAATTTAAGCTTTTATTTTACAAGAAGAAGTCAAACAAAATTTGAGAAGAGAATTAGATATCGTAATTCTCCACCAATTCTTCACCAAAATAAAGATAATGCCATTAAGATATAATCTTCATTAAATAAGGTTATTTTAGGCAAAAAAATTTTTTCTTAATATGTGTGAAATAAGGTAAAATGACTATTATAAAAAATAGGAGGGAGTAGAAATTTGGATAAAGTTTTTTTCTTTTCTTTATTTAGATTAAGTATACGTGGCAAAATAGTGCTCCTAAACAATTGTTATCTCCCCGCCTTTAGAAGATTTGAGTTCCCACTTCCTTTTTTTAAGACATTTGATTTCCCTCTTAAAATCAGATTAGCGCTAATATATTAAGAGCAAATATCTGTAAAATCAATATACCCACTTCTCAATCAATATACGTGGGTAGTTTTTCTATTAATCCTTCCTTGTATTTGCTCCTGAATTTAGAAATATCTTTATATCTTAATTTTAGTTATCTATGTTCATATTCGTATTGTGCTTTATATCAGTTGTTCAAATCATACTGATTCCTCTCTCTCTCTAATTAGAATTTTATATGTGTAGGGCTCCGAGCGGAAGATTTTGGACAAGATTCACAATTTTCATCCTAAATTCAAATAACGTGCTTCGTATGCCTTTTTATGTGATATACAAGGTATTCAGAATTGGTCATTGTTATGTTGAGTTGATTGTTCTATATTTTTTAATCATGTTTCAGTTTACAATTTAATATTTTTGTCCTTTAATTTATACACAAAAAGGTTGGCATTCAATATCATTTTATATGTTTTTGTTTTTATAATTCATGATTGCTATCTTCATGCTCGATTAATTTTATTTCCAATTGGGCTGAAAATTTTCCTATTAAGTTGTTTCTTTCCCTTAATTCGATATAATGGTGTTGAATTAACGAATTCTTAAACTTGATGTAGTATTTGCAGGCAATATTTAGAAGATGCAAAATTAAAGGGAGTTAGAGAGAGGAAGAATCAGTCAAGTTGTTGCCATGACTACTAGTCTTGAATAGATACTTTAGTAATGACATTGTTTAGTCATTTAGAAAATTAGCATATGTGGCAACAAGCATCTTGTACTGTTCAATTTGTATTTGCTTTCAAAAATTAATAAATATTCCATCATATTTGGTACTATATAATTTAATTTATTGTTCTCAAAACTAGCTACATACTCGTATTTGTCATATTTGGATTAATTTATACCGAGTAGTAATAAATAATTATGCTCATATTTTAATAATTTAAAAGAATTACCTACACATAATTTATCATTTTTACCACACATACAAATTGCCACGTCACTATCCACATCATTTCCACCTCATCATTTTAAAATAGTAAAAATAGAATTATCCACACATAATAAACATCTTTAGCGACATAAATATGTGTGGGTAAAAATCGGTGTTTTATCCACACATACATACAAGTGTGACAAAGTATTTACCTATAAAATTTTAATGAGGGATTAATCTTCTTGAGGTGAATGCACAAGCACCCCAAACAAATGATTAACGATCCAAGGACTAGATGTTGAACATAATGACGCAAATGATACAGAGAGAGTGGATGAAAGGGGCGATGTACCACAAAACATAGACCAAATGGTATAATCATTGAAATTTCAGAGGTACGAGGAATGTGATGCGAGGGGTTTGGGTTAGTGCCAGCCGCTAGAATGGGCGGCGATTTCGACAACGAAGGCGAGAAGCGAGGCGATTAGTAAGCATTTCATTACCCACGACATGAGCTTGCCCTTACCCAACATCTCGCTGCGGTTATCCTCGCCGGCGAGTTGAGGGCGCGGCAAGGTGTGGCACACAGCCGGCAATACGGTGGGGTCCAAAGGAGAAAGACCCATCAGACTTGCAGAATTATGTGGAATATAACATAATTATATTGATTGATAATTAAATAATTATGGATGATGTGGAATATAATTAACGGAAAAGTTAACGGCTCATCAAAACCGTTAATATAGGACTTGATGGATATCGAATATAAAAGTAGAAGGACTTATTAGAACACAAATATAGTACAAGGATCTATTGAAATAAAATGTAAAAGTACAAGGACCTTAAGATGGGTTTTGCCTATATATATTCATCTCATCTTTCTTGCTTTTTCAGCAGCAAACTTACTTATCAAGTCTTTATAGTCAAGATATTGTAAGATATCACTCTCAATCGACAACAAGCTTAAACCTGGTTTGCTATAATTTAACAGAGCTCCGACTCCGGCAACTCGATCGAGTTCAACTTGGCAATAGATGAAGTGCGGAAAAGAGATTAGAGAAGAATTCAAGATTTTTTTTTTGCAATATAAAAGAGAATATTAGAAGAGTTCAGAGAAGAGGGGGTAGAATTAAGTTGCTCCATTAATTGTTTTTAATAAATCCTTCATATATATATATATATATATATATATATATATATAGAGAGAGAGAGAGAGAGAGAGTTTTGTTATGCTAAGCGACACTACATGGGCGACTGGTGAGCGACTGTCCGAGTAAGCATCACCTTTTTTTTTCCCTCTCCTTTTTCTTGTTTTTTCCTTCACACTTTCGTGAGCTTTTGTCACACCCCAATTCCCGAGGGAAGGCGAACGTGCCAAGGGCGTGACTAGGGGTTGGAATAAAGAAGCGGGGATAGAAAGGGGATCATTACTTTTCAACAATTTAATGATGTTCCCAAAAAGTTGGGCAACATCTCGTTCGAAAGAGGGAATAAGCCGAAATGAAATCAAGCGGCAATTAAAACCCAACATATCATAATATTATTCATAATAGGATCGCATAAGATTCGATGGCTCGACGAATCGACATAAAACCATCATTACATCACAAAGCTAACGAGTTCAAGATCTCGATAGTAGATAGTGAATAAGTTCAGAGTACGATATACTTAACAAAAGAAGTACAAGTAGCGGAAGCTTATTAGAAGATAAACACTGCCTCAGCTCCACCTCGTCATCACAACTCCCATCAACCTGAAAACATTTTAAACATTTTGGGCTAAGTACTAATGTACTTAGTGGGCTATGCATTTTGTCAATAGTTAGGAAACATAGCATATTATCCATCATTATAAGCATGACTTAGAAGGTTTTAGAAAACAAATACATCTAAGCATGCTAAAACATTTCATTTGGGCCCTTATGTCGCACTCTACAGTTACCCTTACTTTGATCCCGGACCTCTAGCCACCGTCGGATCCATTCATCATTCATCATTCATATATGGATTTCGGGTCAGAACCCAGAGAATCCCAGTCAAAGATAGAATGCAAGAGAGATCAACCTCCGCATTACTACCAGGGTGTATACACAATTCAAAGCTAGTGTGTTAGACAAGCAATGAACCTCGATCGATTAACTTCAGAGCATTAAACATGTAGAGGGCACATTAAACATTTTATGGATAATAAGTTTTGCATTTTAAAACCATTGAGCATACGTGGCTCATATACTTTTGGAAAGTAAGCCCACCTCTTGAAGCGTGAAATGTGGCCGGTCTTGATAGGCAGTCAATGTCAGGACCTTGTCGAGTCGTGCCTATTCATAAAGGTATAATAAGAAACTAATTTCTTAAAATAACTTCCTAATGGAAAATAATCGTCTAGTTTATTTTCCTATCTTATAAATCTGTTAGGATTAACAGATTGATTTGGTTCCTTTTCTTTCATTATTCAAAGGTCGTTCATTTGTTGGATCAAATCCCGAAAATTATGAAATTTTCAGAATATATTTGAGCTAATTAAAGCTTAATAATTAATTAAATATTAATTAATTAAAATCATGAATAACCTTTAATCATTTAATTAAAATCTTAAGTTAAATCTGATTTTTAATAATTGGGCCCGTCTTTTATTAATCCGGCCCGACAATCGAGCCTGTCTAATTAAATTAATTCGGCCCAACGGTAATGGGCTTGAGCCCATCAATAATTAATTCATGGCCCAACACTAAAGCCCATCCATAATTAATTCATGGCCCAACACTAAGGCCCAAATCTCCAAGACCAAATCCAACCTTTCTTCCTTACCCTTTCTCCTTTTCTTGCGGCTGGAACAGAACACACACAGAAACCAATTCACTTTTCCCCTTCAACTCCTCTCGACACCACCCCCTATCTCCCTCATCTTCGCCAGTGATCGTCGCCGTCGCCATTTCACCCTTCTCTCCCTCCCTCTTCAGTTTCCCCAGTTCAAATCGGAAACCTAATCCCCCAAATTAATTCGATCGATACGTACTCCTCCTTCTATTTCCGGCGAAGACGCCATCGCCGGCCTCGTTCTACGCCGTCGCCATCTTCATCGCATACGTCGCCTGAGCCGCCACTCGTTTCACCGTTGAGCGCCGCCGTCACTGCAGGGAAAAGCTCCGCCAGCAGTTGCTGCTCACCACCATCGCCGTTGCCGTTGCTATCTGCATAGGTGGAACCGCCACCAGCGCTGCTGCCTTCGTCGAGTGCTGCATGCCACCGTTGATGCCAAATCCATCTGCCGTCGCCGTCGCGACCAGCCTCCTCCGCCATCGCCGTCGACGTCGAAACCGTCACAGGGCAGGGGCGCCTCCTCTGCCCTCTTCACCATCGGGGTTGGTCATTCGGCACCGCCGGCTCCGGAGAACACACATGCAGACCTCCGCTCATGTCTTCCTTCATCCGACGACTCCCGTCGTCATCTCGATCTTCGAAACGGTAAGGCCCTCTCCTTTCTAGTTTTCATTATTCTTCATTTCACATGCAGTTCGGGGTTCCGATTACTTAAGGTTTGGTTGTGGTTTTCATGGCTTGTATATGGGATTGATGAAGATATAGGTGTTCATTATTCGTTACTGTGGTTGTAGTATATAACAATCTTAGTAGTGTATGCAGATTTCTACTTGTTAACATCTAGATTTTCCTTAGTTTAACATGCATGAATGGTTCTTGCATTATATGAAACTTAATAGTATGTCTTTGTACATGTTATTTGGCAGACTACTTACTCTATGGCTATATTCTTCTTTAGATTCAGAGAAAGGGCAAGAAACTTACGGAGGTTGTTGGTTGAGGGACTGCGGTTAGGAAGGGCTGGGTGAGCTGCAAATCCTTCTCCCTTCGTGATATCGTATCTCCCTTCGGCCTTCTTTACCTCCTACCTTTCACCTCTCTCTATGTGGTACTTTGGTTGAGGTGTGAGAATGTTGGTGAATGAAGGCAGAGAAGAAGAGTTATGGTTTTATAGTAATGGAGTAATGGTTTGGTGTGCTGTCACTCTCGTAGTTTGCATGGGGAATGAGGTGTCTTTTTCAATTTTGGAAGAATGGAATGATCAGAGTTGACTTTGGGATTTACTGCTTCTGCCGCTTCATTCTCTCTTGTTGTCGCCAACTTCATTCTTTTCTTTTTCATTTTCTTTTATTATCTAATTTAGTTGGGCCATTAGTTGGACCCTTTATTATTGAAGGGTTTTGGGCTTCCATTAGATGAGTTCATGTAATGGGCTTGGCCCAGAAACATATATTATCGGCCCATCTATACATTACAATTTAATTGTCGATTTTATAATTAATCGATTTAGTCTTTATAATAATCGTAATAAAATACAAAAGTTCGATTTATTATTACGCGATTTAATATCACGAGAGATAACATATTATCTCTAGTTTACAATTTAAATTATAACCTCATACATTTTAAATAAGAAATCCTTCTATAGATATTCACTAAAATGAAACTATGGTAATTTTCGAATTTCCTTGCGTAATGTATATATAATTATATATTACAAAAGTCGGGGTATTACAGCTTTCTCTCTCTATTCTTTACTACTAATTTAATTTATGAATTCAATGGCCCTTCTCTCTCTCCATCTCTATGTCTGCTTTACAAATTTCTAAACCTTCTTGTAGATTATCTCATTTTCCGGATTGAAGGTGAAAGACTCCACCCTTTATATCCAGTCATCCTTCGAAATTGGTTCCAATTAAACTTGAAACCAGAGAATGAGATAATTTACAGAGAAGAACCCGGTAGATGAGAGATGATGAAGTACAAATTTATATTCAATTTAGAATTAGGAATTTAAAAACCCTAACCCTGTTGGAATTACTAAACCCTGTTGAGAATTGTTAAACCCCAATCTAGAGGAAAATAGTAGCCAAACATTAAAAGAGGAGAAGAAATCGTTGCGGACTTGCAGAAGGAAAACGCAGAAGAGAAGACGAAGAGAGAATGAAAATATTAAGATATGGAAATAACATTAATTAATTGAAAAGGGAAAATAAAGGAAACGTGAAGAAGTAAACTAACCAATTGAGATGACGTGGACAGTCGCTCACCAGTCGCCCATGTAATATCACCTAGCATAACAAAACTATATATATAGATATGTGATCAATTAATTAGTGCCTTTATCTCTTCTTTACCGTTGCTAATGTAATTTTCCGAGATTTTAGGAAAAAAAATTTCCCCATATTTACCTATTTCAAGAAGAAAAAAAATTAATTAAATTAATCAAAAAATGAATTAATAGGCGTCCAAACATAAAAATGATTAACCCACTAGGCCACTACACCATGCAGAAATCAGAATTCATGTACTATTTTTTATTTATTTATTTAATATACACATACAATTTACCTATATAAAATATGGGGCCTTAAATCATTTGGGGGCCTGAGGCAACCGCTTCAATGGCCTCACGTATTGACCGTCCCTGGGGAGAACATTCCTCTTCTAACATCTATAGATAAACCTTGTAACTTTGAGGGATTGCAATGAGATTTAAAGGTTTGTCTAAAGTGTTTCGTGAAGACAATTGATCTTGATTACTCAATTATTTAGCTTGCTTGTGAGATTTTTTGTTTTCAAATGCTAAGTTTCACAAATTTCTAATTCTTTAATTAATGTTTATATAAAAACGTTATAAATATAATCATTTCAGATTTCCAGTTATTCACATGGATTGAAAATAAATGAAGATTTTTCCCAAATAAAATAAATCAAATGGAGTAACTTAGCCATTCACTCTTGTATACACGAAATTAATGAAATGTTGTGCGTGAGTTGACATAGCAATAAGAGTTAAGTTTTCAGGCCAAATGTTCCGTGTTCGAGTCCTTCATGGTGAGACCTTTAAAATTTTATTATTAAAGGTTAAAAAAAATGAAATATTAGTTCTAACCTTTAGAAAATTCTTCATTCAATTTAATTCACAAAGAATATTAGTAGGTCTTAATCAAAACTCTTCTTCTCTGCTTCATCTGTACCTTCACGCTCGCGGTACATTTGCATGCGCTTTTATAATCAAGCTTCGATCTAGAAATTGTGTTAAATTTACTTGCAATCTTCTTCTATTTTTGAGCAATACTCCGTGGGTATTAAATTTTGGAACCTGTAAGAAATTATCATTAATTTGTTGTTTGCGATTCCGAAAACTTTCATTGTACAAATTGGCGAAACTAAGTTGTGTTTCAATGAGTTTTGTTGACATCGAAATGCCACATGAAACTGACTTCTTAAATTTGTATGTAAGTTTATATTGATTGTTAAATTATAGTACTAAATTTTTTTATGTCATTTGTGAAATAAAATTCTGTAAATGAAACATGTAACACTAAAAAAGGATCTATTATGTACTTCTTTCTTGATTGTTTTCGTCGATGCAGTTGCTCCTTTATTCTTTTAGATGTCTGCAAACTAAGGAAGTTGTGAGTTTTGAATCTGCACACTAAAAAGAGAAGATCATTAGTTTCAATATATAATACTAATTGTAACTCATAAGCAAGCAACACGATCACAAAAATGAAAAACACTGGCGAGTAATTTGAGCTCATACAACAATCGGAGAAATCTTCATTGTGGCTAAAATATATAGATAGTAGAATGAAACCATGCCTCATCTGTATTTTCAAATTTGAATTCTAATTAAAGCTGTAAATTAGATTCATTGAATTTGGTCTCCCTTAATTACTGCTTGTTGGTTGACAAAAGAAACTTGAGGATGTCGAAACAACTTCTTTGGGAACTGATTAAGGTTAAGAGTAAAACTAAGCAGTAAATTCTAGAAGACTCATTAGCAAATTGGGCGGGAAATTTTATTTAGCATTTGGTTGCTTTTATATATACTAGAATTGTACCCCCGCGATGCAGGGTTTAGTATATAAAAATAGAATGCCAACTATTTAATTAAAATAAAATTAACTGTGGTTTAATTAATATTATTTTTTATTTTTTCATAAAATCAATAAAAAAATTCGGTCCGTATTTACATGTGTACGTTCATATATTGTGTACATTTAAATGTGTCCAAACAATTTCATACATGTAGATTTATAGCTCATTTTCTTAACTAATCTATTAAAGTATCGATGAATTTTATAATTAAAATTATATAGGAATCCTAACATTACCCATTGAGTTAATGAAACACACTATCATTCGTTGTAGCCATTATGTATTTGTAAAAATAAAAATAAATATTTATATTGAGAATATGAGAAAATTGCATACTACAACTACACTACTAATATATTAATATCATAATGAAATTTAAATCAATATAGAGGAATCCAATAAATAAGTCTAAATCTTTTATAAAAATAAGTGCATTAAAAAAATTCATAGAATATGACATAGATAT
This sequence comes from Thymus mandschuricus, assembly GCA_029379335.1. Lineage (NCBI taxonomy): Eukaryota > Viridiplantae > Streptophyta > Magnoliopsida > Lamiales > Lamiaceae > Thymus > Thymus mandschuricus. The sequence goes on from CM057074.1 coordinate 4,150,649, forward strand.
TTTTAAATTATGCTTAACTTATTAGTAATTAATTACAATATAATAAATAAGCTCACTTATCGAAAAAATTGGAGGGAAAGACATTATTTTAGTGTGTATATATATATATATATATATATTTAATATTCTTTTTTCTAATACAATATGTGGGAGGTTATCTTCTAGGAGAATAACAAAAATAAACCTCAAGTTATTGTGTAATTCTAATTCTTTTAGGATAAGTACTTGAATAAGTCATGTTTATCTAGGGATGAAATATAATAGTATATATATGTGTTTGAGTGGTGAAAAGAAAAAACGATAGAGAAGGCATTTTTGCTTTAATTTAATAGTTTGCATTGCCGACTTATATATGTTCCTCAAGTTTTTCTATGTAGTGTGCGAAATATGGCCAGGCAGGCGCTGGGAGCACGGGCACACGACTCGTGCATCTTAGATGTGGGCGGACTGGACATGTGGGTGCAAGGCGCGCGCTATGTTGAAGCAAGCGGTGTCCGACCGGGGTAGGCATTGGGCGTCGGCTGCACAGTGCGTGCATCCTAGATGTAGGCAAACTGCGCGAATGAGCACGAGGCAAGTGCTACGTCGTAACGGACAGTGATCGGCCGGGGCAGGCGTTGGTCGGTCGGGTGCTAGGCGCGCACATTTATGATGCGGGCGGAGTGGGAACATGGGCGTTAGGCACACGCTACATAGTAAGGGGTGGTGACGGGCCGTGGCAGGCAATTTGCCTGGGCACTAGGCACACGCATCATCGATGCGGGCGGACACGACGCTTGTAGACGACTAGCGGCGTCACTAATGGACCATACATTGGTGGGAAACATTGTAGAACCCAGGTTTTGATGAAGCGCGCAACTTTATGGGGAGTGGTTCGAACGTCCTTGAAACTACCCAATTGTGAGCTTGACAAAGTTAAAAGACGGTAGCAAGGAGGCATAACCATTTTGATTTGTAGAGTGGGCATGGCTACCGTTCCGATTCTTCTTGATCAACTTAGCTTAACTTAGTAATGTTGTGGATTGTTGAGAGATGTGAATCCAGTCATGAATAATGGCCCACACTTGATTGGTAAACTCACAAGTAAAGAAATGATGCCTTGTCGACTCTGAGACCGTGTAGAAGGTGCATGACATGTCAATATCAAGAAACAATAATCTACCCTTTGTGAGAAGTTTTTCCTTGAATTCAAGCCACGCAGTGAAGGAAATTTTTGTGGAATGAAAATTTTCCAAATTGCTCATTTTTCAAGTTGTATCCAACCATTAGGCCAAGGATATCATATACAGCCGAGCTACTAAAACCTTCGTTGGAATAAAATTTTTAAGGTCCATGATTGTCCTTTGCTTGTCGCCAAAAACCAGCACCAACTTGTCCTGGATTGTAGCTGTTGGAACCCTTTGCAGTTTGATTATGATGATGTTTTTTGAATCCACACTTAGACAATATTTTCTATCTTGATTAGTGTAAGAGCAATAGATAGATCTGCAATTGTTATGTAAGGTCGAGTAGCATAAGTTCTGTTGGTCCCGGTTTGTAAGAGGAAAACACGTAGAGGGGGGGGGGGGGGGGGGGGGGTGAATACGTGTTTTGAAGTTTTTCAACTTCAAATTCCTCGAACTCAGAGTATTAAGTAAAGTGCTCGTTTGAACAACTAAGACCTAGCCGAAAGCTAGATCTAGAGTATTCACGGTTCTCTTGACCTAAGCTTAGAGCTTGATCAAGAGTGAGACTTTACTCTATATGTGGAAATTCGGTGAGCTAAATCTTTCCTAAGTATTTGAAATCTCAGTTTGTGTTTGTTAAATGCTTGTGCAATGAATAATCAAAACAACAAGTAAAGAGAGATTAGGGTAAGAGATACGACACAAAGATTTATAGTGGTTCGGAGATGAAGCTCCTACGTCCACTTTGTTGCACTAGGCAACTCGTTCTCTTCACTCAAGAACTTGAAGATTACGGGCTCTTCAAAAGCCTGGGACAAGATCGAGCTTCACTCGCTTGGATCTGTCAGACGCTGGGTGATTCCGGGTTCACACCAAAAAACCTAAGACTGGACACGAAGCTTCACTCACTTCAGTCCGACGACAGGGAGATTACGGGTTCTCCTTACGACCTAGTTTCGATCGAGCTTCACTTAATGAAAGTGTAAGCTTGGATCTAGACTCTATGATCGAGGCTTCTACTATCGATGAAGGTAGAGCCTTGGATCGAACACAACCTAACGACGAACACAGAACCTAAAACTTTAGGGTTAGGGTTTTCTGTTTCGACAGAGACACACTATTGAAGAGTTCTTTACAATGAATGCAAAGATGGCTAGAACTCTTCTTCTAAGCTGGGATTTTGAAATGGGCTTAGAATTCTCGGTGTGAAGGTTGCGAAGACGAGTTTCGATGAAGCTGGAACTCGGAGAACACTTGGAAACAAAGACTCGAAGATTGCTCAAAGGCTGGGAGTGTTTGTTTGCAGTAGGCGCTCGAATGCTCAAGTAGTGTTCTACTTCTCTTCGTCTTCAACCTTCACTATTTATAGGCGGAGGGTTGGCCGAGACCCGTTGCTTGGTAGGTGGCCTTGTCCCTCCTCCTCTCGACAGTACTTGCGCAGGCTGGCACCTTTTTCAGAAGCCCAGATTTGGCATTTTGCCAAATATGGCTAACTTACAAACTTAACAGTAACTGGAGCGAGCCAGTACTGTTGCGGCGCCCTTGTCGGCCTGGCAGTCAACTCCGCTGCTCCTCTCCTCATTCGACACGTGGAGATCTCGCAATTAATGCGACGATCTCCAGTTGACTGGAGTTCAAAATAGGAGCGGGAATCAAGCTGTCGCTTTCTGTTAGGTAGGGGCTCGCTTCGCTTTAGAAATGTAGCGTCCGCTTGAAGTGAGTCGCTTCGAAGTCATACTGTAGCGAGCACTTTGGAAAATAAATTTTCCCGAGTAACTGCTTTAGTATTTGTTGACCCGCGTTGACTCGCTTTGTCTTGTTACTGTAGCGCTCGCTTCGCTTCGCTTCGGTAGACTCGCTTGAATCTACTGTTGCGCTCGCTTCGCTACGCTATTCTTCGGCACGCTTTGCTTCGGCTGGAAAGACTCACTTTGGATGAAAAACACACTCAAGCGAGTGGCCTTCACTTGACTTATCTGCAGTCTAAAAACCTAAGCATAAACAAGGCCATCCTAACATTATAGGCTTTAGAAAAATTTCTAACCTATTTTCTACATCAATTTGGGTCGCTTGAGAATTGGACACTTGGGGTTTTGGGATCAAATCAAAACAAGTACTTCATTCACTTTGAAGTGTCCCATTTGAGTTCCCCCTTAACATTTTGTCCTTAACAATTCCAAACAATTTCCCCCTTTTGATGATGCCAAAACCCAATAACTTTAGGCTTAAAGAGAGTTAGCCTAGTTAATCGTGGAAAGAACTTCAAGCGACTGCTTCCTTTGCATGCTTGGTTGAAAATTTTCTTTTAAGTTCCTTTCCCCTTTTTTTTTGGTTAAATTGTTTGAGTTTTGTAGCATAATTAAATCATTCACAAAGCATGTAAATGACACAATTCAGACGGAAAGTAAATAGGATAGACATGAACAAGCAGTTCACAAAATATAGGTGAGAAATTAAGAATCTGCTTCTTCCTTGCTCTCCTCTCCTTCCTTCTTCTTCTCCTCCTCTTTCTCCTCCTCAATGAAATAGGCAGAAAGGACCTTTGCTTCCATGGTATTCACATTGTACTGGTTAGGTCTCCATCCACCTTCCAGTCTAAGTGCTTCATCCACCTCCTCGTCAATTATCCTCCGGTAGGGAACACTAGTCCCTGGCTGGAACGGCATGGGAAAGTCCTTCACGGCGGGCACTTTGATTATGAGCGATTTAGGCTCAGCTAACTCCGCTAGAGATAAGATTTCCGCCGCAGTTTCTCGTTGTAGGCACAGAGGAAATTGTTGAGGGCATCCATCCTTGAGCAGTTATCTTGCCATGGCACTACTTCCCAGTAGTAGTAGGCCTTGATGAACTTCTCCTTGTAGAACAACCATTGATCAAGAAGATCATCGGGAATGAATTGCTCTATCTCTCTAGCATCTGGATGGATGTTTCTGCGCTCAATCAGTTCTTCTTCAGTTCGGCTTGTCAGCTCTTTCATGACCTTCTTGAACTTTGCATTGATTTCTATATTGAACTGAGGCAGCTTCACATTCAACTGCTTGCGGATGAAGTCGGGCTCATCACCATGATAGCGTCCTGATTCGATCATTTCTTTGTGTGTGACATTGCACGCGTCGATCAATGCTTGAGTTTGGCATGCTCCAGATTCCTCCGGCGTGAATGGTATGTACGCGCTTCTGGTGATGACCGATTGGATGAGTCTCACTTCGTTAAAGTGTTCCTCAACCCTTTCTTCAACCTTCTTCAGTCTCTTTGCCCTTGACTGCTTTTCCCTCTCCGCTTCATTCCTCTTCGCCTCTCCACTCCTTCTTCTTCTTCTTTCTGTGCGGCCAGCTCTCGAAGCGACCGATTGCTTGATCTTTTGCCGCTTGGAAGCGGGATCATCTCCTCTAGTTTCAGGTGTAGTTCGCTTCAAAGGCTGTTTCGGTGCAGGAGGTGGAGGCATATCTATCTTTGTAGCGGGTGCAGAGGGAGTAATTACTTTTCTGGCAGAAGCGGCTTCAACAGTAGTCGAAGCGAGAGCAAATGTTGAAGCGGGCTCTGCAGCTGAAGCGGGCGCTTGCGAAGATGCACCTGAAGTGCCTGCCTGTGAGCTTTGAATCAAAGCTTTCTGTGGAAGCTCAAACTCTTTCTCCAAGGCTCGGGCAATAGCCTCATCCTCTGCAATCTGCCTCTCTCTCTGTTCCTTTGTCAGTGGAGCAACGATGATAGGATGGGAAGCCATAGAGGAAGCTAGCAGCTTCCCAGATGATGGCTTTCGGGGCTCTTCAAGGACCTTGTCCTTGCCCTTCTTCCTTGCAAGCTCGGCCCGAGCTTCATCGTCCTCCTGCTCCTCCAGAGCTTCACTCACTTCTCTTACTCCACTTCCCCCTGGGATCAAGCTACCAGCTTCGATCCCCTCTACAGCTCCAACATTCTCTCCACCTTCCCTCCTAGCTTCTTCTGTTGATTTTTCCTTGATTTCCCTCTTTTTGGCATCATCAAGACTGCCGGGGGCTGATGTGAACACCTTTCCGCTGATGGATTGGCGTAGTTCTTCAAATTTGTTGAAGACGGCGTGAAGCATCTTCTCAGCTCGCGTCGTGAAGACGTGCTCTTCAGACAGCACTATCTCTGCTGTCTTCACTGAAATTTCCTCTAGCAGATATTTGCACTGCTTCTCCCTCTCAATGACTTACCATCAACCTCTCAAGCGGCTCCACCGCTTTGAAGCGGGAGTCCAGCTCAGCTTCAATTTCTGCACGGATTTGCTTGCGCTCCTTCTGCAGTGTAAGATTGAGAAAGTCCTGGGAGGCTTCAAGTTCTGCTTTGCAGAGGCGATATCCCTCTCTTGGCTATTGAGCGTCATACGAAGTTGAGTAGCTTCGGCAATTTTGACAGCAAACTCACTGGCCTTCTTCTGAGCTTGGTCAATTTGGTTAGCCAGTTCTGTCTTCTTTAGATTGACTGAATCAATCTCTTTTGCCTGAGCAGCTATCTGAATTGCAGCTCGAGCCATGTCACACTTCATTTTCACAACTTCTCCAACCTTATCCTCCGCCACCCTCCTCATCTTTTCAGTATAACTGGAGATCTTTTCCACTTCTTCCTTGTGGTTGGCAACAAGTGTGGTCTTCTTCTTCTCCACAGCTACCAACTTGGCAGTCATACCTTTCAGCCTGTTCCTCTCAACCTCAAGCGACTGCTTGAGCTCAGTAATGGTTTTCTCCTGGTCTCCCACCAGCTTCACTTTCTCCTCCAATGCCTTCTCCTTTTCCTCCAACACCTTCCCTTTTTCCTCCACCTTCCCTTCTAGCTCTTCCTTGGTTTTGTCAAAATTTGCACGCAGATTATTGACTTCCACAACTCTCCTGTCCAACTCCTCTGCCTTCTTGGTAATCTCACTCTGGAGATTAGCAATTTCATCCTCCTTTGCCTGCAACTCCACCTTATGCTCATGCACCAACTTTCGTTCGTACACAGACGACACTCTTTCTGAGATGATGGCGTCTGGATAATATCTCTTGACTTTAGCGTCCAGCTTCTCCCAGTAATTGACTTCATTGATGAAGACGTGGAAACCATCCACGCCTATGAAGTCGAGTAGCTTCGCTTCCCTCTTCTCGAGTACTTCCTCAGAAAAGGCCTTCCTAAGGTTGAAGATTTTGTAGTACTCTGTCCCTCGGTATCTGATGTATGTGAGGAAGTCGACGGCGTTGGTGAGGAAGTTGTCGGACATCTCCACAGAGGGGTAGCGGTTGGTGATCGTCTCCGCAGCTAGATCTCTATCCCTCAAGTACCGGGTTAGAGCTAGTTCTTCTGCAGACGGAGGGGGTTTGACTGGTGGTGGAACGATGGCAAGGTCAGTATCAGAGGTTTGGGCGGTATCGACTGTATCTGCCGATTCGGTTGGGGAATTAGATGTTGAGGCTTGGGGAGTTTTTGTATGTGTGGCTTGGGTGGCTTGGGTGGCTTGGGTGGCTTGGGTTTGTTGGGTTTGCTGGGATGGTTGAAAGATGGAAAATGCAGCAGCAGGATCTGTGCTGAGCAGAGGCATTTCCGGTAGTTTGAAAGAAGATGATGATTCTTCTTCATGGGGTGAGAGGGGAGTTTTCTGGGTTTGGGCTGTTGTGGAGGTTTGGGGTTCTGGTGGTGGTAAAGTTTGAAGTGGGGGTGTTTGGGTTTGAAGTGGGGGAGGTTGGCTTTTGGCAGGTGAGGGTTGGGGTTGGTTCACTTCGGCTTCCTCGAGCGGCTGCTTCTCAGCCTCGCTCGCTTCAAAGAGAGCAGCTATATCTTTGACTTTCTTGGGTCGCTTTGACCCAGCTCGTTTCGTGCTTCCTCGCTTCGCTGGTGAAGCGGGTCGCTTGGATTTCTTTTCCTCGCTTCGCCTTTCGGCGACTGGCGCAGCTGCGGGCACTTCAACATTATGAAGTCCCAGATCAATTGGTGTTTTCTCCGACTTCCACAAGTCATAGAAAACGGTGTTCTTCTTGTATTCGGTGGTGTCCGACCAAACTTTGTCAGGGAAGAGTTTCTCCAGTGCGAAGGAGATCCTGGAGAAAAACTTCAGCTTCCCTTTGCGAAGGATTTTGTCGTTGCTACCCTTCACAAACTTGAAGTCCTGGGCAACTTCATGGATCTGGTTGCAGAACCAGCCATGCCAGTTGAACTTCGTGCCTATCAAGCCATCGACGATGACGGTGGTGGCGAAAAGCTTGGTTACTGAAAGTTGGCCCAGATTCCCGACGTAGCACGCGACGCACTTTGTAAAGAGCTCGCAGATGTGATTGAATGGGGCCTTCAGATCTGTTCTTATGCTGGCTTCCTTGAAGTTGGGCTCTGCTCCTTGGACGGCAAATCGAGCATATTCAACACCGGCTGACAACTCCAACTCCAAGAGTGAGTTTGCTCCTTCTTCTGGCAGGTTGAAAGCACCGGCAATCGCACTCAAGAATACCTCTACTGGCTCTCCACTTTCTGGGTCGGTGAATGTTGATGAAATTTCACCTTCCCTCAGATTCAGAAGAATCTCGGCAACTGCTTTGCCCAATATCTTCGTCGGCACCGCAGTAACAAATTCCCACAAGCCGGTTGTGGTCACGGCCTTGCGGAAGAATCCTTCTTCATCGACGACTTTTGGGTCGAGATGGGGCTCGACGTTGATATGGTCGTCGATCCCGGTCAAGAACTGCTCCATCGTCTGAGCCTTTTGCTTCTTTCCCATGGTGGATTTAGTGAGATTTGAACGGAAATATAAGGAAAAGGGGTGAGTGAGATTTGAACGGAAATATAAGGAAAAGGGGTGAGGGATTTGAGACTTGTGAGTTTGCAGAGATGCATAAATTTTTGCACAAGAATGGCAAATATAGGATGTGATGAAAGTTTCTTCAGTCTGCTCCTTCTTCCTTATATAGAGTTAGGGTTTTGCTGACGTGGCAGGGGCATGCTGGTAATTTCTTCGGGGCCCCCTGTTTTAAACGGCGGAAAGCGGCGATTGATCTGATGTGTCCGGCGTCATCACAGTAAAAGTGAGCCGTCAAATTGGCCTGGCGCTCCACGTGGCTGTGTGTGAGTCGCCTCCTCAACCAGCGTCAATCTAGCGGCTGGGAATCAAGAACTGTTCAGATTCGATGGCCAGATCTTCTCCGACTTTCCCACTTCGAATTCAATTTGAAGTGCATGCGCCTGGAATTTCGTCTTTGTACATGCACCTGCATTTAATGCAAAAGCAAAAGTAAAATTTGCACTCGAGTGCAGACAGCTCATACTCGCTTCGTACCCGCTCGCTTTGAGTTTGGCCGCTTTGGCTTTTACTCGCTTGCGGAGTACTCGCTTGGAGTGACTGTTCCGCACTCGCTTGTGATGGCTTGCTTTAGTGACGTGGCACTAGCTTCGCCATCTGTAGCGACTAGAATGAGAAATGAAATTTCTTTGCTTAATTTAAAATGTTTCTGACTTACATACTTCGAGGATAAACAAGAGTGTTTTCCTCTTTGTATTTGTGTCAGATTCATTTCATATTTTCCAGATAGGAAATGAAGGTTTCTAGCACGCTTCACATCACTTAGTGTACTTTAAATTGAAACACTTACCAGTCAATCTCACTTCGTAGGAGATTGATACCACTTTGTAGCATTGGACACCGCTTGATAATTTTTACTTCAAGTTTGGTCTTCATGGCATCCATCTCTTCCATCTTCCTCTACGAACTAGAGACTCCTCCATAGAAATATGAGGGGGAGTATGAATAATGTACACAAGCTTACTACAACCCAGAGGGGAGCTTCACGTAAGTGTACTTATTCACGATGAATGGGAGATGAGTACAAGTCCTTATCTCAGAGCGGAATAGGACAGGATGACAATGAGAATGCTCTGACAAGACAATCTCATATTTTACGCAAAGACATGTCACCAGTCATACAACCTTTTAAAGTAAAAGGTAACTCTTCAAGCTTCCTCCTACGAACTACAAAATGAATTTGCAATCGACTCGCTTGACCCAAGATAGGCTTAATTGAAGCGATGCAAAATTCAAGGTGGGGGAGGAATGGATAGACATTCGGCAGCTCAACTAAATGAAGAGTGAGTAAGGAATGAACATTTATCCACGATGAAGGAGATGAGAAGACTTGCTCCTCTTCGGTGGAAAGATGGGAAGAGGACGCAAGGTCTAGGTGCCAGCCCTGCCTAAGCTTTCACCATTTTTACGTGGGAAGGCCCGATACAAGACCCCACAACCGTTACTAGAAACGACACTTGTGAGTGTTTATACCCACTCGCTAGGAATCTTAGGCTAGGTAGCAGCTTTCCTTGCTCACTTTGGAAGTAGCCTGCTCCGAGAGCAAACAATAGTTCCCCCTTAACCAATGGCTTAACAATTCCTGTAAGCGGGTAGGGAACGTCTTCCAACACTCCACCTTTCTCCACCTTATTTCTCCTTCTTCAAGCGATTGGAATTTTGAAGTGACTCGCTTGAGTTGGTGAAGATCCGAAGCGAGTGACGCTTAAGGACAAGCGACCACTCCTTCGTGCATCCTGGATCTTGCACTCTTCACCAGGGTCTAGCAATCCTAATTCCATGCATAGCTGATTGAAACGAGACTCAGCTAGAGGCTTGGTGAGGATATCAGCTCGCTGGAGATCAGTATGGATTTTCTCGAGCTTTATATCTTTCTTCTCGACATGATCACGAATGAAGTGATGTCGGATTTCCACGTGCTTGCATCTGGTGTGAAGCACTGGATTCTGCGATATGCATATAGCGTTGTTGTTGTCGCAGAAGATTGGGATCTCATTAGCTTCAACTTTGTAGTCCTTCAACTGCTGACGAAGCCATAGAATTTGAAAACAGCAGCTTCCAGCGGCCATATATTCGGCTTCAGTCGTTGAGGTAGCTACACTTGTTTGCTTCTTCGAGAACCATGAGATCAGCTTGCTTCCCAAGAACTGACAAGTGCCCGACGTTGATTTCCTATCAATACGGCATCCTCCATAGTCAGCATCTGAATATCCAGTGAGCTCCAAATTATCTTCAGCTGGATACCACAGTCCCATTTTGATGGTGCCCTTGAGATAGCGAAGGATTCGCTTAGCAGCTTCAAGCTGGCTGTGCTTGGGATTGCTTTGGAAGCGAGCACATACTCCAACTGCGAAGGCAATATCTGGCCTGCTTGCAGTGAGATATAGAAGGGATCCGATCAAGGCTCGGTAGTCTGTAGCATCCACAGACTTCCCATCTAAGTCTGGCTCCATCTTCCAGTTGGTGTTCATTGGGATCTTCACAGCTTTGGCATGCTGAACACCGAACTTGGCAAGCATATCTCAGGTATACTTGGCTTGATTGATGAAGATTCCATCATTTTGTTGCTTCACTTGAAGACCTAGGAAGCAACTCATCAAACCAATCATGGACATCTCATATTTGGTCTTCATCAGCTCTCCAAACTTCTCGCTAAGTGACTGGTTTGGTGAACCAAATATGATGTCGTCTTCATAGATCTGGACCCACAGCATGTCTTCTCCATGATTGATGGTGAAGAGAGTCCGATCTATCTTCCCTTTGTGGAATCCATTATCCAGTAGAAATTGAGATAGGGTATCGTACCATGCTCTAGGCGCCTGCTTCAAACCATACAGGGCCTTCTTCAATCGATACACCTTATCTCCTTGCTCGAAACCCGGAGGCTGATCCACATACACTTCTTCCTTCAATTCCCCATTGAGAAACGCGCTCTTGACATCCGTCCGATAGACCTTGAACTTCTTAGTCGCTGCATAGGCAAGAAATAATCTGATCGCATCAAGCCGTGCCACTGGAGCGAAGGTCTATCGAAATCGATTCCTTCCTCTTGGCAGTAGCCCTTAGCGACGAGTCGCGCCTTGTTTCTCACGACGTTGTGGTCCTCGTCCGTCTTGTTCTTGAACACCCACTTGGTGCCAATAACATGCTGAATTTAGGACGATCCACGAGGTACCATGCATACGTCGTTCCTGTTGAACTGATTTAGCTCCTCTTGCATGGCGATCACCCAATTGGAATCAGCTAGGGCTTCCTCCATGCTTGATGGCTCAATGTTTGAGAGAAAGCAACTGAACATGGCACTTTCTCCAAACACTTGACTTCTGGTCACTACACCCTTGGATGGATCTCCAATGATCTGACTTGGTGAGTGATTCTTGAGCCACGCTCGTTTGAATCCACCAGCTTCATCTTCATCTTCTTCCTGGTCGCTTGCTTCTCTATCTGAAGCGACTGGAAAGGGTGCTTGGCCTGCATTCGCTTCAGGAGTCTTGGGGGCAGCTTCAACTTTTCCTTGGACAATCTGCTCGCTTGAGTCCTTGATTTCCTCATCATCTTCAAGCATGTCCCAAGTCAGTGAGTTGATGGGTTCCTCGCTTGACTTTCCTTACTTTAATTGAACCTGTTCCTATGGAAGACTCAAGGAAGATTCATCAAATACGACATGGGGCGATTCCTCCACAATTAGGGTTTTACAATTGAATACCTTGTAAGTTTTGCTTGATGTAGAATATCCTAAGAATATTCCTTCATCAGCTTTGCTTTTAAAGGCTTTCAATTGTGACTTCCCATATCATGGATGAAGACCTTACAACCAAAGATATGGAAATAGGATATGTTAGGAATTCTCCCTGTCCATATTTCGTATGGTGTCTTGTCGTGCCGTTTGTTGAGAAGCGTCCGATTCTGCGTGTAGCATGCTGTATTGGCAGCTTCAGCCCAATACTTCATTGGAAGCTTCGAGTCAGCAATCATGGTTCGAACGGCTTCTTTGATGATTCTGTTTCTTCTTTCAGCAACTCCGTTTTGTTGAGGCGTACGTGCTGAGGAAGTCTGGTGTGCTATGCCATGCTCCGTGCAGTATGCTTCAATGGTTGAGTTTAAGAACTCAGTGCCTTTGTCGGAGTGGATGGTGGCAATTGCTTGATTCTTCTCCACAGCTAGTCGCTTGAGCAGTTGTGGTAGTTTGGACAACGTCTCCTTTTTGCTGAAGAGAAATACAACCCAAGTGTAGCGAGAGAAGTCGTCAACTACAACGAGAGTGTATTTTCTTCCATTCACACTCACTGGAGTGACTGATCCAAACAAATCCATGTGAAGCAGCTCGAGCACTCGCTTGGATGAAGCTTCTTCAAGACTGGCGAAGTGCTTCTTCGTCTGCTTCCCTCGTTGGCATGGTGAGCATGGATGGTCTTTGACAAAGACTTCATTTGGTATGCCTTGCACCAAGCCTTTACGAGCTATGCGATTGATAGTCTTGAAGATGAGATGGTTCAAGCGTCGGTGCCATAGCCATCCCATTTCTGTAGCACTCCTTGCGACTAAGCACGTATCCTCTTTGCAGCTTTCCCATTGTGCTATATAGACGTTCTTTGTCTAATTCCAGTCAGCACAATCTGGGAAGTGAGCTTGTTTTTCACAATGCACTTGTTGGAGATAAACTCCACCTTGTATCCCTTATCACAGAATTGTGAGATGGATAACAAGTTGTGCTTCAGTCCTTCCACGTAGGAAACTTCTTCAATTTTGATCTTCCTGATCTTCAGTGCGCCGTATCCTTTAGTGCTTCCTCGAGAGTTGTCACCAAAGGTTACGTGTGGACACTTCTTCTCAACATAGTCTTGAAGTAGAGCTCTCATGTCAATCATATGTCTTGAACATCCACTGTCCAAGTACCAGATTTGTTGACCTTCACTTGGCATGGGGTCCATGGCGCTCACCTGCAATTAGACAAGTTTTGGTACCCAAATCAGTTTGGGTCCTTGCAGGTTAGTCACTTTTGGTACCCACACTTGCTTCACTTTCTTTTGAGAGTGAGCTTGTGTTTTGGGCTTCTCGGCCTTTTTGAATTGTGATTTCTGCTTTGAGGCAGCTTCACAGGTGCAGCAGTGTGTGCAAGAGGGGTAGCGGTGTTGGGGTTGTTGTATACCTAAAGCAAAACCGGTTGTTTTATTGGTTACGACACCGGTCCACTGTTAACAATCCCTATCTGGAAGAATATGTTTAAGCAAGAATAAAGCCCATTATCTCATGTTTTAGACCACGTGTCGATCTGAGTTCGGAGAGGATCACGAAGGTCGTTAATAATGATGAGATATAAACAGTTCACAGTCGAGACAGCTTGGGCTGAGCTGTCGGTCTTGACTGCAGCTTAATGGTAGTGATGAGTCCTAATCACTAATTATGCTGGTACGGTGGAACGTATTGAAGGATCAACAGAGATAATGCTCTTCTGATACTGACCCTATATCAGAGGTGATATAGGTGAAGAGCTATAGATCTCAGGCTCTAGCTCGATCTTAACCTTGGTAAACTATTAGATGTATATGTATTCTTCGATGTTACTTTGATTTACGAAGATATGAACTTCGTTAGTTCATCTAAATCATGTCGTACTTTGGGTAACACGAAGATGCATAGTATGTCTAATAAGTGTTATCAATAAGCCGTGTCCTGTGTGAGTGCAGGCTGACGTTATCCCCTCAAGGGAGTTCACAATGTTTATTATACCAAGTCATGCATGCTGATTAAGTTCAGGTATAATAATGAGGAGTGAACGGGTACTACCTGAGGAATAGATGTTAACAATTAGGAGCAGTCATGGTAGCTCTAATTGATTAACGGATAAGGAGGTCTTAAACACGGGGGTCGAACTATACAAAATACCTACCCAATCTACATAATTGGGACAGAGCGGTGATTCAGCTATGACACTTTAGTGGAGTGCGTCATAGTTCTAATGAGATACATGTTCAGGGGTGGACATGGAAATATCGAATTAGATAAGGCCCAACTCTGTCTGGTATCCGATCCCTAGGATGGCCCAAACAGACCTCGGGAATCGATCTAAATAGTATTATTGAGTTTGGACTCAATAATTGTACTCAGGCCCGGTATATGATATATATTGGATTTATATCCGGTGAATGGATAATAAATATAATTAATTGAGATTTATATCCTATGGGATTAAATCTAATTATTTATTATTTAGTTATTCACGGATAAGATTAAATCTAATAAGATAAGATTTATTTAATTAAATCTTATGGGGATAAATATCATATCTAAATATATTTGGTATATATTTAGTTATTTATTCTTCTACTGATATTAGAATAAATTCTATTTGTTAGAATTAATTCCGGATATTCAGTTGCATAACAGAACAGATTAATTCCTTATTAATTCCGTATTAATAAAGGAATAGGATTTTGTAAGTTATAAAGAGAATATATATGGGATGGCAAAGATATGGTTGGAGATAAATAAGGAATCATATCTCCTTATTTATGAACCATATAAATACTCAAGTCTCTCATCATAAACCCTAGCCTCCATACACCAGATTTGTGAGAAAGGATTCACGCGAATCCCTAGGCGTGAGAGACAGAGTCGGCCGAGTCTGAGTGTGAAGAAGATCGAGGTTCCAGTGATCTCGAGACGCCCACCAAGTCTCGGATTTCAAGGTGTGGGATCACATCCTAGAAGATCAGAACCGTAGATCGATCAGACACGACTCAGATTGCACGTTCTTCATAATCAAGGTATGTACTCGAACCGTTGCATGAATTTATGTGCACGATCGAATCAACACATCCGAACCAAGATCTGGGTCGGGGCGGCTTTCAATCAGCCGTTTCCCAACATGTGGTATCAGAGCCCGAGGTTTTTGGATCGGCTCTGTGATTGAATCGAATATTATGTTCATGCATTCGAGTCATTATGATTATGTGTACATGCTGCTGTCCGGGAAATTACGTGCGTTGTTTTATCGTTGTTCGTTTGTTTTTGAATCGGCGAGATAATAAGGTGCCGATTAGATTAGGATTCGTTTTTCCTTGTATTTTTCGATTTTGCATTGTAATTGTTGCTGGGATCGAGAGATGGTGGGAGATCGAGGTCCGAGACGAACAAGAGACGAAGACGAAGGCTCGACGGCCATAGGCGGCGGCGCGTCGGCCAGCGCACGGCGGCGGGCGGCGTAATCAGCCGCGTTTCACGTGGCTGCCTCCTTCGTCATTTTTTCACGGCGACTGAACCCTAGGGTTCATCCTAGGGTTCAGGCGAGCCGGAGACGAGGGATGGTGGTGGCAGAACCGGCAGCGGACGGCGGGACGGGCGAAGGCAGCGGCGGCGATGCGAAACCCTAACGGGTTTTGGCTCGTGCGCGCTGCTGGGCCTAAACCGTGGCCTGCCCGGCGGTCCAGCGTCTGGCTCGACGTCGGGACGGAGCCATGACGGCGCCGGACCACCAGCGGCGGTGCGGCGAGGGCTGCGGCAGCGAGTTGCAGCAGCGGCGGCCGAAACCCTAACGGGTTCTCGTGTTCGCGCGCTGCTGGGCTCAAGCCCGCGGCCCGACGGTGGCTCGACAACGACGAGGGCGCGGACGGAGGCGGACAGCAGGTCCGGTGGTCTGGGAACCACCGGCAGTGGCGGCTGTGGCGCGATCAACGGCAGCGGCAGCGGCTGGGTTTGTCCCCTGCGCACGCGCTGCTGCCGGATTCGGCCACGGCTGCCCGGGCTCGAACCTAGCACCTCCGGTGGTGCTGGGACGCCGGCGAGCTCAGTGGGAGTGACCGGTGGCGTTCCAGCCACCGGCGGCGGCTCGCGGCGGCGGCGCTGCAGTTTGCAGCGAAAAACGGCGACGGCGACGGGGTTTTTGGCGACGGTGACGAGCAGTGGCTCGGGCTGGGTCGCAACGGACGCACCCAGCCCGAACCCAGCCACGTCAGGCTCGTCGTGGAGCCGAAACGGGGTCCCCGGCATGCACCGCGGCGGCGCGTGTGTTACACGCGTGGCTCGGCGGCGGCGCGTGGCCGGATTTCGAACGACGGGCTGCACGTTTTTACAACGTTCGGCCCATCACGTTGACGACGGCTAGGGTTTTCCGAAACCTAGGCATGATCGTTGACGGCTAGGGTTTTTGTACCCTAGTTCGTTCGAAATTAATTCGCTTTCCGTTTTTGGTAATTAGGGTTTTCCGCACCCTAATTATTTCGAGCACTTGCTAATTTTGGAAGGTGGACTTCCAAATCGAAGATTAAAGACCGGAGCTTGTTCCGGGGTTTTATTTTAATTAAATGTAATAGATAGGGCTTTCTATTCCCGGTCGACAGCCTATTTATTTGTTTTAATTATTATGCATGCTATGGATGGATTTAAATTATGCAATGAATATGATCAGCATGTTTTATATGTTATAGTTGTTTTTCATTGTTTGCGTAATAGAAATAACATGCATAGGGGTCATAGCATGCCGGTTTTAATGATTTCAATGCGAGCATGTTTTATTACTTGCGCTTAGAAATCATGTGATAGGACTAAATTGTCTATGTGCTACGATTGTCACACAAACCCTTAAAAAGACTAAGCGGTATAATTAATCGATTATTTGTTAATTGATTTAAAGGACCTCCATATTTGGTTTAAAAATGAAATAATTAGCATTCGCGTTGACGATGAGTCTTCCTCCCTATAGGAGATGCTGGTTATGGATTTCATTGGTTTAGACTTCAAAAGGATAATTTGATTTAAAATGAAATAATTAGTGTTCGCGTTGACAATGAGTCTTCCTCCCTATAGGAGACACTAATTATGGTTCATTGGTTAAATTCAAAATTGATAATATGGAAAAATGATTTTATAAAGGTAATTCCTCCTTAGCGGGTGGGTTACTCTTAATAGAATTAATTTTTCGGAATATTAAAATATGGTTGTAGCTTAGCTGCTTATTGATGAATCCTACTATAGAGATCACTTCTCGAATTAGCAGGGTCCTGAGGCACGGGTTATTATTTCTTTGTTTCACTATGGTACGTGTGATGGGATAAGAAATAAAATAGACTGTGGTCATGGTCGATAATTTTATAGGTAGCATCCACCTATAGTGGAGTATTTGTAAATAGTATCGGGCTACTCGTTTGTTGGTTCAATGTTATTATTGGGTTTCTAACATTGATAACATAAATTATTTGCGCTTATAAGTTGTTTACTTGTTATTTATTTCAGATATGTCTATTGATTCTATTCGCACGAAGATTTGTCGTTTAGCTTATTCCGATGGTGTTCCGGACTCCTTTCGATTTCGACTACTCGGTTTCCTGGCACGGAAAGAGATAGGTTTCTTGAGGTATGAGGATTTCCCTGATTTCCCTAACCTAAAGAGATTTCTCATGAGGTTTAAAAACCTTGTACGGATGTACGTGTTCTATGGTGGTGTTATGTCGGGAAAGACTGTTTGCGAGCTTCTACTTGCATGTTTCCCGACTTGGTTCCTGGCTCTCAGAGAAGCGGTCGTCCCGACCCACATCGTTCACGAGGATCCAATGGCTCTCATTGGGGAGTTACTCGTGGTAGATGCGGAGAGAATGGATATATTGCAGACTGCTTATGAGGCGCAGAGGAAGTTCTGGGATCGTCCTATTAGGAATGTCGATGTTAATCGGCATTTTACGGCCCGGGACAACGAGTCCATCATTGATGAGTACCTTCAGTCACTGAGGATTGATGATTTTGATTTTGACGGACTCGTTCACGATGTGAATGAGCTGAACTCCGATCAGCCTACTCCGGAAGTGAATGATGCCAGGAAGGAGGGACCTCCGATAATAAAGGTTTATCAGAGGAGGAACAAGAAGTTGAAGGTAGATGGAGGTAGATGGAGGTATGTCAGACTCTTGTAACATTAAAAAAAAACCAAATTATACTAGTTTAGTCCTCACGGACGGATTTAACTAGTGGATACTAATTGTGGTTTGTTGCAATCTTTGTAGGTTCGACTACAAGGAACGAGTAGGACGACTTCAAGTTCTTGAGCTCGACAAGCAACATTCAGTTGATGCAGTTGTCTAGCAGACTTGGAGATTTCTATCTTACGTTTTATCTTAGTTTTTGGATACTAGATTCTGGTATATTACTCTTTTACCACATTTGGTTGCCTTGTTTTGGCAGGATACTTATGTTTTGGATATTAATGGATGATTATTTTCTTACATTGTATTAAGGATTTACTTCTTTAATACTGGTTGTTTTGATATATCATTCGTAGTGGGAGTAATAACTGTGAATTTTGAAGGATGTTCCAAAATGTGTTGTGATAAATGTGGTACTTCTTGTTCAATATTGTCTTTTAACAAAATACTATGTCACTATGTCTAATCTATATCCTTTCCTTATTTGAAATGAAGTGATTAGCATTTATGTTGATCATGGATTTCATTGTGATTTAAAATGAAATTGATTAGCATTCGCGTTGACAATGAGTCTTCCTCCCTATAGGAGATGCTAATTACAGATTTCATTGGTTAAATCTGTTCGGAAATAAGGATAATTTGCACACGAAGTGTCGCAATTTCAATGATAGATTTAGTAATTAGTTGGACAAGTAGTTATTTTTCGAGGAAAGACAAGTATTTATTCTTGATTAACGTCCAAGAATAAAAGGAAATTATGGAATAGAACATCATAAGGCCGGAAGTACAAGACAGATAACCAAAAGGATCTGCACAAGATTATTTTAGGATCCTTGTCACAGTGGGAGCTTTTTCGGGTGTGTCTCGAAAATGGTAAATTGTTCATCAAGAAATCTAGTTTTCTTGGATAATGAACAAACCAAGTTGACTAGTAAAGGATAAGTTAGATGAAAGAAGTTGCTTATCATTGATTAGTCTATGAGTTTAACACTCGAAAGACTTGCAAGTTGTATGCTCATATTCGTTGAGGACATACATGAGGAAACATGGATGTAATTTGAGAAAAGGGAAGAATTTCCTCAAAAGTTCTATGTTTCGGGACAAACACATAGAAATGTGTAGCTCAATGATTAAAGCATTCATTTGTCAGACGGTACATATAAACTCGTTTATGAGATATGTTGACATATGGTATATCTTTCATCTACAAAAGACGTTGAAATGGTTGTCTTGTACATTGTGTGATAATATTACTAGCACTTGAATAAGGTGTGAAAGTATTATCTGACACAATAAGTGGTGATTATCCGAACAGTTTAGAATGAAGGTTAGGAGTAATGTTAGATATATCCTACAGTCGGATAGTATAACATTATTCAAGTACTCTTCATAGACTACTGTCTTGGCAAAGCTTGCAATACACCTGCGTGTTGCATAAGGAGCCAAATATATGTTAGTGCTGTGTGCATGGTAACGGATATAGTCCATCATGTTTGTGGACACGGATAATCGAATGGTAGCTAGAAAAACGACATCATCGACCTTTTACTATGGATTCACGCAAGAAGCAGAATTGTCTTGAAGATTCTCACGCAGTGAAATGCTTTGGCAGTAATCTCAATTTGTTAGAATTCTTACACCCCCTGGAGAATTCTAAGTGCAGTAACAAATTTCTGAGATTTGGAAATGCCGGTAACAACATAGTGAGTACCTTAAATTAAGGCGATTTCATGGAGAAAATAGAAACACTAGAGGAATGTATGATGACGGTTCCTTCACTAAGTGCACCATGTCAGGTATACTGTAGCACGTGGCTGACATGTCTTAGTGAGCCTCCCACTAAAAGGTACAAGGTAAAGGTAAAATCTTTGAGTATAAGTGGGAGAAAAAGTGTATGATGGTTGTTAACGATTGCGATCGTGCGATTGTTAACATTGTACATGGATGAAGTCATATGGTTTCCTGTAGACGCGTTGGTATACTAAAAGGTTTTACTTTAGTATAAGTGGGAGATTGTTGGGGTTGTTGTATACCTAAAGCAAAACCGGTTGTTTTAGTGGTTACGACACCGGTCCACTGTTAACAATCCCTATCTGGAAGAATATGTTTAAGCAAGAATAAAGCCCATTATCTCATGTTTTAGACCACGTGTCGATCTGAGTTCGGAGAGGATCACGAAGGTCGTTAATAATGATGAGATATAAACAGTTCACAGTCGAGACAGCTTGGGCTGAGCTGTCGGTCTTGACTGCAGCTTAATGGTAGTGATGAGTCCTAATCACTAATTATGCTGGTACGGTGGAACGTATTGAAGGATCAACAGAGATAATGCTCTTCTGATACTGACCCTATATCAGAGGTGATATAGGTGAAGAGCTATAGATCTCAGGCTCTAGCTCGATCTTAACCTTGGTAAACTATTAGATGTATATGTATTCTTCGATGTTACTTTGATTTACGAAGATATGAACTTCGTTAGTTCATCTAAATCATGTCGTACTTTGGGTAACACGAAGATGCATAGTATGTCTAATAAGTGTTATCAATAAGCCGTGTCCTGTGTGAGTGCAGGCTGACGTTATCCCCTCAAGGGAGTTCACAATGTTTATTATACCAAGTCATGCATGCTGATTAAGTTCAGGTATAATAATGAGGAGTGAACGGGTACTACCTGAGGAATAGATGTTAACAATTAGGAGCAGTCATGGTAGCTCTAATTGATTAACGGATAAGGAGGTCTTAAACACGGGGGTCGAACTATACAAAATACCTACCCAATCTACATAATTGGGACAGAGCGGTGATTCAGCTATGACACTTTAGTGGAGTGCGTCATAGTTCTAATGAGATACATGTTCAGGGGTGGACATGGAAATATCGAATTAGATAAGGCCCAACTCTGTCTGGTATCCGATCCCTAGGATGGCCCAAACAGACCTCGGGAATCGATCTAAATAGTATTATTGAGTTTGGACTCAATAATTGTACTCAGGCCCGGTATATGATATATATTGGATTTATATCCGGTGAATGGATAATAAATATAATTAATTGAGATTTATATCCTATGGGATTAAATCTAATTATTTATTATTTAGTTATTCACGGATAAGATTAAATCTAATAAGATAAGATTTATTTAATTAAATCTTATGGGGATAAATATCATATCTAAATATATTTGGTATATATTTAGTTATTTATTCTTCTACTGATATTAGAATAAATTCTATTTGTTAGAATTAATTCCGGATATTCAGTTGCATAACAGAACATATTAATTCCGTATTAATAAAGGAATAGGATTTTGTAAGTTATGGAAAGAGAATATATATGGGATGGCAAAGATATGGTTGGAGATAAATAAGGAATCATATCTCCTTATTTATGAACCATATAAATACTCAAGTCTCTCATCATAAACCCTAGCCTCCATACACCAGATTTGTGAGAAAGGATTCACGCGAATCCCTAGGCGTGAGAGAGAGAGTCGGCCGAGTCTGAGTGTGAAGAAGATCGAGGTTCCAGTGATCTCGAGACGCCCACCAAGTCTCGGATTTCAAGGTGTGGGATCACATCCTAGAAGATCAGAACCGTAGATCGATCAGACACGACTCAGATTGCACGTTCTTCATAATCAAGGTATGTACTCGAACCGTTGCATGAATTTATGTGCACGATCGAATCAACACATCCGAACCAAGATCTGGGTCGGGGCGGCTTTCAAGCAGCCGTTTCCCAACAAGTGGTATCAGAGCCCGAGGTTTTTGGATTGAATCGAATATTATGTTCATGCATTCGAGTCATTATGATTATGTGTGCATGCTGCTGTCCGGGAAATTACGTGCGTTGTTTTATCGTTGTTCGTTTGTTTTTGAATCGGCGAGATAATAAGGTGCCGATTAGATTAGGATTCGTTTTTCCTTGTATTTTTCGATTTTGCATTGTAATTGTTGCTGGGATCGAGAGATGGTGGGAGATTGAGGTCCGAGACGAACAAGAGACGAAGACGAAGGCTCGACGGCCGCAGGCGGCGGCGCGTCGGCCAGCGCACGGCTGCGGGCGGCGTAATCTGCCGCGTTTAACGTGGCTGCCTCCTTCGTCGTTTTTTCACGGCGACTGAACCCTAGGGTTCATCCTAGGGTTCAGGCGAGCCGGAGACGAGGGATGGCGGTGGCAGAACCGGCAGCGGACGGCGGGACGGGCGAAGGCAGTGGCGGCGATGCGAAACCCTAACGGGTTTTGGCTCGTGCGCGCTGCTGGGCCTGAACCGTGGCCTGCCCGGCGGTCCAGCGTCTGGCTCGACGTCGGGACGGAGCCATGACGGCGCCGGACCACCAGCGGCGGCGCGGCGAGGGCTGCGGCAGCGAGTTGCAGCAGCGGCGGCCGAAACCCTAACGGGTTCTCGTGTTCGCGCGCTGCTGGGCTCAAGCCCGCGGCCCGACGGTGGCTCGACGACGACGAGGGCGCGGACGGAGGCAGACAGCAGGTCCGGTGGTCTGGGAACCACCGGCGGTGGCGGCTGTGGCGCGATCAACGGCAGCGGCGGCGGCTGGGTTTGTCCCCTGCGCACGCGCTGCTGCCGGATTCGGCCACGGCTGCCCGGGCTCGAACCCAGCACCTCCGGTGGTGCTGGGACGCCGGCGAGCTCAGTGGGAGTGACCGGTGGCGTTCCAGCCACCGGCGGCGGCTCGCGGCGGCGGCGCTGCAGTTCGCAGCGAAAAACGGCGACGGCGACGGGGTTTTTGGCGACGGTGACGAGCAGTGGCTCGGGCTGGGTCGCAACGGACGCACCCAGCCCGAACCCAGCCACGTCAGGCTCGTCGTGGAGCCGAAACGGGGTCCCCGGCATGCACCGCGGCTGCGCGTGTGTTACACGCGTGGCTCGGCGGCGGCGCGTGGCCGGATTTCGAACGACGGGCTGCACGTTTTTACAACGTTCGGCCCATCACGTTGACGACGGCTAGGGTTTTCCGAAACCTAGGCATGATCGTCGACGGCTAGGGTTTTTGTACCCTAGTTCGTTCGAAATTAATTCGCTTTCCGTTTTTGGTAATTAGGGTTTTCCGCACCCTAATTATTTTGAGCACTTGCTAATTTTGGAAGGTGGACTTCCAAATCGAAGATTAAAGACCGGAGCTTGTTCCGGGGTTTTATTTTAATTAAATGTAATAGATAGGGCTTTCTATTCCCGGTCGACAGCCTATTTATTTGTTTTAATTATTATGCATGCTATGGATGGATTTAAATTATGCAATGAATATGATCAGCATGTTTTGCATGTTATAGTTGTTTTTCATTGTTTGCGTAATAGAAATAACATGCATAGGGGTCATAGCATGCCGGTTTTAATGATTTCAATGCGAGCATGTTTTATTACTTGCGCTTAGAAATCATGTGATAGGACTAAATTGTCTATGTGCTACGATTGTCACACAAACCCTTAAAAAGACTAAGCGGTATAATTAATCGATTATTTGTTAATTGATTTAAAGGACCTCCATATTTGGTTTAAAAATGAAATAATTAGCATTCGCGTTGACGATGAGTCTTCCTCCCTATAGGAGATGCTGGTTATGGATTTCATTGGTTTAGACTTCAAAAGGATAATTTGATTTAAAATGAAATAATGAGTGTTCGCGTTGACAATGAGTCTTCCTCCCTAGGAGACACTGATTATGGTTCATTGGTTAAATTCAAAATTGATAATATGGAAAAATGATTTTATAAAGGTAATTCCTCCTTAGCGGGTGGGTTACTCTTAATAGAATTATTTTTTCGGAATATTAAAATATGGTTGTAGCTTAGCTGCTTATTGATGAATCCTCCTATAGAGGTCACTTCTCGAATTAGCAGGGTCCTGAGGCACGGGTTATTATTTCTTTGTTTCACTATGGTCCGTGTGATGGGATAAGAAATAAAATAGACTGCGGTCATGGTCGATAATTTTATAGGTAGCATCCACCTATAGTGGACTATTTGTAAATAGTATCGGGCTACTCGTTTGTTGGTTCAATGTTATTATTGGGTTTCTAACAATGATAACATAAATTATTTGCGCTTATAAGTTGTTTACTTGTTATTTATTTCAGATATGTCTATTGATTCTGTTAGCACGAAGATTTGTCGTTTAGCTTATTCCGATGGTGTTCCGGACTCCTTTCGATTTCGACTACTCGGTTTCCTGGCACGGAAAGAGATAGGTTTCTTGAGGTATGAGGATTTCCCTGATTTCCCTAACCTAAAGAGATTTCTCATGAGGTTTAAAAACCTTGTACGGATGTACGTGTTCTATGGTGGTGTTATGTCGGGAAAGACTGTTTGCGAGCTTCTACTTGCATGTTTCCCGACTTGGTTCCTGGCTCTCAGAGAAGCGGTCGTCCCGACCCACATCGTTCACGAGGATCCAATGGCTCTCATTGGGGAGTTACTCGTGGTAGATGCGGAGAGGATTGATATATTTCAGACTGCTTATGAGGCGCAGAGGAAGTTCTGGGATCGTCCTATTAGGAATGTCGATGTTAATCGGCATTTTACGGCCCGGGACAACGAGTCCATCATTGATGAGTTCCTTCAGTCACTGAGGATTGATGATTTTGATTTTGACGGACTCGTTCACGATGTGAATGAGCTGAACTCCGATCAGCCTACTCAGGAAGTGAATGATGCCAGGAAGGAGGGACCTCCGATAATAAAGGTCTATCAGAGGAGGAACAAGAAGTTGAAGGTAGATGGAGGTATGTCAGACTCTTGTAACATTAAAAAAAAACCAAATTATACTAGTTTAGTCCTCACGGACGGATTTAACTAGTGGATACTAATTGTGGTTTGTTGCAATCTTTGTAGGTTCGACTACAAGGAACGAGTAGGACGACTTCAAGTTCTTGAGCTCGACAAGCAACATTTAGTTGATGCAGTTGTCTAGCAGACTTGGAGATTTCTATCTTACGTTTTATCTTAGTTTTTGGATACTAGATTCTGGTTTATTACTCTTTTGCCACATTTGGTTGCCTTGTTTTGGCAGGATACTTATGTTTTGGATATTAATGGATGATTATTTTCTTACATTGTATTAAGGATTTACTTCTTTAATACTGGTTGTTTTGATATATCATTCGTAGTGGGAGTAATAACTGTGAATTTTGAAGGATGTTCCAAAATGTGTTGTGATAAATGTGGTACTTCTTGTTCAATATTGTCTTTTAACAAAATACTATGTCACTATGTCTAAATCTATATCCTTTCCTTATTTGAAATGAAGTGATTAGCATTTATGTTGATCATGGATTTCATTGTGATTTAAAATGAAATTGATTAGCATTCGCGTTGACAATGAGTCTTCCTCCCTATAGGAGATGCTAATTACAGATTTCATTGGTTAAATCTGTTCGGAAATAAGGATAATTTGCACATGAAGTGTCGCAATTTCAATGATAGATTTAGTAATTAGTTGGACAAGTAGTTATTTTTCGAGGAAAGATAAGTATTTATTCTTGATTAACGTCCAAGAATAAAAGGAAATTATGGATTGGAACATCATAAGGCCGGAAGTACAAGACAGATAACCAAAAGGATCTGTACAAGATTATTTTAGGATCCTTGTCACAGTGGGAGCTTTTTCGGGTGTGTCTCGAAAATGGTAAATTGTTCATCAAGAAATCTAGTTTTCTTGGATAATGAACAAACCAAGTTGACTAGTAAAGGATGAGTTAGATGAAAGAAGTTGCTTATCATTGATTAGTCTATGAGTTTAACACTCGAAAGACTTGCAAGTTGTATGCTCATATTCGTTGAGGACATACATGAGGAAACATGGATGTAATTTGAGAAAAGGGAAGAATTTCCTCAAAAGTTCTATGTTTCGGGACAAACACATAGAAATGTGTAGCTCAATGATTAAAGCATTCATTTGTCAGACGGTACATATAAACTCGTTTATGAGATATGTTGACAGATGGTATATCTTTCATCTACAAAAGACGTTGAAATGGTTGTCTTGTACATTGTGTGATAATATTACTAGCACTTGAATAAGGTGTGAAAGTATTATCTGACACAATAAGTGGTGATTATCCGAACAATTTAGAATGAAGGTTAGGAGTAATGTTAGATATATCCTACAGTCGGATAGTATAACATTATTCAAGTACTCTTCATAGACTACTGTCTTGGCAAAGCTTGCAATACACCTGCGTGTTGCATAAGGAGCCAAATATATGTTAGTGCTGTGTGCATGGTAACGGATATAGTCCATCATGTTTGTGGACACGGATAATCGAATGGTAGCTAGAAAAACGACATCATCGACCTTTTACTATGGATTCACGCAAGAAGCAGAATTGTCTTGAAGATTCTCACGCAGTGAAATGCTGAGAGGGAGCTAGATAATTCAGGGCTTGGCTTCGTGAATTGGCAGTAATCTCAATTTGTTAGAATTCTTACACCCCCTGGAGAATTCTAAGTGCAGTAACAAATTTCTGAGATTTGGAAATGCCGGTAACAACATAGTGAGTACCTTAAATTAAGGCGATTTCGTGGAGAAAATAGAAACACTAGAGGAATGTATGATGACGGTTCCTTCACTAAGTGCACCATGTCAGGTATACTGTAGCACGTGGCTGACATGTCTTAGTGAGCCTCCCACTAAAAGGTACAAGGTAAAGGTAAAATCTTTGAGTATAAGTGGGAGAAAAAGTGTATGATGGTTGTTAACGATTGCGATCGTGCGATTGTTAACATTGTACATGGATGAAGTCATATGGTTTCCTGTAGACGCGTTGGTATACTAAAAGGTTTTACTTTAGTATAAGTGGGAGATTGTTGGGGTTGTTGTATACCTAAAGCAAAACCGGTTGTTTTAGTGGTTACGACACCGGTCCACTGTTAACAATCCCTATCTGGAAGAATATGTTTAAGCAAGAATAAAGCCCATTATCTCATGTTTTAGACCACGTGTCGATCTGAGTTCGGAGAGGATCACGAAGGTCGTTAATAATGATGAGATATAAACAGTTCACAGTCGAGACAGCTTGGGCTGAGCTGTCGGTCTTGACTGCAGCTTAATGGTAGTGATGAGTCCTAATCACTAATTATGCTGGTACGGTGGAACGTATTGAAGGATCAACAGAGATAATGCTCTTCTGATACTGACCCTATATCAGAGGTGATATAGGTGAAGAGCTATAGATCTCAGGCTCTAGCTCGATCTTAACCTTGGTAAACTATTAGATGTATATGTATTCTTCGATGTTACTTTGATTTACGAAGATATGAACTTCGTTAGTTCATCTAAATCATGTCGTACTTTGGGTAACACGAAGATGCATAGTATGTCTAATAAGTGTTATCAATAAGCCGTGTCCTGTGTGAGTGCAGGCTGACGTTATCCCCTCAAGGGAGTTCACAATGTTTATTATACCAAGTCATGCATGCTGATTAAGTTCAGGTATAATAATGAGGAGTGAACGGGTACTACCTGAGGAATAGATGTTAACAATTAGGAGCAGTCATGGTAGCTCTAATTGATTAACGGATAAGGAGGTCTTAAACACGGGGGTCGAACTATACAAAATACCTACCCAATCTACATAATTGTGACAGAGCGGTGATTCAGCTATGACACTTTAGTGGAGTGCGTCATAGTTCTAATGAGATACATGTTCAGGGGTGGACATGGAAATATCGAATTAGATAAGGCCCAACTCTGTCTGGTATCCGATCCCTAGGATGGCCCAAACAGACCTCGGGAATCGATCTAAATAGTATTATTGAGTTTGGACTCAATAATTGTACTCAGGCCCGGTATATGATATATATTGGATTTATATCCGGTGAATGGATAATAAATATAATTAATTGAGATTTATATCCTATGGGATTAAATCTAATTATTTATTATTTAGTTATTCACGGATAAGATTAAATCTAATAAGATAAGATTTATTTAATTAAATCTTATGGGGATAAATATCATATCTAAATATATTTGGTATATATTTAGTTATTTATTCTTCTACTGATATTAGAATAAATTCTATTTGTTATAATTAATTCCGGATATTCAGTTGCATAACAGAACAGATTAATTCCTTATTAATTCCGTATTAATAAAGGAATAGGATTTTGTAAGTTATGGAAAGAGAATATATATGGGATGGCAAAGATATGGTTGGAGATAAATAAGGAATCATATCTCCTTATTTATGAACCATATAAATACTCAAGTCTCTCATCATAAACCCTAGCCTCCATACACCAGATTTGTGAGAAAGGATTCACGCGAATCCCTAGGCGTGAGAGAGAGAGTCGGCCGAGTCTGAGTGTGAAGAAGATCGAGGTTCCAGTGATCTCGAGACGCCCACCAAGTCTCGGATTTCAAGGTGTGGGATCACATCCTAGAAGATCAGAACCGTAGATCGATCAGACACGACTCAGATTGCACGTTCTTCATAATCAAGGTATGTACTCGAACCGTTGCATGAATTTATGTGCACGATCGAATCAACACATCCGAACCAAGATCTGGGTCGGGGCGGCTTTCAAGCAGCCGTTTCCCAACAAGTGGTATCAGAGCCCGAGGTTTTTGGATCGGCTCTGTGATTGAATCGAATATTATGTTCATGCATTCGAGTCATTATGATTATGTGTGCATGCTGCTGTCCGGGAAATTACGTGCGTTGTTTTATCGTTGTTCGTTTGTTTTTGAATCGGCGAGATAATAAGGTGCCGATTAGATTAGGATTCGTTTTTCCTTGTATTTTTCGATTTTGCATTGTAATTGTTGCTGGGATCGAGAGATGGTGGGAGATCAAGGTCCGAGACGAACAAGAGACGAAGACGAAGGCTCGACGGCCATAGGCGGCGGCGCGTCGGCCAGCGCACGGCGGCGGGCGGCGTAATCAGCCGCGTTTCACGTGGCTGCCTCCTTCGTCATTTTTTCACGGCGACTGAACCCTAGGGTTCATCCTAGGGTTCAGGCGAGCCGGAGACGAGGGATGGTGGTGGCAGAACCGGCAGCGGACGGCGGGACGGGCGAAGGCAGCGGCGGCGATGCGAAACCCTAACGGGTTTTGGCTCGTGCGCGCTGCTGGGCCTAAACCGTGGCCTGCCCGGCGGTCCAGCGTCTGGCTCGACGTCGGGACGGAGCCATGACGGCGCCGGACCACCAGCGGCGGCGCGGCGAGGGCTGCGGCAGCGAGTTGCAGCAGCGGCGGCCGAAACCCTAACGGGTTCTCGTGTTCGCGCGCTGCTGGGCTCAAGCCCGCGGCCCGACGGTGGCTCGACGACGACGAGGGCGCGGACGGAGGCGGACAGCAGGTCCGGTGGTCTGGGAACCACCGGCGGTGGCGGCTGTGGCGCGATCAACGGCAGCGGCGGCGGCTGGGTTTGTCCCCTGCGCACGCGCTGCTGCCGGATTCGGCCACGGCTGCCCGGGCTCGAACCCAGCACCTCCGGTGGTGCTGGGACGCCGGCGAGCTCAGTGGGAGTGACCGGTGGCGTTCCAGCCACCGGCGGCGGCTCGCGGCGGCGGCGCTGCAGTTTGCAGCGAAAAACGGCGACGGCGACGGGGTTTTTGGCGACGGTGACGAGCAGTGGCTCGGGCTGGGTCGCAACGGACGCACCCAGCCCGAACCCAGCCACGTCAGGCTCGTCGTGGAGCCGAAACGGGGTCCCCGGCATGCACCGCGGCGGCGCGTGTGTTACACGCGTGGCTCGGCGGCGGCGCGTGGCCGGATTTCGAACGACGGGCTGCACGTTTTTACAACGTTCGGCCCATCACGTTGACGACGGCTAGGGTTTTTGTACCCTAGTTCGTTCGAAATTAATTCGCTTTCCGTTTTTGGTAATTAGGGTTTTCCGCACCCTAATTATTTCGAGCACTTGCTAATTTTGGAAGGTGGACTTCCAAATCGAAGATTAAAGACCGGAGCTTGTTCCGGGGTTTTATTTTAATTAAATGTAATAGATAGGGCTTTCTATTCCCGGTCGACAGCCTATTTATTTGATTTAATTATTATGCATGCTATGGATGGATTTAAATTATGCAATGAATATGATCAGCATGTTTTATATGTTATAGTTGTTTTTCATTGTTTGCGTAATAGAAATAACATGCATAGGGGTCATAGCATGCCGGTTTTAATGATTTCAATGCGAGCATGTTTTATTACTTGCGCTTAGAAATCATGTGATAGGACTAAATTGTCTATGTGCTACGATTGTCACACAAACCCTTAAAAAGACTAAGCGGTATAATTAATCGATTATTTGTTAATTGATTTAAAGGACCTCCATATTTGGTTTAAAAATGAAATAATTAGCATTCGCGTTGACGATGAGTCTTCCTCCCTATAGGAGATGCTGGTTATGGATTTCATTGGTTTAGACTTCAAAAGGATAATTTGATTTAAAATGAAATAATTAGTGTTCGCGTTGACAATGAGTCTTCCTCCCTATAGGAGACACTAATTATGGTTCATTGGTTAAATTCAAAATTGATAATATGGAAAAATGATTTTATAAAGGTAATTCCTCCTTAGCGGGTGGGTTACTCTTAATAGAATTAATTTTTCGGAATATTAAAATATGGTTGTAGCTTAGCTGCTTATTGATGAATCCTCCTATAGAGGTCACTTCTCGAATTAGCAGGGTCCTGAGGCACGGGTTATTATTTCTTTGTTTCACTATGGTCCGTGTGATGGGATAAGAAATAAAATAGACTGTGGTCATGGTCGATAATTTTATAGGTAGCATCCACCTATAGTGGAGTATTTGTAAATAGTATCGGGCTACTCGTTTGTTGGTTCAATGTTATTATTGGGTTTCTAACATTGATAACATAAATTATTTGCGCTTATAAGTTGTTTACTTGTTATTTATTTCAGATATGTCTATTGATTCTATTCGCACGAAGATTTGTCGTTTAGCTTATTCCGATGGTGTTCCGGACTCCTTTCGATTTCGACTACTCGGTTTCCTGGCACGGAAAGAGATAGGTTTCTTGAGGTATGAGGATTTCCCTGATTTCCCTAACCTAAAGAGATTTCTCATGAGGTTTAAAAACCTTGTACGGATGTACGTGTTCTATGGGGTGTTATGTCGGGAAAGACTGTTTGCGAGCTTCTACTTGCATGTTTCCCGACTTGGTTCCTGGCTCTCAGAGAAGCGGTCGTCCCGACCCACATCGTTCACGAGGATCCAATGGCTCTCATTGGGGAGTTACTCGTGGTAGATGCGGAGAGAATGGATATATTGCAGACTGCTTATGAGGCGCAGAGGAAGTTCTGGGATCGTCCTATTAGGAATGTCGATGTTAATCGGCATTT
Source organism: Thymus mandschuricus (assembly GCA_029379335.1). Taxonomy (NCBI): domain Eukaryota; kingdom Viridiplantae; phylum Streptophyta; class Magnoliopsida; order Lamiales; family Lamiaceae; genus Thymus; species Thymus mandschuricus. The sequence goes on from CM057074.1 coordinate 4,181,835, forward strand.
TACGGCCCGGGACAACGAGTCCATCATTGATGAGTACCTTCAGTCACTGAGGATTGATGATTTTGATTTTGACGGACTCGTTCACGATGTGAATGAGCTGAACTCCGATCAGCCTACTCCGGAAGTGAATGATGCCAGGAAGGAGGGACCTCCGATAATAAAGGTTTATCGGAGGAGGAACAAGAAGTTGAAGGTAGATGGAGGTATGTCAGACTCTTGTAACATTAAAAAAAAACCAAATTATACTAGTTTAGTCCTCACGGACGGATTTAACTAGTGGATACTAATTGTGGTTTGTTGCAATCTTTGTAGGTTCGACTACAAGGAACGAGTAGGACGACTTCAAGTTCTTGAGCTCGACAAGCAACATTCAGTTGATGCAGTTGTCTAGCAGACTTGGAGATTTCTATCTTACGTTTTATCTTAGTTTTTGGATACTAGATTCTGGTTTATTACTCTTTTACCACATTTGGTTGCCTTGTTTTGGCAGGATACTTATGTTTTGGATATTAATGGATGATTATTTTCTTACATTGTATTAAGGATTTACTTCTTTAATACTGGTTGTTTTGATATATCATTCGTAGTGGGAGTAATAACTGTGAATTTTGAAGGATGTTCCAAAATGTGTTGTGATAAATGTGGTACTTCTTGTTCAATATTGTCTTTTAACAAAATACTATGTCACTATGTCTAATCTATATCCTTTCCTTATTTGAAATGAAGTGATTAGCATTTATGTTGATCATGGATTTCATTGTGATTTAAAATGAAATTGATTAGCATTCGCGTTGACAATGAGTCTTCCTCCCTATAGGAGATGCTAATTACAGATTTCATTGGTTAAATCTGTTCGGAAATAAGGATAATTTGCACACGAAGTGTCGCAATTTCAATGATAGATTTAGTAATTAGTTGGACAAGTAGTTATTTTTCGAGGAAAGACAAGTATTTATTCTTGATTAACGTCCAAGAATAAAAGGAAATTATGGATTGGAACATCATAAGGCCGGAAGTACAAGACAGATAACCAAAAGGATCTGCACAAGATTATTTTAGGATCCTTGTCACAGTGGGAGCTTTTTCGGGTGTGTCTCGAAAATGGTAAATTGTTCATCAAGAAATCTAGTTTTCTTGGATAATGAACAAACCAAGTTGACTAGTAAAGGATAAGTTAGATGAAAGAAGTTGATTATCATTGATTAGTCTATGAGTTTAACACTCGAAAGACTTGCAAGTTGTATGCTCATATTCGTTGAGGACATACATGAGGAAACATGGATGTAATTTGAGAAAAGGGAAGAATTTCCTCAAAAGTTCTATGTTTCGGGACAAACACATAGAAATGTGTAGCTCAATGATTAAAGCATTCATTTGTCAGACGGTACATATAAACTCGTTTATGAGATATGTTGACAGATGGTATATCTTTCATCTACAAAAGACGTTGAAATGGTTGTCTTGTACATTGTGTGATAATATTACTAGCACTTGAATAAGGTGTGAAAGTATTATCTGACACAATAAGTGGTGATTATCCGAACAGTTTAGAATGAAGGTTAGGAGTAATGTTAGATATATCCTACAGTCGGATAGTATAACATTATTCAAGTACTCTTCATAGACTACTGTCTTGGCAAAGCTTGCAATACACCTGCGTGTTGCATAAGGAGCCAAATATATGTTAGTGCTGTGTGCATGGTAACGGATATAGTCCATCATGTTTGTGGACACGGATAATCGAATGGTAGCTAGAAAAACGACATCATCGACCTTTTACTATGGATTCACGCAAGAAGCAGAATTGTCTTGAAGATTCTCACGCAGTGAAATGCTGAGAGGGAGCTAGATAATTCAGGGCTTGGCTTCGTGAATTGGCAGTAATCTCAATTTGTTAGAATTCTTACACCCCCTGGAGAATTCAAAGTGCAGTAACAAATTTCTGAGATTTGGAAATGCCGGTAACAACATAGTGAGTACCTTAAATTAAGGCGATTTCATGGAGAAAATAGAAACACTAGAGGAATGTATGATGACGGTTCCTTCACTAAGTGCACCATGTCAGGTATACTGTAGCATGTGGCTGACATGTCTTAGTGAGCCTCCCACTAAAAGGTACAAGGTAAAGGTAAAATCTTTGAGTATAAGTGGGAGAAAAAGTGTATGATGGTTGTTAACGATTGCGATCGTGCGATTGTTAACATTGTACATGGATGAAGTCATATGGATTCCTGTAGACGCGTTGGTATACTAAAAGGTTTTACTTTAGTATAAGTGGGAGATTGTTGGGGTTGTTGTATACCTAAAGCAAAACCGGTTGTTTTAGTGGTTACGACACCGGTCCACTGTTAACAATCCCTATCTGGAAGAATATGTTTAAGCAAGAATAAAGCCCATTATATCATGTTTTAGACCACGTGTCGATCTGAGTTCGGAGAGGATCACGAAGGTCGTTAATAATGATGAGATATAAACAGTTCACAGTCGAGACAGCTTGGGCTGAGCTGTCGGTCTTGACTGCAGCTTAATGGTAGTGATGAGTCCTAATCACTAATTATGCTGGTACGGTGGAACGTATTGAAGGATCAACAGAGATAATGCTCTTCTGATACTGACCCTATATCAGAGGTGATATAGGTGAAGAGCTATAGATCTCAGGCTCTAGCTCGATCTTAACCTTGGTAAACTATTAGATGTATATGTATTCTTCGATGTTACTTTGATTTACGAAGATATGAACTTCGTTAGTTCATCTAAATCATGTCGTACTTTGGGTAACACGAAGATGCATAGTATGTCTAATAAGTGTTATCAATAAGCCGTGTCCTGTGTGAGTGCAGGCTGACGTTATCCCCTCAAGGGAGTTCACAATGTTTATTATACCAAGTCATGCATGCTGATTAAGTTCAGGTATAATAATGAGGAGTGAACGGGTACTACCTGAGGAATAGATGTTAACAATTAGGAGCAGTCATGGTAGCTCTAATTGATTAACGGATAAGGAGGTCTTAAACACGGGGGTCGAACTATACAAAATACCTACCCAATCTACATAATTGGGACAGAGCGGTGATTCAGCTATGACACTTTAGTGGAGTGCGTCATAGTTCTAATGAGATACATGTTCAGGGGTGGACATGGAAATATCGAATTAGATAAGGCCCAACTCTGTCTGGTATCCGATCCCTAGGATGGCCCAAACAGACCTCGGGAATCGATCTAAATAGTATTATTGAGTTTGGACTCAATAATTGTACTCAGGCCCGGTATATGATATATATTGGATTTATATCCGGTGAATGGATAATAAATATAATTAATTGAGATTTATATCCTATGGGATTAAATCTAATTATTTATTATTTAGTTATTCACGGATAAGATTAAATCTAATAAGATAAGATTTATTTAATTAAATCTTATGGGGATAAATATCATATCTAAATATATTTGGTATATATTTAGTTATTTATTCTTCTACTGATATTAGAATAAATTCGATTTGTTAGAATTAATTCCGGATATTCAGTTGCATAACAGAACAGATTAATTCCTTATTAATTCCGTATTAATAAAGGAATAGGATTTTGTAAGTTATGGAAAGAGAATATATATGGGATGGCAAAGATATGGTTGGAGATAAATAAGGAATCATATCTCCTTATTTATGAACCATATAAATACTCAAGTCTCTCATCATAAACCCTAGCCTCCATACACCAGATTTGTGAGAAAGGATTCACGCGAATCCCTAGGCGTGAGAGAGAGAGTCGGCCGAGTCTGAGTGTGAAGAAGATCGAGGTTCCAGTGATCTCGAGACGCCCACCAAGTCTCGGATTTCAAGGTGTGGGATCACATCCTAGAAGATCAGAACCGTAGATCGATCAGACACGACTCAGATTGCACGTTCTTCATAATCAAGGTATGTACTCGAACCGTTGCATGAATTTATGTGCACGATCGAATCAACACATCCGAACCAAGATCTGGGTCGGGGCGGCTTTCAAGCAGCCGTTTCCCAACAAGTGGTATCAGAGCCCGAGGTTTTTGGATTGAATCGAATATTATGTTCATGCATTCGAGTCATTATGATTATGTGTGCATGCTGCTGTCCGGGAAATTACGTGCGTTGTTTTATCGTTGTTCGTTTGTTTTTGAATCGGCGAGATAATAAGGTGCCGATTAGATTAGGATTCGTTTTTCCTTGTATTTTTCGATTTTGCATTGTAATTGTTGCTGGGATCGAGAGATGGTGGGAGATTGAGGTCCGAGACGAACAAGAGACGAAGACGAAGGCTCGACGGCCGCAGGCGGCGGCGCGTCGGCCAGCGCACGGCGGCGGGCGGCGTAATCTGCCGCGTTTCACGTGGCTGCCTCCTTCGTCGTTTTTTCACGGCGACTGAACCCTAGGGTTCATCCTAGGGTTCAGGCGAGCCGGAGACGAGGGATGGCGGTGGCAGAACCGGCAGCGGACGGCGGGACGGGCGAAGGCAGCGGCGGCGATGCGAAACCCTAACGGGTTTTGGCTCGTGCGCGCTGCTGGGCCTGAACCGTGGCCTGCCCGGCGGTCCAGCGTCTGGCTCGACGTCGGGACGGAGCCATGACGGCGCCGGACCACCAGCGGCGGCGCGGCGAGGGCTGCGGCAGCGAGTTGCAGCAGCGGCGGCCGACACCCTAACGGGTTCTCGTGTTCGCGCGCTGCTGGGCTCAAGCCCGCGGCCCGACGGTGGCTCGACGACGACGAGGGCGCGGACGGAGGCGGACAGCAGGTCCGGTGGTCTGGGAACCACTGGCGGTGGCGGCTGTGGCGCGATCAACGGCAGCGGCGGCGGCTGGGTTTGTCCCCTGCGCACGCGCTGCTGCCGGATTCGGCCACGGCTGCCCGGGCTCGAACCCAGCACCTCCGGTGGTGCTGGGACGCCGACGAGCTCAGTGGGAGTGACCGGTGGCATTCCAGCCACCGGCGGCGGCTCGCGGCGGCGGCGCTGCAGTTTGCAGCGAAAAACGGCGACGGCGACGGGGTTTTTGGCGACGGTGACGAGCAGTGGCTCGGGCTGGGTCGCAACGGACGCACCCAGCCCGAACCCAGCCACGTCAGGCTCGTCGTGGAGCCGAAACGGGGTCCCCGGCATGCACCACGGCGGCGCGTGTGTTACATGCGTGGCTCGGCGGCGGCGCGTGGCCGGATTTCGAACGACGGGCTGCACGTTTTTACAACGTTCGGCCCATCACGTTGACGACGGCTAGGGTTTTCCGAAACCTAGGCATGATCGTCGACGGCGAGGGTTTTTGTACCCTAGTTCGTTCGAAATTAATTCGCTTTCCGTTTTTGGTAATTAGGGTTTTCCGCACCCTAATTATTTTGAGCACTTGCTAATTTTGGAAGGTGGACTTCCAAATCGAAGATTAAAGACCGGAGCTTGTTCCGGGGTTTTATTTTAATTAAATGTAATAGATAGGGCTTTCTATTCCCGGTCGACAGCCTATTTATTTGTTTTAATTATTATGCATGCTATGGATGGATTTAAATTATGCAATGAATATGATCAGCATGTTTTGCATGTTATAGTTGTTTTTCATTGTTTGCGTAATAGAAATAACATGCATAGGGGTCATAGCATGCCGGTTTTAATGATTTCAATGCGAGCATGTTTTATTACTTGCGCTTAGAAATCATGTGATAGGACTAAATTGTCTATGTGCTACGATTGTCACACAAACCCTTAAAAAGACTAAGCGGTATAATTAATCGATTATTTGTTAATTGATTTAAAGGACCTCCATATTTGGTTTAAAAATGAAATAATTAGCATTCGCGTTGACGATGAGTCTTCCTCCCTATAGGAGATGCTGGTTATGGATTTCATTGGTTTAGACTTCAAAAGGATAATTTGATTTAAAATGAAATAATGAGTGTTCGCGTTGACAATGAGTCTTCCTCCCTAGGAGACACTGATTATGGTTCATTGGTTAAATTCAAAATTGATAATATGGAAAAATGATTTTATAAAGGTAATTCCTCCTTAGCGGGTGGGTTACTCTTAATAGAATTATTTTTTCGGAATATTAAGATATGGTTGTAGCTTAGCTGCTTATTGATGAATCCTCCTATAGAGGTCACTTCTCGAATTAGCAGGGTCCTGAGGCACGGGTTATTATTTCTTTGTTTCACTATGGTCCGTGTGATGGGATAAGAAATAAAATAGACTGCGGTCATGGTCGATAATTTTATAGGTAGCATCCACCTATAGTGGACTATTTGTAAATAGTATCGGGCTACTCGTTTGTTGGTTCAATGTTATTATTGGGTTTCTAACAATGATAACATAAATTATTTGCGCTTATAAGTTGTTTACTTGTTATTTATTTCAGATATGTCTATTGATTCTATTAGCACGAAGATTTGTCGTTTAGCTTATTCCGATGGTGTTCCGGACTCCTTTCGATTTCGACTACTCGGTTTCCTGGCACGGAAAGAGATAGGTTTCTTGAGGTATGAGGATTTCCCTGATTTCCCTAACCTAAAGAGATTTCTCATGAGGTTTAAAAACCTTGTACGGATGTACGTGTTCTATGGTGGTGTTATGTCGGGAAAGACTGTTTGCGAGCTTCTACTTGCATGTTTCCCGACTTGGTTCCTGGCTCTCAGAGAAGCGGTCGTCCCGACCCACATCGTTCACGAGGATCCAATGGCTCTCATTGGGGAGTTACTCGTGGTAGATGCGGAGAGGATTGATATATTTCAGACTGCTTAGGAGGCGCAGAGGAAGTTCTGGGATCGTCCTATTAGGAATGTCGATGTTAATCGGCATTTTACGGCCCGGGACAACGAGTCCATCATTGATGAGTACCTTCAGTCACTGAGGATTGATGATTTTGATTTTGACGGACTCGTTCACGATGTGAATGAGCTGAACTCCGATCAGCCTACTCAGGAAGTGAATGATGCCAGGAAGGAGGGACCTCCGATAATAAAGGTCTATCAGAGGAGGAACAAGAAGTTGAAGGTAGATGGAGGTATGTCAGACTCTTGTAACATTAAAAAAAAACCAAATTATACTAGTTTAGTCCTCACGGACGGATTTAACTAGTGGATACTAATTGTGGTTTGTTGCAATCTTTGTAGGTTCGACTACAAGGAACGAGTAGGACGACTTCAAGTTCTTGAGCTCGACAAGCAACATTTAGTTGATGCAGTTGTCTAGCAGACTTGGAGATTTCTATCTTACGTTTTATCTTAGTTTTTGGACACTAGATTCTGGTTTATTACTCTTTTGCCACATTTGGTTGCCTTGTTTTGGCAGGATACTTATGTTTTGGATATTAATGGATGATTATTTTCTTACATTGTATTAAGGATTTACTTCTTTAATACTGGTTGTTTTGATATATCATTCGTAGTGGGAGTAATAACTGTGAATTTTGAAGGATGTTCCAAAATGTGTTGTGATAATGTGGTACTTCTTGTTCAATATTGTCTTTTAACAAAATACTATGTCACTATGTCTAAATCTATATCCTTTCCTTATTTGAAATGAAGTGATTAGCATTTATGTTGATCATGGATTTCATTGTGATTTAAAATGAAATTGATTAGCATTCGCGTTGACAATGAGTCTTCCTCCCTATAGGAGATGCTAATTACAGATTTCATTGGTTAAATCTGTTCGGAAATAAGGATAATTTGCACACGAAGTGTCGCAATTTCAATGATAGATTTAGTAATTAGTTGGACAAGTAGTTATTTTTCGAGGAAAGACAAGTATTTATTCTTGATTAACGTCCAAGAATAAAAGGAAATTATGGATTGAAACATCATAAGGCCGGAAGTACAAGACAGATAACCAAAAGGATCTGTACAAGATTATTTTAGGATCCTTGTCACAGTGGGAGCTTTTTCGGGTGTGTCTCGAAAATGGTAAATTGTTCATCAAGAAATCTAGTTTTCTTGGATAATGAACAAACCAAGTTGACTAGTAAAGGATAAGTTAGATGAAAGAAGTTGCTTATCATTGATTAGTCTATGAGTTTAACACTCGAAAGACTTGCAAGTTGTATGCTCATATTCGTTGAGGACATACATGAGGAAACATGGATGTAATTTGAGAAAAGGGAAGAATTTCCTCAAAAGTTCTATGTTTCGGGACAAACACATAGAAATGTGTAGCTCAATGATTAAAGCATTCATTTGTCAGACGGTACATATAAACTCGTTTATGAGATATGTTGACAGATGGTATATCTTTCATCTACAAAAGACGTTGAAATGGTTGTCTTGTACATTGTGTGATAATATTACTAGCACTTGAATAAGGTGTGAAAGTATTATCTGACACAATAAGTGGTGATTATCCGAACAATTTAGAATGAAGGTTAGGAGTAATGTTAGATATATCCTACAGTCGGATAGTATAACATTATTCAAGTACTCTTCATAGACTACTGTCTTGGCAAAGCTTGCAATACACCTGCGTGTTGCATAAGGAGCCAAATATATGTTAGTGCTGTGTGCTTGGTAACGGATATAGTCCATCATGTTTGTGGACACGGATAATCGAATGGTAGCTAGAAAAACGACATCATCGACCTTTTACTATGGATTCACGCAAGAAGCAGAATTGTCTTGAAGATTCTCACGCAGTGAAATGCTGAGAGGGAGCTAGATAATTCAGGGCTTGGCTTCGTGAATTGGCAGTAATCTCAATTTGTTAGAATTCTTACACCCCCTGGAGAATTCTAAGTGCAGTAACAAATTTCTGAGATTTGGAAATGCCGGTAACAACATAGTGAGTACCTTAAATTAAGGCGATTTCGTGGAGAAAATAGAAACACTAGAGGAATGTATGATGACGGTTCCTTCACTAAGTGCACCATGTCAGGTATACTGTAGCACGTGGCTGACATGTCTTAGTGAGCCTCCCACTAAAAGGTACAAGGTAAAGGTAAAATCTTTGAGTATAAGTGGGAGAAAAAGTGTATGATGGTTGTTAACGATTGCGATCGTGCGATTGTTAACATTGTACATGGATGAAGTCATATGGTTTCCTGTAGACGCGTTGGTATACTAAAAGGTTTTACTTTAGTATAAGTGGGAGATTGTTGGGGTTGTTGTATACCTAAAGCAAAACCGGTTGTTTTAGTGGTTACGACACCGGTCCACTGTTAACAATCCCTATCTGGAAGAATATGTTTAAGCAAGAATAAAGCCCATTATCTCATGTTTTAGACCACGTGTCGATCTGAGTTCGGAGAGGATCACGAAGGTCGTTAATAATGATGAGATATAAACAGTTCACAGTCGAGACAGCTTGGGCTGAGCTGTCGGTCTTGACTGCAGCTTAATGGTAGTGATGAGTCCTAATCACTAATTATGCTGGTACGGTGGAACGTATTGAAGGATCAACAGAGATAATGCTCTTCTGATACTGACCCTATATCAGAGGTGATATAGGTGAAGAGCTATAGATCTCAGGCTCTAGCTCGATCTTAACCTTGGTAAACTATTAGATGTATATGTATTCTTCGATGTTACTTTGATTTACGAAGATATGAACTTCGTTAGTTCATCTAAATCATGTCGTACTTTGGGTAACACGAAGATGCATAGTATGTCTAATAAGTGTTATCAATAAGCCGTGTCCTGTGTGAGTGCAGGCTGACGTTATCCCCTCAAGGGAGTTCACAATGTTTATTATACCAAGTCATGCATGCTGATTAAGTTCAGGTATAATAATGAGGAGTGAACGGGTACTACCTGAGGAATAGATGTTAACAATTAGGAGCAGTCATGGTAGCTCTAATTGATTAACGGATAAGGAGGTCTTAAACACGGGGGTCGAACTATACAAAATACCTACCCAATCTACATAATTGTGACAGAGCGGTGATTCAGCTATGACACTTTAGTGGAGTGCGTCATAGTTCTAATGAGATACATGTTCAGGGGTGGACATGGAAATATCGAATTAGATAAGGCCCAACTCTGTCTGGTATCCGATCCCTAGGATGGCCCAAACAGACCTCGGGAATCGATCTAAATAGTATTATTGAGTTTGGACTCAATAATTGTACTCAGGCCCGGTATATGATATATATTGGATTTATATCCGGTGAATGGATAATAAATATAATTAATTGAGATTTATATCCTATGGGATTAAATCTAATTATTTATTATTTAGTTATTCACGGATAAGATTAAATCTAATAAGATAAGATTTATTTAATTAAATCTTATGGGGATAAATATCATATCTAAATATATTTGGTATATATTTAGTTATTTATTCTTCTACTGATATTAGAATAAATTCTATTTGTTAGAATTAATTCCGGATATTCAGTTGCATAACAGAACAGATTAATTCCTTATTAATTCCGTATTAATAAAGGAATAGGATTTTGTAAGTTATGGAAAGAGAATATATATGGGATGGCAAAGATATGGTTGGAGATAAATAAGGAATCATATCTCCTTATTTATGAACCATATAAATACTCAAGTCTCTCATCATAAACCCTAGCCTCCATACACCAGATTTGTGAGAAAGGATTCACGCGAATCCCTAGGCGTGAGAGAGAGAGTCGGCCGAGTCTGAGTGTGAAGAAGATCGAGGTTCCAGTGATCTCGAGACGCCCACCAAGTCTCGGATTTCAAGGTGTGGGATCACATCCTAGAAGATCAGAACCGTAGATCGATCAGACACGACTCAGATTGCACGTTCTTCATAATCAAGGTATGTACTCGAACCGTTGCATGAATTTATGTGCACGATCGAATCAACACATCCGAACCAAGATCTGGGTCGGGGCGGCTTTCAAGCAGCCGTTTCCCAACAAGTGGTATCAGAGCCCGAGGTTTTTGGATCGGCTCTGTGATTGAATTTATGTTCATGCATTCGAGTCATTATGATTATGTGTGCATGCTGCTGTCCGGGAAATTACGTGCGTTGTTTTATCGTTGTTCGTTTGTTTTTGAATCGGCGAGATAATAAGGTGCCGATTAGATTAGGATTCGTTTTTCCTTGTATTTTTCAATTTTGCATTGTAATTGTTGCTGGGATCGAGAGATGGTGGGAGATTGAGGTCCGAGACGAACAAGAGACGAAGACGAAGGCTCGACGGCCGCAGGCGGCGGCGCGTCGGCCAGCGCACGGCGGCGGGCGGCGTAATCTGCCGCGTTTCACGTGGCTGCCTCCTTCGTCGTTTTTTCACGGCGACTGAACCCTAGGGTTCATCCTAGGGTTCAGGCGAGCCGGAGACGAGGGATGGCGGTGGCAGAACAGGCAGCGGACGGCGGGACGGGCGAAGGCAGCGGCGGCGATGCGAAACCCTAACGGGTTTTGGCTCGTGCGCGCTGGTGGGCCTGAACCGTGGCCTGCCCGGCGGTCCAGCGTCTGGCTCGACGTCGGGACGGAGCCATGACGGCGCCGGACCACCAGCGGCGGCGCGGCGAGGGCTGCGGCAGCGAGTTGCAGCAGCGGCGGCCGAAACCCTAACGGGTTCTCGTGTTCGCGCGCTGCTGGGCTCAAGCCCGCGGCCCGACGGTGGCTCGACGACGACGAGGGCGCGGACGTAGGCGGACAGCAGGTCCGGTGGTCTGGGAACCACCGGCGGTGGCGGCTGTGGCGCGATCAACGGCAGCGGCGGCGGCTGGGTTTGTCCCCTGCGCACGCGCTGCTGCCGGATTCGGCCACGGCTGCCCGGGGTCGAACCCAGCACCTCCGGTGGTGCTGGGACGCCGGCGAGCTCAGTGGGAGTGACCGGTGGCGTTCCAGCCACCGGCGGCGGCTCGCGGCGGCGGCGCTGCAGTTTGCAGCGAAAAACGGCGACGGCGACGGGGTTTTTGGCGACGGTGACGAGCAGTGGCTCGGGCTGGGTCGCAACGGACGCACCCAGCCCGAACCCAGCCACGTCAAGCTCGTCGTGGAGCCGAAACGGGGACCCCGGCAAGCACCGCGGCGGCGCGTGTGTTACACGCGTGTCTCGGCGGCGGCGCGTGGCCGAATTTCGAACGACGGGCTGCACGTTTTTACAACGTTCGGCCCATCACGTTGACGACGGCTAGGGTTTTCCGAAACCTAGGCATGATCGTCGACGGCTAGGGTTTTTGTACCCTAGTTCGTTCGAAATTAATTCGCTTTCCGTTTTTGGTAATTAGGGTTTTCCGCACCCTAATTATTTCGAGCACTTGCTAATTTTGGAAGGTGGACTTCCAAATCGAAGATTAAAGACCGGAGCTTGTTCCGGGGTTTTATTTTAATTAAATGTAATAGATAGGGCTTTCTATTCCCGGTCGACAGCCTATTTATTTGTTTTAATTATTATGCATGCTATGGATGGATTTAAATTATGCAATGAATATGATCAGCATGTTTTGCATGTTATAGTTGTTTTTCATTGTTTGCGTAATAGAAATAACATGCATAGGGGTCATAGCATGCCGGTTTTAATGATTTCAATGCGAGCATGTTTTATTACTTGCGCTTAGAAATCATGTGATAGGACTAAATTGTCTATGTGCTACGATTGTCACACAAACCCTTAAAAGGACTAAGCGGTATAATAAATCGATTATTTGTTAATTGATTTAAAGGACCTCCATATTTGGTTTAAAAATGAAATAATTAGCATTCGCGTTGACGATGAGTCTTCCTCCCTATAGGAGATGCTGGTTATGGATTTCATTGGTTTAGACTTCAAAAGGATAATTTGATTTAAAATGAAATAATTAGTGTTCGCGTTGACAATGAGTCTTCCTCCCTATAGGAGACACTGATTATGGTTCATTGGTTAAATTCGAAATTGATAATATGGAAAAATGATTTTATAAAGGTAATTCCTCCTTAGCGGGTGGGTTACTCTTAATAGAATTAATTTTTCGGAATATTAAAATATGGTTGTAGCTTAGCTGCTTATTGATGAATCCTCCTATAGAGGTCACTTCTCGAATTAGCAGGGTCCTGAGGCACGGGTTATTATTTCTTTGTTTCACTATGGTCCGTGTGATGGGATAAGAAATAAAATAGACTGCGGTCATGGTCGATAATTTTATAGGTAGCATCCACCTATAGTGGACTATTTGTAAATAGTATCGGGCTACTCGTTTGTTGGTTCAATGTTATTATTGGGTTTCTAACATTGATAACATAAATTATTTGCGCTTATAAGTTGTTTACTTGTTATTTATTTCAGATATGTCTATTGATTCTATTCGCACGAAGATTTGTCGTTTAGCTTATTCCGATGGTGTTCCGGACTCCTTTCGATTTCGACTACTCGGTTTCCTGGCACGGAAAGAGAAAGGTTTCTTGAGGTATGAGGATTTCCCTGATTTCCCTAACCTAAAGAGATTTCTCATGAGGTTTAAAAACCTTGTACGGATGTACGTGTTCTATGGTGGTGTTATGTCGGGAAAGACTGTTTGCGAGCTTCTACTAGCATGTTTCCCGACTTGGTTCCTGGCTCTCAGAGAAGCGGTCGTCCCGACCCACATCTTTCACGAGGATCCAATGGCTCTCATTGGGGAGTTACTCGTGGTAGATGCGGAGAGGATTGATATATTGCAGACTGCTTATGAGGCGCAGAGGAAGTTCTGGGATCGTCCTATTAGGAATGTCGATGTTAATCGGCATTTTACGGCCCGGGACAACGAGTCCATCATTGATGAGTACCTTCAGTCACTGAGGATTGATGATTTTGATTTTGACGGACTCGTTCACGATGTGAATGAGCTGAACTCCGATCAGCCTACTCAGGAAGTGAATGATGCCAGGAAGGAGGGACCTCCGATAATAAAGGTTTATCAGAGGAGGAACAAGAAGTTGAAGGTAGATGGAGGTATGTCAGACTCTTGTAACATTAAAAAAAAACCAAATTATACTAGTTTAGTCCTCACGGACGGATTTAACTAGTGGATACTAATTGTGGTTTGTTGCAATCTTTGTAGGTTCGACTACAAGGAACGAGTAGGACGACTTCAAGTTCTTGAGCTCGACAAGCAACATTCAGTTGATGCAGTTGTCTAGCAGACTTGGAGATTTCTATCTTACGTTTTATCTTAGTTTTTGGATACTATATTCTGGTTTATTACTCTTTTACCACATTTGGTTGCCTTGTTTTGGCAGGATACTTATGTTTTGGATATTAATGGATGATTATTTTCTTACATTGTATTAAGGATTTACTTCTTTAATACTGGTTGTTTTGATATATCATTCGTAGTGGGAGTAATAACTGTGAATTTTGAAGGATGTTCCAAAATGTGTTGTGATAAATGTGGTACTTCTTGTTCAATATTGTCTTTTAACAAAATACTATGTCACTATGTCTAAATCTATATCCTTTCCTTATTTGAAATGAAGTGATTAGCATTTATGTTGATCATGGATTTCATTGTGATTTAAAATGAAATTGATTAGCATTCGCGTTGACAATGAGTCTTCCTCCCTATAGGAGATGCTAATTACATATTTCATTGGTTAAATCTGTTCGGAAATAAGGATAATTTGCACACGAAGTGTCGCAATTTCAATGATAGATTTAGTAATTAGTTGGACAAGTAGTTATTTTTCGAAGAAAGACAAGTATTTATGCTTGATTAACGTCCAAGAATAAAAGGAAATTATGGATTGGAACATCATAAGGCCGGAAGTACAAGACAGATAACCAAAAGGATCTGCACAAGATTATTTTAGGATCCTTGTCACAGTGGGAGCTTTTTCGGGTGTGTCTCGAAAATGGTAAATTGTTCATCAAGAAATCTAGTTTTCTTGGATAATGAACAAACCAAGTTGACTAGTAAAGGATAAGTTAGATGAAAGAAGTTGCTTATCATTGATTAGTCTATGAGTTTAACACTCGAAAGACTTGCAAGTTGTATGCTCATATTCGTTGAGGACATACATGAGGAAACATGGATGTAATTTGAGAAAAGGGAAGAATTTCCTCAAAAGTTCTATGTTTCGGGACAAACACATAGAAATGTGTAGCTCAATGATTAAAGCATTCATTTGTCAGACGGTACATATAAACTCGTTTATGAGATATGTTGACAGATGGTATATCTTTCATCTACAAAAGACGTTGAAATGGTTGTCTTGTACATTGTGTGATAATATTACTAGCACATGAATAAGGTGTGAAAGTATTATCTGACACAATAAGTGGTGATTATCCGAACAGTTTAGAATGAAGGTTAGGAGTAATGTTAGATATATCCTACAGTCGGATAGTATAAATTATTCAAGTACTCTTCATAGACTACTGTCTTGGCAAAGCTTGCAATACACCTGCGTGTTGCATAAGGAGCCAAATATAAGTTAGTCCTGTGTGCATGGTAACGGATATAGTCCATCATGTTTGTGGACACGGATAATCGAATGGTAGCTAGAAAAACGACATCATCGACCTTTTACTATGGATTCACGCAAGAAGCAGAATTGTCTTGAAGATTCTCACGCAATGAAATGCTGAGAGGGAGCTAGATAATTCAGGGCTTGGCTTCGTGAATTGGCAGTAATCTCAATTTGTTAGAATTCTTACACCCCCTGGAGAATTCTAAGTGCAGTAACAAATTTCTGAGATTTGGAAATGCCGGTAACAACATAGTGAGTACCTTAAATTAAGGCGATTTCGTGGAGAAAATAGAAACACTAGAGGAATGTATGATGACGGTTCCTTCACTAAGTGCACCATGTCAGGTATACTGTAGCACGTGGCTGACATGTCTTAGTGAGCCTCCCACTAAAAGGTACAAGGTAAAGGTAAAATCTTTGAGTATAAGTGGGAGAAAAAGTGTATGATGGTTGTTAACGATTGCGATCGTGCGATTGTTAACATTGTACATGGATGAAGTCATATGGTTTCCTGTAGACGCGTTGGTATACTAAAAGGTTTTACTTTAGTATAAGTGGGAGATTGTTGGGGTTGTTGTATACCTAAAGCAAAACCGGTTGTTTTAGTGGTTACGACACCGGTCCACTGTTAACAATCCCTATCTGGAAGAATATGTTTAAGCAAGAATAAAGCCCATTATCTCATGTCTTAGACCACGTGTCGATCTGAGTTCGGAGAGGATCACGAAGGTCGTTAATAATGATGAGATATAAACAGTTCACAGTCGAGACAGCTTGGGCTGAGCTGTCGGTCTTGACTGCAGCTTAATGGTAGTGATGAGTCCTAATCACTAATTATGCTGGTACGGTGGAACGTATTGAAGGATCAATAGAGATAATGGTCTTCTGATACTGACCCTATATCAGAGGTGATATAGGTGAAGAGCTATAGATCTCAGGCTCTAGCTCGATCTTAACCTTGGTAAACTATTAGATTTATATGTATTCTTCGATGTTACTTTGATTTACGAAGATATGAACTTCGTTAGTTCATCTAAATCATGTCGTACTTTGGCTAACACGAAGATGCATAGTATGTCTAATAAGTGTTATCAATAAGCCGTGTCCTGTGTGAGTGCAGGCTGACGTTATCCCCTCAAGGGAGTTCACAATGTTTATTATACCAAGTCATGCATGCTGATTAAGTTCAGGTATAATAATGAGGAGTGAACGGGTACTACCTGAGGAATAGATGTTAACAATTAGGAGCAGTCATGGTAGCTCTAATTGATTAACGGATAAGGAGGTCTTAAACACGGGGGTCGAACTATACAAAATACCTACCCAATCTACATAATTGGGACAGAGCGGTGATTCAGCTATGACACTTTAGTGGAGTGCGTCATAGTTCTAATGAGATACATGTTCAGGGGTGGACATGGAAATATCGAATTAGATAAGGCCCAACTCTGTCTGGTATCCGATCCCTAGGATGGCCCAAACAGACCTCGGGAATCGATCTAAATAGTATTATTGAGTTTGGACTCAATAATTGTACTCAGGCCCGGTATATGATATATATTGGATTTATATCCGGTGAATGGATAATAAATATAATTAATTGAGATTTATATCCTATGGGATTAAATCTAATTATTTATTATTTAGTTATTCACGGATAAGATTAAATCTAATAAGATAAGATCTATTTAATTAAATCTTATGGGGATAAATATCATATCTAAATATATTTGGTATATATTTAGTTATTTATTCTTCTACTGATATTAGAATAAATTCTATTTGTTAGAATTAATTCCGGATATTCAGTTGCATAACAGAACAGATTAATTCCTTATTAATTCCGTATTAATAAAGGAATAGGATTTTGTAAGTTATGGAAAGAGAATATATATGGGATGGCAAAGATATGGTTGGAGATAAATAAGGAATCATATCTCCTTATTTATGAACCATATAAATACTCAAGTCTCTCATCATAAACCCTAGCCTCCATACACCAGATTTGTGAGAAAGGATTCACGCGAATCCCTAGGCGTGAGAGAGAGAGTCGGCTGAGTCTGAGTGTGAAGAAGATCGAGGTTCCAGTGATCTCGAGACGCCCACCAAGTCTCGGATTTCAAGGTGTGGGATCACATCCTAGAAGATCAGAACCGTAGATCGATCAGACACGACTCAGATTGCACGTTCTTCATAATCAAGGTATGTACTCGAACCGTTGCATGAATTTATGTGCACGATCGAATCAACACATCCGAACCAGGATCTGGGTCGGGGCGGCTTTCAAGCAGCCGTTTCCCAACAAGCGGCTCGCTTGAGACATACCTATGCTCTTACCCTTTTGCTTGTATCCTGAAGCGACTCGCTTCGGATTAGCTACAGGCTTAGAGACTGACTTAGGATTTACAGTCTTTTGAAGCGGCTCGCTTGGTTTTCTCGAAGCGGTCAAACTAGATTTTTGACTCGCTTGAGTAACCTTGGAAGTTTGAAGCGACCTCCTTGGTGCTTCGAATTCTTCCCCCTCAATGTGAGTACGATTGGACCATCTCCTATCTGGCTCACGTGACACATAGACATTACTCCATTTCTTGAAAGGGAGATCCTTTGTCTCTGGTGTCTTGGTCTGAGACTTAGAAGCTTCAACAGGATTCCCTTTACCTTTGGATTGGTAAGATTTAACATTGTGAGTGCTAGGGACTGTTGAATTTTGCTTGCCCTTAGATTCTGCCCTTGAAGTTAGTATAGACATCTTCATTGGCTTCTTCTTAGGGTTCTCAGCCACTTTGCCTTTATCCTTGTTGGTGGTTGCTTTGGAGGTTGTGGGCACATCCAAAGAAACTGATGGTGTCGTGTTTGAAGCACCAACAAAGACAGTCGGCTTGGAAGGTCCACCCTCATATCCGAGTCCTCCCTTTCTACCAAAAGGTAGAAGTGAGCTCTCTAGTGCCTGCCTAGCATACGAGACTTTGTTTAAGTTGGCCACTAGATTGGATTGAGTTTCATACCTTCCTTCCAAGCTTTTGATGTCTAGCAAAGAGATCCTCGAACTTACTAGTCATAGCTCTTAGGTTAAGTTTGATTTGGTCAAGCTCAGTGGCTAGCTTTCAGTTCTCCTTCTCGCTTTGAGACAAAGCTTGTTTCAACATTTTGTGGTCACTTGACAATTTGAGGTGTTTGTCAAGTAACTCACTCCATGTCGTGGAATTAGCTTCCTTTTGGTGAGTGTGTGAGAGTGTAATTGAACTTGATGAGGGATAGATAAATACCTCTCCAGTCTCCTCGTCGGTGAGCGCCATGAGTCCAAGATCCTCTCCATCACTGGAGTTGGGATCTGTGAATGCATCCGAGTCGCTTGAGACATCTTCAGTTGTAGCGACTGGCTGCTCGCTTGCTACAAGCGCTCGCCTTGGGGCATCCCTCTTTGCCTTTAGTTCCTCTCGCTCCTTTGCACTCAGCTTCGGGCAGTCAGATTTGTAGTGGCCCATCTTGTGGCAGTGGTAGCATTCCACTTCCATCATGTCCCTTGAAATCGGCTTGGTCGTCTCTTCTCTCTTTCCTTTGCTTTCAGGAGCATCAGTGCTCCTTCCCTTGTACTGCTTGTAGAATCTCTTGTATTTGCCCACACGTGAGTTCATCTTGTTGAAATTTTTAGACAGGAATGCAACGTGCTCTTCCAGCTCTTCTCTCGACATCTTAGCGAGTGACTGGTCACTTGACCCTTCAGCAACTTTGAACGCATCTCCTTTTGATGTCGTGGGAGCTTCGTCTTCATCATCAAGACTCATTCTGTTCAGATCGAACTCGTGAGCCTTGAGCTCGGAGAACAGAATTTCCGGCGTGAACTTCGATAAATCCTTCGTGACAAGGTACAGCTCCTTCATGGTTTGCCACTTCCGGGTGAGAGCTCGGACAATCTTGAGGTTCACCTCTTTGTCTGTCAGTTCCTTTCCAAGTGAGTTGAGAGTAGCAATGATGTTGGTGACTCTCAGCTCGAAGGCGTCGATGGACTCTCCTGGCTTCATTATCAGACTTTCAAACTCCCGCATTTGTACGGCGAGCTTGTTCTCTTTGATGTTGTCCGTTCCTTGTGAAATGAGGGCTAGGGTTTCCCACATTTCTTTTGCCGTCGCACACTTCCTGATTCTTGGAAGGAAGGCATTCGACACAGTGCTCTGCATCGTGTGGCGTGCGATCTTGTCAAGGTTGGTGATCTTGAAGTCGTTGGAGTTGTACTCATCCTTGTCCTTCTCGACATATGTCTGTCTGACATGAGCAAGACGGCCTTCCGCAGCTGGAACATCCACAGAGATAGCTTTCTTGATTTCGATCAGTCCTTCCTCTATCACTTCCCACATACGGTCGTGGATGGAACTGAGGAAGCTCTCTACTCGAAAGCTCCATGTCTCGTATCCTTCGATAGAGAACTGTGGAAGATTTGATGCACTGTATGTAAACATAGCAAACTATCAGCAGTAAATGCAGTATGCGTGGGTGAGGGTTTTATGCACTTAGGAAAAAGGATCCGGTTCAATGAAACAACGTGAAGCGAGTGGGGACTCGCTTCGGATATGCAAAGCAGAGGCTCGAAAGAACCGCTGCTCTGATACCACTTGTTGGTCCCGGTTTGTAAGAGGAAAAACACGTAGAGGGGGGGGGGGGGTGTGAATACGTGTTTTGAAGTTTTTCAACTTCAAATTCCTCGAACTCAGAGTATTAAGTAAAGTGCTCATTTGAACAACTAAGACCTAGCCGAAAGCTAGATCTAGAGTATTCACGGTTCTCTTGACCTAAGCTTAGAGCTTGATCAAGAGTGAGACTTTACTCTATATGCGGAAATTCGGTGAGCTAAATTTTCCTAAGTATTTGAAATCTCAGTTTGTGTTTGTTAAATGCTTGTGCAATGAATAATCAAAACAACAAGTAAAGAGAGATTAGGGTAAGAGATACGACACAAAGATTTATAGTGGTTCGGAGATGAAGCTCCTACGTCCACTTTGTTGCACTAGGCAACTCGTTCTCTTCACTCAAGAACTTGAAGATTATGGGCTCTTCAAAAGCCTGGGACAAGATCGAGCTTTACTCACTTGGATCTGTCAGACGCTAGGTGATTTCGGGTTCACACCAAAAAACCTAAGACTGGACACGAAGCTTCACTCACTTCAGTCCGACGACAGGGAGATTACGGGTTCTCCTTACAACCTAGTTTCGATCGAGCTTCACTTAATGAAAGTGTAAGCTTGGATCTAGACTCTATGATCGAGGCTTCTACTATCGATGAAGGTAGAGCCTTGGATCGAACACAACCTAACGACGAACACAGAACCTAAAACTTTAGGGTTAGGGTTTTCTATTTCGACAGAGACACACTATTGAAGAGTTCTTTACAATGAATGCAAAGATGGCTAGAACTCTTCTTCTAAGCTGGGATTTTGAAATGGGCTTAGAATTCTCGGTGTGAAGGTTGCGAAGACGAGTTCCGATGAAGCTGGAACTCGGAGAACACTTGGAAACAAAGACTCGAAGATTGCTCAAAGGCTGGGAGTGTTTGTTTGCAGTAGGCGCTCGAATGCTCAAGTAGTGTTCTACTTCTCTTCGTCTTCAACCTTCACTATTTATAGGCGGAGGGTTGGCCGAGACCCGTTGCTTGGTAGGTAGCCTTGTCCCTCCTCCTCTCGACAGTACTTGCGCAGGCTGGCACCTTTTTTAGAAGCCCAGATTTGGCATTTTGCCAAATATGGCTAACTTACAAACTTAACAGTAACTGGAGCGAGCCAGTACTATTGCGGCGCCCTTGTCGGCCTGGCAGTCAACTCCGCTGCTCCTCTCCTCATTTGACACGTGGAGATCTCACAATTAATGCGACGATCTCCAGGTGACTGGAGTTCAAAATAGGAGCGGGAATCAAGCTGTCGCTTTCTGTTAGGTAGGGGCTCGCTTCGCTTCAGAAATGTAGCGTCCGCTTGAAGTGAGTCGCTTCGAAGTCATACTGTAGCGAGCACTTTGGAAAATAAATTTTCCCGAGTAACTGCTTTAGTATTTGTTGACCCGCGTTGACTCGCTTTGTCTTGTTACTGTAGCGCTCGCTTCGCTTCGCTTCGGCAGACTCGCTTGAATCTACTGTTGCGCTCGCTTCGCTACGCTATTCTTCGGCATGCTTCGCTTCGGCTGGGTAGACTCGCTTTGGATGAAAAACACACTCAAGCGAGTGGCCTTCACTTAACTTATCTGCAGTCTAAAAACCTAAGCATATACAAGGCCATCCTAACAGTATAGGCTTTAGAAAAATTTCTAACCTATTTTCTACATCAAATTGGGTCGCTTGGGAATAGGACACTTGGGGTTTTGGGATCAAATCAAAACAAGTACTTCATTCACTTCGAAGTGTCCCATTTGAGTTCCTCCTTAACATTTTGTCCTTAACAATTCCCAACAAGTTCGTTAATGAAAGAGCGATCCTCCATGTAACGAAAAGGTCGTAGTAATGACCTTTTTGTAGGGATCGACCTTATCTAGTATAAGCCTATCAACCTTCTCTACTTAAGATTCTAGCCGATATGCATTAAAAGATTTCAAGTGCTGGATTTCTATCAAAGGTCGATTGATCCACCTTCATGGATCTACACGACCTATCCTATGCCACGTGGAAACCACCTAGGACAAACCGCAACGGCTAGAAGTGAGTCATCACCCCCAACGGCTAGTGCCACATCATTAGTGACTCCAACGACTAGTTTTTCAAATAGCCTATAAATACTTCAGCGAAAAAACATAATCAAGCACGGGAAACTCAATCATTCAATGACATAACTCTGCTGAAATCTCCCTTCAAAGTTCAATCTTTTCAAGTGCTCGAAATCACATTAGTATTCCAATTACTTGACGAAAAGAGATTTCCGATTCTAATCTACCATCGACGACGAATCGTTCACTGCTGCTTGTCGTCGATGAAGTTCGAAGTTTGTTCATGTTCGCCATTGTAGAGTTAGTCAAACTCTGTAATTAGGTGAAAGGTCGTTTGTGTTTGTACCCAAAGGTTGTAATTAAGGGTCACGACCCAAAACTCGTGTCTAAATATAGTTCAGTGCGATTGTATTTAGAACTGATACTCAATTAATATAAACAAGAGAGAGGTTGAGTTCAAGGGTAAAGGGATTCTTAGGCCGAGCTCGGCCTGACGTGGACGTAGGAGGGTTATCTAATTAAATTGTCCAGGAGCTTTATTGACAGTTTAGACTCTTATTGAGGAGTTTTTGTTTTTCTTTTCTCATGGATTGTGCACATATTGGAATTTATAGCCTCTTTTTCATCTATCTACATCACTTGGAATTTCTTCAAAAGAGATGCCCCCAAGTCTTATTTCTTTGCTTTCTTGAAAGATGTAAGGCTTTTGTGACGAGATATCTTCAACTTCATTTAAAATCATGCCCAACTCCATGTCGTGAGCTCTAGTTGTCAATTCCTCAAAAGTTTTATATTGGGTTCCTTTTAAGATGTATTGTAGACTCCAATGCATGCCTAGGATGCACATCTCAATTGCAGAAGTTTCAGACAGCCGATCTTTACAATTTAAACTCAAGTACCTCCAACGATTGATGTAGTCGATGACAGACTCATCTTTAAGTTGACTTGACTTTGTAAGTCGATCATGCTCACCGTTCTTCGAGTGTTGTATAAGCGATTAAAGAAATCTTTTTCCAATTGCCCCCAAGTATCAATTGAACTCGGCTCCAAGTCGGCATACCAATCAAAATGCATTTTCTTTCAACGAGCGTACGAATTGTTTGACCATATGTTCCCCGTATGCGCTTGCGTCATTGCAAGTCTCAACAAAGTAAGTTACATGTTGCTTCGGATTGCCTTGACCATCAAATTGTAGAAACTTCAGGGGTTGATAGCCGAATGACATCTTCAAGTAATCAATTCTTGGAGTATATGGTTTGTTATATGTCCATGACGATTTAGAGCTTACTTCAAGTTTTTCTTTGATTGTTCCCACGATGAATTCCTTCACTTGATCAACATGGATTGAACTATCAGAATGGATTTCATCTTTCATAGCTTGAGAGGTTTTCCACGTTCCCCCGTTTTTGCGGCTTCTTGAAAGTTTCATCTTCATGGTCATCCTCTTCTTCTTCGTTATTGGCATCAAGGATTCTTTTTTTCTGCAACTTTGCAATTTTAATATCTTGCTCGTGAACTTGATTGGCGAGCCCTTCAACAAGCTTTGTCAAATTTGCAATTTGTTCTTCCAACGTTGGAGACATCTTGATGTTTGGTTGATTGAGTGGAGAGTAGAGATTAGAGGTAGAGATAGTCCCACCTGACGTGCTAAATTTTGTAAACATAGATTTTATTTATTTAATAAAATAAACACAAAAGATGTGTACAAATAAATATTTGAAGACTTGAGTAGATTGTAGGTTGCAATCTCTACGATTCCTATGATTCTTTCTCGAATTTGATGCTTGAACGAACTTTGGGTAGCTTCTGAGATTTGTGGATATTTTGACTCTCCTTGATCTCTTTTGGATTTGACGTTGGATTCATAGCACTAATCCGAAGGGTGTTTGGCTTGTTTTCAGATTAAGGTTGTGTTCTCTTTAATGCGAAGGAAAAAGGAGAGAAAAGAGAAAATTATCCTATAAATTCCACTCATTTTCTCACATTTTCTCACTTTTATCAGTGAGGAGATTTTACTCCTTAAATTGGAGAAAATATTTACGACACCAAATTGGAGAGATAATATTTTCTCTCCATTTTAGTGCAAATGAAGGGGAAGAAGAAATAGAAAAATGTGAGAAAAAAGGTTGAATTTATAAGTTGATTTTCTCTTTTCTTTCATTTTCTTTCGCATCAAAGAGAACGCAACCTAAATGTAGACTAGAGATAATTTAGGCCAAGAACGCAATGACGAACGTCGAAGGACTTTTGCCTTATTTTTGAAGTAAACACTGACTTAAGACAATTCTGACGACGAACACGTTGATTTGGAGGACGTCCGGATCAAAAGCAGATTTTGACAAAGAACGCGATGATTTCCACGAAGAACTTTTGAATATATTGAAGAATGCGTAATGTATTCTTCTCTTTAGAGTCTCTAATTAATTTTTGTGGTGATTTATGAATACTTTAAGCACCCTTATTTTTAAGTATAGAGAATTTTAATATAGGTCTTGAGAGGCTGAGGGGGCGTGATTTGATTGACACCTTCAGATTTATTCCTTTATTGCACAGATTTGACACAGTAGTTTCTCATTAACCGGGATTCTACATAGCGATACCAATTATATATCTATTTAATCTTGGAATTAAATTTAATTTAATCCCAAAAATATAAATAAAAAATATAATTAAATATTTATTTCCTTTTTTTTCCCATTGAAATTAGCGTGCCTATAAGTTTTCTTCATCTCAAGTTGCTAAAGTGGTTTCCTCACAGCCATCATGCACGCAGGCTAAGACATCTGTGTAGTCTCTGGAGATGGTAAAAGAATCATAAACTTTCCCATCTGTGCTCTTCTTGTATTCGAAGAGAAGCGACGAGCGGTTTAAGGACGTTAGCTTCACAAATCCCCAATCGTAATCCTTGTACACACTCCATGAAGTGTTAAGTGTACTGAACTCAGACAAGTGAGCTCCTGCTCCTCCTACAACTACATGTATCGTCCCATTCACCGTACCAGAGTAATGTGATTTTTCGAGACAAACACATTTATTCTGCAGCAAGTGAAAAAAGAAAAAAGTTAACATGTGAAGCACAGGTCAGTTACAGTGTAAGAAGTATAAACAACTTAACCCATGTAAGGAGTATATATATATATATGCACATAGAGAGAGAGAGAGAGAGAGAGATCACAGGTCTCTAACTACGTGGTTAAGAAGTCTCACGTATCAAATTGTGTTGTGTTGGCTGTTGTGGTTTAGTAAGAACGATAATTTATTTTAGCTATAAAATAGACATAGCAATCTTATTAAAAAAATTCTTCCACGTCAAGAGAAGTGTCGACAAAATGCAGCTTTACCTCATAAATTGGGCAACTCCGTTCGTAGTTGTGAACATGACCGTAGAATGCTATGTCTACCTTATACTTCTGCCATAGCTTCTGCAAGCTTTCTCTTCCCATAGGCTCTTCAAAAGAACCTTCTAAGCCGTAGTACTTGTCAGAAGAATATCCAAGGACCCTATGAGCAGCAAATATCAGCCAAGGTTGTTTCGCCCTATCTACTGATGCAAGACAATGTTCGATGAACTTGTACTGCTCAGATCCTTCTCTCCAGTCATGCTCGGTATCTGCTATGCAGAAGTGAAACATGCCATAATCTGTTGAGTACCTGAAATCAAATAAAAATTTGAGTCAAAACTTAATACGCATCTACAAGCAGATATAAAATGAGATTAACCAAGGGCGTCAAACTTCCTCATCTAACTTCAATGGTAACCATGAAGGAAGATAACCATCATTACCAAAATTTGGCTCTATTTTCAGCCGGAACATAGAACATTGTCTCAGCTAGAACACCACATTCTCCACCAGAATCAGTTCCACCGTAAAAGGACCCTGTCCCCGGCCAATCGCGCTCATGGTTGCCACTGTTACAGAAAGTCTAAAGATCAGAAATCACTAGGGTCATTTACATAGTGTGATAGACTAGATTGACATAACATATGATTCAATGATCAAGCAAGTTTTATAGTTGATCAATCCATCAATGTAAATGGTAGAATAGCCGATATTATCTTTACCTACCTATCCTATTCATCGATAAAAAAAAAAACTTAAAAAAACTGTACTAATTATAAATATATCTCAAGAAAAAAGTTTAGATCATGCATATTATACGACCAATCAATGAACATACCTTGCTATCATATATGGGACAGTGGATGCTATTGGTTCGACCTGTGCTGTGAACTGATCCCACTGAGAGATATAGCCATTAGCATAAGTGATATCTCCAATATGAAAAACTACATCAATGTCCTTCAGATCCTTGATCAATTGGTCAGTGGTATTTAACGAGCCAGGCTGATAGTTGCTATACTCATTCGATCCATCACGCTCGGCCTGAAAACCAGAGTAATATACTCATGGTACTGACTAAAAGTCACAAGTATAAATTACAAAATTAATTAATAAAACTTTTGGCAGGCCAAGCAAAATAGTAATTCAGCTTCTTTAGCATAGTTCTTCATTTGCAACATCAATCGATGGATGTTAAAAATGAATATAATTGCAAATCACAGCATTGAAACTTCCAATACTGCTTCAGTATAACTGCACATGGAACTTAAATCACGAGAAAGCAAAAAAAAGAAAAGGGAAAAAAAAAACAACTGTCGTGATGCTTATTAAGCACTCTCTGACTCAAGCAGTAAATATGAGCTTAGCATTATGGAATTGCATATCTAATTCATCATACCATCTTCAATACTTACAGATTTCAAAGATGTCACGTATACAATTAATGCAAGAGCTTAAATTCTTTATAATTTGCAGATGACCATGAAAGCCAAAGGAAATTTGAAACTAAGCATATGCAGTACATAGGATTATCAAAATTAATCAGGCTAAAGAAAGCAATCCTCCTTAGCTATAGGGTTTTACAGCAGATAGATTCTATTCCAAGCTAGTAAAATTACTATTCCTGAAATTCTACATCATTTAATTTAATTAGCCTTCCTCTAATTTCTTACATCAATTTAATTTGCATGCACTAAGAACTTAACCAATACTTAATTCAGTTTGTGATATAATCCTATCTTTTATTTTACTAAAATATAACTACACACAGCTTATGTTAGCTATATGGTTATAGGGCCAGGCAAAAAATAATTTTATTTCGAATCGCTTAATACCTTCCCCATGTCTCCAAATATTATGACCCGCTGCAACGAATCTTGCCCCGGATATGGGGATGATCTGAATGAGTACATCTTGCTCCAAATATAGGAGCCATTAGACAGCAAGTGACCTAATTTGTAT
Organism: Thymus mandschuricus; assembly: GCA_029379335.1. Lineage (NCBI taxonomy): Eukaryota > Viridiplantae > Streptophyta > Magnoliopsida > Lamiales > Lamiaceae > Thymus > Thymus mandschuricus. The sequence goes on from CM057074.1 coordinate 4,209,175, forward strand.
GTGTATCTAAGAAAAACAAAAAGAGAGCAAAATATGAAGTTTAGCCTAGAAAACACATAGTTAAAAAATATGTGGCATACAGATCGACAAATCATTTTGGGGACTTACACAGTACTTGGCCACAAATCTTTAAGGAAACTCGTATGTATGAAACCAGGATCGCGCCAACCGACTGTACGAGCTGGTGATCCTATTAGTCATGAAAATCCTTAGTTAGATATCAGCATCGCATTCAGTTCATACAAACGCCTATATATATTGTCAATCACTATGAAAGGTATTAACCTTTTAATGATGCTTCCTTTATTAGCATATAAGTCCAAGACGAGGAAAGGAGACAGAAAAAATGAATCAAACTCAGCGCCTAAAAGTTACAGGGAGTAGTTTTGTTTTCTTTTATCATCAGACAAGTAACAGAAATAATGCTCTCAATTCAGTACAAAAGGGAAATACCCAATAAATACCTGATGAACCATGACCTAATATATGATTTTTCAGTAGCTAGAGTAAACCTTAAGTTTGAAAAAGGATGAAGGTCGATGTTTTACACAAATATAGATCGACTAAGATCCCAAATTTAAAAGTCAATCATACCACACATGCTGCTTTTCTGAAATGTCAATGTCCCTGCTGGTGAGCGCTTCTTCTTGTCACCCTTCCATCCCCACTCAACAAAAGGTATCGCTTCGTCTATGTTATAGCCACTTGTCCATGTAACTGTCATCTGAAAGATACAATTTTATTTAGAATGTTCAACAAAACTCCAAATTCGATCAATGTGACAGTAATGAAATACTGAACCAGTCAAAAGCCTTTTAAGTTCGGTTACTCACGATGAGGTAAAAGAAACAAGGAAGTAATCCCAAAAGGCCAATTCATACTACTTACTTCATTCCAAGACTTCCCCAATGCAAGGCGAGGATAAACTGGTGCTTTCGGATTCACAAATGTTATGGAGTTTGATACAGCCAACAATTGTGGCTGCAAAATCAACACCAACTTAGAACAAAACGAAGCATTAACTCTTTACTCCTCAATCTAATATTCAAAGAAACAAATCGATGCCAAGATTAGTAACTTGCACGTACATTTGATAATCCACCTCTAAACAATGCAAACGAGAAATCTGCTCGCTGGTTGATCAACTGCAACTTCAAAGAAGCTTTACCAGTCTTGGAATAGTTAGAGTCGGAGAAATTCGCGAATTGATACTGAAATGACGAAGTAGATATACTTAATACAGTAGTAGTACTACTGATAATACAAGTTCCCATCAAATATGGAGGCCGTTTTACACACCTTAATTGGAGATGTACAAATGTCAGGAACTTGTTCCTTGGGGTCATTTTCCATGAAACAAATTGATCCACTGATACCCCAACAATTATTTCATTACTCAACATTCCAAAAATTCAGCAGTTTTTCGAGTACATAATATCAAACATGAAGAATTTTGCAAACCGAGAAAATAACAAATAAAGAGACGAATCGTTACTTGAATTTCGCAGGAGAGAATACAGCAATCCAGTCATCATTTGAAGGGTCGCCATTTACGTATTCAACCACAACCGAGCTAGTATCTTCACCCTGTAATCAATAACGAAATTTATTAGAGTCAAATCGAAAGACAAAAATAGGAGAAGCTGAGAGTGGTGAAGTGAGTACATTGAGACCAAGAAGAAGCGGGTAAGCTTTGACGGAGGCAGAATCAGTGAGAGAGAGAGTGGCTCTGTGAATTGCGATCTTCGATAAAGGCTGCTCATCCCCTACTATTTTACAATCACCAAACCAAAACAAATTCAAGGTTGTTAGTAGCAAAAACGCCACGCTCAGAGCATGAACTGACACAGCCTCCCTCTTCATTCTCTCTCTCTCTACGTATAAACAAGAATTCGGAACGAATAATGAAAAGATTAAGAAGCAAGAGAGAGAGGGGCGGCCAAAGATTCGAGCAAATATGAAGTTGACTCGGAATGAAGTTCCACCAAATGTCGAATGCTAAGAAGGCGGAGAAAATCTAAACACTCCAGCTAATGATGATACTCCCTCCGTCCTCCATTTAGTGACGGAGGGAGTTTGGGCACGCGTTTTTTCGCATTTTATGGTATAATAATAAATTAATGTGTTAAAGTGTTAAAGTGGAATAATTGTGGGTCCATTTGAATTGTTTAATAGTATTAAAATGTTAAAATAATAAAAAGTAGATGTATAAAGTGTTAAAGTGTTAAAGTGATTGTGGGGTCTACGTCCAAAAATGGAAATTGTCAGTAAATGGAGGACGTCCCAATATAGTATTAACGTCACTAAATGGAGGACGGAGGGAGTAATCAAATCTCAGAATTTAAGAGACGCTAACCATGGAAAATACACCCAAGAAAAAACAAAAAACATTGCACTAATTTAAATTTTTAACCGTTTAATTTCAAAGTTTTACCATTTAATCAGGACAAAATTCAATTTTTAACCGTTGTATTAATTTTAAAATCAATATTTTTTTTGATACCCACTTGGGATAAAACTCAATTTCTTAATTTTTTTCCTTCAATTTCGATTTAGTTTATTTTAAAGTTCTTACCGAGGTTCACTAAAATAATTAGATTTTGTGATAAACGTTTAGTATTTAATTTCAATTCAGTAGTGAGTATGATGTCGATAAATTTAAAAATTAGGGACATTTTCCCTCTGACGACGTAAGACGATACATTTCTCTTTTGGTATGAGAATTAAGGATAGGGAGGATTAGGGGTTGTTTGGCTAAGCTTATAAATTATTTGACTGTTTATAAGCATTCTAAAAGTGTTTGGTAAAATAAGCTCTCAAAGAACTTATAAGCTCCAAAATTTAAGCTTTGTTTATAGACATTCAAAAAAAAAAAAAAGTTCCTCCATCCGAACATATGTTTTCAAAATGTGACTTTTTCATTGTATAACTTTATAATATTTTTATATTTCTACTATATACCCTTCCATTTGATTATATAAAATTTTATATATATTCATTTTAAATTATTTTGAGCATATAAGTTAGAGATAATCTATACATCTGACCATAATGCCCCAATTTTAAATAAACATGTTAAATAATTATTAAAAAAAAAAAAAAAAAGTTGATATGGTGTCTCTATAATACCTTTCTTTTTAAATATTCTTTCCTTAAATATACATGTTTAATCTTATTGAACCACGAATCTGAAGGAAAAATGTACTAATCCATCAAACAAGGAAAACAACAAATGGTCAAACTAAAAAAACGTTCAAAATAAAATCATAATATTGTTCTATCCCATATGATTGTTGTTCTTCCCTTTGCCTCGAGTAGAACCGGATTTTCTACGAGACTTGGCTCTTTCGGTAATCGACTTAAAATGTGTTTGTTTTGGGCTTCCTCTACAACAAACAACCAACGGATCTAGTATCAAAAGATCAACTCCTGGTTCTTCTCCATTTGGAGATACAACCACATGTTTCCAATTTAGCAACTCATTCTTCATTTGCTTGCATCTATCTCGGATGAAATTCATTTTATCGGCGCAATCGTACGCCTGTACATTCTTGAAAATCTCATTCCGCTTCTTGAATTCTTTTATACTCATCCGTCATGTGAGGGTATCAACCTGCAAAACATATACTCCCTCCGTCCCTTTATATTAGTTATGTATTCCTTTTTAGTACGTCCCGCGGAACATGTTACATTTTCTTATTTGGTAAAAAATTACTAAAGGAAAAACACATTTTGCACATGCACTCATCACATTAACACACAAATCTACCATTTCTTAATTCTCGTGCCCCTAAAGAAAGGTAACTAATATAAAGGGACGGAGGAAGTACTTAAATGCGGGCTGTAAACATCTTTTTGCAATCTCCTTAATATGTATCTTTCATTCACCAATTTAATATTCTTGTAAACCAAGACCTTCAATACGTGAACACATAGAATTCCCTTAAACTCCATTTTGCGGCAGTTCAGATACTCTCCACCCGATCGATATTCCACGGTAAAAAAGTAATTCTTAGGAAATCGATTTTCCTACACTTCAAAGTTTTCCACTCCAATTTCATCATTTTGTCCATTAAAGGAAACTTCTTGAACATTACAATTCCTTTGCTACAATTCAAACACATTGTTCGTGTAAGCTTTTGCAAATTGCTCTCCCCACCTAAATTCGGATTGACATCTTATTGTCACACTCTTGGATTGATAATCAACCAACATTTCCTTACAAATTTTATAGGTCACAACAATCTCATATTGCTCAACAAACGTCTTCAATGTACTCAAATTGACATATAACCATTAAAGAAAGCATGCATTGACTCGCTCCTTTGGGTCGACACCATACCAACCCAAAATATATGATTCAAGTAGAGGGGAGCCCAATTTCCCCTTTCCTCGTATAGGTCTGTCGTCCATGTATTCTCTTGAAGCTCGTGTTTGGCAAGGAATCCATTCCACCTCTTTTCAAATTCACTAATACTAAGACTATTGTATATTGTGCAGTAGAAGTCAGACACACATTCTTTATAATTTGTAACTCCTTTGAACTTTTTCGGCATCTTGGCTGCAATATGTCATAGACAGTAACGATGGATCGTATTCACCATAACTTCCCTCACAACATTTATGATATTTGGGCATTGATCGGTAAACATCGCGGTTGGATGAACATCTCCCATTGCTACCAACCAGTTCTTGAAAAACCATTTAAATGAATGTGCATGCTGCGCACATCCTAATTAAATCGACTGATTATGGTGATTAACTCCAACCACAGTAGCTAAGGGCATTTGATATTGGTTGACAAGGTAAGTCATGTCAAAACTAATGACGTCATGAAATTCTTTATATGCCGCTATGCTACGAGGATGTATCCACATTACATTTTGAAGCCTATGATCATCATCGATATCCATCAAATGAAAAAAAACTCTGATCTCTTGTTCGCAACCTTAAAAACCATTTATGGATTTCATCAGCATCCCCCACACCCAACCTCAACCGTCTTCTCTCGTTAATAAAGTTCAAACATTCCTTCAGTGTTACTCCTAAGTTCCCCGGACCTCCGACAATGACTTCTATTAACCTGACATTTTTACAAGGTCTCACACCGGAAATATCAATATCTTCTAACTGCCTCTTAATGTTACCAGACAAATTTCTATGACCCGCCATGAACACGGACATATTTGGTTCCAAATCATGATTACGGTAAAATCGAATAGTACACACCTTCCAACATCCATTATCTTGTTTGATTGCATTAATATGCGCAGAACAATTAATTCTTTTCGTACGGTTTTTCACATTTCCCTTTTGACCTTTTATCACAGCATATCATAAAATACTTATGACCCCGTATATTTCTAGAAGATACACAAAAACCTTGTACCTTTGAGAAGTCTTGATATGCTTGAAAGAGACTCTCCTTGCTCTCGAACTCCATGCCGGACCGAGGAACGTGTTCAATCATCTCTTTACGCGTTTTTTCGGCATCTTCACTGTCCAAAATTGTTGTATCGTGACCATGTTGTATTTGGTCATCATTTCCAGACTCCAAATCGTTCCATGCTACTACCTATCCACAAGAATCCTCACCAAATAAATCATGTATGACGTGTTGATATGCATCCATGGATATTTCTAAGTAATGAAGTGTTCGGATTTTTTGTTACAGTTTGCAGCTATGGTACTGTTTAAGTAGTAGTAGTAGTATGCTTTATGAGTATGCATGTGTGGTTAAAGAATTTTTTGAATCGATTCAAGATCATATTTGATCAATGATTACTTCAAAATATACTGATATAGTGATAATGAGACGCAACAGTTAAGCGGAGGTTAAAATCTGTTATGATCATCAAAAATATATATATCTTCAAATAGAATAATATTATAAAGTCCTAAAAAGTATTTGGGTCTTAATCCTACTTTAGCATGAAAAGTAAGATAATTAAATTGGAGGAATATTCTGGTTTTCTTTTGTTGCTTCTTTTTATTTTTTTGTTATTTTGTATTTTTGTTTAAACAATTAGTGGAAATTTTAAAGGTCGCGTCACGGAAAAATCGTTAATTTTTATTTTATAGTAATTCTTTTCGTATGACTGATAGAGTTTCATGTTGATGTTGTTGTTTTCGTTTCATGATATTATGATAATCTTTCTTAAGAGCAAATAATCAGCCTATGAAAATTGTAGAATAGGTGTATTTTCCAAATTGCTAAACTCAAAATCCTCGAGAATCGTATCATTGATCAATTATGTTAATCAAGCATCAATCAAAAATCAACCACATATATTCTGAGGTCTATTATTTTCTCTAAAAATATATATTTGTATCAATAATCAATTAGTAGACTTGTTTTTTTATGTCAAAAATATAATTATGTTATGAATCATTTTAGCATGATCCATATACAAAAATGTAAATGGTATTATGACTCAGCAGATCTGAATCCGATCAGAAGAAAAAAAAATCATACTATGATGCATATCATTTGACAATACTGTATATGGAAATAATATTAGGTAATTTTCTAATTTCCAGTGAATATAAAATGATTACATTCCATTATTTGATTCTTTTATACAAACTCATAGTTAATCACCACTATATAACTCTCCAATCATACTTTTAATTTTACACATGAGCACTATCATCTCTTCCTATAAAGAATGACTGACTGACAAATATGAGATAACTCCTCATCTCACCATATCATCCAAAAAAACATCAAAAAAGAAAACTCCACCATCCTCCTCAAAAGGTTATAAACAAAAGTTTTTCATATCTCCAGAGGGATTTTCAAAGGGGGCAAAAATTATTCTATATAAGTAGTATAGTGTTTATCAATTACTACTAGAAAAATATAAGGAAACCTAAAAACTAGACAAGTACTAATTTACCCTCCATATGTCACATCAGTCAGAAAATAAATGACACACTCCCCCACCCACTTTCCCCACTCCCAATTCTCACTCGACCACTCTCTCTCACTCTCCTTCTTCTTCCCCAAAAAAATTGTCTCCACTCAACCTCTCCAAAACGCCTTCCAACCTCTCCAAAAAAACCAGAAGCAGCAAACACCCTCTTCGTCGGAATTTCTTCTCTCTCACTTTTCTTCTCCCCGTCCATCTCAACCATGACTTCTAGAACTAGGAGCGCGAAACGGAAACGAGCTGAAGAGAAAAAGGCGGCCGATTCTTTGGAGATCGAGGAGATCCCAGCGACGAAGACGAAGAAGAAGAAAACCCGACGAGTTGCACAACAGATTCCGGTGAAACAGCAGCCTGTCGGAGAAGAATCCGGTAGCACTGGTCCGGCCGAACAGCAGGAAGAAACGAATCCCTCAGGCCACCTATTCACCGATGGAGAGGTAAAATTAGGGTTTTGAAATAATTTTGTGCATACATCTAATTTGTTCTTGCGGAAATATGGAATTTGAACAGTGAAATGCTATAACAAATATGGTGAGAAATCTTTTGAAATATATTCCCTCCGTCTCTTCCTAAGTGACCCCTTTTATATTCATATGTGAGGTATATAATAATAAAAGGGGTCACTTAGGAAGAGACAAAAGAGACAGAGGGAGTATGTTTTTTGAACTGGAAAATTCCAGATCTGTGTTACATTATGTTAGAAATTTTTGATTTTCAAATTTTCAAATATCCAGACCTGGGTTCCATTAGGTTAGATTTCATATTTGGTAATCTACATAATTTTCAAAATTTCAGATCTGGGTTCTATTTCATGGTTATAATTGGTGAAATATTGCTGTTTTGGGTTTCAAAATGAGTTTTGTCTATGAAATTTTGATTTCTGCATTCATTAGGATTCAACTGTATTGTGGTTGTATATGCAGGTTAGATTTAGAGCATCATAAGTTAGAAATTTAGCTTATTCGTAAGAATCCATCATAGTTGTATATGCAAGGTACAAATTTTGCATTTGTTCCATTTATTGCATTTGGATGTATATATGTTGCATTTGTTGAGAAATTAAGTTAGAAATTGTTAATTTAGTGGTTTAGGCACGATTTCCGATGAGAATTTGTATATTTTTAAAGTATACTGTCATGATCGGTTATATTGGTGAGAAATTGTGTTGTGTCATTGTGAATGAATTGTGCTTTTGAATCATTTGCTGATGAGAATATAGTGTAATTCTTGTTGTGTGTTCTATAAAAATTACATTATTAATAGGAATCTGTTATTATATGTTGATATTCTTATTAGAAATATAACTTATTAGATAGTATCTATCATTCTTTAGTGTCACATTTTGTTGATTTTGATGAAATGAAGTTATAATCATGTATACAGGTGAGAATTTATGCATTTCTTAGATTGTGCAGTAGGAAATTGTATTATTTTCCATCATCAGTTATGCTTTGTTGATATTCTTATTAGAAATATAACTTATTAGATACAATCTATCATTCTCCCATATGTTATCACTACAAGAATTTTGGTTATAGACAACAGGGCATAGACAATGGATTTTGTAGTTTTGTTGTCTATAATTTTATAGACAACGGTTTAGGTTGAGTCTGTTCTCTCTAATTTCATTTTTGTGTAGTTTTGATTCGCAACAGGAAAAAATCTGTTGTCTTTATTACTATAGACAACAGGTCATAAAAACTGTGGTCTATAGCCGCCTAATTTATATAGACAACATTTATTGTGCCCGTTGTCTATAGCCGCATTGTTTTGTATCGACAACAGGTTTTGTATTATGTTTAAATACGTTTTTTTTTCCCTTGCCGCCCTCCCTCCCCTAACCCCTCTCCACCGTCGCCGCCTCTTGGGGATTCGGATCCACCTTCCTCCAAATCGGAATCCCTAATCGACGACTACTACAAGGATCGCCAGGAATTCAGCACCGGCTTGAAGTAGGAGACCTCCTTCATTCGCGAAGCCGCCACCCGCGCCGTCCACGACCTCCCGGCGCGGCTCGAGTCCGGCGCCGCCATCGCTCAGGAGTCGCTCGAGGCCGTGGGCCAGGCGATCGACACCGTGGGCTCCACCGTATCAGAGTTAATCGGCAAGGACTTGAGCTTCGCCCCGAGCGATGGCCAAGGCGGCGGCGACGGCGACGGCAAAATTTCTTAATTTCTTTGCTTGTTTCTTAATTTCGTGTTACCTGGTTTGGGTACTGCTTTTGAGCTGATATGTTCTCTGTTATCTGGTTTGAGTAATTTGTTGGTTGAATTGGTCGCTGCTTTCGAAGTTTAATTTGTTGATTTGTTGATTTTTGTGATTTTCAACTTTCTTATTGCTTATGTTTTCCAAGTCAAAGTATGGGGTTTGAACTGAAAATCCAAGATAAAGTTTTCAGAGATGATTTATTTACTATGAGTACTGAAATTGGGGAAACAATGACATCGTTAGTCCAGAAAACTTCGTCTCTGTAAATTTTAGGTGTGGAAATGTATAGAGTGAAAGTGCAGTTTAGTTTGATTTGATAGAGGTGAAGAACTATAAAAATTATTTGTTGTTTCTTCACTTAACCACCACTTTTATAGCTACATCTGCCGAAGCATGTTTTTATAGGGTTGGAGGTGGTGTCTCGTAGTTGAATTGCCTCGACTCAGCTGGAGAACTTTATCTCTCGTAGTTGGAGGTATGTTACATAGTTACCTGTCTGATGTTTTGTTTGCCAATATGAATTGTTACTGATTGTGGAGGCTTTATGGACCATTTGCCATGCATACTAGGTTGCTGCGGAGCTATGGGTAATTTCATACATTGGCAGTTTCTTCAGCTTTATCTCGCTGATTTACATTTGTAAGTATGAATCATGTTGTGTGTCCTATTTGTATTTCCTGTTTTGTCATTAGTAATAGCTTTCTCATTGGAGTTATATTTCCACAGGCATTCTTCTTAGTTTTTCACTCCCATTGATGTATGAAAAGTACCAAAATCCAACTGATGATAAGGTGATTGTTGCACACAAATTTGCTTGGCCACAGTCCCGGAAGATTGATACTATGGTACATCAAAAGCTTCCTTTACCGTCAAAGAAGGAGAAGAAGGCACAATAGACTCTTGGTAATTCCTTATCTCCCTCTATGTCCATCCTTGTACTCCTACATACATGATGGACTCTACTCTGACCAAGCTCCATATTTCATTACCTTGGACATTGTTATTTGGTTAATGCATGTTATTTTTGACCAAAGCTGCTTTGAGCAATTCATGTATTGTTTCCATTTTCTTCCATTGCTGCCAGGATATATGTACAAATATTGAAAAGTTGTACGTTACCTCGAAAGTTATTTACTTACAATTTACAAAACACATGCTTAATCCACTTAGTAGAATTGATTTTGGAGCAGACTAGTAAAATGACTTGAGTAGACTTGCTCACTTGTTGCAACCTAACTTCTGCCATTTACTTAATGTTCAAACTCATGATTTATTAGCATAGACATATGAAAACCTCTTATATATTCCTAGGTTTCTTGGATATGATTCAATATAGAACAAGCTGTTTTGAAATTAGATTTTGTGAATCTATCTCTGCTAGTTTGACATAATTTTTTTGTTTATTTTTCAGGTAAGCATGAGCAAATAAATATTAAGCTCTTAAATTGCTATTATCTTGTTAATTTATGTGCATTACTTGCATGCTTAATACTTTTTAATGTGTTGTATTTATTTTTGTTTTGCAGATGAAAGCTTCGTCGAAGATTTTTTTGTAGGAGTTGAGCTAGTGGATGAAAGATAGAAGTGATTGCAAATTTAAGTAGATATTCAAGTTATGTTTCTTTTTTTTTTGGTGACAAATCTAGTTTAAAGAATATTTGTTATGTGATTTCATATATTATGGTTTTGACTTTAAATATTGAGATATCGGTTCATAAAATTATTCAGTATTTAATGTATATTTACTTTTTTGGTGATTATTTGGCAAAAATAATATATTTAAAATAATATTTTATAAAATATAGCATATTATTGATAATATATATATATATATATATATATATATATATATATATATATATATATATATATATATAGGGGTGAGATCACGTAAAAAGTTCTATTAGTGTAAGAAATAAGAAGTAATCTAATCCCTTGATTTATACAAAATCTATGGCCCAAAATTAATCTTTAAAATGCACATTGATTGATTTTATGTTAAATGCGTTGACTTCTATTCCACTCAAGGACAAATTAGTAAAATTAAAAATTATCTCATCAACTACCAAACCAAATATGACGATTATCATGGAATTTGAAATGGAAGTGGAACCACAAATATTAATGAATAATAGTTTTTTAAAAAAAAAACCTTAATTGTTGCAAGCTAAAATTTAGGAATTTTTTTCGATTTCCTTTTTCTTTTACCATTCATTCAATTTATACTATTTTAATGCATTAATGCACTAGCTATTTATAATGCATTAGCTATTTATAATGCATATATAAAAATGAATATAAAATGTTGGTTAGTTTCTTCTTCAAAATATCAGTTGCATTATGTATGTAATATAATGTATCATCTCTATTGTTAAGTGCATTACAAAGAAAGTAATAAATTATCTATAATGATTATATGAATAATGCATTTCTTTAAAAAAATCGCATGCACAACAAACTATTATTACTATAATGCATTAAGTTGAATTATAAAATGCATTATAATAATTTCTTGTGTGCATTCTAATTCTTTGGTTAATGCATTACGTGAAGTGAACAATGCATTATAATCCTTTGCTATCGTGCATTATGTTATTTTTGTTCAAGAATTTTATGAATTTCACATTTAGATCATAATGATTATGAAAATGCATGATTAACATAATGCAGTATGAATTTCTTATAATGCATTTTAGATTTAAGGCAATGCATTTCTCAAGTATGAAATTTACTTTTGCATATTTCAGAAATTTGCAAATTATTATTTAGCTAATTTAATAATGCATGTTAATAAAATAAGTTAAAACTCTCTCGCTAGATAAAAAAAATGAACAAAATGAAACCACACATTCAAAAATCAGTCTAAGTTACGTAAAATATGAGAGAGAGATAATAAAAAAATAATAAATAAATAAATAAATAAATAAATAAATAAATAAATAAATAATGCCCCAAATTTAGGAGAAAACCGTGCATATGAGAAGAGAAATACAAAACTACCCTCCAGATGTACAACTCAATGAAATATAATGTATATTTATTGAAATTAATTATAGCCATAGATCATAAAAAATAGATGGATAAGATTGCTTCTTATTTCTTACTGGATATGTGTTTTTTATTTGATCTCCCCTCTATATATATATATATATATATATATATATATATATATATAATATATATATTCATACAAACTAATGACAACGGTTGCAAGTCGTGTTGTCTATAGTAAGATAGACAACACAAAACTTTCGCTAATAGACAAGGCAGAAAACCTATTGTCTATTAACTTATAGACAACGGGTAATTACCTGTTGTCTATAACCGCCCCTAATAGACAACACAGTCATAGACAACACCGAAATCCATAATAGACAACGGATTTTAGCTGTTGTCTATAACCAAAATTCTTGTAGTGTATTTGTTAATTTTGATGAAATGAAGTTATAATTAGTTAATATTGAACTTCAGTAGCTAAAGTGGTAATTTAAACCATGTTCATATTCTTGTATCCTGGTGAAAAATTATGCATTCCTTTGGCTGTGCAGTAGGAAATTGTATTATTTTCCATCATCAGTTATGCTGTGTTTGATATTCTGATGAGATTATGTTAATTTCTTTTGTGTTTTCAGTAAGAAATGTTATTTTAAGTGAGAATTATTTAATATGTTCTATTAATCTGATAAGAAATTAAACATTCCTTACAGGTCGAATGGAAATTTGTGAGGCTTTGGCTGCTTGGACAAACAAAGAAGATCATACCAGGAGGGTATGAAGGATTAAGTGGCGAAGTAAACGATCTTCTGAAAAATCTCAAACACCCCCAAGCTGGCAGGGTGAGGTACTCATGCATGGGAGATTTTATGAGGCTTGATAACACTGCATCAAGGACTGGAAACATGCTGGGGTACGTTGTGAGCCATCAAGTCATCTCTGACCCCATGATCGATCCAACTGCTCTTTACTTCAAGATCGGCCACCAGGTTATAAGATTCTCTAGAGAAGAGTATGCCCTGGTAAGCGGGTTGAGATTTGGTCCAACAGACTTCAACCCTTACATGACCCACGACATCCCCCCCGATTCGACCTTCTCATGTCTGTTCGGTGAAAATCCGAACATAAGGTTATTGGATATTCGAAATGCTTGCACATCCAAGACTTTCAAGGTCAATGGGGAGCTTGTGAAGGCAACGCCAGACGACACAGTGAAGCTTTGTAAACTGCTGTTATGCTTGGGGTTTGTTCTGGGAGTCGATGGATGCAAGAAAAAGATACCAACATGGATGTGGGTGCTGCTGGAGAGAGAAGAGGAGTGGGAAAACTTCCCTTGGGGAAGCATTTCTTACCAGGTTTTGCTTGAAACAATCAAGGGGATCACCAACAAACCAAAGAAAGAGGGGACGTTGAACATTACCTTCAAAGGCAACACTGTTGCTTTCTCTGTAAGAATTTACTACTCATTGCATTTTCCTTATAAAATTATTGCCATAACTCTTTTATTGATTGGTCAAATGTTATGTTTAATGTATGTAGGCTTGGATATTCGAAGCCATACCTGCGTTCGGGGAGGTGATTGGATTGAAAAAGGATGAACGGCAAATCCCGAGGTTCATGCAGTATTCTTATTTGACCAACAAGGGATGGTTTTGATAAGCAGATTAAGAAAGTTAGTATTTATATGTTTTCTTACTGTTAGTATAAAATGTCCTTGTTTGTTATGATCTTCCCCTTGTTTCTTACTAGTTTACTTAACCTATTAGAATTTATATGTTTTCTTTTATTTAAAAAAAAAAACATATGGGCAATTAGAATTTATATGTTTTCTTACAACACTCATTATTTTTGTCTGAAAGAAAATATTTATGTATATGTTTTCTAACTAATTTATATGTTTTCTTACAAGCCTCTCTAGAATATAAATGTTTTCTTACAAGCCTCTTAAGAAAAAACTTATTTGATACTGTTTGTGCTAATTAGAAATTGTTGGGTGATTACATTATTTTGTACTTACTAATTTCATTAACTTCAATAAGCAAAAGTTGCAATTTGTGTTTTGCAAGAAACTAATATTTGCCTAGTTTGTTTTACTAAAATTCTGATTATTTGTCTTGTAAGAATGTTGTAAGAATGCAGGCTGTGTTTTGCTTTGGGCTTGACTTATCAAGTAAGAAACTTTAAATTTCTTACTGGACTTTATTTTTTCTAACTTGACATAGAGGGTGGTGCGGATCCTGAAGCCGCATAGTGATGAGAAGGTTCAACCCTTCTGGAAATCATTAGAGTCTGATCCAGCGCCGCATCCATTTGCTTTCAAATACGACCCAACAGATTCCATGAAAAAGAAGGGGAAGGTGGAAGAGGAAGGGGATGAAGAAAATATTCACATGACAGAAACAACTGGAACAATCTCAACGGCCCTGATCGATGCAGCTGCTGATGCTGCAGTTACCAAAAGCCAAGGCGCGATGAAAGCCATGCTGGAGGAATACCAGCATACTTCGATCAAGCCCATGTTGGCTGAGTGGCACAAAGCTCTGGTAGAAGATGTGGCTGAGAAGGTAGCAAGAGTTCTGCTAGAGAAAGCGACAACGGACAACACTTACAGTTGCGTCGGCAACCTAAATGCCACGCTTGACACTGTTGATCATCTAGCAGACACTCGGAATACCGTGCCATCTACGCCCTTTGAGCAAGCTATAACAGATAATGTGGTGGTTAGTACTCCAGCAACAACGAAAGTTGTTGCCGTCGAGGAAAGCACCAAAATTCCAGCGGGCACATTGGACTCCCCCGGTACTTCTATCTTCTCCTTGGGTGTGAATTTTGATTCATCGTAAGTAGAAGAAATGGTGCCGTTGAGTGAGAATTCCACCCTTCTAGCAGCAGCAGCACCACCACCACCACCACATCCAGCATCAACAAAGGTAGCAACACATCCAGCAACATCAGGGCCAGCAGGGCAAGCAGCAACAACGCAAGGAGCACCAACAGCAGCGGCAACGACAACACCAGTAGCGACAACAACAATGGCAGCAACAATAGCAGCACCAACAACAGAAGCAACGGCACCAACAGCAACAACCACGACAGCGCCACCAACAGCACCACACACTGAACCTGAAGCCAAGTTTGCAACCCCGACGGATAGGGGTCAGGTATAAAAAATTTGAAATTCTTTTCATCGGTTTCATCGGTTGGAAAACTCTGAATTTACATTTCCTTTTTTTTTTTGTTTTTTTTTTTTTGTTTTTTTTGTTTTTTTGTTTTTTTTGTATAGTTTGTTGAATTTGGACCAAGTATTTCATTGTTTTCTTGAATTGTAATGTTTTCCATTGAACAATATTTGTAATGTTGATGTTGCTTGTTTAAAAATCCGATGATCGAACGGTTAGAACGATACTACTTCGTACCTTGTCATAAAAAAGGTAAAACTTTTTTACAGCTCCAATGTAAAAAAGTTTTACCTTTAAACCCCATCGTTTCAGTTGTGGTGCGCTAATGGTGCGAAGTATGACTTCTAACCGTTCACACCGGTGATGGGTAACATAAACATTACATAAAAAGCTCTAATCTAAATTTATAGCTTACAACTTCAAAATATATGAACATCCTTTATAACCAAAACATTCGTTATAGGTAAAACTTATGAGTTTAGAACCATAATCGCTGATGGATAGAGATTGCTGAAATATGTTAGAAATTAATTACTGAAATCTTACACAGCTTGTTACCCATTTATAAATTCTTACGTGTGTCCAAAATTTGAATGTATTATGTTCCAAAAAGGGCATCGAAGATTATGATGGTGGCTTCTTAGACAGTCAAATCGATCGTGTGTTTGATAGCTTTCCAATCCTGACATCTATTGGAACTTTGAATGATGTCCAAAGAGCACCGCCTAACGTACGACCGTTAAGGTTGATTTTTTGTTCAAGGGCAGTTCGAAGACCCTTCTTGAGAGAGGACAAGCGACCAAAACTGGATGAATTCAAGTTGTTCATGCAAAGAGGGAAAGCAACGTAAGTATTGAAAAAAAATAAGCTTATGAAGGCTCACACAGCTCACACGTACACATCACAAAAACATTATTTAAATACTTACATTTTTTGTTAAACAGTCATAATGTAGGCTTGCAAGAGGACGTGGGAAAAGAATTCTTCCGGGCTATTAAAAAGGAAAAGAAACATCTAATGGAGGAGCATGTTAATTCTTACCTCGGGGTGCTGACATCAAATCCTAATCTAGCTGGTTTCACCCATCTAGACCGCAATGTAGGGATTACCTGTTGTTTTTTCATGGTAAGTACATATGAATCATGTTAAGTTGATGAATAATACAATTATATATTAGTGCTTTTCTAACTTCGTAGTAGTTGTTTTCTATTATGATTGTTTTAGTGAGAGTTAGACAGGATATTTGAGGAAATGCACAGGGAGGATAAGATGGCAGCTGGGGGTTTTAATTATGATAATTTTGACCCAAGCGTAGAAGAGGTCGTACCAGCAGAAGACATGGAAAAGCTGGTTGCTTTTGTGAATGAGATTTATCCACCATGGGGGGAGCACATCAAAGATTGGACAGAATTTGAAAAGGTAAGTAGGTTAGAATGTATTCAATTCTCACTACAGATATCTCATCATTCATGAGAAATTGAAGAAATTCCTCCTTATACAATGCTAGATTGTGGCTGTCTACAACTTTGATGAGGATTGGGCAACGGTGGAAATAAACATCTCCAATCAACAGTTGGTAATCCATGATCCTAGATCATCAGATTTCAAAGATGGTGACGTCCGACATAGGCTGAATACGTTCTTACCCATGGCACGCCTAGTGCCACAACTGATGAAGGAGATTGAATGTTTCCAGAAACGTCATATAAGAATCCCTCAGTACAGCCAGTGGGAAATTACAATTGCTCCTCCGACTGGTAAGAAATTTTGATTTCGTAAATATAATTCTTACTTACATAAATGAAATTTTTATCAACTTGCCGAATACAGAAAGTGAAGCATGGCGGGTTAAGAAGAACAAGACGGATTTTGCCTTGTACTGCATAAGGTACGCTGAAAAAATGGTAGCAAGAGGGGCAGAATCACCTCACACCCTCCGGAACAATGAAGAATTGAAGGCCTACCGTGATCACATTGCACGATCCATCTTCTACAACAGCACAAAACCCATATCAATCCAGGAGTTGGTGGATGAAATGAGTATTAACGCATCCCATCTGTAAGAAGGAAAAAACTCTTTTAATCAATGTTTTGGTATATTATTTTTTTTTTTTTTGGAAAACAAACATTCACGCGTCCCGTATAAAAAATTTGACGCATGTGAAGTTTTTGTAAAGCTCGTAAGTTATTTTAATGTATGTGCAGCAGAAGCGGTAAATATTTTGTAAATCTTTTGTAAAACAATGATTATCCAATGCACATATGTAACTATTGTTGGTCCCGGTTTGTTAATGGGAAAATAAGTAGAGGGGGGGAGGGGGGGGGGGGGGGGGGGGGGGGGGGGGGGAATACGTATTTTGAAGTTTTTCAACTTCAAATCCCTTAACTCAGAGTAACAAGTAAAGAGCTCGCTTGAAACTTAAGACCTAGCTGAAGCTAGATCTACAGTACGTAGCTAGCCTGCTTAACCGAAGTGAGTACTTGATCAAGAGGGAGTCTTTACTCGTGTATGCGGAATTTTGGTGAGCTAAATCTTTTCCTAAGTAATTAGAATATCCAGATTAAGTTGTTTAGATGCACGTGCAATGTATAAACAAAGTAAAGAGTTTAGGGTTAGAGAGATACGACACAGAGGTTTATAGTGGTTCGGAGATAACGCTCCTACGTCCACTTTGTTGCACGACGGCAACTGTTCTCTTCACTCAAGAACTTGAAGGTTACGGGTCCTTCAAAAACCTGGTCGAGATCGGGCTTCACTTGCCTGGATCAAACGACTGACGTAGTGATTGCGGGTTCACTACACAAACCTAACTACGACTGTAAGCTTCACTCGCTTCAGTCGAACAGACAGGGAGATTACGGGCTCTCCTTACAGCCTAGCTTCGATCGAGCTTTACACAAACGATGTAGGTGCAAGCTTGGATCTAAACTCTATGATCGAGGCTTCTCCAATCGATGAAAGAAGAGCCTTGGATCGAGACAACCTAACGACAACACTCAAAAACCTAACAGACAGAGTTTAGGGTTTTTGGTTGGCGAAACACACTATGAAGAGCTCTTTACAATAAGTGCAAAGATGGCTAGAGCTCTTCTTCTAAGCTTGGATATGGAATGGGCTTAGACTCTAAGTGTGAAGGTTGTGAAGACGAGTTCCGATGAACTAGAAACTCGGAGAACACTGGAAAAACAAAGACTCGAAGATTGCTATGAAAGCTTGGGAGTGTTTGTTTGCTGTATGTGCTCGAATGCTCAAGTAGTGTTCTACTTCTTCACGTTGTGATCCTTCACTATTTATAGGCGGAGGGTTGGCTGAGATCCGTTGCTTGGTTGGTGGCCTTGTCCCTCCTCCTCTCGACAGTACTTGCACAGGCTGGCTACTTTTCAGATGCGCAGTTTTGGATTTTTGCCGGAAATGGCTAAGTTCCAATTTCAACAGTAACTGGAGCGACCCAGTACTGTTACGGCGCCTTGTCGGCCTGGCAGTCAACTCCTCTGTTCCTCTCTTGAGTCGACACGTGGAGATCTCGTAATAAATGCGAAGATCTCCAGTTGACTGGAGTTCAAATTCGGAGCGGGAATTTGTGCTGTCGCTTTCTGGTAGGTAGTGGCTCGCTTCGCTTTGTAGCGTCCGCTTTAGTTGAGTCACTTCATAGTCAGTCTGTAGTGAGCCACTTCGGGAAATAAAGTTCCCTAGTGACTGCTTTGGAAATTCCTGACTAGAGTTGACTAGCTTTGACTTTACACTGTAGCGCTCGCTTCGCTTCGCTTTGGCAGACTTGCTTCGAGTACTGTAGCGATCGCTTCGCAGCACTGTTCTTCGGCATGCTTCACTTCAGTTTGCTTGGCTTGCTTCGCTTTGAAAAACACACTCAAGCGAGTGGTCTTCACTTGAACTTTTGTAGCCTAATCTAAGCAAAATAAAAGAGCCATCCTAACAGAGTAGGCTTAGAAAAATTCTAACCTATTAACTACATCAAAATGGGTCGCTTGGGAATAGGACACTTGGGGTTTTGGGATCTAATCAAAACAAATGACTTCATTTATCAAATGTCCCATGAAGTTCCCCCTTAACAAATTAGTCCTTAACAATTCCCAACAATTTCCCCCTTTTTGATGATGCCAAAACCCATACGACTTAGATAAAAATAAATCTAGTCTATCTAACCGTGAAGGGAACTCCAAGCGACTGCTTCCTTTGCAGTTTCGTTTGTAATTTTCTTTTAAGTTCCTTTCCCCCTTTTTTTTTCCGGTTAAATTAATGAGTTTGTAGCAAAAATGTAAAGTCATTCACAAAGCGAGTAAGTGACACAGAGGAGACAGAAATTGAAATGAGATAGATGAACAAGCAGTTCACAAAAAGAGATATGTTAAGAAGCTTGAAACTCAAAGGTTTCCTGCAGCTTCATCCTCCTTCTCCTTCTCCTTTCCTTCTTCCTCCTCCTTCATCTCTTCTTCAGCAGCAGTGTCCACATAAGCTGATAAAACTTTTGATTCCATAGAGTCAACTGTGTGGATACTAGGTCTTCTCCATGCACTCTCCAGCTTGAAAGCTTCAGTCACTTCATCATCTATGACTCCTCTATCTGGAATGTCCGTTCCTGGATGATAAGGCATGGGGAATTGTTTTATAGCAGGAACCTTGACTACCAGAGGCTTGGGCTGAGCCAGTTCAGCTGTGGTGAAAATCTTCCTTCGCAACTTCTCATCGTACGCGCAGAGAAAATTGCTGAGAGCACTCATCCGAGAGCAACGATCGTGAAGTGGCACTACCTCCCAAAAGTAGTATGCTTTGATGAATAGGTTCTTGTAGTCAAGCCACAGATCGCGCAGATCTCTCGGGATGAATTCTTCAATTTCTCTGGCGTCCGGATGTTCATTCCTCTGCTTGGCCAATTCCTCCTCTGACCTGCTTGACAGTTGAGCCATAGTCTATTTTAATTTTGCTCCCGACTCGCTGTTCCACGATGGACGCTTCTCATTGAGTCGTTTGCGAATGTAATCTTGCTCCTCCTTGAGAGGATATCGACCAGACTCAACCATTTCCTTTGTAGTCACGTCGCATGCATCAAATATGGCTTGAGCTTCACATGCTTCGGACTCATCTGGAATGAAGGGAATAAAGGCACTGCGCACTAGTGAAGACTGGATCAGTATCACTTCACTAAAGTGCTCCTCGATCCGTGCGTCAATTACTTGGAGTCGCCTTTCATTACTCCTCTTCTTCCTCTCGCTTTTGCTCCTTCCCTCTTCTCTTTCTTTCCTCTTTCTCTCCTCTTTCTCCGCCCTTGAAGCCACTGCTTGCTTGACCTTTTGGCGCTTGGCAGCGGGGTCATCTCCTTTTGTCTCCGGAGCAGTTCGCTTCACTGGCAGCTTAGGTAATGGGGGAGGCGGCATATCCTTTTTCGTAGCGGTAGCCGAAGTGAGTGCGCTATGGCACAGACGCTTGAACCACCTCAATTTCAAAGCTATCAATCGCTTAGCTCGAAAAGGTTTGGTGCAAGGCATACCGAATGAAGTCTTCATCAAAGACCATCCATGCTCACCATGCCAACGAGGGAAGCAGACGAAGAAGCACTTCGCCAGTCTCGAAGAAGCCTCATCAAAGCGAGTGCTCGAACTGCTTCACATGGATCTGTTTGGTCCAGTTACTCCAGTTAGCGTAAATGGAAGGAAGTACACTCTAGTTGTAGTTGACGAAGCTGGCTCGGCGGTTGAAGCGGGCGCTTTGGGTGTAGCGGCCGCTTGGGAACTGGATGAAGCACCTGCAGCAATAGAATTTTTGGTTAGTTTAAACAGCTGCTCCATCTCCCACGCCAAGGCAGCATCCTTCTCCACCTGCACCCTCTTTTCCTCCTTCGTTATTACAGTCACTGGAGGATGCCGTGCGATAGAAGCACTTAGCACTTTCTCTTGAAGCGGCCTGCTAGGCTCTTCGGGCTTTTTCATTAACTCCTCCTCCGTGAGTTTTGTTTTGCCCTTAACTTCGCCAAGAGCCCTCGCTTCATCTACCACCTCAGTAACACCTCCATCACTACTGCCTCCCTGCAGCATTCTCTCCACTCCAACTCTACTTCCCCCTAAACTTCCAACTCCTCCTCCCTGAAGTTGTCCTTCCCCTCCTAGCTTCACTTGTCCTTCCCTCATTTGTCCTTCCCCCTTTTTGGCATCATCACTGCCAGGGGTTAGGATGATAGACTTTCCAGAAAAGGATTGTTGAAGAGAGTTGACTGTATTGAAGATAGCTTGAAGCATCTGCTGGGTTTTATCCATGGAGGGCGCCACTAGTTCAGCAGTCTTGATGCTTATTTCTTCAAGCAGATATTCGCACTGCCTCTCTCTCTCAACAACTGACGCCATCATACTCTCTAATGGCTCTACCTCTCTGAAGCGAGCCTCCAGCTCCGCTTCTACGGCTTTGGTGATTTTCATTGTTTCTTCTTGAAGTGTGAGTTCCAAGTGTTCCTTGGAAGCTTCAAGTTCTGCCTTCATCACGGCAAGTCTCCTCTCCCTCCGATTGAGAGAGTTGTGAAATTCGGCATCTGCAGTGATCCTTACAGTGAGAGTTTCTTTTAGTCTTTTGACTTTCTGCAGTAGAGTGGATAATTCAGCGTTTTTCAAGTCTAGTGCCTGCGCACCTCTCCTTAGACTCTCAAGTTCTCTCTTGTCAATGGCACTGTCTTCTTTGACTTCCTTCAACTCAGTTCGAAGTGAGTCAAGAGCCTTTTTGGTATTGAGGAGCTCGCTTCCCTTCATCACCAACTCTCCTTCACTATTCTCCACCTTCTCCTTCAGCTCCTTCACTTCCTTCTCTAACACCTTCTTCTCTTTGACTAGAGCGATTAATTTGGCATTAACCTCCCTCAAGCGGCTTCTTTCTGCCTCAAGCAAGCCCTTGAGTTCGGTGATGGTTTTGGTGTTGTCATCCACTAGCTTCACCTGCGCCTCCAGCGCCTTCTCTTTCTCCTCTAGAAGCCTCTCCTTCTCCTCCACCTTTCCCTCCAATTCCTTCTTCTTCTTGTCAAAGTCTTCTCTAAGACTAATGACCTCCCCCGCCTTCCTCTCCATCTCTTCACTCATCTTTGTAATCTCGCTTTGGAGACTAGCAATCTCAGCATCTTTCAACTCCACCTCCTCCCTATGCTCTCTGATCAGCTTCCTTTCATGGGAGGAGAGCACTCGCTTCGGAACTGTGGCGAGTGGATATGATTCTTTCACCTTAGCATCCAGCTTCTCCCAGAAGCTGGTCCCTTCAAGGAAGGCATGGAAGCCATTTTCGCCAATGAAGTTGAGTATCTTGGCTTCCATTTGAATCAGTTCCTCCTCTGTGAAGGCTTTGAGGAGCCTGAAGATTTTGTAGTACTCCGTTCCTCGGTACGTGATGTACGTCAGAAAGTCGACTACATTGGTGTAGAACACGTCGCTCCATGCAACGTTCGCGGAGCGGAGATTGTAGCGGAGATTGATTGTTTCTGCGGCTTGCTCTCTATCTAGGGCATAGCGTTCGAGAGCCCGCTTGTGTACGGTGAGGGCAGGGGTTATGAATTGAGGAATGATGGGAAGTTCTCCTACAGTTTGGGCGGTATCGGCTGTAGCTGCCGATGTCGAGGGGGATTGGATAGATGATGAGGTTTCTTGGGTTTCTGAAATTTGAATGGTTTCGGTGGGTGGTGGTTGTATCGGCTGGGATTGAAGTGGGGTGAATGAAGTGTAGGCAACAGCTTCATCTATGCTGAGGAATGGGACAGTGGGAATGTGAAAAGAAGATGCTGACTCTTCTTCATGGGGAGAGAGGGGTTTTGTCTGTGTGAGAGGTTGTTGGGTTGATGAAGCTTGGGGTTCTGGTATCTGGGTGATTTGGAGTTGTGGGGATTGGGCTTTGGTTGGTGAAGGCTTGGATTGGGTCACTTCGATGTCCTCAAGCGGCTTCTCCACCGCCTCACTTTCTTGGACAAGAGAAGTGACTCGCTTCATCTTTTTGCTTCGCTTGGATTTGGCTCGCTTCACGGGTGAAGCGACCTGCCTCGCTTGGCCTTCTTCAGCTTGCCTTTCGGCAACTGGTCTTGCAATGGGCACTTCAACTTCCAGAAGTCCCAGATCCATTAGAGTCTTGGTTTTCCTCCACGAATCGTAGAAGATTGTCTGCTTGTAGTATATGGTCGTGTCGGAATCCGGCCATATTTTCTCTGGAAACTTCATCTCCAGTGCGACAGACAGTCTTGAAAAGAATTTCAATTTTCCTTTGCGAAGAATCTTATTCGCAGTTCCTGGAACGAACGCGAAATCTTCAGCAGCCTCGTAGATTTGCTTGAGGAACCACCCGTGCCAGTTAAACTTCGTTCCTGCGAGACTGTCGACGATCATGGCGGTGCCGATCAGTTTCGTCTCCGACAGTGTATCGAGGGATCCGACATAGCATGCGATGCTCTTCGTAAAGAGTTCGCAGATGAGATTGAAAGGGTTCTTCAAACTTTTGCGAATGTTGGCTTCCTTGAAATTCGGATCTGCTCCGGCGGCTGCAAATCGACCATACTGCACCCCGGCCGAAAGACCCAAATCTAACAGTGAGTCTCCTCCTTCTCTCGGCAGATCGAACACACTGATTAAATCGTTCAAGTCCACCTCCACTGGCTTCTTGGACTTAGGATCTGTAAATGATGAAGTATTTTGTTCCTTCTTCAAGTTCAGTAGGATTTCTGCCACTGCTTTCGCCAGAATCTTCGTCGGCATCAACGTTATAAACTTCCATAGACCGGCCGTGGTCACGGCCCTACGGAAGAAACCATGTCTTTCGATGACGATAGGGTCGAGATGGGGCTCAACGTTTATGTGCTCGCCAACATTTGTCATGAACTGCTCCATCGTCTCTGTATTCTTTTTCTTGCCCATGGTGGATTTTGAAAGAGTTTGACTAAGGTTTTAATCAATGAAAATCAAGGGTTGAGACTCGTGAGTTGCAGAATAATTGCAGATCTAAGCACGAGAATGGCAATTTTAGAAGGCTGTGAAAGGTTCTGTAGTTCTGCCTCGTCCCATATTTATAGAGTTAGGTTATGGCTGACGTGGCAGGGGTAGGACGGTAATAACGCCGAAAATCCTGTAGGTAGGCGGCGGACGTGCGGTGATGGATCTGACGTGTCCGGCGTCATCACAGTAAAAGTGAACCGCCACTTGCTCGACGTCGCCACGTGGCCTTCTATGGTTGGCTTGTCGTATACGGCGTTAATCGAACGGCTCCAGATTGGGGGCTGTTGAGATTCGACGGCTGGATCTTCTCCGCCTTTTCCCGCTTCAAATTCAAACGTGTGAACACGCGCCCGTTATTTTCGTCGTTCCTGTACCTGCATTAAATGCACAGCAGAAAGTAAAATTGCACTCGAGTGCAGACAGCTCATACTCGCTTCGTGCCCGCTCGCTTCGAGTTGGGCCGCTTGGCCTTGACTCACTTGAGAGGCACTCGCTTGAGTGACTGTTCCGCACTCGCTTGCGATGGCTAGCTTTGAGTGATGAAGCACTCGCTTGGCCATCTGAAGCGACTGGAATAAGAAATTGAATTTCTTTGCTTAATTTAAAATGTTTCTGACTTACATACTTCGAGGATAAACAAGAATGTTTTCCTCTTTGTATTTGTGTCAGATTCACTTCATATTTTCCATGTAGTGAGTGAAGGTTTCTAGCACGCTTCAGCTCACTTTGTGTACTTAAAATTGAAACGCTTACCAGTCAATCTCACTTCGTAGGAGATTGATACCACAAATTGAAGTCTTCATGTTGAATTGGATACCACTTGTTGAATGCTACACGTTGAATTAGATCTTCATGACATTCATCTTCATGGCATTCATCTTCATGGCATTCATCTTCCTCTACGAATTAGAGAGTCCTCCATCGAAGTGAATGAGGGAGAAAATGAATAAAGTACACAAGCTTACTACAACCCGAAGGGAGCATCACGTAAGTGTACTTATTCACGACGAATGGGGGATGAGTACAAGTCCTTATCTCAGAGCAGAAATGGACAGGATGACAATGAGAATTCTCTGACAAGACAATCTCGTATTTTACGCAGAAGCATGTCACCAGCCCTGCAACCTTTTGTATAAAAAGGTAAACCTTCAAGCTTTCCTACATACTAGAGAATGAATCTGCAGTCGACTCGCTTTGACCCAAGCTAGGGCAAATTGAAGCGATGCAGAATTCAAGATAGCAGCATTCTTAGCTCGCTTTGGAAGTAGCTTGCTCCGAGAGAAGCATTAGTTCCCCCTTAACCATATACTTAACAATTCCAATAAGTTGGTAGGGAACTTCTTCCAATTCTCCACCTTTCTCCACCTTACTTCATTTTCTTCAAGCGAGTGAGATTTGAAGTGGCTCGCTTGAGTTGGTGAAGATCTGAAGCGAGTGACGCACAAGAGAACATGTGAACACTCCTTCTTGCATCCTGGAACTAGCATTGTTCACTAGGGTCTAATAACCCTAATTCCATGCATAGCTGATTGAATCAAGACTCAGCTAGAGGCTTGGTGAGGATATCTGCTCGTTGGAGATCGGTATGAATTTTCTCGAGCTTGATATCCTTCTTCTCGACATGATCACGAATGAAATGATGTCGAATTTCCACATGCTTGCATCTGGTGTGAAGCACTGGATTCTGCGAGATACATATGGCACTGTTGTTGTCGCAGAAGATCGGAATTTCATTCGCTTCAACTTTGTAGTCCTTCAATTGTTGACGAAGCCATAGGATTTGAGAACAGCAGCTTCCAGCGGCCATGTACTCAGCTTCAGTTGTTGAAGTGGCTACGCTTGTTTGCTTCTTTGAGAACCACGAGATTAGCTTGCTTCCCAAGAACTGACATGTGCCCGAAGTTGACTTCCTGTCGACTCGGCAACCTCCATAGTCAGCATCGGAATATCCAGTGAGCTCCAAATTGTCCTCCGCTGGATACCACAGACCCATGTTGACAGTGCCCTTCAAATATCGAAGAATTCTTTTGGCAGCTTCAAGATGGCTGTGCTTGGGGTTGCTTTGGAAGCGAGCGCAGACTCCGACTGCAAAAGCAATATCTGGCCTACTTGCAGTGAGATAGAGTAGTGACCCAATTAGGGCACGATAATCTGTAGGATCTACAGATTTTCCTCCTTCGTCTGGCTCCATCTTCCAGTTGGTGTTCATAGGAATCTTCACAGCTTTAGCATGTTGAACACCAAACTTGGCAAGCATATCTCTAGTATACTTTGCTTGGCTGATGAAAATTCCATTATCCTGCTGCTTCACTTGAAGACCTAGAAAGCAGCTCATCAAGCCAATCATCGACATCTCATACTTGGTCTTCATCAGCTCTCCAAACTTCTCGCTAAGCGACTGGTTTGGTGACCCAAATATGATGTCGTCCACGTAGATCTGGACCCAAAGCATATCTTCTCCATGGTTGATGGTGAAGAGAGTCCGATCTATCTTTCCCTTTTGGAATCCATTATCCACTAGGAATTGAGAGAGTGTATCATACCAAGCTCTGGGAGCTTGCTTCAGCCCATATAGAGCTTTCTTCAAGAGATACACTTTATCTCCCTGCTCGGAACCCGGTGGCTGCTCCACATACACTTCTTCCTTGAGTTCACCGTTGAGAAATGCGCTCTTCACATCCATTTGATAGACCTTGAACTTCTTGGCTGCTGCATAGGCTAGAAACAATCTGATTGCTTCAAGCCGTGCCACTGGAGCGAAGGTCTCGTCAAAGTCGATTCCTTCTTCTTGGCAGTAGCCTTTGGCAACGAGTCGCGCCTTGTTCCTCACAACGTTGTGGTCCTCGTCCGTCTTATTTTTGAACACCCACTTGGTGCCAATAACGTGCTGGAATTTGGGACGATCCACGAGGTACCATACGTCGTTCCTGGTGAACTGGTTCAGCTCCTCTTGCATGGCGATCACCCAGTTAGAGTCGGCTAGGGCTTCCTCCACGCTTGATGGCTCAATGTTTGAGAGAAAGCAACTGAACATGGCACTTTCTCCAAACACTTGACTTCTGGTCACTACACCCTTGGATGGATCTCCAATGATTTGGCTAGGTGAGTGATCTTTGAGCCACGCTCGCTTTGATCCGCCAGCTTCATCTTTATCTTCTTCCTTGTCGCTCGCTTCACCATCTGAAGCGACTGGATTGGGTGCTTGACCTGCACTAGCTTCAGGAATCTTGGGGGCAGCTTCGACTTCTCCTTTGGGATCCTGCTCGCTTGATTCCTTGATCTCATCATCTTTATCAAGCACATCCCAAGTGAGTTGATTTGAGGGTTCCTTGCTTTGATCCTTTTCATTCGCTTGAGCCTGTTCCTACGGAAGACTTAAAGAAGATTCATCAAATACGACATGGGGTGATTCCTCCACAATTAGGGTTTTACAGTTGAACACTCTGTAGGCTTTGCTAGACGTAGAGTATCCTAAGAATACTCCTTCATCTGCTTTGCTTTCAAAAGCTTTCAACTGTGACTTCCCATTGTTGTGAATGAAGACCCTACAACCAAAAATATGGAAATAAGATATGTTAGGAATTCTCCCTGTCCATATTTCATATGGAGTTTTGTCGTGCCGTTTGCAGAGAAGCGTTTTTTCTGCGTGTAGAATGCTGTATTGGCAGCTTCAGCCCAATACTTCATTGGAAGTTTTGAATCTGCAATCATGGTACGAACGGCTTCTTTGATGATTCGATTTCTTCTTTCAGCAACTCCATTCTGTTGAGGAGTGCGTGCTGAAGAAGTTTGATGTGCTATGCCATGCTCCGTGCAGTACGCTTCAATTGTAGAGTTCAAGAACTCTGTGCCTCTGTCGGAGCGAATGGTCACGATAGCTTGATTCTTTTCCACCGCCAATCGCTTGAGTAGTTGTGGCAGTTTGGTCAGTGTCTCCTTCTTGCTGG
Source organism: Thymus mandschuricus (assembly GCA_029379335.1). NCBI lineage: Eukaryota > Viridiplantae > Streptophyta > Magnoliopsida > Lamiales > Lamiaceae > Thymus > Thymus mandschuricus. The sequence goes on from CM057074.1 coordinate 4,237,399, forward strand.
AAAGAAATACAACCCAAGTGTAGCGAGAGAAGTCGTCAACTACAACTAGAGTGTACTTCCTTCCATTTACGCTAACTGGAGTAACTGGACCAAACAGATCCATGTGAAGCAGTTCGAGCACTCGCTTTGATGAGGCTTCTTCGAGACTGGCGAAGTGCTTCTTCGTCTGCTTCCCTCGTTGGCATGGTGAGCATGGATGGTCTTTGATGAAGACTTCATTCGGTATGCCTTGCACCAAACCTTTTCGAGCTAAGCGATTGATAGCTTTGAAATTGAGGTGGTTCAAGCGTCTGTGCCATAGCCATCCAATTTCTGTAGCACTCCTTGCTACTAAGCACGTTTCCTCTTTGCAACTGTCCCATTGTGCTATGTAGACGTTTCTCTGCCTGATTCCAGTGAGCACAATCTGGGACGTGAATTTGCTCTTCACAATGCACTTGTTGGAGACGAACTCCACCCTGTACCCCTTATCACAGAACTGTGAAATGGACAACAGGTTGTGCTTGAATCCTTCCACGTAGGAGACTTCTTCAATTATGAGCTTTCCAACTTTCAGTGCGCCGTATCCCCTGGTGCTTCCTCGAGAGTTGTCACCAAAGGTTACGTGTGGACCCTTCTTCTCTATGTAGTTGTGAAGTAGAGCTTTCATGCCGGTCATATGTCTTGAACATCCACTGTCCAAGTACCATACTTGTTGACCCTCACTTGGCATATGATCCACGGCGCTCACCTGCAATTAGACAGATTTTGGTACCCAAATCAGTTTGGGTCCTTGCAAGTTAGTTCCCTTAGGTACCCACACTTGCTTCACTCTCTTTTGAGATGAAGCTTGTGTCTTGGGCTTCTCGACCTTAGAAAACTGTGACTTCTGCCTAGAAGCAGCTTCACACGTGCAACAGTGTGTGCAAGAGGGGTAGCGGTTCACTTCAGTCCTACCTATGCTCTTCCCACTTTGCTTATATCCTGAAGCGACTCGCTTCGGATTAGCTCTGGGTTTAGAGACTGACTTAGGGTTTCTAGTCTGTCGAAGCGGTCCACTTGGTTTACTCGTAGCGGTCCAATTAGGGTGTTGAACCCGACTCGCTTGAGTAACCTTGGAAGTTTGAAGCGGCCTCTTGGGTGCTTCAAGTTCTTCCCCCTCAACGTTAGTCCGGTTGGACCATCTCCAGTCCGGATAACGTGACACATTGACATTACTCCTCTTTTTAGGAGGTAGATCCTTTGTCTCTCGTGTCTTGGCTTGAGACTTAGAAGCTTCAACAGTTTTCCCTTTACCCTTGGATTGGTAAGACTTAGCATGTTGAGTGCTAGGGACTGTTGAACTTTGCTTGCCCTTAGGATATGCCCTTAAAGATATAAACATCTTCATTGGCTTCCTTTTAGGGTTCTCAGCCACTTTGCCTTTATCCTTGTTGGTGGTCGCTTTGGATGCAGTGGGCAATTCCAAAGTGACTGATGGTGTAGTGTGTGATGCACCAACAAAGACAGTCGGCTTGGGAGGTCCACCCTCATATCCAAGGCCAGCTTTCCTACCAAAAGGCAGAAGCGAGCCCTCTAGTGCCTGCCTAGCATATGATGCTTTGTTCAGGTTGGCAACTAGAGTGGACTGGGTTTCATACCTTCCCTCCAAGCTTTGATGTCTAGCAAAGAGATCCTCGAACTTACTAGTCATAGCCCTTAAATTAAGTTTGACTTCGTCAAGCTCACGGGCTAGCTTTCGGTTCTCCTTCTCGCTTTGAGACAGAGCTTGTTTTACCACTTCGTGGTCGCTTGATAATTTTTGGTGCTTGTCAAACAACTCACTCCATGTAGAGGATTGTTCTTCCTCATTGACAGTGTGTGCTAGTGTAATTGAAGTGATTAAAGGATAGAAGAATACCTCTCCTGTTTCTTCGTCGGTGAGCTCCATAAATCCAAGATCCTCACCATCACTGGAATTTGGATCGGTGAATGCATCTGAGTCGCTTGGTGGATCTTCAGTTGTAGCGACCGGCACTTCACTCGCTACGAGCGCTCGCCTTGGAGCATCCCTCTTGGCCTTCAATTCTTCGCGCTCTTTGGCACTTAGCTTTGGGCAATCGGATTTGTAGTGGCCCATCTTGTGGCAGTGATAACACTCCACTTCCATCATGTTGCGCGGGATCGTCTTGGTCGTCTCTTCTCTCTTTCCTTTTCCTTCTCGAGCATCAGTGCTCTTCCCTTTGTACTGCTTGTAGAATCTTTTGTACTTGCCCACTCGAGAGTTCATCTTGTTGAAGTTCTTGGATAAGAACGCAATGTGTTCTTCCAATTCTTCCCTCGTCATCTTGGCTAGCGACTGCTCGCTTGGCCCTTCGGCAGCTTTGAATGCTACTCCTTTTGACGTAGTGGGCGCTTCATCTTCGTCGTTGAGGCTCATTCGATTCAGATCAAACTCGTGAGCTTTGAGCTCGGAGAATAGCACTTCTGGCGTGAGCTTCGTTAGATCCTTGGTAGCTAGATATAGCTCCTTCATAGTCTGCCACTTCCTTGTGAGAGCACGGACTATTTTCAGGTTTACATCCTTGTCTGTGAGTTCCTTCCCAAGCGAGTTGAGAGTTGCAGTAATGTTGGTAACTCTCAGCTCGAAGGCGTCGATGGACTCTCCTGACTTCATCACCAGATTTTCAAACTCCCGCATCTGAACGGCGAGCTTGTTTTCCTTGATTTTGTCTGTGCCTTGAGAAATGAGGGCTAGGGTTTCCCACATTTCCTTTGCCGTTGCACATTTCCTTATCCGTGGTAGATAGGCGTCCGACACGGTGCTCTGCATCGTGTGGCATGCAATCTTGTCGAGGTTGGCAACTTTGAAGTCATTTGGAGTATACTCATCCTTATCCTTCTCCACGTACTGTTGTCGGACGTGGGCTGGACGACCTTCAGCGGCTGGAACATCCACAGATATGGCTTTCTTAATTTCGATTGGTCCGTCCTCAATGACTTCCCACATCCGGTCGTGGATTGAGCATAGGAAGCTCTCGACTCGGAAACTCCATATCTCGTATCCTTCGATCGAGAACTGTGGAAGATTTGATGCACTGTATGTAGACATAGCAAACTATCAGCAGTAAATGCAATATGCGTGGGTGAGGTTTTGATGCACTTAGGAAAATAGGATCCGGTTCAGTGAGACAACGTGAAGCGAGTGGTGGCTCGCTTCAGGTATGCAAAGTAGAGGCTCGAAAGAACCGCTGCTCTGATACCACTTGTTGGTCCCGGTTTGTTAATGGGAAAATACGTAGAGGGGGGGGGGGGGTGAATACGTATTTTGAAGTTTTTCAACTTCAAATCCCTTAACTCAGAGTAACAAGTAAAGTGCTCGCTTGAAACTTAAGACCTAGCTGAAGCTAGATCTACAGTACGTAGCTAGCCTGCTTGACCGAAGTGAGTACTTGATCAAGAGGGAGTCTTTACTCGTGTATGCGGAATTTTGGTGAGCTAAATCTTTTCCTAAGTAATTAGAATATCCAGATTAAGTTGTTTAGATGCACGTGCAATGGATAAACAAAGGAAAGAGTTTAGGGTTAGAGAGATACGACACAGAGGTTTATAGTGGTTCGGAGATAACGCTCCTACGTCCACTTTGTTGCACGACGGCAACTGTTCTCTTCACTCAAGAACTTGAAGGTTACGGGTCCTTCAAAAACCTGGTCGAGATCGGGCTTCACTTGCCTGGATCAAACGACTGACGTAGTGATTGCGGGTTCACTACACAAACCTAACTACGACTGTAAGCTTCACTCGCTTCAGTTGAACAGACAAGGAGATTACGGGCTCTCCTTACAGCCTAGCTTCGATCGAGCTTTACACAAACGATGTAGGTGCAAGCTTGGATCTAAACTCTATGATCGAGGCTTCTCCAATCGATGAAAGAAGAGCCTTGGATCGAGACAACCTAACGACAACACTCAAAAACCTAACAGACAGAGTTTAGGGTTTTTGGTTGGCAAAACACACTATGAAAAGCTCTTTACAATAAGTGCAAAGATGGCTAGAGCTCTTCTTCTAAGCTTGGATATGGAATGGGCTTAGACTCTAAGTGTGAAGGTTGTGAAGACGAGTTCCGATGAACTGGAAACTCGGAGAACACTGGAAAAACAAAGACTCGAAGATTGCTATGAAAGCTTGGGAGTGTTTGTTTGCTGTATGCGCTCGAATGCTCAAGTAGTGTTCTACTTCTTCACATTGTGATCCTTCACTATTTATAGGCGGAGGGTTGGCTGAGATCCGTTGCTTGGTTGGTGGCCTTGTCCCTCCTCCTCTCGACAGTACTTGCACAGGCTGGCTACTTTTCAGATGCGCAGTTTTGGATTTTTGCCGGAAATGGCTAAGTTCCAATTTCAACAGTAACTGGAGCGACCCAGTACTGTTACGGCGCCTTGTCGGCCTGGCAGTCAACTCCTCTGCTCCTCTCTTGAGTCGACACGTGGAGATCTCGTAATAAATGCGAAGATCTCCAGTTGACTGGAGTTCAAATTCGGAGCGGGAATTTGTGCTGTCGCTTTCTGGTAGGTAGTGGCTCGCTTCGCTTTGTAGCGTCCGCTTTAGTTGAGTCACTTCATAGTCAGTCTGTAGTGAGCCGCTTCGGGAAATAAAGTTCCCTAGTGACTGCTTTGGAAATTCCTGACTAGAGTTGACTAGCTTTGACTTTACACTGTAGCGCTCGCTTCGCTTCGCTTTGGCAGACTTGCTTCGAGTACTGTAGCGATCGCTTCGTAGCACTGTTCTTCGGCACGCTTCACTTCAGTTTGCTTGGCTTGCTTCGCTTTGAAAAACACACTCAAGCGAGTGGTCTTCACTTGAACTTTTGTAGCCTAATCTAAGCAAAATAAAAGAGCCATCCTAACAGAGTAGGCTTAGAAAAATTCTAACCTATTAACTACATCAAAATGGGTCGCTTGGGAATAGGACACTTGGGGTTTTGGGATCTAATCAAAACAAATGACTTCATTTATCAAATGTCCCATGAAGTTCCCCCTTAACAAATTAGTCCTTAACAATTCCCAACAACTATGCTATAAAATTTTCTTACATGTGTTATTCTTGCTTTATGAACAACTTACATGCACTTAGTAATTTTATGTCAGGTTAGAATATACAAAATTCAAAACAGTCATATGCCATCATAACTTAAGAAAATGGGTATTTCTAACGGGTGGACTCAAACTGTTGGAATACGAACGGATGGGTTAGAATATACTAAATTCTAATCAGTCATATGCGATCATAACGTAAGAAACATGGTATTTCTAACGGATTGATTCAACCTGTTAGAATGCCACATGATGGGTTAAAATATATTAAATTCTAACCAGTCATATGCGATCATAACGTAAGAAATTGGGTATTTCTAACGGGTGGACTGAACCTGTTAGAATGCCACATGATGGGTTAGAATATACTAAATTATAACTAGTCATATGCGATCATAACATAAGAAAATGGATATTTCTATCGGGTGGACTGAACCTGTGTTGGTCCCGGTTTGATAAGGGAAACACACGTAGAGGAGGAGGGGGGGGGGGGGGGGGGGGTGAATACGTGTGTAAAAGTTTTTCAACTTCTTTTCCTTTATCTCAGAGTTTAGCAAGGTGCAGCACTCGCTTCAAATACCAAGACCTAGCTTCAAGCTAGATCTACAGTAGAAGCTAACAACTTGATCTAAGCGAATGCATGAACAAGAGTGAGGCTGTTTTACAATGCGGAATTTGGTGAGCTAAACGTTTCCTAAGTAATTGAAAACTTCATTTTAGATTGTTTAAGATGCTTGTGCAAATGAATAATCAAAGCAGTAAACAATTGAAAGATTAGGGTTAGAGAGATACGACACAAGGGTTTATAGTGGTTCGGTGATAAAACACCTACGTCCACTTTGTTGCTCGAAGCAACTGATTCTCTTCACTCAAGAACCTTGAGGACTTGCAGGCTCCTCAAAAACCAAAGTCAAGATCGAGCTTCACTTGCTTGGATCTGACAACAGCTGGGTGATTACGGGTTCACCACAAAACCTAACTGGACTAAGCTTCACTCGCTTCAGTCCGAAACTGGGAGATTACGGGTTCTCCACACAAACCTAGTTTCGATCGAGCTTCACACAATCGAGGACTGTGCTAGCTTGGATCTAGACTCTATGATAGAGACTTCTACTATCGAAGAAAGTAGAGTCTTGGATCGTGACAACCTTTCGACAAACACAAAACCTTACAGACAAACTAGGGTTAGGGTTTTTGGTTTTCGACGAACACACTAATGAAGAACTCTTTACAATGAATGCAAAGAAGGCTAGAGTTCTTCGCTAAGCTTGGATATGGAATGGGCTTAGATCTAAAGTATGAAGGTTGCGTAGACGAGCTTCGATGAGACAGAAGCTCGGAGAACACTTTAAACAAAGACTCGAAAGTTTGCTCGAAGGCTGGGAGTATTTGTTTGCTGTATGCGCTGAATGCTCAAGTAGTGTTCTACTCTTCTCCGTCTTCTACCTCCACTATTTATAGGCGGAGGGATGGGCAAGAGCCGTTGTTGGTTGGTGGCTTTGTCCCTCCTCCTCTCGACAGTACTTGCACAGGCCTGCTGCTTTTCAGACGCGCCAGTTTGTCTCTTTGCCGAAAATGGCTAAGAGCCAATTTCAACAGTAATTGGAGCGGCCAGTACTGTTGCGGCTTCCTTGTCGGCCTGGCGGTCAACTCTGGTGTTCCACTCTTCTGTCGACACGTGGAGATACGTAATAAATGTCTCTTTCTGTTAGGTAGGAGCTCGCTTCGCTTCAGATTTGGAGCGTCTGCTTCAAAGTGAGTCGCTTCAAGTCATACTATAGCGTATACTTGAGAGATAGATTTTCCAAGTATTCGCTTTAGTAATCGTTGACTCGCTTTGACTTCTTACTGTAGTGCTCGCTTCGCTTCGCTTTAGCAGACTCGTTTTGAGTCTATTGTGGCGGTTGCTTCACTTTGCTATTCCTCGGCACGCTTCGCTTTGGCTCGTTAGAATCGCTTCGCTTGGAAAACACACTCAAGCGAGTGGCCTTCGCTTGGAAATCCTGTAGTCTAAAACCTAAGCATCTAAAGCAAAATTAAAGCCATCCTAACAGTATAGGCTTAGAAAAATTCTAACCTATTCTATATTGAGTAGGGTCGCTTGGGAATAGGATACTTAGGGGTTTTGGGATCAAATCAAAACATATACATTTATTTTTAAAGCGTCCCATTTGAATCCCCCCTTAACATTTTATCCTTAACAATTCCCAACAATTTCCCCCTTTTTGATGATGCCAAAACCCAATTAAACTAACCGTGAAAAGAACTTCAAGCGACTGCTTCCTTTGCAGACTTGTTAATTTTTTTTTTTTAAGTTCCTTTCCCTTTTTTTTTTCGGTTAATATTGTGAGTTTTGTAGCAAAAGGATAAATCATTCACAAAGCTTGTAAATGACACATGTTTGACAGAAAATAAAGATATATTGATGAACGAGTAGTTCACAAATTATGGAATTAAGATTCATCTGCTGGCTTCTCCGACTCTTCCTTGCTGTAGTAACATTGTCCGTGCTTTCTCTGTGAGCGTTATCCATCGCCAACGCTTCATCAACTTCATCTTCAATTACTCTGCGATCTGGAACACTTGATTTTGGCAAGAGCGGCATTGGAAACTGCTTCATTGCTGGCACTTTCATGATCTTCTTTTTGGGTTCCGAGAGCTCCTCCTGAGTGAGGATCTTTCTGCGCAACTCCTCATTGTACAAGCACAGGAAGTTGTTTAGAGCGTCCAGTCTTGAGCAGTTGTCCTGGAGAGGCACTACTTGCCAGAAGTAGTAGGCCTTGATAAATTTCTCTTTGCAAACGCTCCACTCCTCCAACAGATCATCAGAGATGAAATTTTCAATTTCGCACGCGTCTGGGTGATGAGCTCTCCTCTCCTCAATCTCCTCTTCCGACCTCTCCGACAGCTCCTTCATTTTTTGTTGAACTTATCACTCATCAGAGTTGAATTTGGGAAGCCGTAGGTTGATGGATTTGCGGATTATATCATACTCATCCTCAGTGTAGCGGCGGGAGTCAATCATCTCCTTTATTGTGACTATGCACGCATCGATATGAGCTTGAGTAATGCACGCTTCGGATTCCTCGGGAGTGAATGGAATGAAGGCGCTTCGTGCAAGACACAATTGTATCAGTAGAACTTCGTCCCATAAGTTTGCTGCTCGCTCTTCCACTTTCTTTATACGAGCGATTCTGAGTTTCTCGTTCTTAGCGGCTTTTCTCCTCCTCTCTTCCTCACCCTTCTTCCTCTGCTCCAAGCGACTGGATTTAGCAGTGATGGACTGTTGGATCTTCTGGCGTTTAGCCGCGGGATCCAACTCCTTACTTTCAGGTGCAACTCGCTTTAGTTGAGTCTTTGGTGCCGGAGGTGGTGGAGGGGGCGGCATCTTCTTCTTCTCAGTGGGTGCAGAAGGAATGATCGCTTTGCTCGCTGGAGCGGCGGCTACAGTAGTCGTAGCGAGAGCAAGGGTTGAAGCGGCCGCTTGGACAGATGGTAATGAAGGGCCCGCTTCAGATGACATCGCTTGAGGAGGCTTTACCAATGGAATTTCAGTAACCCCTTCCTTGTGTAGATTGAATTCTTGCTGCAGGGCCATGGCAATGGGTTCGTCCTCTGCAATCTGCTGCTGGACATGAGCGGCAGAGACGGTGTGGGCAGCGAGTGATGCAGATAGAAGCTTCCCGGATTGGGGCTTTCGCTTCTCCTGAAAGATCACGATGTCTTTTCCTTTCTTGCGCGCCAGCTCTGCCCGCGCTTCATCCTCCTCCTCTCCTTCTCCCTTCTCTTCTGCAACTACCTTCTCTCCTCCACTTCCTTCTCCGATCACTCTACTTCCCCCTTCAATCCTTCCTTCCGTTTTACTTTCCCCCTTTTTGGCATCATCAAGACTGCCAGAGGGAATTGTCGTCAGTGATTTGCTAGACATGGCCTGGCGGAGGGTTGAAAACTCATTGTAAACAGCGTGAAGCATCCCCTCCACTCGCTTGGCAAAGGTGTGCTCTTGAGATAGCACGATTTCTGCCGTCTTCTCCGAGATTTCTTCAAGCAGATACTTGCACTGCTCTTCTCTCACCTTCACGGATGCCATCAATTTCTCGAGTGGCTCGACAGCCTTGAAGCGAGCGTCCAGCTCCGCTTCAATTTCCAAGCATATTTTACGCCTCTCCTCCTGCACAAACAAATCAAACTGAGTTTTGTTGGCGTCATGCTCGGCCCGTTCAGTAGTAAGGGCTCTTTTTCTGGTGTTGAGCTTGGTGTGGATCTGGGACACTGCAGCTATCTTCGTGGCAAAATCTCCTGCCTTCTTGTTCACATCATCGAGCTTGATAGCTAGCTCGACTTGTTTGAGATCCACATCCTGGGCAACCTTCCTTCTGCTCTCCAACTCACTCAACTCTTCAGCACGTTTGCAGTTGAGTGTTTCGATTTCTCTCGCTTGAGCAATAATTTGGATCGCTGCCCGAGTCATGTCGCATCCCATTTTGATTAGCTCTCCATATTTCTCCTCAACAAATTTCCTCATCTTTTCAGCATGCTTAGACACTTTTTCAAGCTCTTCATTGTGTTTTATGGCCATTGTGGTCTTCTCCATCTCCACAGTGACTAGTTTTACATTTAAGTCTCTCAGCCTGCTTCTTTCAGCTTCAAGCGACTACTTGAGCTCCTCCACTCGCTTCACTTCACCCTTGAGCTTACCCTCCAGCTCGATTTTCTTCGCGTCGAAGTCTTTGGACCTCCAGTTTCTTCTTCTCCACCTCCTCACTTACCCTCCTTATTTCCTCCCCAAGGTGAGCAATCTCCTCCTCCTTCACCGTCATTTCAGCCTCATGCTGCTCTATCAATTTTTGCTCATGTGCAGTTGGCGTTCGCTCTGCGATCACTGCGTTGGGATAAGCACGCTTCACTGCAGCGTCTAGTAGCTCCCAGTATCGAGCTTCGTTGATGAAGGTGTGGAAGCTATCTACACCAATGAACTGCAGCATTTCTGCTTCCTTCTCGGCAAGAGTATTCTCCGAGAATGCTTGTCGGAGTGCGAAGATTTGGAAGTACTCTGTGCCACGATAGGTAATGTAGGTTAGGAAATCAGTGGCTTTGGTGAAGAAGACTTCAGACATTTAGGTGTTGGGGTAGCGGTTTTGAATTTCCTCTGCGGCTAGCTTCCTATCCGCTAAGTAGCGACGTAGGGCTCTCTCCTCCGCATTTGGGGGTGGGGGTTTAGTAGGTGCTGGAATGGTAATTTCAGTGTCGGCAGTTTGAGTGGTGTCGGCTGTTTCGGTGGGAGAGTTGGGAGTTAAAGCTTGGATGGTTTGAGTTGCTTGGGTAGGAGCTTGTTGGATGAGCTCATAGAGAGTAAAGGCTGCTTCAAGGTCTGTATGAAGGAATGGGATGTTTGGGATGGGGACCGAGGAAGTAGATTCTTCCTCGTAGGGTGAGTGAGTGGATGCTTGGGGTTGTGCGGTTGTTGAAGTTTGTGGTTCTTGGGGTTGTTGGGTTTGTAGTTGAGCGGTTGAAGGTTGGGGAATTTGATGTTGAGAGGGTGAGGCTTGGGGAATGGTTTGAGTTTTGGCTGGAGAGGGTTGAGGTTGGTCCACTTCCACTTCTTCGGCAAGCGGCTGCTCCTCCTCCTCGCCTGCTTCAATAAGTGAAGCGACTCGCTTCACTTTCTTGGCTCGCTTGGGAGCCGCTCGCTTCGCAGGTGAAGCGGCTCGCTTGGACTTTTTCCCACTTTGCCTTTCGGCGACAGGAACTGCAGGGAGCACATCCACCTCCAAGATTCCTCTGTCCACAATGATTTTGTTGGTTTTGAACATGTCATAGAAGACACTGTTCTTCTTGTATTCTGCAGTTTCCGTCCATGTCCAGTTAGGGAACATCTGCTCAAACGCAAACGAGAGCTTTGCGAAGAAGCGAAGCTTCCCCTTCCGAACGATTTCTTCGGTGCTTCCCTCCTAGTATTCAAAGTCCTTGGCAGTCTCGTGAAGCTGGTTGATGAACCAACTGTGCCAGTTGTACTTTGTGCCTGTCAAGCTATCAACAATGGTGGCGAAGCAAAAATCTTAGTATCGGAAAGCTGACCTAATGTTCCGATACTACATGCCACTGACTTGGTGTACAGTTCACAGATAAGATTGAACGGCTTCTCCAAGTCAGTCCTCATGTTACTGCTCTTCACTTTGAATTTTGTGTTTTTGTCAGCGGCGAAACGAGCAAATTCGACATCGACGGACAGCTCCAGATCCGAAAGAGCATCTACTCCTTCTTTTGGCAACTTGAAAACTCCTGCGATGGTGTCTACATCTACTTCCACCGGCTTATCATCCTCCGGATCTGTAAACGTAGAAGTAGTCTGTCCATCCTTCAGATTTAGCAGAAACTCAGCCACAGATTTGGCTAGTATCTTCTCAGGCTTCGCAGTGACAAAGTTCCACAAGCCAGCCTTGGTCACGGCCTTGCGGAAGAATCCTTTGGGCTCCACTATTTTCGCGTCGAGATGGGGCTCGACATTGATATTATCTCCGAGAGATGCGGGAAATTGCTCCATCGTCTGAGTAGCAACTTTCTTCACCATGGTTGAAATATGAGAGAGATTTTGGTAAAGATTTAAAGGTTTGAGACTTGTGAAAATTGCAGGAGATGCAGAAAAGCTTTCACAAGAATGGCAAATTTTGGGGAGTGATAAAAATTCTGCAGGTCTGCGTTGACTCCCTTTTATAGATTTAGGGTTTGGCTGACGTGGCGAGGGTGAGTCGGTAATTTCTCCGAAAGTTCTGAGTAGGGGCGGCGGCTATCGGCGACGTGACTGACGTGTCCGGCGTCATCACAGTAAAAGTGAGCCGTCAAGTTGAGTTGGCACTCCACGTGGCCTCCCGCAATTCATTTGTTCAAACGGCGTAGATCCAACGGCTGAGATTTATAAACTGTTGAGATTCAACGGTGGGATCGTGTGCGGTTTTGGCGGTTCAAATTTGAAATGAGTCTCACGCGCCCAAAATTTCTGCCTTGTACCTTATCTGCATTTAATGCAAAGTAGAAAGTAAAATTGCACTCGAGTGTGTACAGCTCATACGCTCGCTTCGTACCCGCTTGCTTCGAGTGTGACCGCTTGGCTTTTACTCGCTTGCGAAGTACTCGCTTGGCGTGACTGTTCCACACCCGCTTGCAATGGCTCGCTTGAGTTTCGTAGCACTCGCTTGACCATCTGAAGCGACTGGTTTAAGAAATTGAAATTTCTTTGACTTAATTTAAAATGTTTCTGACTTACATACTTCGAGGATAAACAAGAATGTTTTCCTCTTTGTATTTGTGTCAGATTCATTTCATATTTTCCACATAGCAAGTGAAGGTTTCTAGCACGCTTCACTTTACTTAGTGTACTTGAATTGAAACACTTACCAGTCAATCTCACTTCGTAGGAGATTGATACCACATATGTAGATCCTTTTAAAGCTTGATCTTCTTGGCATTCATCTCTTCCATCTTCCTCTACGAATTAGAGAGTCCTCCATCGAAGTGAATGAGAGGGAGAATGAATAAAGTACACTAGCTTTCTTCAACCCGAAGGGAGATTCACTTCTGTCTACTTATTCACGATGAATGGGAGATGAGTACAAGTCCTTATCTCAGGTCAGAATAGGACAGGATGACAATGAGAAGCTCTGACAAGACATTCTCGGTTTTACGCAGAAGCATGTCACCAGCCCTGCAACCTTTTGAAGTAAAGGGTACCCTTCAAGCTCTCCGCTTAAGATCTACAGAATGAATATGCATTCGACTCGCTTGACCCAAAATAGGGAAAATTGAAGCGATGCAATATTCAAGGTGGGAGATGAATGAATAAACACCCGACAGCTCAACTTAATGAAGAGTGAGTAATAAGTGAGTGATTATCCACGACGAAGGAGATGAGAAGACATGCTCCTCTTCGGCGGAAAGATGGGAAGAGGACGCAAGGTCTAGGTGCCAGCCCTGCCTAAGCTTTCACCATTTTTACATGGGAAGGCCCGATACAAGACCCCACAACCTTTACTAGAAAAGGTACTTGCAAGTGTTTATACCCACTTGCTAGGAATCCTAGGCTGGGTAGCAGCTTTCCTTGCTCGCTTTGGAAGTAAACTGCTCCGAGAGCAATCAATAGTTCCCCCTTAACCATAGCCTTAACAATCCTGTTAGTTGGTAGGGAACGTCTTCCAACACTCCACCTTTCTCCACCTTATTTCTCCTTGTTCAAGAGAGTGAGGTTTGAAGCAACTCGCTTGAATTGGTGAAGGTCCAAGGCGAGGGTCACTTGCGGGCAAGCGTCCGCTCCCTTGTGCATCCTGGATCTAGCACTCTTCACCGGGGTCTAGTAACCCTAATTCCATACATAACTGGTTGAAGCGAGACTCGGCTAGAGGCTTGGTGAGGATATCTGGTCGCTGGAGATCGGTATGAATTTTCTCGAGCTTGATATCCTTCTTCTCGACATGATCATGAATGAAGTGATGTCGAATTTCCACGTGCTTGCATCTAGTGTGAAGCATTGGATTCTGCGAAATACATATATAGCACTATTGTTGTCGCAGAAGATTGGAATCTCATTCGCTTCAACTCGATAATCCTTCAACTGCCGATGAAGCCATAGAATTTGAGAACAGCAGTTTCCGGCGGCCATGTACTCGGCTTCAGTCGTTGAAGTTGCTACGCTTGTCTGCTTCTTCGAGAACCACGAGACAAGCTTGCTTCCCAACAACTGACACGTGCCCGAAGTTGATTTCCTATCAATTCAGTATCCTCCATAGTCAGCATCGGAGTATCCTGAGAGCTCCAGATTATCTTCTGCAGGATACCATAGCCCCATATTGACGGTGCCTTTGAGATAGCGAAGGATTCGCTTGGCATCTTCAAAGTGGCTATGCTTGGGATTGCTTTGGAAGCGAGCGCACACTCCAAATGCAAAGGCTATATCTGGCCTGCTTGCAGTGAGATAGAGAAGGGACCCGATCAAAGCACGGTAGTCTGTAGAATCCACAGACTTCCCTTCTACGTCTGGCTCTGTTGGTCCCGGTTTGTTAATAGGGGAAATACGTAGAGAGGGGGGGGGGGAGGTGAATACGTATTTCAAGTTTTTCAACTTTTTCCCTTTAACTCAGAGTGACAAGTAAAGAGCTCGCTTGACACTTAAGACCTAGCTGAAGCTAGACCTACAGTACGTAGCTTGCCTGCTTGACCGAAGTAAGAACTTGATCAAGAGGGAGTCTTTACTCGTGTATGCGGAAATTCGGTGAGCTAAAATCTTTCCTAAGTAATTAAAAAATCCAAGATATGTTTGTTTATATGCACGTGCAATGGATAATCAAATACTGTAAAGAGATTAGGGTTAGAGAGATATACGACACAGAGATTTATAGTGGTTCGGAGATAAAGCTCCTACGTCCACTTGTTTCACGACGGCAACTGTTCTCTTCACTCAAGAACTTGAAGGTTACGGGTCCTTCAAAAACCTGGTCGAGATCGGGCTTTACTTGCCTGGATCAAACGACAGACGTAGTGATTGCGGGTTCACTACACAAACCTAAACAAGACTGGAAGCTTCACTCGCTTCAGTCAAACACAGATAGGGAGATTACGGGTTCTCCTTACAGCCTAGTTTCGATCGAGCTTTACACAAACGATGTAGGTGCAAGCTTGGATCTAAACTCTATGATCGAGACTTCTTCAATCGATGAAAGAAGAGTCTTGGATCTAGACAACCTAACGACAACACTCAAAAACCTAACAGACAGAGTTTAGGGTTTTTGGTTGACGGACACACTATGAAGAGCTCTTTTACAGTAGATGCAAAAGATGGCTAGAGCTCTTCTTCTAAGCTTGGATATGGAATGGGCTTAGACTCTAAGTGTGAAGGTTGTGAAGACGAGTTCCGCTGAACTGGAAACTCGGAGAACACTTGAAAACAAAGACTCGAAGATGGCTTAGAAAGCTTGGGAGTGTTTGTTTGCAGTAGGCTCGAATGCCCAAGTAGTGTTCTGTCTCTTCACGTCTTCATCATTCATTATTTATAGGCAGAGGGTTGGCTGAGATCTGTTGCTTGGTTGGTGGCCTTGTCCCTCCTCCTCTCGACAGTACTTGCACAGGCTGGCTGCTTTTCAGACGTGCAGTTTTGGCTCTTTGCCGAAATTGGCTAAGTTCCAATTTCAACAGTAACTGGAGCAACCCAGTACTGTTACGGCGCCTTGTCGGCCTGGCAGTCAACAACTCTGCTCCTCTCCGCGTTCGACATGTGGAGATCTCGTAATAAATGCGGAGATCTTCAGTTGACTGGAGTTCAAAATCGGAGCGGGAACTGTGCTGTCGCTTTCTGGTAGGTAGTGGCTCGCTTCGCTTTGAAGTTGTAGCGTCCGTTTTTAGTTGAGTCACTTCGTAGTCATTCTGTAGTGAGTTGCTTCGGGAAATAAAGTTCCCTAGTAGCTGCTTTGGAAATTGCTGACTAGAGTTGACTAGCTTTGACTTTATACTGTAGCTCTCGCTTCGCTTCGCTTTGGCTTTGAACTGTAGCGCTTGCTTCGCTTCGCTTTGGCAGACTCACTTTGTAGCGCTCGCTTCGCTACACTGTTCTTCGGCACGCTTCACTTCAGCTCGCTAGACTTGCTTCGCTTTAGAAAACACACTCAAGTGAGTGGCCTTCACTTGAACTTTTGAAGCCTATAATCTAAGCAAAATAAAGAGCCATCCTAACAGAGTAGGCTTAGAAAAATTCTAACCTGTTAACTACATCAAAATGGGTCGCTTGGGAACAGAACGCTCTGGGGTTTTGGGATCAAATCAAAACAATGGAGTATCCCTTATAGGTTCCCCCTTAACATGTTGTTCTTAACAATTCCCAACAATTTCCCCCTTTTTGATGATGCCAAAACCCAAAGACTTAAGATTATCGAAATCTAGTCTATCTAACCCTGGAAGGAACTTCAAGTGACTGCTTCCTTTGCAGCTTCGTTTGAGTTAATTCTTAAGTTCCTTTCCCTTTTTTTTCGGTTAAATTTTGTTTGAGTTTGTAGCAAAAAGTAAAGTCATTCACAAAGCAAGTAAATGACGCATTTTTGACAGAAATTGAAATTTGGATAAATGAACATCAGTTCACAAAATATTAAGGGACTTAAAACTCAAGGGTTTCCTGCAGCCCCTTCCCTGTCATCCTCCTTCTTCTTCTCTTCTTCCTCTTCCTCCAAGTCCTTCGCAATCATCTCTTCAGGAATAGTGTATGCACTGAAGACCTTCACTTCTAATGTGCCAATATTGTGGATACTTGGCCTCCTCCAAGTTTCCTCCAGTCTGAAGGCTTCATCTACTTCTGCATCGATGACGCTGCGATCGGGGACGCAAGTACTGTAATATCCCGTATTTTATTTAGTGTAAGCATTACATAGTAGAGCTAATAATAGTGATAATAAAAATAAACTACATTCAATAGTGGAAAAAAAAATGGTAGATAAAGGATTTTAGTAAATAAAAAAAAAGAAAAGAAAGAAATGGTAATCAAAATAGTGTATCACAATTTAGAATAAAAAGGAAAGAAGTAAAAATGAAATATATGTGTTCTATCTTAGTATTTTAAAAAAAAAGAATTAAGAATTGGGTAGGTTAGTCACCCAACTAGTCCACCCGTCACTCCCTCCTTTCCCCAGCAACCATCGCTGCCGCCTCCCAGTTCTTCTTCTTCCTTTTCTTCTTTCTTTTCTTCTTTCTTCTTCGCAAAACTCACGACGCACACCACAAAGCACTGCCAACCTTGAAGTTGTGGTGAAATCGAAAGAAAAGGGGCAACAAGAGTTAGTTCAACTCAGATTCAAGGTAAACTTCTTTTAAGATTTACTTTATGTGGGAGGAACCGAAGGAGATAACTCGATTGTTGGAAGGAATTAATTGAATTGGGTGTTGATATATATATAGTGTATAATCTTAGTACCTTATGACTTTGAATTTATAAAGTTTTTAGGATGGGGTTACAGTAGCTAATTCCAGGAAACTGACTTGGCTTTAATTCATGTTTCTTCTTGTTTCTTCGAGGCAGATAATATTTGGATGATTTAGGGAAAAATTGGGGGTATATGATTATATGCAGCAGGGAGCAATCTTGGGGAAATTATATAGTTGAGTTTTTATTTTTACACTAGAACTTGAATCGGAACCAATAGTGTTTTACTGCGGGCTCAGTTGGCACATAAACTTATCAGAGAGTTAGATTAGTACTAAAACTTGTTGATGTAAATTGTATTATGTGATGTAGTAGAAATTTGAAGAGAAAGGAACAGGTTAAGAGTGACATTATAAGTGAGCCGCTGTTAGAATTTACAGTCTACTTAGGGAAGTAATCAACAATAGATTAACCTTTGTATTCGAGTGTATGCTAAATCTATAATGTAATTAATTTTCTGGTTGAGTTTAAATTATAGAGAATGAGTTCATTTGTATAAACCATAAGATGCAAAAAAAATCTAAAGTCTACTTTGTCCAATTAACATAGACGTTGCTAATTAGAAGTTATGAAGCCTGCCATCCAGGGTAGTTGGGATGAACTTCAGAAATAAAATATTAGTTTTACTCCAACACCTGGGAACTATAGGTTTATCGAAGTTAAATTGTTGTCTTAATTCGGGCAGACAGTAGAAAGTTTAGATAATGAATATTACTTGTTAACTTGGATGAATATTTATAAGATAGGAAGTTAGATTCGTAAGTATGCAATGTTGTGACATGCAAACATTTTTACAGAGGAAGTAAACCAAGAAATAAGATGCAGAGATTCACACTTTGTTTCCAGACACGAGCTATATTAAGAACAGCTCTCGAGAACAATTATTGATTTTATATAGAACTTAAAATTCTAGAATGAAATACCAGGTTTACTTGTATATTCAGGTAGTAGAACGTGGGTATAAGGTTGAGTTGATTACTACAACCTTGGAGCTAAGGTTTATAAGTAATGGTTGTGATAGAAGTTAAAGGTTAATAAGTCAAAGAAGAATTATATGTATATTTTGATAACCAAGAGCACAAGGAAAATATGCTAACAGTAAAGAATAATGTGAAGTTAAAATTAGCATATCATCTACTTTTCTTTCTCTGGTTCTTTTCTCGCGCTTATTTCAATTTTAATTTATAAAGGTACGAGTGGGAATGTGAAGTGAAGGGAGAAAGAAAAACCCATCTGTACAAAAGACTACAAGAAGTTTAAGGTGGGCTTTCAAACCAAAACAACAATGAATATACCTCTATATGTATATGAGGATATTGTTTTGAAACTATTGACTTGCCAAATTATGATGTTGTGTGTGTTACCACCTACTTAAGAAGGACGATATCGGGTCCTGTGTGATGCAGGATTTGTGTACACGTTGTGATTGTGTGCTTTCCTTTTCTTTGGTTTGCCGATCACAATGCTTGAGGGGGAGGCCTACCTCTCAAACACATAAGTTAAATGATTGTAGTTGTGGTACATGCATGAAATGAATAATGATATGATGTAAGACTGCAGTCTATGAATTAAAGTATTTTGGCAGGCACATGTTATCATTTACAAAGAAATTACTTGTGCTAAGCTTAAAAGGGCAAGTTCAATATATAGCTCTAAGTAGCAACTTTCAACGTTTTGGC
The DNA here is from genome assembly GCA_029379335.1 of Thymus mandschuricus. Classification (NCBI taxonomy): domain Eukaryota; kingdom Viridiplantae; phylum Streptophyta; class Magnoliopsida; order Lamiales; family Lamiaceae; genus Thymus; species Thymus mandschuricus. Next base: position 4,256,082 of record CM057074.1, read on the forward strand.
ACGTGTTCACTGATTGCTTAGTTAGTACTCAGCCCTGCATATTGTTTTTTTTCTAAAATGTGCAGGCTAAGCAGGGATAGCTGGATGCAGATTGGAGTGTGGCGAGCAGAGCTTTTGTTGTTAATATTTGTACATAGGTGTTTAGGCTAGGTTATGTGTCTGCGTACATGTAATCTTCCCGTCTTCTGCTGCAACATTCTAGTCTCTTTTTGGGTTGTAAACTGCAGTAACAATCTGGTATATCTTTTTCCAGAAGTTGTATCTCACTTGAAATTTTGGATATCTTTGGTTTGTTGATAATGGGCAGGTGAGGTTCTATGATAATAACTCCTTGAGTTAACTGTTGGCCTGACTTCTTTGAGAATTGTTGAGTTTCTTTTCTTTCGAATGTTCCTTTCACTCAGGCAACCAAATAAGAATTGAATTTTCAGGTCACGAGACATCCTCTTATAGCCTAATTTTTGTCGAGAGCTTGAGACCAAAATAAATTGATATATGCATAGTTCATGGCTGCCCATTAGTTCATGTTGTTTTCTGTTTGAGACATATTCAGTTGTTCGTTCTTTTTATTTATTTATCTTCTTTATTTACTTAGTCGCATTTTCCTCGGCTTGAATAATCATTTATTTATGTCGGGCTGCGACAAGTACCGGGTAGGAAGGGCATGGGAAATTCCTTCTTGGCTGGTACCATGATGATTAGAGGCATTGGCTCTGCAAGCTCTGCAAGTGAGAAGGCCTTCCGCCTGAACTTCTCATCATAGGCACTTAGAAAGTTGCTGAGCGCGTTGATCCTTGAGCATTCAGTCTGCAGTGGCACTACCTCCCAATAGTAGTATGCTTTGATAAATTTCTCTTTGTAGTGTAGCCACTGCTCAAGTAACTCGACAGGGATGAACTGCTCAATCTCACGGGCATCAGGGTGCTCATTTCTACGCACAACCAATTCCTCTTCCGACCGGCTGGACATCTGCACCATGGTGGCATTGAACATCATGCTTTGCTCTGAATTCCACTTCGGGAGCATGTCCGACAGTCGCCTCCGAATATATTGTTGATCCTCTCTACGCGGGTAGCGACCGGACTCAATCATCTCCGTGGAAGTTGTATTGCAAGCATTTATCCAGGCTTGCTTCACACAGGCTTCCGATTGATCTGGGAGAAACGGAATGAAGGCGCTTCGAATGAGAGCAGTCTGGATGAGTCTCACTTCATTGAAGTGTTCCTCGATCCGACTGTCGATGATTTGCAGAGGCCTTTCGTGGATCTTCTTCTCCTTATCTGCTTCCTCCTTCTTCTTCTCTCCTCGCTTCCTTCTCCTTTCCATCTCACCAGCTCTTGAAGCTATCGCTTGTTTGACCATTTGGCGCTTGGCCGCGGGGTCGTCCCTTTCCGAATCTGGGGCAGCTCGCTTCAGCGTTTGCTTTGGTGGTGGGGGAGGCGGCATGTCCTTCTTAGTGACTGCACTCGGAGGAACAACGGCAGATGAAGTGACTTCTGCAGTTGCTGAAGTGAGTGCGGCAGCTGTAGCGGGCGCGGCGGCTGAAGATGGCGCTTTGGAACCTGAAGCACCTGCAAGTGTTAGATTAAATTGGCGCTCCATCTCCCGAGCCATGGCCTCGTCCGCCTCCGCTTGCTTTCGCCTTTCCTCCTTGGTAAGCACCGTGACTGGAGGATGTCGAGTGTTTCACTAAAAAGTGTTCGCAATAGAACGAAATCCTATCGTAGCACTAGCAAGTAAAACCCAATGTCGAATCTCGAAGGAAAACTTTGCAGGGCAATAAATTATGTAGTAAAACCTAATCTAGCCTAAAACTAAGAAAGCAAGTAAAGAAGATTTTGGGGTTTTTGTTTTAAATCCTAGACAAATAAAATAAATCAAAGCAATAAATTAAAGCATGTAAATAATCTAATCTAGAACTTGAGAAATAAATCTAAGAATTAAACTAAGAAAGCGATTAATCTACCTAGGCAAGAATCGAAAGGAAAGCAATAAAGAAAGCAATAAAGAAAGCATAAACTACTCTAGACATGATGAATAAAATCTGGAAATTAAAAGTCTAATTAATCTAACTATGAAAGCTTTGAAAAACGAGAGAATCGAAACTAGGAAAACGAATCTAAACTTTAAACTAGAAATCGAAAGAACGAAATTAAAACTAAGCAAATTAAACGAAGCAATTAAGAGAACGAATCTAAAACTAAAGCAAAGCAATTAAAGCAAATAAACGAAAGCAATAAAAGAACTTACGAGAATTAAACGAAGACGAAGAACGCGAATTAAATAAAGAAGTCTTGAATTAAACGAACTAAGAATCCGGATCCGAACAAAGTAAAGCTAATCTAGAGAATTTTAGTGCTGAAAAATAAAGCTAACTAATGCTAAAAACTGATACAATTCGTGCACAAGGATGATATATATATACTAGGTAAAAACCTAGATGAAAAAGGAAAGAACAGCCTGGCCGCCTAATCTGGACGGCGTCCAACTTATTCTGGACGGCGTCCAGATCTTCATTCTGCTCGATCTGCTTCAACTCGCTGGACGGTGTCCAGCCTGAGCGTGGACCTGGACGTGGCAATGTGGACGGCGTCCAGCCTTCATCTGGACGGCGTCCAGATCTCAATTCTGCCCTCCCTCGCTCGATCGTCGTCTTTTCTTCCTTTTCGGCCCGTTCCCTCTCCTTTTCATCCAAAATCACCTACAAGTACCAAAGAACTCCAAACAAACGAATCATAGCCATAAACACACACAAAGACACGAAAACATTACGAAAACGGACTCGAAAACACTACGAAAATCCTAACATTTACACACCAATCAAACTCCCCCACACTTAGACCTTTGCTTGTCCTCAAGCAATACACAAACGAAATAAACAATAGACTCAAGTATTGTGAACTATATAGGCCTCAAAACTTTTCGAAAACAAACTCGCAAGATCATGATCAAAACTATGCACAGAACCTTAGCATCAATCAACACAATCTACTCAACGAATTCAAAATATGCTAATCCATCAAAGAACACTCTCCAACATGAGAAATTTTATATATGAAAGTGAACACTCAACTCTCTCAAAGAAAAGATGTATAAGATAATGCACATCATAGGGTTCACTCAATATCAATGCAATGCAACATGTTTATCATAGGCTTGCCTTCAATCTCAACATCTCCACCTAACGTAATACTTACAAACTAGGATCAAAAAGGTCTTTATATAAGCTTGTAATGTAGGGACATTGGTTAAGGTAGGGAATATATAGGCTAAGTGACTCAAAATGCTGTAAATTATCAACCTCTTTTTCAACTCCAACCAAAGTATGGATTTTTATCTCCATCTTCTACCCTCCAACACACCAAATACAAACTCAAAGATGCTAAAATATCAACTATACAAATCAAAGCTAACTATCCCCTTATGCTTATTTTTCCTCTTTTTCTTTTTTTTTTCTTTTTTTTTTCTAGAGCTCAACTAATACATGTTCTTTCTAATGTTGAACAAAGGCTCTATTTTTTTTTCTCATCTCTTTTTCTAAGCTCATAGGGATAGCTAACTATACTTAAACAAGCATCTAAAATTTCTTCTCTTTCTCTCCTTCTACACCACAACAAATATTCTCCAATTATCTCCTTCCATATCACCAACTACAACTAAGGATACCCATAATCATCCAAACCTCCTATCATCCGGTTTCACAAAGAACGGCTAATAAAGGCTCAAAAGGGGTAAACAAAGGATTATGAACAAGGTTAGTGTATAGGAATCATGTGGCTACGAAAGAATGGCCTAAGATCATCTCCTAGTTCGTAAATATACTAAGGTCTTGATGGAGAAACAAGGCAAGTTCTAGAAACAACGAAGCATGCATGATCACTCAATCAAAGAATGGGCATAAATATGCACAAATAGCTCAAATCTCACGGGTTCAAACTAACTAGTTCCCGACATCATAGCATACATCAAATTCATCAAATAAAATGCGTCGCTTCGCCAAGGTTCCATGCATAATAAAGATCATGAATTTTCCAAAAATCAACGCAATTGTCTATCATCGGCCAAGTCCACAATACTATCATCACATGCTCATTTGACTCAATTAACTCCTAAGACTCAACAAAATTAAAAACTACATGCCAAAAGTTCAAAGATCCCCCCCCCCCCCACACACACACACACACACACTTAAAATCAAGCAATGTCCCCATTGCGAGAAAATAAAAGGAAAGGGAAAGAAAGAACTTATCGCATAATGACGAACACAAATACCCAAAATCTCGAGAGACTCCAAGTATCACCTACAAGACAAACACAAAACACAAATACCAAAGCGTAAAATCGAACAAGATAAAGAGAAAACAATAAAAGACTCAAACAAAAATAAAAGACACAAACTTGGCTGAGACTAGTTGTAAGGAACTCGGAACCATGGGTCATTCCAACGGGGTCAAGAGGAGTCCAAAAACGGGAAGTGTGCAAGGTTGGACGGCCGTCCAACTCAAGTTGGACGGCGTCCAACTCGCCATTCTGTCCGACGTTGAGTTTCCTTCTTGTCTCGACCTCTCCTCACGTCAATCCTTGCATACTATTCCCTGCACGAAAAACCAAAAGGGAAACAAAAGAAAATACGAAAATAACAAAAATAAAACCTAAGCTACATATTTTAAAAATTTTCTATACGTGGGTTGCCTCCCACCAAGCGCTTATTTAACGTCATTAGCTTGACGAAGGATACGATCAACCTAAGCCCTTAGCACCAAGTGACGTTTTGATGCTCCTTGCGACACACTCACTCTCCCTTCTCGAACAATCTCGACGATCCAAAACGTGGTCATCATCAACTCTCGACTCCCCCACACTTAGCTTGAACTCCTCCTCAAACATCTTCGAGTTAAACTCTGCAAGAAAAGATGTTACACAATTGGTGAGGTTAGAAAGAAAAGAGTTAACGACAACTTCCTCTGTCGATGCATGGTTCAAGTGTTCCTCTTCTACTTCAGCAACCTCCTCCACATTCCCTAGAAATTGCTAGATTATATCCTCTTCCTCATCCACACAACTAAAGAACTCGTCATCTTCAATGGACTCTTCATCTTCAATGAACTCTTCAAGAGCCGCTCCCTTGTTAAAAACCTCACAAGTATTTTCCTCAACACAAGGGTTAGCAAGCTTAACATAAGAGCATAAATGAAAAGAGGAACTAGGAATAGAAGGTGTTTTCCAAAGATCGAAAATGTTACCGAACCTCCTTCACCGGCCAAGCTCAATGTGCCGGTGCCTACATCAATCCGAGCTCGAGTAGTGGCCATAAATGGTCGTCCCAACAAGAGAAGATGTCCGGTTGCGCTCTTAGCTCCTTTGCCTTCATGAAGCACAACAAAGTCGGTAACGACTCGAATTCCACCAACAAGGACAGTGACATGTTCCACAACTCCCAAAGGACTGCTCACGGTGTCGTCTGCTAGCTCAATGCGCATATCGGTAGCTTGAAGGACTCTTGAGTTCATCTTCTCAAAAATAGAATACGGCATTAAGTTCACCGCAGCTCCTAAGTCCATCAATCCCGAGACGGTCTCTCCACTATCCAAAACGATGCTCAAGTCGAAGCCTCCCGGATCTCCTCTTTTTGGAAACGAATTGATAGGCTCGAAATCCTTCTTCTCCTTCTTCACAACACTCTGAATAGGTGGAGCATACGGGTTGAGCGTCTTGTTTTTCACACGACTTGGAAAAGGAATGGGAGGAACATAAGGATTGAAAGTCTTGTGTAGAGGTGGGGATTCTTTCTCGGGCTCCTTCTCGGGCTCTTCCTCGGGTTCCTCGGGCTCCGTGCATTTCTCGTCGGGGTTGGACGGACGTCCAACTTCGGGAGCTACTGGATTCGGAGTTTGGAGGGTTGGACGCCGTCCAACTTCATCTGGACGCCGTCCAGATCCTGCCACTGTAAGATGTTGTTGCGCGTTGGGCGCTCGTCCAGAAGGGGTGGATGGCCGTCCAGAGTTGGACGCCGTCCAAACTCATCTGGACGCCGTCCAGATCCTTGCACTGTCGGATTATTGCCGTCGCTCCACTGCTTGATCGGGCTCCTCCTATCACTTGAACTCCCTTGGGGCGACCTCGTGACACCATTGTGTTGTAACACCGTGATTGCATGAGCTTGGTGAGGCGGAACGGGAGGAACATATGGAGGATATTGCACCTCGTTGGCTTGTTGCGATTGAATCCCTTGGCTCGGAATTCGCCCCGGTTGTTGCATTAGGTGCATGGAACTGGAAATTTGGCCAATGGCTGTCTCGAGCCTCTTAATGTTTGCATCAAGTGCATGGAGATGATCCTCATCGACGGGAGGCTTTTGTGGAGGTCCTTGGGGACAAGCATTTGGATGTGTAGGTGGTGTAGGAGTAGGTTGAGGAGGGCAGTATGGAGGTGGCGGATAATATGCATTTGGAGGGTATTGAGGAGGTGGATAATATGGTGGAGGTTGAGAATAGTAGGGATTTGGGGGAGGAGGATAGGGGTTATTATATGGTGGAGGACACCTAATTGGATAGGTAGGGGGTTACCTTGCCCTTGTGTCGGCCTCGGATTTTGGTAGCGTCCATTGTATCCCCCTTGATATCCTTGAAGCGGTACTTGAGGTGGGTATCCTTGAGCGGCGTAGACCTCGGCTCCTCCTTCGTATGGAAACTCCCCCATGTTGTGGCACACCTCCTTGATATGTCCAAGCTCTCCACAAATCTCGCATTGATCGGGCTTCCTCTCTTCCTCCTTTGGGGCCGGTGCACTTTGCTTAATCTTCAAGTTTTCGAGATCCCTCAACATGTCGGCCATTTGCTTCTTCAAATTGGGGCTCATCGAAATTGCACTCGCCTCCACTTTCCTCGGTCTAGCTGATTTTTGTTGAGAACTCGCAGCGAGCGTCTCGAAAATTTCCTTCAATTCCTCAGCTGTCTTGACCGCTATGTTGCCTCCGGCCGAACTATCCACCATGAATTGACAAGTCTGGTTGAGGGCGTCGTAGAAATATTGCCAAAGCAACTCCGGTGCCATTTGATGATGAGGGCATTGTTGGAGTAGCTCTTGGAACCTCTCCCATGCTTCGTGAAACGGCTCATCGTTGTCTTGAGAGAAATTCATAATCTTTGACCGCACCTCTTGAGTCTTGCGGTTGGGATAGTACTTGAGCATGAACTTCTCGCACACCGCATTCCATGTGGCAAGAGAGTTGGCCGGGAGTGCCAAATACCACGACTTTGCTCGATCCTTGAGGGTGTACGGGAAGCACTTCATCTTCAAGTTGTCCTCCGTGAGTCCCGAGAGTGGGAAAGTTTGCACCACCGTGCAAAACTCTCGGATGAACGTCAAAGCATCCTCGTTGGCTAGCCTGTGGTAGGATGGGAGCAACGCCATGTGGTGAGGTTTAAGCTCATGATTCCTGACCGCTTCCGTCAGGACAATCGCCAAAGTGGTGGCCGTGAATGTGGGGCGAGCAAAATCGCCCATGACTCTAGCTGCCATGGCTTCGGGCTCTGCAAACAACAAGACTAAACCAAAGTCTTGAGAATCGATCTCCTCATTCTCCTTCGAAGCTAAAATCGCTTTCCTTTGATGGACGTTGTCGACGTAGGGCGCTAAATTCCTTTGAAGACTTCGGCGACCATGCATAAACAACACTCAACAAAAGGGTTAAAAGCACCGAGTGGGAGAAATAAGAAAATCGAAGAAACACAAATAAGAATGAAAATAAATCAAATAAAAATACTACACAATAAATCGCCTAAAGTTTTCCCCGGCAACGGCGCCAAAATTTGTTTCACTAAAAAGTGTTCACAATAGAACGAAATCCTATCGTAGCACTAGCAAGAACCCAATGTCGAATCTCGAAGGAAAACTTTGCAGGGCAATAAATTATGTAGTAAAACCTAATCTAGCCTAAAACTAAGAAAGCAAGTAAAGAAGATTTTGGGGTTTTTGTTTTAAATCCTAGACAAATAAAATAAATCAAAGCAATAAATTAAAGCAAGTAAATAATCTAATCTAGAACTTGAGAAATAAATCTAAAAATTAAACTAAGAAAGCGATTAATCTACCTAGGCAAGAATCGAAAGGAAAGCAATAAAGAAAGCAATAAAGAAAGCATAAACTACTCTAGACATGATGAATAAAATCTGGAAATTAAAAGGCTAATTAATCTAACTATGAAAGCTTTAAAAAACGAGAGAATCGAAACTAGGAAAACGAATCTAAACTTTAAACTAGAAATCGAAAGAACGAAATTAAAACTAAGCAAATTAAACGAAGCAATTAAGAGAACGAATCTAAAACTAAAGCAAATTAAGCAATTAAAGCAAATAAACGAAAGCAATAAAAGAACTTACGAGAATTAAACGAAGACGAAGAACGCGAATTAAATAAAGAAGTCTTGAATTAAACGAACTAAGAATCCGGATCCGAACAAAGTAAAGCTAATCTAGAGAATTTTAGTGCTGAAAAATAAAGCTAACTAATGCTAAAAACTGATACAATTCGTGCACAAGGATGATATATATATACTAGGTAAAAACCTAGATGAAAAAGGAAAGAACAGCCTGGCCGCCTAATCTGGACGGCGTCCAACTTATTCTGGACGGCGTCCAGATCTTCATTCTGCTCGATCTGCTTCAACTCGCTGGACGGTGTCCAGCCTGAGCGTGGACCTGGACGTGGCAATGTGGACGGCGTCCAGCCTTCATCTGGACGGCGTCCAGATCTCAATTCTGCCCTCGCTTGCTCGATCGTCGTCTTTTCTTCCTTTTCGGCCCGTTTCCGCTCCTTTTCATCCAAAATCACCTACAAGTACCAAAGAACTCCAAACAAACGAATCATAGCCATAAACACACACAAAGACACGAAAACATTACGAAAACGGACTCGAAAACACTACGAAAATCCTAACATTTACACACCAATCATCGAGCAATGGAAGAGGCAAGCACTTTTTCTTGAAGTGGCTTGCGGGACTCTTCAGGCTTCTTCAAAAGCTCCTCCTCAGTGAGCTTCACCTTTCCTTTCTTTTCAATCCTCGCCCTTGCTTCATCATCCAGTACTTCCTCCTCTTCTCCAGCACCACTGCCTCCCTCCAGCATCATCTCCACTCCAACAACTCCACTCCTTCCAACTTCACCTACCTTCACTAGTCCTTCCCCCTTTTTGGCATCATCACTGCCAGGGGTTAGGGTGCTTGTTTTTCCAGAGATGGTTCGGCTAAGCTCCTCGAACTTATTGAACAAGGCATGGAGCATCTTTTCAGCACGTGTCGCGAAGACTTGCTCTTCCGACAGTACAATTTCAGCAGTTTGATGGAGATTTCTTCCAGCAAGTATTCTCATTGCTTCTCTCTCTCTCTGACCGAGGCCATCAGCTTCTCAAGTGACTCAACGTTCCTGAAGCGAGCGGCCAACTCCGCTTCAATCTCTGCGCGAATGTCCTTGCGCTCTTCCTCGATCGTGAGATTGAGGAATTCTTGAGAAGCTTCAAGTTCGGCTTTTGCTGTAGCCAAAGCGCTTTCTTGCCTGTTGAGAGTTGTGCGAAGCTGGGCAGCTTCGATGATCTTCTCTGCTAGCTTACTGGCATTTTTCTGCACTTGATCGATCTGCTCGTCTAGTTCTGCTTTCTTCAGATTAACTGAGTCAATCTCTTCGGCTTGAGCAGCTATTTGAATTGCAGCACGGATCAGTCGGCAATTCATCATCACCATTTCTCCATCCTTATCCTCCACTGCTCTAATCATCTTCTCAGCATATTTAGAGACTTTTTCCATCTCTTCCTTGTGACTTGCGATTAGAGCACTCTTCTCCTTCTCCAGATTCACCATCCTGCTGTTCAAGTCTTTCAGCCTGCTTCTTTCAGCATCAAGCAGCTGCTTGAGTTCAGCAATGGTCTTCTTTTGGTCTCCGACCAGCTTCACTTGCGCCTCCAGCGCCTTCTCCTTCTCTTCCATCAACCTCTCCTTTTCCTCCACCTTTGCCTCCAGTTCCCCCTTTTTCTTGTCAAAGTCTTCACGAAGACTCTTGACCTCCTCTATCCTCTTCTCCATTTCCATCTCCTTTCTGGTGATCTCGCTTTGCAGACTCGAGATCTCTGCTTCCTTAACCTCCACCTCCTCCGCATGCTCCCTCATTAATCTCCTTTCGTGGATGGTTGGGATGTGCTCGGGAACTATAGCGTCCGAGTAGGCACGCTTCACTTTGGCGTCCAGCTTATCCCAGAAGCTGGTTCCGGTGAGGAATGCATGAAAACCATTCTCACCGATGAAGTCCAGGAGCTTTCCCTCCATCTGGATAAGATCTTCCTTCGAGAAGGCCTCTAGGAGTTTGAAAACTTTGTAATACTCCGTGCCGCGGTAGGTGACGTATGTCAAGAAATCGACAATCTTGGTGAAGAAGTCGTCTGACATAGGCACCGAGGGATAGCGGGTTCTGATGGTTTCAGCTGCCTGCTCTATATCTCTCGCATATCTTTTGAGAGCATCAATCTGTGTAGGGGTTTTGGAGATTTGGAACTGGGGTATTATGGATGTATGGGCGGTATCGGCTGTTGCTGCCGATGTCGAAGGGGATTGGGATGATGTGGCTTCAGGGGTTTCAGGTATCTGAATAGGTTCTGTGGCTGGCTGAGTTTGATGGGTTTGAAGAGGTTGGAATGTGGTGTAAGCAACAGATGGATCTGTGCTGAGGAATGGGACAGTAGGGATATGGAGAGAAGATGCAGACTCTTCTTCCTGGGGAGAGAGGGGGGTTGTCAGTGTAAGTGGTTGGTGGGTTGATGAAGCTTGGGGTTCTGGTATTTGGGTAATTTGTAGTGGGGGAGTTTGGGCTTTGATTGGTGAGGGTTGGTGTTGAGTCACTTTAACGTCCTCAAGCGGCTTCTCCACCGCCTCGCTTTCTTGGACGAGTGAAACGACTCGCTTCATCTTTTTCTTGCCTCGCTTGGGCGCGGCTCGCTTCCCGGGTGAAGCGACCTGCCTAGCTTGGCTCACTTCAGCCTGCCTTTCGGCAACTGGTCTTGCTACGGGCACTTCAACCTCGAGAAGTCCCAAATCTATCAACGTCTTGGTCTTCCTCCACTTGTCATAGAAGATAGACTGTTTGTTGTATACAGCAACGTCGGAATCCGGCCACACTTTGCCTGGAAACTTCTCCTCCAAGACAACAGACAGTCTGGAGAAAAACTTCAGCTTCCCCTTGCGGAGAATCTGATCGGTGCTCCCTGACACGAATGCAAAATCCTTGGCAGCTTCGTGGATTTGGTTGAGAAACCAACCATGCCAGTTGAAATTTGTTCCAGTGAGGCTGTCGACGATAACTGCGGTGGCGATCAGCTTCGTCTCCGAGAGAGTATCCAGAGTTCCAATGTAGCATGCGACGCTCTTCGAGAAGAGCTCGCAGATATGGTTGAAAGGGTCCTTCAGGCTTGAACGGATACTGGCCTCCTTGAAATTTGGATCTGCTCCGTCGGCTGCGAATCGGCCATATTGAACTCCGGCCGAAAGTCCCAATTCCAACTGAGAGTCTCCTCCCTCTCTCGGCAAGTTGAACGCACCGATGAGTTCGCTCATATCCACCTCCACCGGCTTTCTGGTCTGTGGATCTGTGAACGAAGATGTATTTTGCTCCTTTTTCAAGTTTAGCAGGAGCTCACCCACCGCCTTGGCTAGAATTTTCTTTGGAATGGCCGTCACGAACTTCCATAGACCGGCCGTGTTCACGGCTCTACGGAAGAATCCGTTCGCTTCTACGAGGACAGGGTAGAGATGGGGCTCGAAATTGATGTGCTTGTCAACCTCCGTGAGAAACTCCTCCATCGTCTCAGTCTTCTGCTTCTTTCCCATAGTGTAGAATAAGAGATTTCGAACGAAGATTTAACGACGAAAAGGGATGAGACTCGTGAGTTGCAGAAGGTGCAGATCTAAACACGAGAATGGCAATTTTAGAAGGCTGTGAAAGGTTCTGCAGTTCAGCGAAGTCCCATATATATAGAATTAGGTCTTGGCTGATGTGGCAGGGCAAGACAGTAAAATCGGTGAAGATCCTGTAGGTAGGCGGCGGACGTGCGGTGATGGGTCTGATGTGTCCGGCGTCACCACAGTAAAAGTGAACCGCCACTTGCTCAGCGTCTCCACGTGGCCTGCTGTGATTGGTTTGTCTTATACGGCGTTGATCCAACGGCTACAAGTCTGGGACTGTTGGGATTCGACGGTTGGATCTCCTTCTATTTTTCCCGCTTCGAATTCAAAGTGAGAACCACGCGCCCGAAATTTTCGCCAGTACCTGATCCTGCATTGAATGCTCGGCAGAAAGTGAAATTTGCACTCGAGTGCAGACAGCTCATACTCGCTTTGTACCCGCTCGCTTCGAGTTGGCCCGCTAGGCCTTGACTCGCTTGAGAGGCACTCGCTTGAGGGACTGTTCTGCACTCGCTTGCGATGGCTAGCTTTGAGTGGCGTGGCACTCGCTTGGCCATCTGAAGCGACTGGAATAAGAAATTGAATTTCTTTGCTTAATTTTAAAATGTCTCTGACTTACATACTTCGAGGATAAACAAGAATGTTTTCCTCTTTGTATTTGTGTCAGATTAATTTCATATTTTCCACATAGTGAGTGAATGTTTCTAGCACGCTTCAGCTCACTTAGTGTACTTTAAAAATTGAAACGCTTACCAGTCAATCTCACTTCGTAGGAGATTGATACCACTTAGTGAAGACATCATTTGATTTGGACTTCAAGTTGTTGAATCCACTTGTTGATGAATGCATTCGCTTTGAAGCTTGTTGATACCACCTGTAGAGTACTTCATCTTCTTGGCATTCATCTTCGTGGCATTTATCTTCCTCTACGAATTAGAGAGTCCTCCACGAATGGAATGGGGGAGGAAATGAATATAGTACACAAGCTTACTACAACCCAGAGGGGAGCTTCACGTAAGTGTACATATTCACGACGAATGGGGGATGAGTACAAGTCCTTATCTCAGACCAGAAATGGACAGGATGACAATGAGAATGCTCTGACAAGACAATCTCGTATTTTACGCAGAAGCATGTCACCAGCCCTGCAACCTTTTGTAGAAAAAGGTAAACCTTCAAGCTTCCTCCTACTGGCTACAGAATGAACTTGCAATCGACTCGCTTTGACCCAAGCTAGGGCAAATTGAAGCGATGCAAAATTCAAAAATAGCAGCATTCTTTGCTCGCTTTGGAAGTAGCTTGCTCCGAGAGTAAGCACTAGTTCCCCCTTAACCAATGGCTTAACAATTCCTGTAAGGGGGTAGGGAACGTCTTCCAACACTCCACCTTACTTCACCTTATTTCTCCTTCTTCAAGCGAGTGAGATTTTGAAGTGACTCGCTTGAGTTGGTGAAGATCCGAAGCGAGTGACGCTATGAAAAACTAGCGATCACTCCTTCGTTCATCCTGGATCTAGCACTCTTCACCAGGGTCTAATAACCCTAATTCCATGCATAGCTGATTGAAACGAGACTCAGCTAGAGGCTTGGTGAGGATATCTGCTCGCTGGAGATCGGTATGGATTTTCTCGAGCTTGATATCCTTCTTCTCGACATGATCACGAATGAAGTGATGTCGGATTTCCACGTGCTTGCATCTGGTATGAAGCACTGGATTTTGAGAGATGCAGATTGCGCTGTTGTTGTCGCAGAATATCGGAATTTCATTTGCTTCAACATTGTAGTCCTTCAACTGCTGACGAAGCCATAGAATTTGAGAACAGCAGCTTCCAGTGGCCATATATTCAGCTTCAGTCGTTGAAGTAGCTACACTCGTCTGCTTCTTTGAAAACCATGAGATCAGCTTGCTTCCCAAGAACTGACAAGTGCCCGAAGTTGACTTCCTATCAATTCGGCACCCTCCATAGTCAGCGTCTGAATATCCAGTGAGCTCCAAATTGTCCTTCGTTGGATACCACAGCCCCATATTGACAGTGCCCTTCAGATATCGAAGAATCCTCTTGGCAGCTTCAAGATGGCTGTGCTTGGGGTTGCTTTGGAAGCGAGCACAGACTCCAACACCAAAAGCTATATCCGGCCTACTTGCAGTGAGATATAGAAGGGATCCGATCAAGGCTCGGTAGTCTGTAGCATCCACAGACTTCCCATCTATGTCTGGCTCCATCTTCCAGTTCGTGTTCATTGGAATCTTCACAGCTTTGGCATGCTGAACACCGAACTTGGCAAGCATATCTCGAGTATACTTAGCTTGATTGATGAAGATACCATCATCCTGCTGCTTCACTTGAAGACCTAGAAAGCAGCTCATCAAGCCAATCATTGACATCTCATATTTGGTCTTCATAAGCTCTCCAAACTTCTCGCTAAGCGACTGGTTTGGTGAACCGAATATGATGTCGTCCACGTAGATCTGAACCCATAGCATATCATCTCCATGATTGATGGTGAATAGGGTTCGATCTATCTTTCCTTTGTGGAAACCATTATCCACTAGGAACTGAGAAAGGGTATCATACCAAGCTCTGGGAGCTTGCTTTAATCCATATAGGGCTTTCTTCAATCGATACACCTTATCTCCTTGCTCGAAACCCGGTGGCTGCTCCACATACACTTCTTCCTTCAATTCGCCGTTGAGGAACGCGCTCTTTACATCCATCTGATAGACTTTGAATTTCTTGGCCGCTGCATAGGCTAGAAATAGTCTGATCGCTTCATGTCGTGCCACAGGAGCGAAGGTCTCATCGAAGTCGATTCCTTCCTCTTGGCAGTAGCCCTTGGCGACGAGACGTGCCTTGTTCCTCACAACGTTGTGATCCTCGTCCATCTTGTTCTTGAACACCCACTTGGTGCCAATCACATGCTGAAATTTGGGACGATCCACGAGGTACCATACATCGTTTCTGGTGAACTGATTCAGCTCTTCTTGCATGGCGATCACCCAATTTGAATTGGCTAGGGCTTCCTCCACGCATGACGGCTCGATGTTTGAGAGAAAGCAACTGAATATTGGCACTTTCTCCAAACACTTGACTTCTGGTCACTACACCCTTGGATGGATCTCCAATGATTTGACTTGGTGAGTGATCCTTGAGCCATGCACGATTGGATCCGCCAGCTTCATCTCCATCTTCTTCCTGGTCACTTGCTTCACCATCTGAAGCGACTGGATTGGGTGCTTGGTCTGCACTCGCTTCAGGAATCTTGGGGGCAGCTTCACCTTCTCCTTTGGGATTTTGCTCGCTTGAATCTTTGATTTCATCATCTTCTTCAAGCATGTCCCAAGTGAGTGAGTTTGAGGGTTCCTTACTTGAATTCTTCTCATTTGAGTTAGCCTGTTCCTGTGAAAGACTTAAAGAAGATTCATCAAATACGACATGGGGTGATTCCTCCACGATTAGGGTTTTACAGTTGAATACCCTATAAGCTTTGCTTGATGTGGAATATCCCAAGAATATTCCTTCATCAGCTTTGCTTTCAAAGGCTTTCAACTGCGACTTCCCATTGTCATGGACGAAGACCCTACAACCAAAGATATGGAAATAAGATATGTTAGGAATTCTCCCTGTCCATATTTCATATGGTGTTTTGTCGTGCCGTTTGCAGAGAAGCGTTCTATTCTGCGTGTAGCATGCTGTATTGGCAACTTCAGCCCAATACTTCATCGGAAGCTTCGAGTCTGCAATCATGGTTCGAACGGCTTCTTTGATGATTCGATTTCTTCTTTCAGCAACTCCATTCTGCTGAGGTGTGCGTGCTGAGGAAGTCTGATGTGCTATGCCATGCTCCGTGCAATAAGCTTCAATGGTAGAGTTCAAGAACTCTGTGCCTCTGTCGGAACAGATGGTTACAATGGCTTGATTCTTCTCCACAGCCAATCGCTTGAGCAGTTGTGGCAACTTGGTCAGTGTTTCCTTCTTGCTGAAGAGAAATACAACCCAAGTGTAGCGAGAGAAGTCGTCGACTACAACTAGAGTGTACGTCCTTCCATTCACACTAACTGGAGTGACTGGACCAAACAGATCCATGTGAAGCAGCTCGAGCACTCGCTTTGATGAAGCTTCTTCGAGACTGGCGAAGTGCTTCTTCGTCTGCTTCCCTCGTTGGCATGGTGAGCAAGGATGGTCTTTGATGAAGACTTCCTTTGGTATGCCTTGCACCAAACCCTTTCGAGCTAAGCGATTGATGACTTTGAAGTTGAGATGGTTCAAGCGTCGGTGCCATAGCCATCCAATCTATGTAGCACTCCTTGCTACTAAGCATGTATCCTCTTTGCAGCTGTCCCATTGTGCTATATAGACGTTCCTTTGTCTTATTCCAGTTAGCACAATCTGGGCAGTGAGCTTGCTCTTTACAATGCACTTATTGGAAATAAATTCCACCTTGTATCCTTTGTCACAGAATTGTGAGATGGATAACAAGTTATGCTTGAGTCCTTCCACGTAGGAAACTTCTTCAATCGTGAGCTTTCTGACTTTCAGTGCGCCGTACCCTTTGGTGCTTCCTCGAGAGTTATCACCAAAAGTGACGTGTGGACCCTTCTTCTCTATGTAGTCGTGAAGTAGAGCTCTCATGCCGGTCATGTGTCTTGAACATCCACTGTCCAAGTACCAGATTTGTTGACCCTCAATTGGCATGGGATCCACAGCGCTCACCTGCAATTAGACAGATTTTGGTACCCAAATCAGTTTGGGTCCTTGCAGGTTAGTTTCCTTAGGTATCCACACTTGCTTCACTTTCTTTTGAAAGGTAGCTTGTGCTTTGGGTTTCTCGACCTTTGAAAACTGTGATTTCTGCTTTAAAGCAGCTTCACACGTGCAACAGTGTGTGCAAGAGGGGTAGCGGCTCGCTTGAGGCATACCTATGCTCTTACCCTTTGGCTTGTATTCTGAAGCGGCTCGCTTCAGATTAGCTACGGGCTTAGAGACTGACTTAGGTTTTACAGTCTGTCGAAGCGGCTCGCTAGGTTTTCTCGAAGCGGTCCAACTAGGGTTTTGACCCCGACTCGCTTGAGTAACCTTGGGAGTTCGAAGCGGCCTCTTTGGTGCTTCGAATTCTTCCTCCTCAACGTTAGTCCGGTTGGATCATCTCCAGTCCGGATAACGTGACACATAGACATTACTCCTTTTCTTGAAAGGGAGATCCTTTGTCTCTCGTGTCTTGGCTTGAGGCTTAGAAGCTACAACTGGTTTCCCTTTACCTTTGGATTGGTAAGCTTTAGCATTGTAAGTGCTAGGGACAGTTGGTCTTTGCTTGCCCATAGTTTCGGCCCTTGAAGATATAGACATCTTCATTGGCTTCTTCTTAGGGTTCTCAGCCATTTGGCCTTTATCTTTGTTGGTGGTCGCTTTGGATGCAGTGGGCAATTCCAAAGTGACTGATGGTGTCATGTGAGAAGCACCAACAAAGACAGTCGGCTTGGAAGGTCCACCCTCATATCCTAGTCCTCCCTTTCTACCAAAAGGTAGAAGTGAGCTTTCTAGTGCCTGCCTAGCATATGAAGCTTTGTTCAAGTTGGCAACTAGAGCGGACTGGGTTTCATACCTTCCTTCCAAGCTTTGATGTCTCGCGAAGAGATCCTCGAACTTACTAGTCATAGCCCTTAGATTTAGTTTGACTTGGTCAAGCTCAGTGGCTAGCTTTCGGTTCTCCTTCTCGCTTTGAGACATAGCTTGCTTCAACACTTCGTGGTCGCTTGACAGTTTAATGTACTTGTCAAGCAACTCACTCAATGTCGAGGAATTTGCTTCCTCTTGGTGAGTGTGTGCGAGTGTAATTGAACTAGGTGAGGGATAGATAAATACCTCTCCAGTTTCTTCATCGGTGAGCGCCATGAGTCCAAGATCCTCTCCCTCACTGGAGTTGGGATCTGTGAATGCATCCTAGTCGCTAGCGATTTCTTCAGATGAAGCGACCGGCATTTCACTCGCTACGAGCGCTCGCCTTGGAGCATCCCTCTTTGCTTTCAGTTCCTCTCGCTCCTTCGCACTCAGCTTCGGGCAATCGGATTTGTAGTGGCCATCTTGTGGCAGTGGTAGCATTCCACTTCCATCATGTCCCTTGAGATCGGCTTGGTCGTCTCTTCTCTCTTCCCTTTTCCTTCTCGAGCATCAGTGCTCCTCCCCTTGTACTGCTTGTAGAATCTTTTGTATTTGCCCACTCGAGAGTTCATCTTGTTGAAGTTCTTGGATAAGAACGCAACATGTTCTTCCAGCTCTTCCCTCGTCATCTTGGCTAGCGACTGGTCGCTTGGCCCTCCAGCAGCTTTGAATGCTACTCCTTTTGATGTCGTGGGAGCTTCATCCTCTTCGTCGAGGTTCATTCGATTTAGATCGAATTCATGAGCTTTAAGTTCGGAGAACAACACTTCTGGCGTGAGCTTCGTCAGATCCTTGGTTGCTAGATAGAGCTCTTTCATGGTCTGCCACTTCCTTGTGAGAGCTCGAACTATCTTCAGGTTCACTTCTGTTGGGAATTGTTATGGACCAACTTGTTAAGGGGGAACTATAAGGGATACTTGATAAACGAAGTCATTTATTTTGATTGGATCCCAAAACCCCAAGTGTCCAACTCCCAAGCGACCCATTTTGATGTAGATAATAGGTTAGAATTTTTCTAAGCCTAAATCTGTTAGGATGGCTTTATTTTGCTTAGCTAAAGACTGCAGGAATTCAAGTGAAGACCACTCGCTTGAGTGTGTTCTTCCAAAGCGAAGCGAGTCTGGCAAACCGAAGTGAAGCGTACCGAAACCAGCGAAGCGAAGCGACCGCTACAGTGGAGTCAAAGTGAAGCCACCAAAGCGAAGCAAAGCAAGCGCTACAAAGAAAAGCTGAAGCGAGTCAACGTGGGTCAACGCTTATTAAAGCGGTCACTACGAAACTTTGTTTTCAAAGCGACCCACTACAGTATGATCCTGAAGCGACTCACTTCGGAGCGGACGCTACAACTTCAAAGCAAAGCAAGCCACTACCTACCAGAAAGCGACAGCGCAACTCCCGCCCATATTTTGAACTCTAGTCAACAGGAGATCGTAGCATTAATTACGAAATCTCCACGTGTCGAAAGCGGAGTGGAGCGGAAGAGTTGACTGCCAGGCCGACAAAGGCGCCGCAGCAGTACTGGCTCGCCCCAGTTACTGCTAAGTTTGTAACTTAGCCATTTTCGGCAAAGAGACAAACTGGGATCCTGCAAAAGCTACTGCCTGCGCAAGTACTGTCGAGAGGAGGAGGGACAAGGCCACCAACCAAGCAACGGATCTCAGCCATCCCTCCGCCTATAAATAGTGAAGGATGAAGACGAAGAAAAGAGAGAACACTACTTGAGCATTCGAGCGCATACAGCAAACAAATACTCCCAGCCTTCGAGTAAATCTTCGAGTTTTTGTTTCCAAGTGTTCTCCGAGTTTCCAGTTCATCGGAACTCGTCTTCACAGCCTTCACACTTAGATTCTAAGCCCACTTCATTCATCCGAAGCTTAGAAGAAGAACTCTAGCCAATCTTTGCATCTATTGTAAAGAGTTCTTCATAGTGTGTTCGTCAACCAAAACCCTATACTTCATTTGTTAGGTTTTGAGTGTGTCGTTAGGTTGTCCAGATCCAAGGCCCTTCTTTCATCGATTGAAGAAGCCTCGATCGTAGAGTTGAGATCCAAGCCTACACTTACATCGTTTGTGTAAAGCTCGATCGAAACTAGGCCGTAAGGAGAGCCCGGAATCTCCCTGTTGTTCGGACAGAAACGAGTGAAGTTTCGTGTCCAGTTTAGGTCTTAGTAGTGAACCCGTAATCACTGCATTGTTCGTCAGATCCAGGCGAGTGAAGCCCGATCTTGACCAGGTTTTTGAAGGACCCGTAACCTTCAAGTTCTTGAGTGAAGAGAACAGTTGCCGTCGTGCAACAAAGTGGACGTAGGAGCGTTATCTCCGAACCACTATATATCTTCGTGTCGTATCTCTCTAACCCTAAACTCTTTATCTTGTTTATCCATTGCACTAGCATCTAAACAACTTAATCTGGATATTTTAAATACTTAGGAGAAGATTTTAGCTCACCAAATTCCGCATATACGAGTAAAGACTCCCTCTTGATCAAGTGTTCACTTCGGTCAAGCAGGCAAGCTACATACTATAGATCTAGCTTCAGCTAGGTCTTAAGTTTTTACGAGATCTTTACTTGTTACTCTGAGTTAAGGGATTTGAAGTTGAAAAACTTCAAAATACGTATTCACCCCCCCCCCTCTACGTATTTTTCCCATTAACAAACCGGGACCAACAACTTCCTTGTCTGTGAGTTCCTTCCCAAGTGAGTTGAGAGTTGCAGTGATGTTGGTAACTCTCAGCTCAAAGGCGTCGATGGATTCTCCAGGCTTCATTGTCAGACCTTCAAACTCCCACATTTGTACGGCGAGTTTGTTCTCTTTGATTTTCTCTGTGCCTTGAGAAATGAGAGCTAGGGTTTCCCACATCTCTTTGGCAGTCGTGCACTTCCTAATTCTTGGTAGATATGCGTCCGACACGGTGCTCTGCATCGTGTGGCGTGCGATCTTGTCGAGGTTTGCGACCTTGAAGTCATTTGGAGTATACTCATCCTTATCCTTCTCCACGTACTGTTGACGAACGTGGGCTGGACGACCTTCAGCGGCTGGAACATCCACAGATATGGCTTTCTTGATCTCGATTGGTCCGTCCTCAATGACCTCCCACATCCGGTCATGGATGGAGCATAGAAAGCTCTCCACACGGAAGCTCCAGATCTCATATCCTTCGATAGAGAACTGTGGAAGACTAGAAGCATTCATGGTAAACAGTTAGTAGCAATGCAGTATGCGTGAGTGAGGTTTTGATGCACTTAGGAAAATAGGATCCGGTTCAGTGAGACAACGTGAAGCGAGTGGGAACTCGCTTCGGATATGCAAAGCAGAGGCTCGAAAGAACCGCTGCTCAGATACCACTTGTTGGTCCCGGTTTGTTGATAGGGGAAATACGTAGAGGGGGGGGGGGGGGGTGAATACGTATTTCAAGTTTTTCAACTTTTTCCCTTTAACTCAGAGTGACAAGTAAAGAGCTCGCTTGACACTTAAGACCTAGCTGAAGCTAGACCTACAGTACGTAGCTTGCCTGCTTGACCGAAGTAAGAACTTGATTAAGAGGGAGTCTTTACTCGTGTATGCGGAAATTCGGTGAGCTAAAATCTTTCCTAAGTAATTAAAAAATCCAAGTTATGTTTGTTTATATGCACGTGCAATGGATAATCAAATACTGTAAAGAGATTAGGGTTAGAGAGATATACGACACAGAGATTTATAGTGGTTCGGAGATAAAGCTCCTACGTCCACTTGTTTCACGACGGCAACTGTTCTCTTCACTCAAGAACTTGAAGGTTACGGGTCCTTCAAAAACCTGGTCGAGATCGGGCTTTACTTGCCTGGATCAAACGACAGACGTAGTGATTGCGGGTTCACTACACAAACCTAAACAAGACTGGAAGCTTCACTCGCTTCAGTCAAACACAGATAGGGAGATTACGGGCTCTCCTTACAGCCTAGTTTCGATCGAGCTTTACACAAACGATGTAGGTGCAAGCTTGGATCTAAACTCTATGATCGAGACTTCTTCAATCGATGAAAGAAGAGTCTTGGATCTAGACAACCTAAAGACAACACTCAAAAACCTAACAGACATAGTTTAGGGTTTTTGGTTGACGGACACACTATGAAGAGCTCTTTTACAGTAGATGCAAAAGATGGCTAGAGCTCTTCTTCTAAGCTTGGATATGGAATGGGCTTAGACTCTAAGTGTGAAGGTTGTGAAGACGAGTTCCGCTGAACTGGAAACTCGGAGAACACTTGAAAACAAAGACTCGAAGATGGCTTAGAAAGCTTGGGAGTGTTTGTTTGCAGTAGGCTCGAATGCCCAAGTAGTGTTCTGTCTCTTCACGTCTTCATCCTTCATTATTTATAGGCAGAGGGTTGGCTGAGATCTGTTGCTTGGTTGGTGGCCTTGTCCCTCCTCCTCTCGACAGTACTTGCACAGGCTGGCTACTTTTCAGACGTGCAGTTTTGGCTCTTTGCCGAAATTGGCTAAGTTCCAATTTCAACAGTAACTGGAGCAACCCAGTACTGTTACGGCGCCTTGTCGGCCTGGCAGTCAACTCCTCTGCTCCTCTCCGCGTTCGACACGTGGAGATCTCGTAATAAATGCGGAGATCTTCAGTTGACTGGAGTTCAAAATCGGAGCGGGAACTGTGTTGTCGCTTTCTGGTAGGTAGTGGCTCGCTTCGCTTTGAAGTTGTAGCGTCCGTTTTTAGTTGAGTCACTTCGTAGTCATTCTGTAGTGAGTTGCTTCGGGAAATAAAGTTCCCTAGTAGCTGCTTTGGAAATTGCTGACTAGAGTTGACTAGCTTTGACTTTATACTGTAGCGCTCGCTTCGCTTCGCTTTGGCTTTGAACTGTAGCGCTTGCTTCGCTTCGCTTTGGCAGACTCACTTTGTAGCGCTCGCTTCGCTACACTGTTCTTCGGCACGCTTCACTTCAGCTCGCTAGACTTGCTTCGCTTTAGAAAACACACTCAAGTGAGTGGCCTTCACTTGAACTTTTGAAGCCTATAATCTAAGCAAAATAAAGAGCCATCCTAACAGAGTAGGCTTAGAAAAATTCTAACCTGTTAACTACATCAAAATGGGTCGCTTGGGAACAGAACGCTCTGGGGTTTTGGGATCAAATCAAAACAATGGAGTATCCCTTATAGGTTCCCCCTTAACATGTTGTTCTTAACAATTCCCAACAGGCTCCATCTTCCAGTTGGTGTTCATCGGAATCTTCACAGCTTTTGCATGTTGAACACCAAACTTGGCAAGCATATCTCGAGTATACCGCTTGATTGATGAAAATCCCATCATCTTGCTGCTTCACTTGAAGACCTAGGAAGCAACTCATCAAGCCTATCATCGACATCTCATACTTGGTCTTCATCAATTCTCCAAACTTCTCGTTAAGCGACTGGTTTGGCGATCCAAATATGATGTTGTCCACGTAGATCTGGACCCATATCATATCTTCTCCATGATTGATGGTGAAGAGAGTCTGATCTATCTTTCCTTTGTGGAATCCATTATCCACTAGGAACTCAGATAGCGTATCATACCATGCTCTAGGTGCCTGCTTCAATCCATACAGGGCCTTCTTTAATCGATACACCTTATCTCCTTGCTCAAATCCCGGCGGCTGCTCCACATACACTTCTTCTTTGAGCTCTCCATTGAGAAACGCGCTCTTGACATCCATTTGATAGACTTTGAATTTCTTAGTTGCTGCACAGGAAAGAAATAGTCTAATGGCTTCAAGCCTGGCCACTGGAGTGAAGGTCTCATCGAAATCGATCTCTTCCTCTTGGCAGTAGCCTTTGGCGACGAATCGAGCTTTGTTTCTCAAGACGTTGGGGTCCTCGTCCGTCTTGTTCTTGAACACCCACTTGGTGCCAATCACATGCTGGAATTTAGGACGATCCACTAGATACCATACGTCGTTTCTGGTGAATTAGTTCAGCTCTTCTTGCATGGCAATCACCCAATTGGAATCTACTAGGGCTTCCTCCACGCTTGCTGGCTCGATGTTGGATAGAAAGCAACTGAACATAGCACTTTCTCCAAACACTTGGGTTCTGGTCACCACACCTTTGGTTAAATCTCCAATGATTTGGCTTGGTGAATGATGTTTGAGCCATGCACGCTTGGATCCACCAACTTCTGCTTCTCTTTCTCCATCTGAAGCGACCAGAATGGGTGCTTGGCTTGCATTCGCTTCTTGAGTCTTGGGGGCAGCTTCAACCTTCTCTTGAGCAATTTGATCGCTTGAATCTTTAACTTCTTCTTCATCTTTAAGCATATCCCATGTCAATGGATTGACGAGTTCCTCGCTTGAATTTTTGTCATTCGCTTGAACCTGTTCCTGTGGAAGACTTAAAGAAGATTCATCAAATACAACATGGGGTGATTCTTCCACAATTAGGGTTTTACAATTGAATACCCTGTAAGCTTTGCTCGATGTAGAATATCCTAAAAATATTCCTTCATCTGCTTTGCTTTCAAAGGCTTTCAATTGTGACTTCCCATTGTTGTGAATGAAGACCCGACAACCAAAAATATGGAAAAGCTTCAAGCGAGGAACCCATCAATTCGCTTACATGGGACATGCTTGAAGACGAGGAAGAAGTCAAAGAATCAGGTGATCAATTTCCTCAAGATGAAGAGTCGGGAGCTGCCCCCAAGACTAAGAAAGAAGAAGCTAGCCAAGAGCCAATTCAAGTCGCTTCAGAAGATGAGTCAAGCGACCCCCAGCAAGCTGATGGATCAAAGTGAGCATGGCACAAAGATCATTCACCAAGCCTCATTCTTGGAGATCCTTCCAAAGAAGTGGTGACGAGGAGTCAAGTCATGGGAAAAAGCACTATGTTTAGCTGCTTTCTGTCCAACATCGAGCCATCAAGCGTGGAGGAAGCACTAGCTGATTCAAATTGGATTCTGGCCATGCAAGAAGAGCTGAACCAGTTCACCAGAAATGACATGTGGTATCTTGTTGATCGCCCCAAGTTCCAGCATGTTATTGGAACCAAGTGGGTTTTCAAAAACAAGACGGATGATGACCACAACGTCGTGAGGAACAAAGCAAGACTCGTCGCTAAGGGCTACTGTCAAGAGGAAGGTATTGATTTTGATGAGACCTTTGCTCCAGTAGCTAGGCTCGAAGCGATCAGACTATTTCTAGCCTATGCAGCGGCCAAGAAGTTCAAAGTCTATCAGATGGATGTGAAGAGCTCGTTCCTCAATGGAGAGCTGAAACAAGAAGTCTATGTGGAGCAGCCACCTGGATTTGAGCAGGGAGATAAAGTGCATCGCTTGAAGAAAGCTCTTTATGGATTGAAACAGGCCCCAAGAGCTTGGTACGATACACTATCCCAGTTTCTTGTGGATAATGGATTCCGCAAAGGGAAGATAGATCGAACCCTCTTCACGATCAATGATGGTGAAGATATGCTATGGGTTCAGATCTATGTCGATGACATCATATTTGGGTCACCAAACCAGTCACTTAGCTAGAAGTTTGGAGAGCTTATGAAGACCAAATATGAGATGTCCATGATAGGATTGATGAGCTGCTTTCTAGGTCTTCAAGTGAAGCAGCAAGATGACGGAATTTTCATCAACCAAGCAAAGTATACTCGAGATATGATTGCTAAGTTTGGTGTTCAAAGTGCAAAAGCTGTGAAGATTCCCATGAACACCAACTGGAAGATGGAGGCAGATCTTGAAGGGAAGCCCGTGGATGCTACGGACTATAGAGCCTTGATTGGATCCCTTCTCTATCTCACAGCGAGCAGACCAGATATTGCATTCGCTGTTGGAGTATGCGCTCGCTTCCAAAGTAATCCCAAGCTTAGTCATTATGAACCTGCCAAGCGAATCCTTCGCTATCTCAAAGGCACAATCAATATGGGTCTCTGGTACCCAAGCGAGGACAACCTGGAGCTTACTGGATATTCAGATGCTGATTATGGAGGGTGCTGAATTGATAGGAAATCAACTTCGGGCACATGTCAGTTCTTGGGAAGCTAGCTTGTCTCATGGTTCTCGAAGAAGCAGACAAGCATAGCAACTTCAACGACTTAAGCTGAATATATGGCTGCCGGAAGCTGCTGTTCTCAAATTCTATAGCTTCGTAAGCAGTTGAAGGACTACAGAGTTGAAGCAAAGGAG
The DNA here is from genome assembly GCA_029379335.1 of Thymus mandschuricus. Taxonomy (NCBI): domain Eukaryota; kingdom Viridiplantae; phylum Streptophyta; class Magnoliopsida; order Lamiales; family Lamiaceae; genus Thymus; species Thymus mandschuricus. The sequence continues at coordinate 4,281,831 of CM057074.1, forward strand.
ATTTCTATTTTCTGTGACAATAATAGTGCTATCTGCATCTCACAGAATCCAGTGATTCACATCAGGTGCAAGCATGTGGAGACAAGGCATCACTTTATTCGTGATCATGTTGAGAAAAAGGACATCAATCTTGAAAAGATTCATACCGATCTCCAACGAGCTGATATCCTTACCAAGCCTCTAGCTGAAACCCACTTCAATTAGCTATGCATGGAATTAGGGTTACTAGACCCTTGTGAATAGTGCTAGTTCAGGAATGCACAAAGCTAGGGAGAACCCTCGCTTTGGATCTTCACCAAGCCAAGTGAGTCACTTTGTCCTCACTCGCTTGAGAAGTCATAAGTTGGAGTTAGGTGGAGTGTTGGAAGATGTTCCCTACCAACTAACAGAATTGTTAAGTCTATGGTTGAGGAGGAACTATTGATCATTCTAGGAATGATCCACTTCCAAAGCGAGCAAGGAAAGCTGCTACCTAGCTTAGGATTCCCGCAAGTGGGTATAAATTCTTGCAAGTACCATTACTCGTAAAGGTTGTAAGGCTGGTGACATGCTTCCCTACGTAAAAACTGTGAATGGCTTGTCAGAGCTTCACATTGTCATCCTGCCCTTTTCCCACTTATGTGAAAAGGTGCTTGTAACTCATCCCCCATTCATCGTGAATAACTCTCCTAGCAAGTTCCCCACTAGGGTTGAACAACTTGAGTGTTTATTCATTTTTCTCCCCTCATTCTTTCGATGGAGGACTCTCCAAGCGAGGAGGAAGATGGAAGAGATAAATGCCAAGAAGATGCATACTAAAATTCTACAATGAGGTATCATTCTACTACGATGCTAGACTGACTGGTAAGTGTTTCAATTTTTTAAGTACACTAAGCAAAGCAAAGCGTGCTAGGAACCCTTGCTTGCTAAGTGGAAAATATAAATGCAATCTGACACAAATACAAAGAGGTAAACACTATTATTTATTCTCAAAGTATGTTAGTCAGAAACATTTTAAATTAAGCAAGAAAATTTAAGTTCATAATTTATTCACTTTAAAAATGGTCACGCGAGTGCCACGTCACTCGAACTCACCATCGCAAGTGAGTGTGCTCCAGTATCGTCAAGCGAGTGCTTCGCAAGCGAATAAGATAGCCAAGCGGCTACCATCGCTAAGCTAGCAACTACCAAGCGAGACGTACAAGCTGGGTACACTCGAGTGCTTACTTACTTTTTACTTTGAATTTAATGCGTACAATACTAGGGTGCTATTAACCGGGCGCGTGTACTTCACCGTCAAATTGAAGCGCCAAAACGCTAAGCAATCCAGCCGTTGAATCAGAACATTCTTCAAATCTCAACCGTTGGATCATGGGCGAGAGTGCGAGCGAACAGTAGTGTGGCACGTGCTATGCTTAATCACCTATGTGGTTCATCTTTAACCATGGTGATGCCGATTTTAACTGCGACACGTCAGCCACGTCGCCACTCGCTTGCAGCCACGTTGTATTTTTACCGACTTTTGCCGCCACGTAAGCGTCAAACCCTAAATCTATAAAACGAGGACTGTGTCGACTGCAGAAACCATCACCCCAAATTTACCATTCTTGTGAAAGCTCTTTGCAAATCTCTCTGCAAATTGCTAGTACTCTCTGCTTTCACAATCTTTTAAAACCCTCACCAAAAAATTTTCCATCACTCATCATGGGAAAGAAAGAGCAAGTTAACACCATGGAGGAGTTCTTAGAAAACGCCGAAAGCTTCACAAACGTCGAACCCCACCTAAATGAGTCTATTATTGAGCCTACCGGGTTTTCCGAAGGGCAGTGACCTCTGCAGGCTTTTGGAAGCTTGTCACTGCCAAGCCTTCTAAATTTTGACCCAAGTCGTCGCAAAATTTCTATTAAACCTTCGTGAGAAGGAATACACTACCAGCATCACCGATCCCAGCACAGGACAAGCCACGTACGTTAGCATATTTGATGTGGCCAAAGTGTTCGAGCTACCGGAGGGAGGAGAGGAGAACTTATTAAACATAGGCCTCGCAGTGGAGGACGAGTACATCCGTTTTGCAGCAAAGTGTTCTGCTGTGTGGAGCCAACGCAGCAAGAACATGAGAGAAGACCTTGAAAAACCATACAACTACATTGGTGAGCTCTTCACCGAATCTATCGCTTGCCACATTAGAGGGCTAGGGCAGATCACCGACACCAAGATCTTCACCATCATTGCTATCGTGGATAGCCTCCCGGGCTCCAAATTCAACTGGAGCAAGTGGTTTATCCAGAACATCCAGGAAGCCGCCAAAGATTTTGAAAGCGAACCAAAGAACCCTCACAACATTGTGAGAAGGGGCAAGCTTCGCATTCTAGGGAAGCTTTCCTATGCCCTGGACAAGCTGTTTCCAGACCGTGAGTGGACAGGCACTCATCAGTACAAGAAGGTTAGCATCTTCACAGACCTAATCAAGCCGGAGAGACCGTTGGTGGATGGAGGTTTGATCGATGTGGATGTGCGCCCCATGGTGGCCATCCCAAAAGAAAAGAAGAAAGGGAAGGGAAAGAAACGTGTCGCTTCGCCCGCAAAGAAGAAGTAGGCTCCCGTAAAGAAGACCAAGCGAGTCACTTCGCTTGTGAGGCCAAGCGAGGAGGAGGCCTCACCTTCCGGTACATCAATGAGCATCTCAGAGCTCACAGCTTCCAAGGAGAAGCGAACCCCCTCACCCGGTGGAGAAGAGGTGAATCAACCCCAAACTTCCCAAACCCAAGCTTCTCAACCCCAAATCACCCAAGCTTCCCAAACTCAACCAAGCCAAGGCATCCACGTGCACAGAGGAGTCATCCTCGAAGATGAGGACTCTGCAAGCACACACACTTTACCAAAAATCCCATTCCTTGATCCCAAGGAAACAGCTACCTATGAAATTTATTCACCCTCACAAACTATCGATACCACCATCCCAGATACCCCCACCAATTCCAATATTCAAGAAACCCTTCCCCCACTACGAACCTTTGAACCACCTCCCATAACACCCCAAGCCAAAGCCCTTGACAGATATCACGAGGACTGGGAGCAGTCCGTGATTAAAGTGAAGAAGAGGTACCCTTCGGTACAAATGAGTGAAGAGTTCATAGTAAAAGCAACAAATTTCTTAAACGTCGCGTACAGGGGTACAGAGTACTTCAAGATTTTTAACCTCATCAAAGCTTTCTTTGAACAACCCATAGCAGAGCAGGAAGCTTTACAGCTGCAGTTTATCGGCGTTGATGGGTTAAAAGCCCTTATCAACAAACCCAAATATTTGGAGCTGCTCGATGCTGTTGTCAAGCGAGCATATCCAGATGCGGAGTTGCCAGAAAGGAAGCTCTCCGAGTATGAGCAAGCACTGATAACCAAGCACGAAGAGGTGCTTTCTGGAAAGAATCAAGAGATTCTCAATTTGCAAGGAACTATTCGAAAGAGGGATGAAGAGATATTCCAATTGAAAGAGGAGGTTGCCAGTAAAAAAGGAACCTCGCTACGAGGGAAAGCGACCTATCTGCTCAGATCGAGGAAGAGCAGAAGAATGTAAAGGATGCCAAGCTGATGCTTGTGGAGAAGGAGAAGAAGCTGGAAGCTGTGACTTCCAAGCTTGAAGTGACAGAGGTTAAGTTGAAGAAGAGAGAGGAGGAGCTAGCCTCGCTTGTAATAAAACACAAGGAGGAGATAAAGACAGAGAAGGAGAGGCATGAGAAGCTGATAGAGGAGTAGGCAGAAGAGATCATGAGAATTGGGAGAGAGTGCAATCGTGTCTCTGCTGCCAAGCTAGCTCTGGAGAGTGAGAAAGCAACTCTTCAAGATAAATTTGATGAAAACTTGAGAGAGCTCGAGAGCAGACAAAGTGAAGCGACTGCTTTTACGATGAAGTTTCTTGACCTAGATATACGAGAAACGGATATGGATGATCGATCAGCCGAGCTCATCAGGCGTGAAACCACAATCGCCACTTCACAGGCCGAAATCAAAATTCGTGAAGCAGAGATTGCTGCTTCACAAGATTTCTCTAACCTTGTGGTACATGAGAAAATGAAGGAGCTGCGAGCGGAGGTCGAAGCGGAGCTTGACGCTCGCTTCACAGCAATTGAAGCGATGGAGAAGAATGTTGAGCCGCTTGAAGGCTTAATGAAGGAGATAGCCCAAAGAGAGAACGCCCTAGCAGAGCGAGAAAGGCAGTCCTATTTCCTGTTGGAGGAAATTTCAGAAAAGACTGCGGAGCTCATGATGATCAAGAAAGCTCTTTCATGGAGCGAACGGAAGGCGCACTGAAAGCCATCACTATAGAATTCGCAAACCTGCGCCGGGCCCTTGACGAGAAAGCCATAACTCCGACACCTGTTGGCGATGATGCCAAAAAGGGGGAAGAGAACGCCCCTTCAAGCAGAGCCGACAAGGGCAAGGATGTTGTTGTCTACCAGGACAAGCCCAAGAAAATTTCCGAACCATCCAAGCTGCTCGCTTCATCGACTTCTGCTGCTCGCAAAGCGTCGGAAAGAGCATCCATTTCCCTTGATACTACGTTCGAAATGATGCAATCCTTCAAGCTGATGGAAGAAGGAGTTGTAGAATTACGGCAAGTGGAGCCTATCCAGTCCGTGCCGAGTGAAGCTGCCGTTACTCAAGCTGCTCCAGTTGCTCAAGCTCTTCCTGCCCCACCTGTCAAAGCCAAAGCGGCCCCTTCCAAAGTGGCCCCATCTAAAGCAATCACCAAGCGACTCGCTCCAACTCGAGAGGAAGCAGACCCCGTGGCCAAGCGCCGGAAGGTGAAAGAAGATCTAGCAGTCAAAGCGAGTCGCTTTGAACAAGAGAAGAAGGAGGAGGATAGACTGGAGAACGCGCAGAAGCTTAATGCAAAAATTCAGGCAAGATATGAGCGGATAAGGGAAAGGACCACCCGATTGCTCGATGAGAACGTGCTTGTTCAAAGCAGTCTCATGCGGAGCGGGTATATTCCCTTTACTCCTGACGAATCCGAGATGTGTGATCTCGAGGCCACCATCCAAGTGTGCAAGAAGTCTATGATCACTATGGAAAGGATGAAGGGATATTCAACTGAGAGCATCTCCAACATTGCACTAAAATAGTGCTGAGCACTATTTTAGTGCAGAGTTTTGCTCCAACAGTCTGCACCAAAATAGAGAAATTATAGTGCAATGAACAGTGTTCCCCTAAATATAGAGTAACACTATTCACTGCACTATAATTTTGTGTTCATCATTTTGTGCTCGTTTTTGTTTGCGATTTTTATTTTTGGTGTAGTATTTCAATTTAGTTTGTATTGTTCATAATTTTATTTTTTTCTTTTCACAATTTAATTTGATATATGCTTATTTTTTTGTGTGTATCATTTTTTTTTTGTTCTTTTCACAACTTATTACTCGTATATTACTTGTAATTTAACTAATTTTTCTTTTCTTTTAAAACTCTATGTATAATTTACGTGTGATACAAATATATATAAAAACAAAAATGCATTAATAAGAAAAACATAAAATTACATAAATTAAAGTACAAAACAAACTACATATTTACAATTATTTGCAATATCTACTTATTTTATCTTCTTTTTTTTTTTTTAATATTACATCAAAGTATCTACTTATTTTATCTTAATTTAATGAGTTAAAATTTATATCATTGTCATTTTTTTAAATCATGTTTACAATTTATTCAAAAAATAAATGAAAAAAGCATATTTTGGAATATTCTTTTTCTGCTGTATTTTAGTGCGAACTGTTGGAGATGAGTTACTGTTTCTGCACTATTTTAGTGTTAGTGCTGCTGGAAAATAGAGGAAACTGTTGGAGATGCTCTGAGGAGTATGACTTCATGAGGAAGAACATCAATGAACGGATCCTCTCTTCAACAATGTGCTAAGCGAGAAGTTTGGCATCATAATGAAGGAGATGACCGAAAGGCCATTTGATCAAATTGAGAGAAGAAGAGCAGAGCATCCTGACGCGCGCTTCATTGAAGACTTCATATCGGAAGAATGAAGGAGAGATGGGAAGTATGCCGAGTAACATTCATCAAAGCTTATTATTTCTGGAAAGTGATTTACGGACAAGAGTCTTGCTCCAAGCTTGACGCCCTAAACAACTTTATGGTCGTCTACGACAATAAGTTTTGGAGAATGATCTTGATCGAAGCAGAGCTTGTCGAGCCCAAGATTATCATCAAAGTTCCAGAGCGGATGCTGTTTACAAAGCCAAGAGTTGCAGGCACTCTTATTCTTGACCGTGGAAAGATAGAAGACGAAGTTGATGAAGCCTTGCACTTGGATAGGCATCACAAGCCAAGCTCGGAAACATTCAAGTCCATGTAGCCGAAAGTCCTATCTGCCTACATTATGGATGAATGACTCTCTCTTGTGATCTGCTTGGAAATCATCTATGATATATACATTTATGTCAAGCTTCGTGTCTCATTTACTTATAGCACTTACTAACTTTATGTGAATTTTTATCCTTATGCTACAAAGCCTACACGAAAACCATAAGAACTTAAAATAAAAATTTTAAAAAATGATAAGACTGTGAAGGATTCAGTCGCTTGAAGGTTCTTACAGTGGTCAAAGTGTTGGGTTTTGGCATCATCAAAAAGGGGGAAATTGTTGGGAATTGTTAAGGATTTATTTGTTAAGGGGGAACCTATTGGGACGCTTTAATAAAATCTATTATGTATTTTTTATTAGATCCCAAAACCCTCTATGTAAATCCTATTCCCAAGCGACCCTATTTTGATTACACATGATAGAATTTTTCAAGCTTATAATGTTAGGAAAGCTTGTTTCATTTTAGTCGCTTTAGGTATAGACTGCAGGTTTCAAGCGAAGCGAGAAGACCACTCGCTTGAGTGTGTATTAAAGCGAAGCGAGTCTACCCGGACAAAGCGAAGCGAGTGCTCCCGATAAAGTCAAAGCGAGTCAACACGACTACGCTAAGGCGAGCGCCAAGACTAAAGCGAAGCAAGCCCTTTCCAAAGCGTGAAAGCGACAGTTCAACTACCAGCTTCAGTTCAAACTCGAAGTTCAAACGTAGTCAAGTGAAGATCAACCGCATTAATTGCATATCTTCACGTGGCACAAGAAGATTGGAGCATATAGTTGACCGGCTTGACCAACAAGCAGCCGCAACAGTACTGGAGGAGCCCAATTACTGTTACGCTTGGCTTTTAGCCATTTCGGGAAAGAAGACAAGAGAGCATCTGGAAAAGCTGCAGGTCAAAGCCAAGTACTGTCGAGTGTGGGGGGACAAAGCCACCAACTTTCAAACGGCTTCCACCCGCCTCCCACACTATAAATAGTGGAGTGCAGAGAAGAGAACATTACAACACTTCCTGAAACTTCAGCGCTCAAAGCAAACAAGCACTCACGATTTCCAACAATCATCTTTTCGAGTTCTTGTAGGAAAGTGTCTCCAAGTTTCTGCAACATCGAAACTTGTTCTCTGCAACCTTCACTCTCTTAGATTCTAAGCCACTATACATATCCAAGCTTAGAAGAAGAACTCTAGCCTTTGCATCTACTGTAAAAAGTTCTTCACTTTGTGTGTTTTCAAAACCAAACCAAAACCATTGTTCTTATCCAGTCAAGTGTTGTTAGAGTTTGCGTTAAGTTGAAAGGTTGTTGTAAGATCCAAGGTTTCACTTTCATTGATAGTGAACACCTCGATCATGTAGAAAGAATCCAAGCTTGCACGTTCTTCGACTGTGCGAAGCTAGATTCTTGTCTTAGGTTTTAGTGGAGAACCCGTAATCTCCCAGTCGTTGTTGTGTTGGATCCAAGCTTGCGAAGCTCGATCCTTGTTTTGGTTTTTGAGGAACCTGTAATCCTCAAAGGTTTCTTAAGTAAAGAGAAGTTGTTCCTGCGTGGAACAAAAGTGGGCGTAGGTGTTTTACCACCGAACCACTATAATCCCTGGTCTCGTATTTTCTGTCCTTAAGCTTTTCATTATTTACTTGTTTTGATTATCTCATATTTGCACAATCATATAAACAAACCTAATACGGAGCTTCAATTACTTAGGAAATATTAGCTCACCAAATTCCACATATATGCAAGCGAGTCACTCTGTGATCAAGCTTCCGCTTAGGTCCTGAGTAAAGCTTTGCTACAGATCAAGCTCACGCTTCGGTCTTAAGTTTCAAAGCGACACCAGGCTTGCTCACTCTGAGATAAGTTTGAAAAGAAGTTGAAAAACTTCTGTTACACGTATTCCCCCCCCCCCCCCCCCCCCCCCCCCCCCACACGTGTAACCCTACTTATCAGTCCGGGACCAACAAGTGGTATCAGAGCCAGGTTCTAACGAGCCACTGCTTTGCATACTGAAAGCGAGTCCCCTCGCTTCACGTTGTCTCACCTGAACAGATCCGATTTCCTAAGTGCATTAAAATCTCACTCACGCATACTGCATTGCTACTCACGTTTGAGAATGTCTAGTCATAGTGCTTCGAATCTTTAGCAATTCTCTATTGAAGGGTATGTGACATGGAGCTTCCGAGTCTCAAGCTTCCTTAGTTCTGTTCACGACAGAATGTGGGAAGTTGTGATGGAAGGCCCTATCGCTATCATGAAGGTCAACACTGTCAACATACCAGCAGCCGAAGGAAGAGAGGCAAGAGTTCGTCATGACTATGTGGAAAAATCAAAGGACGACTACACTGCCAACGATTTCAAAGTGGCAAACGTGGACAGAGTTGCCCGACACATCATGCAGAGCACAGTCTCAGACGCCTACCTTCCAAGGATTAGGAAGTGCACTACTGCCATGGAGATGTGGGACACTCTAGCCCTAAGAACTCAAGGAACTAAAAAGATCAAAGGGAATAAGATTGCAGTGCTTATGAGGGAATTCGAGAGCTTGTCGATGAAGACAAGCGAGACGATCGACGTTTTCGAGCTACGTGCCACCAACATCATTTCAACACTTGTATCACTTGGAAAGGAGTTCATCGACAAGGAGATCAACCTCAAAATAGTTCGAGCTCTCACCAGGAAGTGGCAAACAATGAAGGAGCTCTACCTTGCAACGAAAGATCTGTCAAAGTTCTCCCCGGAGATCCTGTTCTCCGAACTCAAGGTGGGTAGAAGCCATTTGAAAGTTGGTGGCTTTGTCCCTCCACACTCGACAGTACTTGTCTTTGACCTGCAGCTTTTCCAGATGCTCGCTTGTCTTCTTTCCCGAAATGGCTAAAAGCCAAGCGTAACAGTAACTGGGCACCTCTAGTACTGTTGCGGCTGCTTGTTGGTCTAGCCAGTCAACTATATGCTCCAATCTTCTTGTGCCACGTGGAGATCTGCAATTAATGCGGTTGATCTTCACTTAACTACGTTTGAACTTCGAGTTTGAACTGAAGCTGGTAGTTGAACTGTCGCTTTCACGCTTTGGAACGGGCTTGCTTCGCTTTAGTCTTGGCGCTCGCTTTAGCGTAGTCGGGTTGACTCGCTTTGACTTTATCGGGAGCACTCGCTTCGCTTTGTCCGAGTAGACTCGTTTCGCTTTAATACACACTCAAGCGAGTGGTCTTCTCACTTCGCTTGAAACCTGCAGTCTAGACCTAAAGCGATAAATGAAGCAAGTTTTCCTAACATTATAAGCTTGAAAAATTCTATCTTGTCTAATCAAAATAGGGTCGCTTGGGAATATGATTTACATAGAGGGTTTTGGGATCTAATCAAAAATACATAATAGATTTTATTAAAGCGTCCCAGTAGGTTCCCCCTTAACAAATAAATCCTTAACAATTATCAACATATTATGTCATACCCAATGGTAAATAGTTGGCAATAGCCAACTATTTTAGCTTCAATACCTACCACGTGTAAACTGCCACGTGTAATGGATTTGTTACCTTTTTGTCAGTTGATTATGAATTTCAAAGTTTTTTATAAGGGAAGAGAACATTAACTAGGAAATTAGATGTGAGCTTACTAATGGAAAATAATTTTTTGGTTAAGTCTAAAACAACCAAGACATCAAGAAGACAAACATTATTAGAAAATGAGTGAATGGCAATAGGAGAAATAGCAACAAAATGCCCATTACAAACAATAACTTAAGCATTGCCATTATAAGGTTCACATGAATCCAAGGTAGAAGAGTTGATGGTCATGTGGGCAGAAACGCTTGAATTGACACACCAATCATAATTCGGTTAAAAAATGTTATAAGATGCATTATGCATTAAAGGCTTGTGAAAGATGAATAGAAGATGAAACAACAACTTAAGCTTGAAGAAATTACGGGCATTAGTTCAGCGTAGTCCCTTGAAAATTTTGATAAAGAGAAATGTAATGATGGTTTGAAGTAACAAAGAACGAAGGTAACAAGAGCAAGGGATGGATTTCCATGTTAGGAGAACCCATACACGCAAGCAAGGATTTTTTTTGCTATTTTTAGGATACAAAATAGAGGAAGTAAACAATTATTCATATCAATACCGATTGCAGTGAGCCCTAACCTATACCCATTAGGATTAATTGGGCTTAAACACATGGGCCTATAAAAATATCAAACTTTTGCGCCTGGTGCAGCAAATCATGAAATGAATGAATGGGCAAATGCGTGTATGCCAAACTCGTAAAATGAGGACCCAAACCACGAATAAAATGACTCTTGTCAGAGTCATCAACTGGATGTCCAATAGCCACTAGTTGGTCACAAAGAGTCTAGACTTTGCTACCATAATCAACAACTGAGAGTGAACTACGTTTGAGAAAGAGAGGTTCTTCTCGAAGTTGATTGACTCGAGGTTGAAGTGCAGCCGAATAGTTCATCAATATAGTTTCCTCAGTGAGAGAAGATAGCAAAAGAAAAAGTATACATTGATCCTTGTTTCACCAAGTTTCATAGCCATGAATTGCGATGTGGGACCGACGTCACTAGTGATACTTTTAGACGGGGGAGAAGTTGTGCCGTCGACAAATCCCATGAGATCATTGCTTACCAATATTGGGATAACTTGATTTTTCTATAGGTGAAGTTGGAAGAGGTGAGTTTAATTGTTACCGAGTGAATTCGAGTGTTGATGGTACTGAATCGGCGACCATTAAAAAAGCAATAACAACGGCCGAGTTTGTTGACAAGGGGAGAGAAAATCACCTTGACAGGAAAAGAAAGGTTTCGGTGGAGGTTGATACCATGTAAGATTGGGAGAACATCACCAATACCGCAGTAATAGAGATCAATTCTATCAATAAAGAGATTACAACATAATCACAATGAAAGTGGATCAAGAAATTACAACAAATATATCTACAAGATACATATATTGTTAGATAGTTTATGTGACATTATCCTTATTTTTATGAGACGTCATCTTATCTGATTTACTTTTTCTATTATAATGAAAAACGAGTCACTTGTCATTTAAAACAAGTAGAATTAAAAAAAAAAAAAAAAAAAGAACAATTATCACGTCTCATTGTTATATATATATATATATATATATATATATATATATATATATATATATATATATATATATATATATATTAACATTTAACTCAATGTTAGATTTTTATCCAATACGTCATACTAACATTATAATTTTAAAACAAACAATTATATTTATATTATTTCATATTTTTATTTTATCAAAAGTTCAATATAAAGTGATACTCGTCAAAATTCGACGGGTAACAAACTTGTTTATTTAATAAAATCAAAACAAATTTGTTCCAAGATTAATTAGAATAAAATCAATTCTATTTCTAACTTACTCCATCATTATCCAAATAATTATCCTATTACTATAACTATGCATTATTAAATATTTCATTCTAACGTTGTGTTTTCTTTGATGAAAAAAAATAAGCAATTATATTTAAAATATTATCCCATCAATATGGTGCATAAATATATTTTTTTTCAATTTAAAGATTAAAAATTCTTGATCATTGATAAAATGTGAGAAAAATGAGAAATAAAGAAAGATTCATAGGGTAATAGGGTGATTGTTTCTTTTCTCTCATTTTCTTTTCCATCAAAGAGAACGCACACGAACACCGATAATGGGAGGAGAACTGAATTTCAAAAACCATTTCTTTAATTAAAAAAAGATCATTATGTATGTTCGATATGATCACGAGTAAATGTGGAATGGGGCGTGAAAACAACATGGCAATGGAAGAACATCCGTGACTTGAAAATGAGGCTTTATATGCCTAAACTACCGTTCCAAACCAACAATATCACTTCTCCTTTAATTACGCCACCACCCCCTCCCCCTCCCCACTTCACTATTTTTATTTACGAAAATCACGCACCTTTTTTTGGACAACCTATTTTTTTTTTCAACTAACACATCCACGTAAATACTACTGCATGAAGAAGATGAGTCTTTCCGCCGGTTTTTCAATTTGTTTCCTGAAAGTTAGCATTCCTTTGACATTTCGTCACTTCAAAATATAGTAGTCCTATATTCCCTCCGTCAATGAAAAATACGATATTCATTCCATTCAGGTTGTTCACAAAAAATAAGATACTTTCATTTTAGTATACGTACGTGCCCCACACATTTTTATAATTAATTTAAACCCATTTTTTTCCTCAAAGGAATACAAAATTTTGTTACAAACTTTCAATTAGCAAACCTCATACTCTCCACACACACCAAAAAAAAAAAAGAAAGAAAGAAATAAATAAAGAAAGAAAGAAAGAAGCACGGCCATTACTTTCACATGTTTTGACCGAAATTAGGCAAGCTATGTTACATAGGCAGAGCGGATAATGTAAAGATCATGATGAATAAAACACATCTAATTAGATGAACTATTAAACAAAATTCTATTTATATTCAATTTTGTTTCCTACGAGATCAATTATTTTATTATTCCCATTAGTTTTCTAAAACAAAATCCTATTAATGTTCAATTTTTGTCTTGCATACATAATAATTTAAGGTTAAGTTTAATTGTCCAATAATAATATTAAATGCTTTTATTTTCACACTAGCAGTTGCAAACCACGCCAACGCCAATACACTTGAGTTAACATGCCATTTTTTGAGTAATAATAAAGCCATCCTTCTCTTCAACTTTTCATATCCTTTTCTTGATTAGATTTGTTATTTCCTTTTCAAACTATTACATCTCCGGATAAATTTTTGTTTCTTTTCCCCTCATAAAATGACGCACCATTTGTCGCAGTTGATCCCGTGACCACCCCTCTCTCTCTCTCTCTCTCTCTCTCTCAACACTACCAACGATTCTAACTGCCATATTCTCTATAAATCGCTCTTCCCTTCCTAGCTTCTTCACGCATCTCCAAATAAAACAGGTTATATTCGTTAGAATAATAATGTTCTCTAGTGCTAAACTTGGGTGCTTAACTCTCTGCTCTCTCATTATATGTTGCTCTGCTTTTACTACACAAGATTATGCGAATGCACTCGAAAAATCGATCCTCTTCTTTGAAGGACAGCGCTCGGGGAAACTACCACCCGAGCAGCGGGTGACATGGAGGGGTGACTCGGCCCTATCCGATGGCTCCGGATACCATGTAAGAATTGTGTGATCGTACGAAATCTCAATTTGAATCGCATGAGTAAAGCTGTATTTTTGTTTTTGCAGGTAGATCTTGTAGGAGGTTACTACGATGCAGGAGACAACCTCAAATTTGGCCTTCCAATGGCTTTTACCACCACACTACTCTCTTGGAGTGTGATTGAGTTCGGTAGTTCGATGAACAATCAACTCAAACATGCTAACGACGCCGTTCGTTGGGGGGCTGATTATCTACTCAAAGCAGCCACAGCTACACCTGACGCCTTGTACGTCCAAGTAAGCCTAGAACGACGTCGTTTACTTTCCTTTCAATTCATCGGGGCTTTCGTTATGCTAAATTACTACATTTGGCCTTATATATATGCATGTTGAACAGGTGGGAGAGCCGAACAACGATCATCGTTGCTGGGAAAGACCGGAGGACATGGACACTGCTCGCAATGTGTACAAAGTGACTTCTCAAAATCCTGGCTCAGATGTCGCCGCGGAGACTGCTGCTGCACTGGCAGCTGCTTCGATAGTCTTTAAAGATTCCGAGCCTTCTTATTCCGACAAATTGCTCAAAACTGCTATGAAGGTTAAGAATCCAGTTGCATTCTTCTTTTGATTGAAATTATGAAGCATTGTCTAATCATAATATGAGGTTGCACTCTACTTAAAATTTGTAGGTGTTTGATTTTGCAAACAAGTATAAGGGTTCTTACAGCGACTCTCTCGGTTCAGCCGTGTGTCCCTTTTACTGCTCCTACTCTGGATACCATGTAAGAAAATTATTATACGTACCATTTAGCTTGTTTGTTAAATGTATATGAGATATAAAATAATGAAATCAACCAAATAAACAAACGTGTCGTACGCGTCTGTATTGATATAGGACGAGCTGTTATGGGGGGCATCGTGGCTTCACAGAGCTTCATCAAACGACTCATATTTGTCATATATTCAATCCAACGGCCACACACTTGGAGCTGATGATGATGTCTATTCCTTTAGTTGGGATGATAAACGTGCTGGAACCAAAATCCTTCTCTCTCAGGTCTAATTTTATCACATAATATATTTATATTGATGTTTTCACTCATGATATGATAGGAGAATATTATTACATAATGAAATCATTATTAATTTTATTATTATTGTGCTGATGAAGGGATTCTTAGAGAAGAATATCCAAGAGTTTGAATTGTATAAATCACATTCAGACAACTATATCTGTTCCCTGATTCCAGGATCACCCAATTTCCAAGCCCAATACACCCCAGGTGAGTTATGTAATGTAATATAATACTATATACTTTTATAAACATGCAAAGTACGAGTATCTAATAATTAATGTGTAACATAACTTAAATATGATGTAAACTATGCAGGGGGACTATTCTACAAAGGAAGTGAAAGCAATCTCCAATATGTGACCACATCAACCTTCCTCATACTGGCATTATGCCAAATACATGAAGTCGCATGGCGACGCCGTCGCTTCGTGCGGAGGCGGCTCGACAGTAGCGACTGCGGACAACCTCGTTGCCATGGCAAAGAAACAAGTGGACTACATACTCGGACAAAATCCTGCAAAAGTGTCGTACATGGTCGGGTTCGGACAGAGGTATCCGTAGCACGTGCACCACAGAGGGTCTTCCTTACCGTCGATACACGAGCACCCGAATCGGATAAACTGCGGCGATGGATTCCAATATCTGTACACGGCCTCCCCCAATCCTAACGTTCTTGTCGGAGCCATCATAGGGGGGCCTGATAATCAAGACAAGTTTGGAGATGAAAGGAATAACTATCAGCAATCTGAGCCAGCCACTTATATTAATGCTCCATTTGTTGGCTCTCTCGCTTTCTTTTCTCGTTAAACTATGATCAATATTTTTTTATTTTAAACCCTTATGTGGTATCAATATTTTGATGAATATGTAAGATGTATGGAGAGGTTCAAATTAAATAGGTTATAGTTTTATCATACTCGAATTCTCTACCGCCATTTTAGTGTATTCTCAAATTCGATTTTTAATTTATCTATATTGTTCTGTGATTTTTTCTTCAATTTTCTTGATCATGATTTTAAACAACGTACAAGTGCAGTGTTGTTGAAATTCGACGGCAATCACTTTAATTTATATTTTTAAAGAAATATAATATAAAAATATAATTATTTATTCTAAGATTATAATATTACTATAATCTGTTGAGAAATTGCATTGAGTTTAATTTTTTTTAAATATAAAAAATAGAACAAAGATATGTGACATCTTTTTGTTAGTTTTACTAGTTTGTGTTAACTAGCTTCGCAGTTCATTTAATAGAAATGTAGATCAGGAGAGGTGATGTTTCTCAAGTAGTTATACTTGTTTTCAATGTCAAGCTAGCTGTCAATTGCATGTTGTAATATAGAAATAAATTAACGATTGATAGTATCATTTTTAAAGTATTTGTATTTTTCATATCAAGTTGTCATTGCTCGAATAAAACAAAATGGGAAAATAGGAAAAAGAGGGGTAACATTTTTTCCCGCTTAATTACGGTCGTTCGAATGTAAAGTCCATTTTTCGACCTTCATGCATATAAACTCCTCCATCTGTTCATTTTTTAACCTTCATAATATAAGCCATAATAATATATAATTTTTCTCATTGATGTGAAATCTTTCAAATATTTGTTTAAGATACAATTGATATGACTTCATCATATATAACTTTGATTCATGATTCAATAGATGCTTAGAACTTGTTTCCACGGTAAAAGATTTTCAGATATCATCATTTGAGAAATAATCATAATTCGAGGGTTGAATGAGCGTGAGAGCTATGAGATTTTTGCAAAAGCTTGGCTTGATTGCTTGTATTTTTGTTTTTTTTTTTAATCTTGGAAAATTGATTGAAGAATATATAAGCCTTACTTTAGAATTAGAGTTGTTTGACAAAGAAGGATTTCTACTTTTAGTAGGATGTGTATTGATGACATTCATTAATGATATAAAGAGGTAAAAAGGCAAGCTTGAGCATCAAGTTCTCTTAATTATCATGGATGATTAAACTTGGTTGATAACTTTTCAAGAATTCTAAGAATTATGAGGTTATAACCTGGGTGTAAAACCTTGATATTGTTGAAGAGGACCGCCTAAGGAGTCCGTAGGCGAAAATGACGGTTAAATCGGAGTTCGAACAAGGCAGAACAAGTCAAAACAAGAAAGTCACGCGCATCCGAAATGCCCGCCCGCGGATGTGTGCAGAAGAACATTTGTGCTTTGCCGAGCGCCCCGATGAGCACCCGGGTGAGTGCCCGCTTCAGAAGGGGGGGGGGGGGGGGGGGGGGTCACACCCTTACGCCCCTTCACAAATTTTTGCCTTTGACGAGCGGTCGAAGCGAGCACCCCGCTCCTTGTGTCCCAAGTTCCAAAATTATGCATTTTGACCACATTCTTTTATAATTTTCCTCCCCAAACTTATTTATTCTCAACCCATCTTATCCAAACATATAAATACCCAATTGTGTACTCATTTTTTGGTTGACCTCTTCCATAATTCACACACCACATACTTTTCACACACTAAATTTCTACACCCATTTTCCATCACAATCAACATCAATCTTGGGGGATCTTTTGTTTTGGGATTCACTGAAGAAGGAGTCAAGAGCATCAAGATTGGAGATCAAAGAGCATTGAATTTGTCTTTAAATTCATTTTTCTTTGTTTCTTTTATCATGAAGTTTTTTGATTTGGTATTTATGTTGAACATGATTATGATTGGCTAAAACCTTTATTCTAAGGAGGAAGATAGATGGTTTTGTATGGATTGATTTTATTTTCTATTAATACATGATTGATTTAATTTATCTCCTTGGGATCTTAATATGTATGGATGCTTGAATGCTTGATCACCAATTCACCATTGATGCACATGGTGTAGCAAGTGCCTTTTGTTTGTTATTTCTCTTAGTAGATTGCCTCTCCTCTTGTTGGTTTGGCATAGGGCAGGTTTTACTTCCATTGTATGGGGATGGGGTTACCGATTTCTGGATTCTCCTTCCACAGACTTTGTCGATATTTTTTGGTTATATACAGGTTGGGGGTCAGCCTAACCCCCCACCCCGGTGGTGTTATTTTATTTTAAAAAAAAAAACACCATTGATGCATGTTTTAGATATTGAATTGAGTATCGAGAGATGAGATTCAATATTAGAATACGATCACAAGGCATGTTTCTTTAAAAAACCGGGGTGTAAGGCGAATATGAGGGTTAATGATCTTTTGAGCTTTTAGGAGTTATAGGCTATAGTTTGCTAGGATACTATAATCATAGCTTGTAATCAACAATGTTTGTCGTCCGAGAGGAAGCAAAGAAGACTAAGAGATCACCCTAGATATGGATAACTAGATCATGAGTTAGTAGATTTAGGTGAAATACATTGCATGCAATTGATTCATAATCTTTAAAATAGTTTCCCTTCTTTGATTCCTCATTTGTTTCGTTTCTCGTTTGAAGTTTATTTGCATTTAGATTAGGAACCCTAACCAAAATTTTTAAGCTTAGATGGATTGGGAAAACGTAGTAGTAGTACTCACTATCTTATCCATTTTATTGGTTCTTGTTGAATACAACCTTGCTTACCTTGTATTACAATAGCCCTACACGCTTGCGGTGTTTAGTTAAATATTTGATGTGTCGGGTTTATGGGGCCGTTGCCCGGGATCAATAATGATTTGAATAGTGATATTGTGAAGACTTTGAAAATCTACTTTAAGCATTTATTTTATGTAGTTTTTTTCCCCCTAAGTGAGTTCTTGTCTTTGATATTTACTTTCACTTGTTTGGTTTATCGGGTGCATGAAATCAAGGTCTAATGGTAATCCGATTAATCCTTTGAACTTTGAGATTGATGTACTTTTTCGAAAAAACAATACAAGAAGAAAAGCAACACGAGCTGAGAAAGAGATGGCCGAAGTTTTGAAAGGGATTGGATTGTACAACAATGTCAAAGGAAATTTGAAGATATGCAAGCTCAATTTTGAGCTCAAGAAGCCGAAAAGAATATACCCCGACCCCCACCTATTGATGAAGTCTTTCATCGGATGGCATCAATAGTAGGATTAAATGGTCCAATAGTGGAGGCTAATAGCTTTGTGATCAAGCCGACTCTCATTAACATGGTGCAACAAAATAAATATGGGGGAAGACCATAAGAAGAACCCAATGTTCACTTGTCATTGTAGCACTATAATGATTTCACCATTGAAGAACACCACCGAGCTTGAAGTGTTTACTGCTGCTTCAAGCCTCTTCTTTACTTACTCACAAATTTAGTGTAACTAGATAGTTTAGTTAGTTGTTAGACTATTGTTGTACTTTAGCCAGATTGTACGATTGTATGAAACCGATACTCAGTCAGTCTAAATAAGAGAGAAGTAGAATCCAAAGGTTAAAGGGATTCCTAGATCAAGCTAGATCTGCTGCGGACGTAGCAGGGTTATCTCCGAACCATGGAAAAAACAGTGGTGTCACTCTCTCTATCTCTCTTATCTCGCTCTCAATATCGTATTATCTATCTATGTAACGACCCGCATTTTCGTTACTCTATATTAGTAGTTAACTTCGTGAATTAGATAAATAGTTTAAACCTTAATGGCTTAGAAAATTCTATTCTCGACGAAGGTAGAATTTTCGTAAGAAAAACTCGTTACATTAGTCATCTCCAATTAGGAGGAACATCCCTATAATTGGTTGATTAAAGAATATGATCACTTTAGTGATAAATCCATTGAGTAGTAACCTCAATTAGAAATCAAATAGCAATTTGATTAATCGTTTCTATATTAAGAAATGATATTGTTAGAATTACAATAATGTCGACTTTACGTTTCATAATTGATTTGTACAATTAGATAATCAATCAAGAACGTAAGTTATAGCCCAAACTAAATAATTTAATATATGGGCCAAGCCCATCGGTTCTCGATCGAACCGTTCGATAATGATCGTTATATTATGGACCAAGTCCATCGGTTCATAATCGAACCGTTAGATAATAATCGAATCAAACATTCGATTAATACTTTTAATAAACCGAAAGCAATAATTAATAATAATAAAAGAAATAAAGACTAAGTGATCATAATAATACATTTACACCAATAATGATAAAATTGTTATTAAACAAATGACTATACAATCAAAAACACCAAAAACCAGAAATCAAAAGAAAAGAAAAAAGAAAAGAAAAGGGAGTAGAGAAGCGGCAGAAGGACAGCAGATTAGCAGACCTCCCTTTCCAGAATTTCTGCTTCCTTCCTCACCCCTACACTCTTGAGCCACCAAATATGTCCTTCTTTAACCACTCCCCTCAACCTGCAAAAGAAAAAGAGATGGAAAGTATCAACCTGCAAAAGAAAGGAGATAGAAGGTATCAGAAGAAGTACACAACTCTTACAATCAACAACAGTATTTCCTTACACTCTTGAGCCACAACAATCGGTACTTCCTATACAAACTTTTCCTCAACCTAAAACTGCAGAGGATTGGCAGAAGAATTCAGTAGGAATGGATGGAGGAAAGCAGATTTTCCTCCAACCCTTACCATCATTATGACATTGCTACAGTCCACACAAGAATAGCCCTATAAAATACCTCCTCACCCCAGTCCATTCAGTTCCTTTCCCTTTCATCCACTGCCCCACTAAATATGCCATAGAGAGAGAACGAGAGAGAAGCAGCAGCAGAGGATAGAAGAAGAGAAGGAAGGAGTGTGGTGAGCTAGCAACAACAACACTTCAACACTAAGTAAGTAGCAAAAACTTAAAACATCTTTAAGCATGATTTAAGTTTCAACAATAAGCAAGCAGATTTCAGATTTCACTCTTTAAACAAGCATGCTAAAACTCATAGTTTACTAGCAAGTATTATACTGAAAACCAAAGCATGGCATAAAATGAAACTAAAACCATCTATATGATATATTCATTTCAATGCTATAGCAAGAAAATCAAAAGATGTAAATCACAACATTTTTGTATTTCAAAACTAAAAAAAAAAACTGAAATCAAAGCTGCCAATAAACAACCTACTGCCACACTAATCTAAACCAATAAGCAAGATGACCAAAAATTTAAGAAAAGGGGCAGAGAGGCTTAGCCTAAGGGATGGCGGCCATCTCTTGTCGGAATCCTTCGGTTCCAATGACGAAGCTATCGTCGAGGGCAGGAGTCGAAGCTGGAATAATTAATCAAACAGATAAATCAATAAATTAAATGACATAGCAAAATAATTAGGAAGGAGCAGAAAGAGAGATTTAGAACAAGAAGAATTAAGAGAAAAGAAAGGGGGGGGGGGGAGGGAATGCAGAAATGGAAATCAAATCGTTACCTCGTCAAGTTTTCAAAGGCGAGGAGAATGGAGGACGGTCGTAGGCGAAGCTGCTTGACAGAAGCTGTTTCTGGCGGACTCAGCTCCGGCAGCAACGTCCACGGCAAGGCGGACGGTGAATCCAGCAACGGCGATGGCAACTCCAACGGCTACTGGCGGAGCTTCCTGGTGCGACGTCGACGGCGAGCTTCCAGCAACGGCAACCCTCGGCACCGACGACGTTCGGCAGAAAGAGGGAGAAAGGATTCGGCCGCGAGAGAGAGAGGGGTTGTGTTCTGTCGGGTAATTGATAGAGAGAGGGAGAAGAAAAGGGAGACTGCCGGCCGACGAAATCGCCGGCAGTTCTCGGTGCCGGCGAGGAGTGTTGTGGCAGAAGGGTCCGAGAGGAGGGCTAGGGCTCGACCGAGAGAAGAGAGGCGTAATGAAAGGGGGGATAGGGTTCAGTGTAAATATATGTGTGTGAATCGGGTCGGGTCTCGGGCCAAAAAACCCGCGGGTCCGAACCAGATTCTTGGGTTGGGCTGAATCCAGAACTTGGGCCGAGAATTAATATTCTGGCCCGATTCGATTAATATACGGGCTTAACTTGTCCGGATTTAATTCTATTAATCGAATGCTCGATTAATATTCGAAGGATTATATCCTCGTAAAATATTCACGA
The DNA here is from genome assembly GCA_029379335.1 of Thymus mandschuricus. Lineage (NCBI taxonomy): Eukaryota > Viridiplantae > Streptophyta > Magnoliopsida > Lamiales > Lamiaceae > Thymus > Thymus mandschuricus. Next base: position 4,303,384 of record CM057074.1, read on the forward strand.
GATTAATTAGATAATTAATTAAAATACAAAATACGTGTGAGTGATTTAAGAAATTAAATCACATAAACGGACTAATCATTATTATCCGACTCATATCGGAAAATATTCTCGAATATTGGATAATAACAATAATAACAGTAATAATCGAAGCCGATTAATTAAGGGCACGAACTTATAATAAAGACGGCTAACCTTAGCCAATAATCTATTAGGATCGATAGTTAGATAATTATCGATAAAACCTCACGAAAAGAATTTAATTAATAATAAAGATTTAGATAATCATTATTTCCTTAGAGAATTTCTCTATTATGGATTTATAATTAGATACTCATTAATGTCGATGAATAGGCGCGGAACGTCGTGGGGAGTAGCCTTGAATCGCCGAAGATCGTCCCTAATCACGCTTCGAAAGGTGGGCTTTCATTCAAATAAAATGATAATTCTATAAAATCTAAGTTAGTTATTTTCAAGCTTGTCATGCCATAAATGATTTGATTTTTGTATGATACCTATCTGTGCAATTACTTAATCGAATTCGGGTCTTAGTAAGATAGCTATCTTACTTCGACTAGTGTACACAATGTGACCGTGTGTCATCTTCGGGTTGGCCGGTCAAGGTATCGTGAGAGTGGCCACTCTCTCGATACCATAGGAACAGATATGGTAGATTACTAAAGAACTTAGCCCTGCAGGCAACTTTTAGATCACAAAGACTTTTGTAAGTATAGGATCATTTCAACAAAACCCCTATATCTTACTAATAATGGCTTGACAATTATATATGTATGTTTTGGCATGTGTCCACTGAGTACGTTGTACTCAGCCCTGCATATATTTCTAAATGTGCAGGTTGAACGAGGTGAAATGGGGAGCCGGCTTAAGCTTTTGTCGTAATTGAAGCCTACTTATGTAATAGTTAGTTCAAGACTCTCGGTGATGCATGTCTTCATACATGCATTCCAGTATGACTTCCGTTGTGTAACTTTCGGCCTTATTTTATTCCTAAGACATGACTGAATCATTGTAATCGAATTCGAATCTATGTTCTCCTATTTTCCTTGAAGGCCTAGTGCCATATGACATTCGATGAATTATGTCTAGATAAGTCCTTCAATTCCGTATTATTATTTCACCCCTCTTTCTACCCCGCTTCTTTAATCCCATCCCTAGTCATGATTTCCCGGCTTAACTATCCTTAGTAAAGTCCGGTCGTGACAAAGTGGTATCAGAGCATTCGGTTCCGTTCTGAAACCCGAGAGTCTTCTTCAGTCTTAGTCTAGTATTGATTCACTAGACTACACAAACAAAATAAATCGACAAAAGCTTGGCACTCCGTTACATCGCGTTCAACGAGGAAAAAAAAATTATTATGATTTCTCATAATCAACTAAGTTAGAGCTTGCGAAATAAGACTTATCAAGGATAGATCACAAGGCCTTTTAGAGAACTTAGCTTGCTTTAGCTAATTATTCTCGCAATAACTTAGAATTCATTACTATAATGAAGATGCAAGTTCTTTCGACCCGTAAAGATGAAGAAGAGACGATGGATGTCGCTCGAGATGGATTCGGCAAGACGGATGCCATTCAATGTCGATGGCATGGGCATAATTATGCCTTTAACGACTTTTCTTCGTTAGTTAACGAATCAAAATATATATATAGATATTTATACATATGTAGTGTTTAAGAATCACACTTAGTAATTGTGGCTCAAAAGGTAAGACCACTTTAAATCCGTAGATGTTCCCACATCATCGGTTAGATAAAAACTTAAAATTTCTATATATGTATATATGTTTAGGAATTTTATCGCTTTAAGTTAGAAATTTTTTTTATGTATTCTTGCAGAATCTAATTAGAAATGCCATTTCTTGTAGATGACGAGCCCTAAGTTTACCACTCGAAAGCGTTTAGGACCGAGAGCTACACCGGCGGACATCATACGCTCCTACCAGACCTATCGTCCATGCTACGGGGACGATTTGGGAGAGTTTCTCTCTCACTACCACAGGCACTGGAGCGCCGCTCACGCGCACGGCGTGACAGGCTACGACGGCATCGTACGCCTCGTGGACCTTCTGCCACCCGAGTGGCAGGGGTGGGCTTGGGACCTCACCCGTGACTACCTCTTCCGAGCCGGTGAGCACCACGACGTGGTAGGAGACTTCCCGGGTTTTCTTGCTACTATCCAGACCTGCTACGTTGTTCACCGTAGGGCACCACTTGGGCCTTACATTCGGCCCGGAGACCTGGTGGCAGTAGGAGCTTCTCGAGGGACTACTCAGCCTCCGGCTCCCGACCACCCACCTCCAGTTGTGCCCTTCTCACCCCGGACGACTACCTTGGGTCGCCGTAGCCGAGACGAGTTCGAGGCTGGGTCCTCTCAGGTCCGTGAGCGGGAGCAGACCCCGTTCGCCCACTTTCGGGACCCGTACGTCTCTTCGGACGACGAGGGACCCACCGGTGCCAGAGCTGAGGAGCACCACCTTGCAGTGGAGAGAGACACCCGGGGAAAGGCCCCGATGAGAGCAGACGCTGCAGAGCCCCCGCCCTCCTTAGACGACCTTCGTCGTATAGTAGCCGAGCTTCAGGAGGCACCTCCGATCGTCACTACCCCAGCGTCAGAGCCTGTGCTCGAGGGCTTCGAGGAGTGGCTCAGGGAGCACAGCCGCCGCATGGAGGCGTTACTAGCTCGTCAGAGAGCCGACCCCTTCGCAGCAGCTAGGCGGGCACGAGAGGCAGAGTTCGAGCAGGAGCCGGTACCCGAGGAGGAGGTTCCAGAGGAGGATCCCGAGGAGGATCCGGAGGAGGAGCCTATGGAGGCCCCGGAGGGACCAGAGTTGGTCGTACTTGACGACGAGTCGGACGACGAGAGTTTGGGAGGACACTCAGAGGACGGGTCCGGCTTGAGTTCAGTTGACGGGTACCTTGTGTAGACCGAGAGGGTGGTTGTACAGCCAGTAACGGATAGGTAGTTGACCGTCCTGGCTATTTCATTTTGGTTTAGACGGGATTGTAAATCTCTTCGAGATTACCCGCGTAGTATTTTGTTATGTATATGTTTTATGTATTAGTTTAGACGGAAACGTTGATCTCATAGAGACCGTTCCGGATTGATGCTAGTTGATTATGTATTCAGTAGTACGGAAGCATGGTTATTATTGCTCCGTGGCTAAGTACGCTTAATGATGCCACATTAGGATGGCAAGCATCATATAGTGTACTTGGAAAGTACACGACTTTTGTAGGAATGACTAAAGTCCTCATTGAGGCAATTTTCATATGCAATATATATATGCAAGTACTGTTTATTATTTTACTACTTGCATCTTCGTACGAGTATAATAAATGTATATATCTATGTTAAACCACGAGGAACCACAACTACCTAAAAAAAATATATATATAATAATAATAAAAAAAAAAAAAATAACGAAAGACTCACCTTACTAAAGAATGATATGGTCACAATGGGGTTAAATCTGAAACGCAAACTAAATTACTTGTATACCTCTTAATAGAATGCCGCCCAGAGGACGAGGCCGAGGTAGACCCCGAAAGAACCCAAGGATACCAGTACACGAGGAGTTAGAGTCATCAAATCACGAAGAGGAGACGCAAATGGAACAAGACCAAGAAACACAAATGGAGCAGGATGAGGAACAATCAGTGGAGATGACTATGGAGAGTCGAGGAACTGTACCTCCACCTCCACCTCCGCCACCACCACGGAATGAACGGAGGGGGGAAGAGTTGTTTCTTAAACAAAACCCACCTGTCTTCAATGGAGCTGGGGACCCATCTGAAGCCGAAATTTGGATTCGGGCCATGGAACGTATTTTCAACTTCCTGCGCTGTACTGATAAGGAACGACTGACTTGTGTGTCTTTCCAACTATCTGGGTCAGCAGACTTTTGGTGGGAAGCTCGTCAGAAGACGATGACGGCAAATCAACTGGAAGGCCTTACCTGGGAGCAGTTTAAGACCGGGATATATGATAAGTATATTCCCAAGAGCTATCGAAAGAAGAAGGAGACGGAGTTTTACAATCTGAAGCAAGGAAAGATGACAGTAACAGAATATGACAGGGTGTTCTGTGACATGTCTCGATTCGCACCTGAACAAGTGGACACTGACGACAAGATGGCTGAGAAGTTCTGTGCCGGTCTGAGGCACGAGATAAGGATGACTCTTGCTAGTCATGGTGGACTGTCTTACTCGGAATCACTGAGCCGAGCACTGGACATTGAGGCAGCCATGCCTGGGGATAAGCCGGTATCAGTTCCAACACCAGCACCTAACCACCCCCAGCAGAATCAGGATAAAGGAAAGCGAAAGTGGGAGAACGACCAAGGGAAGTACGGGCAAAAGAAGCCATGGCAAGGACAGCCACACCCTCAGAATGTTGTGAAGCCAGCAACACCTATACGGGCGGTACAACCGGGAGGTTATCCACCTAAGTACCCCCCTTGCCCAACGTGTCACAAGATGCATGGAGGAGTTTGCAGAGCTGGTAGTGATAGTTGTTATGTCTGTGGTCAGAAGGGGCACTATGCAAATGGTTGCCCGAACAAGAAGCGTGCCTCAGGACAAGGGTCGAACCAATCAGGCCAGACACAGCAACTCCGAGCCATACACGCTCAGCCTGGATCACAACAGCCATTGCTCCCACCCCCACCCCCACTTCCGCCTCAGCATCAGATGTATCACCAGTATCAGCAACACCAGCAGTATCAGCAACAACAACAGAAGCCGCAACAGAATGCAAAGGCTTGTGCAATGAAACAGAAGCAGCCTGCTAAGAACCAGGGAAATCTGGCAGGTATGGGCCAGCTTTTCGATACACCTGTGATAATCTTGTTTGATACGGGTGCTTCGCATTCTTTTATCGCAAAAGCATGTGTAGATAAGCTGAAACTGGAGACACAACCAATAGGAAGGAGCATGACAATAACTTCACCTGTAGGAGGGACAATCTCTATCCTACAACGTTGCTCTAACCTAGAATTGGACATAGGATCACATAAACTTCTAGCGAACAATCTTAGTGTCCTGCCTATGAAGGATGTAGATATAATTTTAGGAATGGATTGGCTAGCTGAAAACTACGCCACGATTCTTTGCAACGAGAGGAAGATATCATTCCAACCTCCAGGAAAAGAACCCACGATGTTTCATGGAATCTCAATGGGCAAGCGAAAGTCAATTATCTCCGCACTCCAAGCGGCAACCATGATGAGGAAAGGCTATCCGGCCTACCTGGTGTACCTAAACGGAGAGCCGAAGATTGAAAGGAAGGTGGATGACGTAGAAATAGTGCGGGAGTTTCCTGACGTATTTCCAGATATACTACCAGGGTTACCACCGGATAGGAAGATAGAATTTACCATAGATTTGGAACCCGGATCAGCCCCCATATCAAAGGCACCATATAGGATGGCACCAAAAGAGCTGGAGGAACTCAAGGTACAACTGCAAGAACTCCTAGATTTAGGATTCGTTAGACCTAGTGTTTCGCCATGGGGAGCCCCGGTACTCTTCGTAAAGAAGAAAGATGGATCTATGAGAATGTGCATAGATTATCGGGAGCTAAACAAACTAACCCTCAAGAACAAATACCCTTTGCCCCGGATAGATGACTTGTTTGACCAACTCAAGGGAGCGAGTGTATTCTCGAAGATAGATCTCAGATCGGGATACCACCAGCTGAAGGTCAGACCTGACGATATACCTAAAACAGCATTTCGAACCAGATATGGCCACTACGAGTTCGTAGTTGTGCCATTCGGGTTAACTAACGCTCCAGCAGTATTCATGGATCTCATGAATTGTGTCTTCCATCCCTACCTAGACAAATTTGTGCTAGTGTTTATAGATGATGTTCTCATCTACTCTAGGGATAAGAAGGAACATGAGGAACACCTGAGAGCAGTGTTAGGAACCTTGAGGGTAGAGAAACTGTATGCTAAATTTAGCAAATGCGAGTTTTGGCTCAGTGAAGTAGCATTCCTCGGACACATCGTGTCATCAGAAGGGATCAAAGTGGACCCCGCAAAGGTGGAAGCAGTGCAAAACTGGAAGTCACCCTCAACACCTAATGAAATTCGAAGTTTCTTAGGATTAGCCGGCTACTATCGGAGATTCATCGAGGGATTCTCGAAGATAGCAAAGCCGATGACACAACTGTTATGCAAAGGGACAAAATTCACATGGAGTTCTGAGTGCGAGAAGAATTTCCAGTTACTTAAGGAAAAATTGACGACTGCGCCAATTTTGGCCGTCCCAGAAGCGGACAAGGAATATGTGGTCTACACGGATGCGTCAAAGAGCGGACTTGGATGTGTCTTGATGCAAGGAGGAAGAGTGATAGCTTATGCGTCTCGACAGCTTAGGCCGCACGAACTTAGTTACCCCACGCACGATTTGGAACTAGCAGCAGTAGTCCATGCTTTGAAAATTTGGAGACACCACCTCTACGGAGTGAGGTGCGAAATTTTCACAGACCACAAAAGCTTGAAATACTTTTTCGAGCAAAGAGACCTCAACATGAGGCAAAGGAGGTGGCTAGAATTGGTGAAAGATTATGATTGCGGAATCAACTACCACCCAGGCAAAGCCAACGTAGTGGCTGACGCCCTGAGTCGAAAGGCTCATCCGAACTTAGCACTTCTCCTCACCAATGAGGAAGCACTCATCAGAGAATTTGAGAGGATGAACTTGGAGATAATATCTCCACCCGAAACGGTAGAAGGAGTAATTGCTACCTTGACAGTGGCACCAGATCTGAGAAGTAGAATCTTGGAGGCCCAAAGGAAGGATGAGGTGTTAGAGAAGACACGCTTGAAGATTAGAACGAACGAGGGAGGAGACTACCTCGAAGAAGCAGACAATGCAATTACAGTGGAAGGGAGACTCTGCATCCCGAATAATGAGGAACTCAGGAATGAGATTCTGAGTGAGGCTCATGATACGCCGTACACCGCTCACCCCGGGAGTACGAAGATGTATCAAGATTTAAAGAAGAAGTTCTGGTGGGATGGCATGAAGAGAGGTATAGCTTCGTTTGTAGGAAGATGCCTAGCTTGTCAACAAGTGAAAGCTCTGCACCAACGACCCTACGGGAAGTTACAACCTTTGGAGATTCCAGAATGGAAATGGGAACACATCGCTATGGATTTTGTGACAGGGTTACCTAAGTCAAGAAGAGGGAATACGGCCATTTGGGTAATCATAGATCGATTAACAAAGAGTGCTCATTTCATTCCAATTCCAATAACACATGGATCGGAAAAGCTTGCTCAACTGTATGTCCGAGAAATCGTGCGCCTGCACGGTGTACCCATAACGATCACCTCCGATCGGGATTCGAAATTCACATCCAGATTTTGGACCAGTTTGCAGAAGGAGTTGGGTACTAAACTAAATTTTAGCACCGCTTTTCATCCTCAAACAGATGGACAATCGGAGAGGACGATTCAAACCCTTGAAGACATGCTAAGGACAGTCGTGCTCGATAGGGGCGGACATTGGGAACCGGTACTGCCGTTGATCGAATTTGCTTATAACAACAGTTATCAAGCAACCATCGATATGGCTCCCTATGAGGCACTGTATGGAAGAAAGTGCAGATCACCGCTTTACTGGGATGAGGTTGGTGAGAGAAAAATTTTAGGCCCCGATGCGATTAGCGAGATGATCGAGACCATTCGACAGATCAGAGAAAGAATAAAAGAGGCTCAGGATAGACAGAAGTCTTATGTCGACAACCGTCGTACTGAAATTCAGTTCGAAATAGGAGACAAAGTCTTTTTGAAAGTTTCTCCTTCAAAGGGGATAACTAGATTTGGAGTTAAAGGGAAATTGAGACCCCGGTTCATTGGACCATACGAGATCTTGGAGAAAGTAGGCCCGGCAGCTTACGAACTGGCATTGCCACCAAACTTTGGAAATGTGCACAACGTATTTCATGTGTCACAGCTTAGGAAATATGTATTTGACCCCAAGCATGTGATCCACCAAGACGAGGTGGACTTAAGTCCCGATTTGAGTTACGAGAATAAACCCGAAGCAATCCTGGACCGAAAGGTACAACAACTTAGGAACAAATCGATCACTTCGGTGAAAGTCCTGTGGAAGCATCACGGACAGGAAGAAGCGACTTGGGAGCTCGAAGACAAGATGAAGGAAAAATACCCAGAATTATTTACTTGAAGCGTGCAAATTTCGGGACGAAATTTTTTGCAAGGTGGGTATATTGTAACGACCCACATTTTCGTTACTCTATATTAGTAGTTAACTTCGTGAATTAGATAAATAGTTTAAACCTTAATGGCTTAGAAAATTCTATTCTCGACGAAGGTAGAATTTTCGTAAGAAAAACTCGTTACATTAGTCGTCTCCAATTAGGAGGAACATCCCTATAATTGGTTGATTAAAGAATATGATCACTTTAGTGATAAATCCATTGAGTAGTAACCTCAATTAGAAATCAAATAGCAATTTGATTAATCGTTTCTATATTAAGAAATGATATTGTTAGAATTACAATAATGTCGACTTTACGTTTCATAATTGATTTGTACAATTAGATAATCAATCAAGAACGTAAGTTATAGCCCAAACTAAATAATTTAATATATGGGCCAAGCCCATCGGTTCTCGATCGAACCGTTCGATAATGATCGTTATATTATGGACCAAGTCCATCGGTTCATAATCGAACCGTTAGATAATAATCGAATCAAACATTCGATTAATACTTTTAATAAACCGAAAGCAATAATTAATAATAATAAAAGAAATAAAGACTAAGTGATCATAATAATACATTTACACCAATAATGATAAAATTGTTATTAAACAAATGACTATACAATCAAAAACACCAAAAACCAGAAATCAAAAGAAAAGAAAAAAGAAAAGAAAAGGGAGTAGAGAAGCGGCAGAAGGACAGCAGATTAGCAGACCTCCCTTTCCAGAATTTCTGCTTCCTTCCTCACCCCTACACTCTTGAGCCACCAAATATGTCCTTCTTTAACCACTCCCCTCAACCTGCAAAAGAAAAAGAGATGGAAAGTATCAACCTGCAAAAGAAAGGAGATAGAAGGTATCAGAAGAAGTACACAACTCTTACAATCAACAACAGTATTTCCTTACACTCTTGAGCCACAACAATCGGTACTTCCTATACAAACTTTTCCTCAACCTAAAACTGCAGAGGATTGGCAGAAGAATTCAGTAGGAATGGATGGAGGAAAGCAGATTTTCCTCCAACCCTTACCATCATTATGACATTGCTACAGTCCACACAAGAATAGCCCTATAAAATACCTCCTCACCCCAGTCCATTCAGTTCCTTTCCCTTTCATCCACTGCCCCACTAAATATGCCATAGAGAGAGAACGAGAGAGAAGCAGCAGCAGAGGATAGAAGAAGAGAAGGAAGGAGTGTGGTGAGCTAGCAACAACAGCACTTCAACACTAAGTAAGTAGCAAAAACTTAAAACATCTTTAAGCATGATTTAAGTTTCAACAATAAGCAAGAGTATGCAGATTTCAGATTTCACTCTTTAAACAAGCATGCTAAAACTCATAGTTTACTAGCAAGTATTATACTGAAAACCAAAGCATGGCATAAAATGAAACTAAAACCATCTATATGATATATTCATTTCAATGCTATAGCAAGAAAATCAAAAGATGTAAATCACAACATTTTTGTATTTCAAAACTAAAAAAAAAAAACTGAAATCAAAGCTGCCAATAAACAACCTACTGCCACACTAATCTAAACCAATAAGCAAGATGACCAAAAATTTAAGAAAAGGGGCAGAGAGGCTTAGCCTAAGGGATGGCGGCCATCTCTTGTCGGAATCCTTCGGTTCCAATGACGAAGCTATCGTCGAGGGCAGGAGTCGAAGCTGGAATAATTAATCAAACAGATAAATCAATAAATTAAATGACATAGCAAAATAATTAGGAAGGAGCAGAAAGAGAGATTTAGAACAAGAAGAATTAAGAGAAAAGAAAGGGGGGGGGGGGGAGGGAATGCAGAAATGGAAATCAAATCGTTACCTCGTCAAGTTTTCAAAGGCGAGGAGAATGGAGGACGGTCGTAGGCGAAGCTGCTTGACAGAAGCTGTTTCTGGCGGACTCAGCTCCGGCAGCAACGTCCACGGCAAGGCGGACGGTGAATCCAGCAACGGCGATGGCAACTCCAACGGCTACTGGCGGAGCTTCCTGGTGCGACGTCGACGGCGAGCTTCCAGCAACGGCAACCCTCGGCACCGACGACGTTCGGCAGAAAGAGGGAGAAAGGATTCGGCCGCGAGAGAGAGAGGGGTTGTGTTCTGTCGGGTAATTGATAGAGAGAGGGAGAAGAAAAGGGAGACTGCCGGCCGACGAAATCGCCGGCAGTTCTCGGTGCCGGCGAGGAGTGTTGTGGCAGAAGGGTCCGAGAGGAGGGCTAGGGCTCGACCGAGAGAAGAGAGGCGTAATGAAAGGGGGGATAGGGTTCAGTGTAAATATATGTGTGTGAATCGGGTCGGGTCTCGGGCCAAAAAACCCGCGGGTCCGAACCAGATTCTTGGGTTGGGCTGAATCCAGAACTTGGGCCGAGAATTAATATTCTGGCCCGATTCGATTAATATACGGGCTTAACTTGTCCGGATTTAATTCTATTAATCGAATGCTCGATTAATATTCGAAGGATTATATCCTCGTAAAATATTCACGAGATTAATTAGATAATTAATTAAAATACAAAATACGTGTGAGTGATTTAAGAAATTAAATCACATAAACGGACTAATCATTATTATCCGACTCATATCGGAAAATATTCTCGAATATTGGATAATAACAATAATAACAGTAATAATCGAAGCCGATTAATTAAGGGCACGAACTTATAATAAAGACGGCTAACCTTAGCCAATAATCTATTAGGATCGATAGTTAGATAATTATCGATAAAACCTCACGAAAAGAATTTAATTAATAATAAAGATTTAGATAATCATTATTTCCTTAGAGAATTTCTCTATTATGGATTTATAATTAGATACTCATTAATGTCGATGAGTAGGCGCGGAACGTCGTGGGGAGTAGCCTTGAATCGCCGAAGATCGTCCCTAATCACGCTTCGAAAGGTGGGCTTTCATTCAAATAAAATGATAATTCTATAAAATCTAAGTTAGTTATTTTCAAGCTTATCATGCCATAAATGATTTGATTTTTGTATGATACCTATCTGTGCAATTACTTAATCGAATTCGGGTCTTAGTAAGATAGCTATCTTACTTCGACTAGTGTACACAATGTGACCGTGTGTCATCTTCGGGTTGGCCGGTCAAGGTATCGTGAGAGTGGCCACTCTCTCGATACCATAGGAACAGATATGGTAGATTACTAAAGAACTTAGCCCTGCAGGCAACTTTTAGATCACAAAGACTTTTGTAAGTATAGGATCATTTCAACAAAACCCCTATATCTTACTAATAATGGCTTGACAATTATATATGTATGTTTTGGCATGTGTCCACTGAGTACGTTGTACTCAGCCCTGCATATATTTCTAAATGTGCAGGTTGAACGAGGTGAAATGGGGAGCCGGCTTAAGCTTTTGTCGTAATTGAAGCCTACTTATGTAATAGTTAGTTCAAGACTCTCGGTGATGCATGTCTTCATACATGCATTCCAGTATGACTTCCGTTGTGTAACTTTCTGCCTTATTTTATTCCTAAGAGAAGACTGAATCATTGTAATCGAATTCGAATCTATGTTCTCCTATTTTCCTTGAAGGCCTAGTGCCATATGACATTCGATGAATTATGTCTAGATAAGTCCTTCAATTCCGTATTATTATTTCACCCCTCTTTCTACCCCGCTTCTTTAATCCCATCCCTAGTCATGATTTCCCGGCTTAACTATCCTTAGTAAAGTCCGGTCGTGACAATCTACCTGACTAACAACCTCATACTATATATACATTTCTTACAACAAACTTGGTCAAACGCAAAAAAGATTTTCTATACACCAATTAACTCTTTCTGGGACCACTATCACTCAAAACCAACAAAATATGAATTAGGTTCATTACATGGGGCAAACTCTTAATCACTCTAGCCCCCTCTCGAACGACGTAGAGCCATAGATTACTAGCCATGATCGTAGATTCCTACCGAACTATAGTCAAAAACTCCTAAAAGCACATATGATCTCAAGCTCTAGCAACTACTCTTACCCTCATGGTCTATCGAGCAATTACCCCTTATATTCTCGATCTAATGCTAATTCTCACCTTTCGACACTCAAATTAAAATCATAAACATGCTCAAATGGTAGTTACTCTTTCAAACATCAATACAAAACAAGATTACAAGGAAGTAAAGAAACCTAATCATAGATTGACGATAATTAATATCGGTTCATTAAAAAACCATCTAGTCTATTCCTTTGAACAGGGGATGTTAGCCAGTCATAATCATGTTCAACATAAATACAAAATTAAAGAGTTTCATGATAAATGGAATAAATACAAATGAATTTAAAGACTAATCCAAGGTTGTTTGATCTCCAATCTTGATGCTCTTGACTTCTTCTTCCTCGACTAATCTCCAATAAAAAGTTCTTCCAAGGTGGATAATAATGGTGATGGAAGATGGGTGTAGAGATTTAGTGCTAAAAAAGTGTAGTGTGTGAATTATGGGATAGACTAACCTAAAAATGAGCTAACACATAAGTATTTACATGTTTGCAAGAGTTGGAATTGAATTAAGTTTGGGGAGGGAAATGAGAGTAAATGAGGTTTAAAACGTATTAAACGGAACTAGGGGGAACTTGGGAATCAGAGTGACCACTCAGGCTGACCATGTGGTTCAAGCCATCGAGCTAGGCAACACGTTCGGTCAGACTCCTTACTGATCGAGACCACTCGCGTGGTTAGGAACTTGGGAGCGCGGCCCAGGCTTGGCTCGCCGTTGTCTGGCACGGCCATATATCTTTGGTACTCGGCTGCGCACGACTTTCTCATTTCGCTCTGTTCGTTCGAATTTCGAATTAACTTCCATTTTCGCCAATGGACTCCTAATACACTCTTGTTCAACAATATAATGGTTTTAAACCTCATTATCATCTCATAATTTATAGAATTCTTGAAAAGTTACAAAGCAAGTGTAGCCTTCTATAATAAAAGAATAATTCTAAAACATGATTTTAACATGTAAACCTAAATTTCATCAATATACCTCCTAAACAAAGTGGAAATCCATATTTGTCGTAAGATAAACTACAATGTTGAAACATTATATACTCTTTTGTAACATGATTGGTGTTTAGATGTTAGGTTTTTCGTATGTTTTCGTGTCCGTTTTCATTGTGTTTTCGTGTCTTTTAGTGTGTCTTTTGGCTATGATTGGTTGTTTGGAGATTTGGTTATCGTAGGAGCAAAAGGTGAGAAATTGGAAGAAAACGGGACGAAAAGTGCACGACGTGAAGGAAGAATCGTGAGGGACCAGTTCCGAGTTTGGCCGATCGGCCAAGTCCGGCTTAGCATCTGGACGATCGGCCAGAGTGCATATGTTCGAAAGTTCACCAGTACCTGATCTGGCCGATCGGCCAGATTCCTTAGGAATTCTGGACGATCGGCCAAAAGTCCGCGTCCAGCTATTAGTTTCCTTATATAATTAGGTTTTCTTCCTAATATATATACTAGTACTTTGGGACGAATTTGTGTCAATTTTTATCATTATTTAGTTTTAGTTTTCAGCATTCAAATACTCTAGTTTAGTTTTGCTTTGTTCGGATCCGAATTCTTCATTTGTTGCAATTTAATTCAAGACTTTTTTGTTTAATTCAAGTTCTTCGTTCTTCGTCTAAATTCTCGTAAGTTCTTTCATTGCTTTCGTTTACTTGCTTTAATTACTTGCTTTCGTTTTAGATTCGTTTTCTTAATTGCTTCGTTTAATTTCCTTAGTTTAATTTCGTTCGTTCGATTTTCAAGTTCTAGTTTAGATTCATTTTTCTCAAAGTTTCAATTCTCTCGTTTTTAAAGCTTTCAAAGTTAGATTTATTTTCCTTTAAATTTCCAGATCTTATTCATCATGTCTAAGGTAGTTTATGCTTTCTTTATCGCTTTCTTTTCGATTCTTGCCTAGGTAGATTAATCGTTTTACTTTAGTTTAATTCTTAGATTCATTTACTCGTTCTTAGATTAGTTATTTATTTGCTTTTATTTATTGCTTTGATTTATTTTATTTGCCTAGGATTTAAAACCAAAAACCCAAAAATCTTATTTACTTGCTTTCCTAGATTTAGGCTAGATTAGGATTTACTACATGATTAATTGCCCTGTTAAGTTTTCCTTGAGATTCGATACTTAGGTTTTACTTGCTAGTGCTACGATAGGATTTCGTTCTATTGCGAACACTTTTTAGTGAAACAATTTTGGCGTCGTTGCTAGGGAAAACTTTAGGCGTTTAATTGTGTAGTATTTTTATTTGTTTTATTTTTATTTGTGTTATTTCGATTTCTTATTTCTCCCACTCGGTGCGTTTAACCCTTTTGTTGAGTGTTGTGTATGCATGGTCGCCGAAGTCTTCAAAGGAATTTAGCGCCCTACTTCGACAACATCCATCAAAGGAAAGCGATTTTAGCCGCTAAGGAGAAGGAGGAGATTGATTCCCAAGACTTTTCCTTGGTCTTGTTATTTGCAGAGCCCGAAGCCATGGCAGCTAGAGGCATGGGCAATTTTGCTCGCCCCACATTCACAGCCACCACTACGGCGATTGTCCTGACGGAAGCGGTCAGGAATCATGATCTTAAAGCTCACCACATGGCGTTGCTCCCATCCTACCACGGGCTGCCCAACGAGGATGCATTGACGTTCATTCGAGAGTATTGCACGGTGGTGCAATCTTTCCCACTCTCGGGACTCACGGAGGACAACTTGAAGATGAAGTGCTTCACGTACACCCTCAAGGATCGAGCAAAGTCATGGTATTTGGCACTCCCGGCCAACTCTCTCGCCACATGGAATGCGGTGTGTGAGAAGTTCGTGCTCAAGTACTACCCAAACCGCAAGACTCAAGAGGTGCGGTCGAAGATTATGAATTTTTCCCAAGACAACGATGAGCCGATTCACGAAGTATGGGAGAGGTTCCAAGAGCTACTTCAACAATGCCCCCATCATCAAATGGCATCAGAGTTGCTTTGGCAATATTTCTACGACGCCCTCAACCAAACTTGTCAGTTCATGGTAGATAGTTCGGCCGGAGGCAACATAGCGGACAAGACAGATGATGAGATGAGGACTATTTTCGAGACGCTTGATGCGAGTTCTCAACAAAAATCAGCTCAGCCAAGGAAAGTAGAGGCGAGTGCAATCTCGATGAGCCCCGACTTGAAGAAGCAAATTGCCGACATGTATAGGGATCTCGAGAACTTGAAGATGAAGCAAAGTGCACCGGCCCCGAAGGAGGAAGAGAGGAAGCCGGACCAATGCGAGATTTGTGGAGAGCTAAGACACATCAAGGAGGTGTGCCACAACATGGGGGAGTTTCCATACGAAGGAGGAGCCGAGGTGTACGCCGCTCAAGGATACCCGCCTCAAGTGCCTCCACCTCAAGGATACCAAGGGGGATACAATGGACGTTTCCAAAATCCAAGGCCGACACAAGGGCAAGGTAATCCTCCTACCTATCCTAATAGGCGTCCTCCACCATATAATAACCCCTATCCTCCTCCACAAAATTCATACTACTCTCAACCACCACCATATTATCCACCTCCACAATATCCTCCCAATCCACAATACCCTCCAAATCCATATTATCCACCACCTCCATACTACCCACCTCAACCTACTCATACACCACCACCACCACACCCTACTTCTCGTCCACAAGGACCGCCTCAAAAGCCCCCCGTCGATGAGAGTCTTTCTACATTCCTTCATGTGGCTAAGTTGGCTCGAGAGGCTCAAGATGCTACCATTAAGAGGCTCGAGACGGCCATTGGCCAAATTTCTGGTTCCGTGCACTTGATGCAACAACCGGGGCGGATTCCGAGCCAAGGGATTCAACCACAACAAGCTCAAGAGGTACAAGCACCATACCTCCCATATGTTCCTCCTTTTCCACCACATCAAGCCCAAGCTGTCTCGGTGTTGCGGAGCGGGAGACACGTGGATAACAGGGTGACGATGCCACCTCAAGGACGCATGGGAGATAGATGGGGACCGAGCCCTCGTTGGAATGGACCGAAAATGCCGGCGGCACCCGTTGGACAACAAACCCGTCCACTCCCAAATCTGGACGGTCGGCCAGAAGTTGGACGATCGGCCAAAACGCAGGAGTTTCACCCTCGATCAGTAGGTGATCTCGACGGTCGGCCAGAATCTGGCCGATCGGCCAGACCCCTCAACTCGCGCGACAACTCAGTGTCCAATCTAGACGATCGGCCAGGTCACCTCGACTCTGGCCGATCAGCCAAATCAGGCGAGCAGCACACGGAGTCCGAAGAGCCCGGGAAGGAGTCCCCACCTCTACACAAGACTTCCAATCCTTATGTTCCTCCCATTCCTTATCCAAGTCGTGTGAAGAACAAGAAGCGCGATCAACAATTCATGGATTTATACAAGCTTCTTTCAAAGGTGGACGTGAACTTGCCTCTCCTTGATGTTATTCGCAATGTGCCACCGTTCGTGAGGTTCATGAAGGAGCTGACATCGAGGAAGAAGCCGTTCGATGAGATGGAGATGATTGCGGTGTCGGAGGTGGCGACATCCATTATGCAACACCCTCTTCCACCAAAGCAACGAGATCCAGGTTCTTTCGTTATCACTATCTCTTTAGGTAATAGTAAGGAAGCATGTGGTATGCTAGATTTAGGTGCCGATATTAATCTTATGCCTTATTCTATCTTTAAGCAATTAGAGTTAGGAGAGCTTAAACCCACTCGCATGAGCCTTCAATTGGCGGATAGGTCTATTAGGTACCCTAGAGGTATTATTGAGGATATTCTTGTTCGTGTAGGGGGTTTGATTGTTCCCGTTGATTTCGTGGTTTTAGAGATAGGTGAGGTATAAGAGAATGGTATTGAGCACACACTTTTGCTAGGTCGTCCTTTCATGGCTACTACTAATACCTTGATTGATGTGAAGAGTGGTGTGATTAAGATGTCCGTTTTAGGAGAGGATGTTTCATTTTTTGTGCATAAGAGTCGGCCTATGTCATCGGTCAATTTAATTGATAATTGTTCTTTCATCGATAAGGTTGACGCCTTGGCCGAGTGCTCTTTTGTGCAGGATTTTGACACCGAGGAAGTGTGTTGGGGATCTGGAGATCAAATGGAATGGGAGCAAATGGAGCGAGACATCGGGATCAAACTTCCTTTTCCACCTCAAGATCTCGAACCCGGCTCGAAAATTCTGGAGCCGTTGGAGTTGAAAGAGCTCCCTTCGCATTTGAAATATGTATTTCTAGAGGGAGGCAATCAAAAACCCATAATCATCTCTTCTTCTTTGTCTCTTGCAGAGGAAGGAGCGTTGGCGGGCATACTCAAGGAGAACAAGCTCGCTTTTGGATGGAGCTTGGCGGATATTCGAGGAATTAGCCCGGCCACGTGCATGCATCGCATCAATCTCGAAGAAGGCACTCACCCCAAACGAGATGGACAAAGGAGGCTCAACCCGATGCTCATGGAGGTCATGCGCAAGGAAATCTACAAGCTATTGGCGGAGGGCATTATTTATGCCATCGCCGATAGTGAGTGGGTTAGCCCGGTGCACGTCGTTCCAAAGAAGGGAGGAATTACAGTGTCAAAGAACGAGAAGGACGAGTTGGTCACCTCGCGCCCGGTTACCAGGTGGAGGATGTGCATTGATTATAGGAAGCTCAACGCTTCCACCAAAAAGGACCACTTTCCTCTCCCTCTTATTGATCAAATGCTTGATAAATTAGCCGGGCAGGAATTTTATTGTTTTCTTGATGGTTTGTCAGGCTATTATCAAATTGCGATAGCTCCGGAGGATCAAGCAAAGACGGCCTTCACTAGCCCTTTTGGGACCTATGCTTATAGGAGGATGCCATTTGGTCTCTGCAATGCACCGAGTACGTTCCAAAGATG
Organism: Thymus mandschuricus; assembly: GCA_029379335.1. Classification (NCBI taxonomy): domain Eukaryota; kingdom Viridiplantae; phylum Streptophyta; class Magnoliopsida; order Lamiales; family Lamiaceae; genus Thymus; species Thymus mandschuricus. The sequence goes on from CM057074.1 coordinate 4,321,514, forward strand.
TATGATGTCTATTTTCTCGGAATTTATTGGGGACTTTGTAGAGATTTTTATGGATGATTTTTCAGTTTTTGGGTCATCTTTTCATGACTGCTTGATGAAAATTGAGAGAGTTCTTAAGAGATGCATTGAGAGTGGACTTACTTTGAGTTGGGAGAAGAGTCATTTTATGGTTAAAAGTGGTATTGTTTTAGGCCATGTAAAGGGTATAGAGGTCGACAAAGCGAAAATGGAGGTGATTGAAAAATTGCCACCACCTAGTGATGGAAAAGGTATTAGGAGTTTCCTTGGTCATGCGGGCTTTTATAGACGATTTATTAAGGATTTTTCTAAGATTAGCCAACCTCTTTGTCGTTTACTTGCTCAAGATGTGCCTTTCCACTTTGATGATTCTTGTATGCATGCTTTTCTCACCTTGAAGGAAAAACTCATCTCTGCCCCCGTTGTTGTTGGTCCCGATTGGTCATTGCCTTTTGAAATTATGTGTGATGCTTCTAATAATGTCGTAGGGGCTGTTTTGGGTCAAAGAGTCGATAAGATGCTTCGTGTGATTTACAATGCTAGTTTAACGCTTAATCCTGCTCAAGTGAATTACACCACCACCGAACAAGAGATGCTTGCTGTTGTTTTTGCCTTAGATAAATTTAGATCTTACATCATAGGGTCTAAGGTGATTATATATAGTGATCATGATGCTCTTAAACATCTTTTGACTAAAGCCCAAGCAAAACCTAGGTTGATTAGATGGGTCTTGCTATTGCAAGAATTTGATATTGAAATCCGTGATAGGAAAGGTAGTGATAATCTTGTGGCCGACCATCTCTCTCGACTCGATTCACCTCCCCCTTATGCTTCTCTTGATGATATTTGTGATTCTTTCCCTTTTGAGAATGTTAATGAAGTGGATGTTACTCCTTGGTTTGCCAATATTGCTAATTACTTGGCCGATAAGGACACTAAACCCGTCCTTAATGCTCAAGAAGAGAAAAGGTTTCTTCATTTGTGTAGGCAATACTATTGGGAGGATACTCACTTATTCAAGCTTGGGAAGGACGAGGCGATTCGAAGGTGCATCCCCGACCATGAGCAATCCGAGGTGTTGCGACATTGTCACGAGGAACCGAGTGGAGGCCATTTTGGTGGGCAAAAGACTGCACATAAGGTACTTCAAAGTGGGCTTTATTGGCCCACTCTTTTTAAGGATGCCCAAGCCTTCTACCTTTCTTGTGATCGTTGTCAACGTGTTGGCTCGATTAGTCGACGCAATGAGATGCCCTTGAATCCTATCTTGGTGGTCGAGGTATTTGATGTATGGGGAATTGATTTTATGGGTCCTTTTCCCAAGTCTCATGGATTCGAGTATATTTTGCTTGTCGTCGATTACGTGTCTAAGTGGGTAGAAGTGTTGGTCCCGGTTTGTAAGAGGAAAAACATGTAGAGGGGGGGGGGGGGGGGGGTGAATACGTGTTTTGAAGTTTTTCAACTTCAAATTCCTCGAACTCAGAGTACTAAGTAAAGTGCTCGCTTGAATCACTAAGACCTAGCCGAGAGCTAGAACTAAAGTAATCACGGTTCTCTTGACCTAAGCTTAGAGCTTGACCAAGAGTGAGACTTTACTCTAGATGCGGAATTTGGTGAGCTAACTCTTTCCTATGTATTTAAAGTTCCAAGTTATGTTTGTTTAGATGCAAGTGCAATGAATAATCAAACAAAGAAATAAAGAGTTTAGGGTTTAGAGAGATACGACACAGAGATTTATAGTGGTTCGGTGGCAAAGCACCTACGTCCACTTTGTTGCACGCAGCAACTGTTCTCTTCACTCAAGAAATTGAAGGTTACGGGTCCTTCAAAAACCTAGTCGAGATCGAGCTTCACTCGTTTGGATCTGACGACAGACGCAGTGATTGCGGGTTCACTACTAAGACCTAACTGGACTGGAAGCTTCACTTGCTTCAGTCTGACGACAGGGAGATTGCGGGCTCTCCTTACAGCCTAGCTTCGATCGAGCTTCACTTAATGAAAGTGTAAGCTTGGATCTAGACTCTATGATCGAGGCTTCTACTATCGATGAAAGTAGAGCCTTGGATCGGAACAACCTAACGACGAACACAAAAACCTAACGAACAGAACTTAGGGTTAGGGTTTTTGGTTTACTACGAACACACTATGAAGAGCTCTTTACAGTAAGTGTAAAGTAGGCTAGAGCTCTTCTTCTAAGCTGAGATATGGAATGGGCTTAGAATTCTAGGTGTGAAGGTTGTGAAGACGAATTCCGATGAAACTGGAATTCGGAGAACACTTGGAAACAAAGACTCGAAGATTGCTCAAAGGTTGGGAGTGTTTGTTTGCAGTAGGCGCTCGAATGCTCAAGAAGTGTTCTCTCTTCTCTTCGTCTTCATCCTTCACTATTTATAGGCGGAGGGTTGGCCGAGATCCGTTGCTTGGTAGGTGGCCTTGTCCCTCCTCCTCTCGACAGTACTTTGCGTAGGCAGTTGCTTTTGCAGGTGCGCAGTTTGTCTCTTTGCCGAAAATGGCTAAGTTACAAACTTAACAGTAACTGGAGCGAGCCAGTACTGTAGCGGCGCCCTGTCGGCCTGGCAGTCAACTCCGCTGCTCCTCTCCGCAATCGACACGTGGAGATCTCGTAATTAATGCGACGATCTTAAGTTGACTGGAGTTCAAAATTGCAGCGGGAATTGTGTTGTCGCTATCTGGTAGGTAGTGGCTCGCTTCGCTTCAGTTTCGTAGCGTCCGCTTCAAATCGAGTCGCTTCAAGATCATACTGTAGCGAGTACTTGGGAAGTGAGTTCTCCAAGTGACTGCTTTAGTAAGTGTTGACCCGCGTTCACTAGCTTTGGCTTTTCACTGTAGCGCTCGCTTCGCTTTGCTTTGGCAGACTCGCTTCGAATCTACTGTAGCGCTCGCTTCGCTTCGCTGTTCTTCGGCACGCTTCACTTCGGTTGGGTAGACTCACTTCGATTGAAAAACACACTCAAGCAAGTGGCCTTCACTTGAATTTTCTGCAGTCTAAAACCTAAGTGACTAAAGCAAAATAAAGCCATCCTAACAATATAGGCTTAGAAAATTTTCTAACCTATTTTCTACATCAAATTGGGTCGCTTGGAAATAGAACACTTGGGGTTTGGGGATCAAATCAAAACAAACACTTCACTCACTTCGAAGTGTCCCATATTAGTTCCCCCTTAACATAGTGTCCTTAACAATTCCCAACAATTTCCCCCTTTTTGATGATGCCAAAACCCAATGACTTTAGGCTAAGAGAATTAACCTGCCTAACCGTGGAAGGAACTTCAAGCGACTGCTTCTGTTGCATGTTCGTTTGAAAATTTTCTTTTAAGTTCCTTTCCCTTTTTTTTTTCGGTTAAACTTTTTGAGTTTTGTAGCATAAGGATAAATCATTCACAAAGCTTGTAAATGACAAATGTTGACAGAAATTAAAGATGAGATATATGAACACAGTTCACAAAATATAGAGACTTCAATAGGAAGGTGTGCTTGGCTCCTTTCATATGGACGCAGCTCTCGAACGTGCAATCGAAGAGAGGCGCCCATCCCACACTTGGATATGTTGCGACGGCTCTAGCTCGTCATTTTGGAGTGGATATTTCGGAAGCTGAAGGATTGGTGCAGAGTGTGGAGATGTCCTCCACCGAGTTGATTAATGCACACTTGATGAGGAGTTCAACCGAGTTTACTCGTGTCGAGGATCGGGCTTCGGTTCGTGCATATCTTACTGACCCAGGTCGTATCCGAAGAGCCGGGCAAGAAGGGGACGAGGAAGAAGAAGCCGAGTAAGGCGAGGAAGAAGGAGAAGATGCCGAGGAACAAGAAGAGGATGAGGATGGAGAAGAGGCGGAGCAACAGCACGTCCCGGACGATAATGAGCGTTTAGTTCAATACTACACTCGGAGAGATCGAGTCCGGGCTCGTCAGAATATGGAGGCCGAGGTTCCCCCCTATTGGGCCAACTTTACGTCCGATTTTACACAATTTCAACAAAATGTGTTTAATCAGTTCGATGATTTGTCGACCCAAGTGACGGGATTGGATAGAAGTGTGTCTCACATTGAGAGCCATTTGATTCGATACACGGACTTCTCGATTGGCTCTACCTCAGCTCCACCGGACCCGAATGATCCTCGTTATTGGTCTCCTCTCGATCCCCGATGGAATGACCCACGGTTCGGAGGTCCTTTCAACTGAAATTAACCTTGTTTGTGTCTTTTCATTTTTTTTTTTTTTGAGTCTTTTATTTTGATTTCTTTATTTTGTTCGATTTTACACTTTTTTGTTTTGTGTTGTGTTTGTTTTGTAGATGCTACTTGGAGTCTCTCGGGATTGCAAGTGTTTTGGTTGGCTTCTTGCGATAAGTTTCTCCTATCCCTTCTCTATTTTATTTTCTTGCAATGAGGGCATTGCTAGATTTTAAGTGTGTTTGTGTTGGGTGGGGTGGGGGGGGGGGGGGGGGGGGGGGGGGGGCTTGAAACTTTTGGCATGAATTGTTTGTGTTTGTGTCTTGATCGAGTCTTGTTTGGTTTGATTGAGTCTAGTTGATTGAGTCTTCATGTATAGTTGATCGAGTCTTCATGTTTCCCCACTTAGGAATTTGTTTGAATTTGAGCCTATAAGCATGTGACTTAGGATCGATAATGATTCGATGATGGAATATTTACTTGTTGGAATTGATTTGAGCATAAATTAGGTTGGTTTAATCTTGAGTTGTGAATGATTATGAATTGATGAATTGTGGGGCATGAATTGGTTTGAGTTTGAGGAAATGATTTATGATTTTTGGATTATGAGTGATAAATCTAAATTGTTGCGACTTGGATTGCTAGTTTACTTTCCCCCTTAAAAAAAAAAGTTAAAAAAAAAAGAGAGAGAAAGTTGTGTTTATTTGAATAAAAGAGTTGATAGGATTCTGCTCCTCTTACTTGTAACGTATTTTAAATACTATAGTAATGAGCATGGGAAACCACATGAAAAAGGCTTCGAGAGACCCTCTAATGATTACATTTCATGAACTATGTTAGAATAAAGTTTGTAGGTACTCTACCCCTCTTGACAATGGGTACGGGAAACCGCACTAGGAGGCTCGATGTGACCCATCGATGATTAAACCTAGTGAATTATGTGCCAAAACGTTCACCCATTAAAAAAAACAAAAAAAAGGTTGTTTATGTGTTGAATAAAAAGGGGAAGTAGGCTAGACGTTTAAGTTGTGGTGATCTAGATATTTGTGAGATGTGTGTATCATTGCTTTTCCTCTTGCTTGGATTGGTTTATAAGCCACATAGTTTGTTGATGATTGGTTGATTGTAACTTGGGATTAAAGTGACCTTGTTTGAGTTTGTCGATTCCGGTGATTAAATGTTCTATGATTTGGATTGTTTGGATTGAGTCTAAGTTGTATGTTTGTATTGCTTGAGGACAAGCAAAGTTCTAAGTATGGGGGATTTTGATTGGTGGTTAGATGTTAGGTTTTTCGTGTGTTTTTGTGTCTGTTTTCATTGTGTTTTCGTGTCTTTTAGTGTGACTTTTGGCTATGATTGGTTGTTTGGAGATTTGGTTATCGTAGGAGCAAAAGGTGAGAAAATGGAAGAAAACGGGACGAAAAGTGCACGACGTGAAGGAAGAATCGTGAGGGACCAGTTCCGAGTTTGGCCGATCGGCCAAGTCCAGCTTCGCATCTGGACGATCGGCCAGAGTGCATATGTTCGAAAGTTCACCAGTACCTGATCTGGCCGATCGGCCAGATTCCTTAGGAATTCTTGACGATCGGCCAAAAGTCCGCGTCCAGCTGTTAGTTTCCTTATATAATTAGGTTTTCTTCCTAATATATATACTAGTACTTTGGGACAAATTTGTGTCAATTTTTATCATTATTTAGCTTTAGTTTTCAGCATTCAAATACTCTAGTTTAGTTTTGCTTTGTTCGGATCCGAATTCTTCGTTCGTTGCAATTTAATTCAAGACTTTTTCGTTTAATTTAAGTTCTTCGTTCTTCGTCTAAATTCTCGTAAGTTCTTTCATTGCTTTTGTTTACTTGCTTTAATTACTTGCTTTCATTTTAGATTCGTTTTCTTAATTGCTTCGTTTAATTTCCTTAGTTTAATTTCGTTTGTTCAATTTTCAAGTTCTAGTTTAGATTCGTTTTTCTCAAAGTTTCAATTCTCTCATTTTTAAAGCTTTCAAAGATAGATTTATTTTCCTTTAAATTTCCAGATGTTATTCATCATGTCTAAGGTAGTTTATGCTTTCTTCGTTGCTTTCTTTATCGTTTTCTTTTCGATTCTTGCCTAGGTAGATTAATCGTTTTACTTTAGTTTAATTCTTAGATTCATTTACTCGTTCTTAGATTAGTTATTTATTTGCTTTTATTTATTGCTTTGATTTATTTTATTTGCCTAGGATTTAAAACCAAAAACCCAAAAATCTTATTTACTTGCTTTCCTAGATTTAGGCTAGATTAGGATTTACTACATGATTAATTGCCCTGTTAAGTTTTCTTTGAGATTCGATACTTAGGTTTTACTTGCTAGTGCTACGATAGGATTTCGTTCTATTGCGAACACTTTTTAGTGAAACATAACACTCTCAATTCAACATAATTTTATGTCAGCTAAGCAATAGATGTACATGTATATATGCATGTAATGCTTCTTATTCTAGCACATATATGGAGAATGAAACTTGTAATGTGATTATTGAAGAAATTTATGGAATGGAAGTATCGCATGAAAGAAAAAATGGAAAGAGTAGAGTTAAAGACTCGATTTTTACTATAGATCTCAAATGCAGCTGCGTACTGTTTCATTACATATATATATATTGCTACGTAACTTAAAAGCGCTATATGTTGAAGCATGAGTATAAGCTTAAACCTAAACCCTAACGGAAGCTCGATCCACGCCCTACACGTGTCTCCAGATCCGACGCTTACAACTTAAACTTAAAACATCATAGTTCATGGTTCGAATCCTCAAACTAACAGAATAAAATAACATTTAAATAACATCATCTTCAACATTTCCGCGCCAAAGCTTCTTCTTCATTCTCAAAATCCACCATCTTCAACACCCCCCCTCAAGATGTAAATGATGAATATCCAGCATTCCCATCTTGGAAAGAAGATCACGAAACCTTGGACTAGCCAATGGCTTTGTGAAGAAATCCGCCAACTGATTGGCAGAAGAGATACCAGTAGGAGTAAGGAAACCTACAACAAATTTCTCACAAACAACATGGCAATCTATATCTATGTGTTTGGTTTTCTCATGAAAAAACTGGGTTTTTAGTGATTTGAATAGCTGCCAAGTTGTCGCAATGAAGGGGTATAGGAGTAGGCACAAACACATGAAAAACCTGCAAGAGACTATGAATCCAAATAAATTCTCTGGTAGTAGCTGCAAGTGCCCTATATTCGGCCTCTGCCGAGGAAAATGAGACTGTTGTATGTTTCTTGCACTTGCAGGAAATCATGGTTGAACTAAGATAGATACAGAAACCTGTCAATGACTTCCTTGAATCATGACATGATCCCCAATCAACATCTGAATAGCCATTGAGCTGAGATTCTAGTTGAGAAGGGTAGAAAACCCCGAGAGAGGGACAACTCTTCAAGTAGTGCAGCACATGGAGAGCAGCATTCCAGTGAACTGCAGTGGGTGTAGTCATGAATTGGCTAAGATGTTGGGCAGCATGTGTGATTTCTGGTCTTGTAAGGTTTAGATAAAGCAACTGCCCTACTAAACGACGGTATACATCAGGCTGTAAAAGAGGAGCCTCACTTCCCTGAGTTAGAACAAGACCAGGAGGTAAAGGAGTAGCAGCAGACTTAGCAAATAACATTCCATTACTGGACAAAATTTCCAATACATACTTCCTTTGGTTTAAGGATGTACCACCATCACCTCTTGTTATTTCCATTCCAAGAAAGAACTTGGTAGGGCCTAAGTCCTATATAGTAAAATTGGTGTGAAGAAAATGCTTAAATTTCTCAATTAAGACAAGAGAAGGACCACTCACCAGAATGTCATCAACATAGATCAACATAGACTATCAAACACAAGAAATTATCACCTTCTCCCATTGTGAAAAGGCAAGGATCATGGACTGTGGGAGTGAAGCCAAAAGAAGCAAGTTGCGTAGTAAATTTTGTGTTCCATTCTCTAGAAGCTTGTTTGAGGCCATAAAGACTTTTAAGCAGTTTGCAAACTTGCCCTGGCTTAGCTCCCTTCAATCCCTGTGGCACAGACATGTATATATCTTCATGTAATGACCATGAAGAAAATCATTGTTGATGTCAAGCTGGTGTAGTGGCCATCTGTGAGTAGTAGCCATTGCAATGAACAATCTCACAGTAACCCAATTGGCTACTAGTGAGAATACCTCTGTGTAATCGATTCCTTGCTCTTGGTTATAGACTTTAGCTAACAATCTTGCCTTGCACCTCTTTACAGAACCATCGGAGTTGAGCTTCAGCTTGTATACCCATTTACACCCAATTGGCTTTTAGATAAGGGAAGATTTGTGATTTCTCATGTATGATTCCTGTCAAGAGTAGCTAGTTCTGCATTCATGGCATCCACCCAATCTGGATGCTTGCATGCTTCTTTATATGAAGTGGGCTCTGCAGTCATTGTTAGGTTGAATAGAAATGCTATGTGAGATTTGGTAAGGGATGGATTGATGATGTAGGGAAAGGTGGGAGGTGTAATAGTGTTAGTGGTGGAGAAAACAGTAGGTATAGTGATATTCCCAATATAGTCCTTCATCCACACAGGTTCTTGAATTCATCTAGTGCTTCTTCTAAGTGGTGGTTGTTCTGCAACAGAGTGTGGTGTAGGAACTAGTGGGGAAGTGGACTCCAAGTGAGGAAGATCAATTGCATCAGTTTGAGGAGAATCCATGTGTGGTTCATCAATAAGTGGAGCATTATCTTGAGCAGTAGGAACTGCAGGAAAGGATAAAGTAGGCTCATCATTGTTATGTGGTACTGGAGATAGGAAAGGAAAAGTATGTGGAATAAATTTGACATCTCTACTGATAAGTATGTGCTCAGTATCCATATCAAATAGAATAAATCCCTTATGACAGGAATCAAAGCCAAGGAAGACACATTTAAGACTTCTAGCATCAAATTTACCCCTAGTGGGTGATATATTTGCAGCAAAGGCTTGACAACCAAAGGGTTTGAGTGTACCATAATCAACAACACATCCAAATAGCACCTTAAAAGGAGTAGCCTAGTCAAGAACCTCTGAGGGAGTCCTATTTATCAACCAAGTAGCTGTGAGGATAGAATGTGGCCAGAATTTGAGAGGCAATCCACTCTGAAACATTACAGCCCTAGCTGTATTTAGTAGCATTCTATGTCTCCTTTCAACAATCCCATTTTGTTGAGGAGTATATACACAAGATAGTTGGTGAAGGATCTCATATCTGTGAAGAGATGTGCAACCCTTCTGTTAAGAAAATCAGACCTATTATCTGATCTAAAGTAGTGAATCTTCTTCTCAAAGTGTATACTAATCATATGAATAAAAACAGCTAAAATATCATACACCTGGTCTTTTGTTTGAACCAAATAAGTCCAAATTGTTCTACTGTGATCCTCAACAAGTGTTAGAACATATTTGGTATTGCAGATATTGTATTCTCCATAAGGTCCCCAGAGATCTACATGAACCATCTCAAATAAGAAAGAAGATCTTCTGTTCAAAACAGGAAATGGCTCCCTAGTCTGCTTAGCCTTGTAGCAAACTTCACAGTTTTGTATGTCTTTCAATTCATCTGAACTTAAAGTTGTACCATCAATATGCATGTGCTTCATTGCAGTGATAGATGGATGACCCAAGTGAACATGCCATTCCTTAGCTGACATCTTTCCAGAACTCAGAAAACTGTAATAGAAATCTTCATGCAAAGAATCAATGAAATACAGATTATTTCTCATCTTGCCTATCCCAACAACTTCATCATTACTATCTTTTTGAAATGGGCAGTGTGTAGGAAGAAATGTACACTTCACATTTGCAGTTCTTATCAATTGAGCAACAGAGATGAGGTTATGAGTGAAACCTGGAACAAAAGGGACATTGTTCAGTACCATATCTTTATTCATTCTGGCTTTTCCAGCATAAGTGACAGTCCTAGATGATCCATGTGGTAGAAATATCTCAGTGGGCTTCTGTAGTCTGTAAGTGGTGTGGAGTAGGTCAGAAGAACAACAAATGTGTGAACTGGCTCCAGAATCAATTATCCATTCCTGTGTTTGCATATGCATGCTTGGCATAGCTGCAAAAGCATAGTGACCATCGAATGGGTGCTGCCTTGGTGGCTGCTCATGAACAAAGTTTGCATCATTTTTAGAGTTGGAAGAACCTGTTTGATGCTGCAGCAGATTTCCCATGCACTTTGCAATTTTTGATTGAATCATCTCACTCATCTCTGTAGGTTGTTCTCTGTGGTCACCATGGTTGTTGTTATAGCCCTCCGATGATGTATTTGCCTCAGCAAAATTAGCTCTAGGTTGTGGTCCTTTGCCCTCCTTAAGTTTCACAAACCATTCAGGCACACCATGCAATTTGAAACATTCATCAATACTATGTCCCATGCTTTGGCAATGTGTACACTTTAGCTTCTTCTTGTCCTCTTTGCTAATCCTCTTCTTATATGGACCACCATTGTTGTTCTGTCCTTGCTTTTGAAATGGTGGCTTCCTACCATCATAGAAATGTGATAGGTTATTGAACCTACCAAGATAGAGACGGACGCGAGAATGGGACTCGTCGTACGCGCCGAAGTTGAACGGGAGAAAGAAAACACGAAATAAAGATAATAATACAACGCTAATCATCTATAAATACTAAGGACCCTAGGTTTGGTTCGACCTACAATTCGGGAAAGAACCAACAAGAAAACCCGAAAAGGAGCTTGGAATAGGCTCGACTCGATAATAAAAAGATCGGGTTAGGCCCGATCAGAAATAACAAACAATTAACGATAGATAATAAAGTCTTCGTATTTCTTAGGCCCACGAAGACTCCTCTTAGGCCTCGAACTTCTCCCGTCGTCCAACTCCTCATCACGCCCCGTCTCTCTCGTGTCGAACACCACGGGTTCGACCTCCCTACTTTCCCTCGGCTCCTCATCGTGCACCTCCTTTGATACATCACTCGTATCAACTCCCCCCTCGATGAAAGCGTCCTTGTCCTCAAGGACTAACGAAGGAAAACGACGATTAATGACCTCCATAGGTTCCCACGTAGGAGTGCTGCCACCATCATCTTCCCAATGGAGGAGACCCTCCTCAACCGCCATATTCTGCCGCCAAACCGTATGCCTATTAGCAAGCTTCAATGGTTTTGACACCACATGACCGCGCTCGAAAAACGAAGGGAACGTCGACGTCGATGACACACTCCCGTCCACAAATGGCCGTAGCAAACTCACATGAAAGACATTGTGGATTTTGCTCCCCACCGGCAACAGTAAACGGTAAGCGACGGGACCTACACGTTCCAAAATTTCGAACGGCCCGTAAAAATGACGACTCAACTTTTGAGACAACGGTCGAGCAACTGAGTGTTGTCTGTAAAGCTGCAATTTCAGCAACATGCGATCTCTGACCTGAAAATCCACATGGCGACGATGCCGATTAGCCACATCTCGCATTCTTTGCTGCGCACGCTCAAGATTCTATCGAAGCTCCACCAACAACTCCCCTCGCTTGCGAATATTGTCCGCTACCGTCGACGGGCACGAGGCACGAGGTGGAACAGCCACTAAAGCTGGTGGGTCGCAGCCATATAGAGCATGAAATGGTGAAGTGCCGAGACCTTCATGGTGGAAACAGTTAAGGGCTAACTTTACTCACGGTAAAAAATTCGTCCACTTCAATGGACGCTCCGACACAAAAGCTCGAAGATACTGTTCCAATCCTCGATTACGGACCTCGGTCTGGCCATCTGACTGGGGATGATATACTGTAGTGAAATGAAGTTTCGTCCCGCTCAAATTAAGCAAATTTTCCCATACCTCATTCAAAAACACCGAGTCGCTATCGGACACTATAGAAGCCGGGAAACCATGGTGTTTAACCACCGTATCCACAAACAAATTCGCCACCCTCCACGCGTCAAACTTAGTCGGAAGCAGCGCGAAATGAGCGTAAATCTACCACCACCATTATAGCTGTAAACCCTCGAGATTGTGGAAGTCCCGTAATGAAGTCCATCGAGACATGCTCCCAGACTTGACTAGGAATCAGCAATGGTTGTAGCAAGCCCGCAGGTTTTTGAGTCGAATACTTCGTTGTCTGACATTCCATACAAGCCGCGACGTAATCTTTCACCTCACGACGTAAACCCACCCAATAGAACAACGAAGCGATGCGACGGAAAGTGCGTTCGACGCCGGGGTGTCCTGCCGTGGGTGTTGAATGATGCTCGAAGAGCAACGCCCCCTTAGCTGCCAATGACTCCGACACCATAATCTGCTGCCCCTGGTAAAGGACTCCATCCCTCAACGACCATCGGGGTGAAGCCGTGCCGTCCTCCACTTGCGCCGCAACCTGCTGCAAATCCGGCTTAGTGCGGACATCCTCACGTATTATCTCCAAGATATCTGGGATGGGGTGGGAAACTGCCGCGAATAAGGATGCCTCCTCCGTTGCCGCCGGCTCTCCCTCACGATGCAAAAAAGCGTCCGCCACGCGATTTAATGCTCCGGTCTTGTATTCTATACGAAATTTATATCCCATGAGCTTACGGACGTACAACTGCTGATCTGGGGTCTAAATGACCTGTTGCAAAAGTTCCTTCAAGCTATTTTGGTCAGAACGAATGACGAATTCCCTACCCAATAAATACTGACGCCATTTCTGCACGGATTCTACAATGGCGTAGAGCTCTTTGTGATATGTAGAAGAAATTCTTCGTCGAGGACCCAGTTTCTTGCTGAAGAATGCTATGGGGTGTCCGTCTTGGAGGAGAACGGCGCCCACTCCAAGTCTGACGCATCAGTTTCCACATAAAATGTCTTACTGAAGTCGGGTAGGCGCAAAATCGGGGCCGTCGTCATGGCTCGTTTCAACGCTTCTAAACTCTCCTCAGCTTTCTCCGACCACTCGAACGCCTCTCGCTTGAGTAAGTCGGTGAGAGGGGCTGCTAGCATTGCATAGCCCGCCACAAAATGTCGATAATACCCCGTCAAACCCAAGAATCCACGAAGGTGTTTAACGGACGTCGGTCTCGGCCAAGTGACCATTGCTTCTATCTTCGAGACGTCGGCCTTAAGTTGTCCTCCCGAAATAACGTGCCCCAAATAATCCATCGTTGTGCACGCAAACGAGCACTTGGATAGCTTGATAAAGAAGTGATGACTGAGCAAGATCGAGAAGACTTCCTGCAGATGTGACGCGTGTTCCTCCACCGATTGGCTATAGATTAAAATGTCATCGAAGAACACGATGACAAAACGTCGAAGCAACAGCCTGAAGATCTCGTTCATGGCAGCCTGAAAAGTGGATGGTGCGTTTGTGAGACCGAACGACATTACCAGGAACTCGAAATGCCCGTCGTGAGTGCGGAAAGCCGTCTGTATATATCGTCTGTATGCATCCGAATTTGGTGATATCCCGACCTCAGATCTAGCTTAGTAAAAATCCGAGCGGCCCCTAACTCATCAAATAACTCGTCTGTGGTAGGGATGGGAAAATTATCCACTACGGTTACCGCGTTGAGGGTCCGATAATCGATACAGAAACGAAACGAACCATCCTTCTATCGAATCAGCAAGACCGGAGACGAGAAAGCGCTGCAGCTCCTTCGAATAATTCCCATCTCCAACATCTCACGAACCTGACGCTCAATCTCGTTTTTTTGAAAATAGGGATATCTGTACGGCCTAACATTAACTGGCTTCGAGTTTGGTAGAAGATGTATCTTGTGATCAAAAACACGTGACGGGGGCAAGCCCTTCGGTACCGCAAATACGGCCTCATTTTGGAGTAACACCTCACGAATGGTGGGGGGCAAAGTGTCGGCCAATTTCAATCCCTCATCCAAGGTGGGTGTTGACTCGGGAATTGGAACAAGCTCATAGCAATGTACGTCCTCCTGATGTAGCAGCATGGAGGCAAGCGTATGCACCGAAATCTGGCGTGGTTTTCTTGGCGTCACTTTCAAACACACTCATCAGCCCTCGCTCTGAAATTCCACCATACCCGCGTCGTAATCACTCTTCACTCGGTGGAGAGAGTGTAGCCATGCCATCCCTAAAATCACCTCCTGGCCATACACCGGCAACACATACAAATCTAACAACGAAGAGTGGCCCTGAATATGCAACTCGGCGCTAGCATACATATAAGAGCAAGTTAGAAATTGGACATTGCCCACAAAAACACGGAAAGGACGAATCGACGTTAAAGGTAACTTAACTTTCTCCACAATTTTTGGGTGCACAAAATTGTGAGTGCTACCGGAATCAACCAATATGAATACGTCCGACGCCCCCAAGAAACCGCGAAACTCCAAAGATGCGGCCCTCGATTGTCCATCCATGCGATATATATGAGATAGCTCTGCCGACACCACCTCCGTCGAGGTCGGCGCGTCGTAGGGTTGCTCCTCGGTTTCCTCCTCATCGTCCGATCCCATGTACGCCAAGAACTTCCCTTTGAAAACATGTCTGTTTGCCCACTTATCCGAGCAATACCAACACAAACCCAGACGAGTCTTCTCTGCCTTCTCTGCCGATGACAAACGGACTACCGGAAGTTTCGAATAGTCATGATTTCGGGAAGAAGAGTGTCCGCCTTGCTGACTCTCCGCTAACGGTGTGGCCGGCACGGGCGCAACAGCTGGACGCGACTCCCGCGGTTGCCACGAACACCGGGACAAGCTTGTCGAACGTTCTAAGGCAGCGTCAAACTCGGTTGCGAACGCCATGGCTGCCGCGACCGAAGACGGGTGCTGAAAACGCACCTGACTGCGAACGGAGCTCCTTAATCCTCCCAAGTATATCGGAAGCAATGTCGACTCCGGCACCCCCTGAATCTGATTCCTCATTCTCTCGAACTCCTGATTGTATTCTGCTAGAGTCCCGGTCTGTGACAATTTTGCTATGAGCTCGATGTAATTAGTGAAATAATGGGGATCGAATCTGCGCCGCACGTCTTCAAGAAACTGGCCCCACGAAGCTCCCGGGTTACTCGCTCTATAAGAAAAAACCCAATTGGAAGCGGGCGGTAGAAAGAGCATGACAACATAATGCAAACGATGCTCCTCCTGTAGCATAATGTGGTTGAAGAAGTATTGAATCCTCGTCACCCAACTGTGAGCATCGGACCCGTCGAATGTCGGTGGGTCCATCTTGAGCAAACGAGAGGGGTCGGGTACGGACTGAGGCAAACTAGAACGAAGCCCATGCTGACCGTGGTGTGGCCCAGCCACTGGTGGGTCCCAAGCCGTCCATGCATGGAAACTAGGGTTCTCTACTCCTTGCTGAAACCCTACATGTGAGGGAAAAGACCACACGTGATGCTGTTGTCCCTCACCATACAAACTCGCGGATGACAGCGGCATGGACCCAAACTGACCCCACCCCGGCAGAAACGGAGGGACCGTCGTCGAGGCGAACGTAAACGACGGTGTCGGGTTCCCTAATGATGTGGTCAGCGGCTGGAATACGGAGGATACTGGAAACGATGTTGAACGAGCTGCCGTCAAATCTATGGCCGTAGAAGATGACCCTCCCGGACTCCACCCTGCCGACTTCCATGATGGGGGCATCCCATAAGGCGGGTTTGGATCCGGGCGACGATTATGCTGCGTCGACGCCATATGACTCTTACAAGCGTCCAAGCGAGTCTCCAAATGCCGAAACAACGCTAGAACTGCCTCCGAAGATAAGGTCGGATCAACGAGGGTGGATCCAACGCCCGACGTAGGCGGCGATGCCTCCAACTGCAACGAAACCGGCACCGAATTGACACCGGCGGAACTAGCGGGGATCGACATAGTTCAATAGATGAAAGCACCAGTTGATAGGTTATTGAACCTACCAAGATAGAGACGGACGCGAGAATGGGACTCGTCATATGCGCCGAAGTTGAACGGGAGAAAGAAAACACGAAAGAAAGATAAATTAGGGTTCGTATTATTCAAGATGGATAATAATACAATGCTAATCATCTATAAATACTAAGGACCCTAGGTTTGGTTCGACCAACGATTCGGGAAAGAACCAACAAGAAAACCCGAAAAGGAGCTTGGAATAGGCTCAACTCGATAATAAAAAGATCGGGTTAGGCCCGATCAGAAATAACAAATCAATTAACGATAGATAATAAAGTCTTCATATTTCTTAGGCCCACGAAGACTCCTCTTAGGCCTCGAACTTCTCCCGTCGTCCAACTCCTCATCACGCCCCGTCTCTCTCATGTTGAACACCACGGGTTCGACCTCCCTACTTGCCCTCGGCTCCTCGTCGTGCACCTCCTTTGATACATCACTCGTATCAAAATGTTGTTGTGGAGGAGCTTGAGCTACATATGTCTGTTGTTTTCCCACATTCATTGCCATCATATTTCTGTTATCTTGAGATCCGTCACTCAATTGCCTCTGATCCTCAACTTGAACAATCATGGAGTAAGCATCATCAAGGCTGGGTAGAGGTTTCAACAACATTATCTGTGTCCTTGTTGCATCGTAGCTATCATTCAATCCAATATAATTAGAAAGGTTGGGAGCCTCTGCTCATCCTGCCTCTTATCCATCAAGGCCTTGGCTGAACAAGTGCAGTGTAATGGTGTATGCAGCATGTCCATTTCATCCCAAAGTGCATTTAGTTGATTAAAATACATCATGACATTCAGATTTCCTTGAGTGAAATGAAAATTTTCTCTCTGCAACTTCAGGATTTTTGGACCATTAGAACCTCCAAATCTTTGATTTAAAGCACCCCACAATTTGTATGAACTTTCAATGTGATTGAAAGAGTTAACAAGTTCCTTGCAAATATAATTGTTGATCCAGTTGCAAACCATGTAATCAACCTTTATAATACTTTGAATCAACATCAGGCTCCATGAAAGTTCCATCAAGAAGCTCTAACTTGCTATGTGCATCTAATCCTCTCTTAATAAATCTACTCCAATTTAAAAGGTTTGATCCAGTTAAAGGAGCAGTTACCAAAGCCATTCCTGGATGATCAGCTGCTGGAAGTGTCAAGATCTCTTCGATTTGTCGACGCTTAAGCTTGATATCTGGATCTACTTCATCTCCTTCATTGTCTGAATGTTCACCTTTATGCTTATTTGGTTTGAAATCATCATCTCCAGCGGATTCTGGTTTATCTCGTTGGATGTTTTTCGCCATTTGAGCTAAGATCTAACCTGGCTCTTTGATACCATGAAGAAATTTATGGAATGGGAGTATCGCATGAAAGAAAAAATGGAAAAAGTAGAGTTAAAGACTCGATTTTTACTATAGATTTCAAAATCATGCAGTTGCGTACTGTTTCATTATATATATATATATATATATATATATATATATATATATATATATATATAGCGGAGAGATCACATACAAAAGACAGGATCTGTAAGAAATGAGAAATGATCTGGACCATTGATCTGTGTGATCTACGGTGTAGATTAACTTGTGCATTATGATTTTACTAAAATGCATTATGATTGTATAGATAATGCATTATAATGCACTATGCATTATAATTATGTGCATCATGCATTATAATTATATGCATAAAATGCATCATTTTTTATTTTTTACGATAATCCTATTTTGTACAGGATCTCACCCCTATATATATATATATATATATATATATATATATATATATATATAGGGAATGGTTCGTGTGCAAATAAATCCTAGCGTGCTAAAATGCGAAAAATGCTTAAAACTATATAAAATCATGCTTAAATCAGTATACATTTATGCTTACAACACCATTATGTTTTTTAATGTGCAAATTCATGCTTAAACCTAGTCATGCTTACAATACCTTATAATCATGCTTAAATCAATTACAGCCATAGATCAAATTAAGATCAATGGTTCAGATTTATTCCTATTTCTCACACCAGGACTTATTTCTATATGATCCATCCTATATATATATATATATATATATATATATATATATATATATAGAGGATATATCATATAAAAACTAATGTTAAGTTGGAACTTAGAAACCGTCCACAACCGTTGATCTTGAAGATCTAATGGATCAGATTTGATTTCAAATTAATTATTAAATAATCATTTTCGAATTTTTTAATTCATTTAATGTATTATCTAGGGTTATTATTGACATTTTATTTCTTTATAACTGAATATTCCTAAAATAAAGGATATGCATTAATTATTTCTCCTTATCAGTTATGTATTATTTATATTAATGATTTTATTCTCCTGCGAAATCTTTTTCTTCTGCGTCGTCTTCTTCCTTTTCTGAAGATTTCTTCTTCTTCTTTTGAAGAATGATCGGTGGCGGAGGTTTTATGGAGGGCGGCGGCGCTGGGCGGGGGAGCAAAATTTCGTGGATACTTCCGCTGCCTTTCGATTTGAGTTGCAGAAACTTTTGCAAATTCGAATTTTCCCTTGTATTTCCTATCTCCTGCATAATGTACCGATTAATTTATGTTTCTTTTGTTCTAGGGTTTAGGGGTTTCTACAACTACTAGGTCGCCTGCCTTTTGCCGGAGTCGTGCCTGCCTTTCGCCGAAAACGCGACTCCCTTTCGCCGGAGCTTCGCTGTGCTCGCTTGGTCCACTCCCGTCGCCTAGGAAGAAGCCTATCTAGCCCTAGCTCCCTTGCCTCTGCTCGCTCTCTGCTGCCGACTCAAAGAAAGGTAATAAAATGTTTTAGTTCTACAATTGTGCATATTCTATGACTTATTTCTCTCTATTTCGTTGATTCATTGGCTCATTGTGACCGGTGTTAAGTTGGAACGGATTGTTTGTGTGATGGATGGATCTTTTTAGTTGATTTAAGCTGTTGTCCATTGTTGAACATAAGCAAAGAAAAGGGTGTAGGTAGGCCTATGGTGAAATCAATATTTAATTAATGAGTTTGGTGTTGCAGGTCAAAATGGGAAGGTGGTGAATGCAAAAGTAATGAACAGGAGCACCTAAAATCTCTTCTTTTGGCCAAATTAAAGATTTAGGTGTTGATTACATTGATTTATTCCTCAAGGTAAAGAGTTGGTGTCCTAATAATATTCAACTATTGTTCACAATTCAAGATATGAAAAGCCGAAATTTGGTTTAGTGATTATTTTAATCATGATTACTAGCTTGTTGTTATAGTGTTTCATCAGGCATGGAATTTTTGTTATATTTCCCATATTCTTCATTATTTGGCCTGCAATGCTATAGAAATCTCTTGAGTTTGGATAATTTGGTGCTGGACTTTCTAATTGCTAAATACTCTACTACTCTGGCAAAACTCAATCGAGTCTGCTTGTATAACTAAAGAGTTATTGCTTGCCTCGTATATTCACTTTACTTATTATTTTATACAGGTGTTGGACTATATGGTGTCGGCTCCTCTGTAGAGGATAAGGAATGAAACTGCTGCTCCTTTGGTGAATGTGGATCAATTTGATATTCGACATACAACTCATTACAGCCTCGAGCCTCAGAGCTAGCTAGAAAGCCGCCCACTTTGATAAGACCAACAACCATGGCCATATGTAAATTTTTATAAGTTGTGCGTGTATATTATTATAGTGCATATTATGTCAATTTTGTTGCATTTTAGATTTCAGTCTGATGCATTTTCATTTTATTTTTATACTAGTGTGTTTAGGGTCAAGAATATGCATATTATGTTAATTTTGTTGCATTTCCGATTCGTTTTGATGCATTTTATTATTCTTTCATTTGGTATATATAATAAGTTATAAATTGCATATTCTTGTAATTATGATGCATTTTCCTTTCATTTTCAAGGCCTGCATACGTAAATATTTTGGTAGATTATTGTGCATATAACTTTGATGCATATTCGGTTCGGTTTTTCATATTAGGGTTTAACTTTCCCAACAAGTTAGGGTTTAATATTCCGTATATGATAGGGTTTAGCTTCCCCTACAAGTTAGGGTTTAGCTTTCCCTATTAGGGTTTACTTTTCTCTACAAGTTAGGGTTTAGTTTTTCCTAATTGGTTTAGTTCGAAAATATATGCAACAATAATACATATTTTATGCAACAAAAAAACGTATGTTGATCCATAAATCAAATTTTGTAAATGAAAAGAAGATCTATTAATATTCAACAACTCGTGACCTAAATATATGCTCCAAAACTATTTGGATGTGCAACAATTGTTGAGTAATCACAACAATTCATTGTAACTCAAATTGATTATCAATGCATATTCTGGTCATTTTGATGCATTTTGATTGTTGTTATGAAACATATTAAAATTTGAACTCAAATCTCTATCAAATTGGATGGGACCACCCAGAAACATGTTCTACACTTCAAGACATTTCCAACGGTAGGTCGCCCATCTGAATCCGATCGCCGATGAGGCCGGAATTGCGTCTGGAAGTTTACGCCGCCGCTAAAGTCGCGATTTCTCTGCTGGTTCGACTTCTTCATCGAATATCTCCTTCGTTTCTCCACCAAAACGAGCAATCCACCCATGAATCTCTTCGTCTCTTCGAGTAGAATAAAACATGGTCGTCCGTTTTACGATTGTCATTAAGATCTGGCCGGAAATCGCATTGATGCAAGAGAAGTGGAGTAGTGTAGGTTGGTTATGGAAAATTCCTATTATTATGGAATGAGATTTTATTTCTATTTTTAAATTATTTTTCTGGACGAATTTGTCCTTAATGACACATTATTTTATTTTTTTAATACATTATTTCATTTAATCTCATCCATTGGATCCTCAAAATCAATGGATATGGTCGGTTTCTAAGTTTCAACTTAAGGATAGTTTCCACCAGAGTGCTACCCTATATATATATATATATGTGTGTGTGTGTGTGTGTGTGTGTGTATGTGTGTATATATATATATATGTATGTATGTATATATATATTGTTGTGTAACTTAAAAGCGTTATATGCTAAAGCACGACTATAAGCTTAAACTTAAACCCTAACGGAAACCAATGTTGTTAAACCCGACCCGGACCGGCCGGTCCGACCGGAAAACCGGTGAACCGGTCCCTGGTCCGGTCCGGGTCTTCAATTTACGGACATTTCAATTGACCCGGAGTGACCCGGTCAAGACCCGCAGTGAACCGGTCAGACCCGGTCACGGTTCACTTAAAAAAAAAAATAATTTTTGGCATTCATTAGGATTCGAACTTGTGACCACTAGCTTGTTAGTCCAACATAATAACCAACTGAACTATCTCATATATGTATTCTAAAAATTCAACAAATATCTAAAATATAAAACAATATAATATATATTATATATATGGGTCATCCGGTTTTTTAGGAACGGGTCAACCGGTCGACCCGATGACCCGGTGACCCGATTCAATGACCGGTTCGGTATCCGGTCCGGGTTTCAAAATATTGACGGAAACTCGATCCACGCCCTACACGTGTCTCCAGATCCGACGCTTACAACTTAAACTTAAAACATCATATTTCATGGTTCGAATCCTCAAGCTAACAAAATAAAATAACATTTAAAAACATCATCTTCAACATTTCCACGCCAAAGCTTCTTCTTCATTCTCAAAATCCACCATCTTCAACAATTATCTAATTAATTAAGTTCAGATATGTTCACAAAAAAGTGTCCTATGCGTAAGAGAAAAGTACTAAAAGCCCCTATTGGTTTCCACATCGACAATTGGGAAAGGTCTCGAACTCTACATATTAATTTTGATGACACAGTACCATTTTTACAAGACCTTATACAAAAGTAAATAACTCAATTCTAATATGCATAGTACTACAGTTGGTACAAGAACAACAATTGTTGTGGGGGTGTGTTCGTGTCACCATAAGTCCCACATTGACTAAGGAAATATGTCTGACTCTACAAATAGATTGGATGATCCTTCCCCCTTATCAAACATTTTACATGAGTGGCTCAATGCTAATATTGTATCAAAGGCTCTCCACGATTGATAATGATTTTTTATGTTTATAGTAGAGCTGATTTCTGTCTAGTCTACTGACAAACATGGATTTTCCACTTCATTTAGGTTTTTATTTTGATGACATTCATAAGTGTTTTTCATGTTTTAAGCAAACTTGAGCATTCATATCTCTCATCAAGGATGATTGTTCTTCTTTAGTAACTTTTCAGGTATTCTAGGAATTATGAGGTCATATTTAATGTTTGAAATATTAATATTATTGAAGAGGATTTTGTTAGGAGTCCATAAGCGAAAACAACGGTCAAATCGGAATTCAGACGAGGGAGAACGAGGCAAAACGGTGAAGCCGCGCGGAGTCGGGCGCCTAGCAAGCGACCGCGCGCGCCTGCCCACGGCTAAGCCTTGCAAGCGGCTCGCCGTGTCTCCTTTTTGGGGTCTTTCAATTTTTGCCTCCAAATTTCTTCCTATTCTCATTTTTAATCCCATTTTCTCCTATTTTCCTCCCTAAAATATTATTGCACTTGCATCCCTCATCCCAAAACACATATATAGAGCTATTATCAATTGAATCTAGGTTAGCCTCTTCCATAATTCACACACTACACACTTTTTTCACACAATATTCTCTGCACCATTTTTCACCACCATCACCATCCATCTTGGGAGAGCTCTTGGGTTTGAAGAATTCTTGAAGAAGGAAGAGTCTATAGAACAAGAGTAGAAGATCAAGAGCTTTGAATTTGTTTTTAAATCCCATAATCTAGTTTTTACTCATGTTCATCTTGGATTTGGTATTTATGTCTAGTTTTGTGCTTAATTGGCTAAATGTCTTTGTTAAGGAGAAGGATAGATGGTTTTGTAATGGATTGGTCTTATTTCATATTAATGCATGATTGGTTTGATTTATCTCCTTGTGATCTCAATTTTTTTGGATGCTTTAGTGCTTGATCACCATTAATGCATGTTTTAGATATTGAATTGAAAATCGAGAGATGAGATTCGATATTGGAAAACGATCACAAGGCATAATTAGTCAATAATCCGAGAGGGTGAGAGTTGTTGTGAGGATCCTTAGAGCTTTTAGGAGTTATGGGCTAGAGATTGGTAGGAGACTACGATCATAGCTTGTAATCAACGGTGCTTGTCGTCCTAGAGGAGACAATTAAGACTAAGAGATCGTCTTAGATAGTGATAACCAATTCATGTATTGATTAGATTTAGGTAATATTCATTGCTTGCCAATTGATTCTCGATCCTTTAGAATAACTTCTCCTCATCGATTCCTCATTCATTTACTTTTATGTGTTTTGTTTACTTGCGTTTAGTAGTATTAGAAAACCAATCCAAATCTCGTTAGCTTAATAGATTGAACAGACCTACTAATAGTAATTATTATCTAATCCTTTATATTGGTTCTTGTGGATTCGACCTTTACTTACTCTATATTATTACTACCCGTACACTTACGGTGTAGCTAGAATATTTAGCTCGTCACGCACCTGTGAGGAGATACGTAAACCATTTGCCCCACACCGTCTTAGTAAATGTCATATATATTTTTATGTATTGATTGGATGCCGCCCATTTTAGCTCCCATTTTATAATGCCTATTAAGGTAGTGAAGGACCTAAATGTAAAGTATTTTTAGAGAAGATACGTATGATTTGTCTTATCTATGGAAGCAAGACAATATTAAGGGTTCGCAAAAGACCATACATATTGTTGAAGAGTCACTCATTCAAGGTGGTTGGATTTATTATGGTTATCTTACATATACAAGTATGTGTAGAAGATATGTGGACTCGAATTAGTTCTCTTGAACATATTAGTGTTGGGTGTGAAAATTCTTGTAAAATAGTATTTTCCGTCTATAATCTTTAGGGTCTATTTCATTTTTTGTATGTCCAAAATCTTTAATTAGGGCATTTCCATGTTAGGTAGTGGTCCCTATAATATACTGAAAACTCACTATACCGTTCATACCGTACCGAAAAAATATCGAAAATACCGTAATTAAGGTATACCGAGATTTTTGGCAAGGTATCACACCATACCGTTAAACTTCGTTAAGGGAAATGTATGAACTTTCAGACACCGAGGTATACCGTCTCATAACGTATACCGAGAATTTAGTGTATATTATAATATTCTAAAATTCTAATATATATTTCACTTCAAGTTGTAATATGAT
Organism: Thymus mandschuricus; assembly: GCA_029379335.1. Classification (NCBI taxonomy): domain Eukaryota; kingdom Viridiplantae; phylum Streptophyta; class Magnoliopsida; order Lamiales; family Lamiaceae; genus Thymus; species Thymus mandschuricus. Next base: position 4,345,840 of record CM057074.1, read on the forward strand.
TTAAATGTTAATATAATATTACGATGTCATTGATATTGTTGAATATATATATATATATAATTAACATTAATTTATTAATATGAAAAAGTTTGGTATAAAAATATATTTTTGGTACGGTGCATCAAAAATATGGTACGACAAAGGTATACAGTCATACCGTACCGTGGTAAGTGTGAGATTTGATCGCAAATTCCACTATGGATATATATGGAATATATATTCTTGGAGGAATTATTATATCTTTAGTATATACTTGGTATGATATCTTTTGGGATTACTTGTTCCTCAAGAATTATGGTTATATACAAACACTATATATATATATATATATATATATATATATATATATATATATATATATATATATATATATATATATATATATATATGTGGTGTTTTGTATTCGTTATTTGTGCGTGATTTTGCTGTGAGAGAGCAGCCGATATTGCGTTTTGTTTTATGAGAGATTTCTCGTTTCTTGTTACTTTTGGGTTTGGGGAATAGAAGATAGGTTTTCTTCTTTGAGTGTTTCTCCATTGTAACTTTGTAATCTCTCTCGTATAATAGATCATATTCAGTTGACCTTCCGTGGACGTAGGCATCTTGCCGAACCACGTAAAACTCGTGTTCTTTATTTACTATTTTTGTACTGCTCTCATATCATCCTCATAGATATTGTTATCTCTGACATTACTGGTATTGTTCTGTGTAGTGTTATACCTTCGGTACTGCACACAGAATCTTGTTAGAATCCTAACAGTAAGGTATACCGAATGTACGGTAAGGTAAAGGTATGGAGTTTACTCCATACCGAAATTGAGGTATACCGACTTAAGGCATACGAAAAGGCACGGTAAGGTAAAGGTATGCATATTTTTGCATATCGCAATTTAAGGTAAGGTATAAGGTATGAAAAAAATGTCAAGGGATAGTGTACCGGCACACCCCTAATCATACCCTTTAAACATCACTTTAACACATTACCACTAAACATCACCACGCATTTTAGCGCATCCCAATAATATATTAAACTCTGTGCCGAACTCTCAAACTCTAAAAATCATGAACGGAGGAACGTGCGGAAATTAGATTTGGCTAGGCTAGTTGGAACTTGGGTTCATTTCACTATAAGTGAGCGTTGGAAAGCAAAGAAATATCATAAGGAGGAAGTTCCCTAGTAAATAACTATCTTGATAAGTCGAGCATTATACTAATTGATCGACTCTAACGGTGTTGTCCCCCATACACAAGTTTTTTAACCAAATTGATTTTGTATTTTAAGTTGGATCTCGTTTGTATACTTGTGTATGTTCTAGATTACAATTACAGTATGGTAGAAATTAGATGATTTCAGTTTCAATAATTTAAATTTTAAGAAAATACATAGAGAACGAATTGAGAAAATATCTGGGCCAGCGAAGTCGAATGTAATGTTACACAGCTATGATTGATGGCAAGCTTATACGTTAGTTGCTTTGCTCCATTTAATTTCGTCAAAAGTAGTAGTAATGAACCTGAATCAGCCATCTCGTTGTCAAGTTTGGTGTTATTAATATACATGTGTGTTTTGCTCTAGTGATCACTGTTGGTGGACCGACTCATGCCAACGATGCTTCACAGCCTTACACATGCATGGACTATATCTATGTATCAATCTATATAAAATTTATTATACGCATAGCTAATCAAATAAATATCATTCGTCGGCATTATTAATTAGCTGATATGCAGACCTTGTATTAATTTGGACATACCATGTTTCTATAGAATTTAAAATCATGTGATTGTAGTATTTGTTCTTGAAGCTAGCTGTTGGGACAAACGATGTGTCATATCGAAAGTATAAAGTAGATGGACCTTATATAGAGGAGAATACCACTACATTAGTATGAAGACTATGGGAAATTAAGGAGATCAAAAGCAATATCGTGAGGGCTTGGCCTTAAAGCGAACAATATCATACCAATGTGGTTTAATGTTGCATTTGGCGTGATCCCTAACAAGTGGTATTAGATTCAATGGTTCAATTGACATAATGTGTTGAGAACCTCGGTGTAGTGAAAGTAGCCCAAAAGCAAAACCGTAAACCATGCGGATTTGGCCCATCCCAAATAATATTATACTAGTGTGCTTCGGTGGTTCATCTAACGTGTCTAACACTAGCTAAAATTTGTACTTCCACTATATTCTGCTGCATTATCAGCTGTTGTAGTTAAAATTTTCAAGGATTTAGCTTTTATACCAAAGAGAAAAAAGAAGTAAATGTATCTTTTAATTTGTGTTAGAGATAATTCTTCAGAAATCGTCTTCTATATAAAGTCTTAGTTATCATTCGGTAGAATAGAAATGGAGAAAGTCCTAAATAAAATGTCTTCCTATATTAATTATAGGTAGATATATATGCAACTAAAATGACTGTAAATTCAAATTAAATATTGGATCGAGTAATTAACTTCACCTATACAACTGATTGGTGTTGACGTCTTACATTGACTTTAGACAAGATTCATATATATTTACTCGGATTCGGACTATATGCACATCTTTGGTTGTAATAATTTTGATCTATCTTGAAGTTTGAATCATGAAATGATAGTAAAAAATATGGCGACAGTAATGTGAGAGGGTTGGCAGGTGAAGTGGGGAATGGGAGGCATGTGGCTCAGAATATCAGTTCCATGCAATTAATGAATGTGGTTTCATGGCCTCTCTGAAAATTTCTTCAACGCATTTAATATGCTTAGCCCTACACCTAATTAATCATATATATAGAATATAGTAAAATCTTTAATGGAAATTTTCATGTATCTTGCTACCAAAACTAAGTGAAGATCGCATCGCGGATCGGTGGTAAATCATAAGTTTTCAAGAAAAAAATAATAATTAGAATTTGATTTTTTTTTTTCCTATTTTTTTCAAAATGATCTTTATGATTGTATTTATCTTTTTAACTTATTATTCTATTAATATATAAACGCTATAGCTCATCTGCTTATCGTGGACATTCTCCTAGCGTGTCCATCATTGAAGAAAATAGTCATGGGGTTTACTTTTTTAAATATATTAGGATGTATATTCATATCTTTTATTCATTAATAATATGTTACGTCATTTATAAGCATATTAAAAATGCTCATATTGATTAGGGGAGCATTCATTCATCGATCTCTACTAATAATATTGTGTAAAAGGGGAGAGATGGGTAGAAGGGAGGTGTAAATTCCTAACTTTTCTGGCACACAGGCGCATACACAATATGCATATATGTTAATAGCATTCACTTAGTTCGAGAAGTGATATGTTAGTCCCCTTATGCTAGTCATCTTCGTGTGCACCTTTGTGTTCGACATTATTTCGTTCGATTTTTCAATTGTAATATATTCTAATACCTTATAAATTAATATTGAAATCATTAAATCAACAAAAAGTATAATTATCATTGCTCGATTTATTTTATTATTCATTTTTGAACTTAGAAGAAAAAACGAACAAATCGAACCTTGATATTTATACTTTTTGTTGATTTAATGATTTCAATATTAATTTATAAAGTATTAGAATATATTACAATTGAAAAAATCGAACGAAATAATGTCGAAATGAAAAAATGACGAAGGTGCCCACGAAAGTGTACACCATAAGGTGACTAGCATATCATTTCTCCACTTAGTTCTATTCCATTAGTCTCGTTTTACTTATTTGTCCGTTAAATTATCTTATTTAAATAGGAAATTAATCTATACTATTATAAAAAGTGTCTTGTTTACAAAATTTAATTTGTCTATTTTGCCTTTACAATTAAAATAAATAACTAACTAGAACATTAATATCATCATTATAATATTAAGTTCGGGTATTATTTCATTTTATATTCAACTTATATGATTTTTATTTATTTATGTGCAAGTGTATTAATATTTATAGTAAACTAATAACTTTAAAAATAATCATTATATATACAATAAGATTATACATGCATCGCACATAATCTCCACAAGTTAACATATAAAAGTACATTTTAAATTAAACTTCTCTATCTATATTTTCCTTGATTATTGTGCCACATACTGGTGGGCAGTGGCGAATTTAGGGGGAGTTGAGGGAAGCTCCGGTACTCATCTTCTATATATGAAAAATAGTTTTTTTAACATTTTATATATATATATATATATATATATATATATATATATATATATATATATATATATATATATATATAGGGGTGAGATCCTGTACAAAATAGGATTATCGTAAAAAATAAAAAATGATGCATTTTATGTATATAATTATAATGCATGATGCACATAATTATAATGCACAGTGCATTATAATGCATAAGTTAATCTACACCGTAGATCACACAGATCAATGGTCCAGATCATTTCTCATTTCTTACAGAACATGTCTTTTGTATGTGATCTCACCGCTATATATATATATATATATATATATATATATATATATATATATATATATATATATATATTTAAAATTAACTTTTTTTATCCTTATAATTTAACTGAAAATTACTAATTTTAGCACCCTCCAATTAAAATTTTAGCAGTGCAGGACTAATAAAAAGGCAAAAACTTGTATGTGGCCGGATCCACTTGACCCGCCCGGCCCGCCAACCCGACCCGGCCCGGCCCAATTGTGGTCAACCCGACCCGGTTGACTCAATTTCGGGTCGGGTCAACCCGACCTGGTCCGTGTTGACCCGACCCTTTAAGTAAATTGTCAATCTTTATTAATAAAAGTGCTAATCTTTATGAACAAAAGTGTCAATCTTATAAATAAAAATTTATACGTAATTTGTATATATGTAGTAATTTTAAAATTGCTTTATAGGGTTCATATATCAATTTAGGGTTTTATAATTATTGTTTAGTATTTAACTTCAATTTTATAACGTTGAATATGGATTATAAATTAAAACTTAGGATATATAATTCTCCAGCAAAAGTGTCAATCTTAATGAATAAAAGTGTCAATTGTTCTGAATGAAAGTGTCAATCTATTTGATATCGAAAATTTTATATTTTTTTTATCGACTTGTTATTATAATGTTTTAATATTATGGTTTATATTATATATATATATATATATATATATATTATTTATTTCCATAACATGAAATTAATATTCATTATTAACGTATTTTTCGTAAAAGTGCCAATTATTATGAATAAAAGTGCCAATGTTTCAAAAGTGTCAATCTTTGTAAACAAAAGTGTCAATATTTCAGAGTGTCAATTTTTATAAACAAAAGTGTCAATCTTAATCCGGCCTCACGGTGAGGCCGGCCTGACAGGAGTGTGCCCCAATAAAAATGGGAAGAAAGGGGTAACGTAGCGCTGAGAGTGCAGTGAAGTGCAGCGCAGGAGGAGGTTCAACCACCACCAACCCTAATTTTTTTTCTCTCCTAGTCCAGCAAGACTGATTTTAATGTAACAATGAATTCACCTCATCTGTTACCTGTGTACGCGTTTCTTAATTCCTCTTTATTTCTCACCTTTTCATTCATCCCTCTCTCTCTCTCACTAGCTTTCTCTCTCTCCTCCCGTCTCTCCCACATAGATTCTTCTAAAGACCACTCTCATTTTACAACACTTGAAGAATCCCCTTAAACCAAATCAGGAGGAGAGGAGGCTCCATCTACCGTACCTCACATTTCCATTGATTGAAACCTTTGCAGTTAATACGTACAAGCTCATCAAGAGAGAATACTATTATATTGCTAAGCTTTCTTCTTTCCGTTTATGGAGTTGTGAGGAGAGAGGAGTGTAGAGAGAGAAGCCTCGAACCGATGCACAAATATGGGTCCCTTCACAAGAACAACAACCCCCACCCGTTGATATATTTCTAAACTAAACCTCATTTACCTATTTTTTTTCTTTCTCCTTTTAACTGATAATTAGTAGAAGAAGAAGAAGAAGAATGGCAGTTAAGGATGGCATTGCATCAGTCTCTACAATGGCGGCCAGATTTTTAAACGATATCTTCAGCATAATCGTCTTCGCCGTGCTAGACTTGCTCGATTTCGTCCTCTGCTACGCATTCAAAATCGCCGATTTCATGATCGAAGCCGAATGGAAGCCGTGTTACTGTTCTTCGGCGAAAGAGGCCATCACCAGCAGCGGAAAGATCTTGGTTTCGGAGCAAGGTGAGTCGAAGAAGGTGGTGAGAGTAAGCTGCTGCAGTAGTCGGTTGCAGCTTGAAGAAATCTCCGACACTCTCTACACACGCCCCTCGTTCGTCTCCCGAGTCTGCATCTCAAAGATCGTTCGTCCCTCGAATATGATCAGCCGAAGATCATCAAGTGCCAACTTCACCGTCAACCCGACCATCGTTGAAATGTTGCAAGGCCGGATCGGACGCCCGAAAATCGTCTCCGCTCCTCGGTGGTCCGATTGCGACTGCAATACCTGCACCTCATGGACTTCTTCTTGCAAAGAAACTCTCTATGTCAAAGCCGACGGAGCTAAAGGTACTAATTCAAAAATGGGAGGGAGAGAGAGGAGAGAGAAACCCTCCTTTCTTCACGTACTAATTCAATTATATCTATGTTTTTTCAGGGGAGGTATATGAAGATGTGTTGTTCATTCATGGCTTCATATCATCGTCTTCGTTTTGGAGCGAGACGGTGTATCCGAACTTTTCGAAATCGGCGAAAACGAAGTATAGATTTCTTGCAGTGGATCTGCTGGGTTTTGGGAGAAGCCCTAAACCGAATGATTCGCTTTACACGTTGAGAGAGCATTTGGAAATGATAGAGAGGTCTGTTCTTGAGCCTTACAAAGTCAAATCCTTCCACATTGTGGCGCATTCTCTTGGTTGCATTTTGGCTCTCGCTCTCGCCGTTAAGCACCCCACTCTGCTCAAGTCCTTGACATTACTTGCACCGGTAATTTTTTTTCTTTATTGTAGGGAATTATTTTTGAATTTTAAATTATTTCTAAATTATATTGATCTAATTAATTTAATTTTATAGATTAATATAGGGTAAGATGAATTGAAGTCAGGGTATATATAATTTCGTGACATTAACATTTTTAGATATTTATTATGAATTCATATTATACCTGAGCAATTTTTTATTTTTATAAAATAAAATAAAAAAAACAATAGAAATTGATGTTTGGGACCCAGAGGCCAGAACTCGAAAAGGGATATGGAAAATTTATAGAAGTTAATTAATTGTGGTGATTAATTATTTATTAATTTGTAATTAAAAAAAATTGGGTGCAGCCATATTTCCCGGCACCAAAGGGGGAAGCACCGGCGCAATACACCATGAGAAAAATAGCGCCGAGAAAAGTATGGCCGATAATCGCATTCGGTGCATCGATTGGATGTTGGTACGAACACATTAGCCGCACCGCTTGCCTTCTCCTCAGCAAGAACCATCGCCTCTTGGAGTTTCTCACCAAACTACTTACTAGAAACAGGTTTGCCTTTTTTTATTTTCCTTTTTTTTTCCTAATTACCTATATATTATTATTTCAATTCCAACGTTGGAGATCCTCCGTCCTAATTGTAAACACCATATAATACAATATGAGATTTATCAATAATATTTTAAGTAATATAATTGGATTAGTGAATTTTAGAAGTCTTAAAAGTTAAATTTAATAAAAATATATGAATATTAAAATGAAAATGAATAAGGATCTACGAGTTTTGAATTTAGAACATAGTTGACACGAAAAAATTGGAACAGTAAATTTCACGTGATGTTTCTAGGTATAAGAAAAATAAATGAAACGAGCAGTTTAGGATCAATAATTTTGTGATTATTAGGGAGTAATAACTAACTTAATCCTTGTATAAAAATGTACTTGTTTTAGAAAACCATGGGTCCTATAGTATTATGTAAAACCCTATCCTAGTGTGGCTTAGCTAACCCTAGTACAACAAAACACGGGCGATTTCAGTGTTGAAAATAAATACTGATCGATAAAGATGCAATAAAGTTCTCTCCTTTTTGGTTTCGTAATTAATACCTCCTCTTTTACTTTCCATCGCATTATATCATCTACCTACTATATGTACTATACAACACTATTACATCGATTTTTATATTTAGTCACAAACTAATGTCCTAGCCAGACTTATTAAGTCTTAATCAATGCAACTTTATATACTATTAAATGCAAAGTCAATCTATAAAGATTATTTTTCAAAATTGATTAAAGTATTAATTTGAATATATTAATTTTGTTGCAGGATGAGGACATACTTGATAGAGGGTTTTTTCACACACACGCATAATGCAGCATGGCATACTCTACACAACATCATTTGTGGGAGTGCTGAGAAAGTGGAGGGTTACTTGGAAGAGGTGAAGAATCGAGTTAAGTGCAATATCACCATCTTTCATGGCAGAGACGATGAGTTGATTCCTGTCGAGTGTAGCTACAACATGCAATCTAGGATCCCTCGAGCTCAGGTTAAGGTCGTCGAGAACAAGGATCATCTTACCATAGTTGTTGGGAGGCAGAAAGCGTTTGCTCGGGAGCTCGAGGAGATTTGGAAGAATGCAAGTACTGCAAAGTTAGACGACTTCGAAAACTGAAAAAAAAAAAAAAAAAAAAAAAAAAAAAAAAAAAAAAAAAAAAAAAAAAAAAAAAAAAAAACAGCATGCAACAATGTGAATTCACTACAAGGGAAAGAAATGTTTTATTTTTAGATTGAGAATTAGGGTAAAGAAGATTCCGGTGTATTAATTCTAAGTTTTCTAATCCTTTGTATCTTCGGTGATGGAGTTATATGTATTATATATATAACTGGGGGGCATTGTATCATCGATTAGTATTAAGGGTCTGATAACATTGTGAGGGGTTTATTAAGCTATAGAGATATCCACTACTCTTCTGCACTACTACTAGTTAGTGGTTTCTTGAATTTTTGCTGCAGTTAATATCTGGCACTATCATCATTTACATGCCGCTTCTTGAAACGAGAATCATCTTTTATGGTTAAAGTAGTTACAAAACATTGTAAAAGACATGAAAACTAGATAAATATTGACTTGTATTGTTTACTGATAACGAAGATTGATTCCATATGTTATGGAATTGAAGTTTGTGTGTAATAATGAATAAATATAGTAAATGCGTGATATTATAATGGTATAATAAGATTGTGATAGTGGATTAACGTCAAATAATAAAATAGAACGAAACATGGGAGACGTCCCAAAACGGAAACATAGAAAGAAAACCTCGGGATAAAGGGAGCATATCTTTAAAGGGAATTTGGAGTGATAAAATCTCCATATTTTATGTAATTTTCCACGTTAATGAACATAAATTCAATAACAATTTTTGTGTGAGTTTGCATAACTATCACTCACGTTTATGGTTGAGGCCAAAGTCTTAATTTCTTATCTTCATTATGACACATTCTTTAAATTTCGTATTGCACTATTAAAAAGTAATAACTATAATAACAATTTTGAATCAACCAAACCGTAAAATACATTTATAAAATTTCTATGGAAATGTCATGAAATCGTAATTTCCTTTTTTGGATGTACACCGTGTATATGTTGTATCCTACAAAGAAATTCATTTTTTACACTACTTTACATATATTATTGTTATTAAAATACATTTACTTTCACAAAAAAGTATAAACCCTTCCTCTACTACTAACCAATTCAATTTAAGATATACTCCCTCCTATTTTTTTTAATTGTCTTTTTACACTTGGGCACACAAATTAATAAATTAAATTTATTCCTAATTTAACCTTAATTAATTATCATGTATCCTTACCACAGAAAAAATATGTAAACAAAGATGATGTAAATTTAAAAATGAGTGGGGGCTTATATGGAAATAAATGTCAAAACGACATTTAATATACAAATGTTTAGAAAGGCTAAAATGACAATTAAAAAAAATAGGAGGGAGTATTTCGGTGTCTGATGAAATGTGAAACAAACTTCGGTAATATATTCAAACATATTCAAACACTGCACACGCTCAAACATTAAAATTTATGTATATCTCACAGGTATTGCGGGTTGACTATATGATCGTGGACAAAGATCGAACAGGCAGTGTGTGGCCATAATTCAAGCAATAAATATTCATCAACTTAAATGCAGCGCGCCTGCAATAATAATATTTTTATTTTTATTTTTTATCGGGCAAATATAAGATGTTAGATTAGATGTTAGTACAGATTAGATGTTAGTACGCCTAGCTCCCAAACACTCCAAGAAAATCTCCAAGCCACCTTATATCTCCCTAATTCGCTCCCACCAGGGATCGAACCCGGGTCACTCCCAAACACTCCAAGAAAATCTCCAAGCCACCTTATATCTCCCTAATTCGCTCCCACCAGGGATCGAATCCGGGTCACTCCTTCAAGGGAGGAGCCCGGTGGTCAGGTGCGCTAAGACACCTGGTTCCTGCAATAATAATATTACTACATGTGATCGCTCACAGGAGCTCCGCCAATTAATACACAAATTATGAATACATCAAACTGCTGCCGCTCACCCGTTTGACTTTCCCCTTCCCCCGAGTTACACTGTGCATTTACTCATCAATATTTATGTATTCAAATAAACAATTTATATATACTTCAAAATAAGAACTCGGTCAACACGTTGTGGTGTTAACCGTGCTCAGTAAGCAACTAAATTCCTTTGCTAATTTTGTGTGGTAAAAACAAGTTCATAAATCATTTACTAATATTAGTTTGAGGACAAGCCCTACCCACTATACTTGATTGGCATTACTGCTCATCGTTAATGTTCCAGTTGGATGCTGAATGAAAAACATTTGGGACGAAAAATAAGACATTAATTTTAAATGGTAAAAGATAAATTACAGTCACCTAATTAAAAATTGTAAATTCTAATTATTTCACACATGAAGAGCCAAAAATACTTTTAGTAAGTTTGATCAAGCCTTGAGGCTCAATGGGCCGGCCTCAATCGAGTTGTTCACACTAGTTACTATGAGATAGTTTGAACTGTTCGAACCTGAGTGCGCTAGAGAGAGGCTTAAAATATAAATACGCTATTACACACATTAGTTATTATTTCTATTTGGTAGAATTATACTCCCTCCGTCCCGCTATTATTGTCCCATTTGACTTTTTGACTTTTTCGGCACGCTTTTCCACCGAGGCATAGTACGGGTTTTACGATATAATTTTGAAATATTATTTCTTTTACGGGATACTACGACACTCGTAGTATCCCGTAAAAGAAATAATATTTCAAAATTATATCGTAAAACCCGTACTACGACTCGGTGGAAAAGCGTGCCGGAAAAGTCAAAAAGTCAACTGTGCCATCAATAGCGGGACGGAGGGAGTATTATTTATATTCTGTAGTTTTGTTATTAAATAATTGTTTTAAATGAGTATTGTGATATTTATTGACTCGTAGTCAATAGTGAGACCATTGATGTGTCTTGTTAATGTTGTATTTATGTAGTTATATATTTTTATAGTTTTATTAGATGTGATTGACAATTTATATGTGTTTTTTGTGTAGGAATGTGGAAGTGTTGAAGAAGGATGAGCTTGGAGAAAAATCATGGAATATTTGGGACATTTTTGCAAATATGAAAAGAATTGAGGAGTCAAGAATCAAGCAAGGACTTATTTATATTAGGATTATTATTATTAATAGTATTATTAGTATTTCTTATTATTTTTAGTTTTCAGTTTCTTATTTCCCGGAGCTGTAAAAACTTGAAAGAAAGGAAGTTATTCTAAGTTTAAAAAGAAAAGGGAAAAAACCGCACATGGAAGTTAGTCTGTTTGGGGGAGGGAATTTCTTGTTCTTCTTCTACTGTTTTTGGAAAAATCGAAGGGAGGCCAAGAAGAGGGACCTGTGCATGTTTTTGTGGGAGTTCTCTGCATTGTGAATTTTAATTCCTTGTTGCTTTGGAGTTGAATTGAAGGGAGAAATCCGTTTCCGTAAGCTTGTGTTTGATAATCAATTTCTCTTAGTAATTCTTTTTGTATTTTATTTGTTGAATTATTTATTCCTTAATTTTTTCTTGTTCTATTTTGTTAGTATGAGTAATTATTTTATTCGGCAAGAATAACGAATCACTATGCTAAATTTCTGTGAGATTGAATCGTGTTAAAATTGATTTATGTGAGTTCCGAGTTATTCTTTGTGCGTAGTATTTAATTCCGATTTTGTTTAAGCCCGATCAACTTAGATTTAATCGGGATATAGTCAATTACTTCCCCCAATCCGTAATTGTTGGAATATGGCTAATTAGTGTCAAGGCTATCGTATGGGTAGTAGGAACAATTAGTAAGACCTTTTTTTTTTTTTTTTTTTTTTTTTTTTTTTTTTAAATTTTTGATCGGGCAAATGTAATTTGTTAGATTAGATGTTGGTAGACGAGTTGCTACTTGCGTTCTTGGGTAATTTATCTAATATCGGGTTCCTTCTCGTTTAATGCTATTGAAACACTAAATCTAGAATTGGCGTCACCAACTAGGTTGTGTTTTGATAAGAGAAATAACTAGTTTAGCGTCTCTTGCTAGCCATCGAAAAAGTATGTAGGAATTGGGGTACGTCCGTTGCATTCATGGTATCCTATAACCGATTGGTCCATATCAGTTAATATATCTTTGCATCGATGATCAGAGCCATTAGACTAGTGAGAATTTATTCTATGCTGGATTGTTATTATTATTGAGTTATATCTCTTTTTGCATTACTTTAATTTCATGCTTTCATAGTTGTTAATTCCAAACTCACACTTTAAGGCGTGGTGGCCACACCGATATCGATCATTAGGAAATTTAAGTTGATTAATCCATTCTCTGTGGTTCAACCCTGCTTATCGCTTTACTAATCGTAGTTCTTAGCAGGTGACTCGGCTATTTCTAGCCTATCAATAATACAATAACCGAACTAGCTAGTAGTCCGGGTCGAACCTCAAGGAGTGAATATGGCAATAGCAAATCAAGTAGTTTGTGTTGTCTCCATCATACTATCTAAGCACATAGACTTGGTTTGATGTTTTATAACTAGGCAAGTAATGAGTAAGTAAAAATAACAAGCAAAAATAAAGGCAAGTAATGTAAAGAACAAGTAAAGGAACAAGTAGTAGAAATTCGATAAAAGCAAGCAAGGATTCAAATGATTTCCGGTGTGATTAGGCTAAGGACTAGGCAAGTGATGTATCAAACCATTTTAATTCCTTTGAGTGGCATTATTACATAAATCAAGCTATCTCATCCTCCTAAGACTTGATAACTAGTGGATTGAATAACATGCTTACCATTCTAAACACATTACCAATTCCTAAAAGCACAATGCCTACTAATCTAACATCAATACACATAATTCTTTCTAGGAGCAATGCAAATCAATATTAGATAGTATGAGCAAGGATTCATGCCAAGTGCTATGAATGGAAGCTTCCTAGGCATTCCATCAAACACCTTGTATGCACTCATGGATGTCAATCATTCATGCAATTAAATTCAATCAAATCCAAGGGCAACTCAAAGGAAAGGTAGATCCACATAAAAAACCATTAAATCCTAGCCTAATTCACACCATCCAACATTTGAAACCTCAATGGATCTAGCCTAGCATGGATCTAAGCATCAAACCATCAACAACAAGTAAAAGCATAATAAAAATGACAAGAGAAGAAAATAGAGGAGAAATCTTCAACAATATCTTCAATCTCCAAACATAATCTTCAACAATATTTGAAAATACTAAAGAGGTAAGGAGGGAAAAGCTAGGGTTCTAAGCAATAATGCAAGAGTGAATTCAAGTGATAAAAGTTGCCCATTGAGGCAAATAAGAAGGTATTTATAGACTTCCCACAAGTTGAGGTCAAATTGCAATAAGAAGAAACTTGAGTGAGAAGATGGGGTAAAAACTGTAATTTTCGAAAAGTTGTCCAAGGGTGTGTATTGTGCATTTCCGCCCACATTTCACAGTTTGCGCGCTCTCACGGTTTTGGCTCGTTCTCTCTCGTTCGGCATCGGAAAATTAATCCGCAAAGTGCTACAGCTTCCTCTTTTGATCCTCTTCGACATAGGATAGGTCAAATATTCCCAGAAAATTGCCACAGCACCTGAAATAGTCACGGAAATCAAGAGAAAACGCAAAGCATATAGAAAACGCATAAGTATAAAAACCTATCATTTTCTATTCATTTAAGCACACTCATCAAAGCCAAAACCTACAAAAAATATCTTGAAATGCATATAAAATATCGGTTTGTCAGCAGGTTGCATGAATTATTTAGTGGAAAACGACGCCGACCAACCATTAGGGTGCATTTACTTTAGCTATTGATTTAGTTATAATGTAGATCAAAACTAGCCTCCCCTTCCATCCAACCCCACTTCAAGGCCATGTGTTTCTCGATTACATAGGATCCAACCCGACCAAGCTCATGCAATGTTTGAACTTGGCTTTAGGCAAAGCCTTAGCCAACATGTCTGCTATATTATCATCAGTGGACACCTTCACCATCCAAGTTGTCCACCTTCTGATACAATATTCCTATATTAATTTGAACTGCTTTTAAGGTACCTAAAAATGTACTCTAGAGCTTTCCAACAAAACTTACCTGGGTTTCCCATTTACTTACTTGTCACACTGATTGAATGAGCCAAGTCAAGCCTTTGTACAAACCATTGTGTACATCACATTTCCGATGGCATTTGCATCTGGAATTGCACTCATTTATTTCACCTCTTTATCCATTTGAGTGACCACATCAAGCAATATTATGATATAAATTTTTTTGACCAGTAGAGATAACACTTCATCGATATCAACTCCCTCCTTCTGAGTAAAACCACAAGTTACAAGCCTTGCCTTTTATCTCACCCTTTCCTAATCAGCCATCTCTACTTTCCTCTTGAACAACCACATGCAGCTGATCAACTTCTGAGTTTTTGGTTTATCATCCAAAATCCAAGTATTGTTCTTCTCCAAAGATTCTAGCTCTCCTTTCATAGCCATGATCCATTGCTTACCATCATCACATGTTAGTGCCTCTCTAAGCTGCTGAGCTCCTGATATTCAACACTCTCAACTACACTCAAAGCATAATAGATTATATCTTCATTTTCAAACCTACTAGGTGGTGTGATAGTTTTCCTAATCCTATCACTTACAAGCAAATAATTCGTTAGATCATAAACACTTTCTTCTTCTTGATCTATACTACCCTGGTCATCTTTATCAGTGTCTTGAGCCACCAACATCTCCTTTAGTCTCCACCTCAATTCTTGTGGAGTTCCCTTTTTTGCTTTGAATCTGCCATTTGTTTCTCTTAACTCGGATATGGCATTTCCTCCTCTCTATACACCATATCCCTTAAAATCACAACCCTTTGATTCCAACTTCATTGCACCATAACTTGTATCCTGTTACCCCTTTTGGGTACCCAATGAGTACACATTTGAGGGCTACGGACTCCAGTTTATATTGTTTGACCTAAACATACGCTCTACAACCAAAAACTCTCAAATGTCTATACGTAGATGCAGAACCATACCACTTCTCATCTGGTGTTTTAAACTACAGATGATGGACATTTGTTTATAAGACAACATCCAGTATTCACTGCCTCTCCCTCGAACATCTTTGACATCCCAGACCTAAGCAACATGCATCTCACCCTCTCATGCAAGGTCATATTCATCTACTTAATCACATCATTGTCTAGAGGATTTTCATGCACAATTCTATGCCTCTTTATTCCCCTAACCTTGAAAAAGCATTGAAACTCCTCAGATAAGAACTCCAAACCATTATATGTCCTTATGCACTTCAAAAATGTTCTTTTCTCAGTCTCAACCTCCCCGCACCATTCTTTAAACTTCTCAAGAGCACCAAACTTGGTTTTTTAAATATCCACCCAAAGCTACCTTGAATGAACATTCATGATGGACATGAAATATCTTCCTCCGCCTAGAGTTTATGTCCTTGATGGTCCCCACAAGTCTGAATATAAACAATCAAGGGGAGCAACTTCTTTTCAAACTTGCCTCAGAGTAAGCAAAGGGAGTTGCTTTAAAACTTAAGACCAAAGCGTAAGCTTGATCTACAGTTAAGCTTACTAGAGATACAAGCGAGAGCTTGATCTCTAGAGTGGCTCGCTTGCTGAAATGCGGAATTTAGTGAGCTATTCTTTCCAAACTAATTAAAATCTTGATTTAAGTTTGTTTATATGCACGTGCAAGAATGATAATCAAAGCATGTAAACAATTGAAAAAGAGTAAGGACAAGAAATACGACACCGAGATTTATAGTGGTTCGGAGATAAAACTCCTACGTCCACTTTGTTCCACGCCGGAACAGTTTCTCTTCACTCAAGAAACTTGAGGATTACGGGTTCCCCAAAAACATAACACACAGATCGAGCTTCGCACAGTCGATGAAAGTGCAAGCTTAGATCCTAACAACTTGGAGATTACGGGTTCTCCACTAACCTAAGACTCTGATCGAGCTTTACGCAATCAATGAAAGTGCAAGCTTGGATCTTACAACAACCTTTACAACAACACAAACACTAACACACTTGACGGAACAAGACAAGGGTTTTGGGTTGGGTTTGTGAACATGGTCATTCTATGAGAAGAACCCTTTACAGTTTAGAGTAAGGGCCAGGGTTCTTTCTAAGCTTTGGGTGTGTATAGTGGCTTAGAATGTAGAGTGAGTAAGGTTGCAGAGAGCAAGCTTCGATGTGGCTGAAGCTTGGAACATTTCTTCAAGAACTCGAGAGAATGTAAGCTGGAAATCACGAGTGCTTGCAAGTATGAGCGCTGGAAATTTGCAGAAGTGTTCAAGTGTTCTCTCTTCTGCATTCCTCTATTTATAGTGTCAGAGACGGGCAGAAGCCGTTTGAAGGTTGGTGGCTTTGTCTCTCTACACTTGACAGTACTTGGGCTTGACCGGCAGCTTTTTTAGAGGGCAGCTTTGTCTTCTTTCCCAATTTGGCTAAAAGCCAAGCGTAACAGTAACTGGCTTGAGCCAGTACTGTAGCGGCTGCTTGTCGGTCTAGCCAGTCAATTCTTGCATCCAATCCTCATTTGACATGTGGAGATCTTCATTAATTGCGGCTGATCTTCACTTGACTAAGTTCAAACTTGAGTTTGAACTGAGGTTGGTAGTTGAACTGTTGCTTTCAAGCTTTGTATTGTAATCGCTTCGCTTGATCAGAGTACTCACTTTTATTTTAGTCGGGTTGACTCATTTTGACTTTGTCGAGAGCACTCGCTTCGCTTGAAACCTGCAGTCTAGACCTAAAGCGACTAAAGCAAAACAGGCTTTCCTAACATTATAAGCTTGAAAGATTCTAACCTATCATACTAATCAGATCGGGTCTCTTGGGAATAGGATTAACAGAGAGGGTTTTGGGATCGAATCAAAATACATAACATAATTTTATTAAGCGTCCCAATAGGTTCCCCCTTAACAAGTGAATCCTTAACAATTCCCAACAATTTCCCCTTTTTTTATGATGCCAAAACCCAACACTTCTCACTGTAAGAATTTCCAAGTGACTGAATCCTTTTCAGTCTTATCGATTTTTTATTTTTTTTATTTTTAAGTTCTTATGGTTTGTGTAGGTTTGTAGCATAAGGATAAAAACACATAAAGCTAGTAAAAATTATAAGTAAATAAGGCACGACGCTTGCAGAAAAATAAAATTTCATAGATACTTCAAGCGGATGAAAGGAATCAAAGAGAGATAAGAGAAGGGATTACTCAACAATATAGGCCTTGTATACTCGTTGTTTCATGCTCTTGAACTCTGAGTTGCTTGATTTGTAGATTCCAATGAATGAAGTGCTTCCCAGGTTTCTCGATCAATCATTTCTCGATCAACGATGATTGTTCCTGCAATCTTTGGTCTTGGGAACAACACTTTCTCTGGGATCTTGAGGATCAGCTTTGGCTCGGCAAGCTCTACAGTGATCAAAATCGTCCTCGAGAGCTCCTCATCGTACACAACCATGAAGTTGTGCAGAGCATCAAGCTTTGAGCAGGTAGCTTGGTTGTAGACTACTTCCTAGAAGTAGTAGGCCTTTATGAACTTGACTCGGCACGCCATCCATCTATCCTTCAAATCTTCAACGATGAAGTCTTCAATGTTCTGAGCATCTGGATGATGTGCTCTTCTCTCCTGTGTCAAGTCAAAAGGTCTGTCAACAAGCTCTTGCAGTACCCTGGTGAACCTCTCGCTTAGCTCGCTGTTGAAGAGAGGCTTCCGACTGTTGATGAGTTTCCTCATGAATTCAAAGTCTTCCTTGCTGTAGCCTTTGAGCTTCTCTAAAACCAGTAGCGACTTTTTTCATGCTTGCACGATTGCCTCAAGCTCGAACATTTCTGATTCTTCCGGAGCGAGAGGAATGTAGTCGCTTCTGATTAGGCTGTGTTGTACTAGGATGTTCTCCTCGACTAGATGGATAGTCTGTTCCCTGAGGATTTCGATCCTAGCTTGCCTCTTTGCATCGATCCTTTCTCTTCTCTGTTTCCTGTCCTCCTTCTTTTTCTTCTCAAGCTCGACTCGGCTCGCTTTCACTGCTAAGTCCTCTTTCACCTTCTAGCGCTTGGCCGCGAGATCCGTTTACTCGATAGTCTGAGCGGGTTTCTTGGTGACAGGCTTAGAGGGCTTATCTTGAGCAACAGTAATTTGAGCAGCAGCAGTTTGAGCAGCTTCCGTTGGCATGGCTTGGAGAGGCTGCACTTGTTGGAGTTCCACCAGTCCTTACTCCATCAGTTGGAATGATTGGATCGCTTCCAGAATCGTTCCATCGGGGATTGACTCTCTCGACGCGGCGATATGGAAAGCGCCGGAGGAGGAAGCGAGAAGCTTGGTAGCTGGTTCGGCAACTTGGGCTGCGGAGGAGGCAGACTTCTTTGAATACACGAAAACTTCCTTGCCTTTTGACTTGGCTCCGCTTGGAAGGGGTTTGTCTTCCCCCCTTTTGGCATCATCGCCAGTGGATGTCGGTCGGGAGCACTCCTTGTTGGTTGATGGCATTACGCAAGCTTGCGAATTCATCTGTCATGGCCTCCAACGCACCAACTGTTCGATCTGAGAAAGACCCTTCTTTGATCAGCACCAGCTCCGCAGTCTTCTTGGAAATTTCCTCCATGAGAATGAAGGATTGTCTCTCTCGCTCTACTACGGCATATTCTCGTTGGGTAACATCCCTCATCAGACTCTCAAGCGGCTCGACATCTCTTTCTCTCGCTTCGATGGCGGTGAAGCGAGACTCCAGCTCCGCTTCTACGTCCACTTTGATCTCCTTCCGCATTTCTTGCATTTTAAAACCAGAAAAGTCTTGGGCAAGATCAAATTCTGCCTTAAGTGAGATTATCCGGGACTCCTTAGCCGCAATCTCGTCTGACAGATCTTTCAACTCTTCCTCCTTCAAGGCCAGATCGACAATTTTCAATGTGAAAGATGTCACTTCTCTCCGTCTGCTGTTGAGCTTGCTCATAGCTTTCTCGAACGAAGTTTGGAGGGTCGCTTTCTCACTCTCCAGCTTGAGCTTAGCCGCTTGAGTGCGTGTAAGCTCTCCATTCTGCTTCATTACTTCATTGAGCTTCTCATCTTCAAGCTCCTTCCTCTTGCGTTTCTCACCCTCCAGTTGCTTCTTGTGCTTCTCCACAAGCGAGGCAACCTCTTTCTCCTTTTCCTTTTCCTTCACCTCCTTTTCCTTTTTGTCAAGCTTGGATTTCATTTCCTCCAGATTCTTCTCTTTATCCTCGATCTGTGAAGACAGATCGCTTTCCTTCTCAGCATGGTTCCTCTTTTGTGCAGCAAGCTCCTCGCTTATCTGCGCTTTCTCTTCTTCAAACTTCTTTATAGAGTCTGCAAGGTTGATGATCTCTTGGTTAAGCCCGTTGAGCACTTCCTCATGCTTGGCTTTGAGGGCAAGCTCATGCTCTGTAAGCTTCCTCTCTGGCAGTGCAGCGTCAGGGTACTCTCGCTTGACAATGGCATCAAGCAGCTCGTAGTATTTAGGCTTGTTGATCAGGGCCTTGAAGCCATCAACGCCTATGTATTGTAGTTGGATAGCCTCCTGCTCTGCAATGGTGTTTTCAGAGAAAGCTTTGATCAATCCAAAGATCTTGTAGTACTCCGTACCTCTGTACGGGACGTACGTCAAGAAATTAGCTGCTTTCTCTATGAAGTTGTCCGTCATAGGGACGGAAGGATATCTCTTCCTTATTTTCTCCACGGAACGCTCTCAGTCCTCGTGGAAATTTTCCAAGGCTTCTGTTTGGGTATTTCTGGTTTTTGAGGGGGTGGTCGCTTGGGCTGATAGAGAGGTTAAGGTTTTTGGTGGGTTGGAGGTGGTGGGAATTTGTGGGATGACTGGTTCGGTTGTTTTTTAAGGGGATGATGAGTTGATTTCGAAAGGAATATGCGGTGGGGTAGGAATGTTTGTGTCTGTATGGCAGGGGGTAGCATCAGACTCTTCATCAGTGATGATTCGTCTGCGAACACAGCGATGGGTGGGTTGGATGGGTTGGTTAACTTCTTCTTCTTGAGTAGAAGCGGCAGCTTCACCTTTGCTGATGCGAAGCTCCGTGATCCCTAAGCATGATGAGGAAAACGAGGCCTCCTTCTCGTGTGGTTTGGCAAATGTCCTGGCTCGCTTGGTTTTCTTGGATGGTTGGGCAGGCGCTTGCTTCTTCTTCTTTGCTGGAGGGGGAGAAGCGTCTCGCTTCTTCTCCTTTCCTCCCTTCTTCTTTTTGGTGACGGCCACTTCGGGGCGCACGTCCACCTCGATTAATCCATTGATTATCAACCTATCATCCTTCTTGATTAGATCTGAGAAGACGTTGTTTTTCTTGTATGCTAGGGTGTCCGTCCAAGCTCGCCCTGGATATAACTTCTCCAGTGCAAAGGAAAGCTTCCCTAAAAGGCGAAGCCTGCCTTTCTTCACGATCATGTGAGGGTTTGTTGCGACCCTCTCAAAATCCTTTGTTGTTTCCTTGATTAACTAGATAAACCAGTTGCTCCAATTTAATTTGAAGCCGGGAAGGCTGTCCACAATTGCCGAGATAATAAAGATTTTTGACTCGGTGATCTGCCCTAGCCCACCAATATGGCAAGCGACAGTCTTGGTGTAGAGCTCACCAATGTAATTGAAGGGGCTTAGCAGGTCCTCACGAATGTTGTTTCCCTTGTTACTCCATACAACATTCTCCCTTGCTGCGTATCGTCGGTACTCGGCCTCCAACTCTAGTCCGACGTTTGACAAGCTTTCCTCCCAGTCAGTTGGAAGGTCAAAAGCCTTAGCGACTGCTAACAAGCTTACGTACATGGGTTGATTTGTGCTCAGATCTATAATTCTGGTGGTGAGTTCTCCTTCACTGAGATTAAGGAGAAACTCTGCTACACTCCTTACGAGGATTTTGCAAGGCTTGGCTGTGACGTAGCTCCACAAGCCGGCAGCAACGATGGCCTGACGGAAAAAGCCATTAGCTTCGATGAGAGACTCATCAAGATGAGGCTCCATGGAAATATAGTTGTCTGGTGTGGCTAGAATTTCTTCCATGGTAATGATTTCAGTTTTCTTTACCATTTTGAGTGAGAGAGTGGTGTTTGAGAGAGAGATATATAAGGATTCTGTGAAAGGGAGAGAGTATGCAGATTTGCAGAAATTGCAGAGAGCTTTCACAAGAATGGAAATTTTTGGGGGTGATGAGGTTTCTGCAGTGCACACAGTTGCTGTATTTATAGGTTTAGGGTTTGACGCTGACATGGCAGGGCTGAGTGGGTGTAAAGGCGATGTGGCTACGGACGAGTGGAGTCGTGGCTGGCCTGTCGCGGTTATAAACAGCGTCACCATGGTTAAAGAGTGAACCATACTGGTGAAAAGCTTAGCACGTGCCACGCTTTGGTTTGTTCCTACTTTTGCCCATGATCTAACGGCTGTGGTTTAGGGACTGTTCTGCTTCAACGCTTTAGATTGCCCAGTCTTTTGGCGCTTTAATTTGGCGGTGCAGTACACGTGCCCGGTTAATAGAGCCCTAGTATTGTGTGCATTAAATGCAAAGTAAAAGTGAGATAGGCACTCAACTGTACCCAGCTTGTACGTCTCGCTTGACTCGGACTCGCTTGCGACGGTAGCTGCTTGGCTATCCTGCTCGCTTGCAAATCTAGTCGCTTGGCGTGACTGGAGTACACTCGCTTGTGATGGTGAGTTCGAGTGACGAAGCACTCGCTTGACCATTTTCGAAGCTATGAATAATGAAAATGAATTTTCTGACTTAATTTAAAATGTTTCTGACTTACATACTTTGGGAATAAACAATAGTGTTTACCTCTTAGTAATTGTGTCAGATTACATTTATTTTTCCACTTAGCAAGCGAGGGTTTCTAGCACGCTTCGGTTTGCTTAGTGTACTTAAAATTGAAACACATACCTGTCAGTCTAGCTTCATAGTAGACTAATACCTCATTGTAGACTTTAAGCTTGAAGTCTTCATGGCTATCATCTCTTCCATCATCCTCCTCGCTTGGAGAGTTCTCCATCGAAAGAATGTGGGGAGAAAGAATGAATAAGCATCTTGAACCGCTCGACCCTTATGGAGAGTATACGGCAATGCTTATTCATGATGAATGGGATGAGAGAAATGAATAAAATACTTGGCAGCTTAACCCGAAGGTGAGTAAAAAGTGTTTATCCACGATGAATGGGAGATGAGAGACGTGCTCCTTTTCAGCGGATCGTGGGAAAAGGATGCAAGGATCATTGTGAAGGCTCTGCCAAGCATTCACGGTTTTACATAGGGATATGACGCTTACCCTACAACCTTTACTAGTAAAGGTACTTGCAAGCGTTTGTACCCACTTGCGGGATTCCTAAGCTAGGTAGCAGCTTTCCTTGCTCGCTTTGGAAGTAGATTAATTCTAGAATAACTAATAGTTCCCCCTTAACCATAGACATAACAATTCTGTTAGTGGGTAGGGAACATCTTCCAATACTCCACCTAACTCCACCTAACTCCACCTTATATCTTCTCAAGCGAGTGTAGAGCAAAGTGACTCGCTTGGGCTCGGTGAAGATTTAAAGCGAGGGTTTCCCCCTTGCTTTTTGCTTCTTTATCTAGCTTTCTTCACCAGGATCTAGTAATCTTAACTCCATGCATAGCTAGTTGAAGCGAGTTTCAGCTAGAGGCTTGGTAAGAATGTCAGCTCGCTGGAGATCTATATGGATCTTCACAAGCTTGATATCCTTCTTCTCGACATGATCACGAATGAAGTAATGCCTTATTTCCACATGCTTGCACCTTGTGTGAAGCACTGGATTTTGTGAAATGCATATAACACTGTTATTATCACAAAATATTGGAATTTCATTCACTTTAAATTTGTAATCCTTCAACTGCTGACGAAGCCACAAGATTTGAGAACATCAGCTTCCGGCGGCCATGTACTCAGCTTCAGTCGTTGAAGTCGCTACGCTTGTCTGTTTCTTTGAAAACCGCAAGACAAGCTTGCTTCCCAAGAATTGACATGTGCCCGAAGTTGATTTCCTATCAATCCGGCATCCTCCATAATCAACATCAGAATATCCAGTAAGCTCCAGATTGTCTTCGCTTGGGTACTGATCGTGCCTTTGAGATAGTGAAGGATTCGCTTGGCAGCTTCATAATGACTAAGCTTGGGATTACTCTAGAAGAGAGCGCACACTCCAACAGCGAAGGCGATATCCGACCTACTTGTTGTGAGGTAGAGAAGGGATCCAATCAAAGCTCTATAATCCGTAGCATCCACGGACTTCCCTTCAAGGTCTGGCTCCATCTTCTAGTTGGTATTCATGGGAATCTTCACAGCTTTAGCATGTTGAACACCAAACTTTGCAAGCATATCTCGAGTATACTTCGCTTGATTGATGAAAATTCCATTATCTTGCTGCTTCATTTGAAGGCCTAGAAAGCTGCTCATCAACCCAATCATAGACATCTCATACTTGGTCTTTATAAGCTCTCCAAACTTCTCGCTAAACGACTGGTTTGGTGATCCAAATATGATGTCATCAACATATATCTGAACCCATAACATATCTTCACCATCATTGATCGTGAAAAGGGTTCGATCTATCTTTCCTTTGCGGAATCCATTATCCACAAGGAATTGGGAAAGTGTATCGTACCAAGCTCTTGGTGCTTGCTTCAACCCGTAGAGAACTTTCTTCAAGCGATACACCTTGTTTTCCTGCTCAAATCCAGGTGGCTGCTCCACATAGACTTCTTCTTTGAGCTCTCCATTGAGGAACGCACTCTTCACATCCATTTGATAGACTTTGAATTTCTTGGCCGCTGCATATGCTAGAGATAGTCTGATCGCTTCGAGCCTTGCCACTGGAGCGAAGGTTTCATTAAAGTCAATACCTTCCTCTTGGTAGTAGCCCTTAGCGACTAGTCTCACTTTGTTCGTCACGACATTGTGATCGTCATCAGTCTTGTTTTTGAAGACCCACTTGGTACCTATAACATGTTGAAATTTGGGGCGATCAACTAGGTACCAAACATCGTTCCTTGTGAACTAGTTGAGCTCCTCTTGCATGGCTAGAATCCAGTTTGAGTCAGCTAAAGCTTCTTCCACGCTTGATGGCTCGATGTTGGATAGAAAGCAACTGAACATGGCGCTTTCACCCATAACTTGACTCCTTGTCTCCACTCCTTTGGTTGGATCTCCAAGAATAAGGCTTGGTGAGTGATCTTTGAGCCATGCTCGCTTGGATACATCCGCTTGCTGGGGGTCGCTTGACTCATCTTCTGAAAAAACTTGGATTGGCTCTTGACTAGCTTCATCTTTTTGAGTCTTGGGTGCAGCTTTCGACTCTTCATCTTGAGAAACTTGGTCGCTTGATTCCTTGATTTCTTCATCATCTTCAAGCGTGTCCCAAGACAGTGAATTGATGGGATCTTTGCTTGAAGCTTCTTCGTTCGCTTGTGGTTCTTCAACCTATTCCTGAGAAAGCTTTAAAGTAGATTCATCAAATACGACATGGGGTGATTCCTCCACAATTAGGTTTTGCAATTGAAGACTCGATAAGCTTTGCTTGATGTGGAATATCCTAAGAATATTCCTTCATCCGATTTGCCTTCGAAAGCTTTCAACTGGGTTTTTCCATTATCGTGAATGAAGACCCGACAACCAAATATATGGAAATAAAATATGTTTAGAATTTTCCCTGTCCATATTTCATATGGTGTTTTGTCGAAGCGTTTGTTGAGAAGCGTCTGATTCTGGGTATAGCAAGCAGTGTTGGCCGCTTCACCCCAATACTTCATCGGAAGCTTTGAATCAGCTATCATTGTACGAACAACTTCTTTGATGATTTTGTTCCTCCTTTCAGCTACTCCGTTCTGTTGGGGTGTTCGTGCTGCGGAGGTTTGGTGTGCAATCCCATGCTCGGTGCAATAAGCTTCAATTGTAGAGTTAAGGAATTATGTGCCTTTGTCCGAGCGAATGGTTGCTATCGCTCGGTTCTTCTCCACAACGAGTCGCTTGAGCAATTGTAGAAGCTTGGACAGTGTTTCCTACTTGTTGAATAATAATACTACCCAAGTGTAGCGAGAGTAATCATCGACTACCACTAGAGTATATTTTCTTCCATTGACGCTCACGGGGGTGACCGATCCAAACAAATCCATGCTCTTACTCTTTTGCTTATACCCAGAAGCTTGGAGCTTTGGATTATCCTTGAGCTTAGAGACTGACTTGGGATTTCTAGTCTCTGCAAGCTTCTCACTTGGTTTCTTCTGCGAGGTCAAACTTGTCTTTTGGCCTTGACTCACATTGGAAACGCTTAAGGTTTGAAAATTCCTTTTGGGAAGTTCAATTCCTTCCCCCTGAACGTAAGAACGCTTGGACCATCTCCAATCGGACTCACTTGACACATGAACATTAGTTCTTTTTGACAAAAGAACGTCCTTTGTTCTGGTGTCTTAGATTGAGAGCTTAAAGCCTCAAAAATTTTCTTTTCATCTTTTGAATGGTGAGATTTAGCATGTTTAGTGCTTGTAACTGTCGTCATTGGCTTTCCCTTAGACACTTCCCTTAAAGATATCGACATCTTCATAGAACCTTTCTTAGGGATCTCAATCTTTCCCTAATCTTTGTTAGTGGTCGCTTTGGAGGCAGTGGGCTCATCCAAAGTGACTGATGGTGATGTGATAGGTGCACTAACAAAGACTGTGGGTTTCGAAGGTCCACCCTCATATCCATGGCCTGCTTTTTTACCGAATGGTAGTACCGAGCTCTCTAGTGCTTGCCTAGCGAATGACGCTTTGTTCAAGTTAGCAACTAGAATGGATTGGGTTCCATACCTTTCCTCCAAGCTTTTGTGTCTTGCAAAGAGGTCCTCAAATTTACTAGCCATAGCCCTTAGATTGAGTTTGACTGCGTCAAGCTCAGCGGCTAGCTTTCCATTCTCACTCTTGCTTTTAGACAAGGCTTGTTGCAACACTTTGTGATTACTTAACAAATCATGGTGTTTGTTAAGTGATTCACTCCATGTTGTGGAATATACTTCCTCATTGTGCTCGTGTGCGTGTGGAATTGAAAGAAGTGAGGGATAGAAAAATACCTATCCAGTATCCTCATCGGTGAGTGCCATCAGTCCAAGATCCTCTCTCTCCTTCGCTTGAGTTGGGATCCGTGAAAGCATATGAGTCGCTTTCCACTTCCTCGCTTGGGTTGGATGGTGACTCGCTTGCCACCAGCGCTCGCCTTGTAGCGTCTCTTCTCGCTTTCAATTCTTCCTTTTCCTTCGCACTTAGCTTTGGGCACTCGGATTTGTAGTGGCCCATTTTGTGGCAGTGGTAATACTCCACATCCATGATGTCCCGTGCAATCGGCTTAGACTGTTCTTCACGCTTTCCCTTGTAGTCACGAGCTTCGTTACTCTTCCCTTGGTGCTGTTTGTAGAATCTCTTGTACTTTCCAACTCTGGAATTCATTTAGTTGAAATTTCTCGACAAGAACACGTAGTGTTCTTCAAACTCTTCTCTTGTCATCTTGGATATAGGTGATTCGCTTGAAGGCTCAGCAGCTTTGAACGCAACGCCTTTGCTTGTTGTGGGAGCTTCATCCTCTTCATCTAGATACATGCGGTTGAGATCAAACTCGTGTGCTTTGAGCTCGGAGAACAGGATCTCCGGAGAAAACTTTGACAAATACAAATCCTTTGTGGCCAGATAGAGTTCTTTCATAGTCTGCCACTTCCTAGTGAGGGCTCTCACTATCTTTAGGTTGATTTCCTTGTCAATTAGATCCTTCCCAAGTGAGACAAGCGTCGAGATAATGTTGGTTACTCGAAGCTCTAAAACATCTATGCTCTCGCTTGGTTTCATGGTCAAGCTTTCAAACTCTCCCATGAGCACGACAAGCTTGTTCTCTTTGATCTTTTTTCTGTCCCTTGAGAGATCAAAGCCAGAGTATCCCACATCTCCATTGCAGTGGCACATTTCTTGATTCTTGGTAGATAAGCGTCCGAGATGGTGCTTTGCATGATGGTGTCTTGCAACTCTGTCCAAGTTTGCAACTTCGAAGTCATTTGCAGTGTAGTCATCCTTTGTCTTTTCAACGTACTCGTCTCGAGTGGTAACTGATCGTCTTTCAACAGCAGGCACATTGACGGTGATGATCTTCATGATTGAAATGGGTCCATCCGTCACGACCTCAGACATCTTGTCGTGCACGGAGCTGAGAAACTTTCGACACGAAAGCTCCATGTCTCATATCCTTCAATAGAGAATTGCGGTAGATTCGAAGCACTGTGACTAGACATTTTCAAATATTAGATATTATGCAGTATGCGTGAGTGAGATTTTAATGCACTTTAAGAAAAAGCGGATCAGTTCTGGTGAGACAACGTGAAGCGAGTAGCTCGCTTCCAGTATACAAAGAAGTGGCTCGTTAGAACCCCTGCTCTGATACCACTTGTTGGTCCCGGAATGACGAGTAGGATCACACGTAGGGGGGGGGGGGGGGGGGGGGTGACTACGTGTGATAGAAGTTTTTCAACTTCTTTTCAAACTTGCCTCAGAGTAAGCAAAGGGAGTTGCTTTAAAACTTAAGACCGAAGCGTAAGCTTGATCTACAGTTAAGCTTACTAGAGATACAAGCGAGAGCTTGATCTCTAGAGTGGCTCGCTTGCTGAAATGCGGAATTTAGTGAGCTATTCTTTCCTAAGTAATTAAATTCTCGATTTAAGCTTGTTTATATGCACGTGCAAGAATGATAATCAAAGCAGGTAAACAATTGAAAAGAGTAAGGACAAGAAATACGACACCGAGATTTATAGTGGTTCGGAGATAAAACTCTGACATCCACTTTGTTCCACGCCGGAACAGTTTCTCTTCACTCAAGAAACTTGAGGATTACGGGTTCCCCAAAAACATAACACACAGATCGAGCTTCGCACAGTCGATGAAAGTGCAAGCTTGGATCCTAACAACTTGGAGATTACGAGTTCTCCATTAACCTAAGACTCTGATCGAGCTTTACACAATCGATGAAAGTGCAAGCTTGGATCTTACAACAACCTTTACAACAACACAAACACTAACACACTTGACGGAACAAGACAAGGGTTTTGGGTTGGGTTTGTGAACATGGACACTCTATGAGAAGAACCCTTTACAGTTTAGAGTAAGGGCCAGGGTTCTTCTTTCTAAGCTTTGGGTGTGTATAGTGGCTTAGAATGTAGAGTGAGAGAGAGCAAGCTTCGATGTGGCTGTAGCTTGGAACACTTCTTCAAGAACTCGAGAGAATGTAAGCTGGAAATCACGAGTGCTTGCAAGTATGAGTGCTGGAAATTTGCGAAAGTGTTCAAGTGTTCTCTCTTCTGCATTCCTCTATTTATAGTGTGAGAGACGGGCTGTTGGTCCCGGTTTGTTAATAGGGAAAATACGTAGGGGGGGGGGGGGGGGGGTGAATACGTATTTTAAGTTTTTCAACTTTTTCCCTTTAACTCAGAGTGACAAGTAAAGAGCTCGCTTGACACTTAAGACCTAGCTGAAGCTAGATCTACAGTACGTAGCTTGCCTGCTTGACCAAAGTAAGGACTTGATCAAGAGGGAGTCTTTACTCGTGTATGCGGAAATTCGGTGAGCTAAAATCTTTCCTAAGTAATTAAAGAATCCATGTTCGTTTGTTTAGATGCACGTGCAATGAATAATCAAAGTAAAGAGTTTAGGGTTAGACACAGAGATTTATAGTGGTTCGGAATTAAGGTTCCTACGTCCACTTGTTGCACGACAGCAACTGTTCTCTTCACTCAAGAACTTGAAGGTTACGGGTCCTTCAAAAACCTGGTCGAGATCGGGCTTCACTCGCCTGGATCCAACGACAGACGTAGTGATTGCGGGTTCACTACTCAAACCTAGACAAGACTGGAAGCTTCACTCGCTTCAGTCAAACACAGACAGGGAGATTCCGGGCTCTCCTTACAGCCTAGCTTCGATCGAGCTTCACACAAACGATGTAGGTGCAAGCTTGGATCTAAACTATATGATCGAGGCTTCTTCAATCGATGAAAGAAGAGCCTTGGATCAAGACAACCTAACGACGACTCAAAAACCTAACAGACAGAGTTTAGGGTTTTTGGTAGACGAACACACTATGAAGAGCTCTTTACAGTAGATGCAAAGTAGGCTAGAGCTCTCCTTCTAAGCTTGGATATTTGAAGTGAGCTTAGACTCTAAGTGTGAAGGTTGTGAAGACGAGTTCCGATGAACTGGAAACTCGGAGAACACTTGAAAACAAAGACTCGAAGATTTGCTCAAAGGCTTGGGAGTGTTTGTTTGCTGTATGCGCTCGAATGCTCAAGTAGTGTTCTACCTCTCTTCGTCTTCGTCCTTCACTATTTATAGGCGGAGGGATGCCGAGATCTGTTGCTTGGTTGGTGGCTTTGTCCCTCCTCCTCTCGACAGTACTTGCACAGGCTGGCTGCTTTTCAGACGCGCAGATTTGGCTTTTTGCCGGAAATGGCTAAGTTCCAATTTCAACAGTAACTGGAGCGACCCAGTACTGTTATGGCGCCCTGTCGGCCTGGCAGTCAACTCCGCTGCTCCTCTCCGCGTTTGACACGTGGAGATCTCATAATAAATGCGGAGATCTCCAGTTGACTGGAGTTCAAATTCGGAGCGGGAATTGTGCTGTCGCTTTCTGGTAGGTAGTGGCTCGCTTCGCTTTGAAGTTGTAGCGTCCGCTTTAGTTGAGTCACTTCGTAGTCATTCTGTAGTGAGTCGCTTTGGGAAATAAGACTGCTTTGGGAAATGCTGACTAGAGTGGACTCGCTTTGACTTTATACTGTAGCGCTCGCTTCGCTTCGCTTCGGCAGACTCGCTTTGAATCTACTGTAGCGCTCGCTTCGCTACGCTATTCTTTGGCACGCTTCACTTCAACTTGCTAGACTTGCTTCGCTTCGAAAAACACACTCAAGCGAGTGGCCTTCACTTGAACTCTTGAAGCCTATAATCTAAGCAAAATAAAGAGTCATCCTAACAGAGTAGGCTTAGAAAAATTTCTAACCTATTAACTACATCAAAATGGGTCGCTTGGGAACAGAACGCTTTAGGGTTTTGGGATCAAATCAAAACAATGAAGTGTCCCTTATAGGTTCCCCCTTAACATGTTGTTCTTAACAATTCCCAACACGGGCAGAAGCCGTTTGAAGGTTGGTGGCTTTGTCTCTCTACACTTGACAGTACTTGGGCTTGACCGGCAGCTTTTCAGAAGGCAGCTTTGTCTTCTTTCCCAATTTGGCTAAAAGCCAAGCGTAATAGTAACTGGCTTGAGCCAGTACTGTAGCGGCTGCTTGTCGGTCTAGCCAGTCAACTCTCGCATCCAATCCTCATTTGCCATGTGGAGATCTTCATTAATTGCGGCCGATCTTCACTTGACTAAGTGTCACGACCCCACCCCGCTAAGACTAGCCAAGCGAGGTCGCGACGCAAGAAAAGGGAAAACGAAATAAAATAAACAAGTGACGTGAGATGAAACGATGTGACACAATAGCATTAAATTACATTCGAACTCTCCATCATTCATCGAGAATGAATGGAGGAAATACTATTCACTAACGGAAGCGTTTTACATGACATAAGCGGAAGCGTTGATCGTAAAAGAAAAGCAATGTCTATAACTGGACCGACACGTTGCTACGATATACAAAATGAAGGTGAGTTGCAACGATACACTCAATAGGAATTAGTCTAACTACTTATAGATCACAGCGGAAGAACGTGAGATGCATGTATGGAGACATGCACCACCAAGAGGCTTCAACACTTTTCATGCTCGACAAAAGCTCCTTCCGGCATCTTCACTTCATCCTGCTTAACCTGCACATGGGAAATATGTACAGGGCTGAGTACTTTAAAGTACTGAGTGGACACATGCCAAAACATTTTAACTGCCAGCCATTCAAGTAAGTGAAACATAGGGGTTTTCAGAAAAGTCCTATGATCACTAAAACATTTTCATTTAATAAGAGCGTCTGCGCAGACTACGTTTCTTGGTGTAATCCGTCATATCTGAGTCGTGAGGGTGTATCCGGAGAGGTTGGCCACCCTCCCGGATACCTAACCGGTCGGCTTGCGTCGGCTCACGGCTATCTAGTGCACTTAAACCCATCGAGGAGCGACCCCGATAGGCCCGAATTCGTCTTGGTAACATTTGGCCGAAGCCCATTCACAGATAGACATCATACAAAACAAAACATTTTATGGCATGACAATTCTTTTAACGTAAAGAACTTAAGCGTTATTAAATAAACTTTTTCGTGTAAGAAAGCCCACCTCGATAGCTCTCCATGATTGACTTAATAATTTTGAGCGGC
The DNA here is from genome assembly GCA_029379335.1 of Thymus mandschuricus. Lineage (NCBI taxonomy): Eukaryota > Viridiplantae > Streptophyta > Magnoliopsida > Lamiales > Lamiaceae > Thymus > Thymus mandschuricus. Next base: position 4,377,697 of record CM057074.1, read on the forward strand.
GTCCTAGTCTCGGCCCTTCTCTTTGCCTAACCTCGTTCAAAGAACGTAACATAAGAGTCTTGAAATAAAATCGATAACTATCGATCTATGCGAAGGTTTATTTCCTATTGAGGTCATGATCTCTTATTTAAGGGTTTTCTTGACTAGCATTTTAAAATCGATTACTCGATTAATTCTCGTGTCTTTTCATCCTTGACAAAAATCGAAGGATACTTGTTTTAACCATTAATGAGGCTTCGTGATTACGTGTTATAAGTGGTCTACGCTTATAAGGTTATTATACTTGAACTTGGTTGATTAAATCAACATTAATAATTATTATAGGCCTACTAGAAGTATTAGGGTTTTAAGCCCAATTTACTCAGGTTCGGGAATTTATTCAAATTAAACCCGAAGAGTCGTTACATCCGACTTTCGTTTCTTGACTTAGTATTGGCCTATTTAATTATCGGTTATATTGTTACATATTTGTCGGTCCATTATGAATTAGAAATCCGGTCCAATCGGTTGGCCCGGCTATTGAATAATTTAATCGGTCCAATCGGTTGGCCCGATTCGTTAAGTACATTATTGACCCGTTAAATTGATTAATCGGCCCAATTGGTTGGCCCGATTCGTTAAATAAATTATCGACCCATAAAATATTTTATTGGCCCATTAAGTATTTTATCTCGGCCCTTTTTAAATAATTAACCCGGTCCATGAGAGTCGTTAACTCGGCCCGTAAATAAATTCTTCGATCCATGAACAATTTCTCGGCCCGTCAGCTTGCTCGGCCCGTCTGGATAATTAGTTGGCCCAACGACTAAAATCCAGCCCGTTAACCAGGCACGGTCCGATCCTATACTTGCCACAAATTCCCCTTTCTTCTCCCTTCTTCAATCGCGAACTCCCTTCCCTCTCTCTCTCGGCAATTTCTCCGTCGCCGTCGCCTTTGCTGTTCTTTCCCGCCGGCGTCGGCCGGCGGGCTCTCCGTCGTCGACTCGTCTCCGCCGACTATCGTCTTCCCCTTCTCCCAATTTCTCAATTTCTGAACAAGGGGAACCCTATTTTGTAGGATTGAGCAAATCGGAGGCCTGCCGAATTTCAACTCCTCCGCCGTCGATCGCCGCCGGTGCTGCAGCAGCTCCGTAGAGATAGTCGCGTGCTCCTCTTCTCCTCGCGTCGGCGCCACTGGTCTCTGCCACAAGCCGTCACCGCGCCGTCTGTTGCCCTTGCTCCAATCGCCACCGTTGTTGCAGTTTCTGCTGCCGTCGCCCAGTTGCTGCCGGCCACCACTCTCTCTGTTCTCACTGCTCTAGTCCTTGTGGCTAGAGCACGACTTCCCGTCGGCCTCCGTCATCCTCCACCTTCGCCCCTGCCCCTTCTCTGATCTATTTCCGACGCCGGCGACGAGGTTACCGCCGGTGTCTCCTTCTCCTTTTCCTCATTACTCCCTCTCTGACTCTTCTCACTCTCTTCTTGATTTCCCTCTTTCTCTTTCGTTTCACAGGTAATTGCAAGTGAGCTCCGGGTGCTGCAGTGGCGCCACCTAAACTGCCCTAGCTCCGCCGAGGCTGCCGATCTCCCGCGACGCGGTCTCTGTTGCCGAGCGGGGGCTGCCACGTTCCGGCGTTGACTCCGTTTGCCTCGGCCTCCATCTCCTCTCTCGGCAGGTTTGGTTTCTCACCTTAGCTTCTCGTTTTTCTTTCGATTTAAATTATTATGAGTTATGCTTGTCGATTTAGGGGTTAGGGGCTTGATCGGAAGGCATTTAAAGGCTGATTTTTGTTTAAGTGTTTTATGCATTAGTTAGAAACACAATTTCCAGATTTTGGTATGCTTGTTGTTGATCTCTTGTTGGGTTGAAGTGTTGAATGGTTAGTTTGAGGATTGTTGTGCATGTATTGGTTTAGGCTTGTTAGAGGAGGTTTAATGTGATTTAATCATGCTTTAAAAACTGTTTTTGAGCTTCCAATAACATGCATTGCTACTTAAATCTGCTCATGATCCCATGCCTTAATTCTTGAGGCCTTGAACATGTTTTTGGGATTTCATGCATAAGGGCAGATTTTTGGGCCTTCAAATTGACATGCATTGCTTGTTAAATCTCCCTATGCTTTCATGCTTTGGTTCTTGAGGAATTAAACTAGTTCTTCATCATGTTTTAAGACTTCATACATATGGGCAGCCTCTAAATTAGTTCTTGAGTTATTTTTAAGAGAGAAAATCATACTTGTTGTTGGTTCTTTGGTTGGAGTGAAATACTCAAAGTGTGAACTTGTTTAGTCTTATGCTTGAAGCTTTGTTAAAGGAGGTTTTATGGGGTTAAAGCATGAGTTAAAACTGATTTCCAAGCTTCTAAAATGACATGCATTGGTTGTGTGAGGTTGCTATGTTACTTGAGTTTGATTCTAAGGCTTTAAACATAATTTACAACATGCTTGGGGTTTTCATACTTAGGGCAGCCTCTAAGTTGGGTTTTTAGGACCATTCTAATGAGGAAATTCATACTTGGTTGTTCTTTAAACCTTTGGAAGGAGGTAGGGTACTTACTTGGTTCAATTTGGTGTTGCATCTTGGGGTTCTTTGGTGCATGAGGGTTGTCCTCTCTCTATCTTGCCTTGCATGTCCTCCTTTCCCTTTGTTCTTCTCTTGTTTCTCCTTCTAGAGAGAGTAGTGGGTTCTTTAGTTGAACTATGTGAGTTCTAGATCGAGTAGCAAAGGGATTTAAGACTTTACCTAGGAAATCGAGGTGTTTCCGACGCCTTAAACGGACTGCGTCGGGGCTGTACTTCCGGCAGTCTCTTGGTCGGCGACCGGTGCTCCTCCGAGTGCTCTCCTTACTCTCCAACTTGCTCTTATTTGCTTCCTTTGTGTAACTACTTGGGAGAGTGATTGTGGACTAATTTGTGGTGGTTTTTGCGTAGGGAAAGGGATGCTTTTGGTGGAGTTTGCAGGCTGTCCTCTCTTCTCTTTCTTTTTCTTGCAAGGGAAGAAAATGAGAATGATGTGCCTAGATTCTTCTCAAAGTGTTGGCAGGTGGTGGAGTGAAGGAGGGGGCAAAAGGGGATGCATGCTCGGCTGCTTCATACAAGGGATGATGGGACTTTAATTGCTTAAGTCATCCCCTCCTAGAGTGTAGTTATAGTGATGTTAGTAGTTCTCTAATCCTACTTAAGTAGGATTAGTAAAAATTAAATCCCAGATTGTGTGTATGGAATCCATGGGCGCCTGTTGTATTCTGCCGCCTCTCCCTTTCTTTTCTTTTTATTTATTTATTTATTCATTCATTCTTATTATTGTATAAATATATCTATATATATATATATATATATATATATATAGGGATTGGTTCATATGCTAACCATATTAGTAAGTGAGAACTAGGAACTAATCTAGACCCTCCATTTCAATAGATTGATGGTTATGATTTATTCATGAAAATTAATTAACAATAAAGCTATTTGGCCATAATGTGGCTGACCACACAACGACATTTTTCATAATATACGTAATTTTAAAAATGGTAAATGATAACTATAGTTTATTACTTTTATATTTTAATTTAAAAATATTTTTTCCACAAAAAATACATATTTTTCTCTTTTTTTCTAGATAAAAAGGTAAAAAATTCTTTAAAATAGTAAAAAATATTAAATAATTAAAGGGTTAATTTAAAAAAATACGTAAAAAATACGGAGCATCACTTTTTGAGTTTTTTATGATATAAAAAAGTTTGGCAAAAAAATACCACTCCGTCCCAGGCTTCTTGACTCATTTCTTTTTTGACTTTTCGGCGCGCATTTCCACTGAGCCGTAGTACGGGTTTTACGATATAATTTTGAAATATTATTTCTTTTACGGGATAATACGGGTTTTACGATATAATTTTGAAATATTATTTCTTTTACGGGATTATCCCGTAAAAGAAATAATATTTCAAAATTATATCGTAAAACCCGTACTACGGCTCGGTGGAAATGCGTGCCGAAAAGTCAAAAAAGAAATGAGTCAAGAAGCCTGGGACTGAGTGGTATAAATTATTTGATACTTAAAAAATTTTAAAAAGTTAAATTATGGCCGACCACATTATGGCAAAATAGCATCACCCATTAATTAAATAAGGCATATTTTGTTTAGGAAAAGGATATTAATGTAATCTTGACATTTTCATCTATGTTTTTATATTATCTTTTTTTTTTTTTTTGGTAATTTTGATATACAAATTAGTAAGCATAAATAAATAGGAATATAGCATATAAACATGATTATTTAAGCATAGGAATAAATCTTAGTTGCATTCAAATATTCATCTATGTTTTTTTATTTTGTTTTTTGTAATTTTCATATACAAGTTATTAAGCATAAATAAATAGGAAGATAGCATATAAATATGATTATTTAAGCATAAGAATAGGTCTTAGTTGCATTCGAATATTCATCTATGTTTTGTTATTCTTTTTTTTTTTTTTAATTTTTAATTTTTCATATAAAAGTTATTAAGCATAAATAATTAGGATCATAGCATATAAATATGATTATTTAAGCATAAGAATAGGTCTTAGTTGCATTCGAATATTCATCTATATTTTTTTATTCTTTTTTTTTTTTTTGTAATTTTCATATACAAGTTATTAAGCATAAATAAATAGGAAGATAACATATAAAATGATTGTTTAAGCATAGGAATATGTATTAGTTGCATTTGAATATTCATTGTCATTCACAATTTGTCATCGTCATTCACGATATTTAAACATGAATTGATATTAAAAAAAAGCATGTAATTTTCATATGCAGGTTATTAAGCATATATAAATAGGAAAATAACATATAAATATGATTATTTAAGCATAGAAATAGGTCTTAGTTGCATTCAAATATTTATGTTAATTAATAGAATAATTAATTATAGGAAGTGACGACAATCTTGGAACGCATAATCTTTTTCTCCTTTTTTCCCTAATCTACCCTTTAATATTAGAAGTAAATCATTAAAAAAGTAAAATAGATAATTTGAGAATTAATATCCACCATTAGATTCTTTAAAAGGAGTGGATAGGATTGGTTCCTAGCTAGTTCTCAAGATTGATACCATCTCCCATAAGAACCCACCCCTATATATATATATATATATATATATATATATATATAGGGTTGGGATATGGTGAAAACCACCCTTAGTGTGAAATATAGAAACCTGTAACGACCCTTGATTATAGTGAAACCAATGGTCAAGATTAAAACTAAAAATGTCAATTAAATAGAAAAAATAAATCAGAAAGGGTAAACTAGGTATTTAGTAAGAGGGAATTTTAGCTAAATTAGGTAGTGGGCATTTATTTAGGGATTTTCTACAACCATAATATCGAAAAGAAATTCAAATCTTGTGCATCGATTTCTCTCGCCGTTTTACTCAACGGCGGCGAACTGGAATTCTGCTCTCACTCGCAACATCGATTACAAGGTAATTCGTTTCTATCACTGTCGATTACTTTTTGTGGGTCTCTCTCTCTGAAACTACAGATTCAAATTGATTTATAGGATTAACTGTGTTTGTGGAAAACCCTGCATAATCTCGAACCCTGCCTCACGAAAAAATTTCTTCAATTGTCGAATAATATTGGAATATAAGTACCGTAGCTTTACAAATACAAGATTTAATTGTTAACATAAATTACAGAATGTTGGCAAAAGCTCCCAATCTGGCCGCCCCACTCCACGGTTCTAAGTGGATGAATTTTGAGAAAATCCCTCTGATTTCTTAAGAAGATTGTTGCATAAAATTGTTTCCCTCTGATTGTTTATGTTTTCCAGTGCATTTTTTTGTTGAAGATGCAAAAAATTTGAGTACCCTACACATATATATGCGATGCATATGAGGTGTTCGATGTAATGCATAAGAGAAAATTTTGAATGTAGGGTTCTTACTTAATGATCTGACATTGTGAGTGGCTGTAATTAAAAATATATTGTATAGAATAAAGTTGTGATGGAGACGAGAATGAAAAGGGGAGTAGAAGAAATTAGGAAATAAGGGTGCTTGAATAATGCTCCTAATCAGCTTTTAGCAAAGGAGGGGCCTGGCAGAGTTTCATGCTAACCAGCTTTCAACTTCAATAGATTTTGTGCGTACGAGTGTGGAAAGGAGTAGGAAATTATAATTTAGGTTGATGCATATTCGTGTTGAAATCGATGCATTTTTTAATTTATCAGTCAATTAATAATTTTTTTAATTACTCACTGCAGACCAATGACCTGGTGCCAGATACTTACCTACAAGAGAAGAGATACGATAAAAAGGGGAAAGCAAAGGTACATGATCATTTTACAACTTATTTAAATGCTTGGATGAAGTAGTTCTTGTTTAACTTTAAAACTGATGTAATACAGGCAAATAACCAGGTGCCAGGAAATGACCTGCCAGAGGATAAGTCCGAAAAGATAGTAAAAACTAAGGTATGATTTAAATGATGCATTAACTGATATTATTGATGCATTTACCAATGTAAAAAGATGCATTTTTCCGTTATTTTGATGCATTTTTAACTATTCACATATTAGATAGTATTTGTCATTGTACATGGTCATTTTACAATGTATTTGAATGCTTGAATGAAGTATTTATTCTGTAACTTAGAAAATGATGTAAAACAGGCAGACAGCAAGGTGCCGGGAAATGACCTGCCAGAGGAGGAGTTTGGAAAAACGGGGAAAGCTAAGGTATCATTTAAATGATGCATTAACTGATATAATCAATGCATTTATAAATGTACAACGATGCATTTCTTCGTTTCGTTTGATGCATTAACAGATTAGCAGTTGAGGTACTTAAGGGCAAAGTATTGTGCAGCAATTCCAACTGCAGGATGCAACGAAAAACGAGTTGCAAATGTGGAAAGTGCTTCTTGCTACTGCGACCTTGTTCAAGGGACAGATCCGACAGAAATAGAAAGAACGATTATAGATTGGGTATGTAATAGTCACGAAATGTTTAAGGACAAATAGTTTTAGTCTCTTATTTGCATTCTACTGGTTTAGACATTTTAGAATGTCATGTATTTGGATGGTTTCAAATATAATTGTTAGCTTTTTGACGATTTAATGCATTTCTTACAACTTCGTAGTGTTAGTAATGTTACATTGTAATAAAATTATAGTAGTTAACATGGTTTTGAATGGCTATAACTTGCATTATAAAATATAGTGTTATAATATGACATGCGAATATGCAGCAAAATGTATTATAAAATGCATCGACACAAAAAATATATGCAGTCACATGTACAAAAAAAAACGTATCGCAATAGTGTAAAATCTTAAAAATGCATCATCTTATTGTATTGTGTTAGAAAATGCATCAATTTCAACACAAATATGCATCAACATTCTTTATGCATTTCTTACAACTTCGTAATGGTAGTATTGTTACATTGTAATAAAATTATAGTAATTAACATGGTTTTGAAGGGCTATAACCTGCATTATAAAATATAGTGTTATAATATGACATGCGAATATGCAGCAAAATGTATTATAGAATGCATTGATACAAAAAAAAATGCAGAAACATGTACAAAAAATACATATCGTAATAGTGTAGAATTTTAAAAATGCATTATCTTATTGTATTGTGTTAAAAAATGCATCGATTTCCACCGAATCTCAATATTCGACAACTATTTACATCCAGATTAGGAGAAACATTAGAGTTTTTTACAAGACGTTTTCTGGAATACAATGAAAACGAAAGATTGAGGAGAAGCAATATAAGAATGTCCCTATCGTAACTTATCACCCTCGCCACCTTGTTGAAGTAATCTTAAAAAAATCTCGATAATATTGGAAATCAAAATCATGATTTAAGAAATCAAAATCATTAACAATCAATTACATTATAAGAAATCAAAATGATAATTAATTATTCAATTCAAAAAGAAAAAGGTTACTCACAGTGTGCGTGCATGGCTTTGAGAGAAAGAGAAGAAAGAATCTGGAAATTTTTTACGCAAATCAAAACCTAAGAAAATGAAAAATATTCAGTTACCATATAATAGATTCATGGGAGTTAATAAATCCCATATTTTTAGGAACCTTTTAAAATAATATGGTGTAATTTACTTGTTTGCCCCCATCTTCCAATTAATAATTCAATAAAGCAATTAAAAAATCAGTTATACCATTTATGACGTGTCAAAATCATATCCATCGGATCTGCGAAATCAACGGTATCTATCGGTTTTCATATTTCACCAAATATTCAGTTTTCATTTGATCCACTCCCTATATATATATATATATATATATATACGTACATGGAAATACCATGGGCTTAATAATTGGGGCCTTTTTAAATTATTGTCGTTGGATATTTAATCCGAAACGAGTTTCTTTCTTGGTCGGAATAAAATCGTACGATTAATCGTGAAGTGGGCCTCGATCCTTTATAATAAAAAGTTAACCCGTTCGTTTTATTGGGCCTTTATCCTGTTGGATCCGTGAAGATCGCTCGGATGTTAATCAATTAAACAAAAATCATATCATGCAATTTCCTAGATCCTAAAGCGGAAACAGATCTAGATTGCATACCTTGTTGGGGCAGATCCAGCCGGAGTAATGAGATTTCGGTGAAGAATTCCTCGCACTAGATCTCTGCACATGAGATCTAGCTCTTCTCGTAAACCTCGAGATCTTCTAGAGTATTCCCGAGCACAAAGAAGAATTCTGGATGGACGGAAATCTTTCTTCTTCCCCTCACAGTAAAACCCTAGCCGTCACTCTAAATCTTGTATGTAAACTTATTAGACGGAATCCCTAATCACCATCTATATATATAGAGGCTGATTAGGGTTAGGGTTTCCCTCACTGGGCCAGGCCTGCTTCTGTTGGGCTACACTAGGGATCTTAAGGAGGATATGGACTGGTCCTCCCAATATAATTAATAATCCAAGTATTCTCTGGGCCCGAATACTTTACTTAATTATATTAATATTATTTCACTCCACTAAAGAAATAATATTGCACTACCGTCCATTTCCCAAATTATAACATACCGGGCTCCTTTTTGAATTATATTATTTCCCGTGTTTAAGATATCGCATGTCCATTAATTAATTAAGCTACTGATAGCTTTTGTTGGGAACCCCTTGCAGTTTGATTTTGATGATGTTTATCGAAACCACTTAGGCATATTTTACTTGTTTAGGGTCAAGGCCGATAGATCGACCTGCTACCTGTTAGTGCAGGTCGATGCTCTCTAATGTTTATATGCAAGTTTGATCCACCCTGTAAGAGAAAGGTCGTTTATCGACCTGCCTCATTCGGATCTAGCTGGCATATCTTCCTGTCTATCGACCTTCCTTATCAAGCTTCCAGCCTGCTTTGACTTAGAAGATTTCAAGTGCTGGATTTCTATATCAAGGTCGATGCTCCGCCTTCATGGAGCAACACGACCTGATCCTTGCCACGTGGTGTGCCAGCAAGTACGAACTTCCCCAACGGCTAGAAGTGAGTCAGCCTCCAACGGCTAGTGCCACGTCATCCTGACTCCAACGGCTAGTTTTTCAAAACTGCCTATATATACTTCAGCCATTATCGGATTCAAGCACAGGAAACTCAAGCTATCAACGCAAAATCTCTGCCAAAATCTCTCTCAAGTTCATATCCATTCAAGTGTTCGAAATTCCATTAGTTTCCCAAACACTTGACGAAGAGAGATTTTCTACTCCGATAAAAAGCCAACAACGACGAAGCGTTCACTGCTGCTTGTCGTTGATTCAAACATCTTCTTCTCCGACCCGTTCGAAGTTAGAAAGATTGTTTTGTGTTCTTCGCTATTATAGTGTTAGTCAAGCTCTGTAATTCGTGAAAGGTTGTTTGTACGTTTTTGTACGAAAGGTTGTAAGGGTCACGACCCAAAACTCGTGTCTAGATATATTCAAGTTAGAGTGTATTTAGAACTGATACTCAGTCAGTATAAATAAGAGAGAGGTTGAATCCAAAGGTAAAGGGATTCTCAGGTCGAGTCGACCTGACGTGGACGTAGGAGGGTTTCTCCGAACCACGCTAAATCGCGGTGTCTCTCTCTCTCTCTCTCTCTCTTTACTTATCGTTCTTTCAATATCTTATCAAACTGACGAGCATCAACCTGCATTTCATGAAACAACCTGCATAAGCCTATCGACCTTAGATTTTTCAAAGAGTAATCAACCTCCACCAACTTCCGCATAAACAGTTTGATAAATCAAGCTTGTTTTCAAACGAGCTTAATAGATCAATCTGCCTCTGATAAGGATCGACCTTGACAATCGACCTTCTGATCGACCTGATTTTATAAAACGTCAAAAACGGTTGGCATTGGTGTATTCCCCCCCCCCCCCCCCCCATACACCAATTACTCTTTTCCGGGACCAACAAGTGGTTTCAGAGCAGTGGTTCTTTTGACCGCTGCTTTGCATACTAAAGGTTTTATCAAACTTTTGGTCATTTTGAACCGATCCTTTTGAAAAATCTTTTCATTCATATCATATCATTTTATTTGCAATGGAGGCTTCTCTTCTCAGGGTTTGTGAAGATTTCTCCATTCAAGGCTATGAAGACTGGAGCTTCCGAATCAAGATGTGTCTCAAGGCACATCACGTCCTTATGTGGGAGATCATCGAAAAGGGTCCCTCTCCCATCTATGCAGCGAAGATCATCGTTGATGGAACGTCCCCCGGGGAGGCCACATACGAGAAAGTCCTCAAAAATCCTCGCGACTACACAACCGAGGAAAGGAAGGAAGCCAGCCTCGATGATTACGCAAAGGGACTCATCTCAAGCACCGTAAAGGGCGTCTACCTTGCCAAGATTCGAAATCTTGAAACTGCCAAAGAGATGTGGGACACCCTCCGGTCCATCAGCCTGGGTTCGGAAGAAATGAAGGAGAACAAGTTGTCCATGGCGTGCAGCAAGTTCGATGACTTCAAGATGGTTTCGGGTGAAACAATAGAAGCAATGAAAATTCGCTTCACTGAAATAATTCTCGAAATCGATGCAATCAACCCTCACAAATATACACATCGCGAGAAGAATCTTAAAGTGATGCGTGCCCTACCTGCAAATTGGCACGTGTACGCCGCCATGCATCCAGCTCGTTCGGACTTCAACTTCCTCACCACCGAAGATCTTTTCGACATCCTTGTCGGAAATGAATATGAAATGATCCGCATCCACGGATCAGCACAGCCTTCCACCAGCAAGAAGGCCGATGAAAAGAACGACAAGGAGGTAGCCTTCAAGGCCGACTCAGCCTCTGTTGCTACCCCAAGCTCGATTGACGAATCCATCGTCAAAAAGTTCGAGAAGATGACTCTCGACTATGCTCTAGCTGCTAGGAGAAATGAGAAGCTCCTAGGAAAGGTTGTCAAATACAAGAAATTCTACCGTGACAACAAGCGAAACTTCTCAAACCGCAACCACAACCGCCCTGACAAAAAGGGAGAAGGTAAACCCTCAACCTTCAATTCTTCTAACACACCCGAGGGTGGCTGTTTTGGTTGTGGCAGGCCGAGTCACTATAAGACCGATTGTCCAGATCTGACAAAGGCCGAGAGAGACGAGCTCCGTGCAAAGCGCGATAAGAAGCTCAAGGATCAACGAGCTGCCATGCTTGCTGAAGAATCAAAGGAGGCTCATCTCTCAGACAGCTCGTCAAGTGATGACGAGGGTTACATCGCTTTCGACGAAAGTGATGATGAAGAATGTTTCGTTGGAGAACACCAACAAAACGAGGGATCTTCAAAGGTAGTTCCTCAACCTATTTCACTTTCTTTCTCTGACGATGATTGTGCAGAAGAAGGTGAAGAACTATCCGAGGCTGTGTCTTGGGAAGAAATCAAGAAACAACTCGATGATTATGCCGATCTCGTGGATACACTCAAAGAGGTCGTTGAAGATAATCCTGAGCTGATAAATAAGAATGAAAAATACAAGCTAGCATTGGAAGAAAGATTCACTCCCTATGATGAAGAAAAAGAAAGGGAGATTGAAACCCTAAAGTCAAAATTTGAAGAATTGACTTTCTGGGTTAAGGAGTTCGATACCAGGGCGCTCGAGAAGGACGAGTCCCTCAAGATCAAAGATGTTGAAATACACAGCCTTACATCAAAGTTAGCTGACTTGGTTATTCGACACGAACTCCTCGTGAAAAAGGAAGAAAAACTTCAACTCACCTTGAGCCAGTTGAAGAAAGGCGGAAAGAAACTTGAAGAGGTCCAATTCATGCAACGCAATCCGCGCGATCACTCTGGAATTGGGTTCAGCGGAGAATCCAAGAAAAGCAAGGATTCACGTTTGTGAAGGAGCAGTCGAAATCAAAGAATCTCCGGAAAGCTCATCAAGCTCTCCCAGATAAGATGGTCAAGCTGAAGAATCCAGTTCGACAGCCCCAAGTCATCCTCTTAAAGCAACACAAGAAGGAACAGCCCGTTCCTCAAAAGAAAGTGAGTCGACCTGCCCAGCAACGTCGACCTGACCCCCCCTTATCAAAATCAGGCTGTTCATCAAGGGCGATATGAAGGCCAGTACTATCAAAGGCCGTATCACCCTCAATTTTTCTACCCTGCTCATCAAGGTTGTCACTGCCACTATCCTCAACAGTCAAACTCTCAAGACTGGCAGTATCGACCTGGCTTTTATGAAGAGCAGTATTATCAGCCTCGCCGCTCTCGATCAAAGAAATCCAAGGCTCCCAAGCCCAAGACCGCCACTGCCTCGTCCTCAGCCTCGGATAGAAGCAGACCGGCGAAACAAATCTGGGTCCCAAAGGCCGTTCCCGCAACCGATGTAGCACCCAATCTCAAATGGGTTGCTAAGTTTAACTAATTGCAGGTTGGGAAGGCTCAAAGAAGGAGCCAAGCAGCTCGTGGAGCTGTATGGATCATTGATAGTGGATGCTCCAAGCACATGACGTGTGATAAAATGCTAATATCAAACTATAAGAACGAGACGGGCCACTTGTAACCTTTGGAGGAAATTCAAAGGGTCTAACAAGAGGTCAGGGCGATCTAAAAGTTGGTAAAACAACTATTTCTAACGTCTCGTATGTTGAAGGTCTCAATCATAACTTATTCTCTGTGTCGCAATTCTGCTCGAGTGGTAAACGATTAGAATTCACTGCTAACAAATGTCTCGTGAAAAATGAGGAAGGAGAAATACTTCTTACCGGAATTTTGCAGGATAGACTCTATATAGTTCAATGGACTGATTGGATAGAGACCTGCCTGATTACAAAGGCTGATTCCGAGACAAGCTGGCTATGGCACAAGAGGTTGAGTCACTTGAACTTACTTCAAGGCCATCAACAAGCTCGCACGCAACAAACTGGTGAACGACCTGCCAGATCAAGTTTTCGATCGTGATCACATTTGTAAAGCTTGTCAAGCTGGAAAGCAAACAAGATCATCCTTTCCAAGTGTGACGGCACAAGCTTCAAATCGAATTCTTGAGCTTCTCCATCTCGACCTCTTTGGTCCAGTCACTCCCTTGAGTATAAACGGTAGAAAATACGCTCTCGTTATTATAGATGATTATTCTAGATTTACGTGGGTTATTTTCATGTACAAAAAGAAGGAGACTTTGGAGAAGCTACCCGCGCTGCTGAGCAAATTGTGCAATCAAAAGGAGAAATCCATCATCTCCATTCGATCTGATCGAGGCTGTTGGTCCCGGTTTGTTAATAGGAAAATACGTAGGGGGGGGGGGGGTGAATACGTATTTTGAAGTTTTTCAACTTCAAATCCCTTAACTCAGAGTAACAAGTAAAGAGCTCGCTTGAAACTTAAGACCTAGCTGAAGGTAGATCTACAGTACGTAGCTAGCCTGCTTGACCGAAGTGAGCACTTGATCAAGAGGGAGTCTTTACTCGTATGTGCGGAATTTGGTGAGCTAAAAATCTTTCCTAAGTATTTAAAATTTCCAGATTAGGTTTGTTTAGATGCAATATGCAATGGATAATCAAACAAGTAAGAGTTTAGGGTTAGAGAGATACGACACAGAGAATTATAGTGGTTCGGAGATAACGCTCCTACGTCCACTTTGTTGCACGACGGCAACCGTTCTTTTCACTCAAGAACTTGAAGATTTCGGGCTCTTCAAAAGCCTGGTCAAGATCGAGCTTCACTCGCTTGGATCTGACAAACGCTGGGTGATTCCGGGTTCACACCAAAAACCTAACTAGACTAGAAGCTTCACTCGCTTCAGTCGGACAGACAGGGAGATTGCGGGCTCTCCTTACAGCCTAGCTTCGATCGAGCTTTACACAAACGATGTAAGTGTAAGCCTGGATCTAAACTCTATGATCGAGGCTTCTTCAATCGATGAAAGAAGGGCCTTGGATCGAAAACAACCTAACGACGACTCAAAAACCTAACAGACAGATTTAGGGTTTTTGGTTGACGAACACAATGTGAAGAACTCTTTACAGTAGAAGCAAAGATTGGCTAGAGTTCTTCTTCTAAGCTTGGATATGGAATGGGCTTAGACTCTAAGTGTGAAGGTTGTGAAGACGAGTTCCGATGAACTGGAAACTCGGAGAACACTTGGAAACAAAGACTCGAAGATTTGCTCGAAGGCTTGGGAGTGTTTGTTTGCAGTAGGCTCGAATGCTCAAGTAGTGTTCTGCTTCTCTTCGTCTTCATCCTTCACTATTTATAGGCGGAGGGTTGGCTGAGATCCGTTGCTTGGTTGGTGGCCTTGTCCCTCCTCCTCTCGACAGTACTTGCGCAGGCTGGCACCTTTTTCAGACGTCCAGTTTTGGCATTTTGCCAAAATTGGCTAACTTACAAGGCTAACAGTAACTGGAGCGAGCCAGTACTGTTGCGGCGCCTTTGTCGGCCTGGCAGTCAACTCTTCCGCTCCACTCCGCTTTCGACACGTGGAGATCTTGTAATTAATGCTACGATCTCCTGTTGACTGGAGTTCAAAATATGGGCGGGAGTCGCGCTGTCGCTTTCTGGTAGGTAGTGGCTCGCTTCGCTTTGAAGTTGTAGCGTCCGCTTTAGTTGAGTCACTTCGTAGTCAATCTGTAGTGAGCCGCTTCGGGAGATAAAGTTCCCTAGTGACTGCTTTGGAAATTGATGACTAGAGTTGACTAGCTTTGACTTTACACTGTAGCGCTCGCTTCGCTTCACTTTGAACTATAGCGCTCGCTTCGCTTCGCTTCGCTTCGCTTCGCTTTGGCAGACTTACTTCAAATCTACTGTAGCGATCGCTTCGCTACACTGTTCTTCGGTACGCTTCACTTCGGCTTGCTAGACTTGCTTCGCTTCGAAAAACACACTCAAGTGAGTGGCCTTCACTTGAAAATTTGAAGCCTAAAACCTAAGCAAATTAAAGAGCCATCCTAACAGAGTAGGCTTAGAAAAATTCTAACTTATTAACTACAGCAAAATGGGTCGCTTGGGAATAGGATGCTTGGGGTTTTGGGTTCCAATCAAAACAAATGACTTCATTCATCAAATGTCCCACGTAGTTCCCCCTTAATAAAAATTGATCCTTAACAATTCCCAACAGAGGCACCGAATTTATCAATGCGATGATCGAAGAATACTGCACAAAGAGTGGGATTCATCATCAAACTTCAGCAGCTCGCACACCTCAACAAAACAGTGTAGTGGAACGCCGTAACAGGTCGCTGAAGGAAGCAGCTCGCACCATGTTGGATGAAACCAACCTTCGTTTGTAATTTTATTTTAAGTTCCTTTTCCCTTTTTTTTCGGTTAAATTGTTTGAGTTTGTAGCGATAAGTAAAGTCATTCACAAAGCGAGTAAATGACACAGGAGAGACAGAAGTAAAAGTGAGATAGATGAACAGCAGTTCACAAAATAGGAAGCTTGAAACTCAAAGGTTTCCTGCAGCTTCATCCTCCTTCTCCTTCTCTTCTTCAACAGCAGCAGTATCCACGTAGGCTGATAGAACTCTCGATTCCATAGTGTCTACTGTGTGAATACTAGGTCTTCTCCATGCACTCTCCAGCCTGAAAGCTTCAGTCACTTCTTCATCTATGATTCCTCTATCTGGAATGTCCGTGCCTGGATGATAAGGCATAGGGAATTCCTTTAGAGCAGGAACCTTGACGACAATTGGCATGGGTTGAGCTTGTTCAGCCATAGTGAAGATTTTTCGTCGCAGTCTGTCATCATAGGCGGCGAGAAAATTGTTGAGGGCACTTATCCTAGAGCATTGATCCTGCAGCGGCACTACCTCCCAGTAATAGTAGGCTTTGATGAACAAGTCCTTGTAGTATAGCCACAGCTCAAGCAGATCTCTCGGAATAAAAGCCTCGATTTCCCTTGCATCAGGGTGCTCGTCCCTTCGCTTGGCCAACTCCTCTTCTGACCTCTTTGACAGTTCAGTCATGGTCGCTTTGAACTTCTTTCCTGTTTCGCCGCTCCACAATGGACGCTTTTCATTTAGACGCTTCCGAATGTAGTTTTGTTCGTCCATGCGGGGGTAGCGACCAGACTCAACCATCTCTTTTGTCGTCACGTCGCATGCATCAGATATGGCTTGTGCTTCGCATGCTTCGGACTCATCTGGCATAAACGGAATGAAGGCACTGCGCACTAGAGAAGACTGGATGAGTATCACTTCACTGAAGTGTTCCTCGATCCGTGCGTCAATTACTTGGAGTCGCCTGTCATTTGTCCTCCTCTTCCTCTCGTCTTCGCTCCTCCCTTCTTCTCTTTCCTTCCTCCTTCTCTCCTCCCTTCCAGCTTTTGAAGAAACTGCTTGCTTGACCTTTTGGCGCTTAGCCTCGGGGTCATCTCTCTTCGAATCTGGGGCAGCTCGCTTCAATGGCTGCTTCGGTGGTGGGGGAGGTGGCATATCCTTCTTAGCAGCACTTGAGGGGATGACTGCTGATGAAGTGAGTGCAGCAGTAGTCGAAATGAGTGCGGCTGACGAAGCTGGTGCGGCGGCTGAAGTGGGCGCTTTGGGTGAAGCGGCCACTTGGGAACTAGACGAAGCACCTGTAGCAACAAATTGTTTTGTTAGTTGCTCCATCTCCCACGCCATGGCAGCATCTTTCTCCACCTGCTTCCGCCTTTCCTCCTTTGTTAGTACGGTCACCGGAGGATGCCGTGCGATAGAAGCACTCAGTACTTTTTCCTGAAGCGGCCTGCTGGGCTCTTCGAGGTTTTTCAACAACTCCTCCTTCGTGAGCTTTGTTTTGCCCAGAGCCCTCGCTTCATCTACTACATCCTCCTTATCACCGGCACCACTGCCTCCCTCCAGCATTCTCTCCACTCTAATTCTGCTTTCCCCTGAACCTCCGACTCCTCCTAGCTTCATCTGTCCTTCCCCCTTTTTGGCATCATCACTGCCAGGGGTTAGGAAGAGTGATTTTCCAGAGATGGATTGTTGGAGTGAATTGACTGTGTTGAGGATGGCCTCCAACATCTTCTCGGCTTTTCCCACAGTGGGAGCCATCAGTTCGGCTGTTTTGATGGAGATTTCCTCCAACAAATATTCACATTGTTTCTCCCTCTCAACAACAGACGTCATCATCCTCTCCAAGGGTTCTACTTCTCTGAAGCGAGCCTCCAGCTCCGCTTCAACTTCCTCCTTCATCAACATCTTTTCCTCCTGCAGATTGAAGTACCAGAAATTCTGGGCAGCTTCAAGTTCTGCCTTCATGGTTTCAAGTGACCTCTCTCTCTGATTGAGAGATTGGTGAAACTCTGCTCATGCAGCAATCTTTTCTGTGTACGCTTCACCCAGCTCCTTGACCTTTTCCAGTAGAAGAGTCAGTTCAGCGTTTTGTAGGTCAATAGCCTGCGCACTTCTCCTCCGACTCTCCAGTTCCTTTTTGTCAGTCTCACTCTCTTGCTTCAGTAGCTTCATTTCATTCCTGAGAGAATCGAGAGTCTTTTTAGTGCTCAGCAGCTCACTTCCTGTCCTAATCAACTCCTCTTCTCTCTTCTCAAATGCCTCCTTCAACTTTTTCAACTCCTTCTCCAAATCTTTCTTCTCTTTGCCAATAGAGACAAGTTTGGCATTCACCTCCCTCAAGCGGCTCCTTTCCGCATCAAGCGAGCCCTTGAGTTCGGTTATTGTTGTTGATTGTTCTCCCACTAACTTCACCTGCGCCTCCAGCGCCTTCTCTTTCTCCTCCAGCAGCCTCTCCTTTTCCTCCACCTTTCCCTCCAACTCCTTCTTCTTTCTGTCAAAGTCTTCTCTAAGACTGATGACCTCCCCCGCCTTCCTCTCCATTTCCTCACTCATCTTTGTTATCTCGATATGAAGGCTAGCGATCTCCGCATCCTTCAGTTCCACCTCCTCCTTATGCTCCCTGATCAGCTTCCTTTCATGGGATGAGGGCACTCGCTTCGGAACTATAGCGAGTGGATAGGCTTCTTTCACCTTTGCATCCAGCTTCTCCCGGAAGCTGGTCCCTTCAAGAAAGGCATGGAAGCCGTTTTCGCCAATAAAGTTGAGCAGTTTGGCTTCCATCTGGATCAGTTCTTCCTCTGTGCATGCTTTGAGGAGCCTGAAGATTTTGTAGTACTCCGTTCCACGATACGTGATGTACGTCAGGAAATCGATGACATTTGTGTAGAATACGTCGCTCCATGGAACGTTGGAGTAGCAGAGATTGATTGTCTCTGCGGCTTGCTCTCTATCTAGGACATAGCGTTCGAGAGCCCGCTTTTGTATGGTGAGGGCAGGAGGTATGAACTGAGGAATGATGGGAAGTTCTCCGACAGTTTGGGCAGTATCGGCTGTAGCTGCCGATGTCGAGGGGGATTGGGATGAGGTTTCTTGGGTTTCGGATATTTGGATGGCTTCAGTGGGTGTTGGTTGTATGGTTTCGGTGGGTGGTGGTTGTATTGGCTGGGATTGAAGTGGTTGAAAGGTAGTGTAGGCAGCAGCTTCATCTGTGCTGAGGAATGGGACAGTAGGGATATGAAAAGAAGATGCAGACTCTTCTTCATGGGGAGAGAGGGGGGTTATCTGTTTTAGTGGTTGTTGGGTTGATGAAGATTGAGGTTCTGGTATTTGGGTGATGTGGGTTTGGATTTGGAGTGGGGGTGATTTGGCTTTGATTGGTGAAGGATGGGGTTGAGTCACTTCAATGTCCTCAAGCGGCTTCTCCACCGCCTCGCTTTCTTGGACAAGTAAAGCGACTCGCTTTGTCTTCTTGCCTCGCTTCGGCGCGGCTCGCTTCCCGGGTGAAGCGACCGGCCTTACTTGGCTTTCTTCAGCTTGCCTTTCGGCAACTGGTCTCACTACGGGCACTTCGATTTCAAGAAGTCCCAAATCCATCGGAACCTTCGTCTTTCTCCATTTGTCATAGAAGATAGACTGCTTGTTGTAGATGATGGTGTCCTTTTCTGGCCATGTTTTGCCCGGAAATTTCTTCTCTAATGCGAAAGATAGTCTAGAGAAGAACTTCAGTTTCCCCTTGCGGAGAATCTGATCGGCGCTCCCTGGAACGAACGCAAAGTCGTCAGCAGCCTCGTGGATTTGTTGGAGAAACCAGCCATGCCAGTTGAATTTCGTTCCAGTGAGGCTGTCGATGATCATGGTAGTGCCGATCAGTTTTGTTTCCGACAGCGTCTCTAGAGATCCGACATAGCATGCGATGCTCTTTGAAAAGAGCTCGCAGATGAGGTTGAAGGGAGCCTTCAAGTTCTTACGAATACTGGCTTCCTTAAAATTTCTTGCAGCTCCAGCGACGGCAAAACGACCATATTGGACTTCGGCCGAAAATCCCAAATCCAACAAGGAATCTCCTCCTTCTCTCGGCAAGTCGAACAAGCCGATTAGTTCGTCCAAGTCCACCTCCACCGGCTTCTTGGACTGTGGATCTGTGAATGAAGATGAGTTCTGCTCTTTCCTTAGATTTAGCAGGAGCTCTCCAACAGCCTTCGCCAGAATCTTAGACGGAACTGCCGTCACGAATTTCCATAGACCGGCCGTGGTCACGGCTCTACGGAAGAAGCCATCTCTCTCGATGACTATAAGGTCGAGATGGGGCTCGACGTTTAGGTGTTTATCTACCTCCGTCATGAACTGCTCCATCGTTTCTGTGTTAAGTTTCTTTCCCATGGTGAAGAATGAGAGATTTTGAATAGGGTTTTAACGATGAAAGAACAAGGGTTGAGACTCGTGAGTTGCAGAAATTGTAGAACTAAGCACGAGAATGGAAATTTTTGAAGGCTGTGAAAGGTTTTGCAGTTCAGCGACGTCCCATATAAATAGAGTTAGGTCTTGGCTGACATGGCAGGGGTAGGACGGTAATATCGCCGTAAGTCCTGTAGGTAGGCGGCGGACATGCGGTGATGGATCTGATGTGTCCGGCGTCATCACAGTAAAAGTGAACCGCCACTTGCTCGGCGTCTCCACGTGGCCTGCTGTGATTGGGTTGTCTTAAACGGCGCTAATCCAACGGCTACAGATTGGGGGCTGTTGAGATTCGATGGCTGGATCTTCTCCGCCTTTTCCCGCTTCAAATTTGAAGTGAGAACCACGCGCCCGTTATTTTCGCCGTTCCTGATCCTGCATTAAATGCTTGGCAGAAAGTAAAATAGGCACTCGAGTGCAGACAGCTCATACTCGCTTCGTGCCCGCTCGCTTCGAGTTGGGCCGCTAGGCCTTGACTCACTTGAGAGGCACTCGCTTGAGTGACTGTTCCGCACTCGCTTGCAATGGCTAGCTTTGAGTGACGTAGCACTCGCTTGGCCATCTGAAGCGACTGGAATAAGAAATTGAATTTCTTTGCTTAATTTTAAAATGTTTCTGACTTACATACTTCGAGGATAAACAAGAGTGTTTTCCTCTTTGTATTTGTGTCAGATTCACTTCATATTTTCCACATAGCGAGTGAAGGTTTCTAGCACGCTTCGGCTCACTTAGTGTACTTAAAATTGAAACGCTTACCAGTCAATCTCACTTCGTAGGAGATTGATACCACTAGTTGAAGACTTCATTTGATTTGGACTTCAGGTTGTTGAATCCACTTGTTTGCTTTGAAGCTTGTTGATGCCACCTGTTGGGTAATTCATCTTCTTGGCATTCGTCTTCATGGCATTCATCTTCCTCTACGAATTAGAGCGTCCTCCATCGAAGTGAATGGGGGAGAAAATGAATATAGTACACAAGCTTACTACAACCCGAAGGGAGCATCACGTAAGTGTACTTATTCACGACGAATGGGGGATGAGTACAAGTCCTTATCTCAGAGCAGAAATGGACAGGATGACAATGAGAATGCTCTGACAAGACAATCTCGTATTTTACGCAGAAGCATGTCACCAGCCCTGCAACCTTTTGTATAAAAAGGTAAACCTTCAAGCTTTCCTAGAATCTAGAGAATGAATCTGCAGTCGACTCGCTTTGACCCAAGCTAGGGCAAATTGAAGCGATGCAGAATTCGAGATAGCAGCATACTTTGCTCGCTTTAGAAGTAGCTTGCTCCGAGAGTAAGCATTAGTTCCCCCTTAACCAAATACTTAACAATTCCTGTAAGTTGGTAGGGAACTTCTTCCAATACTCCACCTTTCTCCACCTTACTTCATTTTCTTCAAGCGAGTGAGATTTTGAAGTGGCTCGCTTGAGTTGGTGAAGATCCGAAGCGAGTGACGCACAAGAGAACAAGCGAACACTCCTTCGTGCATCCTGGAACTAGCATTCTTCACCAGGGTCTAATAACCCTAATTCCATGCATAGCTGATTGAAACGAGACTCGGCTAGTGGCTTGGTGAGGATATCTGCTCGCTGGAGATCGGTGTGAATTTTCTCGAGCTTGATATCCTTCTTCTCGACATGATCACGAATGAAATGGTGTCGAATTTCCACGTGCTTGCATCTGGTGTGAAGCACTGGATTCTGCGAAATACATATGGCACTGTTGTTGTCGCAGAAGATCGGAATTTCATTCGCTTCAACTTTGTAGTCCTTCAATTGTTGACGAAGCCATAGGATTTGAGAACAGCAGCTTCCAGCGGCCATGTATTCAGCTTCAGTTGTTGAAGTGGCTACGCTTGTTTGCTTCTTTGAGAACCACGAGATCAGCTTGCTTCCCAAGAACTGACACGTGCCTGACGTTGATTTCCTATCAACTCTGCACCCTCCATAGTCAGCATCTGAATATCCAGTGAGCTCCAAATTGTCCTCCGCTGGATACCACAGACCCATGTTGATAGTGCCCTTCAAATATCGAAGAATTCTTTTGGCAGCTTCAAGATGGCTGTGTTTGGGGTTGCTTTGGAAGCGAGCGCAGACTCCGACTGCAAAAGCAATATCTGGCCTGCTTGCAGTGAGATAGAGTAGTGACCCAATTAGGGCACGATAATCTGTAGGATCTACAGATTTTCCTCCTTCGTCTGGCTCCATCTTCCAGTTGGTATTCATAGGGATCTTCACCGCTTTAACATGTTGAACACCAAACTTGGCAAGCATATCTCTAGTGTATTTGGCTTGGTTGATGTAAATCCCATTATCCTGCTGCTTCACTTGAAGACCTAGAAAGCAGCTCATCAAGCCAATCATCGACATTTCATATTTGGTCTTCATCAGCTCTCCAAACTTCTCGCTAAGCGACTGGTTTGGTGACCCAAATATGATGTCGTCCACATAGATCTGGACCCAAAGCATATCTTCTCCATGGTTGATGGTGAAGAGAGTCCGATCTATCTTTCCTTTGTAGAATCCATTATCCACTAGGAATTGAGAGAGTGTATCATACCAAGCTCTGGGAGCTTGCTTCAACCCATACAGGGCTTTCTTCAAGCGATACACTTTATCTCCCTGCTCGAAACCCGGTGGCTGCTCCACATATACTTCTTCCTTGAGTTCACCGTTGAGAAACGCGCTCTTCACATCCATTTGATAGACTTTGAACTTCTTGGCTGCTGCATAGGCTAGAAACAATCTGATAGCTTCAAGCCGTGCCACTGGAGCGAAGGTCTCGTCAAAGTCGATTCCTTCCTCTTGGCAGTAGCCTTTGGCAACGAGACGCGCCTTGTTCCTCACTACGTTGTGGTCCTCGTCAGTCTTGTTCTTGAACACCCACTTGGTGCCAATCACATGCTGAAATTTGGGACGATCTACGAGGTACCATACGTCGTTCCTGGTGAATTGATTCAGCTCCTCTTGCATGGCAATCACCCAGTTAGAGTCGACTAGGGCTTCCTTCACGCTTGATGGCTCAATGTTTGAGAGAAAGCAACTGAACATGGCACTTTCTTCAAACACTTGACTTCTGGTCACTACACCCTTGGATGGATCTCCAATGATTTGACTTGGTGAGTGATCTTTGAGCCATGCTCGCTTGGATCCGCCAGCTTCATCTTTATCTTCTTCTCTGCCGCTCGCTTCATTATCTGAAGCGACTGGATTGGGTGCTTGGCCAGCACTAGCTTAAGGAATCTTGGGGGCAGCTTCGACTTTTCCTTTGGGATTCTGCTCGCTTGAGTCCTTGATCTCATCATCTTCATCGAGCACGTCCCAAGTGAGTTGATTTGAGGGTTCCTTGCTTTGATCTTTTTCATTCGCTTGAGCCTGTTCCTGTGGAAGACTTAAAGAAGATTCATCAAATACGACATGGGGTGATTCCTCCACAATTAGGGTTTTACAGTTGAACACTCTGTAGGCTTTGCTAGACGTAGAGTATCCTAAGAATACTCCTTCATCAGCTTTGCTTTCAAAAGCTTTCAACTGTGACTTCCCATTGTTGTGAATGAAGACCCTACAACCAAAAATATGGAAATAAGATATGTTAGGAGTTCTCCCTGTCCATATTTCATATGGAGTTTTGTCGTGCCGTTTGTTGAGAAGCGTCCGATTCTGTGTGTAGCACGCCGTGTTGGCAGCTTCAGCCCAGTACTTCATCGGAAGCTTCGAGTCTGCAATCATGGTTCGAACGGCTTCTTTGATGATTCGATTTCTTCTTTCAGCAACTCCATTCTGCTGAGGTGTTCGTGCTGAAGAAGTTTGATGTGCTATCCCATGCTCCGTGCAGTACGCTTCAATTGTAGAGTTCAAGAACTTTGTGCCTTTGTCGGAGCGGATGGTCACAATAGCTTGATTCTTTTCCACAGCCAATCGCTTGAGCAGTTGTGGCAGTTTGGTCAGTGTCTCCTTCTTGCTGAAGAGAAATACAACCCAAGTGTAGCGAGAGAAGTCGTCGACTACAACTAGAGTGTACTTCCTTCCATTTACACTAACTGGAGTAACTGGACCAAACAGATCCATGTGAAGCAGTTCGAGCACTCGCTTTGATGAAGTTTCTTCAAGATTGGCAAAGTGCTTCTTTGTCTGCTTCCCTCGTTGGCATGGTGAGCATGGATGGTCTTTGATGAAGACTTCATTTGGTATGCCTTGCACCAAACCCTTTCGAGCTAAGCGATTGATGGCTTTGAAGTTGAGATGGTTCAAGCGTCTGTGCCATAGCCATCCAATTTCTGTAGCACTTCTTGCAACTAGGCAAGTTTCCTCTTTGCAGCTGTCCCATTGTGCTATGTAGACGTTTCTTTGCCTGATTCCAGTGAGCACAATCTGGGACGTGAGTTTGCTCTTTACAATGCACTTGTTGGAGATGAACTCCACCCTGTACCCCTTATCACAAAACTGTGAAATGGACAACAGGTTGTGCTTGAGTCCTTCCACATAGGAGACTTCTTCAATTGTGAGCTTTCCAATTTTCAGTGCGCCATATCCCCTGGTGCTTCCTCGAGAGTTGTCACCAAAGGTTACGTGTGGACCCTTCTTCTCTATATAGTTGTGAAGTAGAGCTTTCATGCCAGTCATGTGTCTTGAACATCCACTGTCCAAGTACCATACTTGTTGACCCTCACTTGGCATGGGATCCACGGCGCTCACCTGCAATTAGACAGATTTTGGTACCCAAATCAGTTTGGGTCCTTGCAGGTTAGTTCCCTTAGGTACCCACACTTGCTTCACTCTCTTTTGAGATGAAGCTTGTGTCTTGGGCTTCTCGACCTTCGAAAACTGTGATCTCTGCTTTGAAGCAGCTTCACACGTGCAACAGTGTGTGCAAGAGGGGTAGCGGCTCGCTTTAGACCTACCTATGCTCTTCCCATTTTGCTTATATCCTGAAGCGACTCGCTTCGGATTAGCTCTGGGTTTAGAGACTGACTTAGGGTTTCTAGTCTGTCGAAGCGGCTCGCTTGGTTTCCTCAAAGCGGTCCAACTAGGGTTTTGACCCTGACTCGCTAGAGAAACCTTGGGAATCTGAAGCGACCCAATGGAAGCTTCAAAATCTTCCCCCTCAACGTTAGTCCGGTTGGACCATCTCCAGTCCGGATAACGTGACACATAGACATTACTCCTCCTTTTAAGAGGTAGATCCTTTGTCTCTCGTGTCTTGGCTTGAGACTTAGAAGCTTCAACAGTTCTCCCTTTACCCTTGGATTGGTAAGACTTAGCATGTTGAGTGCTAGGGACTGTTGAACTTTGCTTGCCCTTAGGATCTGCCCTTAAAGATATAGACATCTTCATAGGCTTCCTTTTAGGGTTCTCAGCCATTTCGCCTTTATCTTTGTTAGTGGTCGCTTTGGATGCAGTGGGCAATTCCAAAGTGACTGATGGTGTAGTGTGAGATGCACCAATAAAGACAGTCGGCTTGGGTGGTCCACCCTCATATCCAAGGCCAGCTTTCCTACCAAAAGGCAGAAGCGAGCCCTCTAGTGCCTGCCTAGCATATGATGCTTTGTTCAAGTTGGCAACTAGAGTGGACTGGGTTTCATACCTTCCCTCCAAGCTTTGATGTCTAGCGAAGAGATCCTCGAACTTACTAGTCATAGCCCTTAAATTAAGTTTGACTTTGTCAAGCTCACGGGCTAGCTTTCGGTTCTCCTTCTCGCTTTGAGACAGAGCTTGTTTTACCACTTCGTGGTTGCTTGAAAATTTCTGGTGCTTGTCAAACAACTCACTCCATGAAGAGGATTGTTCTTCCTCATTGACAGTGTGTGCTAGTGTAATTGAAGTGATTGAAGGATAGAAAAATACCTCTCATGTTTCTTCGTCGGTGAGCGCCATAAATCCAAGATCCTCACCATCACTGGAGTTTGGATCTGTGAATGCATCTGAGTCGCTTGGTAGATCTTCAGTTGTAGCGATCGGTACTTCACTCGCTACGAGCGCTTGCCTTGGAGCATCCCTCTTGGCCTTCAATTCTTCGCGCTCTTTTGCACTTAGCTTTGGGCAATCGGATTTGTAGTGGCCCATCTTGTGGCAGTGATAGCACTCCACATCCATCATGTCTCGCGGGACCGGCTTGGTCGTCTCTTCTCTCTTCCCTTTTCCTTCTCGAGCATCAGTGCTCCTCCCTTTGTATTGCTTATAGAATCTTTTGTACTTGCCCACTCGAGAGTTCATTTTGTTGAAGTTCTTTGATAAGAACGCAATGTGTTCTTCCAACTCTTCCCTCGTCATCTTGGCTAGCGACTGCTCGCTTGGCCCTTCGGCAGCTTTGAATGCTACTCCTTTTGACGTCGTGGGAGCTTCATCCTCTTCATCGAGGTTCATTCAATTCAGATCAAATTCATGAGCTTTGACTTCGGAAAATAGAATCTCCGTGTGAGCTTAGATAGATCCTTGGTTGCTAGGTACAGCTCCTTCATAGTCTGCCACTTCCTTGTGAGAGCTCGGACAATCTTCAGGTTGACTTCCTTATCTGTGAGTTCCTTCCCAAGCGAGTTGAGAGTTGCAGTGATGTTGGTAACTCTCAGCTCGAATGCGTCGATGGATTCTCCTGGCTTCATTATCAGACTTTCAAACTCCCGCATCTGAACGGCGAGTTTGTTCTCCTTGATTTTGTCTGTTCCTTGAGAAATGAGGGCTAGGGTTTCCCACATTTCCTTCGCTTTTGCACATTTCCTTATTCGTGGTAGATAGGCGTCTGACACGGTGCTCTGCATCGTGTGGCGTGCAATCTTGTCGAGGTTGGCGACTTTGAAGTCATTTGGAGTATACTCATCCTTATCCTTCTCCACGTACTGTTGTCGAACGTGGGCTGGACGACCTTCAGCGGCTGGAACATCCACAGATATGGCTTTCTTGATCAGGATTGGTCCGTCCTCAATGACCTCCCACATTCGGTCGTGGATGGAGCACAGGAAGCTCTCGACTCGAAAGGTCCAGATTTCATAGCCGTCAATGGAAAACTGTGGAAGACTAGAAGCACTGTATGTAGACATGGCAAACAGTCAGTAGTATATGCAGTATGCGTGGGTGAGGTTTGATGCACTTAGGAAAATAGGATCCGGTTCAGTGAGACAACGTGAAGCGAGTGGTGGCTCGCTTCAGGTATGCAAAGCAGAGGCTCGAAAGAACCGCTGCTCTGATACCACTTGTTGGTCCCGGTTTGTTAATAGGAAAATACGTAAAGGGGGGGGGGGGGTGAATACGTATTTTGAAGTTTTTCAACTTCAAATCCCTTAACTCAGAGTAACAAGTAAAGAGCTCGCTTGAAACTTAAGACCTAGCTGAAGGTAGATCTACAGTACGTAGCTAGCCTGCTTGACCGAAGTGAGCACTTGATCAAGAGGGAGTCTTTACTCGTATGTGCGGAATTTGGTGAGCTAAAAATCTTTCCTAAGTATTTAAAATTTCCAGATTAGGTTTGTTTAGATGCAATATGCAATGGATAATCAAACAAGTAAGAGTTTAGGGTTAGAGAGATACGACACAGAGAATTATAGTGGTTCGGAGATAACGCTCCTACGTCCACTTTGTTGCACGACGGCAACCGTTCTTTTCACTCAAGAACTTGAAGATTTCGGGCTCTTCAAAAGCCTGGTCAAGATCGAGCTTCACTCGCTTTGATCTGACAAACGCTGGGTGATTCCGGGTTCACACCAAAAACCTAACTAGACTAGAAGCTTCACTCGCTTCAGTCGGACAGACAGGGAGATTGCGGGCTCTCCTTACAGCCTAGCTTCGATCGAGCTTTACACAAACGATGTAAGTGTAAGCATGGATCTAAACTCTATGATCGAGGCTTCTTCAATCGATGAAAGAAGGGCCTTGGATCGAAAACAACCTAACGACGACTCAAAAACCTAACAGACAGATTTAGGGTTTTTGGTTGACGAACACACTGTGAAGAACTCTTTACAGTAGAAGCAAAGATTGGCTAGAGTTCTTCTTCTAAGCTTGGATATGGAATGGGCTTAGACTCTAAGTGTGAAGGTTGTGAAGACGAGTTCCGATGAACTGGAAACTCGGAGAACACTTGGAAACAAAGACTCGAAGATTTGCTCGAAGGCTTGGGAGTGTTTGTTTGCAGTAGGCTCGAATGCTCAAGTAGTGTTCTGCTTCTCTTCGTCTTCATCCTTCACTATTTATAGGCGGAGGGTTGGCTGAGATCCGTTGCTTGGTTGGTGGCCTTGTCCCTCCTCCTCTCGACAGTACTTGCGCAGGCTGGCACCTTTTTCAGACATCCAGTTTTGGCATTTTGCCAAAATTGGCTAACTTACAAGGCTAACAGTAACTGGAGCGAGCCAGTACTGTTGCGGCGCCTTTGTCGGCCTGGCAGTCAACTCTTCCGCTCCACTCCGCTTTCGACACGTGGAGATCTTGTAATTAATGCTACGATCTCCTGTTGACTGGAGTTCAAAATATGGGCGGGAGTCGCGCTGTCGCTTTCTGGTAGGTAGTGGCTCGCTTCGCTTTGAAGTTGTAGCGTCCGCTTTAGTTGAGTCACTTCGTAGTCAATCTGTAGTGAGCCGCTTCGGGAGATAAAGTTCCCTAGTGACTGCTTTGGAAATTGATGACTAGAGTTGACTAGCTTTGACTTTACACTGTAGCGCTCGCTTCGCTTCACTTTGAACTATAGCGCTCGCTTCACTTCGCTTTGAACTGTAGCGCTCGCTTCGCTTCGCTTCGCTTTGGCAGACTTACTTCAAATCTACTGTAGCGATCGCTTCGCTACACTGTTCTTCGGTACGCTTCACTTCGGCTTGCTAGACTTGCTTCGCTTCGAAAAACACACTCAAGTGAGTGGCCTTCACTTGAAAATTTGAAGCCTAAAACCTAAGCAAATTAAAGAGCCATCCTAACAGAGTAGGCTTAGAAAAATTCTAACTTATTAACTACTGCAAAATGGGTCGCTTGGGAATAGGATGCTTGGGGTTTTGGGATCCAATCAAAAAAAATGACTTCATTCATCAAATGTCCCACGTAGTTCCCCCTTAACAAATTGATCCTTAAAAATTCCCAACAGAGGCACCGAATTTCAATGCAATGATCGAAGAATACTGCACAAAGAGTGGGATTCATCATCAAACTTCAGCAGCTCGCACACCTCAACAAATCGGGTCTTTCTTTAAATGATTCGGCTTTTGTTTGGGAAATTTTAACTACCCAATATAACACTACTAATAGTAGTACTAAAATTTGTTATACTAATAATAGTAAATACACCCTTAATATTAAAATAATGCCGAAATTTTATTTACTCACTAAATAAAACTGCGGTTATTACACTAAGTTCAAACATGAGTTTGAACTGAGGTTGGTAGTTGAACTGCCGTTTTCAAGCTTTGTATCGTACTCGCTTCGCTTGATCAGAGTACTCACTTTTAGTTTAGTCGGGCTGACTCGCTCTGACTTTGTCGAGAGCACTCGCTTCGCTTGAAACATGCAGTCTAGACCTAAAGCGACTAAAGCAAAATAGGCTTTCCTAACATTATAAGCTTGAAAAATTCTAACCTATTATACTAATTAAATAAGGTCGCTTGGGAATAGGATTAACACAGAGGGTTTTGGGACCGAATCAAAATACATAACATAATTTTATTAAGCGTCCCAATAGGTTCCCCCTTAACAAGTGAATCCTTAACGATTCCCAACAATCTAGATAATACATACTATCATTCAATCATTTCCAGAGATAATAAATATTTTTATAGTTGAGGAATATACCTTACACTAGACATTATTTTGCATGATCCATCATGCATCATAAGCTTGATATTTCCCACTCCTTCAACCCCAAATATCAAATCATTCCCAGGAGCACTAATCCAAGTTTCTCATACTTCAAATCCATATACCACTGCTTGTGAGAGCACATATGGAAGCTACTACCAGAACCCAAGATCCATTGATCTATAGTGATTGTATCAATCGCATTCAACACCTCTGCACCCTTACGCTACTCAATTACTTCTGCCAAGTCCGGTTTGGGGCCCTTTTGTGCTTGTCTCTTCTTGAAGGCACAACAATCCCTCTTGAGATGTCCTAGTGTCTTACAAAAATAGTAGCGCCTGGTTTCCTTTCCTTATAATCTTTATACCTCTGGTGCCCAAGCTTCTTGAAATCTTGGGGCATCTTCTTAAACTTGCCTCTTTTCCCATGCTTGCCTTAGGCTTTCCCAGTTGGATTTGACTGTGTTTCTCCTTTATGTGAAAGTCTTTCCCCTTAGATTCTTGTCCGACATGTAGCAATAGCAACGTGCCGAATCTGGATCGGATCTGATCCAAATCCCTCGAGTCTAAAAAAATTAGATCCAAACCCAGATCTGACGGATCCGCAGGTATACGGATCTGGAGTCGGATCTACGCTTTTATTTTTAAAATTAATTTTAAGTTATTTTTTTACTACAATGATAATAATCTATTCTTTGATAGTTGTTAAATAGAGTAACAACAACTGTATCTAAACTTTAGGGATAAAAAATACAATAAAAAAAATAATTATCCCATATATTATATTTTTGGTAAATATATAACTAATATCCGTTGATTTCATAGATATAACAGTTGCAAATTAATATATCATTTATTATTTTTAAGATACATTAATTTACCTTTTTTTTTTTCCCCGAAAATGAAGGATGGACATTTTTTACTTTATAACGTTATTGTAACTGAATCTACTTTATATATGAGATCTTTATTTATTTATTTTCCTTAAATGTTGGGATGATTTTAAACCTGCAGTATTCAATATTTGATTCTCTGCATCGAATTATCTTCATTCCTTTTTAACGATTGAGTTGCAGCAAGAATTTTCATAAAGTTATCGTCAGATAAGTTGTATCGGACTAACGCAGTCACCATCAGTTTACAATGGTTTGCTGAAGATCGTTAATTTTTATATCGAGCGTTCGAATTTATATTTTACAGATGTTCGATTTTAGTTTCAACATCGATACAGCTTATATATTCGCCCGTGCTGCAAAATATTTCATAATTTTCGATTGAAATTGATGTTTTCGATATTCCAAGTTGCTGATTATTTATGGAGGGATTTTTCTCCATATTCCATCGTCATCTATTTTGTACATGAGAGGTGGGTTCAAGGATCGAGTTGATATTTTCAATTGTAGAATTTTACGAATATTTCAAAATTTAATGGTTGTCCATTTATTTCAATCGACTGCAGCACAAATTATTGATTTCAACAATCAATTGAAGAACGATTCTATTGAACATCGATGGTCTGTTATATTTAATATTCTGAATCAAACGAGAGAAAATTAGTGCAGTAATAGAAGAGGATGATTGTTCTTAGTTTTCCCTTGTTTTAGTTCTTTATCTTTGCAATAGATTTTTTAGGTTAACATTTATGTTAGTTATTGGAGTTTGATGCATATGATTCGTAAAATTTTTGTTGTATTTTGGAATTGTTTCAGTTGAGTGTTTTGGATTTTATGTAAAATTTTATACGCTATGTGTATATAGTGCCTATAATGCATATTATATTGATATTGTTGCATTTCGATTCCATTTTGATGTATTATTTTTAGCGGAAAAAATTATTCTACCTATATAAGATAGTAGAAACCTTATTTTTACTCAAAACTTAACAAAAACCAATTTTTACCTACCTGTTGGGAATTGTTAAGAACAAAATGTTAAGGGGGAACCTATGGGACACTTCGAAGTGAGTCAAATATTTGTTTTGATTTGATCCCAAAACCCCCAAGCGTTCTGATCCCAAACGACCCATTTTTGATATAGATAATAGGTTAGAAAATTTTTCTAAGCCTATACTGTTAGGATGACTTTATTTTGCTTAGATTTTAGACCGCAGAAAATTCAAGTGAAAGCCACTCGCTTGAGTGTGTTTTCCAAGCGAAGCGAGTCTAGCGAGCCGAAGTGAAGCGTGCCGAAGTATAGTGAAGCGTAGCGAGCGCTACAGTGGAATCAAAGCGAGTCCACCAAAGCGAAGCGAAGCGAGCGCTACAGCGAAAGTCAAAGCGAGTCAAAATCTACTTAAGCAATACTCGGAAACTTTATTTTCCAAAGTAGACGCTTCAAGTATGACCCGAAGCGACTCGATCAAAGCGGACGCTACAACTTCAAAGCAAAGCGAGCCACTACCTACCAGAAAGCGACAACTCAATTCCCGCTCCAACTTTGAACTCCAGTCAAACTGAAGATCGTCGCATTAATTACGAGATCTCCACGTGTCGAACGCGGAGAGGAGCAGAGGAGTTGACTGCCAGGCCGACAAGGGCACCGCAACAGTACTGGCTCGCTCCAGTTACTGTTAAGATTGGAACTTAGCCAATTTCGGCAAAGAACCAAATCTGCGCGTCTGAAAAAGTAGCCAGCCTGTGCAAGTACTGTCGAGAGGAGGAGGGACAAAGCCACCAACCAAGCAACGGATCTCGGCATCTCTCCGCCTATAAATAGTGAAGGATGAAGACGAAGAGAAGTAGAACACTTCCTGAGCATTCGAGTGCCTACTGCAAACAAACTCTCCCAGCCTTAGTGCATTCTTCGAGTCTTTGTTTCCAAGTGTTCTCCGAGTTCCAGTCTCATCGGAACTCGTCTTCACAGCCTTCACACATAGAATCTAAGCCCATTCCATATTCAAGCTTAGAAGAAGAACTCTATCCATCTTTGCATCTACTGTAAAGAGTTATTCATAGTGTGTTCGTCGTATACTAAAAACCCTAACCCTAAGTTCTGTTGTTAGATTTTTGTGTTCGTCGTTAGGTTGTTTCGATCCAAGGCCCTACTTTCATCGATTGTAGAAGATTCAATCATAGAGTCTAGATCCAAGCTTGTACTTACATTGTTCGTGTAAAGCTCGATCGAAGCTAGGCTGTAAGGAGAGCCCGCAATCTCCCTGTCGTTCGGACTGAAGCAAGTGAAGCTTCCAGTCCAGTTTAGGTTTTTGGTGTGAACCTGGAATCACCCAGCGTCTGTCAGATCCAAGCGAGTGAAGCTCGATCTCGACTAGGTTTTTGAAGGACCCGTAATCTTCATGTTCTTGAGTGAAGAGAACAGTTGCCGAGTGCAACAAGTGGACGTAGGAGTTTCATCTCCGAACCACTATAAATCTTGTGTCGTATCTCTCTAACCCTAAACTCTTTATTTTTCCTTGTTTGATTATTCATTGCACGTGCATCTAAACAAACATAACTTGGAAATTTTAAATACTTAGGAAAAGATTTAGCTCACCGAATTCCGCACTAAGAGTAAAGTCTCACTCTTGATTAAGCTCTAAGCTTAGGTCAAGAGAATCGTGAATACTTTAGATCTAGCTCTCGGCTAGGTCTTTGTATCTCTTACGAGCACTTTACTTCATACTCTGAGTTAAGGATTTGAAGTTGAAAAACTTCAAAATACGTATTCCCCCCCCCCCCCTCTACGTATTTTTCCTATAACAAACCGGGACCAACAAGTGGTATCAGAGCAGCGGTTCTTTCGAGCCTCTGCTTTGCATATCCGAAGTAAGTCCCCACTCACTTCTGTTATCTCACTGAACCGGATCCTATCTTTCTATGTGCTTCAAAACCTCACCCACGCATACTGCATCTACTACTGACGGTTTGCTATGTCTACATACAATGCTTCTAGTCTTCCACAATTTTCCATTGAAGGCTATGAGATCTGGAGCTTTCGCGTTGAGAGCTTCCTATGCTCAATCCATGACTGGATGTGGGAGGTCATTGAAGGTGGACCGATCGAAATCAGGAAAGCCGTCTCTGAGAATGTCCCAGCTGCCGAAGGTCGGGTTGCCTATGTTCGACAACGGTACGTAGAGAAGGACAAAGATGAGTACACTCCAAATGACTTCAAAGTCGCCAACCTCGACAAGATCGCACGCCACACGATGCAGAGCACCGTGTCGGATGCCTATCTACCGCGGATAAGGAAGTGCGTAACGGCGAAAGAAATGTGGGAAACCCTAGCCCTCATTTCTCAAGGCACAGACAAAATCAAAGAAAACAAGCTTGCCGTTCAGATGCGGGAGTTTGAAAGCCTAGTGATGAAGCCAGGAGAGTCCATCGATGCCTTCGAGCTGAGAGTTACCAACATCACTGCAACTCTCAACTCACTTGGGAAGGAACTCACAGACAAGGAAGTGAATCTGAAGATTGTTCGTGCTCTCACAAGGAAGTGGCAGACAATGAAGGAACTGTTCTTAGCTACCAAGGATCTATCAAAGCTCACACCGGAGATTCTGTTCTCCGAACTCAATGCTCACGAATTCGATCTGAATCGAATGAACCTCGACGATGAGGATGAAGCTCCCACGACGTCAAAAGGTGTAGCTTTCAAAGCTACTGAAGGGCCAAGCGACCAGTCGCTAGCCAAGATGACGAGGGAAGAGCTGGAAGAACATGTTGCGTTCTTATCCAAGAACTTCAACAAAATGAACTCTCGAGTGGGCAAGTACAAGAGATTCTACAAGCAGTACAAAGGGAGGAGCACTGATGCTCGACAAGGAAAAGGGAAAAGAGAGGAGACGACAAAGCCGATCCCACGCGACATGATGGATGTGGAGTGCTACCACTGCCACAAGATGGGCCACTACAAATCTGACTGCCCAAAGCTAAGTGCCAAAGAACGTGAGGAACTGAAGGCCAAGAGAGATGCTCCCAGGCGAGCGCTCGTAGCGAGTGAAATGCCAGTCGCTTCAACTGAAGATCCATCAAACGATTCCGATGCATTTACAGATCCTAACTCAAGTGAGGGAGAGGATCTGGGACTCATGGCGCTCACCGATGAAGAAACTGGGGAGGTATTCTTCTACCCTTCAATCACTTCAATTACACTGGCACACACTAATCATGAGGAAGTTCATTCCTCAACATGGAGTGAGTTACTTGACAAACACAAGAAATTGTCAAGCGACCACGAAGTGTTAAAACAAGCTATATCTCGAAGCGAGAAGGAGAACCGAAAGCTAGCCAATGAGCTTGACGAAGTTAAACTTAACTTAAGGGCTATGACTAGCAAGTTCGAGGATCTCTTCGCTAGACATCAAAGCTTGGAAGGAAGGTATGAAACCCAATCCACTCTAGTTGCCAACTTGAACAAAGCTTCATATGCTAGGCAGGCACTAGAGAGCTCGCTTCTACCTTTTGGTAGAAAGGGAGGACTCGGATATGAGGGTGGACCTTCCAAGCCAACTGTCTTTGTTGGTGCTTCAATCACGACACCATCAGTCACTTTGGATGTACCCACTGCCCCCAAAGCGACCACCAACAAAGATAAAGGCCAAATGGCTGAGAACCCTAAGAAGAAGCCAATGAAGATGTCTATATCTTCAAGGGCAGAAACTATGGGCAAGCAAAGATTAACTATCCCTAGCACTCACAATGCTAAAACTTACCAATCCAAAGGTAAAGGGAAACCAGTTGTAGCTTCTAAGTCTCAGACCAAGACACCAGAGACAAAGGATCTCCCTTTCAAGAAAAGGAGTAATGTCTATGTGTCACATTATCCGGACTGGAGATGGTCCAACCGGACTAACGTTGAGGGGGAAGAACTTGAAGCTCCAAGGAGGTCGCTTCAAACTTCCAAGGTTACTCAAGCGAGTCGGGGTCAAAACCCAAGTTGGACAGCTTCGAGAAAACCAAGCGAGCCGCTTTGAAAGACTGTAAACCCTACGTCAGTCTCTAAGCCTGTAGCTAATCCGATGCGAGTCGCTTCAGGATACAAGCAAGTAGGTAAGAGCATAGGTAAGCCTCAAGCGAGCCGCTACCCCTCCTGCACACACTGCTGCACGTGTGAAGCTGCTTCAAGGCAGAACTCACAGTTTTCAAAGGTCAAGAAACCCAAGACACAAGCTACCTTTCGAAAGAAAGTGAAACAAGTGTGGGTACCTAAGGGAACTAACCTGCAAGGACCCAAACTGATTTGGGTACCGAAATCTGTCTAATTGCAGGTGAGCACCGTGGATCCCATGCCAAGTGAGGGTCAACAAATCTGGTACTTGGACAGTGGATGTTCAAGACACATGACCGGCATGAGAGCTCTACTTCATGACTACATAGAGAAGAAGGGTCCACACGTTACATTTGGTGATAACTCTCGAGGAAGCACCAAAGGGTACGACGCACTGAAAGTTGGAAAGCTCACAATTGAAGAAGTCTCCTATGTGGAATGACTTAAACACAACTTGCTATCCATCTCACAATTCTGTGATAAAGGATACAAGGTGGAATTTATTTCCAACAAGTGCATTGTGAAGAACAAGCTCACATCCCAGATTGTGCTGACTGGAATAAGACAAACGAATGTCTACATTGCACAATGGGAAAGCTGCAAAGAGGAGACATGCTTAGTTGCAAGAAGTGCTACAGAATTAGGATGACTATGGCACCGACACTTGAACCATCTCAATTTCAAAGCAATCAATTGCATAGCTCGAAAAGGCTTGGTGCAAGGCATACCAAATGAAGTCTTTGTCAAAGACCATCCATGCTCACCATGCCAACGAGGGAAGCAGACGAAGAAGCACTTCGCCAGTCTTGAAGAAGCTTCATCCAAGCGAGTGCTCGAGCTGCTTCATATGGATCTGTTTGGTCCAGTCACTCTTGTTAGTGTAAATGGAAGAAAGTACACTCTAGTTGTAGTCGACGACTTCTCTCGCTACACTTGGGTTGTATTTCTCTTCAGCAAGAAGGAGACACTGACCAAGCTACCACAACTGCTCAAGCGTCTAGCTGTGGAAAAGAACCAAGCAATTGTCACCATCCGCTTAGACAAAGGCACAAAGTTCCTGAACTCTACCATTGAAGCTTACTGCACGGAGCATGGTATTGCACATCAAACATCCTCAGCACGCACTCCTCAGAAGAACGGAGTAGCTGAAAGAAGAAATCGAATCATCAAAGAAGCCGTTCGAACCATGATTGCTGACTTGAAGCTTCCGATGAAGTATAGGGCTGAAGCTGCCAATACGGCATGCTACACGCAGAACCGGATGCTTCTCTGCAAGCGGCACGACAAGACACCATATGAAATATGGACAGGGAGAATTCCTAACATATCTTATTTCCATATTTTTGGGTGTAGGGTCTTCATCCATGATAATGGGAAGTCACAATTGAAAGCCTTTGAAAGCAAAGCTGATGAAGGAATATTCTTAGGATATTCTACATCAAGCAAAGCTTACAGGGTGTTCAATTGTAAAACCCTAATTGTGGAAGAATCACCCCATGTCGTATTTGATGAAACTTCTTTGAGTCTTCCACAGGAACAGGTTCAATCTAAGGAAGGAAAGACAAGCGAGGAACCCATCAATTCATTAACTTTGGACATGCTTGAGGATGATGAAGAAGTCAAGGACTCAAGTGAGCAGATTGTCCAAGGAAAAGATGAAGCTGCCCCCAAGATTCCTGAAGCGAATGCAGGCCAAGCACCCAATCCAGTCGCCTCAGAAGGTGAAGTGAGCGACTAGGAAGAAGATGAAGACGAAGCTGGCGGATCCAAGCGTGCATGGCTCAAGGATCACTCACCAAGTTAAATCATTGGAGATCCATCCAAGGGTGTAGTGACCAGAAGTCAAGTGTTTGGAGAAAGTGCAATGTTCAGTTGCTTTCTTTCAAATATTGAGCCGTCATGCGTGGAGGAAGCCCTAGCTGATTCCAATTGGGTGATCGCCATGCAAGAAGAGCTAAATCAGTTCACCAGGAACGACGTATAGTACCTCGTGGATCGTCCCAAATTCCAGCATGTTATTGGCACCAAGTGGGTGTTCAAGAACAAGACGGGCGAGGACCACAACGTTGTGAGAAACAAGGCGCGTGTCGTTGCTAAGGGCTACTGCCAAGAGGGAGGAATCGATTTTGATGAGACCTTCGCTCCAGTGGCACGGCTTGAAGCGATCAGACTATTTCTTGCCTATGCAGCGGCCAAGAAATTCAAAGTCTATCAAATGGATGTCAAGAGCGCGTTTCTCAACGGTGAATTGAAGGAAGAAGTGTATGTGGAGCATCCACCGGGTTTCGAGCAGGGAGATAAGGTGTATCGATTGAAGAAAGCCTTATATGGGTTGAAGCAAGCTCCCAGAGCTTGGTATGATACCCTATCCCAATTCCTAGTGGATAATGGTTTCCACAAAGGGAAAATAGATCGGACTCTCTTCACCATCAATCATGGAGAAGACATGCTGTGGGTCCAGATCTATGTGGATGACATCATATTTGGGTCACCAAACCAGTCGCTTAGCGAGAAGTTTGGAGAGCTTATGAAGACCAAATATGAGATGTCGATGATTGGCTTGATGAGCTGCTTTCTAGGTCTTCAAGTGAAGCAGCAGGATGATGGTATCTTCATCAATCAAGCTAAGTATACTCGAGATATGCTTGCCAAGTTCGGTGTTCAACATGCCAAAGCTGTGAAGATCCCAATGAACACCAACTGGAAGATGGAGCCAGACCTAGATGGGAAGTCTGTGGATGCTACAGAATACCGAGCTTTGATCGGATCCCTTCTATATCTCACTGCAAGTAGGCCGGATATAGCTTTTGCAGTTGGAGTATGTGCTCGCTTCCAAAGCAATCCCAAGCACAACCATCTTGAAGCTGCCAAGAGAATTCTTCGATATTTGAAAGGCACTGTCAACATGGGGTTGTGGTATCCAACGGAGGACAATTTGGAGCTCACTGGATACTCAGATGCTGACTATGGAGGGTGCCGAATTGATAGGAAATCAACTTCGGTCACTTGTCAGTTCTTGGGGAGCAAGCTGATCTCATGGTTTTCGAAGAAGCAGACGAGTGTAGCTACTTCAACGACTGAAGCCGAATATATGGCCGCTGGAAGCTATTGTTCTCAAATTCTATGGCTTCAACAGCAGTTGAAGGACTACAGAGTTGAAGCGAATGAAATTCCAATATTCTGCGACAACAATAGTGCGATCTGCATCTCGCAAAATCCAGTGCTTCACACCAGATGCAAGCATGTGGAAATCCAACATCACTTCATTCGTGATCATGTCGAGAAGAAAGATATCAAGCTCGAGAAAATTCATACCGATCTCCAACGAGCAGATATCCTCACCAAGCCTCTAGCTGAGTCTCGTTTCAATCAGCTATGCATGGAATTAGGGTTGCTAGACCCTGGTGAAGAGTGCTAGATCCAGGATGCACGAAGGAGTGGTCGCTTGTCCTTTGAGCGTCACTCGCTTCGGATCTTCACCAACTCAAGCGAGTCACTTCAAAATTCCACTCGCTTGAAGAAGGAGAAATAAGGTGGAGAAAGGTGGAGTGTTGGAAGACGTTCCCTACCCGCTTACAGGAATTGTTAAGCCATTGGTTAAGGGGGAACTATTGTTTGCTCTCGGAGCAAGCTACTTCCAAAGCGAGCAAGGAAAGCTGCTACCTAGCCTAGGATTCCTAGTGAGTGGGTATAAACACTCGCAAGTGCCGTTTCTAGTAACGGTAGTGGGGTCTTGTATCGGGCCTTCCCACGTAAAAATGGTGAAAGCTTAGGCAGGGCTGGCACCTAGACCTTGCGTCCTCTTCCCATCTTTCCGCCGAAGAGGAGCAAGTCCTCTCATCTCCTTCATCGTGGATAAATATTCATTCCTTACTCACTCTTCATTGAGTTGAGCTGCCGAATGTCTATCCATTCCTCCCCCACTTTGAATTCTTGCATCGCTTCAATTAACCCTATTCTGGGCCTAGCGAGTCGATTGCAAATTCATTATGTAGCTTGTAGGAGGAAGCTTGAAGGGTTACCTTTTTCTTCAAAAGGTTGCAGGGCTGGTGACATGCTTCTGCGTAAAATACGAGATTGTCTTGTCAGAGCATTCTCATTGTCATCCTGTCCTATTCTGCTCTGAGATAAGGACTTGTACTCATCCCCCATTCGTCGTGAATAAGTACAATTACGTGAAGCTTCCCTCTGGGTTGTAGTAAGCTTGTGTTCTATATTCATTTTCTCCCCCATTCACTTCGACGGAGGACTCTCTAATTCGTAGAGGAAGATGAATGCCATGAAGATGAGTGAAGTCCTGGCCAAAATGAAGCATTCAACAACGGTGGTATCAACAAGCTTCAAGCAATATCATCAAGTGGATTCAACAATTGGAGTCCAAATGGTGACTTCAATAAGTGGTATCAATCTCCTACGAAGTGAGATTGACTGGTAAGTGTTTCAATTTTAAGTACACTAAGTGAGCTGAAGCGTGCTAGAAACCTTCACTCACTATGTGGAAAATATGAAATGAATCTGACACAAATACAAAGAGGAAAACATTCTTGTTTATCCTCAAAGTATGTAAGTCAGAAACATTTTAAATAATGTCAAAGAAATCTCATTTCTTTTCCAGTCGCTTCAGATGGCCAAGCGAGTGCTACGTCACTCCAAGCGAGCCATCGCAAGCGAGTGCAGAACAGTCACTCAAGCGATTACTTCTCAAGCGAGTAAAAGCTAAGCGGCCCAACTCGAAGCGAGCGGGTACGAAGCGAGTATGAGCTGTCTGCACTCGAGTGCAATTTTACCTTTTACTTTGCATTTAATGCAGATTCACGTACAACCGAAAATAACGGGCGCGTGCACTGCACTTTGAATTCGAAGCGGGAAAAGACGGACGAGATCCAACCATCGAATCTAAACAGTCCCAGATTTATAGCCGTTTCCGACGCCGTGTAAAGTGATGAATCACAGCAGACCACGTGGAGAGCCGACTCAACTTGGCGGTTCACTTTTCACTGTGATGACGCCGGACACGTCAATCACTTCGCCATTGGCCGCCGTATA
This sequence comes from Thymus mandschuricus, assembly GCA_029379335.1. NCBI lineage: Eukaryota > Viridiplantae > Streptophyta > Magnoliopsida > Lamiales > Lamiaceae > Thymus > Thymus mandschuricus. The sequence continues at coordinate 4,418,647 of CM057074.1, forward strand.
GATACAGGATCTTTGGCGATTTTACTGTCTTGCCCTTGCCACGTCAGCCGAACCCTACCTCTATTTAAGGACGTCGTTGCAGACTGAGAAAACTTTCACAACTCTCTATTTTTACCATTCTTGTGCAAGAACTGAAAATCTCTGCAACTCACGAGTCTCAATCCCGTTTCTTTTTCGTCCTTAAATCTCCGATTAATCTCTCTAAAATTTTTCAACATGGGAAAGAAGCAGAAAACTGAGACGATGGAGGAATTTCTCTCAGAGGTCGACAAGCAAATCAACGTCGAGCCTCATCTTGACCCGATCGTCATTGAGGAAGATGGATTCTTCCGTAAAGCTGTGATCACGGCCGGCTTATGGAAGTTCGTGACGGCGGTGCCGTCAATGATTTTGGCCAAGGCGGTGGCTGAAATCCTTCTGAATCTGAGGAAAGAGCAGAATACATCCTCATTCACTGATCCACAGAATGGAGAACCGGTGGAGGTGGACTTGAGCGACCTCGTCAGAGTATTTGACTTGCCGAGGGAAGGAGGAAACTCCTTGCTGGAATTGGGATTTTCAGCCGGAGTCGAATATGCTCGATTTGCCGTCGACGAAGCAGAACCAAACTACAAGGAGGCCAGTATCCGTTCAGATCTGAAGGCTCCTTTCAATCATATATGCGAACTCTTTTCGAAGTGCATCGCATGCTACGTCGGAACTCTGGGCACGCTGTCTGAAACAAAGCTGTTCGCCACAACTGTCATCGTCGACAGCCTTACCGGTACAAGATTCAACTGGCATGGTTGGTTTCTCAACCAGATTCACGAAGCTGCTGATGATTTCAAGTTCGTGGAAGGAAGCTAAAATTTTTCTCCAGACTCTCCGTCGCACTAGAGGAACGGTATCCCAACAAAGTATGGCCGGAATCTGACGTCGCCGTCTACAACAAGTTCACAGAGTTCCATGACCGGTGGAGGATAAACAAAATTCCAATTGATTTGGGACTTCTCGAGGTTGAAATGCCCGTTGCTGTACCAGTTGCCAAAAGGCAAATCGTAGCGCCCCAAACAAAGCGAGCCGCTTCATCTGGGAAGCGAGCTGCGCCGAAGCGAGCTAAGAAGAAAGTGCAGTTGGTCGCTACACTAGTCAAGTCAAGCGAGGCTGAGGAGCAGCCGCTTGAGGAGACTAAAGAAACACAACCCCAGTCATCACCCATCAAAATCCAAACTCCCACACCACAAACTCAAACCCAGTCAACCCCTGCCCAAACTCAAACCCAACCACCAGAACCCCAAGCCTCATCCACTACTCAACCCCATACCCAGAAATCACCCCTCTCTCCACAAGAAGAATCATCATCTTCTTTTCAACTACCCCCTATCCCACTTCTCAGCACCGACCCGACGACTGCATTCACCCTATTCAAACCAATCCAAACTCCCCAGCCAGCCACAGATCCCATCCAAGTCTCTGAAACCCAAACCTCATCACCAACCCAGTCCCCTACCTCATCGGCAGCTACAGCCGATACCACCCAAACAACTGGCACCATCATTCCCCAATTCCAAATCTCCAAGGTCCCTGCAGAACTGGAAGCTCTCGAGAGATATGCACAAGATAGAGAGCAGGCTGCAGAGACGATCAGGACCCGCTACTCCTCCGTGCCGATGTCCGACGAGTTCTTCACCAAGATCGTCGACTTCCTCACCTATATCACCTACCGCGACACTGAATACTACAAAGTCTTCAGACTCTTGAAAGCCTTCAAGGAAGAAGACCTCATTCAAATGGAGGGAAAGCTGCTGGATTTCATCGGCGAGAATGGCTTCCATGCATTTCTAACTGGAACCAGCTTCTGGGATAAGCTGGATGCTAAGGTGAAGCGAGCCTATCCAGACGCTTCAGTCCCCGAGCATGTGCCATCCACTCACGAGCGGAGGCTGATGAGAGAGCATGCGGAGGAGGTAGAGGTGAAGGATGCGGAGATCTCAAGCTTGCAGAGTGAGATCACCAGGAGGAATGCAGAGATGGAGAAGAAGACTGAGGAGGTCAAGAATCTTAGAGAAGATTTTGACAGAAAGAAGGGAGAATTGGAGGGAAAGGTGGAGGAGAAGGCAAAGCTAGTGGAGGAGAAGGAGAGTGTGCTGGAGGAACAGGTGAAGCTGGTCGGAGACCAGGAAAAGAAAATTGGTGAACTCAAGGACACGTTTGACGCGGAAAGGAGTCGCTTGAGGGACATCAACGCCAAGCTAGTAACAGTTGGCAAAGAAAAGAAGAAGTTGGAGGAGGAAGTGAGAGTGTTGAAGGAGGAGGTGGAGAAGAAGGATTCTGATCTGATCATGAAGGGTAGTGATCTGATCAAAACCAAGAAAGCCCTTGACAAGCTAGAACAGGAGATGAAGGTTCTAAAGCTTGAACGGGACATGGAAAAGAAAGAACTTGAGAGCCGGCGAAGGAGTGCTCAAGCCATGGACCTAAAGCATGCAGAGTTGGCCATCCAAGTTGATGAAGCCAAGGAGAAGGCCAGTGAGCTTGCTGGCAAGATCATCGAAGCTGCCCAACTTCGCATGACACTAAACAATCAGGAAAGCGCCATAGCTACTGCAAAGGCGGAACTTGAAGCTTCTCAAGACTTCCTCAAGTTCACTATCGAGGAAGAGCGCAAGCAAATTCGCGCGGAAATTGAAGCGGAGCTGGAGGCTCGCTTCAAGTCTGTTGAGTCGCTTGAGAGGCTAATGGCCTCTGTAACAGAGAGAGAAAAGCAGTGTGGGTATCTGCTCGAGGAGATAAGCGTGAAAACTTCCGAACTAGTGCTCTCCCAGGAGCATACTTTCGCAGGAAAGACCGAGCGGATGCTGCACGCTGTATTCAATGCTGTCAATAACCTTCACATTCCATCACTGGAAAATTGATCACCCCAACCCCCGGCAGTGATGATGCCAAAAAGGGGGAAGGTAGTGTGCAGAAAAGAATTGAATCTCTGGAGCTACAAGGAGGAGTTTGAGGGAGTGGAGCTGAGAAGGAGTTGGAGAAGGAGGATGAAGCTCGCGCCGAGCGTGCGAGGAAACTGGGCAAAGAGAAACTAACAGAAGAGCCTCGCAGGCCGATTGAAGGGAAGTTGCTCGGATCTTCCATTGCTGCTCACCCTCCGGTTGCTCCGTTGACCAAGGAGCAAAGGGAGGAGCAAATCCGAGCAGACGAGGCCCTAGCTCGCGACTTGGAGAAGCAGTTTGAGCTGAAGACTCTTGCCGAATTCCAAGCGCTTGCCGAATTCCAAGCACCCGCTTCACCTCTGGCCTCTTCTTCAACTCTTGCTCTTATTTCAGATACTGCAGGAGCCACTTCATCAACCGCTGGAGCCACTTCATCCAGCCAAACTATCATCCCACGAAGTGCCCCAGCAGTCATCCCTCCTAGTGAAGCAGAGAAGAAGAAGAAGAAGAAGAAGAAGAAGAAGAAGAAGAAGAAGAAGAAGAAGAAGAAGAAGAAGAAGAAGAAGAAGAAGAAGAAGAAGAAGAAGGAGATGCCTCCACCACCAGCACCGAAACAAGCCTTGAAGCGGACTGCCCCTGAAGCGAGAGAAGATGATCCCGAGGCCAAGCGCCAAAAGATCAAGTAGGCAGTCGCTTCACGAGCTGGTCAGGTGGAGAGGAGAAGGAAGCAAGGAGAAGAGAGAAAGGAGAAAGAGGAAAAGGAGAGGAAGATCAAGGCAAGGCGTCTTGAGATCAGCGAGAGTCGGATCGAGGAACACTTCAATGAAGTGAGATTTATCCAGTCCGCTCTTACTCGAAGCGCCTTCATCCCATTTCTGCCTGAAGAGTCAAATGCATGTAACAAGCAAGCTTGGATGGACGCTTGCTATGTGACCACATCGGAGATGATTGATTCCGGTCGCTACCCGCGCAGAGAAGAGCAACAATACATCCGCAGGCGACTGACTGACATGCTTCCGAAGTGGAGCACTGAGCTAAGTACGAAGTTCAATGCTGTCATGGCTGAGATGTCAAGCCGATCAGAAGAGGAGTTGATTATGTGTAGGAATGAACACCCTGATGCCCGAGAAATCGAGCAGTTCATCCCCGATGATCTACTTGAGCGGTGGCTATAATACAAAGAAAAATTCATCAAAGCGTACTACTACTGGCAAGTAGTGCCACTTCAGACTGAGTGCTCAAGGATCAATGCGCTCAACAACTTCCTGAGTGCCTACGATGAAAAATTCAGGCGGAAGGTCTTCACTCTTGCAGAGCTTGCTAAGCCTTCTGATCATCAAAGTGCCTGCTTCGAAGGATTTCCCTATGCCCTTCCTGCCCGGCACAAGCGTTCCAGATCGACGAATTATAGATGCAGAGATTGATGGAGCTTTCAAGCTGGAGAAAACTTGGAGGAGACCAAGCATCTACAATGTCGGAACATTGGAAGTAAGAGTTCTCAATGCATATGTTGTTCCAGAGGAGATGATAAAGGAGGATTTGGAGGCAGAGGAGAAGGAGAAGGAAGAAGAAGTGATAGAGAAGGAGAAGGAAGACAAAGACGAGACTGCAAGAAATCTCTGAATTTCAAGTCTCTTATTTTGTGAATTGTTGTTCATCTATCTCATTTTAATTTATGTCTATCATGTGTCATTTACATGCTTTGTGAATGATTTATCCTTATGCTACAAAACTCAAATAACTTAACCGAAAAAAAAAGGGGAAAGGAACTTAAAAAAAAAAAAAAAATTCAAACGAACATGCAAAGGAAGCATTCACTTGAAGTTCCTTCCACGGTGAGGTAGGCTAAATCTCTTAGTCTAAAAATTTTGTTTTGGGTTTTGGCATCATCAAAAAGGGGGAAATTGTTGGGAATGGTTAAGAACAAAATGTTAAGGGGGAACCTATGGGACACTTCGAAGTGAGTCAAATATTTGTTTTGATTTGATCCCAAAACCCCCAAGCGTTCTGTTCTCAAGCGACCCATTTTTGATATAGATAATAGGTTAGAAAATTTTTCTGAGCCTATACTGTTAGGATGGCTTTATTTTGCTTAGATTTTAGACTGAAGAAAATTCAAGTGAAAGCCACTCGCTTGAGTGTGTTTTCCAAGCGAAGCGAGTCTAGCGAGCCGAAGTGAAGCGTGCCGAAGTATAGCGAAGCGTAGCGAGCGCTACAGTGGAATCAAAGCGAGTCCACCAAAGCGAAGCGAAGCGAGCGCTACAGCGAAAGTCAAAGCGAGTCAAAATCTACTTAAGCAATACTCGGAAACTTTATTTTCCAAAGTAGACGCTTCAAGTATGACCCGAAGCGACTCGATCAAAGCGGACGCTACAACTTCAAAGCAAAGCGAGCCACTACCTACCAGAAAGCGACAACTCAATTCCCGCTCCGACTTTGAACTCCAGTCAAACTAAAGATCGTCGCATTAATTACGAGATCCTCACGTGTCGAACGCGGAGAGGAGCAGAGGAGTTGACTGCCAGGCCGACAAGGGCGCCGCAACAGTACTGGCTCGCTCCAGTTACTGTTAAGATTGGAACTTAGCCAATTTCGGCAAAGAGCCAAATCTGCGCGTCTGAAAAAGTAGCCAGCCTGTGCAAGTACTGTCGAGAGGAGGAGGGACAAAGCCACCAACCAAGCAACGGATCTCGGCATCCCTCCGCCTATAAATAGTGAAGGATGAAGACGAAGAGAAGTAGAACACTTCCTGAGCATTCGAGCGCCTACTGCAAACAAACTCTCCCAGCCTTAGTGCATTCTTCGAGTCTTTGTTTCCAAGTGTTCTCCGAGTTCCAGTCTTATCGGAACTCGTCTTCACAGCCTTCACACTTAGAGTTTAAGCCCATTCCATATTCAAGCTTAGAAGAAGAACTCTAGCCATATTTGCATCTACTGTAAAGAGTTCTTCATAGTGTGTTCGTCGTATACCAAAAAACCTAACCCTAAGTTCTGTTGTTAGGTTTTTGTGTTCGTCTCGATCATAGAGTCTAGATCCAAGCTTGCACTTACATCGTTCGTGTAAAGCTCGATCGAAGCTAGGCTGTAAGGAGTGCCCGCAATCTCCCTGTCGTTCGGACTGAAGCAAGTGAAGCTTCAAGTCCAGTTTAGGTTTTTGGTGTGAACCTGGAATCACCCAGCGTCTGTCAGATCCAAGCGAGTGAAGCTCGATCTCGACTAGGTTTTTGAAGGACCCGTAATCTTCAAGTTCTTGAGTGAAGAGAACAGTTGCCGAGTGCAACAAGTGAAGAAAAGATTGAGAGAAGATATTCTAAGGATTAGGAATCAATGGCATGCAATGGAAGTCACTAACTCCTAATTAACACATGATATAATTCCCTATATCTAAGATGATCTCGAAGTAGCATTTGCCCCCTCTCAGACGACAAACACCGTAGATTACAAGCTATGGTTCAAGTCTCCTATTCACCTATAACCTATAACTCCTAAAATGCCCCTAGGATCAAATATCCTCACAATTACTCTCACCCTCTCGGTTTATCGAGCAATCATGCCTTGTGAACACATTTCGATATTAAATCTCATCTCTCGATACTCAATTTAATATCTAAAATATGCAATAATGGTGATCAAGCACTAAAGCATCAATACAATTCAAGATCACGAGGACATAGTTCAAATTAACCATGCATTAATTAGGAAATAAGATCAATCCATTACAATACCATCTATCCTTCTCCCTAGAATAAAAGAATTTAACTAATCACACTCATGATGAGCACAAATACCAAATCTAAGATGAACATGAATAAAAGACTAAGAAAAATGGAATCAAATCCAAGCTCTTGATCTTATTTTCTTGCTCCTTAGACTCTCTCCTTCAACAAATCATCAATCCCAAGTGAAGCCCCAAAGGTAGAATGATGATGATGGGTGTAGAGATATAATGAGGCTTACCTAGGAATGTGGTTTGAAAATGTGTATTTATAGGTTCTAGGATAGAGGGACTAAGTAGTAAATATGTTTGGGGGTGAAAATTATAGAAAATGGGGTCGAAAACGAAAAATGGGAGGAAAAACGGGGCGAAAACGAAGCCGGATGGAAATTGGGCCGGGCGAAGCACCCTCGCGGCGCAGGCCAATGGCCCTTTGGGCACGCGAGGGCAGGCCCCACCCTGAACTAGGGCGTGCGCGCGGCCTAGTGAGCGGGTGCTCGGCGCCGCCTTGCGGTGCTGCCTCGCCACGCGGCCCGGGTGCTTCGGTGCCCGACCGTGCGTCGTCTTGCCGTTTCGCCTCGTTCTCCCTCGTATGAACTCCGATTCGATCGCCGTTTTCGCCTACGCATTCCTCTCAACCGGGCTACGTCGTGAGCTTGCTTTTTCTGTCCAATCTTCTCTCATTTCCTATAAAAATAAGCAAAACTAAGATCGAGAAGAAAGATTCGACAATTGGACTCTAAAACAGCGATAATCGCTCAAAACAAGCATGATGAAGCTATAAAACAACACAATATCACCCTATAAACTCTAAGAAAACAATTTTTTTCAACCCCTCAAACTTGAATCGTTGATTTTTCTCAAGCAACAAAGATAAAATATAAGAAGAATTACAAACATGGAAGAGTGATGTTGATATACTAAGCTTCAGAATTAAAACACTCATGCAAGTGAAATACCCTAATCAAAGCTCAACTGAAATCAATGGAACATGAACATAATGCCTCAATAGGAAAAATGAACCTTACGGCATGTGGAAATAATCAAGTGAGCTCTCAACTCTCAAGTGTATGGCAAAAATGGCACACTCAATCCAAAACAAGTAATGCAATCTACCATAAGCTTGAATTAGTCTAACTTCTCCATTGCTAAACATGTGCTTGAAATAAAGATCAATGTGGTCTTTTAAGGGTTGTAATATAGGCTCTTTGGTTAGGTATGAAATTTTTAGGCTAAGTGACTAGTTATCCCACAACACAAATCTATGTATCAAGCAAACCTTCTAAGCCTAAAACTCCAATCATATGAGAGTAAATATATATTCAAAACATCAACCAACCAAAAATAACCTTCTTCCAAAACAAAATTTCACTCCATCCCTTTTATTCTTCCATGCTCTCTTGAAAGTTTCTCAAGTACTGCCCCATAAATGCTCCTTCGTGCACTAACCTCTTATCTTTTTCTTTTTTTCCTAAGAGCATTATTATTGGCTCTTATCGTCAATATTTTTTTATTCTTCTTCGTTCCTAGAGAGTGTCTACTCCCCTTTTTTCTCATTTTTTCCCCATTTGTTTATGAGATTAATAACTCGAGAGCTCATATGGAAGTATACTCAAATATCACACCTATTCAAACCATAACATAACCATACCTCTTTACACTTTCTCCACATATCCATCTCCAATACTCAATTATCCCCTTGGCTAGATCAAAGGAAAGGCTAAGGCTCAAAAGGGTTAACTATGATTTTATATAGTAAATGGACAAGTGTATGGATAAAATGACTAGCAAAGAAAAATGCCACATATCATCTCTACATTTCAAACACAATAATGCAACCTCAAAGAAGACTCAATACAAGTTCTAGAGAAATTCATACTTGTTAAGATAAAAATCATATAAGAAAGGAATTAGACTATAAATATGCGATAGTCTCGGCTCAAATCCTCTCACGAGTACACAATTTTTCGTTCATATTCCACAAGAAGTAAGTGTTCAAGTTCCATTGATACAAGTCTCACTAATCACAAATAATCATCGCAAGCATGAACAAATTTAGATTTTCGAAAAAGAATTCATCACGAGCTTGTATCAACCATTCACCCAAGACTAGTTCCTAATACTTCTCACATTCATCATGTAACCCCAAAGCAAACACAATTCAAGATCAACATGTAAGACAAACTTCAAATCCCTTATTACATGCTATAATCCGAATAAAAATAAAATAAACTGTTGGTCCCGGACTGATAAGTAGGGTTACACGTAGAGAGGGGGGGGGGGGGGGGAGGTAGGGTGAATACGTGTAACAAAAGTTTTTAAACTTCTTTTCCAACTTATCTCAGAGTGAGCAAGACTGGGGTCGCTTGAGACATAAGACCGAAACGAGAGTTTGATCTATAGTAAAGCTTTACTCAAGACCTAAGCAGACGCTTGATCTTAGAGTGACACGCTTGCTTGTATGCGGAATTTAGTGAGCTAATATTTCCTAAGAAATTAAAGCTTCGTATTAGGATTGTTTATATGCTTGTGCAAATATGAGATAATCAAAGTAAGTAAATACTGAAAAGCTTAAGAACAGAAAGTACGAGACCGGGGATAATGTGGTTCGGTGATAAAACACCTATATCTACTTTTTGAGGATTACGGGTTCCTCATAAACCAAGACAAGGATCGAGCTTCGCAATCTTGGATCCACAACACAATGGGAGATTACGGGTTCTCCACGAAAATCTAAGATCGAGCTTCGCACAGTTGATGAACGTGCAAGCTTGGATATTTTACAACTTAGGAGATTACGAGTTCTCCATTAACCTAACACTGATCGAGCTTTTTGCAAAGCTTGGATCTTACAGCAACCTCTACAACGACAACACTAACACTCTTGACAGACAAAGGTTTGGGTTGGGTTGAAATACACTCTAAGTGAAGAATCCTTACAACAATGTAAGGGTTAGGATTCTTCTTCTAAGCTTGGATAAGTATAGTGGCTTAGATCTAGTGAGTGAGGGTTGCAGAGACAAGCTTCGATGGAACTGAAGCTTGGGAACACTTAGATAAGGACTCGAGCAGATGTATGCTGGAAAACTTGTGAGTACTTGTTTGTTTTGGGCGCTGAAATTTCAGGAAGTGTTCTATCTTTCTCTTCTCTGCATGCCTCTATTTATAGTGTAAGGGATGGACTGGAGCCATTTGAAGGTTGCTGGCTTTGTCCCTCCACACTCGACAGTACTTGGCTTGACCTGCAGCTTTTTTTGATGCACGCTTGTATTCTTTCCCAATTTGGCTAACAACCAAGTGTAACAGTAACTGGGCTCCTCCAGTACTGTTGCGGTTGCTTGTCAGTCTTGCCGGTCAACTCCATACTCCAATCTTCATGTGCCACGTGGAGATCTGCAATAAATGCGGTTGATCTTCACTTGACTAAGTTTGAACTTCGAGTTTGAACTGGAGCTTGTAGTTACAATGTCGCTTTCACGCTTTGGAACGTGCTTGCTTCGCTTTAGTCTAGGCGCTCGCTTTAGCGTAGTCGGGTTCACTCGCTTTAACTTTATCGGGAGCACTCGCTTTGCTTTGTCCGGTAGACTCGCTTCGCTTCAAAACACACTCAAGCGAGTGGTCTTCTCGCTTCGCTTCAAAACACACTCAAGCGAGTGGTCTTCTCGCTTCGCTTGAAACCTGCAGTTTATACCTAAAGCGACTAAAACAAAACAAGCTTTCAAAATAGGGTCGCTTGGGAATAGGATTTACATAGAGGGTTTTGGGATCTAATCAAAAATACATAATAAATTTTATTAAAGCGTCCCATGGGTTCCCCCTTAACAAATGAATCATTAACAATTCCCAACATAAACATCTATCAACAAACTATACTACTAAAATCCAAATACTAACAAGAAATACCAAAATCCAAATATCACAAATACCATAATCCATCATCAACATCCAACTAGAAAGAAAGATGGGAGGAAAAGTAGGATGACCGGATAAGCAAACCAACTTCCAACCCCTCAAACTTATTCCTGACATAGTGAGGAATAAGTTTGTATGAAAGCTTGGTTTACTTATCGAGAGCTCACAATTTCAACCGGAAGACGGAGGTGAAGGTGATCGCCTTGCATGTCGACTTGGAGAATCTCCATATATTTGATAATTTGATTCATTTTCCTTCCTTTGAAACGGTCGTCTTTCTCTTCTTCCCTGTTTGAGTTTTTGGATGAGCTCATTGTTCCTACAAGGAAATATGATATTTGGAAATAAGCAAAAATTTATAATCAAAACAAAAGTAAAAATAAACCCCTATCCTAAGCAAACTCTTCAAACTTTCACCTAAACAAAGCATAACAAAGGGGTACCAAATTAAATCGCAATGATGATATCTACCATCAAGAAATGACAATAAGTGTAACCCCTAAACCATGCTATGTTCTCTAATCCATATACAAAGTAGATAATAATATCATGATATTCACATAAACTCAATCAACCAAACAATTCTAAAAACATCCATCTCAAGAGCTAAATATATAATCATGATAATATCACCATAAGATAAGCAAGCAATGCATTCTCAAGCATGAACTCCAAAAATAAAATAAACAATTTTTAATTAAAATCCAAATTTAAGAGTTCAAATGCCTAAAATTAGAATCAAATTCATAACTACATTCTCACATATCATATAAACAATGCTCAATCCTCAATTGCTGCAATTATACACACCAAGCAAAAATCCCAAATTCAAGAATCCTAATTTGCTAAATTGGAGATTTTCAAATTCCCCATAAATTCCACCAAGAATATGAAATTAAATCATGAGCACAAGTTAATAAGCATATATTAACACTACTCAAAGCAAAAATTTCACTATCTAAGCATATCAAAATTTTGAAATTGAAGAACCCTAATAATCAAAATCTTTCAAATTCATGTTATTGGACAAAAATAAACCATACAAGAGTGTTAAATCATGTAAGGATCATGAAAATACAAAGATGTTGGGCAAAAATTACATACCTTGAGGGATATGATGCTTGGGTGTGAAAAAGGAGGAGTGAGAATGGAATATGATAGGGATCAATATCAGCCTTGCCACGTTGTAAGTTTTAAGTATTGACTGGACCTGCGTTCTAGGAGCTTCAAATGCCATCTTTGGTGCAGAAGTCATGCCCAGAACAGAAGCTATGAGGTTCTGCGCAGATCCGTCACTGCGCAGAAGCTATCCTAACTTGCTAGCATCTGCCCACACCCAAGGATCTGCTAAACACACATTTCGCATGACTCTACGTACTCTAGGGTGAGGACCACAAAATTAATAACGAAGGGAATCTTGTCCCCCTAGAAATTCCTCTCCTGTCCTCTCCATGTATGTACATTCGCCTTTTTGACCTTTCCTACACCTATAAATAGAGAGTGATTTCACCATTCCAACAACTTTTACACACACACGTTGCATACTATTCCATTCAAGTTCTACTCAGAATTTTCTCTCGAATCAGAGCAGCCGAGGTCCTTCTTCAAGGAGCCTCCTCCACCATTTCTCCCATCTTCACTTTGTGAGCAAAGAACACTCTTGACAACTCGATCTAAATGTATAATTCTTGTCACCAAATGAGGACGAGTATGAAGGCGCCTTGCGTTCTCTACTTCGCCCTCCTCTTCTTTTTCCTCCTTCCTAGAGGAGCCCTGTTCTTCGTGGATTCAGCTGGATCGATAGCTCAAACGCCTTGCGCTTAACTCCTATCTTAATCCCCGTTTACATGTAAAAGAGGCGTTGTATGGAAGTTGAGCTGTTAAAACCAATATACCTCATAAGTCTCTTCTATATCTTCACTTGTAATCATTCGCACATGAATACTCTTTGCTAATCTATGAATATGATGAATAATTGTATAATTGTTGTGGATCTTTGACCCGGATCTAACAACTGGCGCCGTCTGTGGGAAAATTCGAGTTTAAGATGTCGATCTCTTCTGTATTATTGGAATTTTAGCTTGTTGTTGCAATTTTGTTATGGATTTTCTCTGTTATTTCCTTATGCAAGAAACATCCAAGAGGGGGATGCTAGAATGAATGGATATTCTGTGTTAGTTAAGTAGTTTCTCAGAAAATTTGGATGTGAATATTATGGACTAATTTCTGTTGAGTCTTTCATGGTGTCGAGCTACGAAATAGGAGGCGATCTTAAGATTATGTTATCCTCGAAATAGAAATTGTGATAACTGAATTGTATTCTCTGCTCAATCTAAAGGTTGTGAAGAATTTGAAGGAAAGTTGAATCAGAGTTGCAGCAATCCCACAGCGTATTCGGCTCATCGTTGACAATTGGTGAGTTTAAAAGTTTAGTTGGAAGTCATATATCACGAAATTAGCCTGTGGGTTATGAGGAATTGGTATTACAGTGGAAACATTATGATATAATCATAGGCCCCTGTATTATCATGAACCGAAAACCACACAGAGCAACCACTAAAAACAGAGAGCCGAAAATGACGAGGTCACCCCCCTCACCCTGATGAGGGGGCCCCACATTCGAAGGCATAAATCCTCTGCAATCGAGCTAAAATGCTCTCAAAAGCCCAATCTAATAGGCAAAACTCTCATAAGCCCTATCTAATAGGCGGAACCTTCAAAAAGCCATATCTAATAGGCAAAACTCTCATAAGCCCTATCTAATAAGCAGAACCTTCAAAAAAGCCCTATCTAATAGGCAAAATTCTCATAAACTTCGTAAGCCCTATTTAATAGGAAGAACCCCCGAAAGCCCTATGTAATTAGGCACCATTTATCAAGCCCTATGCAAATAGGCATCATTCATCAAGCCCTGCATGAGTAGGCAACACTTGTAAAGACTCATGCAAATGCGGTGCATCTGCAGAAGCTCTATGAAAAATAAACAATCTCTTTTTTATGTCCCATTTCATAACCAATCGGGACTAATATGCTGAAAACTTTCGAAAAATGTGCAGAATTTTGCAAAGATGACTGCCAATTCAGATGTTGCTTCAAAGAAAGCCCTCCAAGTGCCTGGGGGCTCAGGAAGTTCCCCGCAGGGGAATAAGGGAAAGGACACTTTGGTGACAGAAGCCAGTGTTAACGCAGAAGCTCAGTTTTCTCCTGTTATGTTCCTGCAAATGAGAACACTAATAGAAAGTGTGGTCAATGGAGCTGTACAAAAAAGGCTTTGTATCCTAGGGGTGAATCCCAGAAGCTCATATCCTCAACACGAACCCCAATAAGGTGGGGGAAGCAAAAGTACCCCTGACGCACACAAGCAGAAGCCTAGAAACCCAAGTGTGATTCAAGAGCTGGCTACTAAATTCCCATCGATGGCCACAGTTCAAGAGGAGGGATTCCTTACTGATTGGGAATCCCCAGACGAGGAAGATCCTCAAGAACACGGGGGCGACCTCGGAGAAAACACCGCTAGTGCATGGGCCAAGAAGTATACCCAACAGCAGGAGCAAATGAAGCTTCTAATGAAAGAAGTGGAAAGGCTAAAAATGCAGAAACAAATCCCAGAGAGGATCTCAAGAGAAGTGGAAGTGGATGAAGGAGAAATTCACACTGCAAATGAGGAAAGAAACCTAAAGCATATCTCAGCTCAAAAAAGTAGGGAATACAAATCGGAGGTCTTTTCTGTTCACGTTGATGAAAGCAGCGCATTCTCGGCTGATATCCAGACAGCTCCCATACCAGGGAACTTTAAGACAGTCTATTGTGAATACCAAGGAAAAGGTGATCCAGAAGAACACTTAATGAAATTTGAGGGCTTATGCCTCCTTCATCAATATTCGGAAGGCGTTAAATGCACAGTGTTTCTCACAACTTTGTCTGGAACCGCTCAACACTGGTTAAATCAATTACCAAGATCTTCTATTCACTCCTTTCAAGATTTGAGGGAGGTTTTTCTACAACAATTTGTCAGTGCCAAAAGGACTACTCGGAACTCCCTTCACCTAACGACGATCAAACAAGGTGTCATTGAAAGTCTGAGGGACTATATGACACGTTTCAATGAGGCCGTCCTTGAGATACCGGGGGTGGAGCCGAAGCTAAAAGTGCACGCTTGTGTGGATGGTCTGAAGCCAGGGCAATTCTTCGCCTCTCTTATCAAGAAGGAAGCTACCTCTTTTGAGGAATTACTGACGAGAGTCCAAAAATATATTCACATGGATGAAGCCGTGAGTAGTAAGAGGGCTGAACTTGCTTCTCAAAAGGATAAAAGGCCCGAAGAAAGGAAAAGGCCAGCTCCTGATGCTAAAAGAGCCGACAAAACGAACGGTTTTTAAGATCATTTACCCCGCTCAACAAACAGCCCATTGATCTACTGGAGGTAGTTATGAGAAAGCCTGGAGTCCAGATTCCCCTGGGGCACAGACACCCGCCTAGAAACCCACTTTCTGAAATTTGAAGATCGCTATCGAAAAATTAATCCAAGAAGGGAACTCTTGGAATATGTTAAGAGAGAATCAGAGCAAAACAAAAAGCGCAAGGAAGCCAATGAAAAGACACTCGATGCTAGTCAGGTGCCAGAACCCAAAGACATCATCAAAATGATGCATGGAGGACCTACCATGGGAGACTCTAACAGAAGTCGAAAGGCATCTGCAAGAGAACTACACATGCATGAAAGACATGAGGTCTGGAAGGTAGAAAAGGGCCTACCCACACCAGAGATATTGTTCGGACTAGACGATAACCAAAATGTGTTCACCCTCACGATGACGCGTTAGTCATCACGGCGGAAGTAGAGAGGTATAGGGTCCAAAGGGTCTTTGTGGACACAGGGGCCGCAGTTAACGTAATCTTTGAAAGTTGTTTTAATCAAATGAGCCTACAGAGGCCTTTGAATGGCGTGGCTATGGCTTTGCATGGCTTTTTAGGAGACCCAGTTTTGTCATTAGGCTCGATTGATCTGATGCTCACTCTGGGTGAAGGGCTGGTGCGAGAATCAAAACCTGTCACCTTTCTAGTGGTGCGACAAAAGTCCTCCTACAACATTATCCTGGGGAGAACCGCTCTAAATCCGATCCAAGCTGTGGTTTCTACTTACCACCTAATGATGAAATTTCCAGTAGGAAGTCAAGTGGGTCAAGTGTCTGGAGATCAGACAGTGTCGCGCAGATGCTACATCCAGTTAGTACAGGCGGGAGAAGCTAAGAAAAGGCAAATGACAGAACTTGTTAATGCCAGTAACAAGAGAGATCCTGATGAAAAGAAGCCCAGAACCACAGATGCTGCAGAAGAAGGCCAAGATCCCCTCATCCCAATGGAACAGTTAATGATTACGGACGACGATCTTGAAAAATATGAAAAGACTACCCTAAGGGAGAAGGAAGCAAAAGAGAGTAAGCTCCCGGAAGAAAGGGATAACAATGTGATAATAGTGTTAGATCCAAACACCAATCCCTCAGCAAAGCCCATGTTAACCGAGGGGGCTCGAACCAACAGTCAATCAACCAAAACGACGAAGGTAAGGAATCTGAAGCTGAAACGGTTAATACGAGCAGTGCCCCAATTGCGAAAGGAAACTGGGGAGCCTTAATAGCCAAAGCCAGGGCGAAAGCCAAGGAGGCAGCCAGAATTCTGGCTCAGGAAGATACCAAAGGGCACGTAAGTGAGGGGAGCACTCTTAGAGTCATGGAAAATTAGACATCACATTTCAAGAAGGGAAAGAAAGCAGATCCAGTTGCGCTCCTTTATCTGCATTATTTTTTCTTATTATTCCAGTCAATACGCGGGGAAAAACAAAATAGGTCTATTATTTTAAAATGATCATTTTTGCAGAGGATACCATGAATGAGATATAATTCATTCGATTTCTCATAACTCACTTTGGGGGGAGTAGGGATACCCTATATCCCATTATCTATATTCCATTATCTAAAAATGCATTAGCAAGAGAAAGGTAAAAGATTATATACATATCCTAGTATCAAGAAAAATATAACAGGCAAAAATAGGACAAAAAGTCATATAAACATAAGAACAGAAGGATAATTATCAAATTGGCTGTCAGCATTCAGGAAGCAGCAGAAACCGGTCAAAGGCGAGGCCTTAAAAAGCACCTGGCCGAAAGCAAATAAAAGTAGTAGTACTATTTTGTGCCCCACCAGCACGATTTTTGGGCCATAAAACGAGCACCCCATCAAAACACAAAAAACAAATTGTTTTGAAACATCCAACCAGAAGCAACATAATTTAAAATTAGACAGAGGGATCCGAGTCAGAAACAAGATCTTCAAAGCTCTGAGAGTGAGGGGATGAAGGTCGACCCTCAGAAAGGGGAGAGGCCATGGCTGAGCGCGCAACAGGGTTATCCCTGGGCTGGTTCGTTGCAACCTTCAAAGCATCTTCCCCTCCAGAACCACTCGCCGTTTCCACCAAAGTAGGTACAGAGGAAGCAGGTTCTTCGCTTCCATATAGGCCAAGAGCGGTCACCTCTCTTAACTCCTAAAAAAAAGAAAGAAGAAAGAAGAGCGATAAATAATGACAAACGAGCCTCATGGAAAGTAATCTGATTACAAAAATTTAAAAAGAAAAAGGATACCTCGCGAAAAGCCTTCTAAATAGATCGCATAACTAGGGTATCAAGAGGGTAAAGAGGAAATAGAGGGGCATCCCAAGCAGGGAGGTTCTCCAGGGATTTGGAAGGCTAACGGAGGATCTGAGATGCTTCCCTCAACACGGGCATGAACTAGGTTTCCTTAGCGGATAAAAGACGGCTTCTCCTGAGAGTCTCAGGCTCCGTCTCAAACATCCTTACTATGGGACCCACATTGATAGAAACAGCCCTTTCAGGAAGTTCCAATTGCTGACAGCACTCAAGAATGGTTGTAACAGCCCATTCTGTGAGGGGCTCGACCATTCGAAGCCAAAAATCGGGCGTATGGAAATACGCCTCTGGCAAATGCTTTACCAAGGAATCCAAGAAGGCTTGGACATGAGGGGTCATTAGCAAATTAGATCTGCAATCCCGAATCCCTGAGGAAGTGCCCTGATCCAGAACCGTCCTCCTCCCTTGAGTGAAGGAGGAAGCTTGGGAACGCTCCCGTTCCTGTTCATGAACAAGTGCTAGTTGCTTTGTCTCTGCTACAAAAGCCTCCTGCATTTGCATCACCCGATCTGATGAAGCCTTTAAAGCCTTCTCAAGCTCTCCTACCCGTTCAAAGAGAGAGGACGTGCGATGTCCAAGAACAAAGGAGTGTTTCTCTCTGTCCTCCAAATACTCCTGGAGTTGGTAAACCTCTACCTGGAGTTGCTCCCTACTCCTCTCAGATTGGGAAAGATGCTCTTGTAGCTGCTCAAAAGTCTGTGCCTGAACATCAGAAGGGCTCCCCAGGACCTTACCTTTCTTCATAGCCAGGGAGGAAGAAAAGTCACCTTTCCTTTTGAAAGAAGAGGAAAGAGATTACAGGCCAGCAAAAGAGGGAGTATAAGCATCTACATCAATGAAAGCTGGAGAAGATGAGATTAGCTAGTTTGGAGTAGGCGGATTTGGAATGAAAGGCTTCAGGCGTGGCCCGACAGTCACTATTTCCTGGGAACTCTCTCGAGAAAGATTATGACCCCAGGCTCTATAATCGCCTGAGTGGATGCACCACTTGCGGAGGAAATATGACTGGGGTTACCGACATTCGCCTGCTCTATCTTTCTTAACAGTTTTTCAAGAGCCTTTTGCCCTAGACTTTGCTTGGTGGATTCCATGGCTACAGAGTAATAGCAAGTACAGGTAAGCGACAAAAGGAAATGAAAAAGATATTTTCTCTATGAGAGTATTAGTAGGAAAAACGGTAAAGAATAGCAACATGAGACATTGTTGAATAAATTTGGGCGAACCGAATACCAAAACTTTAATAACAAACCATTTGTCCTATATTGAAATCCCTATTTTACTCCCTTAAAAACTAATCCCGCAGTTGAAAGTAACTATTCTTGAGAAAGGTAAAGGAAAATGGTCGGAAAGTAGAAAACTTTCTAACCCTAAAATCTCTCGAAGTATAATTCGTGGAGAGATAGGGAAGGATGGCAGAACAATAAGGAGAATACCTGTTTATCCCTAGACGGAGGAGAAACGGATCAACTTTCTGAAGAAAATCCGAGAGGCAGAAGCACTGTTCTTTTCTCTTAGGAGCAATGTGAGAGATGAGAAAAGGAAATAAGTAAGTAAGGAGGTTGTGAATCTCTCCTAGAAAAAAGGGATGGAAAGAGGAGAGGAAGAAAAAGAACGGGGTGTGTCCCATCCACTACTCCTCGTTGGCCTGCTATCATAAATGAACCTGCAAAAAGGCCATCGCGTGGCTCCACGCGCCTACAAAAAAAAAAAAGAAAAAAAGACAAAAGACAAATTAATCAAAATACTTTCGAAATTTTTTTGCCCGCAGAAGAAGGTTCCCTTTCCCATGGTCCCACTTTACGAGAAAAGGGTAATGATAAAGAGAAAAAATAGAGATGCCTTTTCGTCCTCGAGAAGCCAAATTACTACACCATTTTTCAATGCAACAAGACATTTGTGACGTCTGCAAGGAGATCGTTTCTCGCCAAAACGTCTAACAGAAGCTAACAAAGCATGCTTCTGAACTTGGAGGGGGAGTAGCTGATAGGGATCAATATCAGCCTTGCCATGTGGTAAGTTTTAAGTATTGACTGGACCTGCGTTCTAGGAGCTTCAAATGCCATCTTTGGTGCAGAATTCATGCCCATAACAGAAGTTATGAGGTTCTGAGCAAATCTGTCACTGCGCAGAAGCTATCCTAAATTGCTAGCATCTGCCCACACCTAAGGATCTGCTAAACACACAATTCGCATGACTCTACGTACTCTAGGGTGAGGACCACAAAATTAATAACGAAGGGAATTTTGTCCCCCTAGAAATTCCTCTCCCGTCCTCCCCATGTATGTACATTCGTCTTTTCGTCCTTTTCTACACCTATAAATATAGAGTGATTTCACCATTCCAACAACTTTTACACACACACTTTGCATACTATTTGATCGCACTATTTCTACCACACAAAATAGGTGTAATATAATGAAGTACGAGTATCGTATCCACAGGGACTGATAAACCGAAAACGCACACAATACCTCTACTATAGAACTAATGTGATGTCTAGGCTTTTAAGGGTTTAGTGAATGTGGTATTTATACTAGGCAAATAATAACAAGAACTCAAGTAATCATATAAGGAAATAAGCAAGTAAAGAAATAAGTAGTCAAATAAAACAACTTAAGACACAAGTAATTAAGTAAATAAGGAAAGTGAACAAATAAGGAAAAGTGTTGATTCTAGGGAAGCCTACCTAATCAAACTTATGCAAGTAATTAATGAATACAATTAACCACTTTAATCCAATCTAAATGTGATACATGCAAAAATAACCTACACCCTAATTAAAGCAATGCAAGTAGTCACCTAACGAGATCCTAATATTCTTTCGAATTGTAAGAATCGAATCAAGTGCAAAATAGAACAAGTACCAATAATATAATCAACTAGGCTCAACTAAGACACCAAATCAATTATATATGAACATATAATAATTCAATTTTCAATCAAGAAAATCAAACTATCATATCATGCATTCATGAGATCGATTATGCAATTATCCTATCAAGGCATAAACACATAATTATGCATACACAATTAATGGCCAATTAACTATGCATGAGAATAAGCACCATGAAACATGCATCTAGATTGGAAGGCTAATTGTAAACAAGAACACTTACATAAATTCAATTAGGCATTCAATCCCTAAAATCAACTAAGGAATTTAGCTAAACATAATTAAAGTAAACACAAACACAAAGAATTGGAAGAACATAATTAAAAAGTAAGGGTAAGAAAAACTTGGAATTGAATCTTGAACACGAATAACTTCGAAACTTGAATCTTGAATAAACTTGAATAAAGCTCCAATGTTGAACAAAAATAAAAGCTGGAAATTTAAAGAGAAAACTATGAAAAACTAAAGAGTGCTATGAATTCTAGGTTAGGTTTACAATGCTAGAATAGGAGTATATATAGGAGAAATTTACATAAGGAAAACCTAAACCAAAAAGGAGTCAAATTAAATAAGGAGAAAAATCCCGGCTGGACACCTCTCGACAGACCTCTCGATCGAGAGGTCGATCGAGAGGGTATCATCTTTTGCTCTCGATCGATAGCTGCGGCAGAAGGCACCTCTCGACACCTCTCTCGATCGAGAGGTCGATCGAGAGGCCTTCACTCGAACTCAAATCTTGAATTTCAAGCTTCGATCTTCACGCCTTTTCTCGACTCGGGGTTTTATCATCGATTTATGCCTGAAATCACAGAAAAACACCTACAAGCATAATATTTTCCCATATACTAAAAACCATATAAACTATAGACAATATCACACAATCGAGACACAAAATCGACTCTTTTTGGCTATTAAAACAGGGTAAATTTCACCTATATCAAATCCCCCAAACTTAAAGATTGTTCGTCCCGAACAATACCAAAACATAAACATTAGACTCTAGCATTGTGAACTATATAGGCCTCAAAACTTTTCAAAACCAATACTCATGATCATGATCAAAACTATGCACACAACCTTAGCATCAATAACACAACCTATTCAACAAATTCGAAACATGTCAATCTATCAAAGAACACTCTCCAAACATGTGAGATTATGTATATAAGTGAACTCTCAACTCTCTCAAAGAAAAGATGTAATATAATGCACATCATAAGGGTTCACTCAATATCAATGCAATGCAACATGTTTACCATAAGCTTGCCCCTAATCTCAACACCTCCACCTAATGTAATATTCACAAACTAAGATCAAAAAGGTCTTTATAAAAGCTTGTAATGTAGGGACATTGGTTAAGGTAGGGAATGTATAGGCTAAGTGACTCAAATTACTCCAAATCATTACCCTCTTTTTTTTTTTCAACTCCACCCAAAGTATGGTTTTTTTACTCCATCTTCTACCATCCAACACCAACTACAAAACTCAATATCATAGATGCAACATATACAATCCAAGCTAACTATCCCCTTATGCTTTTATTCTCATACTTTTCCCTTTTTTTTTCTTTTTTTTTTTTTAACTATAGAGCTCCTCTAATAAATGTTCTTTCTAATATTCGAACAAAGGCTCTAACTTTCTTTTTTATCTCTTTTTTTTTTTCACAACTATTTTTTCTAAGCTCATAGGGATAGCTAACTATACTTAATCAAGCATCTCAAATTCTTTTCTTTTTCTTCTTCTACACCACAACAACTATTCTAATTAACTCCTTCCATATCACCAACTAAATCCACTAAAGATACCCTTATCCATCCAAACCTCCTATCATCCAAGCTCAAGAAAGAAAGGCTCATAACAAGGCTCAAAGGGGGTAAACAAAGATAATGATCAAGGTTAGTGTATGGGAATCATGTGGCTATGAAAGAATGGCCTAATATCATCTCCTAGTTCATAAATATACTAAGGTCTTGATGGAGAAATAGGGCAAGTTCTAGAAACAATGAAGCATACATGATCACTCAATCAAGAAAATAGGCATCAATATGTACTAATAGCTCAAAACTCACGGGCTCAAACTAACTAGTTCCCGACATCATGACATGCTTCAATTTCAATGAATAAAATGCGTCGCTTCGCCAAGGTTCCATGCATAATAAAGATCATGAATTTTCTCAAAAATCAAGCAAAATTTTTCTATCATTGGCCAAATTCACAATACTATCATCACATGCTTACTTGACTCAATTTAAACCTAAGACTCAAAACAATAAAAGACTCTAGCATACCCCAAAATAATACTAACAAATAAAAGACTCTCAAAACAAGAAAACAATAAAAGTAATTTAACTTAGACACTCTTTCCCCTCCCCCAAACTTATTTCAAAGCATAGCAAAGAAATAAGTTTAAAGAAAAGAAGTAGGCTAAGTTAAAAACTGACCTCATTGAAATGGCGGTGGGAAGGGAGGGTTGTCGGGATTATTGGGGTTGAATCGTTGATGGCTCTCCGGGTAGTGAGGATAAAAGTAGTGCATCTCATGCACCATCCTATTGTAATTCTCCAAGTACGCTCGTTCATCCTCACGCCTCTTCGCCTCCTCTTCTCGAAATTTCCTCTCGTTCTCAATGTAAGTGTCGAGAGTATCAAAACGACCTCCAATGAATGTACGAAGGTCCCCCACCTCGGTTCTCAACGTTTGAACCTCCTCTCGAACTCCTCGCACTTGAGACTCGACAAACTCCCTACCATCCCAATGGTAGTTGTCCATTGCCTCCATTGACTCCGTATGCCAATCTTGCATCGTAGAGAAGTCCGGAGCTCTCATGTGGAAACTGGGCTATGGAACACCTTCGTATCCTTGCGCATATGCATCCTCCTTTTGATCGAAACCTTGCTCATATTGCTCAGCCTCGTCTTCATCTTCTTCCTCCTCATCATCATCACCCCCTTCGTCGGGTTATGGACCTCCCTCAGCCCACATAAGCTCCTTGTGTTGAGGAGAATCCATCTTTCCGTTCCCTCTCCGCAGCTTCTCGTTCCCGATCACCTCCGTCAAATAACTGCTCGGAAGCGGAAAGAGATAAATACCACTTCTCCCATGTAGCTTGAAGAACCACCCGGACGTGTCATATGAGATCATCCTTGCAAGCTCCAATGTCCGTCTATCCACAAAGATGGACGTAGATAAGGGCTGCTCCACTATCGGGATGTTGAAGTGTCGAGCAAGTGGAGTAACAAATGCTCCTATCCCAATCTTTTGTCCCCCGAACAAGTATGCTTGATTCTCCATATGATCTACGAGGTAAAGGGCTGCACATTGAGAGTGGCCTCGCAAAGAAGTCCAAATAAGATGCGCGTCGGTGGCAAGGAAGGTGCCGGAGTCGTGGCGGGAATGAATAGTACACGAAATCAGCCTATGGAAGTAGCGAATCGTGGGATTCCGAATTGAGGTGGCCTTTGCTTTCGCCGGGTTGTAGGATCTCGTCCTTTCCTCCTCAAAATCCACAAAGTGAGCCCACAAATCTTGAAGATTTGGATGATTATTGCCAATATATTCGCCATCTTGTTTCCTCCGATGATGTCACTAAGTTGATCCATATCAAGCTCCCTCGGTTGACCACCGAGTTGGAAACGAATGACGTGGGGCACTTGGTTGACTCGCTCCACCACCAAAGTTGAGAGAAACTCCACCGTGAGAATGTGGTAGGTTAAGTGATTCCCTTGAAAGATGTTAGTGAAGCCTCCTCGTTGCATCAATTGGGTGATTTCGTTGGCTATCCCCATCGCCGCAATCGTCTCTTGGTGTAGGAAACGACAATGCTTGTGCTTGAGTTGCACAAGGTGAGACCATCTCCTCTTTGATTCCGCCGTGGTGAGCTTAAGCTTGAACGCCTTGGGCTCCAAACTCGAGGGCATCGACCTTGCCGGCGGTATTCTAGTCTCCGGGATAGTCTTGTCATTCTTCCACGTCTCCTTTCCCTTGCTCGAAGAGGTGACCTTTTCTTTCCCCTTGCCTTTGTCCGAATAGGTCGAAGCAACATTCTTGCCCTTGTCTCTTGCCATTCTTAGTACCTAAAAGTATCACAAATCAACACAAGAGATGCAAGAATAAAGCAATTTAAATCATCTTCCCCCAAACTTCAACCAAATTCAATTCTCCCCCATTATCAACTCAATTTCATCACCAATTTATACAATCAACACATTACTCCTCCACAAACATGTACTTATCATCACACAATTTTTATCTCATGCATATAGATATCAATGAATCTTCAATAATTCATAGACAAATTTAAAGACTCATTCGAATATCAATACACAATTATCTCCGCATTCATCCATGAATTCAATTCATACAAATAATTCAATGAATTCCATAAATCCAATCTATCATGCTCAATCTAATACCCAATCTATCAATTCAACGAATTTAACCATTAAAATTGAATTTTAATCGGTCAAAACATGCGAAATCATGTAAAGAACCAAGAATTAATAAGAAGAGGGCAAGAAATCGAGTACCTTTAGACGAATCGAAGAGAGAAATCGAGAGTATTTGTGTGTGCTTGAGAGAATTTGTGAGTTATGAGAGTATGGTATGTGAGTTGTGTGCAAAAGAGGTATTTAAAGGAGTAAATAAACCTGGTCAAAGTCGGAATTTGCGCCGTCAACGGCCCTCTCGATCGACCTCTCGATCGAGAGAGGTGTCGAGAGGTGCCTACAGGAATCCAAAATTTGACCTCTCGATCAACCTCTCGATCGAGAGAGGTGTCGAGAGGTGCTGCACTTCACGTTCTGACCTCCCCTCTCGATCGAAAACACGGGGGTCTCGATCGAGAGGCTTCACGTGACACACCTGGGAAATCAAAAATTCAAAACCTCTCGATACACCTCTCGATCGAGAGAGGTGTCGAGAGACCCCTACTGTATGCCAAAATTTCACCTCTCGATCAACCTCTCGATCGAGAGAGGTGTCGAGAGGACCTGCTCAATTTTGTTTTCTACACAACTTTTTAACATTCGTTAGTATATTAAGGGGTTCGACTCTAAAATACGAAATTTGACTCAAAACTACGAAAAATAAACTACCTAAGACTCTAAAACGCAAAACGAAACAAAATAAAAACGGGATACAAATATTGGGTTACCTCCCAACAAGTGCTACGTTTTACGTCTTTAGCCCGACGATTCCTCCTTTCTAACTTGGGTCATCGAGGTAAGTGGCCGCTTTCTTGGGTAAAAACGGCAACGGCTTGAAGTAGTGCTTGAGGCGATGTCCATTCACTACGAATTTCTCACCGTCGTTCTTCAACACCTCGAATGCACCATTCTTCAAGTCCTTGTAAATGACGTACGGCCCCGACCACTTACTTTGCAATTTTCCTGGAAACAAACGAAGTCGAGAATTAAAAACAAGAACATCATCACCAATTTCGAACTTACGCTTTTTGATGCTCAAGTCGTGGAATCTTGCAGCTCGTTCCTTGTAGATCCTCGAATTTTCGAATGCTTCGTTTCTCCATTCATCAAGCTCCAACAAGTCGTCACATCTTTGGCCCATGGCTTCCTTGAACTCGAAGTTGATCCTTCTCGTCGCCCAATAAGCTTTATGCTCCAACTCCATTGGTAAGTGGCAAGACTTGCCAAATAGCAATTGATATGGCGATCTCCCAATTGGCGTCTTGAAAGCCGTCCTATAGGCCCAAAGTGCGTCGTCTAAGTACTTCGCCCACTCCTTCTTGTTGGTGACGGTCTTCTCCAAAATTTGCTTGATCTCACGATTAGCTAACTCGGCTTGACCGTTTGCTTGAGGGTGGTAGGGCGATGTGACCTTGTGCTTGACTCCATATTTCGCAAGAAGCGATCCTAACCAACGATTGTTGAAGTGGCTCCCCCCATCACTAAGCAAAGCCCTCGGAGTTCCGAACCGAGTCAAAATATTTCGCTGGAGGAATTTGATCACCACCTTCGAATCGTTGGTTGTAGTCGGAATGGCCTCGACCCATCTAGAAACATACTCCACCGCAAGTAAAATGTAGGAGAACCCTTGAGACTTGGGAAAAGGACCCATGAAGTCAATCCCCCAAACATCGAAGAGCTCCACTTCCATGATAGTTCGTTGCGGCATCTCGTCCCTCTTCGTGATATTCCCCATTCTTTGGCATTGATCACATGACTTGATGAACTCGTGGCAATCCTTGTAGATCGAAGGCCAATAGAAACCACTATGAAAGATCTTGAGGGCGGTCCGATTCGCTGCAAAGTGTCCCCCATTCGGAGCGCTATGGCAATCTTCGATGATCTTCTTCCATTCCGATTGTCGAACACATCGCCTTATCACTCCATCGGCACATCTCCTGTACAAGTATGGATCATCCCAATAATAGAACTTACAATCGTGGAGGAACTTCTTCTTTTGGTGAGACGATAGATCCTTGGGCACATGATGTATCACCAAGTAGTTGACGATGTCGGCGAACCAAGGTATCAAATCGTCCATCTGAAAAATCTGCTCATCGGGCAAGCTCTCCTTGATTTTAATTTTTGAATCCTCTCCTTCCACGGGCTGCTCGAGTCTCGAGAGATGGTCGGCCACCACGTTCTCGCATCCTTTCCTATCCTTGATCTCCATGTCGAACTCTTGAAGAAGCAAAATCCAGCGAACTAACCTTGGCTTCGAGTCCTTCTTGTTGAATAGATAGCGAATGGCGGCATGGTCGGTGTGCACAATCGTGTGAGATCCCACCAAGTAAGGTCTAAACTTGTCGAAAGCGTAGACCACAGCAAGTAACTCCTTCTCCGTGGTGGTGTAGTTCCTTTGAGCCGAGTCCAACGTCTTACTATCATAGTAGATCACTCGGAAAAGCTTATCCCTCTTCTGCCCCAAAACAGCTCCTACCGCCCAATCGCTTGCATCGCACATGAGCTCGAACGGAGCACTCCAATCCGGCGACACCAAAACGGGGGTAGAGATAAGCGCCTTCTTCAATGTCTCGAAGGCTTCCAAGCACTCATCATCGAACACGAACTTGTCATCTTTCTCGAGCAATCCACACAACGGCTTCGTGATCTTCGAGAAATCCTTAATGAATCTCCTATAGAAGCCGGCATGTCCTAAGAAACTTCTCACCGATTTGACATTGGTTGGCGGTGGCAACTTCTCGATGGCTACAACTTTGGCTCGATCTACCTCCAATCCATATGAAGACACCTTGTGACCAAGTACAACTCCTTCTTGAACCATGAAGTGGCACTTCTCCCAATTGAGAACGAGGTTCGTCTCTTCGCACCTTTGAAGCACCGTGGCGAGATTATCCAAACATTGGTCAAAAGAAGAACCAAAGACTGAAAAATCATCCATAAACACCTCCATGATATTCTCGATCAATCCGTGGAAAATGGCCATCATACACCGTTGGAAAGTGGCCGGTGCATTGCATAATCCGAACGGCATCCTCCGATAAGCGAAAACTCCATATGGGCATGTGAATGCCGTCTTGTGTTGGTCCTCCGGAGCGATGGCGATTTGATTGTAGCCGGAGTATCCGTCGAGGAAGCAATAATACTCATGGCCGGCTAGACGATCGAGCATTTGATCTACGAACGGGAGGGGAAAGTGATCCTTCCTTGTTGCCGCGTTGAGAAGACGATAATCAATGCACACTCGCCATCCCGTGACGAGCCTTGTCGCGATCAGCTCTCCTTTCTCGTCGTTGATGACAGTCATGCCTCCTTTCTTTGACACCACTTGAGTAGGACTCACCCATTCACTATCCGAAATAGCATAGATCATGCCGGCATCAAGCAATTTCAGCACCTCCTTCCTCACAACTTCTTGCATGGCTGGGTTCAATCGTCTTTGGGGTTGAACTCTTGGGCGATGGCCTTCCTCGAGCAAGATCCTATGCATGCAAATCGTTGGACTAATACCTTTTATGTCGGCAATCGTCCATCCAATTGCAGATTTGTGCTCCCTTAGCACCCTCAATAGCTTGTCCGTGTTTGCCTCCGTGAGATGAGAAGACACGATCACTGGGTAAGTCTCTTCGTCTCCTAAGAACTTGTACTTGAGGTGCTCGGGTAATGGCTTCAATTCCACCTTAGGGGCTGCATCCTTCTTCTCTTCCTCTTCGAAAAATCTGTCATCCACCTTCTTGTTGATGTCGAGATATGAAACCTCCTTGTGGTGACTCGATGGTCGATTAGCCTCCAACTGATTGAGATACTCGAGAATCTCGTCGCAAGCTTCATCCAACTCCTCGTAGGCATAGAGAGAATTCGAGATACAATGGTTAAGTGCCTCTTCCGAAGTAGGTGGTGTCAATGTCTCGATGGAGAAGATATCCTCACGTTGATCGTCGGGTCTCTTCATAGCTTCGTAGATAGAAATTTTCAGTTCCTCCCCGTTGACTCGAAATGTGAGGTCTCCATCTTGAACATCGATCAATGCTCTCCCCGTCGCTAAGAATGGCCACCCCAAGATCAATGGTTGATTTGTGTCCTCGGGCATGTCCAAGACTACGAAATCTGCCGGAAAGACGAGGTTGTGCACTTGAACTAGAACGTCTTCCACTATCCCCCTTGGATAAGAAACTGATCGGTCCGCCATAAGTAGAGAGATGGTGGTTGGCTTCATCTTCCCGATCTTGAGCCGGTTGAATATAGGGAGAGGCATCAAATTTATGCTAGCACCAAGATCACATAGCACATTTTGGAAGATTTGATCACCAATCTTGCATGACAAAGTGAATCTTCCGGGATCCTTTTGCTTCAATGGTAGCTTCCTTTGGATCACCGCGCTGCACTCCTCCGTGAGATTGATCGTCTCGAACTTCCCCCACTTCTTCTTCCCCGAAACCGCATCCTTGATGAACTTCATGTGGTTGGGCATGTCTCGGAGAGCATCAAGAAGTGGTATGTTGATGTTGACCTTTTGTAGTATCTCCATGAAGCGTTGATACTTCTCGTCTTGCTTCGTCTTGGTCAATCGTTGCGGGAAGGGGGCCTTCGGAGTGTAAGTCAGAAGTTGGTGCAGCTGCTGGGCCTCTCGACCGACCTCTCGATCGAGAGAGGTGTCGAGAGGTCCCTTCTGACCTCGGTTTTTGACCTCTCGATCGACCTCTCGATTGAGAGAGGTGTCGAGAGGTTCCATTTGAATCTCCTCGTCGTAGACCTCTCGATCCTCCTCTCGATCGAGAGAGGTGTCGAGAGGTGGATGCTGACTTCTAGTATGGACCTCTCGATCGACCTCTCGATCGAGAGAGGTGTCGAGAGGCCCTCGCCTCGGCTCTTGGATCCTCGTTTCCTCGAGCACCACATTCTTGAAGTTCCCGACTCCTTTCTACTCAGCTTCCAAGGATGGATTTGTGTACGTAGTGCCGCTCCGAAGCTCAATAGCATGAACATGATGGTTGTTCTTCGGGTTTTGCTCCGTGTTACTTGGGAATTGGCCAGGCTTATGGACTCCTCCTTGAGCGTTGGCTATTTGACTCATTTGCGTCTCCAACATTTGCATTTGTTTGGTCAACGCATTGATGCTACTCGCCAAGTTGTTAGTTGAGGTACTTTGAGTGAGCTCCAACGTCCTCAACTTTGCATCTTGTTGTGTCATCCTCATCTCCGATTGAGCCATATATTGACGAATCAAATCGTCGGTAGACATCTCCTTCTTGGGCTCTTGGATGACTCCGTTCTCAACATGGAAGCCGGGAGGTGGTTGCAAGGCGTTGTTCGGATTGGCATAGGAAAAGTTCGGATGATTTTGGTTGTTGGGAACATATGGTTTCTTGTACCCTCCTTGATAGTTCGAACCTCCTTGTCCTCCTTGCCCTCCTTGCCACTTGGTTCCTTGATTCGGTTGCCACTTGCCCCCTTGTTGCACAAAATTGGCATCTTCCTCTTCGGTTGGGTTTGCTTGATCGTCCGAGATAGCATCGCACCGAAGTACTCCTTTCTTGATAGAATCCAGCTCATTCGCTGTTTTTGTGTACTTCTCCATCAAGTCCTCGTAAGCATCGATCCCAATGTTGGCAACTCTCCTTCTTCCAAGACGACGGTCAGTAGCCTCCTCATAACTCGAATTCACGGTCAGCTCAATGATCTCCATAGCAACATCATACTCATTATTCAGAAATCCTCCCTTCGAAGCGTAGTCGAGCTCCTTCCTACACAACTTGTTCAAACCACGATAGAAGTTCGTGATTTGATCCTCCTTGG
Organism: Thymus mandschuricus; assembly: GCA_029379335.1. Classification (NCBI taxonomy): domain Eukaryota; kingdom Viridiplantae; phylum Streptophyta; class Magnoliopsida; order Lamiales; family Lamiaceae; genus Thymus; species Thymus mandschuricus. The sequence continues at coordinate 4,449,008 of CM057074.1, forward strand.
TAATTCCATGATTTGGGCATGCTCGTAGTAGCTTCTTGAATCTCCCCCATGCCTCGTAGAAGTGCTCATCCTCGAATTGTTGAAACTGTATGATCTCATTGATAAGCTTTTGAGCCCTCGAGGGTGGAAAGAACTTGTTGAGAAACTTTGTGCACATGTCAGCCCAAGTAGTAACCTCCGTCTTGTCCAATCCATCTAACCACTCCCGAGCATCGTCCTTGAGAGACCACACGAAAAGGCTGAGCTTTAGGTAATCCGAGGACACTCCATTGGCCTTGTATGTAGCACATATGTCCAGAAATTGCTTCAAGTGTGCGTTCAGATCCTCCGCCGGTGATCCTCCGTATTGATTGTTTTGCACCATGTTGATGAGGGACGTCTTGAACTCGTAGTTGTTGGCTTCGGTTGTCCCCCATCCTCCTTGCTGAAATTGATCAACGACCGGCTTGTAGCGGTCGTTCAAAGTCCTCCTCACTTGATCCCCCATTGAATCGAAACTCCTTGGTGAATCGGGTGGTGAAGAGAGTGGTGTATCGATCTTACTTGCCTCCTTTCCTCGCCTCAATGCTCGAAGAGAGCGCTCTAACTCCAAGTCTATAGGAATAGGATTTATCCCTTTAGACCTTGTGGTCATGCACTACCTAAAACCAAAGAGAAGAAAAGAAAAACGTTAGATCAATAAACCGAAAACAGAAAATTAAAGCGCCTAAATCACCTATTAATTCTATTTCAAAATATGTATGTGAAATCTAATCAGTCCCCGGCAACGGCGCCAAAATTTGATCGCACTATTTCTACCACACAAAATAGGTGTAATATAATGAAGTACGAGTATCGTATCCACAGGGACTGATAAACCGAAAACGCACACAATACCTCTACTATAGAACTAATGTGATGTCTAGGCTTTTAAGGATTTAGTGAATGTGGTATTTATACTAGGCAAATAATAACAAGAACTCAAGTAATCATATAAGGAAATAAGCAAGTAAAGAAATAAGTAGTCAAATAAAACAACTTAAGACACAAGTAATTAAGTAAATAAGGAAAGTGAACAAATAAGGAAAAGTGTTGATTCTAGGGAAGCCTACCTAATCAAACTTATGCAAGTAATTAATGAATACAATTAACCACTTTAATCCAATCTAAATGTGATACATGCAAAAAAAACCTACATCCTAATTAAAGCAATGCAAGTAGTCACCTAACGAGATCCTAATATTCTTTCGAATTGTAAGAATCGAATCAAGTGCAAAATAGAACAAGTACCAATAATATAATCAACTAGGCTCAACTAAGACACCAAATCAATTATATATGAACATATAATAATTCAATTATCAATCAAGAAAATCAAACTATCATATCATGCATTCATGAGATCGATTATGCAATTATCCTATCAAGGCATAAACACATAATTATGCATACACAATTAATGGCCAATTAACTATGCATGAGAATAAGCACCATGAAACATGCATCTAGATTGGAAGGCTAATTGTAAACAAGAACACTTACATAAATTCAATTAGGCATTCAATCCCTAAAATCAACTAAGGAATTTAGCTAGACATAATTAAAGTAAACACAAACACAAAGAATTGGAAGAACATAATTAAAAAGTAAGGGTAATAAAAACTTGGAATTGAATCTTGAACACGAATAACTTCGAAACTTGAATCTTGAATAAACTTGAATAAAGCTCCAATGTTGAACAAAAATAAAAGCTGGAAATTTAAAGAGAAAACTATGAAAAACTAAAGAGTGCTATGAATTCTAGGTTAGGTTTACAATGCTAGAATAGGAGTATATATAGGAGAAATTTACATAAGGAAAACCTAAACCAAAAAGGAGTCAAATTAAATAAGGAGAAAAATCCCGGCTGGACACCTCTCGACAGACCTCTCGATCGAGAGGTCGATCGAGAGGGTATCATCTTTTGCTCTCGATCGATAGCTGCGGCAGAAGGCACCTCTCGACACCTCTCTCGATCGAGAGGTCGATCGACAGGCCTTCACTCGAACTCAAATCTTGAATTTCAAGCTTCGATCTTCACGCCTTTTCTCGTCTCGGGGTTTTATCATCGATTTATGCTTGAAAACACAGAAAAACACCTACAAGCATAATATTGTCCCATATACTAAAAACCATATAAACTATAGACAATATCACACAATCGAGACACAAAATCGACTCTTTTTGGCTATTAAAACAGGGTAAATTTCACCTATATCACTATTCCATTCAAGTTCTATTCAGAATTTTCTCTCGAATCAAAGCAGTCGAGGTCCTTCTTCAAGGAGCCTCCTCCACCATTTCTCCCATCTTCACTTTGTGAGCAAAGAACACTCTCGACAACTCGATCTAAAGGTATAATTCTTGTCACCAAATGAGGACGAGTATGAAGGCGCCTTGCTTCTCTACTTCGCCCTCCTCTTCTTTTTCCTCCTTCCTAGAGGAGCTCTGTTCTTCGTGGATTGGGCTGGATCGATAGCTCAAACGCCTTGCGCTTGACTCCTATCTTAATCCCCGTTTACATGTAAAAGAGGCGTTCTATGGAAGTTGAGTTGTTAAGACCAATATACCTCATAAGTCTCTTCTATATCATCACTTGTAATCATTCGCACATGAATACTCTTTGCTAATCTATGAATATGATGAATAATTGTATAATTGTTGTGGATCTTTGACCCAGATCTAACAGAATAGAGAGTGAAAGAATGAAAAAGAAGAAGGAAAAAAACTAAAAAAAATCGCTGGAAAGAGAAGAAAAATCGCTGATTTTTTTTTTTTTAAATATCGGGCTGGTCAATGGTCAACGGGCCGGTCAACAGTCAATGACCCAGTCAATGGGACAACTGGTCCAGTCACCCGAGTCAACTCGACGGGTCAACCGAATCAACTCGGAGTGACCGAGTCAACACGGCGAGTTGACCGAGTCAACTCATAGAGACCGAGTCAACTGGGCTGCGAGCGCCCGCTCGAGCTGCCCCCGCGAGCCAGGCCAAAGCCGGCTTGAGAGCGCGAGGGTGAGGGCTGCCCTGACCCAGGGAGTTAAGAGAGGTGACCGCTCTTGGCCTATATGGAAGCGAAGAACCTGCTTCCTCTGTACCTACTTTGGTGGAAACGGCGAGTGGTTCTGGAGGGGAAGATGCTTTGAAGGTTGCAACGAACCAGCCCAGGGATAACCCTGTTGCGCGCTCAGCCATGGCCTCTCCCCTTTCTGAGGGTCGACCTTCATCCCCTCACTCTCAGAGCTCTGAAGATCTTGTTTCTGACTCGGATCCCTCTGTCTGATTTTAAATTATGTTGCTTCTGGTTGGATGTTTCAAAACAATTTGTTTTTTGTGTTTTTGATGGGGTGCTCGTTTTATGGCCCAAAAATCGTGCTGGTGGGGCATAAAATAGTACTACTACTTTCATTTGCTTTCGGCCAGGTGCTTTTTAAGGCCTCGCCTTTGACCGGTTTCTGCTGCTTCCTGAATGTTGGCAGCCAATTTGATAATTATCCTTCTGTTCTTATGTTTATATGACTCTTTGTCCTATTTTTGCCTGTTATATTTTTCTTGATACTAGGATATGTATATAATCTTTTACCTTTCTCTTGCTAAAGCATTTTAAGATAATGGAATATAGATAATGGGATATAGGGTATCCCCTACTCCCCCCAAAGTGAGTTATGAGAAATCGAATGAATTACTCATTCATGGTATCCTCTGCAAAAATGATCATTTTAAAACAAGAGACCTATTTTGTTTTTCCCCACGTATTGACTGGAATAATAAGAAAAAATAATGCAGATAAAGGGCGCAACTGGCTCTGCTTTCTTTCCCTTCTTGAAATGTGATGTCTAATTTTCCATAACTCTAAGAGTGCTCCCCTCACTTACGTGCCCTTTGGTATCTTCCTGAGCCAGAATTCTTGCTGCCTCCTTGGCTTTCGCCCTAGCTTTGGCTATTAAGGCTCCCCAGTTTCCTTTCGCAATTGGGGCACTGCTCGTATTAACCGTTTCAGGTTCAGATTCCTTACCTTCGTCGTTTTGGTTGATTGACTGTTGGTTCGAGCCCTCAGTTAACATGGGCTATGCTGAGGGATTGGTGTTTGGATCTGACACTATTATCACATTGTTAAATATCGGGCCGGTCAATGGTCAACGGGTCGGTCAACAGTCAACGGCCCGGTCAATGGGTCAACTGGTCTAGTCACCCGAGTCAACTCGGCGGGTCAACCGAGTCAACTCGGAGTGATCGAGTCAACACGGCGAGTTGACCGAGTCAACTCGTAGAGACCGAGTCAACTGGGCTGCGAGCGCCCGCTCGAGCTGCCCCCGCGAGCCAGGCCAAAGCCGGCTTGAGAGTGCGAGGGTGAGGGCTGCCCTGACCCAGGGCGCGCCCGCGGGCTCGTGATCGGGTGCTCGCCCCTGTTCCGACCACGGGTAGCCTCGCGGGGTCACTGTTTCACTAAAAAGTGTTCGCAATAGAACGAAATCTATCCTAGCACTTAGTAAGTAAAAACCCAATGTCGAATCTCAAGGAAAACTTTGCAGGGCAAATAATCGTGTAGCAAAAATCCTAATCTAGCCTAAAACTAAGAAAGCAAGTAAAGAGAATTTGGTTTGGTTTTTTGTTTTAAATCCTAGGCAATAAAGTAAATCAAAGCAATAAATAAAAGAAAGTAAATAACTAATCTAGAAAGCAAGAAATAAATCTAACTAATTAATCTAAAGAATTAAACTAGAAGAAAGCGATTAAACTACCTAGGTATGGAATTGAAAAGAAGCAATAACGAAAGCAACGAAGAAAACGAATCTAGACATAATAATTAAATCTAAAAATTAAGCGAATAAATCTAACTACGAAAACTTGAAATCGAAGGAATTGAAAACTAAGAAAAACGAATCTAATCTAAGAACTTGAAAACGAACGAACGATATTAAACTAAGCAATTAAGAACTAAATCTAAGGAACTAGGGAGCAATTAAATCAAATAAAAGAAAGCAATAAAGAACTTACGAGATTAAACGAAGAACGAAGAACTAAGTAAAAACTTGAATTAATTGAAGAACGAAGTAGCGATCCGGATCGAACAAAAGAAAACTAAACTAAAGTATTTGAAAGCTAAACTAGAGCTAAAACTAAGGTAAAAGGGTGTAGAATTCGTGTACAAGGGGTAGTATTTATAATAGGTATGAAAACCTAGTTATAGAAGGAAAGGAAAGCTGGCCGCCGAAGTTGGACGGCGTCCAAAATGAGTTGGACGGCGTCCAGATCCTGGATCTGGTCACTTTGCGCATCTTTCTTGTTTCGGCCATATCTTCCTCGTCCGAACTCCAAATTGACCTCCGTTTTCGCCTACGTGCTCCTATCGAACCCCTCTTCGATATAATGCTTCTTTCTTCTTGTTTTCTTCTTGTTTCCGCCCTTTTCATTCTACAATACCAAAGACTCCAAAACAACCAAATCATAGCCCTAAAGACACACAAAGACACGAAAACACAATGAAAACAGACTCGAAAACACTATGAAAATCCTAACATCTAAACACCAATCAAAATCCCCCACACTTAGACCTTTTCTTGTCCTCAAGCAATATAAACACACAACTTATCAATCCAAACAATCCAAAGTATAGAACATTTAATCACCGGAATCGACAAACTCAAACAAGGTCACTTTAATCCCAAGTTACGAACAATCATCATCAACAAACTATGCGGCTTAATAATCAATCCAAGTAAGTGGAAAAGCAATGATAACACACATCTCACAATATCTTGATCACCACAACTTAGACGACTAGCCTACTTCCCCTTTTTATTCAACAAATAAACAACTATCTCTCTCTCTCTCTCTCTCTCTCTCTCTCTCTCTCTCTCTCTCTCTCTCTCTCTCTCTCTTTTTTAAAACATGTGAACGTTTATGGCACAAAATTCACTAGGTTTAATCATCGATGGGTCACATCGAGCCTCCTAGCGCGGTTTCCCGTACCCATTGTCAAGAAGGGTAGAATGCCTACGAACACTTTATTCTAATATACACGAGTATCATCTAGGACAAAGTTCATGAAATGTGATCATTCGAGGGTCTCTCGAAGCCTTTTCATGTGGTTTCCCATGCTCATTACTCTAGTATTTTCATACGTTACAAGTAAGAGGAGTAGAATCCTATCAACTCTTTTATTCAAATAAAACACAACTCTTTTTTTTTTCCTAACATAAGGGGAAAGTAATCTAGCAATCCAAGTCGTAACAATTTAGATTTATCACTCAACCAAAAATCATAAATCATTTTCCTCAATACTCATATCAATTCGTGCCCCACAATTCATCGAATCATAATATATCACAACTCAAGATTAAACCAACCTAATTTATGCTCAAATCAATTCCAACAACTAAAGATTCCATCATCGAATCATTCACATCGATCCTATGTCACATGCTTATATAGCTCGAACACCAACAAACTTCTAAGTGAGGAAACATGAAGACTCGATCAACTAGACTCAATCAAACCAAATAAGACTCGATCGACAAGACATAAAAACAAAAACTGCATGCCAAAAGTTCAAAGACCCTCCCCCACACTTAAAATCAAGCAATGTCCCCATTGCAAGAAAATAAAAAGGAGAAGGAAAGAAGGAACTTATCGCAAGATGACGACCAATAACTCAAAATCTCGAAAGACTCCAAGTAGTACCTACAAAACAAACACCAAAACAAACTACCAAAGCATAAAAGTGCACAAAACAAAGAAATAAAAGACTCAAAACAAAAATAGAAAGACACAAAACAAAGCTATGGTTGAATGGACCTCGTTACCGTGGATCTTGCCAAAGGGGATCGTTTGGGGCCCAAAAACGGGGATCGTTCGGGTCCGGCTCGATCTCTCTCTTCATAATACCCTCCTTGTAAACTATTCCCTGCACGAATTTCAAAAGAAAACGAACGAAAAACAACTAAAATAATAAAAATAAAGCCTACTCTAAATTTTTTTTTTTACGTGGGTTGCCTCCCACCAAGCGCTTGTTTATCGTCATTAGCTTGACGTACCAAAAATTCTCATCCAAAATCTGTTGCAACGAGCAAGGTCTTTAACCTTCCATAGGCGACTTTCGATGCAAAGGTGGACTCTTCTTTCTCTTCGGCTTGAAACTCGAAAAGAGGGTTATCTTGGACACTCATCTCCCCCACACTTGTGTGAATATCCATGTAGGAAATATCATGATCTTCAAAACTTGATGATGGATCCTCCATAAAAAGTGCTTCCTCGTCGAGATCGGCAAGAAAGTTGTCCATGATTTCTTCCTCTTGTTGTGAACTCAAAATCGACTCCTCCATATGACTATTGTGATCCTCCATGCCTTGCACATTGCTCAAAAACTCCTCCACGATCTCTTCCTCATCCAATTTGCTCAAGAACTCATCAATAATGGCTTCTTCCTCATCCACACAACTAAAGAATTCGTCATCTTCAATGGACTCTTCATCTTCAATGAATTCTTCAAGAAGTTCTACCTTGTTAAAAATCTCACAAACATTTTCCTCAACACAAGGGTTAGCAAGCTTAACATAAGAGCATAAATGAAAAGAAGAAGTAGGAATAGGAGGTGAATTTCCAAATACCGAAAATGTTACCGAACCTCCTTCACCGGCCATGCTCAATGTGCCGGTACCTACATCAATCCGAGCTCGAGTAGTGGCCATAAATGGTCGCCCTAACAAGAGAAGATGGCCTCTCTCGCTCCTAGCTCCTTGCCCCACGTCAAGCACAACGAAATCGGCAAGAACTTGAATTCCTCTCACAAGTAAAGCAACGTCTTCCAAAATCCCCAAGGGACGACTCAAAGAACCGTCGGCTAGCTCGATGCAAAAATTGGTGGGCTTAAGATCCCTCGAACCCATTCTCTCGAAAATCGAGTATGGCATCAAGTTCACCGCTGCCCCCAAATCCAACATACCCGGCACACTATCTCCATTATCCAAAACAACATCTAATTTGAAACTTCCGGGATCACCTTGTTTCGGTAGAGATGAGAGATGACCAGCTGAGGCGTGAAGACGTTGTTGGCTCGCTTTGATGGCAGCCACGGTGCGACTTCTCCATTTATTTTGTGCCATTGCTTCAAGCTCTCGAATTCTTCTTCCTTCTTCGTGGTTAAGAGCACCTTCTCCTATTGATGTCATCGATGTGAGGTGTCAACTTCCTTTAGAGACTTCGACGACCTTGCATACACAACACTCAACAAACAAATTAAACGCACCGAGTGGAAGGGGAAAAAAAATCGAACAAAAAATAAAAATAAAAATAAATAAACGAAATACTACACAATTAAATAGCCTAAAGTTTTCCCCGGCAACGGCGCCAAAATTTGTTTCACTAAAAAGTGTTCGCAATAGAACGAAATCTATCCTAGCACTTAGTAAGTAAAAACCCAATGTCGAATCTCAAGGAAAACTTTGCAGGGCAAATAATCGTGTAGCAAAAATCCTAATCTAGCCTAAAACTAAGAAAGCAAGTAAAGAGAATTTGGTTTGGTTTTTTGTTTTAAATCCTAGGCAATAAAGTAAATCAAAGCAATAAATAAAAGCAAGTAAATAACTAATCTAGAAAGCAAGAAATAAATCTAACTAATTAATCTAAAGAATTAAACTAGAAGAAAGCGATTAAACTACCTAGGCATGGAATTGAAAAGAAAGCAATAACGAAAGCAACGAAGAAAACGAATCTAGACATAATAATTAAATCTAAAAATTAAGCGAATAAATCTAACTACGAAAACTTGAAATGCAAGGAATTGAAAACTAAGAAAAACGAATCTAATCTAAGAACTTGAAAACGAACGAACGATATTAAACTAAGCAATTAAGAACTAAATCTAAGGAACTAGGGAGCAATTAAATCAAATAAAAGAAAGCAATAAAGAACTTACGAGATTAAACGAAGAACGAAGAACTAAGTAAAAACTTGAATTAATTGAAGAACGAAGTAGCGATCCGGATCGAACAAAAGAAAACTAAACTAGAGTATTTGAATGCTAAACTAGAGCTAAAACTAAGGTAAAAGGGTGTAGAATTCGTGTACAAGGGGTAGTATTTATAATAGGTATGAAAACCTAGTTATAGAAGGAAAGGAAAGCTGGCCGCCGGAGTTGGACGGCGTCCAAAATGAGTTGGACGGCGTCCAGATCCTGGATCTGGTCACTTTGCGCATCTTTCTTGTTTCGGCCATATCTTCCTCGTCCGAACTCCAAATTGACCTCCGTTTTCGCCTACGTGCTCCTATCGAACCCCTCTTTGATATAATGCTTCTTTCTTCTTGTTTTCTTCTTGTTTCCGCCCTTTTCATTCTACAATACCAAAGACTCCAAAACAACCAAATCATAGCCCTAAAGACACACAAAGACACGAAAACACAATGAAAACAGACTCGAAAACACTATGAAAATCCTAACATCTAAACACCAATCCAGTCACCGACCTTGCCCGAGCTACGCGATTTTTATTTTCTTTTTTATTTTTTTTCCTTCCTAGCAGCCAGGAATTTTCCTTTTATTTAGTTTTTCATTTTTTTTTTAATTTAATGATACGAAAATCTAAATCTAATCGAAACACATATTTTTTTTCTCATTTTTCAATTTTCAAAATTAAATGCAAAACGGAAGAACATTCAAACTAAAATACGAAAATTTAAAAATTTTGATTTTCTTTAAAAAATTCAAATCAAGAAATTTATTTTTGAATTTTCAAATTTTTGATTTTTTTAGTGATTTTTTCTGAATATTTAAAAACAAAGTGGAAGTGAAGTGAAATACGAAAAAAAATAAAATACGAAAATTAAAAAACAAAATATTAAGATACCTCATTGGGGTGCCTCCCAACTAGCACTTTGTCGTTAGTTCGACTCTTCCATGGCTCAAGCATCGAGAAGATTGGTGACGAACATTTCATTCCTTTGCTCGGGATGATAATAAGACTTCACTTGTTGTCCATTGATAACAAAAGTTGAACCATCCTTTCCCTTCAATTCAAGTGCTCCATTCATCAATACCTTGGAAATGGTGAAAGGTCCCGACTGCCTTGATTTGAGCTTTCCCGGGAAGAATGAAAGTCGAGAATTATAGAGGAGGACCTCATCCCCCGAGCTAAACTCCCTCTTCTTGATCATCTTATCATGATACCTCTTCAATCTCTCCAAAGCTTTCTTCAAGGGCTCAAAGGATGTCATACAATCTTCATCAAACTTGAAGGGGGTGTCTTCTCAAGGAGGTGACAAAGAGGCCTTGCAATCTTCGAGAAATCCTTGATGAATCTCATGTAAAGCTGGCATGCCCAAGAAAGCTCCTCATGCTCTTCTCATTTGTTGGTGGTGGCAGCTTCTCAATTGCAACGATCTTTGCTCGATCCACTTCCAAACCCGTAGAGGAAACCTTGTAACCAACAGAACTATCGTAAACAGCATTAAGGCTAGACTAGAAAAAGCCAAAGGAAATTGGGCCGATGAACTAGATTCTGTATTATGGGCATATCGAACCAGTCCCAAAATAGCCACGGGCGAAGCTCCTTTCAATCTGGTATACGGAGCAACATCAGTAACCTCGGTAGAAGCAGAACTCAAATCTTTGAAGATAACCACTTATGACGAAAGTCAGAACCCCTCGTTAATGAGAGAGAATTTGGATATGGTTGAAGGGCTTAGGACCAGAGCCCTCTAGAAGGCAGAAAGATACAAGAAGCAAGTACGAGATGCTTACAACAAGAAATTACAGATCCGAAGGTTCTGCAAAGGGAATCTGGTGTTAAAAAGGGCAGATGCCCTCAAGACCATGGGAAAGTTAGACGCTAACTGGGAAGGGCCATATATCATAAAAGAAGTGTTACAAGGAGGAGCTTATGAGTTACAAGATGAAGAGGGAAGGGCACTACCTCGACCATGAAATGTCAATAATCTAAAGAAATATTACGTCTAGGGGGCAGAGAGGGCAGTAGTAGGCCTACTTTTTGGATTTACCCCTTTGAGGTATAAGAAATTCTTTTTAAAATTGGGAAATGTTTCTTTATGGGGCACCTATTTAAAAGAAGCGAAGTTTGAATCTAGCAATAAAATGAGTTTTAATTCATTCGATTTCTTATAACCCACTTGGGGGGGGGGGGGGAATAGGGGGATACCCCCTATATCCTATACCCCTTTATCTTAAAATGCTTTATCGCAATAAAATACTTATCAAAAAAAAAAAAAATACTTAGAAGTTAAAAACACCAAGTGGACAGCAAAAAAACTGAAGCATGATTGTTTTAGCAGTTCAAAAATACAAAACATAAATTAAGAAGGGGAACGGGAACATGTCAAATTCAAGGCCCCAAAATAAGCGTCTTGCTCAAAAACGAAAAGGAATTGTTTCTTAACCAACCACCATGATCCGGGGCCACCCATCGAAATACTTAAAAAGGAAATTGTTTTTAAACACCAAACCAAGTATGATTCAAATTAGACAGAAAGGTCTGAACCAGAGGCTAGATCTGCAGGGCTCTTGGAGAAAGAAGTGGAAGCATTATCCTCAGGAACAACTGGGGCTACTGCAGGGCTTTTAATAGGATTCTCTCCACTCGTATCCGTTTCAACAGGCGAAGCATCCACTCCCTGGGTGCCGCTCACTACCTTTCCCGGGGCAAGTGTAGAAGGAGTTTGCTGCCCACTCCTAGATGAACCAAGGGCGTCTTTCTCTTTTAACTCCTAACAAAAGGAAGAAATTTTATAATAAAAGAAAAATATAGAGCCCGATAAACGGGTAAGAATGCAATCCTCATTGTAGGAAGTAGCAGAAACAGGTGAAAAGTCTAGCCATAAAAATTAGACAAGAAAAAGGTACCTCGCGAAAGGCCTTTTGCATAGATCTTAACGCCCTGGCATTAGGAAGGAAAAGGGGAAATAAGGGGGCATCCCAGGCAGGAAGATCTTCCATGGATTTGGGAGGTTGGCGGAGAATTTGGGACACGCCTCTCTTAGCACGGGCATGAACTAAGGATTCTTGGCGGATGAGCGGTGGTCTCTCCCAAGAGTCTCAGGCTCCTTCTCAAATATTCTCACTATGGGCTCCACATTGATTGCGGCGGCCTGCTCAGGGATGCCCAATTGCTGGCAACAACCAAATACCGCTGTTGCGGCCCATTCGGTAAGAGGTTCGACCATGCGAAGCCAAAAATCAGAGGAGTGGAGATACGCCTCTGGCAGATGCCGCACCAAAGAATCTAGAAATGCTTGCCCGTAAGGAGTCATCAGCAGATGAGACTTGCAACTTTGAATCCCCGAAGATGTACCTTGATCTAAACCTATCCTTCTTCCTTGATTGTAAGAGGAGGTTTACGAGCGCTCTAACTCCTGCTTATGAAGATGCACCAATTGTTCTGTTTCGGCTGCATAGACACCCTGCATCTGTGTCATCCGATCTGAAGAAGCTTTCAATGCTTTCTCTAGCTCCCCCACCCACTCAGCAAGAGAAGACACGCGCCTGCCAAGGACAAAGCATTGTTCCTCACGATCCTGCAAAGACTCCTTGAGACGATGGACTTCGGCCTGAAGTTGCTCCCTGCTCTTCTCAGACCGGGACAAACGTTCCTGCACATGGTCGAAGGCTAACAACCGAACCCCCAGCATAGAGCGGCAGTTAGCAGCCTGCAACATAAAGGCTATATAAATGCGAGAAGCCTAAGCTAAAAAAGAGGCATGAATAACACATTCTCGGAATCGCACCTGAAGCTCAGAGGCTGCTGCTTTCTGAATCAAAAGGTCTGAGGAACACCCTTCAGCAAGCCTCCAATCTTCCTCTCGGGGAATGTTGTCTAAGATCAGGGCAGCTAAGCCTCCATCAATGTTATCAGCCACGCCTGGGAAGGAAAGCTGTACGGTGGAACTCTGCATAGATGCCGGAGGTACCTCCAAGCCCTTTTGGCGAAGAGAATGAACCCAATCCAAAAAAGCTGCAGACCTCGGAGGAAGAGTAGGCCGAGGGCTCGAGGAAAGCTTCTGATAATATAAGGATTAGGTTGGGAGAAAGAAGCTAGGGTACTTAAAGAAGAGGCCCGAGGGCTTCGCTTGCGGAGTCTTGAAGAGGCCTGGACATTAGAATTCAAAGGCGCGGGAGCCATAACATCAGCAGAGGTTGGGACACTGACAAGATCCCCGTGGGTTTTTCCTTTCTTTGTAAGTGAGGGCCGGGGTGAATCACTCTTCCTCTTGGAAGAAGAACGAGGCTCAGGAGACTCGAGGCCGCCGAAATAGAAGCTGACGGCGAGGGAAAGGATCTATCGGCATCCGCCAAGTAACCAGCAACGTTTGAACCCGAAAAGAAAGGCTTCAAACGCGGTACTGTGGTTATGATTTCTTTAGAAGTCGCCTGGGGAAGTTCGGGATTCCCAACCGTTACATTTGCTTGTGAAGAAACGCTGCTATGAGAAGGGGCGGGGCTAGGATTACCAGTTTCCCCTTGTTGCACCCTACACAGCAATTTTTCACGGGTTTTCTTCCCAAAGTTCTGTTTGGATGAGTCCATAACTGCAAAACAATAGAGAATGAATGAGAAGGGTAAAACCATGACTAATCAATCTCCTTTCCTATAAAAAAGATAAAAGGAGAATAAAGACTTCCTCTTTCTGAAGTATTGGTAAGAAGAAATGTTAAAGAAAACAGTATACAACATCGCCGAACAAACGCGGAGAAATGCTATCCAGAAATTTTAGCAAAGTTAAATCATCCACCTCATATTAAAATCCCTACATTGTCTCCTTAGAAACTCAACCTACAGTTAAACTTATTAAACCCATCTGCTCCCCTTCGAGGAAGTGAAGAAGGAATAACAGGAAAATAAAAGGTTTTCCAACTTCAAATCCACCAAAATATAGTTCATAGAAAAACAGGGGAATATGGTAATAAAAGAAGAATACCTATTCGTCCTTAATAGATTAAAAAGCGGAGAAGATGGTAGTCTTTCTGGGCGTGAAAAGGTCGGAGAGATGAAGGCATCGTTCTTTTCTTTTTCTCTCTGAACAATGTGAGAAATGAGAAAAGGAAGAAAGAGAGTAGGGGAAGTTATAAATCCTTCCTAAAAAGAAGGAAAGAGAGAGAGAAAGAGATCGTGGAAAATAAAACGGAGGTTTGTCTCATCCACTACTCCACGCTGTACTGCCGTCATTAATGAATTTGCAAAAGGTTCTCGCGTGTTCCCACGCGCTTAGAAAAAGAATGCATTTTAAAAAAAATGATTCGAAATTGCTCAAGGCAAGAAATTAAATCCCATCGATGGGTTAAAGTTGCTCCAGTAGGATCAGTGGAAAACAAAAATCGAATATGCAAGGAAAATAGATTTTTAAGAAAAACCATCTTTTTCATACCTCAATCATACAAAATAGAAATAATGATGAAGGAGGGAGTCTTTGCGCCTCCTCGCCCTCGAAAAGCCAACCATCGCACCAATTTTTCCATGTGACGGGACATTTATGACGTCAATGAAGGGACAGTTCTCCCGCCAAAGCATCCAGCAGAAGCTAACGGCGTACGCTTCTGGACCTGGGAGGGGGGGGGGGGGGGGAGTAGCTGATAGGGACCAATATCAGCCTTGCCACGTGGCGTCCGCCCATGCTGACTGGATCCGAGTCACAGAAGCCCCAGGTGCTGCCCTTGGTACAGATGACGTGTCCAACACAGAAGCCATAGGTCTTGCACAGATCCATGTCCATGCAGAGGCTATCCCAGATCCATCGGCATCTGCTAAAGCACAGGGATCTGCCGAGCACGCAGTCCGCATTACTCTACGTACCTTAGGGTGAGGACCACTAAATTAATGACGGAGGGAATCTTGTCCCCCTAGAAATTCCTTTTCTCTCCTCCCTGCACAGGTACATTCACCTTTTCACCCTTTTCACACCTATAAATATATAGTGATTTCGCCATTTTGATGTACGAGTTATATACTTTTCTACAATGTTCCATTGATATTCTCTCTTTGGAATTTTCGTACTCATACAGACTTGAGCGCCGGAGGTACTTTCCGGAGGAACCTCCCCCTTTGTTCCTCCAGCTCTGTTTTGCAGGCGTAAGGCGACGGCTGTGGCGGAGTTTGAAGGTACCTTAGTACAACTGCACGGGGATGAACGGAAGAACGCCTTGCGTTTACTGTCTCTTTCTCCATTCTTCTCTATTGTACCTCCTTCTCGTAAGCAAGGTTTGATCGATGGTTTGAACGCCTTGCGTTTTACTTCTGTCTTAACCCCTTTTACGAAGAAATGGTACTTCATGGAAGTTAATCTACGAGGATCAACGTCTTGCGTTGTATTCGTGCCGATTCGGTTTATATTCATCTGTATTTAAATGTTTTCCGTAAATCTGTGTATGAAGTGAATAATTGTATTATTGTTGTTAATCTGTGACCCGGATCTAATACCTTCCTTCAAGTGAGATGGCAATGGCTTCAACTCCAACTTGGGTCCCTTCATATCATCACTTTCTTGCTTCTCCTCATTTTTGGGCTCTCCATTTCTTGGTTCAAGGAATTGTCCCATTTTCCTTGGAATTTCTTGCACATCATTCAATATGTTAGCACATCCATCAACTCAAGATTAAATTCATCATTATTAGGAAAAAGAGATGAAGGAAAATCTAAGAGGTAGTCCTCCAAAGGATCTTTGGATTCATGAAACTCCCTCATTTGAACATAAGAGTCGATTATGTCAAGGGCCACGCACTCTTCCACTCCCTTTAGCTCTCCATCTTCATGAAATTTGAGAGCCTTGGAAATCGAGAAAGTATGGCTCTCATCGTTGACTCTAAGAGTGAGTTCTCCTTTGGCAACATCAATGAGAGCTCTTCCCGTGGCAAGGAACGGTCTTCCAAGAATCAAGGGGACATCCTTGTCTTCATCCATGTCTAGCACAACGAAATCCACCGGAAAAATGAAGCCGTTCACCTTAACTAGAACATCTTCGATTACTCCTTTGGGATATGAAATGGAACGATCCGTCATTTGAAGAGCAATGATTGTTGGCCTTATCGTTCCAATCTCCAACTTCTGAAGATCGACAAGGGCATCAAGTTGATGCTTGCACCCAAGTCACATAGAGCTTTTCCAAAACTATCCTTCCCAATATCACAAGGAATAGTGAAGCTTCCAGGATCCTTGATTTTAGCCGGCAATTTCCTTTGAAGGATGGCACTACACTGCTCGGTCAAGTTGACCGTGCCAAACTCCTCAGTGTTCCTTTTCTTAGATACAATCTCCTTGAGGAACTTTGCACATGAAGGCATCCTCTTCAATGCTTCCACAAGAGGAATATTGATGTGGACTTTTCGAAAAATGTCTAGAAAGCTTGAGAAGTCTTCCTCCATCTTCTTCTTTTGAATCCTTTAGGGAAATGGAAGTGGAGGCACATAAGCGGCTGGAGCCACGTAGTTAGGAGCGGGTTCCTCTACTTTATTTCTAGAACTCTCCTCTTCTTTTTCATCCTCTTCATTGACCTCGACTACTTCACCTTCTTGATCGGGCATCTTGGGACCTTCATATCCCCTTCCACTTCTCATTTTGATAGCCTTGCAATGCTCTTTGGGATTCACAATTGTTGAACTTGGGAATTGCCCTTGTTGATGTTGATTGCTCAAGATAGTGGCCAATTGCCCAAGTTGTTCCTCAATCATCTTTAGTTGAGTACCTTGAGACTTAATGCTTGTCTCGGCTTTCTCCATTCTCGAGTCATTAGTCTCCATCTTAGATTGCATAGCCATGAGCACCTTGAGTATAGCCTCATCGGTACTTCGTTTCCTCTCTTCAACAATGACTCCTCCTTGAGTAGTAAATCCGGGGGGTGCATGCAAGGCATTGTTTGGATTTCCATAATTGAGATTCAGATGCCTTGTCATACCTTGATGATAGGAGTTCCCTTCCTTGTTGTGGACGAGAATTTTGATAACCCCTTTGATTTTGAATGTAATTGGCATCTCCAAATCGAAATTGCTCCTCCAAAGTAGTAGGTTCCACCTTTTGTTGAGCCATATCATCAATCTTTCTATTCATAGTGGACATTTGAGCCGCTAGCAAAGCTATGGTAACCGTTGGAGTTGTAGGAATAGTAGGAGGAGTGGGAGTAGTGGAAGCCGAAGCCACTTTCCTCAAAATGACCTCTCCGTTGGCCATTGATAAATGTTCATGGCCATGCTCTCTATGATGGCTAAAGTAGACACACTATCCCTTCCCATTAGAGCTCCTCCAGCCGCGGCATATAGGAGCCTTTTCATCTCAGCGTTACACCCATTGTAAAAGAAACAGATTTTGGACTCTTGATCAAACCCATGGTTTGGGCACTTCCTCAACATCTCCTTGAATCATTCGCAAGACTCATAGAAAGATTCCCCATCCAGTTGTTGAAATTGGGTGATTTCCGACTTGAGCCTCATCGTCATGCCCGGGGAGGGGTGGGTGGGGGGGGGGGGGGGGGGGGGGGGGGGGGATTTTCAAAAGGAATTTCTTCACCATATCATCCCATCTATCAACTAGCTCGGGATTGATTGAGTGGTACCACATCTTTGCTTTATCCCTTAGAGAGAAGGGGAAAAGCCTAAGTTTGAGAGCATCATCCGAGACCCCAATCATATTTATGGTGCTACATAGCTTAAGGAATTAAGCTAAGTGAGTGTTGGGATCTTCAAGTGGCCTTCCTCCATATTGGTTTTGTTGAACCATACTAACGAGAGCCGGCTTGATTTCATAAGTGTTAGTCGCTACTCTTCCTCCATTTACTAACCCTTCTGGTGCAATGGGTTGAAATAGCTCATTAATAGGCGTAGGTGGTGGCCTATTCCTCTCGACTTCTTGAGCCCGAAGTTGAGCTTGCATATCCTCGAGTTGTTGTTGCATTTGGCG
Source organism: Thymus mandschuricus (assembly GCA_029379335.1). Classification (NCBI taxonomy): domain Eukaryota; kingdom Viridiplantae; phylum Streptophyta; class Magnoliopsida; order Lamiales; family Lamiaceae; genus Thymus; species Thymus mandschuricus. The sequence goes on from CM057074.1 coordinate 4,466,915, forward strand.
AATAAGCTCCTCATTGGGTGGTGCTTGTGCCATCTCTTGTCTTGCTTGGATATTTTTTTCTCCTCCTTACTTTGTTTCTTCAATCTCAAGATTCAAAGGATTGATTGGATCACCTTTATACCTTGTTCTCATACACCACCTAGAACACACAAGTAAAAGTAAATATCAAATACAAGAACTCACTTAAGAACAAAAAAGTAAAAGTGCATAAAATATATGCTTAAAGTAGGCCTTTCAAACTTTTCACAATATTACTATTCAAATCACAATTGATCCCCGGCAACGGCGCCAAAAACTTGACGAGCTAAATATTTAAGATGCTAACATACCTCAAATGTATGGCAATCATAGTATATAGAAAGTAAGGTCGTATTCCACAAGGACCAATTAAAAGAAAAGATAGTGAGTACTATTACTAGGTTCTTTCGATATATTTAAGCTAAAGAGATTTTTGGATGGTTTATCTAAACTACTAACATGCAAAGTAACATAAAACGATTTAAAAGGAGTAAAGAAACGATTGGGAGAAGATATTCTAAGGTTTAGTAATCAATGGCATGCAATGGAAGTCACTAACTCCTAATTAACACATGATACAATTCTCTCTATCTAAGATGATCTCGAAGTCGCGTTTACCCCCTCTCGGACGACAAACACCGTGGATTACAAGACATGGTTCAAGTCTCCTATTCACCTGTAGCCTATAACTCCTAAAATCCCCTAGGATCAAATATCCTCACAATTAGTCTCACCCTCTCGGTTTATCGAGAAATCATGCCTTGTGAACACATTTCGATATTAAATCTCATCTCTCGATACTCAATTTAATATCTAAGATATGCAATAATGGTGATCAAGCACTAAAGCATCAATACAATTCAAGATCACAAGGTGATAGTTCAAAATAACCATGAATTAATTAGGAAATAATATCAATCCATTACAATACAATCTAGCCTTCTCCCTAGAATAAAGGAATTTAGCTAATCACACTCATGATGAGCACAAATACCAAATCTAAGATGAACATGAATAAAAGACTAAGAAAATGAGTTTTAGAATCAAATCCAAGCTCTTGATCTTCTTTTCTTGCTCCTTAGACTCTCTCCTTCAACAAATCTTTAATCCCAAGTGAAGCCTCAAATGTGGAATGATGATGATGGGTGTAGAGATGGTGTAGAGATTAGTGTGTGAAAAAGTGTGTTGGTGTGTGAAATAATGAGACTTACCTAGGAATGAGGTTTGAAAATGGGTATTTATAGGTTCTAGGATAGATGGACTAAGTAGCAAATAAGTTTGGGGGTGGAAATAATAGAAAATGGGGTCGAAATGAAAAATGGGAGGAAAACTGGGCGAAAATGAAGCCGGAAGGAAATTGGGCCGGGCAGAGCACCCTCGTGGGCTACCCTCGCGGCGCAGGCCAATGGCCCTTTGGGCACGCGAGGGCAGGCCCCGCCTTGAACCAGGGCACGCGCGCAGGCTGGTGAGTGGGTGCTCGCCGCCGCCTTGAGTGCTACCTCGGCGCGCAGCCCGGGTCCTTAGGTGCCCGGTCGTGCGTCATCTCGCCATTTCGCCACGTTCTCCCTCGTACGAACTCCGATTTGATCGCTGTTTTTGCCTACGCGTTCCTCTCGAACCGAGATACGTCATTAGCTTGCTGTTTTTGTCCAATCTTCTCTTGTTTCCTATAAAAAAAAGCAAAACTCTGCTCGAGAAGAAAGATTCGACAATTCGACTCCAAAACAACGATAATCGCTCAAAACAAGCACGAGGAAGCTATAAAATGACACATTATCACCCTATAAACTCTAAGAAAACCATGTTTGTCAACACATAATTTCACATGTTTGAGAGTGTTCCTTGATTGAAGAGCATGATTTAAATTTGTTGAATGAATTGTGTTGTTGATGCTAAGGTTGTGTGCATAGTTTTGATCATGAGGTTTGTTTTTGAAAAAATTTGAGGCCAACATAATTTACAATGCTTGAGTCTATTGTTTGTTTTGTTTTTAGTATCGTTCAGGATGAACAATGTCTAAGTTTTGGGGATTTTGATATATGTGAAATTTACCTATTTCATATAATCTAAAAAAGTCAATTTAGAGTCTCGTTAGTGTTTTATTGTTCATGATTTGTATAGTTTATCATATTTCAGACAATATTATGCTTGTGGGTGTTTTTGTGCGTTTTCATGCCTATTTGAGGTTAGAAACCTGAGACGAGATGAGAGCCGAAGAGTCGAGTAAGAATCGAAGGTTGAAGACAACTTTTGGCACAAATTGATAACCTCTCGACCAGCCTATCGATAGAGAGGGTTGTCGAGAGGGTCTTGCTGAGTTGAACCTGTCGATCGAGAGCAAATTGAAGGCTATCGACCGGGCCTATCGATCGAGAGGTCTGTCGATAGGGTCCGGTCGAGAAGCGTAACTTTGGGCCGAAAATAGGAGTCCTTTTTAGACTAGGCTTCCTTGTAATATTCATATATATATATATATATATATATATATATATATATATATATATATATATATATATATATATATATATAGAGAGAGAGAGAGAGAGAGAGAGAGAGAGAGAGAGAGAGAGAGAGAGAGAGAGTATAAATCATATAGAAACTAAATATCTAGTGAAATATAAAACCGATGATATCCGTTGATTTCAGAGATCTAACGGTTGATAATCAATATCATTTAATATTTAAAAACTATTTTTTCGATTTTTTTAATATTTTTGCTGATGTCATAAGGATATTTCTGAATTTTTCAATTATTTGTAATTGAATATTCATTAAATATGTAATATTTAATTATTTTTTTCCTTAATTTTAGGAATTTTCCAAAACTGAAATACGCTCTAACATTAAGTCGATTTCCGGCCAAATCCTAACGAGAATCAAAAAATGGACAATTGGGTTTTATTCTACTTAAAGAGACGAAGATATTGATGGGTGGATCACTCGTTTTGGTGGAGAAACGAAGGAGATATTCGCCAAAGAAATCGAACCAGTAGCAAAATTGCAACTTCCGGAACCGACGTAAACTTCCAAATGCGATTTCGGCCTCATCGACGATCGAATTTAGATGGCCGACATACCGTTGGAAACTTCTTGAAGAGTAGAACACGTTTTTGGGTGGTTCAATCAGATTTGGTTGAGATTTGAGTTCAAAATTGGCAAAAATGCATAACAGCAATCGAAAATGCATTTAAATGACTAGGATATGCATATTATGTCGATTTTGTTGCATTTTAGAGATCATTCTGATGCATTTTATAATATGTTTCTGATATGGGTCAGGATTTAGTTTCCCCTACAAGTTAGGGTTTAGCTTTTCATACAACTTAGGTTTTTGATATCCATACAAGTTAGGGTTTAAATTTCCCTAATTGGTATAGAGTTTTAGTTTCGTTTTTCGATACACATTAAAAAAATTTATGTAGTATGTTTTTCTATTTATATGTTTCTAAATGCATAGTAAACATATTTTACTTCATTTATAATAGATTTTGATGCATTATATTTTTGTAGATGGGACATATTTTAATGATGATTGTCTTAAAGACAAGTTTGTTCAGCAAAAATCGAGTATCTTAGATGGCGAGCATGTCCCTTTGTGTGATGATGATAATAAACCTTATTTTATACGAATTCTATATAAGAATATTGTAGCATTTAAGAAAGGTTTTGCAATGAATTAACTTTTCTTTATTTCTGATTTCATAAGCAGATTGCAACAGTTTCTGAATATAGTGCAACATATTCTGAAAATTGTGCAATCAGTTAAAGAAAATTTTGTTTTCTTCGCTAACTTCTATTATAATCCAAGTTACAGTTTATATGCAACACGAACTCCACTTTCATGAAATTCATGACAAATATAAGATTCATATTTGAGTTCAAAATATTGTTGATCATAACATAGAACATCTCACAGAATATTTGATACCACACCAAATTCTTCAAAAGTCAAATACACATCGTAATTTTAGATAAATAACACACGTTGAGAGGTTCGTCCGTGAAATCATCGTCGGATAATTCTTTATCTTGAACACCTGATGCTTTTGTGTCTTTTTTTTTTTTGCTCTCCGACCCCGTCTTTGCTGCACAAATACAAACTATCTAGCTTACATATGCAAATGCAACATAAGTGTTAAAAAATGCAACAATATTTCTCACATATGCAATGATTATACACTACAAAAGGACTACTAATCATAAAAAATCATAAAAAATCACGTAAATAGTCCCTCATTATTGTCTCCTATTTGAACTTTTTTTCATCGATTCCATTATATATGCTACAAAAACTCGTAAAAATGCATAACAACCATTTATAACCAATAATTTATCAAAAATTAGTATAAATATCATAGATTCATCTACATTAAGCAAGACGACACCAAACTTTGTATACATATTGCATGCCAATTATTAGAAAGATGAATTGTTGCATACTTGAATACCTTTCATGTTACCATCCTTCGAATTTGTTGCATTATTATAAACATACAACATAAATATAGAAATATGCAACAAAACTGACAAACAGTGCAACATTAAATATCTCAAATCCTGCTAGCATATACGAACACAATTCCTATTTTTTTAGTTTTAAATACAAATTTCTTTATCAGACATTTCAACAAACATATTGTGAACATAAACATGAACAGATACCACTCATTCGGCCTTTTAAACAAATCTATCAAAATATTTTGACTAACAACATAATATACCAGTATGTTAGTTTAAATGCAACAAAAATGTTGATACAACATTCCAATTTGTTCAGCAATATATATATTGTACGCATCCAACATATGAACCATATAAATTCCCCGAAATCCAAACCCAGAAATCCAAAATCGAGTAGAACATCCATTATTTTAAAAAAAATAAAAAATAGATCCAGCCCCAATAGAAATTAGGGGGGTGTATTCAATTTAGATTGTGCAAGATTTTTATAGACTTTGAAAAGTAGGTGGATTTTTATAGACTTTTAAAATCCATAGACTCTGTGCAGAGTTTGACTAGACTCTATACAGAGTTTGACTGACTCTATTTATTGATTTTGATGGATTTTCATGGACTTGCAGTATTGTGGAATATGTTTTTTTAATTAATTTTCATGAATTTCTTTAGACTCCGACGCTGAACTATTGTAACTATTTATGTATATAAATAAATGCATATGAGTCACGCCCGTAGATAAATAAATAAAATTATCTATATTATTTGAAAAAAAAAAAAACCCCAATAACCTTATTCAAATTGTTTGAATATGTTTGTAGGGAGTATCAATATTCATCAAATTATGTCATCTTTCAAAACAAGAATCGTATTTTAAAGAAAGTCCAATTAATGTATTTTTAATAAAAAAAAATTACTCTTATTTTTTTCGTTCAAATGTTATATTTCAGTTTAGTCATTATTCAATGTGGTAATGTAATTATTTACCAATGGTTGTTAAGTTTTTAACAAATTTACCCTCAACTTAAGTTTACAACAAATCTACCTACATTTTACCTACTCCTCCCCATTTTGCCCCTCCTTTTACTCTCACACTCACCAAATCACTTTCCCCCACTCTCCCCCACTCTCCCTCACTCTCCCCACTTTCTTATACTACATGATGTGACACTTTCTCCCACTCTCCTCCACTCTCACCAAAATTTCTTTACAAAATTTCATTCCATCAACTTTTTTTTCCTTTTCTTTTAAAATTATTTACATTTATATTCCAGTTTTTTTTTTTTTTTTTGTTCAAAATTACGAACATTTATAGGTTGCAAAGAGAATGAGTCTTATATAATTAATTGCAGAGATTGTTTGTAAGAATTAGTTAATAAGATGATGTTTTCTTACGAACTTTGTACGTTTCTTACTAGCTTTTTATATTTCTTATGATAAATAAGTATATTTCTTACGAACTAAGTTGCATAGAGAAATTAATCGTACATAGGTAGTTGCAGAGACCGTTTTATAAGAATTATTGAGAAAGTATTTTATTACGAACTATGTATGTTTCTTAGAAATTAATTAGAGAGTAAGGAAACAAAGTTGGAGAGACTGTTTGTAAAAATTAATTTGTATGTTGTTTTATTATGAATTTTGTATGTTTTCTTACACAGTTTTGTTTGTTTCTTACGAACTTTTGTATGTTTCTTACAAATTAATTAGTGAATAAGGGAACAAAGTTAATTATATACGACTCATTCTTTATGCAACTTAGTTGTCATAAGAAACATACAAAGTTCGTAAGAAAAACATACAAAGATGTAACATAACATATAAAATTCGTAAGAAAACATCAACATATCAACTAATTCTTACAAACAATCTCTACAGCTAATTATACAAGACTCATTCTCTATGCAACTTAGTTCTTAAGGAATATTATTAGTTTGACATAACAAACATACAAAATTTTAAGAAACATACAAAGTTCGTAAGAACACAGTAACTTAAAAACTAATTCTTACAAGCAGTCTCTGCAACTAATTATATATGACTTATTCTCTATGCAACTTAGTTGACATAAGAAACATACAAAGTTCGTAAGAAAACATCAACATACTAACTAGTTCTTAGAAATAGTATCTGCAACTTTGTTTCCTTATTCACTAATTAATTTGTAAGAAACATACAAAAGTTAATATAAGAAACATTCAGAACTTTGTAAGAAAACATACAAAATTCATAAAAAAACAACATACAAATCAATTATTACAAACAGTCTATGCAACCTTGTTTCCTTACTCTCTAATTAATTTCTAAGAAACATACATAGCTCGTATAAAATACTTTCTCAATAATTCTTACAAAACGGCCTCTGCAACTACCTATGTACGACTCATTCTATATTGCAACTACATATGCATGACTCATACAAAGTTCGTAAGAAATATACAAAATTTATAAGAAAACATACAAAATTCGTAAGAAAACATCGATATACTAACTAATTCTTACAAACCGTCTTTGCAACTACATATGTACATTTCATTTCTCTATGTAACTTAGTTCGTAAGAAATATACTTAGTTGTAATAAGAAATATAAAAAACTAGTAAGAAACGTACAAATTTGGTAAGAAAACATCATCTTATTAACTAATGCTTACAAACAATCTCTGCAACTAATTATATAAGACTCATCCTCTTTGCAACATATGAATGTTTGTAATTAAAAACAAAAAAAAAAAAAAAAACAAAAAAAACAAAAAAACTGGATAATAATAAAAAGAAAAGGAAAAAGAAAGTTGATGGAAGGAAATTTTGTAAAGAAATTTTATATGTTTCTTATAACAATTAAGTTGCATAAAGAATGAGTTGTATATAATTAGCTAGTTGCAGAGACCTTTTGTAAGAATTAGTTTGTAAGTTGTTTTCTTACAAAGTTTGTAAGAAAAACATACAAAGTCGTAAGATAACATACAAAGTTCGTAAGAACACATTAACTTAAAAACTAATTATTACAAGCAGTCTCTGCAACTAATTATATATAACTTATTCTCTATGCAACTTAGTTAACATAAGAAACACACAAAGTTCGTAAGAAAACATCAACATACTAACTAGTTCTTACAAATAGTTTGTGCAACTTTGTTCCCTTATTCACTAATTAATTTGTAAGAAACATATAAAAGTTCATAAGAAACAAACAAAACTTTGTAAGAAAACATACAAAAATCATAAGAAAGTAACATACAAATTAATTATTACAAACAGTCTCTGCAACTTTGTTTCCTTACTCTCTAATTAATTTCTAAAAACATACATAGTTCGTAATAAAATATTTTCTCAATAATTCTTACAAAACGGTCTCTGCAACTACCTATGTACGATTCATTTATCTATGCAACTTAGTTCGTAAGAAATATACCTAGTTGTCATAAGAAATATAAAAAACTAGTAAGAAACGTACAAAGTTCATAAGAAAATATCATCTTATTAACTAATTCTTACAAACAACCTCTGCAACTAATTATATAAGACTCATTCTCTTGCATCATATAAATGTTCGTAGTTAAATTATTTAAAAAAAAAAAAAAGAAAATTGGGGAGGAGAAGTTTCGCAGATTTTTGAAAGGGAGAAATTTGGAGGTGATGGTGTTGGGGGCAAGAATAAGGGTTATTAGAAAGTGGGGAGAGTGGGTGAGAGTGGGGGAGAGTGGGTGAGAGTGAGTGAGTGGGGGTAAAATTGGGAGGAATGGTAAAATGTGGGTATATTTGTTGTAAAATTAAGTTGAGGGTATATGTGTTCTTTTTTAAGGTCTCTATATGTAGTTTAGTTTTTGCCCCTTATTCAATTCCTTGAACCTTAAAAAACGTAGCAATAATTTAACAATAAAAAATCAAAATAAAAGTTGAGAATTAATGTTACATGTTCGAATTTTATAAGAATGAGGGATTTTACGAAAATATTGATTTTAAAGCAAACTCTAGTGAACAAATTTTTGGTATTAGATAGTCATAATTTGGATGTCTTTTAAAATAAACTATAATTGTTTGGAGAAAAGATAAAAGTACGGAGTAGGGTGGCGGAAATGGTGACTTTGAGTTTTTTTTAGAGAATCTGTAGAAATTTCTGGGTTTTATAAAAGATTTTGAAAAGTGAAATCTCCTTATATTTTAAAAAAGAATCCAGCAAAATCCATAGACTATTAAAATCCATGGACTGTTGAATACCTATAGAGTTTTTAAGACATTAAAAAGTCTGCATTGAATACCTCAGGATTTTTAAAGACTTTATAAAATCTGAATTAAATACCTACAGATTTCTAAAATCCATAAAAATCCTATAGAATCTGAATTGAATACACCCCTCTTAGTTAAGAACCCTAATTTTTTTTTTATTTTGTTTCCTCTGAAATTTCGACACAGATTTTTACATTAATCAAACTGAAACTAACCTTCTACGTCTTTCTCTGCATTTGATCGTACTTTCCTCTGCATCTTCGTGTTTTCTTTCCTCTTCTCTCACGTTTTTCTTCTTCAAATCGTCACACTTCCTTTGAGTTTGTGTTCGGCCGCACTTTTTCTAGGTTTTATTTTTCTGCAAATTGCGTCAGATGACAATGAATAATAACGTGATATGGTAGTGGTTTAGTAGTTATGGTAGATTCCTAGTTTTAAGGGAGCAAATCTATTTCCCATATTTAATTATTCATTTTTGGTAGCTGCTGGACAAATTTGACCCTACTTTTAATATTTTCAATTTTTAAAATCAGATTATTAGTTTTAATCTCAGCCCTTGATTAACCACTAATCAATGGTTGTTAGTGGTTTCTAGGTTTCACTAAAACATTAGTTTTCACCATAGTGTAACCCTATATAGAGTATAAGTGGTTCGTGTGAAAATAAATCCTTGCGTGCTAAAATGCGAAAGATGCTTAAAACTATACAAAATCATGCTTAAATCAGTATATATTTATGCTTACAACACCACTATGCTTTTTTTTTTAATGTACAACTTCATGCTTAAACCTAGTCATGCTTATGATACCTTATAATCATGCTTAAATCAATTACAACCATAGATCAAATTAAGATCAATGGTCCAGATCTATTCTTATTTCTCACACCAGGACTTATTTCTATATGATCCATCCTCTCTCTCTCTCTCTCTCTCTCTCTCTCTCTCTATGTGTGTGTATATATATATATATATATATATATATATATATATATATATATATATATTCCTTAGGTTTAGCATTGTGGATCATCATCACATACATTATTTTCAGATCTAGTTTTCAGTTTTCAGAGTTTTGTTTATTTTCTGTAATCGACTTTGAAGATTCGTTCCAGTTTAATTCAAGATTCAAGTTCTACATTCGTTCAAGATTCAATCCAAGTTTTTCTTACTATTACTCTTTAGTTATGTTCTTCGAATTTACTTTGTTTATGTTTATTTCAATTATGTCTAGCTAATTTCCTTTAGTTGATTTTAGGGTTTGTATTTCTAATTGAATCTATGTGAGTTCTTTTAATTTCAATTAGCCTTCCAATCTATATGTATGTTTCATGGTGCTTATTCTCATGCATGATTACTTGATCACTAATTATGTATGTTTAATTATATTTTTATGCCTTGGCCGAATAATTGCATAATGGATCTCAAGAATACATACTATGTTTGATTTATCTACCCTAACCGAAGTCAATCATCATAGGTCTTGCATGTAGTTGATATAGGTGTCGTGACTGAACCTTGTTGATTATATCTATCGATACTTGATCTTTGTTGCGCTTGATTTAATTCCTATGAGACCTGACGGAGATTAGGGTTAGATTGAGTGACTTTCAAGATTTTGTGACCGGAGTCTTCGATTACTTTCGTGTATCGCATCTAGGTTGGATTAAAATTGTTTAATTGATTTAATTGTTACTTGTATAGATTTAGTTAGATATATTTATCTAGAATCAACCTTGTTTCCTTATTTGTTCATTGATACTTTATTTGTTTATTTGCTTTATTGTTTGTTCTCTTTTATTTGTTTTTGATTACTTGTCTAAAATTATATAAAATCACAATTTAAATTCCCATTGCCTAAACATTTGTCTAGTTCTAAATTAGAGGTATTTTGTGTGATATCGCCATATCAATCCCTGTGGATACGATATTCGTACTTGTTTTATACTATACTTATTTTGTGTGGTTGAAAATAGTGCGATTAGCGGTGACACACTCTGGGTTAACCTCTGTTGGAAGCTCTAGCTAACCTCCAATGGGCTTCAAGATCGGTTCATTTACACATTACTTTATTGGCCCAGAAGGCAAGGTAATTGAGGCAAAAGGCTAGGCCCAAGCGCACGAGGGCCTGTACGTTACCTACTTTTGGCCCAATTGATACTAAGTCCACTTGTTTAATTACTTTAAAACAAGATTAAGGATTGTTAATTATGCGACGTGAGACAACAACACTTCATTAATTAATGAAATCACACCACCAAAACTACACTTTCATATATTATATCTCACTCCATATATTGGATTTGAGCAAATAAATATATCACATTAATCTACTCTCCGTGAAGATTAATATTGCGATATTTAATTTCATAAACGAATTAAATATTCTCTTCATATTGATCAAATGTCAATAACATCCAACATCTTATAATCACTTAGGGCCTGTTTGGTATCCATATACGTATATCAGATATGGGTATCAAAAGGTCTCATATCCATACCATGTGTTTGACATATCAGTATATGAATATCAAATTGATATCTTTGATATACTGATATCCTCTCTTTTAACTCTTTTCATATACTGATTTTTATAGAGGTATCACTCATATCTCCATTTCACTTCTAATAATAATAATAATAATAATAATAATAATAATAATAATAATAATAATAATAATAATAATAATAATAATAATATAATAATAATATTTTTTTATTAATTATTATTATTGTTATAACGATTTAATATAATAATATTTTTGTATTAATTATTATTACCATTATAACGATTTATTATTATTATTATTATTATTATTATTATTATTATTATTATTATTATTATTATTATTATTATTATTATTATTATTATTATTATTATCTCACATCTGAACAATCTGCACCAAACGCATATATCAGATATCAATTTCATACCCATATCTCATATCTGATATCTATACCCTTATCTGATATCTGATATACTGGTATATGGATACCAAACGAGCCCTTAGTGCTTATAAACTCTTTCAAATAAAATTAGCCAAACACCGCGTTATTATTGGGGAAAGATGGTTTGGGCGCCTGGCACCCAAACGTCCCTATAACATGTTTGCGGTCTTAGCGCGCCAATGATATCCCCATCCCTAGTGCCTCATATACGATATAGTATGAATTATATATAATTACAATAATATCATAATCATGTAGATATTATCTGTAAAAAATGTTGCCTTTAAAAGTTCAAATTTATTACTAAAATGATGTAATATATTTGAATATTTATACACAATATCTTATATTGTAATTAGTTTGTATTGATTATTTTTATGTTAATCTAAAAAAATATTTATATCTTATTGAATAATTTTATAAATTAATATTTACCAATAAACCATTTTTTTGTCGAGGGAAATTTTTACTAGAATATGTTTATTTAATGTATGAGAATGAGATGACAACAATTAATGGTAAGATGTAGCTTGTAAGCTGGTGACTTAATGAAGAAGAACCCGTTATTGTACAAATAAGTGAAAGGAATATTTAGTTTTAAAAATAAGTTATCATATCTCAATTGGTTAACACAAATGATATGATACTCATATTATTTACCAATATTTCTTTTGTTAACACAAATGATATGATACTCATATTATTTACCAATATTTCTTTTGGTCAATAAATCAATATCCATCATCAAAAGCCTTTGACAAAAAGGTTTTTGAAATTGTATACAAGAAATTTTGTTTCTAAAGAACAATTGCTTTTATATTGATAGTAATAAGCATAACAAACTGGCTTACAAAATTATGAAGTTGGAATTAATTTTCCAAATAAGAACATTATTTTAAGGAAAGAAAATTAAGGGGGAAAATAATGAAACTGCAAATCTAGTGATCTTTCAGACCACGAAAAAAATAGTCGCATATAGCTAAAATCATCTTCCGCTTGTGTAGTGATCCGTTTATTGTTTCCTCAATGTCTCCAAAATGTACTCAGCATAAAGGTCCCTGTAGTATATGTAACATCATCATTGTATATCAAGGTATTTATTTGAAATAATAGGCTAGATGATATGACCTAGACGGGTGGTCATAAATTTTATTCGTGGCCTACATTCATGAAGTAGGTAATATATTTATCTATATAGATTGATGTGTGCTACACAATATTTTCCTACTTATCATTTCTATATGATATGCAAGCTACTACTCCTTCGTCCTAAACATATTCGTTCATTTGACTGAAATCTATGAGACAAGAGCTCAAATAGTTAATGCAGATATCTTATAATGCATGTACTTTTGAATAACATTTGGAACTTACATAGAGTTTTTGATGGCTTCACGAGCAGTTCCTGAGGGCAAAAATTCATTCACTGCCACCTCTTTGTTTTCATTCTTCTTGTCTAAATACTAGTTAAGGAGACATTTTATCTAGATAGTCATACTCGCACATCCTAATAAAAATGAAAGTGTATATTTCCTAATTTATTACGATAAGAACATTAAATTATTAGGACTTTTTTTACAGGACTCGCACAGGCAGAGTGTTATATTATTATTTTAGTAGGACACACTTTCTTACGTGTCCTACGAATTAGGAGAAAGAGAAGAATGAAAAAGTGTTTTAAAAAGATAATTGGATGTATGACTAACGCAAACTTTCACTTAAACTCAACCTACTCCACCAATAAATTCTCTAATAGGACAAGCTTGGCCATTATAAATTGTAGAATATAACACTTGCAAAATTTATAGACATAATAGCAAACGCATGATAATAGGACACACTTGTATATGTCCAATATAATAAAGTCTTATATTTTATAATGGATAATAGGACATTCATAAGTATCCTTTAATGAAATTTAGTTGTAGTGTATGAAAGGATACAATCTTCGAAAAAGCGTCGGATTTCCATCAGACGATGAGGTGGAAGTTGGCTAATGTCAGTGAAATGGCGATATTCAGGATCATCAGCACACACCGCTATGATCTTATCATCTTTCTCTCCCTGAAAGATTTTTCACAAATTAATTGAATTTTAAATTATTAATACTACACTCAATTACACATATATTAATAAAGATCTATTTGATTTAGGTGGTAGACTAACCTGGTCAATCATAGGCATAAGGCCAATGGCCCTAGCTCGAAGGAAACAACCAGGTATGACATTTTCCTGTCAAGAAAATATATCAATTTACAAAAACAACTTATATTAAAACAAACCTAAACACTGCGGAAAAGTTCTCACATGGACTTGTTTAAGAGGGTGAGTCAATAACATTTTTGTAATTTATTGGTATTTAATTTTATTTTGATCTAAGAGAGGGTGCTAAAGGAAGCACCAGCACAATCCATAAAATAATTTTACTATATTTTTAAATTCTACGCTTTTTTTCCCTTCTTCTTAATTTAGCACCTTCGTTTAGATTTATAAAAAAATAAAAAAGAAATAAAAAATATTTGAGCATCCTTCAATCTAAAATTCTAAAGCTGCCACAAGTAGTGCATAAAGTAAATTGTATACATTAGATAAGTAGCTGACCTGCATGATAACTAGAACGTCCATTGGATCGTTATCTTCACACAGTGTACGTGGAATGAAACCGTAGTTGTGGGGATAGACCACAGATGAGTATAATACTCGATCAACCTGGCAAAATTTTGCAAAGTAATCAATTATGTATGCTTTGAAAGTGCCTAATCATGTATGTTGATCAACCATTTTGCAAAATATGACTAAGAAAGTAATACATTGAAAAGAATGTTTTGAACATACATACCTTGATTAGACCAGTTTTTTTGTCAAGTTCATATTTCACTTTACTCCCTTTAGGTATCTCGATTACCTGCATGAATACATATTGTCTAATCCTATTACTCTTGGCAGAATGTAAATATATTAAAATTTTATTTTAAAATAACAACAGCAATAATTATGAATCTATTTACAGTATATACTCCCTCCGGTCTTTTCTAGTTGAGTCACTTTCCCGATTGGGCCGGTCTCTCGAAGTTGAGTCGTTTCCTTTTTGGGTAAAAATTAAGTATTAAACACACAACTAATTGTACCCCTTATTTTACTTAATTAACATACTAATTACGCCCCAATTTCTCAATTTCTCCATTATCGCCATTGCTGTCTCTCTCGAAATGATTTTAAATTAATTTAAAATAAATCCAGAAAAGTTTTAATTTTATAAAAAAAAAAAATCCAGAAAAGTTTTTTATTTTAATTTTAAACATCAACAATAATTTTATAAAAAAAAAATCCAAAAAATTTTAAATTAATTTAAAATAAATCCAGAAAAGTTTTAATTTTATAAAAAAAAAATCCAGAAAAGTTTTTTATTTTAAATTTAAACATCAACAATAATTTTATAAAAAAAAATCAAGAAAATTTTAAATTAATTTAAAATAAACTGAAAAACAAAAAAAATATTAATTAATAAAAAACATTTTTTATATTAATTAAAATAAAATACAGTACTTAGTAATTATAAACATAATCTCATTCTCTTCTCAATTACCAAACATACTTAAAGTACTAAACAACTCTTCTTAATTCTCGTGTCGAAAAGTTTCGACTCAACTAAGAAAGACCGGAGGGAGTATGTTCTTGCATGCGGTCAATTACATAAGTATGGCATGAATTATTCTGCTTGATATCAAAACTAGTAATTTCAAATTGGACATAGATAACATTTAGACAAAATCCTTCTTCCATCATGAGATTATTTTCATAATATAAATCAAAAAAAAAAAAAAAAAAGTTAGTTTTTTTGAATTATAATGCATTCTAGCAAATTAAAATAGTAAGAGTATTGGAAATGAAAACATACAACGTTAACAGTATTAAATATAGTAAGAGTATTGGAAATGAAAACATACAACATTAACAATTTCCGGTGCTCCACTTCCTGCAAAAAAATATATATCATGAGAAATTAGATTTTTCATACAATCATAATGATTTTTCAATAATTCAAAATAAAATATCTGTAGTAACTAATTAATATGTAAATTAAAGAGTTACCAATGTCAAGGTCATGCCAGGGATGAGCAGCAACTGATCTCTTGGACAGAGATGAAAGAATCCTTTCGTTCAAACGTGAAGAACTTTTGGTGAGTGACGGCTTTGCTGCGTTCTTATCGCCCATGTTGCCTAATGTCAAGAATGCTCTTCAATCAATTCATGGAAAATAATCTTTATTCATTTGAATATGTTATGGAATTTATATTTCGAGTGACTACACGTATAGATTATGCATAGCAAGATAGTTGTAATTTCATCCTCTTATTAGGGAATGTATTTGTATATGAGTTGTAATATACTCCCTCTGTCCATTTTATCATGACACTTTTTTTTTCATAAAGTAGACACAGAATGAATAGTAAAGTGTCATGATAAGATGGACAGAGGGAGTATTAAAAGTCTACAAACATTTAAAAGATAAAATAAATACTATAAACGTATGCGAGATCCGTTTGATACCGACCCAAAGGCTTTCATGGAACTTCAAAACTCAAATGATAACCTTTTATTGTGTTATGTGCTTAGAAGTTCTTGTACCAAGAATAGAACGTCAATGGCTGACCGAGAAGATAAATAACTAGTAGCCATGATCCTAATCGTCTAATAGGCAAAGAAGAACATAGGATTCAATTGAAATTTGTTCGAGAGAAAATTTTCTTTAATCAAGTTCTAAAACGAGGCAGCCGCAGCCTCCAATTATTGCATTGAAGCTTGAAACCCCAAATTTAAAATTTGTAAAGGATCCTTTATGAAACTCCAAAATAGAAAATTGTATTTTGCTAATAAGATAGAAGGATAATTACATATGTAAGCTACATAAAAAGTGAGAGATGGACTTCATATATAGGTCTCAAAGTTCTTTCACCTTATCAAAAATTAAAATAGTATTTGAAAAACTAATCCCAAAATTGTATTTTGTGTTAACAAAGTCGCTTTGTTGCAAAAGTTATGTGTACATTAACTCAAATGAAAAGGGGTGGTTCCGTTGGGGTAAGGGTTGTTGAATACATAATTATGAAGGAATTGAATATCGAGAGAAACAACATATCATAGTTTCATAACAATATCATGCTCGTCAACGACATTTTGACATATCTGTATATTATGGAAAACCGTTTCTTCTATGTCTTGTATTCTAAAAGCGTAAAACAAGATGCAGAGTACTAATATAAGAAATTGTGTACCTGAGAAAGAAGATAGAAGGTAAAAACAATGAAGATTGAAGATGTTGAGATAACACAAAGATGGAAAGGCAGAAAATGTGTTGATACCGCTATTATACTATCTTCATATACACAAATGGGAAACTTAAAACTTCTACGTGGAAACATGAGAGCAAAAATAGTTAGCAATGAGGTGATCGGTTATTTCGCAATTTTGGATGGTACAAAATTTAGATGTGGACTTGTCGTGGACGTTTTTCTCTAACTAATTTCTTTCCTTAATATGCTAAACTAATTTGATATATTTTGACTATAAAGTTTAATTATTAATCTGCTGAAACACTATCTTCTACTATAAATAGACAATTATATTTAAATATTAAAAAAAATTAATCTAATTTTGGTGTTTTACACATAAATCAAACAAACAAGAATGTGAATTCATAAACTTTGAAATATATAGTTTAGATATGACATCAAACAAAATATCAAATATTTATTATTGAAAATATCTAATGTACTCCATTCGTCCACGGTCTATAATTTTTGGAATTTTGAAATGATATTTTAAATTATATTTTTAGAGGTTTTTTTTTATAGGATATTATGAGTGTCGTACTACCCATTAAAAAATTATACTACAAAAATCGATTTTGAAAATCTCATTACAAAGTCCTAAAACTAGCTTTAAAAAGTTAAAAAGGTCTATAGATCGTGGAAGGACGAAATATTTAATAATCCCTAGTTGATAGGGACTAAATATCAGCTTTACCATATGGCATCTTCCCTTTGATAGTTAAAAATAAGCCTTGAAGACAACAGATGCCTTGAGGGGAATAAACGCTCAGCGCGAAATAAATAATGCTGGGATCTGCTCAAAACTGGCCTCCGAACATAAGAAGCTACACCAGATCCTTAGGCATCTGCCGAGGTCCAAGGATCTGCCCAGCACGCTGTCCGCGTGACTCTACCTACCTTAGAGTGAGGACCACAAAATTAATGTCGAAGAGAATCATGTCTCCATAGAAATTCCTTTCTTGTCCTCCCTCTGCATGAATGTTCACCTTTTCGTCCTTTCCACACCTATAAATATCGAGCGAACACACTTTTTCCAATTCAACTCTACACACGCACTCTGCGTACTATTCCATTCACTCTCATAGTCTACAACAAGCTCCTTCAAGCCGGAGCAATTGGAGCGCTCAAGGTCTTCTCCTAGGAAACCTTACTCATCACCATCTTCATTTCCACTCTCATCACTGGAAAGAACACTACCCATCATTTCGAGCCTAAAGGTATAATCCTCGTTGCTAAGAGAGGAAGGAGCCCGAAAGTTCTTTGCGCTCTCTACTTCCTCCTCCCTTCTCTCTGTCCTTCTTCGTTTTTCCACTTGAATGAGCCCTGAGCTCCATGGATTTAACTGGATTGTGACTATAAACACCTTTTACTCAACTCTTAGCTTGATTCTCTCTTTTATATCCGCATGGAAGATGCTCTGTATAAAATGAATGGTTATGGCTAATAAATCGCATGAATCTCTTACTCTCTACTGTTGTAATCCTTTGTATATGAATGCTCTTTGAAAATATGATGAATAATCACACAATTGTTGTAGATCTTCAACTCGGATCTATCAACTGGCGCCGTCTGTGGGAAATTTAAGCTTTAGACGTCGATTTCCTTGCTTATATGTGAATTTGTAGCTTGCTATTCGTAATACTGTTGAATTTTTTGAACCTGGAATGCTAATCTCTTCGGTGTCACTAAAATCTTAGCTGGTTTTGACAATATTGTTATGAATCTTCTCTGTTATTTCCTCGGGCGTGAGAAGCTCGGAAAAGGGAATTTAGCGCAGATGAGTACTCTGTGTTAGCTAAGTATCTTAAGATCATGTTCTCCGCATAGTATATGTTTGATCTCTGTAATTGTTGGGAACCCTCTGCAGTTATTTTGATGATGTTTTTCAAAATCACACTTAGGCATTGCATGCCATGATATTTTGTTCATCTATTCTAATCGAGCCTGTTCTCCTTAAAGAATGAGGTTGTTGTCCATAACAGCCTCACTTATTAAAGGTCAACTAGCTCTCCTTTAATCGTGCTTTGCAGGTTCTTCGGCCAAGCTCTTCAAGCTCTTTCACCTAGCTGCCGAAGACAGCCCGTTGATCACTTTAGATAGATCAACCTCCCTCCACATAGCTGCCACCTTTGTTATCAGCTGTCTGGACCCACTCGAAGTGCTGAGTCATCACTGCAACGGCTCTATGCCACGTCAGCTGTTCTAACGGCTATATTTTGCAGTACTCACAACGGCTAGTTTTTGAACTACGCCTATATAAAGCCTTCGACAACAATGGTTCAAGCACGGGAAACTCATTAATCTTACAAGCCGAATCGCTGCAAGAAATTCTCTCAAAGTTCACATCCATTCAACACTAGAAAATCTTAGAGCTTTCCCAATTTTTGAAGATAGAGAATTTCACCATTGTTATACCTCAAGCTTGTTGCATTTACTGCTGCATCAAGCTCCCTGTACTCTCTCTCATATATTTAGTGATTAGCTAGTATAGTTGAGATTGTACGCTGATATTCGATTGTAAATCGAAAAGATTGTATGTTGTATGAAACTGATACTCAGTCAGTATAAACAAGAGAGAAGTAGAATCCAAAAGTAAAGGGATTCGTAGATCTAGCTTGATCTACCGTGGAAGTAGGATAGTTACATCCGAACCACGTAAAAATACTCTGTATTCTCTACTCTCTTTATTTGCTTTCTTAACTGATAAACTGATCATACATTCATATCATACAACAGCCTCTCCTTAAAGGCTGTAAAAGATTTTACATCAAGAGTTATCTAGCTCAACCTTTCCACCACATTCCGCACTCTGACAGTTTGATAGATCAAGCTTGTTGTATCCACAAGCCTGATAGATCAACCTGTCTATCTCTATAAAGGACTGCCTGACCAGGTAGTTCATCAAAGGCAGTTTGTTTTCAAAATTCAAAAACGGTTGGCTATTGGTGTATTCCCCCCCCCCCCCCCCCCCCCCCAATACACCAATTAACTCTTTCTGGGACCAACAAGTGGTATCAGAGCAGTGGTTCTTTTGACCGCTGCTTTGCATACTAAAAACTCTTTCAAGTTTTTGGTCAATTAGAACCAATCCTTAGTAAAATTCTTTTCATTCATTTCATATCATTATCATGGAATCCTCATTGATATGAGTATGTGAGGACTTCTCAGTCCAAGGCTATGAGGACTGGAGCTTTCGTATTAGGATGTGCCTACAAGCACATCATATCATTATGTGGAAGGTCATTGAGGAAGGACCTTCTCCTATCTATGAAGAAAAAGTTGAAATCACTGGGACTTCACCTGGTGAAGCTGGTTATAAACAAAAACTCAAAAATCCCCGTGATTATACTACTGAAGAGAGAAAAGAGGCTGGGCTTGATAATTTTGCCAAAGGCCTCATCTCTAGCACTGTGAAAGGTATCTACCTTTCAAAAATCAGAAATCTCGAAACATCAAAAGAGATGTGGGATACTCTCAAGGCTATAAGCCTGGGATCTGAAGAGATCAAAGAGAACAAGCTCTCAATTGCTTGCAGCAAATTTGATGACTTCAAAATGTTGCAGAATGAAAATATTGAATCGATGAAAACTCGATTCACTGAAATTTTTCTCGAAGTAGAGGCACTGAAATCAAACAAATATTCTCAACGAGAGAAGAATTTGAAAGTTACAAGAGCTTTACCTGCCAACTGGCATGTATACTCAGCTCTACTTCCATCTCGATCTGATTTTAACACTCTCTCTACCGAAGAATTATTTGATATTCTAATCGGAAATGAATATGAGATGATTCGAATACATGGATCTTCACAGCCTCAATCATCTAAAAAGGCTGATGAAAAGAAAGTGAAAGATGCTGCCTTCAAGGCAGATGAGAATAAAGAAACATCCGCCTCACCCATTCATGAGGCTTTGGTCAAGAAAATTGACCAGCTGGCTATTAATGTAGCCATGTTCTCAAAAAGCAATGAAAAGCTTCTTGGTAAAGTCTCAAAATACAAGAGACTCTACCGAGATAACAAACGAAGTTACTCAAATCGAAATGACGATCGCTCTAGAAAGAAGAGCGACGTAAAGCCCTCAAAATTCAATTATACTAATACACTAGAGGGTGCTTGTTTTGGTTGTGGTAGGCCAGGTCATTATAAAACAGACTGCCCTGACCTAACCAAGGCAAAAAGAGAGGAACTTCGTGCTAAGCGAGATAAGAAGCTCAAAGAACAACGAGCTGCTCTGCTAGCTGACGAAGCCACACAAGAAGCTCATCTCTCTGACAGCTCAACAAGCGATGATGAGGGATATATTGCTTCTGAAGATGAGGACGAAGAAGAAAGCTTCGTAGGAGACTCATCTGGAACAACCTCAAAAATTGAATCATCAAAGGTAATTCCTCAAACTCTTCAATTATCTTTTTCTGACAATGAAAGTGCAGATGAGAAAGAAGATCTATCCGAGGCAGAGTCTTGGGAAATGATCAAAGAACAGATGAAGGAATATGCTGAACTAGCTGAGCTATTTGAGGAGGTCGTTAAGGATAATGCTGAGCTTATAGCTCAAAATGGAAAATTCAAGACTGCTCTAGAAGAGAGATTTGCTCCCTATGATGCTGAAAAGGAAAGAGAGATAAAATATCTGAAAACTAAAGTAGATATTCTAACTCAAAAAGAAAAGAAGCTTGATGACAAAGAGCTTGAGAAGAATGAAGCTCTAGAATCAAAAGATGCTGAGATACACAGTCTCACCTCCAAGCTTGCAGATTTAGTGGTTCGACATGAATCACTGGCTATCAAGGAACAGAAACTACAGATCACATTGAGCCAGCTAAAGAAGAGTGGAAAGAAGCTGGATGAAGTCCAGACCATGCAAAGAAGTTCAAAGAACAAAAGTGGTATGGGATATACTGGACCTACTGGAAAAGGCCCCGTAAGCAACAAAGTGATCTTCACAAAGCCACAAATGAAGGTACCTGACCAGGATCACAAGCTGATTCCAGATAAAATGGTGAGCTTGAAGAATCCTTCAAAACAACCACAGGCCATTCTTTAGAAGAATCACAAAGGCAACCAGCTGGAAGATAAAAAGAATAAAAGGGCTCCACAATACCAGAGG
The DNA here is from genome assembly GCA_029379335.1 of Thymus mandschuricus. Lineage (NCBI taxonomy): Eukaryota > Viridiplantae > Streptophyta > Magnoliopsida > Lamiales > Lamiaceae > Thymus > Thymus mandschuricus. Next base: position 4,489,007 of record CM057074.1, read on the forward strand.
GAGATTCCTAAAAACAAACCAGCTGATCGTCAGGGAGGTACCAGAAAGACAAATCATCAGAAGGTCTTTCATCCACCATACTACCATCCCATCAGATCACAAGGATGCATGTGCTATCCACAGCCTGCATATCATCAACAATGGCATCATCAATCCTTCTACTATGATGAGCCATACTACCAATCTCAGTATAGCCGCACTCATCAAGCCAAGAAGAGCAAAAGAGCCACCAGACCAAGCACAAAGAAACGGACTGCCGCTTCCACTCCCTCGGATAGAAGCAAGCCCGTGATCAAAGTCTGGATGCCCAAGGCTGTTCAATCAACAACAACAGCAATAGACGTAGCACCCAATCTCAAGTGGGTTGCTAAGCTCAATTAATTGCAGGTAGGAAAGGCTCTACGAAGGAGCCAAGCAGCTCGAGGAGCTGTATGGATCATTGACAGCTGATGCTCAAAGCACATGCCGTGTGACAAGATGCTGCTATCAAACTACCTTGAGAGAGATGGACCTCAAGTTACTTTTGGAGGAAGTTCCAAAGGAAAAACAAAAGGATATGGAGATCTAAATGTTGGTAAAACTACTATCCATAATGTCTCTTTTGTTGAAGGTCTTAATCATAATCTATTTTCAGTCTCTCAATTCTGCTCGAGTGGTAAACGAGTAGAATTCACTACTAACAAGTGCCTTGTGAAAAATGAGGAAGATGAAACCCTTCTTACCGGAGTCATGCAGGACAAATTATACATAGTCCAATGGGCTAATGGAAAGGAAACCTGCCTAGTGACAAAGGCAAATTCAGAAGCCAGTTGGATGTGGCACAAGAGACTGAGCCATCTAAATTTCAAAGCCATCAACAAGCTGGCACGCAACAAACTGGTCAACGATCTCCCTGACCAGATATTCGACAAAGACCATGTATGCAATGCATGTCAAGCTGGGAAGCAAACAAGAGCCTCCTTTCCTAGCATAAGCTCTCAAGTCTCAAGTCGAATATTGGAGCTTCTCCACATGGATCTCTTTGGAGCAGTCACTCCCCTGAGTATAAACGGTAGAAAATATGATCTCGTAGTTATAGATGATTATTATAGATTTACGTGGGTTATTTTCTTATTTAAGAAAAATGAGACTTTGGAGAAGCTGTCGGCGTTGCTCAACAAGCTGTGCAATCAAAAAGAAAAATCTATCATATTTATTCGATCAGATAGAGGAACATAATTTCTCAATTCAATGATCGAGGATTATTGCACAAGAATGGAATTCATCATCAAACATCAGCAGCAAGAACCCCTCAACAAAACGGAGTTGTTGAAAGGAGGAATCGATCCTTGAAAGAAGCAGCTCGAACAATGCTTGAAGAGACTAAGCTTCTTATGAAGTTCTGGGCAGAGGCTGTCAACACAGCCTGTTACACCCAGAACCGGTCAGTTATCACTACCAGACATGGGAAAACTCCATACGAGCTGTGGAACAACAAGCTCCCCTGGTTAAAGTATTTTAAAGCTTTTGGATGTTTGTGTTACATTCACAATAATGGGAAATCTCAGTTAAAGACTTTTGAAAGCAAGGCAGATCCAGGAGTATTTTTAGGATACTCAGAGATCAGCAAAGCCTTTCGAGTCTATAATAAGAGAACTCTCACCTCATGTTGTGTTTAATGAATCTGCTTGTTTGTACAGAGATACAAATACAGGCAAAGAGGATGAGCTCAACAGATCAAAGAACGATCTTATCAAAGACCTGTTGATCTGGAGCCCAACCGATCAAAATGAAGAGGATCAATCTGATCCAGAGATCTTCACACAACAAGGGGGAAGTGATGCAAGTGATGTTCCTACATCAAGCTGTAATACATCAGCTGGAAATAACCAAGCTGATCCCTCTAACTCAGTAATAAAAACTGAGGTTGTTGCTGATCTGGAAAATCAAATGGAGCAGCTTAATCCTTTCACTCAGAAACTGGAAAACACCTCTCATCCAGAGTTTGAGGAACCCGCTGCAGAACAAGAGCCTGTCATATCCCAAGAGGAACAAACTCGAAGAAGACGCTGGGTGGATGATCACCCACAGGAGCTCATTGTTGGGAACCCAAACCAAGGAGTGAGAACAAGAAGGATGCACGGAGAAAGTGCCCTCCTAAGCTGCTATCTATCTCTCATTGAGCCAAGAGATGCAAATGAAGCCATATAAGACGCTGATTGGATTCAGGCCATGAAAGAGGAGCAGAATGAATTCAAAAGAAATGAAGTTTGGTCTCTCGTAGATCGACCTCATCATCAAGGCGTTATTGGAGTCAAATGGGTATTCGAAAATAAGAGAGATGAATCTGGAGAAGTTGTCAGAAACAAAGCTCGTTTGGTTGCTAAAGGCCACTGTCAACAAGAAGGAATTGATTTCAATGAAACATTTGCTCCAGTTGCAAGATTGGAAGCAATCAGATTGTTTCTAGCTTATGCAGCTCACCAACAGTTCAAGGTCTACCAGATGGATGTAAAGAGCGCATTCTTAAATGGAGTTCTAGAAGAAGAAGTCTATGTCGAACAACCACCTGGATTTGAAGAAGGTGATTCCAGCAAGGTATATCGCCTACACAAGGCCGTGTATGGACTCAAACAAGCTCCACGAGCTTGGTATGAGACGCTGTCCACCTTTCTCATAGAATCTGGATTCAAGCGCGGCTCAGTTGACAAGACTCTCTTCACTATCAAAGTGAATGATAATATCCTTTTAGTTCAAATTTATGTTGATGACATTATTTTTGGATCTAAATCTCCCAAGCTTTGTGAAAAATTTGGTAACCTCATGAAGGACAAATACAAAATGTCCATGATGGGGGAAATGAATTTCTTTCTTGGATTGCAGGTGAAGCAGTCAGATGAAGGGATTTTCATCAGTCAAACCAAATATACTCATGATCTAATTTCAAAATTTGGAATTCAAGACAGCAAGTCTGTTAAGATTCCAATGCTAGCAAATGGGAAGATTGACCAAGATCTCGAAGGAAAACCAGCCAACATAGCATAATACAGGGGTATCATTGGCTCTTTATTATATCTACCTGCTAGTAGGCCTGTCATTACTTTTACAGTTGGTGTTTGTGCTCGTTATCAAGCTAATCCAAAAGAATCACACTGATAGATCCGGGTCGAAGATCCACAACAATTTAAGAGATTATTCATCATGTTTTGCAAATAGCATTCATGGGTAAAGCGTTAAAACAGTAGAGAGCAAGAGATTCATGCGTATAGAAAAGCCATAGCCGAGTATCTTGTATAGGGAAAGAGGCGCACAACAACGACGAGTAATAGTTGAGCTATAAGTAAAGGATAAAAGGCGTATTTAGCCATGAACTAGCAAGATTCATGGGGTTTTGCACTCATACAACTAATAACGCAAGACAGAGACAAGGGAGAGAGGGAGGCTAGGAATGTGGAATTCCGTCAAACCTCATTCCTTCTCAAATGATGAGGGTTTTACCTTAGGTTCAAGGCAGTATACGTAGGAAAGAGGCTCTTCCCGGTGTTGAGAAGAGCAGGTGGATGTGAAAACGGATTACGGCTTCCCGGAGGAAGGTCTTGCCCGCTTCGGCTAGCCTGAGCTCGGAGGAGTTCGTGAGAGAAAGAGAGTATGGAATTGAATGGAACAGTACGCTAAGGAGCGTGTTTGCTCGTAAGAGAGTGAGCGATTATGTGTCGTCCCCTTGATGTGTGCGTTCACTTAATATTTATAGGCGTGAGGAGGGTTGATAGGTGGATATTTCTCCTATGGAAAGGATAAAAGAGGAATTTTCTTGATGATAAATTCCTTTTGTCATTAATACTGTGGTCCTCACTCTAGGAAAACTAGAGTCACGCCGATTACATGCTCCTGCAGACCCCTGGGTTTTAGCAGAAGCATACTAGGGCCAAGGCGGCTTCTGTGAGCACTAGCTTCTGCACATGGGTTTTATCCCAAATTATAATAACTGTCAGATCCCGCCTAGCTCAAGGACATATAACCTTGCAACTTCTGCACTAGCTAGGATCTGGCCAGATCTCGCTTACCCTTGTGCGAGGTTGGGTACTTGTAAGGTTACGAAAGATGCTTTTACTCCCTATCGAGGGAATGTCACGTGGTGAGGCCGATATTTCATCCCAATCAGCTACTCCCCCCCTAGGTCCAGAAGTATGCTACAACAGCTTCTGGCAAGGTGTTAGTAAGAGAGAAGTTATATGAACATGCCCCAATATTTTATAGCACGGGAAACGATGCGCCGTTTAGCTTTACGAGAACAGAAAAATGAAAAGATTATGACTCCCTTTATATTCCACAGAAGATGATGCTTCTTCCTTTTCTCTTCTTTCTTTCTTTTTTTTTTTTTTTTTTTTTTTTTTTTTTTTTTTTTTTTTTTTTTTTTGCGTGTGTAGGGGATAATTCCCGTTCTATGGAATTAATTAAGCCTCACGGTGCTGAGAGAGGCACGCTTTTTCCTTTCCCTTTTCTAAGATTTATGAGTAGTAACTACTCACTTTTCTTTATATTCGTCGAACTTCCGGGAGAGAAGAAACCCTTCCCCTTTCCTTTCGATTCCTCGGAGCTTTTCCTCTCTATTACACAGGTATTTCTCTGCATTTTGCCTTTCTCTTAGACTTTTCCGCTATCATCCCTTTAGATGAACGCCATGAAATCTTCTTCCTCTCGACGAGGTACCTCTAGACACCAGGGTCATAACCGATCCACTAGATCTGCTTCTGAATCCGCGGTGCAGAAGGGGGGCGCCGGGCATAAACCCAAGAAACAACTTCTTCCCTTAGAAAAATATGAATCCTCCACCCTAGATAAGGCATCTCTAGACGGGTTTATGAGAAAGGCGGAAGAATTTGGGGGATATTATTTGAGAATCCCGGAGAAGGATGAGCGGCCTTCGTCGCTGATTCCTCCTTTCAAAGCCTTTTGGTTCTTCCAATTGGGGGCTGGATTGCGTTTTCCAGTACCTCACTTCTTTTCCCGCATTGCTTTTTTGTACAATGCGCCTCTGAATCAACTGAACCCAGCCTCCATTCGCAAGGCCGCCTTTTTTCACATAATTGCTAGCATAGAGGGGGTGAAAGATACAGCGTTCCTTTTCTTTCGTACCCATGAATTAAAACACAGAGATTCTCATCTTTATTTTTCTCCCAATGTTAAGTTTGCTGAGATATATGGCAAATACGAATCCATAGATAAAGATTGGCACAAATGCTATTTAGTAGTTAGCCCTCCCCCTGGCGTTTCCTGGAATATTCCTGATATTGATTTATATAGGAATCCTGGTAAAGAGAAAACCTCCCGATCCCTTCCTCATAAATTATCTTCTTGGGAAGAAGGGATAATGGCTACACTCTTGAGTGAGTACCCCCCCAGATCATACCATGCTTAGGCCTCTTGTAGAAAGTGAAAGTACTCTTTCCCTCTTTGGTTTGAAACCCAGCGTTCCCTGGTCTCCATCAATGGGTAAAAATTTCCTTGATGTAATCATTATGTTATGATTTTTTATATATTTTTCGTCAAGACTACGAGCAATACTAATTCCCTCCATGCATGTAGGGATGGACGCTTCTAAACAGAATTTGAAGAATAAGGCATTTGTCAAACTTCAACGGATAGTTGCTGCAGCAGGCCAGAACAATGGAGCCCCAGGCTTGGTTATAGAGGCTTCCAAAGCTGAGCGTGAAGCCTTTTCTTCTCCTACAGAAGGTTCCAAGGGCTTGTCTAAGCCCTCAAAAGGGGCAGATTCTCCTTCTTCTTCTTGTTTAAAAACGAAAACTCCCCGACAGGGGAAAAATAGAGTTCCCAGGGAACTAGGGTCAATGATAGCTGCGGAGAACCCTGACTCCTTCTCTCCCTTCCCTGTTACTTCTTCTTCTGTGGAAGGTTTTACCTTTTCGCCCTCGAGTCAGGATCTGACAAGCATGGAGACCTTCCCTCCTCCCGACCAGGATCTGGGAATCGTCTCGAAAGATCCCCTTTTCTCTTCTGATAAGAGGAAAGGGCCGCCTGCTTTCGCTTCCTTTGCTAAGAAAAGCAGGCATGAATCTGACTCGTCAATGCCCAGCTCTGCCTCAGGAGCCCTGGTCCTTTCAACCTCTGGCTCCTCTGCTTCCCGATCCCACGCTCTTTGCGAGCGAGATTCTCAGGTTCAGGCTTTGAGTCCTTTGGCTACATTTGCTAGTGTAAACCCCTATCTTCCTTAGAAGGAAGCTCAAACTTCTCAGTCTTGTCTTTCTCCATCCTCTACTGGCTCTTTGGCCTTCATCCACTCCCTTCGTCGAAAAGGCTTGGACGTCCCCCCTTCTACCGTTCAGGGGAGGGGTGCCAGCGTTTCTTTCCCTGGGATGGTCAGTTCAATAGATGGGGGTTTAGCTGCTATGATCCTGGATAGCATTCCCCGCGAGGAAGATTGGCGATTGGCAGAAGCTCAACCTTCTGACTTCTTATTGAAGAGAGCTGCTAGTTTCGAGCTACAGGTATATTATTGGGCTTACTTAATTTCTTCTCTTTTTTGGATAGAGGGAAATATTAACAGCGTTCTTTAGACTGTTCATCCTATTTTCAGGCTGCTAGCTGCAGATCTATGCTAGGCATTCGTGCTTTAGCTTATGACAATTTACATGCTCATCACTTTCATATGGAAAAAGAAAAGAATAAACTTCAAGCCGAAGTGAGCCGCCTTCAAGAAGAAGCTCGTCAGCACGAAACTTTCAAAACCCTTCAAACTCAAAAAACAAAATTGGAGGAGGAGTTGTTTGAGTTAAAGAAAAGGGACCAAGATAGGGAATGTTATCTTCGGGCTCAGGAGAAGGAGATTTCCGAACTCCGAGCTAGCTCTTCCTCTTATGCTCAACAAGCGGAGGATTTTCGTGAAGCTTTAAGATCTTCGATCATGCAATTAGCAGGGGCGCATGATGCCCGCTTCGCAGAAATAGAACAGCTTAAGAGGCAGCATGAACAAGAGTTGGCCCGGGTGAGGACTTCTTCTCACGCTGAAGGCCTAAGAAGCGGGTTGGAACAGGGACTTATCAGGGGCATGAGATGTTGCCGATCCCAGCTTCTTCTTACTCCATATGGGCAAGCATTTCTTGACTACTTAGCTAATCATTTACCTGAGGCTTATCTCCACTCCCCAGGCTTTTGGGTTAGGATGACTGAGCCTCTTTCCGAATGGGCCGCAAAGGCTGTATTTGAGTGCTGTAAGATGCTGGGCATCCCTGAAAGAGCTACATCCGTAAACTTAGGTCCCATTGTGGAGGCTTTTAGCAGGGCCCCTGAGACTCTTGCTCTTAATCGCCGAATCAATGACCAGAATCCCTGGTATCTTCGAGTGTTTCAGAAGGCAGCTCGGATTCTCCATCGGCCTCATGATCATTTAGAGCCCTCGGCTCTCTGGAATTCTCCACGTATTCAAACCTTCCAGATGCTGAAGTCCAGAGGTTATTGAAGATAATTTTTGAAGAGGTATAGTTTTGTGATCTCAGAACCTCCTCTCTCTTTTCTCTTTTGCTGACCGTGCCTTGAAAATAGTAATTTTCTAGATTGTTTATTTTCATAGGTTATCTTTGTATTATATTCTCCTTTATTTTTCTAGGAGAAAGATACTCCCGATTTGCTTCCGCCTGCGTGTGAGCTTCCCTTTGAGGCTTCGTCTTCCGAATCATTTTCCGTCGATTCTTCAGATACGGAGTCTGACGTTGATATGCATACCTTGGCTGATCAAGCTACTTCCCTTAAGAGTTCTGGGAAGGCTTTTGCGGTTCCTTCTGTGGAAGCTCAAGTGGAGGAAACAAGCGAAGCTCATATCTTTGCCTCCAAGGCTGGGCAGACCAATGAAGAGTCGGTTGCTGCTCATAATTCTCCTGTGGTTTCTCCCTCCCTTGATGCTACTGTCCCTCCTTCCGAGGATCCTGTAGAACTTGTTCAAGGTGCTTCTTCCAATACCACTCAAGATGTGGTTATAGATCCCAATCAAGAAGCTGGGGACCGTTTTGTGGCTAATCTGTTCAATTCTGATGCTATTTGAAACAGACTTTTTTTCCGTTTCTAGTTTTTTATCCTGAGTTTTTGGATGATTAAGATGGATTTCAAAATCTACTTTCTGCTTTTGTTGGTATGATTTTTATGGGTATACAACCTTTCTTCTTGTCTTTACTTGTTTCCCTTATATGCGACATGGTGTAAACGTCGGCATAGAAAAGGATAGAAAAAGCATTTTAAGATAATGGAATACAAATATTATTATGAGGGGATATTTTCTATGGGGAGATACTCCTTACTCCCCCCCCCAAGTGAGGTATAAGGAATATGAGGAATTATACCTCATTTTGGTGATGCTTTCCTAAAAAATGCCCCCTCGCTATTAGGGACTCAGTTCGATTCGTTCATTCATTATGAATTTCTAAGGTATAAACACTGCAAAAAAGGTATGGTAAATTCCGTCCTTTCTCATGGGAGGACATTCATTTTCCCATGCCTGAGAAATTGCTTACTTTAAGGTAGCTCTCACGTATCATATTGATAGCTCTTTTGCATTCCAATTCCTCTTTCAGCGTGGATGTACTTTTGGGTTTTTGTCAATAACTCTTCAAAAGAGGTAGCCTCTTTCTTAATCAAAGAAACAAAGAACTGTCTTGGCTTCAAACCGTCCACACATGCATGCATATTTAGCTTTGGCTCCACTCCTGGGATTTCCAGGACGGCTTCGTTGAAACGTGTCATGTAGTCTCTTAAACTCTCATTGGCACCTTGCTTGATAGTTGTTAGATGTAGAGGATTTCTGGTAGTTCTTTTAGCACTAACGAACTGTTGGAGGAAAACCTCTTTCAGATCCATGAAGGAGTGTATGGAGGCTTTTGGTAGCCGTTTGCACCAATGTTAAGCGGTTCTTAACAGGGTTGTGAGGAACACTCGACACCTAACCCCTTCTTAATATTGATGACGGAGAGATAGGCTTTCGAACTTCATCATGTGCTCTTCGGGGTCTCCTTTCCCTTGATACTCGCAAGAGATTGTCTTGAAACTGCTTGGGACAGGATCAGTTTGGATGTCCACTGAGAACGGGCTGTTCTCGTCGATATATAGGGGAAAGAGCTCTGATTTGTCCCCCCCATTCCTATTGTTTGAGGAAGGTTTTGGATTCTTTCCTTCCTTCGGGTTGCGAAACTCTTTTTTTTTTTTTTTTTTTGAGGCCCTTTCCACGGCCTGATTTTGTTCCTTCAGTTTTTTGACTTCTTTTGCTAAGAGCTTCGTCTGCTCTTGCTGTTGGGCATACTTCTTGCCCCATGCATTTTCAATGTTCTTATTGAGATTTCCTTCAGGTTCTTCAGGATCTTCTTCATCTGGGGATTCCCAATCAGTGGAAAATCCCTCTTCCTCTACGGCTACTGTCAGAGGCAACCTTGAGACTAGCTCTTGAGTTACGCCTTGATGCATAGGCTTCTGCTTATGCATTGCGGCAGTGATCTTACTTCCTCCCCCTTCCTGGGTTTCGCCCAAGGGATCTGTGCTTTGAGGATTTGCTCCTAAAGTGTGAAGTCTTTTCTCAACAGCCCCTTCTACTATTCCTTTGATAAGGGCTTTCATTTGCTGAAGCATAACTGGAGAAAACTGAGCCTCCATGTTGACACTAGCCTCTGTCAGCCTAGTGCACGTTCCTTTGTGTCCCACCACAGAATTTTCCGGATTCCCGGTGGCTTGACCGGCTTCCTTGGAAACGGCATCTGATGTAACATTCATCCTTATAGGAATCTGCAAAGATTTAAGGACGCGTAGAGGATTAATTCCAGATGCTCTTTGAGAGAGACTTGAAGTATATGTAACTAGCTATTAACAAGCTTTCTGCATTTGCGCATTATTTGTAGTGGCTTCGACGCGTATAGCTTATTTGCTACAAGGCTCTTAAAGGGGGTGGCTTCTGCCAATGTACGGTGAAGGTAAGTAACGACTTAAAGATAGAAGTCTAATTATGATAAAGGACTTTGACATAGTTTCCTCCCTTTGACATGAGGCATCTGATCATATGAGATTTAGTTACGACCCACTGCTGATTTAGCAGATCCTGTTGCAATCGTTAACCATTCAAAGCGGCTTTAACAAGCGTGGTTTACTTAGTATAAGGTTTTTCAAAGATGGCTTTCGCCTTCATGGAGCTGATGTCAGTGACATCTGTCTTTACGAGATCTATTTTGTTAGGTTGTTTGTCTTCCTAAGGCTTTCCTGATGAGGCCTCTGGGAGGGATCTGATCAGAAGAAAAGGTTATTAAGAATTTGTGTGGCATCTTATTTTATTAAGCTTAATATGATATGCCTCGGCCGTATAGGCCCTTTTTATCATTAGCACCTATTTTATAGGACTTTCTTGTTAAGATATTCCCCGTTAGCCAAGGATTATGAGAATGGTGTCCCTTATGCGGGATTCCTAAGAACATTACTTATTGAACCGAGCCTACGGGAACTTAGTCCATTTTATAAAGCTTGCAGAAGTGCTGACTGTCAGGTTAAGCTTATGAAAGCAATATCCCCCTTAGGGGTTTATAAAGGTACTGTCTATCAAATAGAGTTTTTTTGAGAATACCACTTGTGAAGCGGGATTTAGGTGGGATTTTACCCACTGGAATGCAATGGGTAAAACTTATAGGAGTGATATACAAAAATGTCGCCTTTAGAGCAAGGCTTAGGGGTGCACTGCCCATTTAATGAGACTTATAAGGAATTTTGTCTATCGTATGAAGTTTAGGAGGATGTTGCATACTGAGTAGGGCTTGGGAAAAGTTCTGCCCATTGCAAGGGGCTTGCAAAGGAGTCGCCTATTGGATAGGGCTTTGTAGAAGGTTCTGCCCATTGAATGGGGCTTACAAAAGAGGTGCCTATTAGATAGGGCTTCATGCAAGGGTTGCCTATTAAGTAGGGCTTATAAAGTGTTCTGCCCATTATATGGGGCTTACGATGATATTGCCTGCTAAACAGGGCTTTTTGAGGAGGGTTGCCTATTAAATAGGGCTTATGGAGGGTTCTGCCCATTATATGGGGCTTACGATGATGTTGCCTACTGTGTAGGGCTTCTAAGGGTTCTGCCCGTTATTCGTGGCTTACGAGGGAGTTGCCTGTTAAACAGGGCTTCTGAGAGGAGGTTCTGCCCGTTATTTGGGGCTTACGAGGGAGTTGCCTGTTGAACAGGGCTTCTGAGAGGAGGTTCTGCCCGTTATTCGGGGCTTACGAGGGAGTTGCCTGTTAAACAGGGCTTCTGTGAGGAGGTTCTGCTTCTAGATGCGGGCTCCCTTCATCAACATGAATGGGGTAACCTTAGCATCTTTCGGCTCTCCGTTTTCTTTAATGTTTTTATTACTTCATGGGTTTTGGGGTCATGGCAATTCAGGAGCATTCGACTAGCTTTAGTGGGGGTGCTTATTTTGTAATCGCCAGTCCCTTGCAACTTATAGATGGATTTCATATTGAGCATATAACAGATAGAATTGTATGCTCACCAAGTACACAAGGTGAGGCGAATGTATTTTGAGATTGCTGCAGTTTGTGACCCGTCTTTCCTCTGGATCCCTCACAACCTTAGGTTTTTGACAAAACAACAGATTAGCCATCACAATTCATGTCATGAAAGAGATGAGGCCTTGAGATTGCTTCTAATCGCTGGATTCATGAATTACAAGCAATATAGCTGAAACAGGTTCATGGTATACATACTAAAATTTTCCTGGAATAACATAAATCTCGCATTCAATACACATTCCCTTGATTAGATTGCCATCATTCTAGGTAATCATCGCGGCAGGGCAAATGAAAAGGCAAGTTTATGTGCATATCATCAGAATCAACTAGAACTTCGAAGATAAACAGGGGATTGGCCCTTTGAACCCACGGGTTTTGACAGTACTTACAGATATCAATGCTTAATTCACATTTAAGGAGAGGAGATTAGCCTCTCAAACACAAGTTCCCTTTCAATCAAGGTGTTTATCACAATTTCCGTTTCAAAGGGAGCATAATCCTAAGATCATATCACACTCAACAGCTCGTAACCGAGGAGAGCTTAGCAAATGTTAAACAACAGCATACCCATCTGAGTTTTCGCTAGCTAGATCACAAACAGGGCATTCCCAATCAATGTAACATCAGATTTCCTCACATTCTCCACATAAGGACGTAATAAAGAGAAATCGCAAGCAGCATTACAACAGCGAGCTAGAATTTTGCATAAAAAACAGGGGAAATCAACATCTTAACTCAAGAGATTCCCACAGACGACGCCAGTTGATAGATCCTGGTCGAAGATCCACAACAATTTAAGAGATTATTCATCATGTTTTGCAAATAGCATTCATGGGTAAAGCGTTAAAACAGTAGAGAGCAAGAGATTCATGCGTATAGAAAAGCCATAGCCGAGTATCTTGTATAGGGCAAGAGGCGCACAGCAACGACGAGTAATAGTTGAGCTATAAGTAAAGGATAAAAGGCGTATTTAGCCATGAACTAGCAAGATTCATGGGGTTTTGCACTCATACAACTAATAACGCAAGACAGAGACAAGGGAGAGAGGGAGGCTAGGAATGTGGAATTCCGTCAAACCTCATTCCTTCTCAAATGATGAGGGTTTTACCTTAGGTTCAAGGCAGTATACGTAGGAAAGAGGCTCTTCCCGGTGTTGAGAAGAGCAGGTGGATGTGAAAACGGATTACGGCTTCCCGGAGGAAGGTCTTGCCCGCTTCGGCTAGCCTGAGCTCGGAGGAGTTCGTGAGAGAAAGAGAGTATGGAATTGAATGGAACAGTACGCTAAGGAGTGTGTTTGCTCGTAAGAGAGTGAACGATTATGTGTCGTCCCCTTGATGTGTGCGTTCACTTAATATTTATAGGCGTGAGGAGGGTTGATAGGTGGATATTTCTCCTATGGAAAGGATAAAAGAGGAATTTTCTTGATGACAAATTCCTTTTGTCATTAATACTGTGGTCCTCACTCTAGGAAAACTAGAGTCACGCCGATTACATGCTCCTGCAGACCCCTGGGTTTTAGCAGAAGCATACTAGGGCCGAGGCGGCTTCTGTGAGCACTAGCTTCTGCACATGGGTTTTATCCCAAATTATAATAACTGTCAGATCCTGCCTAGCTCAAGGACATATAACCTTGCAACTTCTGCACTAGCTAGGATCTGGCCAGATCTCGCTTACCCTTGTGCGAGGTTGGGTACTTGTAAGGTTACGAAAGATGCTTTTACTCTCTATCGAGGGAATGTCACGTGGTGAGGCCGATGTTTCATCCCTATCACACACATGGAAGCAGCCAAGAAGATTCTTCGTTATGTCAAAGGAACTGCTAATCTTGGATTATGGTATCCAAGAGATGATAACTTAGAACTAACTGGCTACTCAGATTCTGATTATGCTGGATGCAAGCTAGATCGGAAGTCAACTTCAGGTACTTGTCAATTCCTAGGGAACAAGCTGATATCTTGGTTCTCAAAGAAACAGACATCAGTAGCAACATCAACAACCGAGGCAGAATATATGGCAGCTGGTAGTTGTTTTGCCCAAATTCTCTGGCTGAAGTAACAACTCAAGGACTATGAGGTCATTGTCAAAGAAGTACCTATCTTCTGTGACAGCTCGAGTGCTATTGCTATCACCCAGAATCCAATTCTTCACTCTCGTTGCAAGCATGTTGAAGTGAGACATCACTTCATACGTGATCATGTTGAAAAGAAGAATGTTATTGTGGAAAACATCCACACAGATATTCAACGAGCTGACATATTGACAAAGCCTTTGCAAGAAGAGCGCTTCAAAATGCTATGTGTTAAGCTTGGTATGTTGAATTGCAGCCAGTCTGGAGAAGTGGCTCCCTCAACTACCTGACCAGAACAACAACCTGCCATCGACACGAGCTGGTCTACACGACCTGTGTAGAAGGCCGTTGTAAGAAATTACAACCACCTTGCTCACTCAAGGGGGAAGTAAAGGCAGTGAGTTGTATCACTCACTGTCTCTCTTTATTTATTTAAATTTTCCCTTAGAGCATTTATTTCAATTATTGGCATTTAGTATGTTTGGTATTTAATATGTTTTGCATATCTACTCTTATTCTTTATATATCCAAACACTACAATTTGAGAAGATATTGTCAGAAGCAATGATTACTCTTTTTGTGTAACAAAACTTCCTTTTTGGGGTTTTATGCCTCGACAATCGAGATGCATTTATGTGAGGACTGGACGTGAGACACGAAAAGTCATGACTGGGCATTATCTGTCGTGCCTCTCTGCACACGCGCGACTCTTCGCCTCCCACGCGCCTCGAAAAGGTGCACAATGTCAAATCGACACTTTTTAAAAGTGGATGACGGCACATCTCTTTCATCTCGGCCGTCCGATCAAAACGATCAAGGCCGTTCCTCACCATCTATAAATAGGGACCCCTCCATCCCTTTCATTGACATATTCTCCATCCGCCATTTTCTTGCACCATATTATTCTATCTGTGTTATCACTATACACCAAACCCTAACTCCATTTTTCTTCACACTCTTACAAGAAAAATGGCCACCGATGAACAAACCTCTACTTCCGGCCAAGAGGTCTCGTTCAAATGGCAAACGCCAAGAAATTTTACATGTCTCTCATTGTGCAGGAACCATACTTCACCTACAACCACATGGGCCACTCTGGCCTTGACGATATCTTTAAAAGGATGCAGAGATGCGGTCCCTTCCACCGCATCATCACCAGGGTTCCGGCGAAGATCCTGCCGCTGCAAACCCTAGCTTTCTACGCCTTCTGGCGTGAGGACGAGAAGGACTCTCTCGATGATATCTTCGTTCGAGCCTCCGACAACGTCATCACCGACGATTCCTTCAACTTGCTCGAGGCGGTGTTGAAGACGTACAATCTGGAGGATTTCGGCAAGGACATATTTCCCGAAATATTCTCCCAGCTTTTTGAGGAGTCATTCCAAGCTATGACTCTTCCGGCGATAGAAGAGCAGGCCGTGTCCTACGACATGAAGGGGATGCAACGAACTCGGCTAAAACCTGAGTTTCGTTTGCTATTTGATGTCATCCACAAGTTCTTACTCTCTCAAAAGGGGACCAATGACAAGATGACCCATGACATGTTCAAGATCTTGATTGTTGTTTACCACAACCTCCCAGTGAATTGGGGGAGGCTGTTGGTCCTTGGAATGAAAGGAGAAGCAGCAAAGGTCAAGACCTCAGTGGATAAGGATGGTGACACCCTGCTCACCATCAAGAGGAAGTTCAACTTCTGCCTGAAGATCTCGTTGATCTTCCAATCCGTTGTAGAACGAGCTGAGTGGGAAGATCCTATCCCATTCAACGAATCCATCAAGCTCCCGTCAAATCAGCGACAGTTCAACATGTCGCTGGGTATTAATAAATCATCCCTCATAACCTCTGATCTTGCGATCAGACCGTTCCTTGTGGCCATAGCGAAGTCAAACCCGGAATGGGAGGACTCTCGTTCAGTAGCCAAGTGGGAACCTGCTGTCCCTCCCCAGGCCAAGAAAGCTTCAGGATCTTCTTCCACCCAGAGTAAAGAGAAGTTGGTGGAGAAAAGCAAGAAGCAAGGAAGGACGACCGCCGAGGAAAGGCCTTCGAAGAAACTACAGCCCGTTGTTGTTGTGGTAAGCTTGACCCCTTCAGCCAAAGCAGTGTGTTCATCTTATGCTGCGGGGGCTGAGCAACAGGCTTCCTCCAAGGTGCAACATCCTCTTTCTCAAGAACAACAACCTCTCTCCGAAGGACAACAACCTGTTTCCCCGGGGCATCAGCTTGTCAACCCGGAGCATCAGCTTGTCTACCAGAGAGATGAGCCCATTCCCACCGAGGCTGTTTCCACCGAGGCAGATCTTGATGCGCCTCGAGATGGACTATACCATTTCAACCCTTCCATCACTCATCAAGTGTTTGACAACACTTCCATCCAGGTCGTTGTCAGTGATGATGACGATGATGATGATTCTGCCAGCCTTTATTTGAAGAAGACTGAGGATGATGCGCGTAGACTGGAAAAGGAGCAAGCTCTCCAGCTCTACGACGATATGGGATTTGCGGCAAAGAAGGCCGTTGATGAATTGCTGCCCGGGATCAGATCAACTCCCGTGGCGTTTCGAATGGCCTCTCGCCTTCGCCTGTTCTTGGATATCAAGGATGCCGACTATCATGTGATGCAGTTCTTGTTCGTGCTGAAGGATCTTGATCAGCTCAAGGCGGAGGAGGCCCTTCTCAAAGATGAGTTTAAATACTCATCTATTCCAGAAGCTCGTGCAAGCTTCCGCCAGCTCGTCCTTACCTCCATGAAGGTAGAAGCCAAGTGCTAGGGTGTGGACTTGAAGCCGCTCTACCTAGAAGAAGTTGAGTTTTACAATTCAGTTGTCCCGGAAAATGAGGATGGACTGAGCCCGATCAGGCAGGAGGCCAAGACTCCAGGCCGTTCCGCCATCAACGTGGACGATCTGTTCCGCGATGATGATGAAGAAAAGAAGGAGGACAAGGAGGAAATTTTGCAGACCTTCCTTTCCACCCACCAGCTGAGATATCTAGTCTCAAAGAGGATAGGCACTGAGCTTACTGGTGTCAGCACTCGCTTATCCGATCTTGAGAAGCGGCTGGATTTGAGAATTGGCCAGTTGGAGGACAAACTGACCAAGTCCGTGGATGATGTTCTTTCCACCCTCAAAACCACGGACGAAAGGCTGTCAAAGGAAGTGAGCGAGGTCACTTCCAAGGCCGTTAATGCAGCTAAGGAACTTGCAGAAGCTGCCGTCTCCAAGGAGATTGGGAATTTTACCTAGGTCCATCTTCAAGATCATGTCAAGCCTTTTCTTGGTACGTTGCTGAAGGATGAAGATGTGGCCACTAGCACCGATCTCCGTACTGCTAACAGGATGATAAAAGAGGTGGAGGACAAGCTGTCGAATCTCAACTCTCTCATAACCACCTCGGCATCTGCAGCCAATCAAAGTGAAACAACTGTTAGTGGAGACATTTCAGCCCTTTACTCTTCTCGAGAGACCCTCACTTCCCAGGTCGAAGCCCTCCAGGCTGAAGTGAAGAACCTGACTGGCGTCATCACAACCCTTTCTGATGATGTCAAAAAGGGGGAAGGTGAGAAGGAGAAAAACGCTGAGAAAAAGCAGAAGAAGAAGAAGAAGAAGAAGAAGAAGAAGAAGAAGAAGAAGAAGAAGAAGAAGAAGAAGAAGAAGAAGAAGAAGTCCAGTGAAGGTTCTTCCACCGAAAGGCCGTCTCAATCTCCCTCACTTGCCGATCAGACTGATAGAGGAGCTTCTGATCAGCCAGGCGGTTCCTCGTCAGGCACAGCAGAAGAAGCTCAACGTATCACAGAGGCTGTGCTAATGGGCGCAAATGCAGATCAGGCTGTTGATCCAAATGTTCAGAGGAGAATTCAAGCTGAGAAGAAGGCTGAACGTTTGAAGCTTGATGCTGCCAAGACCAATGCCCTGAGGAAGATGATTGAGGATGAGAAGCGGGCTTTGTAGTCCAGGCGGAAGTGGACCGAATCATGAGGCAGAAGCTGGCCAACCTCACCCAGCTCAACAAAAAATATCTGAAGAGGAAGGCACAGGTTGCTATTGAAGGAAGAGACTGGCTTGGCCCAGACCTTCAGCCTCAATGGGAAGAGCTCACCAGTTCATTCATTCTGCTGCACTACTGGATCAAGCTTCCTCCATACGATCAAGATAATCATGGCGAGGCCTTCAATCTTTTTGTAAGGCACTGTTGGAATCGTGCTCTTGTCAAGAAAGTTGTGAAGCTGGCAAGTGAAGCAGACATTGGCCTTCCCGTCCCTGCAAAAGAAACTTTCTTCTGCCCTCGTCTATCTGATGGAAAAACCGTGGATTTCACTGCCATCAATGAGGGAGTTCGATCATCTGCTCTGAACTTCGACATTCCTCCCTCAGACCCGCAGTTCAAGCAGATAGAAGATGGAATCTACGCGAGTATGGGACTGAGGCCTAGAAGAGAAGAAGCTCTATCAGCTGCTGGTTCATCAAAGTAGCTGATTATTAATTTTTATTTTATGACCAAGCTTGTAATTGTACATCTCCATCATCCAGCTAGTTATAAATAAAAGTTAACATTTTTTGTGCCCAATATGACAAACTCTCTTTGTCTAGGCCTTATAAACTGCTTTACAGTTTTATTATCAACTGCCTAACATGATCCAATCAAACTAGTTTAACAAACTTGTTAAAACAGGAACTTAATCTTTTAGGATCTTCGTAAAGTGTTGGGTTTTGACATCATCAAAAAGGGGGAAATTGTTGGGAACCCTCTGCAGTTATTTTGATGATGTTTTTCAAAACCACACTTAGGCATTGCATGGCATGATATTTTGTTCATCTATTCTAATCGAGCCTATTCTCCTTAAAGAATGAGGCCGTTGTCTATAATAGCCTCACTTATTAAAGGTCAACTAGCTCTCCTTTAATCGTGCTTTGCAGGTTCTTCGGCCAGGCTCTTCAAGCTCTTTCACCTAGCTGCCGAAGACAGCCTGTTGATCACTTCAGATAGATCAACCTCCCTCCACATAGCTGCCACCTTTGTTATCAGCTGTCTGGACCCACTCGAAGTGCTGAGTCATCACTGCAACGACTCTATGCCACGTCAGCTGTTCTAACGGCTATATTTTGCAGGACTCACAACGGCTAGTTTTTGAACTACGCCTATATAAAGCCTTCAACAACAATGGTTCAAGCACGGGAAACTCATTAATCTTACAAGCCGAATCGCTGCAAGAAATTCTCTCAAAGTTTACATCCATTCAACACTCGAAAATCTTAGAGCTTTCCCAAGTGTTAAAGATAGAGAATTTCACCATTGTTATACCTCAAGCTTGTTGCATTTACTGCTGCATCAAGCTCCCTGTACTCTCTCTCATATATTTAGTGATTAGCTAGTATAGTTGAGATTGTACGCTGATATTCGATTGTAAATCGAAAAGATTGTATGTTGTATGAAACTGATACTCAGTCAGTATAAACAAGAGAGAAGTAGAATCCAAAAGTAAAGGGATTCGTAGACCTAGCTTGATCTACCGT
Organism: Thymus mandschuricus; assembly: GCA_029379335.1. NCBI lineage: Eukaryota > Viridiplantae > Streptophyta > Magnoliopsida > Lamiales > Lamiaceae > Thymus > Thymus mandschuricus. Next base: position 4,508,099 of record CM057074.1, read on the forward strand.
GGAAGTAGGATAGTTACATCCGAACCACGTAAAAATACTTTGTATTCTCTACTCTCTTTATTTGCTTTCTTAACTGATAAACTGAGCATACATTCATATCATACAATAGCCTCTCCTTAAAGGCTGTAAAAGATTTTACATCAAGAGTTATCTAGCTCAACCTTTCCACCACATTCCGCACTCTGACAGTTTGATAGATCAAGCTTGTTGTATCCACAAGCTTGATAGATCAACCTGTCCATCTCTGTAAAGGACTGCCTGACCAGGTAGTTCATCAAAAAATTGTTTGTTTTCAAAATTCAAAAACGGTTGGCTATTGGTGTATTCCCCCCCCCCCCCCCCCCCCCCCCCCCATACACCAATTAACTCTTTCTGGGACCAACAGTAACTGAGTAGTTTTATCTGTTGAGTCTGAAGGAATCTTTCATGGTATTGAGTTGTGAAATTGTAGGAGATCTTAAGATTATGCTCTCCTCATATGAATTGTGATAACTGAATTATATCTTGTGTTTGGTCCTAAGGTTGTGAAGAATCTGAGGGAAAGTTGAGTCGAAATCGCAGCAATTCTAAAACGCATTCAGCTTATCTTTCGTAATTGGTGAGTTTAAAATTCCGTTAAATATTGCAAAAATGTGAAGTTAGCTCGTGGGTTATGAGGGATTGGTGGTTATAGAGGAAGCACTACGGCTCAAACCCAGCCGTAGGCCCCTGTATTGCCATGAACTGAAAACACACAGAGTGAAAATATTGAAAATAGAGGGCCGAAAATGACGAGGTCACCCCATTCACCTTGATGAAGGGGCCCCACATTTCTAATAGGCAACACCTTCGTAAGCCCTATATAATAGGCAGAACCTCTCAGAAGCCCTATCTAATAGGCAACATCTTCGTAAGCTCTATATAATAGGCAGAATCCCCCAGAAGCCCTATCTAATAGGCGACATTCTTATAAGCCCTACACAGTAGGCAGAACCCTTCAAAAAGCCCTACATAGTTAGGCACAATACATAAAGTCCTGCATGATCAGGCACCGCGCATTGAGTATTATGAAAATAGGCACTATACGTTCAGTCCTGTATAACAAGCAGAATCTTAAAGAGCCCTACACCATGACATTGAGCCCGGCAAAAGCAGGCGTCACTTCTTCCTGCCTTATACTCTTTAAATCCTTACATAAACAGGCCATATCTATGAAAACTCATACAGATGATTCCCAGTCGTAAAAGACTTATCAAAAGCAAACCCTATCTATTTTAAGCCTCATTTCATGAGCATCTGGGACTAATTCTCTGAAAATCTTCAAAACGTATGCAGAACCTCGCAAAGATGGCTGCTAACTCAAATACTCATCAGGGAAAGGAATCTCACAGAGTCATCCGCACTTCTGAGGGGCAGGGATCTGCCTATACCATCCCGAGAATACCCTTCGGACCCAAAGACAACAAGGTTGTCATGCACCAACACAATGATGCCTGATTGGTGTTTAGATGTTAGGATTTTCGTAGTGTTTTCGAGTCCATTTTCGTAATGTTTTCGTGTCTTTGTGTGTGTTTATGGCTATGATTTGGTTGTTTGGAATTTTTGGTACTTGTAGGGGTTTATGGATGAAAAGGAGCGGAAACGGGTCGAAAAGGATGGAAAAGACTATGATCGAACGAAGGGGGTCAATTTGGAGAGTTGGACGGGCCGTCCAACTCATCTGGACGGCCGTCCAACATGACGTCCAAAGAGAGCTGGACGGCGTCCAGCGTTTGAGCCAAGATTGGGCAGTTTCAAGTTTTGGACGGGCCGTCCAACTTCGGCGGCCAGGCTGTTTTTCCTTATTTATCTAGGTTTTTACCTAGTATATATATTCCATCCTTGTGCACGAATTCTAGACAACTTTTACTCTCTTTTAGCTTCAGTTTTTAGATTAAAACACTTTAGAATAGCTTTTTATTGTTCGGATCTGGATTCCTCGTTTCGTTCGTTTAATTCAAGACTTCTTTATTTAATTCAAGTTCTTCGTTCTTCGTTTAATTCTCGTAAGTTCTTTATTGCTTTCGTTTAATTGCTTTAATTACTTGCTTTCGTTTAGATTCATTTTCTTAATTGCTTCGTTTAATTTCCTTAGTTTAATTTCGTACGTTCGATTTTCAAGTTCTAGTTTAGATTCGTTTTTCTCAAGTTTCAATTCTCTCGTTTTTAAAGCTTTCAAAGTTATATTTATTTTCCCTTAAATTTCCAGATTTTATTCATTATGCCTAAGGTAGTTTATGCTTTCTTCGTTGCTTCCTTTATTGCTTTCTTTTCAATTCTTGCCTAGGTAGATTAATCGTTTCCCTTTAGTTTACTTCTTAGATTTATTTACTCGTTCTTAGATTAGTTATTTATTTGCTTCTATTTATTGCTTTGATTTATTTTATTTCCTAGGATTTAAAAAAAAAAACCCAAAAATCTTATTTACTTGCTTTCCTAGATTTAGGCTAGATTAGGATTTACTACATAATTATTTGCCCTGCTAAGTTTTCCTTAGAGATTCGACATTGGGTTTTACTTGCTAGTGCTACGATAGGATTTTGTTCTATTGCAAACACTTTTTAGTGAAACAAATTTTGGCGCCGTTGCCGGGGAAAACTTTAGGCGTTTAATTGTGTAGTATTTTTATTTGTTTTATTTTTATTTGTGTTTATTCAATTTCTTGTTTCTCCCACTCGGTGCGTTTAACCCTTTTGTTGAGTGTTGTTTATGCATGGTCGCCGAAGTCTTCAAAGGAATTTAGCGCCCTACTTCGACAACATCCATCAAAGGAAAGCGATTCTAGCCGCTAAGGAGAAGGAGGAGATCGATTCGCAAGACTTCTCTTTGGTCTTGTTATTTGCAGAGCCAGAAGCCATGGCAGCTCGAGTTATGGGCGATTTTGCTCGCCCCATATTCACGGTCACCACTTCGGCGATTGTCCCGACGGAAGTGGTCAGGAATCATGATCTTAAACCTCACCACATGGCATTGCTCCCATCCTACCTAGGGCTGCCCAACGAGGATGCTTTGACGTTCATTCGAGAGTATTGCACGGTGGTGCAATCTTTCCCACTCTCGGGTCTCACGGAGGACGACTTGAAGATGAAGTGCTTCCCATACACCCTCAAGGATCGAGCAAAGTCGTGGTATTTGGCGCTCCCGGCCAACTCTCTCACCACATGGATTGCGGTGTGTGAGAAGTTCATGCTCAAGTACTACCCAAACCGCAAGACTCAAGAGGTGCGGTCGAAGATTATGAACTTTTCCCAAGACAACGATGAGCCGTTTCAGAAAGCATGGGAGAGGTTCCAAGAGCTACTTCAACAATGCCCTCATCATCAAATGGCATCGGAGTTGCTTTGGCAATATTTCTACGACGCCCTCAACCAAACTTGTCAGTTTATGGTGGATAGTTCGGCCGGAGGCAACATAGCGGTCAAGACAGCTGACGAGATGAAGAATACTACTCACTCGGACAATGCTCTGAACACTTTCGTGTGCAGTTCCGCCCCCTTATCCCATGCTGAGTCACAGGCAGCGCCTCGAAAAGCACGGACGAGCCACATGCAGGGAAACTTGCACGTGTGGTTCTGGCCGGGGACCCTGGTATACTGTACTAATATGTGTAGGTCCCCGTAATTCGAGTGAGATTGTCATGGCGCAAAAGCAGATATGGTCCGGTATTCCCTTGTTCCCTGTATTGGTTATGTTCTTTATTTCTTGTCTAGCAGAAACTAATCGAGCTCCCTTTGATCTCCCAGAAGCGGAAGCTGAATCAGTTGCAGGCTATAATGTAGAATATGCGCGGGATGCGATCCTTAATAGTTTTTTGAGACGCTCACTGCGAGTTCTCAACAAAAATCAGCTAGACCGAGGAAGCAGTCGCTTGAAGTTCGTTCCACGGTTAAGACAGGCTAATTCTTTCTAGCCTAAAATCATTGGGTTTTGGCATCATCAAAACGGGGGAAATTGTTGGGAATTGTTAAGAACAATATGTTAAGGGGGAACTCATATGGGACACTTCGAAGTGAGTGAAGTATTTGTTTTGATTTGATCCCAAAACCCCAAGTGTTCTATTCCCAAGCGACCCAATTTGATGTAGAAAATAGGTTGGAAATTTTTTCTAAGCCTATACTGTTAGGATGGCTTTATTTTGCTTTAGTCACTTAGGTTTTAGACTGCAGAAAATTCAAGTGGGCCACTCGCTTGAGTGTGTTCTTAAATCGAAGCGAGTCTACCCAGCCGAAGTGAAGCGTGCCGAAGAATAGCGAAGCGAAGCGAGCGCTACAGTGAAAAGCCGAAGCGAGTCAACGCGGGTCAACACTTACTAAAGCAGTCACTTGGAGAACTCACTTCCCAAGTACTCGCTACAGTATGACCTTGAAGCAACTCGATTTGAAGCGGACGCTACAACATCTAAAGCGAAGCGAGCCACTACCTACCAGATAGCGACAGCACAATTCCCGCTCCTATTTTGAACTCCAGTCAAATTGAAGATCGTCGCATTAATTACGAGATCTCCACGTGTCGAATGTGGAGAGGAGCAGAGGAGTTGACTGCCAGGCCGACAAGGGCACCGCAACAGTACTGGCTCGCTCCAGTTACTGTTAAGTTTGTAACTTAGCCGTTTTTGGCAAAATGACAAACTGGCGCACCTGCAAAAGCAATGCCTGCGCAAAGTACTGTCGAGAGGAGGAGGGACAAAGCCACCTACCAAGCAACGGATCTCGGCATCCCTCCGCCTATAAATAGTGAAGGATGAAGACGAAGAGATGTGAGAACACTACTTGAGCATTCAAGCGCCTACTGCAAACAAACACTCCCAGCTTTCAAACATTCTTCGAGTCTTTGTTTTCAAGTGTTCTCCGAGTTCCAGCCTCATCGGAACTCATCTTCGCAACCTTCACACCGAGAATTCTAAGCTTACTTCAAAATCCTAGCTTAGAAGAAGAGTTCTAGCCATCTTTGCATTCATTGTAAAGAACTCTTCAATAGTGTGTCTCTGTCGAAACTGAAAACCCTAACCCTAAATTCTTAGGTTCTGTGTTCGTCGTTAGGTTGTGTTCGATCCAAGGCTCTACCTTCATTGATTGTAGAAGCCTCGATCATAGAGTCTAGATCCAAGCTTACACTTTCATTAAGTGAAGCTCGATCGAAACTAGGTTGTAAGGAGAACCCGTAATCTCCCTGTCGTCGGATTGAAGCGAGTGAAGCTTCCAGTCCAGTTCTAGGTTTTTGGTGTGAACCCGGAATCACCCAGAGTCTGACAGATCCAAGCGAGTGAAGCTCGATCTTGTCTCAGGCTTTTGAAGAGCTCGTAATCTTCAAGTTCTTGAGTGAAGAGAACGAGTTGCCTAGTGCAACAATGTGGACGTAGGAGCTTCATCTCCAAACCACTATAAATCTCTGTGTCGTATCTCTAACCCTAATCTCTCTCTACTTGTTGTTTGATTATTCATTGCACAAAGTGTTGGTTCCGGTTTGTTAATAGGAAAAATACGTAGAGGGGGGGGGGGGTGAATACGTATTTTGAAGTTTTTCAACTTCAAATCCCTTAACTCAGAGTGACAAGTAAAGAGCTCACTTGAAACTTAAGACCTAGCTGAAGCTAGATCTACAGTATGTAGCTTGCCTGCTTGACCGAAGTGAGTACTTGATCAAGAGGGAGTCTTTACTCGTGTGCGGAATTTGGTGAGCTAAATCTTTCCTAAGTAATTGAAATTTCCAGATTAAGTTGTTTAAGATGCAGTATGCAATGAATAATCAAACAAGAGGTAGTTTAGGGTAAGAGAGATACGACACGAAGATTTATAGTGGTTCGGAGATAACGCTCCTACGTCCACTTTGCTGCACGACGGCAACTGTTCTTTTCACTCAAGAACTTGAAGATTTCGGGCTCTTCAAAAGCCTGGTCAAGATCGAGCTTCACTCGCTTGGATCTGACAGACGCTGGGTGATTCCGGGTTCACACCAAAAACCTAACTAGACTAGAAGCTTCACTCGCTTCAGTCAGACAGACAGGGAGATTACGGGCTCTCCTTACAGCCTAGCTTCGATCGAGCTTTACACAAACGATGTAGGTGCAAGCTTGGATCTAAACTCTATGATCGAGGCTTCTCCAATCGATGAAAGAAGGGCCTTGGATCGAAACAACCTAACGACGACTCAAAAACCTAACAGACAAGAGTTTAGGGTTTTTGGTTGATGAACACACTAATGAAGAACTCTTTACAGTAGATGCAAAGATGGGTAGAGTTCTTCTTCTAAGATTGGATATTTGAAGTGGGCTTAGAATCTAAGTGTGAAGGTTGTGAAGACGAGTTCCGATGAGCTGGAAACTCGGAGAACACTGGAAAACAAAGACTCGAAGATTTGCTCGAAGGCTTGGGAGTGTTTGTTTGCAGTAGGCTCGAATGCTCAAGTAGTGTTCTACTTCTTCACGTCTTCATCCTTCACTATTTATAGGCGGAGAGATGGCCGAGATCCGTTGCTTGGTTGGTGGCCTTGTCTCTCCTCCACTCGACAGTACTTTGTGCAGCCAGTATGCTTTTGCAGATGCGCAGTTTGTCCGTTTGCCAAATCTGGCTAAACTCCAACTTCAACAGTAACTGGAGCGAGCCAGTACTGTAGCGGCGCCCTGTCGGCCTGGCAGTCAACTCTTCCTCTCCACTCCGCTTTCGACACGTGGATATCTTGTAATTAATGCTACGATCTCCTGTTGACTGGAGTTCAAAATATGGGCGGGAGTCGCGCTGTCGCTTTCTAGTAGGTAGTGGCTCGCTTTGCTTTGAAGTTGTAGCGGCCGCTCTGAAGTGAGTCGCTTCGTGGTCATCTTCGTAGTGAGTCACTTGGGAATAATTTTCCCGAGAAACTACTTTGACTCGCGTTGACTCGCTTCGGCTTTTCATTGTAGCGCACGCTTTGCTTCGCTTTAGTGGGTTCATTTGATTCCACTGTAGCGCTCGCTTCGCTTCGCTAGTTTCGGCACGCTTCACTTTGGCTTGCTAGGCTCGCTTCGCTTCGGAAAACACACTCAAGCGAGTGGCCTTCACTTGGAATTCCTGCAGTCTAAAGCTAAGCAAAATAAAGCCATCCTAACATTGTAGGCTTTAGAAAAATTCTAACTTATCAACTACATCAAATGGGTCGCTTGGGAACAGAACGCTTTGGGGTTTTGGGATCAAATCAAAACACTAGAATATCCCTCATAGGTTCCCCCTTAACATATTCGTTCTTAACAATTCCCAACAATTTCCCCCTTTTTGATGATGCCAAAATCCATACGACTTAGAAAAAAAAATGAATCTAGTCTATCTAACCGTGAAGGGAACTTCAAGCGACTGCTTCCTTTGCAGTTTCGTTTGTAATTTTCTTTTAAGTTCCTTTCCCCCCCTTTTTTTTTCGGTTAAATTAATGAGTTTGTAGCAAAAATGTAAAGTCATTCACAAAGCGAGTAAATGACACAGAGGAGACAGAAATTGAAATGAGATAGATGAACAAGCAGTTCACAAAATGAGATATGTTAAGAAGCTTGAAACTCAAAGGTTTCCTGCAGCTTCATCCTCCTTCTCCTTCTCCTTTCTTTCTTCCTCCTTCTTTTCTTCTTCAATAGCAGCAGTATCCACGTAAGCTAATAGAACTCTCGATTCCATAGAGTCTACCGTGTGAATACTAGGTCTTCTCCATGCACTCTCCAGCCTGAAAGCTTCAGTCACCTCCTCATCTATTATCCCTCTGTCTGGAATGTCCGTGCCTCGATGATACGGCATGGGGAATTCCTTTAGAGCAGGAACCTTGACAACAATTGGCATGGGTTGAGTTTGTTCAGCCAAGGTGAAGATTTTTCGTCGCAGTTTGTCATCATAGGTGGCGAGAAAATTGTTGAGGGCACTTATCCTAGAGCATTGATCCTGCAGCGGCACTACTTCCCAGTAATAATAGGCCTTGATGAATAAGTCCTTGTAGTATAACCACAGATCAAGCAGATCTCTCGGAATAAAAGCCTCAATTTCCCTTGCATCAGGGTGCTCGTCCCTTCGCTTGGCCAACTCCTCTTCTGACCTCTTTGACAGTTCAGCCATGGTCGCTTTGAACTTCTTTCCTGTTTCGCCACTCCACAATGGACGCTTTTCATTTAGACGCTTCCGAATGTAGTTTTGTTCGTCCATGCGGGGGTAGCGACCAGACTCAACCATCTCTTTTGTCGTCACGTCGCATGCATCAGATATGGCTTGTGCTTCGCATGCTTCGGACTCATCTGGCATAAATGGAATGAAGGCACTCCGCACCAATGAAGACTGGATGAGTATCACCTCACTGAAGTGTTCCTCAATCCGTGCGTCAATCACTTGGAGTCGCCTGTCATTTGACCTCCTCTTCCTCTCGCCTTCGCTCCTCCCTTCTTCTCTTTCCTTTCTCTTCCTCTCCTCCCTTCCAGCTTTTGAGGCAACTGCTTGCTTGACCTTTTGGCGCTTGGCCGCGGGGTCATCACCTTTTATCTCCTGTGCAGTTCGCTTCAATGGAAGTTTTGGTGGTGGGGGTGGAGGCATATCCTTCTTAGCAGCACTAGAGGGGACGACTGCTGACGGAGTGAGTGCAGCAGTGGTCGAAGTGAGTGCGGCTGTCGAAGCTGGCGCGGCGGCTGAAGCGGGGGCTTTGGGTAAAGCGGCCGCTTGGGAACTAGATGAAGCACCTGCAGCAATAGAATTTTTGGTTAGATTAAACAGCTGCTCCATCTCCCACGCCAAGGCAGCATCCTTCTCCACCTGCATCCGCCTTTCCTCCTTCGTAATCACGGTCACCGGAGGATGCCGTGCAATAGAAGCACTTAGCACTTTCTCTTGAAGCGGCCTGCTGGGCTCTTCGAGCTGTTTCAATAATTGCTCCTTCGTGAGGTGCTTCATCTAGTTCCCAAGCGGCCGCTTTACCCTAAGCCCCCGCTTCAGCCGCCGCGCCAGCTTCGTAATCACGGTCACCGGAGGACGCCGTGCAATAGAAGCACTTAGCACTTTCTCTTGAAGCGGCCTGCTGGGCTCTTCGAGCTGTTTCAATAATTGCTCCTTCGTGAGCTTTGTCTTGCCCAGAGCCCTCGCTTCATCTACATCCTCCGTACCTCCAACATCATTGCCTCCCTCCAGCATCGATTCTACACCAACTCTGCTTCCCCCTGAACCTCCAGTTCCTCCTAGCTTCACTTGTCCTTCCCCCTTTTTGGCATCATCACTGCCAGGGGTTAGGATCATAGATTTTCCTGAAATGGTTTGGTGAAGTGAGTTGACAGAGTTGAGAATGGCCTCCAACATCTTTTCGGCTTTTCCCACAGTTGGAGCCACCAGATCAGCAGTCTTGATTGAAATTTCTTTGAGTAGATACTCGCACTGCTTCTCTCTCTCCACAACTGATGCCATCATTCTCTCTAAGGGTTCCACTTCTCTGAAGCGAGCCTCCAGCTCCGCTTCAATTTCCCTCCTTATATCTGCCTTTTCCTCCTGCAAGTTGAAGTACCAAAATTCCTGAGCCGCTTGAAATTCAGCTTGCATTGTCTCAAGGCTCCTCTCTCTCTGGTTTAGAGAGAGATGGAATTCGGCACTTGCAGCCATCTTTTCTGTGTAAGCTTCGCCCAGCTCCTTGACCTTTTCCAATAGTAGCGTTAATTCAGCATTCCTTAGGTCAATAGCTTGCGCACTCTTCCTCCTACTCTCCAGCTCCTTTTTATCAGTTTCACTCTCTCGCTTGAGCAGCTTCATCTCATTCTTGAGAGAGTCCAGAGCCTTTTTCGTGCTCAGCAGTTCACTTCCCGTCCTTATCAGCTCCTCCTCTCTCTTCTCATATCCCTCCTTCAACTTCTTCAACTCCTCCTTCAAATCTTTCTTCTCTTTCTCCAGTTTGATCAAACTGGCATTTACATTCCTCAAGCGGCTCCCTTCCGCATCAAGCGAGCCCTTGAGGTTAGTGATAGTAATAGTTTGATCTCCCACCAGCTTCACCTGCGCCTCCAGCGCCTTCTCTTTTTCCTCCAACATCCTCTCCTTCTCCTCCACCTTTCCCTCCAAAACCTTCTTCTTCTTGTCAAAGTCTTCTCTAAGACTGATGACCTCCCCCGCCTTCCTCTCCATTTCCTCACTCTTTTTCGTTATCTCGCTTTGAAGGCTAGCGATCTCCGCATCCTTCAACTCCACCTCCTCCTTATGCTCCCTGATGAGCTTCCTTTCATGGAAGGAGGGCACTCGCTTCGGAACTGTGGCGAGTGGATATGATTCTTTCACCTTAGCATCCAGCTTCTCCCAAAAGCTGGTCCCTTCAAGGAAGGCATGGAAGCCATTTTCGCCAATGAAGTTGAGTAACTTGGCTTCCATTTGAATCAGCTCCTCCTCTGTGAAGGCTTTGAGGAGCCTGAAGATTTTGTAGTACTCCGTTCCTCGATACGTGATGTACGTCAGAAAGTCGACTACATTGGTGTAAAACACGTCGCTCCATGCAACGTTCGCGGAGCGAAGATTGTAGCGAAGATTGATTGTCTCAGCGGCTTGCTCTCTGTCTAGGGCATAGCGTTCGAGAGCCCGCTTGTGTACGGTGAGGGCAGGGGGAATGAATTGTGGAATGATGGGAAGTTCTCCGACAGTATGGGCGATATCGGCTGTAGCTGCCGATGTCGAGGGGGATTGGGTAGGTGATGAGGTTTCTTGGGTTTCTGAAATTTGGATGGCTTCGGTGAGGGGTGGTTGTGTTTGCTGGGTTTGGAATGGCTGAAAAGAGGTGTAAGCTTCGACTGGGTCGACATGGAGTAGGGGCATTTCGGGCATATGAAAAGAAGAATCAGTTTCTTCTTCACGAGGAGAGAGGGGGGTTGTTTTTGTGAGGGGTTGTTGGGTCGATGAGGCTTGGGGTTCTGGTATTTGAGTGATGTGGGATTGGATTTGGAGTGGGGGTGATTTGGCTTTGATTGGTGAAGGCTGGGGTTGAGTCACTTCAACGTTCTCAAGCGGCTTCTCCACTGCCTCGCTTTCTTGAACGATTGAAGCGACTCGCTTCATTTTCTTGCCTCGCTTCGGCGCGGCTCGCTTCCCGGGTAAAGCGACCAGCCTTACTTGGCTCACTTCGGCTTGCCTTTCGGCAACCGGTCTCGCTACGGGCACTTCAACCTCGAGAAGTCCCAAGTCCATCAAAGTCTTTGTTTTCCTCCACTTATCATAATAGATGGACTGTTTGTTGTAGACGGCGACGTCGGATTCCGGCCATGCTTTGCCCGGAAACTTCTTTTCCAAGGCATAGGAAAGCCTTGAGAAGAACTTCAGTTTCCCCTTGCGGAGAATCTGATCGGCGCTCCCCTTCACGAACGCAAAATCGGCAGCAGCTTCGTGAATTTGTTTGAGGAACCAGCAATGCCAGTTGAAGTTGGTTCCGGTGAGGCTGTCAACGATTACTGCAGTGGCGATCAGCTTCGTCTCGGAAAGTGTATCCAGGGTTCCGACGTAGCACGCGACACTCTTCGAGAAGAGCTCGCAAATATGGTTGAAGGGGGCCTTCAAACTCGAACGGATACTGGCCTTCTTGAAATTCGGATCTGCTTCGGCGGTTGCAAAACGACCGTACTGAACTCCGGCAGACAGACCCAAATCTAGCAGTGAGTCTCCTCCTTATCTCGGCAAATCAAACTCACCGATGAGTTCACTCATGTCCACCTCCACCGGCTTCCTGGTGCGTGGATCTGTGAAAGAAGACGTATTCTGCTCCTTCCTCAAGTTGAGCAGTTGTTCTCCAACGGCCTTCGCCAGAATCTTTGACGGAACTGCCGTTACGAATTTCCATAGACTGGCCGTGGTCACGGCTCTACGGAGAAAGCCATTCTTTTCGATAATGGCTGGATCGAGATGAGGCTCGACATTGATATGTTTGTCGACCTCCGCGAGAAACTCCTCCATCGTCTCGGTGTTCTTCTTCTTTCCCATGGTGATTTTAAAAAAAATTTGAGCAGAGTTTAAAAAGAAAGGGTTGAGACTCGTGAGTTGCAGAAATCGCAGATCTAAGCACGAGAATGGCAAATTTTGAAGGCTGTGAAAGGTTTTGCAGTTCTGCCTCGTCCCATATATATAGAGTTAGGTCTTGGCTGACGTGGCAGGGGTAGGACGGTAATATTGCCGTAAGTCCTGTAGGTAGGCGGCGGACGTGCGGTGATGGGTCTGACGTGTCCGGCGTCACCACAGTAAAAGTGAACCGCCACTTGCTCGGCGTCTCCACGTGGCCTGCTGCGATTGGGTTGTCTTATACGGCGCTTATCCAACGGTTGCAGATTGGGGGCTGTTGAGATTCGATGGCTGGATCTTCTCCGCCGTTTCCCGCTTCAAATTTGAAGTGAGAACCACGCGCCCGTTATTTCCGCCATTCCTGATTCTGCGTTAAATACTTGGCAGAAAGTGAAAATTGCACTCGAGTGCAGACAGCTCATACCCGCTCGCTTCGTACCCCCTCGCTTCGAGTTGGGCTGCTTTAGCTTTTACTCGCTTGCGGAGTACTCACTTTGAGTGACTGTTCCGCACTCGCTTGCGATGACTTGCGAAGTGACTCGTCACTTGCTTCGCCATCTGTAGCGACTGGAATATAGAAATGAAGTTTCTTTGCTTTATTTAAAATGTTTCTGACTTACATACTTCGAGGATAAACAAGAGTGTTTTCCTCTTTGTATTTGTGTCAGATTCATTTCATATTTTCCACGTAGTGAGTGAAGGTTTCTAGCACGCTTCAGCTCACTTAGTGTACTTAAAATTGAAACACTTACCAGTCAATCTCACTTCGTAGGAGATTGATACCACAAATTGAAGACTTCATGTTGAATTAGATACCATTTGTTGGAGACTACATGTTCATGTTGAATTAGATCTTCATGGCATTCATCTTCATGGCATTCATCTTCCTCTACGAATTAGAGAGTCCTCCATCGAAGTGAATGAGGGAGAAAATGAATATAGTACACAAGCTTACTACAACCCGAAGGGAGCATCACGTAAGTGTACTTATTCACGACGAATGGGGGATGAGTACAAGTCCTTATCTCAGAGCAGAAATGGACAGGATGACAATGAGAATGCTCTGACAAGACAATCTCATATTTTACGCAGAAGCATGTCACCAGCCCTGCAACCTTTTGTATAAAAAGGTAAACCTTCAAGCTTTCCTACAATCTAGAGAAAGAATCTGCAGACGACTCGCTTTGACCCAAGCTAGGGCAATTTGAAGCGATGCAGAATTTGAGATAGCAGCATTCTTGCTCGCTTTGGAAGTAGCTTGCTCCGAGAATAAGCATTAGTTCCCCCTTAACCATATACTTAACAATTCCAATAAGTTGGTAGGGAACTTCTTCCAATACTCCACCTAACTCCACCTAACTTCATTTTCTTCAAGATAGTGGAGTTTGAAGTGACTCGCTTGAGTTGGTGAAGATCCGAAGCGAGTGCCGCACAAGGGAACAAGCGAACACTCCTTCGTGCATCCTGGAACTAGCATTCTTCACCAGGGTCTAATAACCCTGATTCCATGCATAGCTGGTTGAATCGAGACTCAGCTAGAGGCTTGGTGAGGATATCTGCTCGCTGGAGATCGGTATGGATTTTCTCGAGCTTGACATCCTTCTTCTCGACATGATCACGAATGAAATGATGTCGAATTTCCACATGCTTGCATCTGGTGTGAAGCACTGGATTCTGCGAGATACATATGGCACTGTTGTTGTCGCAGAAGATCGGAATTTCATTCGCTTCAACTTTGTAGTCCTTCAATTGTTGACGAAGCCAAAGGATTTGAGAACAGCAGCTTCCAGCGGCCATGTACTCAGCTTCGGTTGTTGAAGTGGCTACGCTTGTTTGCTTCTTTGAGAACAACGAGATCAGCTTGCTTCCCAAGAACTGACATGTGCCCGAAGTTGACTTCCTATCGACTCGGCACCCTCCATAGTCAGCATCGGAGTATCCAGTGAGCTCCAAATTGTCCTCCGCTGGATACCACGGCCCCATATTGACATGCCCTTCAAATATCGAAGAATCCTTTTGGCAGCTTCAAGATGGCTATGCTTGGGGTTGCTTTGGAAGCGAGCGCAGACTCCGACTGCAAAAGCAATATCTGGCCTACTTGCAGTGAGATAGAGTAGTGACCCAATTAGGGCACGATAATCTGTAGGATCTATAGATTTTCCTCCTTCGTCTGGCTCCATCTTCCAGTTGGTATTCATAGGAATCTTCACAGCTTTAGCATGTTGAACACCAAACTTGGCAAGCATATCTCTAGTATACTTTGCTTGGTTGATGAAAATTCCATTATCCTGCTGCTTCACTTGAAGACCTAGAAAGCAGCTCATCAAGCCAATCATCGACATCTCATACTTGGTCTTCATCAGCTCTCCAAACTTCTCGCTAAGAGACTGGTTTGGTGACCCAAATATGATGTCGTCCACGTAGATCTGAACCCATAGCATATCGTCTCCATGATTGATAGTGAATAGAGTTCGATCTATTTTCCCTTTGTGGAAGCCATTCTCCACTAGGAATTGAGATAGTGTATCATACCAAGCTCTGGGAGCTTGCTTCAACCCATACAGGGCTTTCTTCAAGCGATACACTTTATCTCCCTGCTCGAAACCCGGTGGCTGCTCCACATACACTTCTTCCTTGAGTTCTCCATTGAGGAATGCGCTCTTCACATCCGTTTGATAGACCTTGAACTTCTTGGCTGCTGCATAGGCTAGAAACAATCTGATAGCTTCAAGCCGTGCCACTGGAGCGAAGGTCTCGTCAAAGTCGATTCCTTCCTCTTGGCAGTAGCCTTTGGCAACGAGTCGCGCCTTGTTCCTCACTACGTTGTGGTCCTCGTCGGTCTTGTTCTTGAACACCCACTTGGTGCCAATAACATGCTGAAACTTGGGACGATCCACGAGGTACCATACATCATTTCTAGTGAACTGGTTCAGCTCCTCTTGCATGGCGATCACCCAGTTAGAGTCGGCTAGGGCTTCCTCCACGCTTGATGGCTCAATGTTTGAGAGAAAGCAACTGAACATGGCACTTTCTCCAAGCACTTGACTTCTGGTCACTACACCCTTGGATGGATCTCCAATGATTTGGCTAGGTGAGTGATCTTTGAGCCACGCTCGCTTTGATCCGCCAGCTTCATCTTCATCTTCTTCCTTGTCGCTCGCTTCATCGACTGAAGTGACTGGATTGGGTGCTTGGCCTGCACTAGCTTCAGGAATCTTGGGGGCAACTTCGACTTCTCCTTTGGGATTCTGCTCGCTTGAGTCCTTAATCTCATCATCTTCATCGAGCACGTCCCAAGTGAGTTGATTTGAGAGTTCCTTGCTTTGATCCTTTTCATTCGCTTGAGCCTGTTCCTGTGGAAGGCTTAAAGAAGACTCATCAAATACGACATGGGGTGATTCCTCCACAATTAGGGTTTTACAGTTGAACACCCTGTAAGCTTTGCTAGATGTCAAGTATCCTAAGAATACTCCTTCATCAGCTTTGCTTTCAAAGGCTTTCAACTGCGACTTCCCATTGTTGTGAATGAAGACCCTACAACCAAAAATATGGAAATAAGATATGTTAGGAATTCTCCCTGTCCATATTTCATATGGAGTTTTGTCGTGCCGTTTGTTGAGAAGCGTCCGATTCTATGTGTAGCACGCCGTGTTGGCAGCTTCAGCCCAATACTTCATCGGAGCTTCGAGTCTGCAATCATGGTGCGAACGACTTCTTTGATGATTCGATTTCTTCTTTCAGCAACTCCATTCTGCTGAGGAGTGCGTGCTAAAGAAGTTTGATGTGCTATGCCATGCTCCGTGCAGTACGCTTCAATTGTAGAGTTCAGGAACTCTGTGCCTTTGCGGAGCGAATGGTCACTATAGCTTGATTATTTTCCACCGCCAATCGCTTGAGTAGTTGTGGCAGTTTGGTCAGTGTTTCCTTTTTGCTGAAAAGGAATATAACCCAAGTGTAGCGAGAGAAGTCGTCAACTACAACTAGGGTGTACTTCCTTCCATTTACGCTAACTGGAGTAACTGGACCAAACAGATCCATGTGAAGCAGTTCGAGCACTCGCTTTGATGAAGCTTCTTCGAGACTGGCGAAGTGCTTCTTCGTCTGCTTCCCTCGTGGGCATGGTGAGCATGGTTGGTCTTTGATGAAGACTTCATTCGGTATGCCTTGCACCAAACCTTTTCGAGCTAAGCGATTGATAGCTTTGAAATTGAGGTGGTTCAAGCGTCTGTGCCATAGCCTTCCAATTTCTGTAGCACTTCTTGCAACTAGGCAAGTTTCCTCTTTGCAGCTGTCCCATTGTGCTATGTAGACGTTCCTTTGCCTAATTCCAGTGAGCACAATCTGAGACGTGAGTTTGCTCTTTACAATGCACTTGTTGGAGATGAACTCCACCCTGTACCCCTTATCACAAAATTATGAAATGGACAACAGGTTGTGCTTGAGTCCTTCCACATAGGAGACTTCTTCAATTGTGAGCTTTCCAACTTTCAGTGCGCCGTATCCCCTGGTGCTTCCTCGAGAGTTGTCACCAAAGGTTACGTGTGGACCCTTCTTCTCTATGTAGTTGTGAAGTAGAGCTTTCAAGCCGGTCATGTGTCTTGAACATCCACTGTCCAAGTACCATACTTGTTGACCCTCACATGGCATGGGATCCACGGCGCTCACCTGCAATTAGACAGATTTTGGTACCCAAATCAGTTTGGGTCCTTGCAGGTTAGTTCCCTTAGGTACCCACACTTGCTTCACTCTCTTTTGAGATGAAGCTTGTGTCTTGGGCTTCTCGACCTTAGAAAACTGTGACTTCTGCCTTAAAGCAGTTTCACACGTGCAACAGTGTGTGCAAGAGGGGTAGCGGCTCGCTTTAGACCTACCTATGCTCTTCCCATTTTGCTTATATCCTGAAGCGACTCGCTTCGGATTAGCTCTGGGTTTAGAGACTGACTTAGGGTTTCTAGTCTGTCGAAGCGGCTCGCTTGGTTTCCTCGAAGCGGTCCAACTAGGGTTTTGACCCTGACTCGCTTGAGAAACCTTGGGAATCTGAAGCCACCCAGTGGAAGCTTCAAAATCTTCCCCCTCAATATTAGTCCGGTTGGACCATCTCCAGTCCGTTTAACGTGACACATAGACATTACTCCTCTTTTTAGGAGGTAGATCCTTTGTCTCTCGTGTCTTGGCTTGAGACTTAGAAGCTTCAACAGTTTTCCCTTTACCCTTGGATTGGTAAGACTTAGCATGTTGAGTGCTAGGGACTGTTGAACTTTGCTTGCCCTTAGGATCTGCCCTTAAAGATATAGACACCTTCATAGGCTTCCTTTTAGGGTTCTCAGCCATTTCGCCTTTATCTTTGTTAGTGGTCGCTTTGGATGCAGTAGGCAGTTCCAAAGTGATTGATGGTGTAGTGTGAGATGCACCAACAAAGATAGTCGGCTTGGGAGGTCCACCCTCATATCCAAGGCCAGCTTTCCTACCAAAAGGCAGAAGCGAGCCCTCTAGTGCCTGCCTAGCATATGATGCTTTATTCAAGTTGGAAACTAGAGTGGACTGGGTTTCATACCTTCCCTCCAAGCTTTGATGTCTAGCGAAGAGATCCTCGAACTTACTAGTCATAGCCCTTAAATTAAGTTTGACTTCGTCAAGCTCACGGGCTAGCTTTCGGTTCTCTTTCTCGCTTTGAGACAGAGCTTGTTTTACCACTTCGTGGTCGCTTGACAATTTCTGGTGCTTGTCAAACAACTCACTCCATGAAGAGGATTGTTCTTCCTCATTGACAGTGTGTGCTAGTGTAATTGAAGTTATTGAAGGATAGAAGAATACCTCTCCTGTTTCTTCGTCGGTGAGCGCCATAAATCCAAGATCCTCACCATCACTGGAATTTGGATCGGTGAATGCATCTGAGTCGCTTTGTGGATCTTCAGTTGTAGCAACCGGCACTTCACTCGCTACGAGCGCTCGCCTTGGAGCATCCCTCATGGCCTTCAATTCTTCGCGCTCTTTAGCACTTAGCTTTGGGCAATCGGATTTGTAGTGGCCCATCTTGTGGCAGTGGTAACACTCCACTTCCATCATGTCGCGGGGGATCGTCTTGGTCGTCTCTTCTCTCTTTCCTTTTCCATCCCGAGCATCAGTGCTCCTCCCTTTGTATTGTTTGTAGAATCTTTTGTATTTGCCCACTCGAGAGTTTATCTTGTTGAAGTTCTTGGATAAGAACGCAATGTGTTCTTCCAACTCTTCCCTCGTCATCTTGGCTAGCGACTGCTCGCTTGGCCCTTCAGCAGCTTTGAATGCTACTCCTTTTGACGTAGTGGGCGCTTCATCCTCTTCGTCGAGGTTCATTCGATTCAGATCGAATTCATGAGCTTTGAGTTCGGAGAACAGAATCTCCGGTGTGAGCTTTGATAGATCCTTGGTTGCTAGATACATCTCCTTCATAGTCTGCCACTTCCTTGTGAGAGCTCGGACTATCTTCAGATTCACCTCTTTGTCTGTGAGTTCCTTCCCAAGTGAGTTGAGAGTTGCAGTGATGTTGGTAACTCTCAGCTCGAATGCGTCGATGGATTCTCCTGGCTTCATTATCTGGCTTTCAAACTCCCGCATCTGAACGGCGAGTTTGTTCTCCTTGATTTTGTCTGTTCCTTGAGAAATGAGGGCTAGGGTTTCCCACATTTCCTTTGCCGTTGCACATTTCCTTATTCGTGGTAGATAGGCATCCGGCACGGTGCTTTGCATCGTGTGGCGTGCAATCTTGTCGAGGTTGGCAACTTTGAAGTCATTTGGAGTATACTCATCCTTATCCTTCTCCACGTATTGTTGACGAACGTGGGCTGGACGACCTTCAGCGGCTGGAACATCCACAGATATGGCTTTCTTGATCTCGATTGGTCCGTCCTCAATGACTTCCCACATCCGGTCGTGGATGGAACATAGGAAGCTCTCGACTCGGAAACTCCAGATCTCATAGCCTTCAATTGAAAATTGTGGAAGACTAGAAGCACTGTATGTAGACATGGCAAACAGTTAGTAGTATATGCAGTATGCGTGGGTGAGGTTTTGATGCACTTAGGAAAATAGGATCCGGTTCAGTGAGACAACTAGAAGCGAGTGGGGACTCGCTTCGGATATGCAAAGCAGAGGCTCGAAAGAACCGCTGCTCTGATACCACTTGTTGGTCCCGGTTTGTTAATAGGAAAAATACGTAGAGGGGGGGGGGGGGGGTGAATACGTATTTTGAAGTTTTTCAACTTCAAATCCCTTAACTCAGAGTGACAAGTAAAGAGCTCACTTGAAACTTAAGACCTAGCTGAAGCTAGATCTACAATATGTAGCTTGCCTGCTTGACCGAAGTGAGTACTTGATCAAGAGGGAGTCTTTACTCGTGTGCGGAATTTGGTGAGCTAAATCTTTCCTAAGTAATTGAAATTTCCAGATTAAGTTGTTTAAGATGCAGTATGCAATGAATAATCAAACAAGAGGTAGTTTAGGGTAAGAGAGATACGACACGAAGATTTATAGTGGTTCGGAGATAACGCTCCTACGTCCACTTTGCTGCACGACGGCAACTGTTCTTTTCACTCAAGAACTTGAAGATTTCGGGCTCTTCAAAAGCCTGGTCAAGATCGAGCTTCACTCGCTTGGATCTGACAGACGCTGGGTGATTCCGGGTTCACACCAAAAACCTAACTAGACTAGAAGCTTCACTCGCTTCAGTCAGACTGACAGGGAGATTACGGGCTCTCCTTACAGCCTAGCTTCGATCGAGCTTTACACAAATGATGTAGGTGCAAGCTTGGATCTAAACTCTATGATCGAGGCTTCTCCAATCGATGAAAGAAGGGCCTTGGATCGAAACAACCTAACGACGACTCAAAAACCTAACAGACAAGAGTTTAGGGTTTTTGGTTGACGAACACACTAATGAAGAACTCTTTACAGTAGATGCAAAGATGGGTAGAGTTCTTCTTCTAAGCTTGGATATTTGAAGTGGGCTTAGAATCTAAGTGTGAAGGTTGTGAAGACGAGTTCCGATGAGCTGGAAACTCGGAGAACACTGGAAAACAAAGACTCGAAGATTTTCTCGAAGGCTTGGGAGTGTTTGTTTGCAGTAGGCTCGAATGCTCAAGTAGTGTTCTACTTCTTCACGTCTTCATCCTTCACTATTTATAGGCGGAGAGATGGCTGAGATCCGTTGCTTGGTTGGTGGCCTTGTCTCTCCTCCACCGACAGTACTTTGTGCAGCCAGTATGCTTTTGCAGATGCGCAGTTTGTCCGTTTGCCAAATCTGGCTAAACTCCAACTTCAATAGTAACTGGAGCGAGCCAGTACTGTAGCGGCGCCCTGTCGGCCTAGCAGTCAACTCTTCCGCTCCACTCCGCTTTCGACAAGTGGAGATCTTGTAATTAATGCTACGATCTCCTGTTGACTGGAGTTCAAAATATGGGCGGGAGTCGCGCTGTCGCTTTCTGGTAGGTAGTGGCTCGCTTTGCTTTGAAGTTGTAGCGGCCGCTCTGAAGTGAGTCGCTTCGTGGTCATCTTCGTAGTGAGTCACTTGGGAATAATTTTCCCGAGAAACTACTTTGACTCGCTTCGGCTTTTCTTTGTAGCGCACGCTTCGCTTCGCTTTAGTGGGTTCATTTGATTCCACTGTAGCGCTCGCTTCGCTTCGCTAGTTTCGGCACGCTTCACTTTGGCTTGCTAGGCTCGCTTCGCTTCGGAAAACACACTCAAGCGAGTGGCCTTCACTTGGAATTCCTGCAGTCTAAAGCTAAGCAAAATAAAGCCATCCTAACAGTGTAGGCTTTAGAAAAATTCTAACTTATCAACTACATCAAATGGGTCGCTTGGGAATAGAACGCTTTGGGGTTTTGGGATCAAATCAAAACACTAGAATATCCCTCATAGGTTCCCCCTTAACATATTCGTTCTTAACAATTCCCAACCCAAAGCATCTAAACAAACACAAACTGAGATTTCATTTACTTATGAAAGATTTAGCTTACCGAATTTCCGCATTTAGAGTAAAGTCTCACTCTTGGTCAAGCTCTAAGCATAGGTCAAGAGATCTGTGAAAACTCCAGATCTAGCTCTCGGCTAGGTCTTAGTTGTTCAAACGAGCACTTTACTTTATACTCTGAGTTCGAGGAATTTGAGGTTGAAAAACTTCAAAACACGTATTCACCCCCCCCCCCCCCCCCTCTACGTGTTTTTCCTCTTACAAACCGGGACCAACAAGTGGTATCAGAGCAGCGGTTCTTTCGAGCCTCTGCTTTGCATATCCGAAGTGAGTCCCCACTCACTTCACGTTGTCTCATTGAACCGGATCCTTTTTCCTAAGTGCATAAAACCCTCACCCACGCATATCGCAATTACTGCTGATAGTTTATTATGTTTACATACAGTGCATCAAATCTTCCACAGTTCTCTATCGAAGGATACGAGACATGGAGCTTTCGAGTAGAGAGCTTCCTCGGTTCCATCCACAACCGCATGTGGGAAGTGATAGAGGAAGGACCGATCGAAATCAAGAAAGCTATCTCTGTGGATGTTCCAGCTGCGGAAGGCCGTCCTGCTCATGTCAGACAGACATATGTCGAAAAGGACAAGGATGAGTACAACTCCAACGACTTCAAGATCGCCAACCTTGACAAGTTCGCACGCCACACGATGTAGAGCACTGTATCGGATGCCTATCTACCAAGGATCAGGAAGTGTGAGACAGCAAAAGAAATGTGGGAAACCCTAGCCCTCATTTCTCAAGGAACGGACAAGATCAAAGAGAACAAGCTTGCCGTACAAATGCGGGAGTTTAAAAGTCTGATAATGAAGCCAGGAGAGTCCATCGACGCCTTCGAACTGAGAGTCACTAACATCATAGCTACTCTCAACTCACTTGGGAAGGAACTCACAGACAAGGAGGTGAACCTCAAAATCGTCCGAGCTCTCACCCGGAAGTGGCAAACCATGAAGGAGCTGTACCTAGCTACCAAGGACTTGTCAAAGTTCACACCGGAGATTCTGTTCTCCGAACTCAAGGCTCACGAGTTCGATCTGAACAGAATGAGTCTTGATGATGAAGACGAAGCTCCCACGACATCAAAAGGAGTTGCGTTCAAAGCTACTGAAGGGTCAAGCGACCAGTCACTCGCTAAGATGTCAAAAGAAGAGCTGGAAGAGCACGTTGCATTCCTGTCTAAAAACTTCAACAAGATGAACTCACGTGTGGGCAAATACAAGAGATTCTACAAGCAGTACTGACTAGGCTATTTCTAACCTAGCAATAATACAATAACCGAACTAGCTAGTAGTCCGGGTCGAACCACAAGGAGTGAATGTATCGATAGACAATCAAGTAGTTCACGTAGTCTCTATCATACTATCTAAGCACATAGTCATGAGTTTGGTGTTTTATAACTAGGCAAGTAATGAGTAAATGAAATAACAAGCAAAATATGAAGGCAAGCAATGTAAAGAACAAATAAAAGAGCAAGAAATAGAAATTAGATAAAAGCAAGCAAGGATTCAAATGATTTCCGGTGTGATTAGGCTAAGGACTAGGCAAGTGATGTATCAAACCATTTTAATTCCTTTGAGTGACATTATTACATAAATCAAGCTATCTCATCCTCCTAAGACTTGATAACTAGTGGATTGAATAACATGCTTACCATTCTAAACATGTTACCAACTCCTAAAAGCACAATGCCTACTAATCTAACATCAATTCACATAATTCTTTCTAGGAGCAATGCAAATCAATACTAGATAGTATGAGCAAGGATTTATGCCAAGTGCTATGAATGGAAGCTTCCTAGGCATTCCATCAAACACCTTGTATGCACTCATGGATGTCAATCATTCATGCAATTAAATTCAATCAAATCCAAGGGCAACTCAAAGGAAAGGTAGATCCACATCAAAAGCCATTAAATCCTAGCCTAATTCACACCATCCATCATTTGAGACCTCAATGGATCTAGCCTAGCATGGATCTAAGCATCAAACCATGAACAATAAGCAAAAACATAATGTAAATGACAAGGAAAGAAAAGTAGAGAAGAAATCTTCAACAATCTCTTCAAACTCCAAGCATAATCTTCAACAATATTTGAAAATACTAAAGAGGAAAGGAGGGAAAAACTAGGGTTCTAAGTAATAGTGCAAGAGTGAATTACAAGTGATAAAAGATACCAAATGAGGAAAATATTTAGCTATTTATAGTCTTCCCAAGCATTGGGGCTAAATTGCAAATACTAGAAACTTAAGTTGAGAAGGTGGGGTAAAATCTGTAATTTCTGGAAAGTTAATTGAGGAGTTGACTATTTCATTTCCGGTTGACCCGTGCAATTTCCGCCCACATTTCCAGTTTGCGCGCTCTCACGGTTTTGGCTCGTTCTCTCTCGTCCGACATCGGAAAATTAATCCGCAAAGTGCTACGGCTTCCTCTTTCGACCCTCTTCGACATAGGCTAAGTCAAACTTGCCCAGAAAATTGCCACAGCACCTGAAATCAGCACGGAAACCGAGAGAAAAACGCAAAGCATATAGAAAAGGCATAAATGGTAAAAACCTATCATTTCTATTCATTTAAGCACAAATCCGAACCAAAACACGCATCGAGACGCACTCTAAAGCATGCTAAATATGTGGTTATCAAACTCCCCCAAACTTAAGCCATTGCTCGTCCCGACAATGGAACGAACAATCAAAGAACATAAGCACATATAGGCATGCAAGTCAAGATCATCGATGCCTCAAAGCTCACTCAATAAAACATTTTCAAACATGGAACTCCCAAGGTGCATCAAACAATCCACAACCACACAACACTCTCAACCAAGAAATCAATCACTTAAGCACAATGAAACTCCAAACCTCTCTAGATGCAAGTGTATCACTCTTTCTCTCTAGTGTATGGTATGAAATGTTTACACTCATCGAACTCATGCATGCATTGCTCTTACCATAAGCTTGCCCTAAACCTCAAGATCTCCATCGCTTGGTTGTGCACTCGAACTAAGATCAATTAGGTCTTTTATTTAGGCTTGTAATGTGGGGACATTGGTTTAGGTAGGGATTTTTAGGCTAAGTGACTAAGAAATCTTCTAAGTACTTTCACCTCCTCTTTTCCACTCCAAGTGTGAATTTCTCCACCTTCTACCTTCACCATTTCACCTCTTAACACTCTTTAATACCCAAGTTTGATTGAAGCTTCTTAAATATTCATGAATAACTCCTTTATGCTCTCATATACACAACTAACTTTATTCAAACTTTTTCTTTCTTTTCAACTCTTTTCTTTTTTTTTTTTTCTTTTCTCATCATTTTTTCCACTTTTTTTCTTTTGTGAGAATTCCATTCTCATTCCTTTCATTTTTCTCCCTTGTTTTTTAGAGCTCATAGGAGTTTATCCATCTCAAAACGACCTCTTCAATCAAACCACTCAAACCTCGTTATCTCACTTCCTTCACAACCTCCCTATGGATTCCCTTAACCAACCTTCACCCCCTTTCATCCGGTTTAGCAACAAAGGCTTCAAAGGCTCAAGGGGGACCACAAAGTTAACGTTTCATTTGGTTAGTGTTTAGGGAATAATAAGGCTAACAAGTGAGGGCCTAAAATCATTTCTAAGTTCTCGTAGCACATATAGCAACCTCGATCGAGATTAAAGGCAAGTTCTAGAAGATAACAATGCACTACATGGCAAACTCACAAGAAAGAAAAAGTAACGTTATTAATGCAACGTTTTGGCTCAAATCTCACAAGCTTTTGTTTAGAGTTCATGTACCTAAGATCAATCATTCCTAGTTAATCATGCTATGCAACCATTTCATGCTCAATACACACATGAAAGACTCCAAAAATATGATACCATTTTTCGCTCAACTTCATCATCGACATCTCTCTTGAAAGCAAAAGAATGATAACCACGATATCTAACCATGTGAACAAAAAGCAATCCATTCCATTCCACCACACACAATCCATTCCACGCACTCTCAAATTCATCCCTCTCAAGCATCCAATTAAGCACAATCAACTTCATCAAGCAAATACAAGCTTATAAATCACTAAGCACACAACTTAATGAAAAACCGAAGAAAGAAACGTAGTTTAAAGTCCTTATCTTACCCCCCTCCCCCAAACTTATTTTAGAAACAAAGTCTAAAATGAGTTTGGAGGACGAATAATAAGGAATTTAAACTACACTCACAAAGGTCCAAGCTTTGGATGGATATCACATTCAATGCTACCCATTCCGGTACGCGCTCGATTAAGTTGAATGACCTCCCTTTCTTCATGCATTGCTTCTCTTTGTCACCCCCTAGCAACATTCAATCTCAATTCACATATTAGTAATCACATATCAAAGCATAGCTCAAGGGGTGAACAATAAGCTTATGTAAGGGGATAATTTGAGATACCTTCCTCCTCATGTTCCAGCCCTAATTTGACAACTTATTTACACCAAAATAACAAACAACAAAATTACTCAATACTATTCCATGTTGTAGAGGGTTGAAAGAGGAATCCATAGCAAAAAACGGAATGCAATTCGGAGTTCGTATGAGGGAGAACGAGGCGAAATGGCGAGACATCGCATAGGGGAGAAGGGGCAACGGCGGTCAAACCCGGGAGGAAAGGGTTGACCGCCGTGGGGAAGCCTGAAAAAGGCGCGCCGGCTGCGACCCAACTTCCGGTCGCCGTGGCTGCTGCGACCCCTGCTGCGACCCAAATTCCGGTCGCCGTTCGCGCTGTCCTCGGATTTGGCCCGGGCCTTCCCGGGCCGGTCCGGGACGGGAGTCGGTCCTCCCCCCTACTCTCGAGTCCTACGAACACAATGCAATCGACGGAATCGAATTCCGACAAGTTTTGCTATTTTTTTTCGATTTTACCGCCGGACTGCGCAAAAGTAGAAATTAGACCCTCAAAATTTTTCTAAGTGTTGGAATACAAAACTTGAAAATTCTCAAAATTTTTCTAAGGCATGAAATTGCCAACTTGAAAAATCTCAAAAAATTTTCTAAGGCAAAAGAAAGTATCCAACACTTAGAAATATTTTTCCATAACAAATTAACCCACTCTCAACTTTTATTCGACTAAAACGACTAAACTTGAAGAAAACAAGAAAATAAAGGATACGTGTTGGGGTGCCTCCCAACGAGCGCTTGTTTAACGTCGCTAGCTCGACGATACCTCATTGTAGCTCATGGGACATCAAATGAGGCCCTCTCTTGACCTCCAAAACTTGTAAACCTCTCACGTGAAGGATCGACACTCTTTTCTTGGAAATTCACTCCATTCATCCTCATGCCACCTCTCTTGGGACTTGGAACTAGAACCTTTTCTATTAGAGTTGGCAATTCATTCTCAAGTTTTGGCTTATTGAATGTCACTTCCTCTTCATCAACTCGGAAAGTGAGGCTTCCATCACAAACATCCATCAAAGCTCGGCTTGTAGACAAAAAGGGCATACCAAGGATCAAAGGAATGTTGTGCTCCTCTTCGATGTCAAGAACGAAGAAATCCACCGGAAAGATGAACTCTTCAACCTTGATGAGCACATTGTCGATCTTTCCCCAAGGAATTTTTATTGAACGATCCGCCATTCGAAATATAGTCATTGTGGGCATAAGGGTTCCAATCTTCAAACGTTCAAAGATAGGAAGAGGCATGACGTTCACTCTTGAACCCATGTCACACAAGACCTTCTCTAGCACTTGATCACCAATTTCACAAGGAATTGTGAAATCTCCAAGATCACTTTCCTTGTTGGGGAATTCTCTTCGTAGTCTAGCACTACATTCCACCGATAACTCAATGGTCATATCATCATCCATTTTCACCTTCCTCTTGTTTACCTCCTCCAAGAACTTCTCATGATTTGGCATACTACTCAACAAATCAACCAAATGAGCATTGATATCCAACTTCTTCAACACTTCCAACCTATCAATGCTCATCTTTACAACTTCCTCACGAGGAGTACTCTCCACAAGGTCTTCCGTCTTCTCACCCCCAAACTTAGCATGATTCTCATATCCAATCTCAAGAGGAAATGATACATCGTTCATGATACCATCATTCAACTCACTCACGTCATCATTCTCTATAGAAGTTTGGGGAAGATGAATAAGAGAAATACCTTCATCTTTTTTCACACATGGTTTTTCCTCTTGTTGAATCTCATGGAAAGGCATTGAAAATAGAGGCATCGATGGAGCTTCATGGCTCCAAGGTTGGAGTGGTTCCTCTTCTACAAGTTGTTGAAAAACCGAGAGAGGTTGTTGATTGATGTGAATCACCTCTTCTTGACCAAGAATTCCTCCATTCTTAATTCTTTGCCAAGCTCGTGCTTCCATCAACGCCTTTTTAATCTCTTCATGCTCCTTCTTGAGGTTGGTAATTTGGGAAGCAAGCTCTTCATATTTATCATCCATCATGGAGGTATCTTTCCTTGAATGCACCCTTTCCATAGGCCATTGAAAAGAGTTGGAAATCATATCTTCAACAATCCTCATGGCTTCCTTCACATCTCGGTTTAGCAAGCAACCTCCGGAGGTAGCATCTACAATAGTTCTTGTTTGTGAACTCAAACCACCATAGAAGAAGAAGATTTGTCGACTCTCATCTAGGCCATGTGGAGGGCATTTCCTCAAGAGCTCACGGAATCTCTCCCAAGCATCAAATATCGTCTCATCCTCATGTTGGGCAAATTGATAAATCTCCGAGATTAGGCGTTGTACCTTGGAAGGTGGAAAGTATCTTGAGAGAAAGGCTTTGCATAGGTCTTCCCATGATTTGATTGACTTCCCATTGAGACCTTTGAACCACTCTTTAGCCCGGTCACGAAGTGAAAATCCGAAGAGTCTCATCCGGATTGTGTCATTTGGCACTCCTTCGAGCTTGAGGGTATCACAAATTTCAAGGAATGAGTATAGATGATCATTTGGGTCTTCGGTGACTTCTCCTCCAAATTGATTTGCTTGAACCAAACGAATCAAACCCGGTTTGAGCTCAAAGCTAGGTGCATCAACCGTGCCCCATTCTCTTCCTTGATAACTAGCCTTTGGAGGTTGGAATATTTCAATTATAGGAGGCAATTGAACCTCTTGAGTTCTTCTCCTTTGCTCGTCCACTCTTGCTTCCATAACCTCCAATTGCTTCCTAAGAACTTCCACTTCCCGATTGATTTCCACATCTTGCTCTTTGGAAGTTCTTTCTCTCTTCTCATAATCCAAATCAAAAGATTCCACATGTTTAACCTTGGATCTATGAAGTGTGTACCTATCAAGCACACCAATAAAGAAATCAAAAATAGTCCAATAGAATGCTTGAATCAACAAGCACAATACCATCCTATCTATAAAAAAACAGGCTCAAATTAGCAATAAGAAACTAAACAATCTATTGATCATCAATCTATTCACTCCCCGGCAACGGCGCCAAAAATTGACTAGGCTATTTCTAACCTAGCAATAATACAATAACCGAACTAGCTAGTAGTCCGGGTCGAACCACAAGGAGTGAATGTATCGATAGACAATCAAGTAGTTCACGTAGTCTCTATCATACTATCTAAGCACATAGTCATGAGTTTGGTGTTTTATAACTAGGCAAGTAATGAGTAAATGAAATAACAAGCAAAATATGAAGGCAAGCAATGTAAAGAACAAATAAAAGAGCAAGAAATAGAAATTAGATAAAAGCAAGCAAGGATTCAAATGATTTCCGGTGTGATTAGGCTAAGGACTAGGCAAGTGATGTATCAAACCATTTTAATTCCTTTGAGTGACATTATTACATAAATCAAGCTATCTCATCCTCCTAAGACTTGATAACTAGTGGATTGAATAACATGCTTACCATTCTAAACATGTTACCAACTCCTAAAAGCACAATGCCTACTAATCTAACATCAATTCACATAATTCTTTCTAGGAGCAATGCAAATCAATACTAGATAGTATGAGCAAGGATTTATGCCAAGTGCTATGAATGGAAGCTTCCTAGGCATTCCATCAAACACCTTGTATGCACTCATGGATGTCAATCATTCATGCAATTAAATTCAATCAAATCCAAGGGCAACTCAAAGGAAAGGTAGATCCACATCAAAAGCCATTAAATCCTAGCCTAATTCACACCATCCATCATTTGAGACCTCAATGGATCTAGCCTAGCATGGATCTAAGCATCAAACCATGAACAATAAGCAAAAACATAATGTAAATGACAAGGAAAGAAAAGTAGAGAAGAAATCTTCAACAATCTCTTCAAACTCCAAGCATAATCTTCAACAATATTTGAAAATACTAAAGAGGAAAGGAGGGAAAAACTAGGGTTCTAAGTAATAGTGCAAGAGTGAATTACAAGTGATAAAAGATACCAAATGAGGAAAATATTTAGCTATTTATAGTCTTCCCAAGCATTGGGGCTAAATTGCAAATACTAGAAACTTAAGTTGAGAAGGTGGGGTAAAATCTGTAATTTCTGGAAAGTTAATTGAGGAGTTGACTATTTCATTTCCGGTTGACCCGTGCAATTTCCGCCCACATTTCCAGTTTGCGCGCTCTCACGGTTTTGGCTCGTTCTCTCTCGTCCGACATCGGAAAATTAATCCGCAAAGTGCTACGGCTTCCTCTTTCGACCCTCTTCGACATAGGCTAAGTCAAACTTGCCCAGAAAATTGCCACAGCACCTGAAATCAGCACGGAAACCGAGAGAAAAACGCAAAGCATATAGAAAAGGCATAAATGGTAAAAACCTATCATTTCTATTCATTTAAGCACAAATCCGAACCAAAACACGCATCAAGACGCACTCTAAAGCATGCTAAATATGTGGTTATCAAGTACAAGGGAAGGAGCACTGATGCTCGTGAAAGCAAAGGAAAGAGAGAAGAGATGACCAAGCCGATCTCAAGGGACATGATGGAAGTGGAATGCTACCACTGCCACAAGATGGGCCACTACAAATCTGACTGCCCAAAGCTGAGCGCAAAGGAGCGAGAGGAACTAAAAGCAAAGAGGGATGCTCCAAGGCGAGCGCTTGTAGCAAGCGAGCAGCCAGTCGCTTCAACTGAAGATGCCTCAAGCGACTCGGATGCATTCACAGATCCCAACTCCAGTGATGGAGAGGATCTTGGACTCATGGCGCTCACCGATGAGGAGACTGGATAGGTATTTATCTATCCCTCATCAAGTTCAATTACACTCTCACACACTCACCAAGAGGAAGCTAATTCCTCGACATGGAGTGAGTTGCTTGACAAACACCTCAAACTGTCAAGTGACCACGACATGTTGAAACAAGCTTTGTCTCAAAGCAAGAAGGAGAACCGAAAGCTAGCCACTGAGCTTGACCAGGTCAAACTTAACTTAAGGGCTATGACTAGTAAGTTCGAGGATCTCTTCGCTTGACATCAAAGCTTGGAAGGAAGGTATGAAACCCAATCCAATCTAGTGGCCAACTTAAACAAAGCCTCATATGCAAGGCAGGCACTAGAGAGCTCACTTCTACCCTTTGGTAGGAAGGGAGGACTTGGATGTGAGGGTGGACCTTCCAAGCCTATTGTCTTTGTTGGTGCTTCAATCACAACACCATCAGTTCCTTTGGATGTGCCCACTGCCTCCAAAGTAGCCACTAACAAAGACAAAGGCCAAGTGGCTGAGAACCCTAAGAAGAAGCCAATGAAGATGTCTATATCTTCAAGGGTAGAATCTAAGGGCAAGCAAAGATCAACTGTCCCTAGCACTTACAATGCTAAATCTTACCAATCCAAAGGTAAAGGGAAATCAGTTGTAGCTTCTAAGTCTCAGACCAAGACAGCAGAGACAAAGGATCTCCCTTTCAAGAAAAGGAGTAATGTCTATGTGTCACGTGAGCCAGATTGGAGATGGTCCAATCGTACTCACATTGAGGGAGAAGAATTCGAAGCACCAAGGAGGTCGCTTCAAACTTCCAAGGTTACTCAAGCGAGTCGGGGTCAAAACCCTAGTTTGACCGCTTCGAGGAAACCAAGTGAGCCGCTTCAAAAGACTGTAAATCCTAAGTCAGTCTCTAAGCCTGTAGCTAATCCGAAGCGAGTCGCTTCAGGATACAAGCAAAAGGGTAAGAGCATAGGTATGTCTCAAGCGAGCCGCTACCCCTCTTGCACACACTGCTGCACCTGTGAAGCTGCATCAAAGCAGAAGTCACAATTCAAAAAGGCCGAGAAGCCCAAGACACAAGATCACTCTCAAAAGAAAGTGAAGCAAGTGTGGGTACCAAAAGGGACTAACCTGCAAGGACCCAAACTGATTTGGGTACCAAAACTTGTCTAATTGCAGGTGAGCGCCATGGACCCCATGCCAAACGAAGGTCAACAAATCTGGTACTTGGACAGTGGATGTTCAAGACATATGACTGGCATGAGAGCTCTACTTCAAGACTATGTTGAGAAGAAGGGTCCACACATAACCTTTGGTGACAACTCTCGAGGAAGCACTAAAGGATACGGTGCACTGAAGATCGGGAAGATCAAGATTGAAGAAGTTTCCTATGTGGAAGGACTAAAGCACAACCTGTTATCCATTTCACAGTTCTGTGATAAGGGATACAAGGTGGAGTTTATCTCCAACAAGTGCATTGTGAAGAACAAGCTCACTTCCCAGATTGTGCTGACTGGAATTAGACAAAGGAATGTCTATATAGCACAATGGGAAAGCTGCAAAGAGGATACGTGCTTAGTCGCAAGAAGTGCTACAGAAATGGGATGGCTATGGCACCGACGCTTGAACCATCTCAACTTCAAGACTATCAATCGCATAGCTCGTAAAGGCTTGGTGCAAGGCATACCAAATGAAGTCTTTGTTAAAGACCATCCATGCTCACCATGCCAACGAGGGAAGCAGACGAAGAAGCATTTCGCCAGTCTTGAAGAAGCTTCATCCAAGCGAGTGCTCGAGCTGCTTCATATGGATCTGTTTGGTCCAGTCACTCCAGTTAGTGTAAATGGAAGAAAATACACTCTAGTTGTATTCGACGACTTCTCTCGCTACACTTGGGTCGTATTTCTCTTCAGCAAGAAGGAGACACTGGCCAAGCTACCACAACTGCTCAAGCGACTAGCTGTGGAGAAAAACCAAGCGATTGCCACCATCCGCTCCGACAAAGGCACAGAGTTCCTAAACTCTACCATTGAAGCTTACTGCACGGAGCATGGTATTGACATCAAACATCCGCAGCACGCACACCTCAGCAGAATGAAGTTGCAGAAAGAAGGAACAGAATCATCAAAGAAGCCGTTCGAACCATGATTGCTGACTCGAAGCTTCTGATGAAGTATTGGGCTGAAGCTGCCAATACAACATGTTACACGCAGAATCAGACGCTTCTCAATAAACGGCATGACAAGACACCATATGAAATATGGACAGGGAGAATTCCTAACATATCTTATTTCCATATCTTTGGTTGTAGGGTCTTCATCCATGATAATAAGAAGTCACAGTTGAAAGCCTTTGAAAGCAAAGCTGATGAAGGAATATTCTTACGATATTCTACATCAAGCAAAGCTTACAGGGTATTCAATTGTAAAACCCTAGTTGTGGAGGAATCACCCCATGTCGTATTTGATGAATCTTCTTTGAGTCTTCCACATGAACAGGTTCAATCAAAGGAAGGAAAGACAAGCGAGGAACCCATCAACTCATTAACTTGGGACATGCTTGAAGATGATGAAGAAATCAAGGATTCAAGCGAGCAGATTGTTCAAGGGAAAATTGAAGCTGCCCCCAAGACTTCTGAAGCGAGTGCAGGCCAAGCACCCAAAACAGTCGCTTCAGATGGAGAAGCAAACGACCAGGAAGAAGATGAAGATGAAGCTGGTGGATCCAAGCGAGCGTGGCTCAAAGATCACTCACCAAGTCAAATCATTGGAGATCCATCCAAGGGTGTAGTGACCAGGAATCAAGTGTTTGGAGAAAGTGCCATGTTCAGTTGCTTTCTCTCAAACATTGAGCCATCAAGCATGGAGGAAGCCCTAGCAGATTCTAATTGGGTGATCGCCATGCAAGAAGAGCTGAATCAGTTTACCAATCAGTTTACCAGGAACGACATATGGTACCTCGTGGATCGTCCCAAATTCCAGCATGTTATTGGCACCAAGTGGGTGTTCAAGAACAAGACGGACAAGGACCACAACGTTGTGAGGAACAAGGAGCGACTCGTTGCTAAGGGCTACTGCCAAGAGGAAGGAATCGATTTCGACGAGACCTTCGCTCCAGTGGCACGGCTTGAAGCAATCAGACTATTTCTTGCCTATGCAACGGGTAAGAAGTTCCAAGTCTATCAGATGGATGTCAAGAGTGCGTTTCTCAATGGTGAATTGAAGGAAGAAGTGTATGTGGAGCAGTCACCGGGTTTCGAGCAAGGAGATAAGGTGTATCGATTGAAGAAGGCCCTGTATGGTTTGAAGCAGGCGCCTAGGGCATGGTATGATACCCTATCTCAGTTTCTAGTGGATAATGGATTCCACAAAGGGAAGATAGATCGGACTCTCTTCACCATCAATCTTGGAGACGACATGTTATGGGTCCAGATCTACGTAGACGACATCATATTTGGGTCACCAAACCAGTCGCTTAGTGAGAAGTTTTGTAATAACCCGTATTTTTAAATACTAGAAAATAGAAAAATAAATAGTTTCCTTTAATAAAATAAGCTTTTCGTAGTTATATAGTAAAATGGTAAAAGAATTTTAACTTGAAAACTTTTAATATTATTAGTTGTATAAATTTCTTAATAAAAGAAGTTTAGAATATTTAGCTTAATTAAAAATGGTTAACTAAAATATTATATCTAACTTAATATAATTTCCAAAAAATGTAATGTTAATATATTTAACCTAGTTTTGACATTAAAAGAATTATGAAAGAAGCTAGGTATTTTTCGGATAAACGGTTAAGTCGCCGTTTGTCTATTTTCGATCTTTTCGTTTCTTTAAAAATCTTCGAGCTATCAAATTCCTTCCGAAAATTCTTTAACCTATGTCGTTGTGTTCGATATTTTTTGTGGATTCCATAAACCCTTTGAAATCTAAAATCGGAACTCGCTGCCGGAAAAATATCTTTTCGTTGGGAAACGAGACGTCGAACCGGAGACGAGATGGCCCCTATAAAAAGAGGCCATCACCGCCTCACTTGAGCATATCCATTATCCACTCTCAATCATCAAGTGGAGGAAACCCACCAACCCAACCAACTCTCTCTCTCTCTCCGTATCTCACCTCCATCACCGGCAGCACCACCTCCGCCACCCTCCATCACCACCGATCATCTCCATCATCCACCTCCACCACCTTCGATCATCATCTCCCCATCCCCTCATCTCACCCGATCATCAACCATCACCATCTTCGCCCTTCCTCTCCAAGAAACCAAAGGAGCAGCAGCCTCCATCTCTCTCGCTCATCTCTGACGCCGCCACCACCACCGACGCCATCTCTCCGATCAGCTGCAGCAGCTGCTGCACCGTCTTCTTCATCTCCTTCAGTCTCTGCCACCATCACCTTTCATCGCCATCACCTTCTTCTTCAAGCCGAGGAAGCCGCGAACAGCCCCGATCATCACCGATCGTCTTTCCTGCATATCTTTCTCTCCGATCATCGAAAAGGTATGCCGTTCGTTCCTATGAACTCGTAGGGAGATTTCGATTCTAGGGGTAGTGGCTGATCGTCGCCACGAGCTCTCGAAATGAGACATGCATCACCTTCTCTTCTTCTCCATCGCCGTTCGCAGCCGCCCTTTCTTTGGTGGTTGCCGGTGTTCCTTTTTGCATCCATATCACCGAATTAAAGTTGTTCGTAACCTAATAATTAACCACTTAATCGGAACGAATTTGTGAAAATGAATTGTTGATGGTGAACCTTTCTTTTCTATGGATAATGTTTCCCTGCATGTCGAGACTCTGTCCAAATGTTTTGAAAATATTATTATAGCTTCGAAATGAGATTAACTAGCATCCTATAAAATTTGGTAACGATCGGAATCACCGTTAATTTTCTAAAAATGTAATTGTGTTCATTTTGATTCGAAGGACCCTAACCCTTTATGCATGTCTAATATTTTTGCACCAAAATATTCCTAATGATTAGTTGAACAACTTTTGTGTTGAAGTTTAAGCCATGCAAACGACGAAAACATAAGAAAATAATTATTAAAGGTTAATAAGTTAGTTATATTTAAAAGGAAGTTATGTTAGAAGAGTTCTAAGAATGAAACTACGAACGTAACTTAACCTCAAGAAATATTTGTAGGAAGACTCTCCGAAGAAGCTGAACTAAGATTCGAACCAAAGAATCGAGTAACCGGTAAAGGTGGGGATCTATTTATTCGAACATGTTAAAATCCTTGGGGATTCTTATTTCTTGATAAACTCTTGAGCTAGTAAGCTCTATATTCTTCAAGTGCAGGCTTTGTTTCAGGATTAAATTATGAATCACAAGTTTCCCAGGTTTAATGCTCTAATCTTTTACGATATCGGGTTGACATCGTTAGGTCTAACACATCAACGAGCAACTGGTGTACACCGGGATCGGGAGTGGGGTTTACCACGGAAATCTCGATCCCTAGCTGATAGACTTGCATATAATTTATTTATGCCGTCTAGCACAGCTGATGGGTTTATATACACTTTATGTATGTCGCCCTGCAAATGTTCTTATAATCCGACAGGTGGTTTAACCGGGATTCGATTACGAGTAACCTCGGGAATACCTAAATGGGCACCTAAATGGTTTGGTCATACGGGATCAAGACTTTATTCTTTCTCTTCTCTCTTTAAAAATCCTGAAAGCCCTGCTTTTGTTTTCCTTTGTTGGCAATGATCCCACTGAGTGCTAGTTGTACTCAGCCCTGTAGAACTTTCTTTGTTTTGCAGATTGGGAGCCGGAGGCATAGTGACGGGGCGAGAAGAGAGAGAAGGAAAGGAGGAATAAATAAGAGACGAGGATAATAAAACTTAAACCGTTAGACCTTTCCCGTTTCTTAAACTTTTATTTTATTTGGTTATAAACAATTTACTTATGTTTGGTTCGTAAAACAATTTCCCTTTCGTCACTGAGATAATCGAATTATCACTACTTTAAATAATCGAAATGGGAGTTATGGTTTAGTTAACTTAGAAAGTTAATATTCGTTTAAAGTTTATTGGTTATTCATTTGATTAGTTTAGAACTCACGTTTTTAAAAAAAAAATGAATTCATAT
Source organism: Thymus mandschuricus (assembly GCA_029379335.1). Classification (NCBI taxonomy): domain Eukaryota; kingdom Viridiplantae; phylum Streptophyta; class Magnoliopsida; order Lamiales; family Lamiaceae; genus Thymus; species Thymus mandschuricus. The sequence continues at coordinate 4,544,362 of CM057074.1, forward strand.
AACGAAAACTTAAACGAATTTAATAAAACTATAACGGTTGATAAATGAATGTTTATTTATTCGCTTCCGCTATTTAAACGCAACTTTGATGTAACTATATATATTGGAACCAACTGTAGTGCGGTCTGGTCCGCCACGGTTGTTACGCTTTCGATAAGTATTTTGGATCCTACTGTAGAGCGGTCTGGTCCGCCTCAGTAGTTATTTTTATTAAATATCTTGGATCCGATGATGGCACGGTCTGGTCCGACCTCATCGTTATGGTTTATGTACTTGGTTAGCTGATGAATAGTCTTTGGTATTTACTACGACTTGATCCTGGTATAGGGGAGATGCTGCCCAAATTTCCGGGCTAAACTAAATGAATTTTAATTAAAACTAATTAAAATCAATTGAATTATGATTTCTCCCTTTTTATTTTACCCTTCGTTGCATCCCGATTTAATTGGTTATAATTAAAATTGATTATTTTTAGAGTTAGGAAAATCGGGGTGTGACAAGTTTGGAGAGCTTATGAAGACCAAATATGAGATGTCCATGATTGGTTTAATGAGTTGCTTCCTAGGTCTTCAAGTGAAGCAACAGTATGATGGAATCTTCATCAATCAAGCCAAGTATACTAGAGATATGCTTGCCAAGTTCGGTGTTCAGCATGCTAAAGCTGTAAAGATCCCAATGAACACCAAATGGAAGATGGAGCCAGACCTAGATGGGAAGTCTGTGGATGCTACAGACTACCGAGCTTTGATCGGATCCCTTCTATATCTCACTGCAAGTAGGCCAGATATTGCCTTCGCAGTTGGAGTATGTGCTCGCTTCCAAAGCAATCCTAAGCACAACCATCTTGAAGCTGCCAAGCGAATCCTTCGCTATCTCAAGGGCACCATCAACATGGGGCTGTGGTATCCAGCTGAAGATAATTTGGAGCTCACTGGATATTTAGATGCTGACTATGGAGGATGCCGTGTTGATAGGAAATCAACGTCGGGCACTTGTCAGTTCTTGGGAAGCAAGCTGATCTCATGGTTCTCGAAGAAGCAAACCAGTGTAGCTACCTCAACGACTGAAGCCGAATATATGGCCGCTGGAAGCTGCTGTTCTCAAAATTATATGGCTTCGTCACCAGTTGAAGGACTACAAAGTTGAAGCTAATGAGATCCCAATCTTCTGCGACAACAACAGTGCTATATGCATCTCGCAGAATCCAGTGCTTCACACCAGATGCAAGCACGTGGAAATCCGACATCACTTCATTCGTGATCATGTCGAGAAGAAGGATATCAAGCTCAAGAAAATCCACACTGATCTCCAGCGAGCTGATATCCTCACCAAGCCTCTAGCTGAGTCTCGTTTCAATCAGCTATGCATGGAATTAGGGTTGCTAGACCCTGGTGAAGAGTGCTAGATCCAGGATGCACGAAGGAGTGGTCGCTTATCTTTAAGCGTCACTCGCTTCGGATCTTCACCAACTCAAGCGAGTCACTTCAAGATTCCACTCGCTTGAAGAAGGAGAAATAAGGTGGAGAAAGGTGGAGCGTTGGAAGACGTTCCCTACCCGCTTACAGGAATTGTTAAGCCATTGGTTAAGGGGGTTGTTTGCTCTCGGAGCAGGCTACTTCCAAAGCGAGCAAGGAAAGCTGCTACCTAGCCTAGGATTCCTAGCGAGTGGGTATAAACACTCGTAAGTGCCGTTTCTAGTAACGGTTGTGGGGTCTTGTATCGGGCCTTCCCACGTAAAAATGGTGAAAGCTTAGGCAGGGCTGGCACCTGGACCTTGCGTCCTCTTCCCATCTTTTAGCCGAAGAGGAGCAAGTCTTCTCATCTCCTTCATCGTGGATAAATATTCATTCCTTACTCACTCTTCATTGAGTTGAACTGCCGAATGTCTATCCATTCCTCCTCCACTTTGAATTTTGCATCGCTTCAATTAACCCTAATATGGGTCAAGCGAGTCGATTGCAAATTCATTCTGTAGTTCGTAGGAGGAAGCTTGAAGAGTTACCTTTTACTTGAAAAGGTTGCATGACTGGTGACATGTCTTTGCGTAAAATACGAGATTGTCTTGTCAGAACATTCTCATTGTCATCCTGTCCTATTCCGCTCTGAGATAAGGACTTGTACTCATCTCCCATTCATCGTGAATAAGTACACTTACGTGAAGCTCCCCTCTGGGTTGTAGTAAGCTTGTGTACATTATTCATTCTCCCCCACATTCCTTCGTTGGAGGAGTCTCTAATTCGTAGAGGAAGATGGAAGAGTTGAATGCCATGGAGTCAAAGCTTGAAGTCAGATCCATCAAAAGAATTCAACAAATGGTGTCAAGCAACATCAACAAGTGACTTCAATAAGTGGTATCAATCTCCTACGAAGTGAGATTGAATGGTAAGTGTTTCAATTCAAGTACACTAAGTATGTGAAGTGTGCTAGAAACCTTCAGTTACAATGTGGAAAATATAAATGAATCTGACACAAATACAAAGAGGAAAACATTCTTGTTTATCCTCGAAGTATGTAAGTCAGAAACATTTTAAATAATGTCAAAGAAATTCCATTTCTTATTCCAGTCGCTACAGATGACGAAGGTAGTGCTACGTCACTTTAGCAAGTCATCGCAAGCGAGTGCAGAGCAGTCACGCCAAGCAAGTACTTCGCAAGCGAGTAGAAACCAAGCGGCTACACTCGAAGCGAGCGGGTACGAAGCGAAGCGTATGAGCTGTCTGCACTCGAGTGCAAAATTTCACTTTTTACTTTAGCATTTAATGCAGCGGCACGTAGACAGAGAAAAGACAGGTGCGTGCGACTCAATTCAAAAAGAAGCGGGAAAATCGCCCTTGATCCAGCCGTCGAATCTGAACAGTTCCAAAATCCGAACCGTTGGATCAACGCCGATTGGAGAGACGAATCATAGAAGGCCACGTGAAGCACCAAGTCAAGATGGCAGCTCACTTTTACTGTGATGACGCCAGACACATCAGATCCATCACCGAGGGTCCGCCGCCTACGCACAGGATTCTCGAGGATATTATTGTCTTGCCCCTGCCACGTCAGCCGAACCCTAGCTCTATTTATATGCAACGACTGAGATCTGCAGAAAATTTCACAACTCTCTAAAATTGCCATTCTCGTGCAAGATCTGCATCTCTGCAACTCACGAGTCTCAAATCCCCCAAAATCTTAAATTTTTCTCAAATTTCTCTCTAAATACTCATACCATGGGAAAGAAGGAGAAGACACAGACGATGGAGCAATTCCTGGCCTCCCTTGATGCCAATATCAACGTTGAACCACACCTTGATGAAGTTGTGGTGGCGGAGAACGGATTCTACCGCAGGGCCGTGACCACGGCCGGCTTGTGGAAGTTCGTGATGGCAAAACCACAACAGATTCTGGCCAAGGCCGCCGCCGAGATTCTACTAAATCTAAAGGAGGGAGAAGAAACGTCAACTTTCACCGATCCACAGGAAGGGAAGCTTGTGGAAATCGAGTTAAGCAGAATTGTCGGTGTGTTCGACCTGCCGAAGATCGGACCGGATTCCTTGACGGAACTCGAACTATCTGTTCAAGTGGAGTATGCACGATTTGCAAAGAGGAAAGGCGAGATGTTTGATAATCCGAAGCAGAGCAACATAAGGAATGATCTATTGACTCCGTTCAACTTTATCTGCGAGTTGTACACGAAGTCAGTGCTTTGCGGTGTTGGTTCGCTGAGCCAACTATGCGACACCAAGATCTTCGCCACCTCTGTCATAGTTGACAGCTTGACAGGGATAAGCTTCAACTGGCAATGCTGCTTCATCAACCAGATTCATGAAGTCGCGAAGGATTTCAAGCTCGAGGAGGGAAGTGACGACAAAATCCTTCGCAAGGGAAAATTGAAAATTTTCTCCAGGATTTCCTATGCCCTGGAGAACCTGTTCAAGGACAGGAGGTGGACCGGCACGGCCGAATACAAGAAGAATACCATCTACTTTGATTCATGGAAATCAGAGAAGCTACCAATCGACCGGGAATTCATCAATGTGACAGTCCCCCCATCCGCTCCAGTAGCTGAATCTTGTAGCGAGGCGGAAGAGGGAAAGCAAGCTCCTTCACCATCGAAGCGAGTTGCCCCGAGGAAAGCACGGTCAAAGCGACCACAAAAAGTGAGGCGTGTAGTCGCCATAATTGAAGAGAGCGAGGCTGAGATGCAGCCGCTCGAGAAGAAGAAGGAAACTGAAGAGGATCAACCCCAGCCCTCACCAAAAAAGGAACAACCACCCCAGCCATCACCACCCAAAGACCAAACACCCCAAACTCCCCCAGCTCAAATACAAACTCAAACTCAACCACCACCCGAACCTCAAACTTCCACAACTGCACAACCCCAACCCCAGAAATCTCCCTACTCCACACATGAAGAAGAATCCACATCTTCTTTCAAACTTCCAGATACACCCTTCCTCTCCACAGATATTGAGGGGATGTACACCCTCTTCACCCCAACCGCTCAACAAATCCAACCTCAAACCACTCAACAAATCCAACCTCAAACCACCCAGCAAGAAACCACCCAAGCTTCCACCCCCAACTCTCCATCCTCATCAGCTGAATCTGCTGAAACCGCCCAAACAACCGACACCAACATCGCCATAATCCAACCAACACCACCACCTCCATCTGCAGAAGAGAAAGCTCTGGAACGGCATGTCAAGGACCGGGAGCAAGCTGCAGATATAATCCGAAATCGATACCCCTCCGTGGAAATGTCTGATGATTTCTACACCAGAGCCGTTGATTTCCTCACGTATATCACATACAGAGGAACAGAATACTACAATATCTTCAATCTTTTAAAAGCTCTGAAGGAGGAGGTGATCGAAGCGAAGGAAGTGGAAGTGCTCAATTTCATCGGAGCTGATGGCTTTCATGTGTTCATCAATGAGGCCAATTACTGGGAGTTGCTCGACGCCAGAGTACTGCGTGAATATCGAGATACATCCATCCCAGAATGTGTGCCGTCAAAGCATGAACTCCGGTTGATAAAGGAGCACGAGGTCGAAGTGGAAGCGAAGGATGTGGAGATCTCCCATCTTCAAAGTGAGATCACTAAGAAGGATGAGGAGCTGACAAAGAAGGTGTTGGAAGTCAATAATCTGCGTGCAGATTTTGACAAGAAAAAGGGTGAACTGGAGGAGAAAGTTGATGAGAAGGAGAATTTGCTTGCTGAAAAGGAGAGTTTGTTGGGAGAGAAGGTGAAGCGAGTGGAGGAGTTAGAGAAAAATGCTCAAGAGTCCAAGCAGTTGCTTGAGGCTGAGCGAAGCAGGCTGAGGGAGGTGAATGCCAAACTTGTGGCATTGGAAGATGAAAAGAAGGAGTTGAGAAGGAAGTTGGAGAAGGTGAGGAAGCAGTTAGAGAAGAAAGAGGAGGAAGAAATTAAACTCGGAAGCGAGTTGACCAGAGTCAAGAAAGCTCTTGACAAGCTCGAAAAGGAAATGAAAATCCTTAAGCTCGAGCGTGAAGAAGAGAAAGGTGAGCTTGAGAGCCGGCGGAGGAGTGCTCAAGCCCTGGACTTGAAGCAAGCTGAGTTGAGCATCTTACTTGCCAAAGTCAAGAAAGTAGCAGGAGATTATGCTGTCAAAATCTCCGCAGACGCCATGTTCCATGCTACGCTGAACAGAAGAGAAAGAAGCTTGGCCACCGCCAAAGCTGAATTTGAAGCGTCTCAAAAACACTTCGACCTCGTCTTGCAAGAAGAGAGGAAGAGGATAACCAGAGATGTTGAAGCGGAGCTGGATAATCGCTTCAAAGCTGTGGAGCCTTTGGAAAACTTGATGATCTCTATGACAGAGAGGGAGAAGCAATGCCAGTACCTGCTTGAGGAAATATCGATCAAGACGTCAGAGATCGTGCTCTCCAAAGAGCGTGTATTTGCAGAGCGTGCCGAGAGGATGCTCCAAGCTGTCGTGAGCAAAGTAAATGACCTACACCAATCCATCAGCAGAAAGGTGACTATTTCCACCCTCGGCAGTCTTAATGATGCCAAAAAGGGGGAAATGATTGTGAAACCAACCGAAACTACAAGAGCAAGTGACTCGGCTATTTCTAGCCTATCAATAATACAATAACCGAACTAGCTAGTAGTCCGGGTCGAACCACAAGGAGTGAATGTATCGATAGACAATCAAGTAGTTCACGTAGTCTCTATCATACTATCTAAGCACATGGTCATGAGTTTGGTGTTTTATAACTAGGCAAGCATTAAGTAAATGAAATAACAAGCAAAAATAAAGGCAAGGAATGTAAAGAACAAGTAAAGGAACAAGTAAAGAAGATAAGGTTTCAAACGATTTCCGATGTGATTAGGCTAAAGATTAGGCATTTGATGTATCAAACCATTTTAATTCCTTTGAGTGGCATTATTACATAAAGCAAGCTATCTCATCCTCCTAAGACTTGATAACTAGTAGATTGAATAACATGCTTACCATTCTAAACATATTACCAACTCCTAAAAGCACAATGCCTACTAATCTAACATCAATTCACATAATTCTTTCTAGGAGCAATGCAAATCAATACTAGATAATATGAGCAAGGATTCATGCCAAGTGCTATGAATGGAAGCTTCCTAGGCATTCCATCAAACACCTTGTATGCACTCATGGTTGCCAATCATTCATGCAATTAAATCCAATCAAATCCAAGGGCAACTCAAAGGAAAGGTAGATCCACATCAAAAACCATTAAATCATAGCCTAATTCACATCATCCATCATTTGAAACCTCAATGGTTCTAGCCTAGCATGGATCTAAGCATCAAACCATCAACAAGAAGTAAAATCATAATGAAAATGACAAGAGAAGAAAATAGAGAAGAAATCTTCAACAATATCTTCAATCTCCAAGCATAATCTTCAACAATATTTGAAAATACTAAAGTAGAAAGAGGGAAAATAGCTAGGGTTCTAAGAGAAAGTGTCAAAGTGAATTACAAGTGATAAAAGATGACAAATAAGGAAAATATCTAGCTATATATAGTTTTCCCACAAATTGGGGTCAAATTGCAAATACTAGAAACTTAAGTTGAGAAGGTGGGGTAAAATCTGTAATTTCTGGAAAGTTAAATGAAGGGTTGACTAGTCCATTCTCGTTTGACCCGTGCATTTTCCGCCCACAATTCACAATTTGCGCGCTCTCACGATTTTGGCTCGTTCTCTCTCGTCCGGCATCGGAAAATTAATCCGCAAAGTGCTACGGCTTCCTCTTTCGATCCTTTTCGACATAGGATAAGTCAAACTTGCCCAGAAAATTGCCGCAACACCTGAAATCAGCACGGAAACCGAGAGAAAACGCAAAGCATATGGAAAATGCATAAATTGTAAAAACCTATCATTTCCAATTCATTTAAGCACAAATCCGAACCAAAACACGCATCGAGACGCACTCTAAAGCATGCTAAATATGTGGTTATCAAACTCCCCCAAACTTAAGCCATTGCTCGTCCCGACAATGGAACAAACAATCAAAGAACATAAGCACATATGGGTATGCAAATCAAGATCATCGATGCCTCAAAGGTCACTCAATAAAATATTTTCAAGCATGGAACTCCCAAGGTGCATCAAACAATCTACAACCACACAACACTCTCAACCAAGAAATCAATCACTCAAACACAATGAAACTCCAAACCTCTCAAGATGTAAGTGTATCACTCTTTCTCTCAAGTGTATGGTAGAAATGTTTACACTCATCGAACTCATGCATGCATTGCTCTTACCATAAGCTTGCCCTAAACCTCAAGATCTCCATCGCTTGGTTGTGCACTCGAACTAAGATCAATTAGGTCTTTTATTTAGGCTTATAATGTGGGGACATTGGTTTAGGTAGGGATTTTTAGGCTAAGTGACTAAGAAATCTCTCAAGTACTTCCACCTTCTACCTTCACCATTTCACCTCTTTTACACTCTTAAACACATAAGCTTGATTGAAGCTTCTCAAATACTCATGAATAACTCCTTTATGCTCTCATTTATAACTATCTTTATTCAAACTCTTTCTTTTCTTTTCAACTTCTTTCTCTCTCTTTTTTTTTTTTTTTTTTTTCTTTTCTCATCACTTTTTTTTCACTTCTTCTTTCTATGAGAATTCCATTCTCATTTCTTTCATTTTCTCTTTTTTTTTTTTTCCTTTTTTTTTCCACTAGAGCTCATAGGAGTATTCTTATCTTAAAACGACCTCTTCAATCAAACTACTCAAACCTCGTTTTCTCACTTACTTCACAACCTCTCAATAGATTCCCTTAACCAACCTTCACCCCCTTTCATCCGGTTTAGCAACAAAGTCTTCAAAGGCTCAAGGGGGACCATAAAGTTAACGTTTCATTTGGTTAGTGTTTAGGGAATAATGAGGCTAACAAGTGAGGGCCTAAAATCATTTCTAAGTTCTAGTGGCACATATAGCAACTTCGATCGAGATTAAAGGCAAGTTCTAGAAGATAACAATGCAATACATGGCAAACTCTCAAGAAAGAAAAAGAACGTTATCAATTCAACGTTTTGGCTCAAACCTCACAAGCTTTTGTTTAGAGTTCATGTGCCTAAGATCAATCATTCCAAGTTAATCATATTATGCAATCATTTCATGCTCAATACACACATGAGAAATCCCAAAAATATGATGCATTTTCCGCTCACGTCATCATCGACATCTATCTTGAAAGCAAAGGAGCGATAACCACAATATGAAAATCAAGACTTCAAGTGATTCATTCGAAAGAAATTTTAAAAAAAATTTTGCAAATTTGCAAGTAAGCATACATTTACACACATATGAACCACTTGAATCGCATTCCAACTTATACACTCTCATCATATACCAAACACACTCAAACAAATTCATCCTTTTCAAGCATCCAATTTAAGTACAATCAACTTCATCAAGCAAATACAAGCTTAAAAATCGCAACTTTAATGAAAAACCGAAGAGAGAAAAGTAGTTTAAAGACCTTATCCTACCCCCCTCCCCCAAACTTATTTTAGAAACAAAGTCTAAAATGAGTTTGGAGGGAAGAATAATAAGGAATTTAAACTACACTCACAAAGGTCCAAGCTTGCGATGTAAATCACGTTCAATGTTGCTCATTCCGGTACGTGCTCGATTAAGTTGATTCCTTTTCTTCATCATGCTTTTCGCCTCTCGACTTTTCGATTTCAAGAACATGTTCATCATCTCAAGAAAAAGAAATGAATAAGTAAGAGAAATGAGGTAAGAAAGGTGTAGGAGATAAGAGATAACATCAAAAAGAAAATAGAAAAACAAATTGACAAATAGGAGGAAGGGTTGACCACGGTCAAACAAGGGTTGACCGCGGTCAAACAAGGGTTGACCGCGGTCAAACAAGGGTTGACCGCGGTCAAACAAGGTTTGACCGCCGTGGGGAAGGGTAAAAATGGGTCACCGGCGGCGACCTAAATTAGGTCGGAAAGTTGACGGCGACCTAGCCCTTATTTCCCTCATAGGTCGCCGTTTGCACTGTTCATCCGGCCGGCCGCCGGATTCCGGCGGAATTTTTGGTCGACGATGACTCTCCCCCCTACTCTCGAGTCTTAGGAACGCAATGCAATCGACGGAATCGAATTCTGACGAGTTTTACTATTTCTTTTTTATTTTACCGCCGAACTGCGCAAAACTGGAATTTGACCTCCAAAAATTTTTCTAAGTGTTGGACTTCAAAAACTTGAAAATTCTCAAAATTTTTCTAAGGCATGGAAAAACATCCAACACTTAGAAATTCCTTTCCATAACATATTAACCCACTTCTCAACTCTTATTCGAATAAAAACGACTCAACCAAAACTTAAAGAAAACGAGAAAATGAAGGATACGTGTTGGGGTGCCTCCCAACGAGCGCTTATTTAACGTCGTTAGCTCGACGATACCTCAAAAGGTGAGTCATGGAACATCAAACGAGGCCCTTTCTTGACCTCCAAAATTTGTAAACCTCACATATAAGGGATCGACACTCTTTTCTTGGAACTTCACTTCATTCATGCCATCTTTCTTGGGACTTGGAACTTGAACCTTTTCTCTTGGAGTTGGCAATTCATTCTCAAGTTTTGGCTTATAGAATGTCACTTCCTCTTCATCAACTCGGAAAGTGAGGCTTCCATCACAAACATCCATCAAAGCTCGGCTTGTAGACAAAAAGGGCATACCAAGGATCAAAGGAATGTTGTGCTCCTCTTCGACGTCAAGAACGAAGAAATCCACTGGAAAGATGAACTTTCCAACCTTGATAAGCACATTGTCGACCTTTCCCCATGGAATTATGATTGAACGATCCGCCATTCGAAACATAGTCATTGTGGGCATAAGGGTTCCAATCTTCAAACGTTCAAAGATAGGAAGAGGCATCACGTTCACTCTTGAACCCATGTCACACAAGACCTTCTCTAGCACTTGATCACCAATTTCACAAGGAATTGTGAAATCTCCAAGATCGCTTTCCTTGTTGGGGAATTCTCTTTTTAGTCTAGCACTACATCCCTTCGATAACTCAAAGGTCATATCATCATCCATCCTCATCTTTCTCTTGTCCACTTCCTCCAAGAACTTCTCATGATTTGGCATAGTTCTCAACAACTCAACCAAAGAAAAATTGACATCCAACTTCTTGAACTCTTCCAACCTATCAATGCTCATCTCTACAACTTCTTCATGAGGAGTACTCTCTACAAGATCATCCCTCTTCTCACCCCCAAACTTAGCATGATTCTCATATCCAAACTCAAGAGGAAATGATATATCATTCATGATACCATCATTCAACTCACTCGCATCAGCATTCTCTATAGAAGTTTGGGGAAGAAGAGTAAGAGAGGCACCTCCATCGTTCATTGTATATGGCAAATAAGGCTCTATCTTCTCTTGATGCTCATGAATAGGCATGGAAAGTGGAGACATCAATGGAACTTCATAATCCCAAAGTTGGAGTGGATGCTCTTCCAAGTTGCTCAAGAATAGGTCTTGCTTGTGTTGGGAATCCACTTGATTGGCCATTCGACTCACTTGTTCTTGTAGCATTTTGACGTGCTTTCCCATGTCCAACACCCTATCCTCCAATGTAGACACTTGTTCACTCGTATGAGCTATAAAGGTGCCTTGTTGAGTGGTCATTTGGGTTTGGCTTTCGACCATTTGCATCATCAATTGCTCCATAGGACTCGGAGTCTTTTTGGGCTCTTCTACAAGTTGTTTAGAACCCGAGAAAGGTTGGTGGTTGATTTGAAGCATCTCTTCTTGGCTATGAATCTCTTCATTCTTTAACTTTTTAAAAGCTCGTGCTTCCATCAATTCATTTATATTCTTTTCATGCTCCTTCTTGAGGTTGGCATATTGGAGAACGAGTTCATCATATTCATCGTCCAACATAGAGGCAACTTTCTTGGAATGCACCCTTTCCATAAGCCATTGAAAAGAGTTAGAGACCATCTCTTCAAGAATCCTCATAGCTTCTTTCACATTACGATTAAGCAAACAACCTCCGGAGGTAGCATCTACAATAGTTCTTGTTTGTGAACTCAAACCACCATAGAAGAAGAAGATTTGTCGACTCTCATCTAGGCCATGTGGAGGGCATTTCCTTAAGAGCTCACGGAATCTCTCCCAAGCATCAACTATCATCTCATTTTCATGTTGTGAAAACCGATAAATCTCCGAGATTAGATGTTGTACCTTGGAAGGTGGAAAGTATCTTGAGAGAAAAGCTTTGCATAGGTCTTCCCATGATTTGATTGACTTCCCATTGAGACCTTTGAACCACTCTTTAGCCCGGTCACGAAGTGAAAATCCGAAGAGTCTCATCCGGATTGTGTCATTTGGCACTCCTTCGAGCTTGAGGGTATCACAAATTTCAAGGAATGAGTATAGATGATCATTTGGGTCCTCGGTGACTTCTCCTCCAAATTGATTTGCTTGAACCAAACGAATCAAACCCGGTTTGAGCTCAAAGCTAGGTGCATCAACCGTGCCCCATTCTCTTCCTTGATAACTAGCCTTTGGAGGTTGGAATATCTCAATTATAGGAGGTAATTGAACCTCTTGGGTTCTTCTCCTTTGCTCGTCCAATCTTGCTTCCATAACCTCCAATTGCTTCCTAAGAACTTCCACTTCCCGATTGATTTCCACATCTTGCTCTTTGGAAGTTCTTTCTCTCTTCTTATAGTCCAAAACGAAAGATTCCACATGTTTAACCTTGGATCTATGAAGTGTGTACCTTTCAAACACACCAACAAAGAGATCAAAAATAATCCAATAAAATGCTTGAATTAACAAGCAAGATACCATCCTAACTATAAAAATAAAAACAAGCTTAGATTAGTAACAAGTGACTAAACAAACTATTGAAATGTCTATCTAATCACTCCCCGGCAACGGCGCCAAAAATTGACTCGGCTATTTCTAGCCTATCAATAATACAATAACCGAACTAGCTAGTAGTCCGGGTCGAACCACAAGGAGTGAATGTATCGATAGACAATCAAGTAGTTCACGTAGTCTCTATCATACTATCTAAGCACATGGTCATGAGTTTGGTGTTTTATAACTAGGCAAGCATTAAGTAAATGAAATAACAAGCAAAAATAAAGGCAAGGAATGTAAAGAACAAGTAAAGGAACAAGTAAAGAAGATAAGGTTTCAAACGATTTCCGATGTGATTAGGCTAAAGATTAGGCATTTGATGTATCAAACCATTTTAATTCCTTTGAGTGGCATTATTACATAAAGCAAGCTATCTCATCCTCCTAAGACTTGATAACTAGTAGATTGAATAACATGCTTACCATTCTAAACATATTACCAACTCCTAAAAGCACAATGCCTACTAATCTAACATCAATTCACATAATTCTTTCTAGGAGCAATGCAAATCAATACTAGATAATATGAGCAAGGATTCATGCCAAGTGCTATGAATGGAAGCTTCCTAGGCATTCCATCAAACACCTTGTATGCACTCATGGTTGTCAATCATTCATGCAATTAAATCCAATCAAATCCAAGGGCAACTCAAAGGAAAGGTAGATCCACATCAAAAACCATTAAATCATAGCCTAATTCACATCATCCATCATTTGAAACCTCAATGGTTCTAGCCTAGCATGGATCTAAGCATCAAACCATCAACAAGAAGTAAAATCATAATGAAAATGACAAGAGAAGAAAATAGAGAAGAAATCTTCAACAATATCTTCAATCTCCAAGCATAATCTTCAACAATATTTGAAAATACTAAAGTAGAAAGAGGGAAAATAGCTAGGGTTCTAAGAGAAAGTGTCAAAGTGAATTACAAGTGATAAAAGATGACAAATAAGGAAAATATCTAGCTATATATAGTTTTCCCACAAATTGGGGTCAAATTGCAAATACTAGAAACTTAAGTTGAGAAGGTGGGGTAAAATCTGTAATTTCTGGAAAGTTAAATGAAGGGTTGACTAGTCCATTCTCGTTTGACCCGTGCATTTTCCGCCCACAATTCACAATTTGCGCGCTCTCACGATTTTGGCTCGTTCTCTCTCGTCCGGCATCGGAAAATTAATCCGCAAAGTGCTACGGCTTCCTCTTTCGATCCTCTTCGACATAGGGTAAGTCAAACTTGCCCAGAAAATTGCCGCAACACCTGAAATCAGCACGGAAACCGAGAGAAAACGCAAAGCATATGGAAAATGCATAAATTGTAAAAACCTATCATTTTCTATTCATTTAAGCACAAATCCGAACCAAAACACGCATCGAGACGCACTCTAAAGCATGCTAAATATGTGGTTATCAGCAAGTGGAGAAGGAGGAAGTGGAATTGGAGAGGAGAGGTTGATCGAAGGAGGAAGTGTTGGAAGGATCGAAGCCAGTGGCTTGATCGCAGGGGGAAGCAGAGTCGGAGGAGAAGGAAGTGAAGGAGTGGAGGAAGAAATGGATGAAGCTCGGGCAGAGCCGGCAAGGAAGAAAGGAAAAGACAAGGTCCTTGAAGAACCCCGAAGGCCATCTGCCGGGAAGCTACTTGGCTCTTCCATAGCCACTCATCCCCCGATTGCTTCATTGACCAAGGAGCAAAGAGAGCTGCAGGTTGCGGAGGATGAAGCCTTGGCCCGTGCCTTGGAAAAGGAGTTTGAAATTCCACAGAAAGCTTTAATTGGAAGCTTCCAGGCAGGCGCTTCAGGTGCGCCCGCTACAGCTGCTGCTCCTGTTCCAACGGACGTTGGCACTGCCTCTGCAAGCCAGGCCATTATGCCTCAACCATTGAAGCAAATGCCGCCTCCACCACCTCCTACTCAAAAATAGCCCTTGAAGCGGACAGCACCAGAGTCGAGGGAAGAGGACCCTGCGGCCAAGCGCCATAAAATGCAGCAGGCTATCACTGAAAAATCTAGCCGCTTCGAGAGGAGGCAGAAGAAGAGAGAAGAGAAGGAGAGGAGGAAGGATAAAGAAGAGGAGGTGAAGAAGAAGAGACTAAGGAAGATAGATGATCGGGTTGAGTCGCACTGGAATGAAGTGAGACTCATTCAGTCCGCCATCGCACGAAGCGCCTACATTCCTCACACTCCTGAGGAGTCTGAAGCTGTGCAGACGCAAGCTTGGATGGACACTTGCCGAGTCACCATGACGGAGATGATCGATTCCGGCCGCTACCCGCCCGAAGAACATGACTATATCCACAAGCGAGTCAATGAGAAGCTTCCAAAGTGGAACATTGACTCCAGTGCCAAATTCAACTCAGTCATGAAAGAACTGACAAGCAGAACGGAGGAGGAGTTGGCTACGCGAAGGGAACATCATCCTGACTCAAGGCAAATCGAAGACTTCATCCCGGTTGAGACATGGCTCATCCTAAAGGACAAATTCATCAAGGCCTACTACTACTGGCAAGTAGTGCCTTATCGGGATAAGTGCTCAAGAATGGATTCTCTCAACAACTTCTTGTGCCAATACAATGAACGGCTACGACGGGAGATCTTTACACTGGCGGAGGAAGCTGAGCCTTTGCCTCTCATCATCAAAGTGCCCGCAGTGAAGGAGTTTCCCATGCCGTTTCAGCCAAATTCCTTGGTTCCTAACCGAAGGATTATCGATGAAGAAGTTGATGAAGCTCTGAGATTGGAGGGCAGATGGAGAGAAAATCAATACAACATCATGACGATGGAAGTGAATGTCCTGTCTGCCTACTACATTGAGGAGGAGACAGAGGAGGAGAAGGAAGAAGAGAAGAAAGAGAAGGATGGAGCTGCTGAAAAACCCTGAATTTCAATTCATCATATTTTGTGAATTGTTGTTCATCTATCCTATTTAAATTTCTATTAACTTGAGTCATTTACAAGTTTTGTGAATGATTTATCCTTATGCTACAAAACTCAAAAGTTTAACCGAAAAAAAAGGGGGAAAGGAACTTTAAAAAAAAATTCAAACGAACATGCAAAGAAAGCAGTCGCTTGAAGTTACTTCCACGGTTAAGACAGGCTAATTCTTTCTAGCCTAAAATCATTGGGTTTTGGCATCATCAAAAAGGGAGAAATTGTTGGGAATTGTTAAAAACAATATGTTAAGGGAGAACTCATATGGGACACTTCGAAGTGAGTGAAGTATTTGTTTTGATTTTATCCCAAATCCCCAAGTGTTCTATTCCCAAGCGACCCAATTTGATGTAGAAAATAGGTTAGAAATTTTTTCTAAGCCTATACTGTTAGGATGGCTTTATTTTGCTTTAGTCACTTAGGTTTTAGACTGCAGAAAATTCAAGTGAAGGCCACTCGCTTGAGTGTGTTCTTAAATCGAAGCGAGTCTACCCAGCCGAAGTGAAGCGTGCCGAAGAATAGCGAAGCAAAGCGAGCGCTACAGTGGATTCGAAGCGAGTCTGCCAGAGCGAAGCGAAGCGAGCGTTACAGTGAAAAGCCGAAGCGAGTCAACGCGGGTCAACACTTACTAAAGCAGTCACTTGGAGAACTCACTTCCCAAGTACTCGCTACAATATGACCTTGAAGCGACTCGATTTGAAGCGGACGCTACAACATCTAAAGCGAAGCGAGCCACTACCTACCAGATAGCGACAGCACAATTCCCGCTCCTATATTGAACTCCAGTCAAACTGAAGATCGTCGCATTAATTACGAGATCTCCACGTGTCGAATGCGGAGAGGAGCAGAGGAATTGACTGCCAGGCCGACAAGGGCACCGCAACAGTACTGGCTCGCTCCAGTTACTGTTAAGTTTGTAACTTAGCCGTTTTGGGCAAAATGACAAACTGGCGCACCTGCAAAAGCACTGCCTGCACAATGTACTGTCGAGAGGAGGAGGGACAAAGCCACCTACCAAGCAACGGATCTCGGCATCCCTCCGCCTATAAATAGTGAAGGATGAAGACGAAGAGATGTGAGAACACTACTTGAGCATTCAAGCGCCTACTGCAAACAAACACTCCCAGCTTTCAAGCATTCTTCGAGTCTTTGTTTTCAAGTGTTCTCTAAGTTCCAGCCTCATCGGAACTCGTCTTCGCAACCTTCACACCGATAATTCTAAGCTTACTTCAAAATCCCAGCTTAGAAGAAGAGTTCTAGCCATATTTGCATTCATTGTAAAGAACTCTTCAATAGTGTGTCTCTGTCGAAACAGAAAACCCTAACCCTAAAGTCTTAGGTTCTGTGTTTGTCGTTAGGTTGTGTTCGATCCAAGGCTCTACCTTCATCGATTGTAGAAGCCTCGATCATAGAGTCTAGATCCAAGCTTACACTTTCATTAAGTGAAGCTCGATCGAAACTAGGTTGTAAGGAGAACCCGTAATCTCCCTGTCGTCAGACTGAAGCGAGTGAAGCTTCCAGTCCAGTTCTAGGTTTTTGGTGTGAACCCGGAATCACCCAGCGTCTGACAGATCCAAGCGAGTGAAGCTCGATCTTGTCTCAGGCTTTTGAAGAGCCCGTAATCTTCAAGTTCTTGAGTGAAGAGAACGAGTTGCCTAGTGCAACAAAGTGGACGTAGGAGCTTCATCTCCGAACCACTATAAATTTCTGTGTCGTATCTCTAACCATAATCTCTCTCTACTTGTTGTTTGATTATTCATTGCACAAAGCATCTAAACAAACACACACTGAGATTTCAATTACTTAGGAAAGATTTACCTCACCGAATTTCCGCATTTAGAGTAAAGTCTCACTCTTGGTCAAGCTCTAAGCTTAGGTCAAGAGATCTGTGAAAACTCCAGATCTAGCTCTCGGCTAGGTCTTAGTTGTTCAAACGAGCACTTTACTTTATACTCTAAGTTCGAGGAATTTGAAGTTGAAAAACTTCAAAACACGTATTCACCCCCCCCCCCCCCCCCCCACGTGTTTTTCCTCTTACAAACCGGGACCAACAAGCCGGACCAATGCGAGATTTGTGGAGAGCTTGGACACATCAAGGAAGTGTGCCACAACATGGGGGAGTTTCCATACGAAGGAGGAGCCGAGGTGTACGCCGCTCAAGGAGGAGCCGATGTCTATGCTTCCCAAGGTTACATGCCACAAGGACCACCACCTCAAGGGCAAGGTACGAACCCGAATTTTCAATATCGTCGCCCCCCTCCATATAACAATCCCTACCCTCCTCCAAATTCATACTACTCCCTCCTCCACCATATTATCCACCTCCACAATATCCTCCCAATCCATATTATCCATCACCTCCATACTACCCACCTCAACCTACTCATACACCACCACCACCACAGCCTAATTTTCGTCCCCAAGGACCTCCTCAAAAGCCTCCCGTCGATGAGAGCCTTTCCACATTCCTCCATGAAGCAAAATTGGCTCGAGTAGCCCAAGATGCTACTATTAAGAGGCTCGAGACGGCTATTGGTCAAATTTATGGTTCTATGCACTTGATGCAACAAGCGGGGTGAATTCCGAGCCAAGGGATCCAGCCACAACAAGCTCACGAGGTGCAAACCCCATATCCTCCATACGTTCCTCCCGTTCCACCTCATCAAGCTCACGCAATCTCGGTGTTACAACGCAATGGAGCTACGATGCCAACTCAAGGGCATTCAAGTGATAGATGGAGCCCGAGCAAGCGTTGGAGCAACGGCAGAAATCCGGCAGATTCTGGAGTTGGACGGACGTCCAAAGTTTCTGGACGGCCGTCCAAGTTGGACGTGCCGTCCAACTTTTCTGGACGTGCGTCCAACGCCCAAATGCAACATCCTCATCTTCCAGTATCAGGAACTGGACGCCGTCCAACCCCGACGAGCAACGCACGAAGTTCGAGGAAGCCGATAAGGAGGCCAAACCTCTTCACACGACGCTCAACCCTTATGTTCCGCCTATTCGGAGTATCGTGAGGAAGGAGAGAAGGGATCTCGAGCCTATCAACTCGTTTCCTAAAAGAGGCGATCCGGGAGGTTTGACTTGAGTATTGTTTTGGATAGTGGAGAGACCGTTTCGGGATTGATGGATTTAGGAGATGCGGTGAACTTAATGCCGTATTCTATTTTCGAGAAGATGAACTCAAGAGTCCTTCAAGCTACTGACATGCGCATTGAGCTAGCAGACGGCACCGTGAGTAGTCCATTGGGAGTTGTGGAAGATGTCACTGTCCTCGTTGGTGGAATTCGAGTCGTTACCGACTTCGTCGTGCTTCATGAAGGCAAGGGATCTAAGAGCGCAACCGGACATCTACTCTTGTTGGGACGACCGTTTATGGCCACTACTCGAGCCCGGATTGATGTAGGCACCGGCACATTGAGCATGGCCGGCGAAGGAGGTTCGGTAACGTTTTCGGTATTTGGAAATGCACCGTCTTTTCCTAGTTCCTCTCTTCATTCATGCTCTTTTATTAAGTTTGCTAACCCTTTTGTTGAGGAAAATGTTTGTGAGGTTTCTGACAGGGTAGCAGCTCTTGAAGAATTCATTGACGAAGAAGAGTCCATTGAAGATGAAGAATTCTTTAGTTGTGTGGATGAAGAAGAGGACATAATCGAAGAATTTCTACGGAATTTGGAGGAGGTTAATGAAGTGGAAGAGGAAAGATCGACATTTGCGCCGAATGAAGAAGAGGACATAATCGAAGAATTTCTACGGAATTTGGAGGAGGTTGATGATGTGGAAGAGGAAAGATCGACACTTGCGTCGAATGAGGAAGTGGTCATTAACTCTTTTCTTTCTAACCTCACCATTTGTGAAACATCTTTTCTTGCAGAATTTAACTCCAAGATGTTTGAGGAGGAGTTCGAACTAAGTGTGGGGGAGTCGAGAGTTGATGAGGCCCACGTCCTTGATCTTCGAGATTGTTCAAGAAGGGAGTGTGTGTGTGTCGCAAGGAGCATCAAAACGTCGCGTGGTGCTACGGGCTTGGGTTGATCGTATCCTTCGTCAAGCTAATGACGTTAAATAAGCGCTTGGTGGGAGGCAACCCACGTAAAAAAAAAATTAAAAAAAAATATGTAGTTTAGTTTTCATTTTGTTATTTTCGTGTTTTCGTTTGTTTTCTTTTTGATTTTTCATGTAGGGAGTAGTATGCAAGGATTGACGTGAGGAGAGGTCGAGACAAGAAGAAAAATCAACGTTCGGACAGATTGGCGAATTGGACGCCGTCCAACCTTGCTTGCTTCCCGTTTTCGGTCTCCTCTCGATCCCCGTTGGAATGACCCACGGTTCCAAGGTCCTTGCAACTGGAAATAGCCTTGTTTGTGTCTTTTCGTTTTGTTTTTAAGTCTTTTATTTTTGATTTCTTTATTTTGTTCAATTTTACGCTTTTGTGTTTTGTTTTGTGTTTGTTTTGTAGGTGATACTTGAAGTCTCTCGAGATTTTGAGTATTTGGTCGTCATATTGCAATAAGTTCTCTCTATCCCTTTCCTTTTTATTTTCTCGCAATGGGGACATTGCGTGATTTTAAGTGTGTGTGTGTGTGTGTGTGTGGGGGGGGGTCTTTGAACTTTTGGCATGAAGTTTTTGTTTTTATGTCTTGTTGATCGAGTCTTATTTGGTTTGATTGAGTCTATTGTTTGGTTTGATCGAGTCTAGTTGATCGAGTCTTCATGTTCCCTCACTTAGGAATTTGTTTGATTTTGAGCCCTATAAGCATGTAACTTAGGATCAATGTGAATGATTCAAAGAAGATGGAATCTTTAGTTGTTGGAATTGATTTGAGCATAAATTAGGTTGGTTTAATCTTGAGTTGTTGTTGATTATGATTCGATGAGTTGTGGGGCACGAATTGATTTGAGTTTTGAGGAAAATGATTAATGATTTTTGGTTGAGTGATAAATCTATATTGTTGCGACTTGGATTGCTAGTTTACTTTCCCCTTATGTTAGAAAAAAAAAAGGAAAAAAAAAAATAGTTGTGTTTATGTGAATAAAAGAGTTGATAGGATTCTGCTCCTCTTACTTGTAATGTATGAAAATACTAGAGTAATGAGCATGGGAAACCACATGAAAAGGCTTCGAGGGACCCTTGAATGATCACATTTCATGAACTATGTCGTAGATGATACTCGTGTATATTAGAATAAAGTGTTCGTAGGCATTCTACCCCTCTTGACAATGGGTATGGGAAACCGCACTAGGAGGCTCGATGTGACCCATCGATGATTAAACCTAGTGAATTATGTGCCGAAAACGTTCACGTGTTAAAAAAAAATAATAAAAAAAAAATAAAAGAGAGAGAGAGAGAGAGAGAGAGAGAGAGAGAGAGAGAGAGAGAGTTGTTTATGTGTTGAATAAAAAGGGGAAGTAGGCTAGACGTCTAAGTTGTGGAGATCTAGATATTTGTGAGATGTGTGTATCATTACTTTTCCTCTTGCTTGGGTTGATTTATAAGCCACATTGTTCGTTGATGATGATTGATCGTAACTTGGGATTAAAGTGACCTTGTTTGAGTTTGTCGATTCCGGTGATTAAATGTTCTATGATTTGGATTGTTTGGATTGAGTCTAAGTTGTTTGTTTATATTGCTTGAGGACAAGCAAAGGTCTAAGTGTGGGGGATTTTGATTGGTGTTTAGATGTTAGGATTTTCGTAGTGTTTTCGAGTCCATTTTCATAATATTTTCGTGTCTTTGTGTGTGTTTATGGCTATGATTTGGTTGTTTAGAGTTTTTGGTACTTGTAGGAGTTTATGGATGAAAAGGAGCGGAAACGGGTCGAAAAGGATGGAAAAGACGATGTTCGGACGAGGAGGACAGATTGGAGAGTTGGACGGGCCGTCCAACTCATCTGGACGACCGTCCAACATGACGTCCAAGGAGAGTTGGACGGCGTCCAGCATGTTCGAGCTAATCATGCAGTTCCAGGATTTGGACGGGCCGTCCAACTTACCTGGACAGCCGTCCAACTTCGGCGGCCAGACTGTCTTTCCTTATTTATCTAGGTTTTTACCTAGTATATATATTATATCCTTGTGCATGAATTATAAACAACTTTTACTCTCTTTTAGCATAAGTTTTACATTCAAACACTTTAGAATAGTTTTTTATTGTTCGGATCCGGATTCCTCGTTTCGTTCGTTTAATTCAAGACTTCTTTATTAATTCAAGTTCTTCGTTCTTCGTTTAATTCTCGTAAGTTCTTTATTGCTTTCGTTTAGTTGCTTTAATTACTTGCTTTCATTTTAGATTCGTTTTCTTAATTGCTTCGTTTAATTTCCTTAGTTTAGTTTCGTTCGTTCGATTTTCAAGTTCTAGTTTAGATTCGTTTTTCTCAAGTTTCAATTCTCTCGTTTTTAAAGCTTTCAAAGTTAGATTTATTTTCCTTTAAATTTTCAGATTTTATTCATCGTGTCTAAGGTAGTTTATGCTTTCTTCGTTGCTTCTTTTATTGCTTTCTTTTCGATTCTTGCCTAGGTAGATTATTCGTTTTACTTTAGTTTAATTCTTAGATTTATTTACTCGTTCTTAGATTAGTTATTTATTTGCTTTTATTTATTGCTTTGATTTATTTTATTTGCCTAGGATTTAAAACAAAAACCCAAAAATATAATTTACTTGCTTTCCTAGATTTAGGTTAGATTAGGATTTACTACATAAATAATTGCCCTGCTAAGTTTTCCTTGAGATTCGATACTTAGGTTTTACTTGCTAGTGCTACGATAGGATTTCGTTCTATTGCGAACACTTTTTAGTGAAACAATGCCCTTGTAATAGCGGCAGAAATAGAAGGGTATCAAGTACGGAGAATATTCATTGATACGGGGACCCCTGCTAATGTGATCCTCATGAGTTGTTTCAATCAGATGTCCCAAGGGAAGCTTCTGAAACCGGCCAAATCAGCTCTTCAAGGTTTCTCGCAGAAGCCTATCATGATAATAGGATCAGTAGATCTTACGCTCACCTTAGGTGAAGGACATGTTAAAGCATCAAAGCTGACCACTTTCTGGGTAGTTGATCAAGAGTCCTCCTATAACGTCATTTTAGGAAGAGCTGCTCTGAACTCTTTCCAAGCAATGGTATCAATGTATCACTTAATGATGAAATTCCCCGTGGGAAATCAAATAGGATGGGTATCGGGAAATCAAATTATTTCACAGAAATGCTATATCCAATCAGTCAAAACTGGGGAGGCCAAGAAGTGGGCTGTTCCAGAACCCATTGCTCCCCGACACAAACCAGAAAAAGAGGAGGGCAAGATCAAGGAGGCTGATACTATCAAGGATGGGCAAAGCTTAATGGTCCCTGCGGAACAATTGATAGAAGTGGAGTTGATCCCAGGCCGAAAGGGGTTTACAACCAAAATTGGCACTCAGATGCCTCAACATATATCATCACAACTAGTAAGATGCCTGCAAAAGAATGCGGATGTCTTCGCTTTCAGATCATCTGACCTGGTGGGGGTGGACGCAGTTGTAGCATTACACTGCCTAAATGTGGATCCTTTGGCAAAACCAGTAAAGCAAAAGCTAAGACAATTTGGCCCTGAGAAAGATAAAACCATCAGGGAAGAAGTTGCAAAACTACTAGAAGCTAAACATATTTGGGAAATACAGTTCCCAGAATGGCTATCAAATGCAGTGATGGTAGCCAAGGGGAACACAGGCACCTGAATGATGTGTATTGACTTCAAAAATTTAAACAAAGCCTGCCCAAAAGATCATTACCCACTACCTAGAATTGATCAATTGGTAGACTCTACATCCGGGTGTGAATTGCTATCTATGATGGATGCATATCAAGGCTATCATCAGGTCAAGATGAATCCGTCAGATGTCCCAAAAGCCGCATTTGGGGTCTGCGCTGGGACATTTGGTTTCCAAAGCATGCCTTTTGGGTTGAAGAACGCAGGCGCTACCTATCAAAGGATGATGGATAAGATCTTTAAAAGCCAAATTGGTAGAAATATGGAGGTATATGTTAATGATATACTAGCCAAGAGCGTGCACGCTTAGGATCATATACGGGACTTGGAAGAAGTGTTTGCAGTAGCCAGGCTGTATCACCTTAAACTAAACCCGGCCAAGTGCTCATTCGGTGTCCAAGCCGGGAAATTCTTGGGCTACATGGTTACCCCCAGAGGGATTGAAGTAAACCAGGCTAAAGTGCAGGCTGTGCTAGATATGACACCCCCTCAAAACATTCGGGAAATCCAAAGGCTCAATGGGCGAATTACGGCATTGAGTCGCTTCATCTCTAGATCAGCTGACAGAAGCCTACCCTTTTTCAAAATTTTGAGAAAGGGAAGTGATTGGTGTTTAGATGTTAGGATTTTCATAGTGTTTTCGAGTCCGTTTTCGTTGTGTTTTCGTGTCTTTGTGTGTCTTTAGGGCTATGATTTGGTTGTTTTGGAGTCTTTGGTATTGTAGGATGAAAAGGGCGGAAACGAGAAGAAAACAAGAAGAAAGAAGCATTATATCGAAGAGGGGTTCGATAGGAGCATGTAGGCGAAAACGGAGGTCAATTTGGAGTTCGGACGAGGAAGATACGGCCGAAACAAGAAATATGCGCAAAGTGATCAGATTCAGGATCTGGACGCCGTCCAGCTCATCTCTGGACGCCGTCCAACATCTGGACGGCGTCCAAACTCATCTGGACACCGTCCAACGCGTGTTCGAAGCCAGGTTATGCAGAGTCAGCTTCTGGACGCCGTCCAGAATAAGTTGGACGCCGTCCAACTTAGGCGGCCAGCAAATCTTTCCTTTTTCATCTAGGTTTTTACCTAGTATATATATATCATCCTTGTGCACGAATTGGTATCAGTTTTTAGCATTAGTTAGCTTTATTTTTTAGCACTAAAATTCTCTAGATTAGCTTTACTTTGTTCGGATCCGGATTCGTAGTTTGTTTAATTCAAGACTTCTTTATTTAATTCAAGTTCTTCGTCTTCGTTTAATTTGCGTAAGTTCTTTTATTGCTTTCGTTTATTTGCTTTAATTGCTTTGCTTTAGTTTTAGATTCGTTCTCTTAATTGCTTCGTTTAATTTGCTTAGTTTTAATTTCGTTCTTTCGATTTCCAGTTTAAAGTTTAGATTCGTTTTTCTAGTTTCGATTCTCTCGTTTTTCAAAGCCTTCATAGTTAGATTAATTAGCCTTTTAATTTCCAGATTTTATTCATCATGTCTAGAGTAGTTTATGCTTTCTTTATTGCTTTCCTTTCGATTCTTGCCTAGGTAGATTAATCGCTTTCTTAGTTTAATTCTTAGATTTATTTCTCAAGTTCTAGATTAGATTATTTACTTGCTTTAATTTATTGCTTTTATTTATTTTCTTGCCTAGGATTTAAAACAAAAACCCAACAAACCTTATTTACTTGCTTTCCTAGATTTAGGCTAGACTAGGTTTTTACTACATAATTGATTGCCCTGTTAAGTTTTCCTTGAGATTCGATACTTAGGTTTTACTTGCTAGTGCTACGATAGATTTCGTCTATTGCGAACACTTTTTGGTGAAACAAATTTTGGCGCCGTTGCCGGGGAAAACTTTAGGCGTTTGATTGTGTAGTATTTTTATTTGCTTTATTTTTATTTGTGTTTATTCGATTTCTTGTTTCTCCCACTCGGTGCGTTTAACCCGTTTGTTGAGTGTTGTTTATGCATGGTCGCCGAAGCCTTCAAAGGAATTTAGCGCCCTACTTCGACAACATCCATCAAAGGAAAGCGATTCTAGCCGCGAAGGAGAAGGAGGAGATCGACTCTCAAGTCTTTGGTTTAGTCTTGTTGTTTGCAGAGCCCGAAGCCATGGCAGCTAGAGTCATGGGCGATTTTGCTCGCCCCACATTCACGGCCACCACTTCGGCGATTGTCCTGACGGAAGCGGTCAGGAATCATGAGCTTAAACCTCACCACATGGCGTTGCTCCCATCCTACCACGGGCTAGCCAACGAGGATGCTTTGACGTTCATCCGAGAGTTTTGCACGGTGGTGCAAACTTTCCCACTCGCGGGACTCACGGAGGACACCTTGAAGATGAAGTGCTTCCCGTACACCCTCAAGGATCGAGCAAAGTCGTGGTATTTGGCACTCCCGGCCAACTCTCTTGCCACATGGAATGCGGTGTGCGAAAAGTTCATGCTCAAGTACTACCCGAACCGCAAGACTCAAGAGGTGCGGTCCAAGATTATGAATTTCTCCCAAGACAACGATGAGCCTTTTCACGAAGCATGGGAAAGGTTCCAAGAGCTACTTCAACAATGCCCTCATCATCAAATGGCACCGGAGTTGCTTTGGCAATATTTCTACGACGCCCTCAACCAAACTTGCCAATTCATGGTGGATAGTTCGGCCGGAGGCAACATAGCGGTCAAGACAGCTGAAGAGTTGAAGGATATATTCGAGACGCTCGCTGCGAGTTCTCAACAAAAATCAGCTAGGCCAAGGAAAGTGGAGGCGAGTGCAATTTCGATGAGCCCCGATTTGAAGAAGCAAATGGCCGACATGTTGAGGGATCTCGAAAACTTGAAGATGAAGCAAAGTGCACCGGCCCCAAAGGAGGAAGAGAGGAAGCCCGATCAATGCGAAATTTGTGGAGAGCTTGGGCACATCAAGGAGGTGTGCCACAACATGGGAGAGTTTCCATACGAAGAAGGAGCTGAGGTCTACGCCGCTCAAGGATACCCACCTCAAGTGCCTCCACCTCAAGGATATCAAGGGGGATACTATCAAAATTCGAGGCCGATACAAGGGCAAGGTAATCCTCCTACCTATCCTAATAGGCGTACTCCACCATATAATAACTCCTATCCTCCTCCACCAAACCCTTACTACTCTCAACCTCCACCATATTATCCACCTCCTCAATTCCCTCCAAATCCATATTATCCACCACCTCCATACTACCCTCCTCAACCTACTCCTACACCACCTACATATCCAAATGCTCGTCCCCAAGGACCTCCACAAAAGCCTCCCGTCGATGAGGATCGTCTCCATGCACTTGATGCAAACATTAAGAGGCTCGAGATAGCCATTGGCCAAATTTCCAGTTCCATGCACCTAATGCAACAACCGGGGCGAATTCCGAGCCAAGGGATTCAACCGCAACAAGCCAACGAGGTGCAATATCCTCCATATGTTACTCCCGTTCCGCCTCACCAAGCTCATGCAATCACGGTGTTACAACGCAATGGTGTCACGAGGTCGCCCCAAGGGAGTTCAAGTGATAGATGGAGCCCGAGCAAGCAATGGAGCGAAGGAAAAAATCGGGCAGAACAAGGTTTTGGACGGCGTCCAGAGTCTGTTGGACGGCGTCCAACTTGGACGGCGTCCAACTCTGGACGGCCGTCCACCCCTTCTGGACGGGAACCCCAGGCGCAGCCCCAAATTCATACAGAATCAGGATCTGGACGGCGTCCAGATCCAAGTTGGACGGCGTCCAGATCCAAGTTGGACGGCGTCCAAACCCGACGAGCAGCGCACGGAGCTCAAGGAACGCGAGACGGAGCCCAAGGAACCCGAGAAGGAGTCCCCACCTCTACACAAGACTTTCAACCCTTATGTTCCTCCCATTCCTTTTCCAAGTCGTGTGAAAAACAAGACGCTCAACCCGTATGCTCCACCTATTCAGAGTGTTGTGAAGAAGGAGAAGAAGGATTTCGAGCCTATCAATTCGTTTCCAAAAAGAGGAGATCCGGGAGGTTTCGACTTGAGCATCGTTTTGGATAGTGGAGAGACCGTCTCGGGATTGATGGACTTAGGAGCTGCGGTGAACTTAATGCCGTATTCTATTTTCGAGAAGATGAACTCAAGAGTCCTTCAAGCTATCGATATGCGCATTGAGCTAGCAGACGGCACCGTGAGCAATCCTTTGGGAGTTGTGGAAGATGTCACTGTCCTTGTTTGTGGAATTCGAGTCGTTACCGACTTTGTTGTGCTTCATGAAGGCAAAGGAGCTAAGAGCGCAACCGGACATCTTCTATTGTTGGGACGACCATTTATGGCCACTACTCGAGCTCGGATTGATGTAGGCACCGGCACATTGAGCTTGGCCGGTGAAGGAGGTTCGGTAACATTTTCGATCTTTGGAAAATCACCTTCTATTCCTAGTTCTTCTTTTCATTTATGCTCTTATGTTAAGCTCGCTAACCCTTGTGTTGAGGAAAATATTTGTGAGATTTTTGACAAGGGAGCGGCTCGAGAAGGATTCTTTGAAGATGAGGAGTCCATTGAAGATGACGAGTTCTTTAGTTGTGTGGATGAGGAAGAGGATATAATCGAGCAATATCTTGGGAATTTGGAGGAGGTTGATGAAGTGGAAGAGAAACACTTGAACCATGCATCGAAAGAGGAAGTTGTCGTTAACTCTTTTCTTTCTAACCTCACCAATTGTGTAACTGCTTTTCTTGAAGAGTTTTAATTGACGATATTTGAGGAGGAGTTCGAACTAAGTGTGGGGGAGTCAAGAGTTGATGATAACCGAGTTCTTCGAGATTTGTCGAAAACGAAGAGTGGATATGTCGCGAGGAGTACCAACACGTCGCTTGGTGCTACAGGTTTCGGTTGATCGTAGCCTTCGTCAAGCTAACGACGTTAAATAAGCGCTTGGTGGGAGGCAACCCACGTATAGAAATTTTTTAAAATATGTAGCTTAGGTTTTATTTTTGTTATTTTCGTATTTTGTTTTGTTTCCCTTTTGGTTTTTCGTGCAGGGAATAGTATGCAAGGATTGACGTGAGGAGAGGGCGAGACAAGAAGGAAACTCAACGTTGGACAGAATGGCGAGTTGGACGCCGTCCAACTTGAGTTGGACGGCCGTCTAACCTTGCACACTTCCCGTTTTTGGACTCCTCTTGACCCCGTTGGAATGACCCATGGTTCCGAGATCCTTGCAGCTGGATATAGCCTTGTTTGTATCTTTACGTTCTGTTTTAAGTCCGTTATTTTTGTTCCCTTTATTTAGTTCAGTTTTACGCTTTTGTATTTGTTTTGTTTTGTGTTTGTTTTGTAGGTGTTACTTGGAGTCTCTCAAGATTTTGAGTATTTGGTAGTCATGCGATAAGTTTTTCTTTCCTTCTCCTTTTTATTTTCTTGCAATGGGGACATTGCTTGATTTTAAGTGAGGGGGAGGGTCTTTGAACTTTTGGCATGTAGTTTTTGTTTTTATGTCTTGTTGATCGAGTCTTATTTGATTTTGGATCGAGTCTAGTTTGTGATTGAGTCATCATGTTCCCTCATTTAGGATTTTGTTTGATTTTGAGCCTTATAAGCATGTAACTTAGGATCAATGTGAATGATTTAAAGTTGGAATCTTTAGTTGTTGGAATTGATTTGAGCATAAATTAGGTTGGTTTAATCTTGAGTTGTGATATATTATGATTCGATGAATTGTGGGGCATGGATTGGTGTGAGTTTGAGGAAATGATTTATGATTTTTGGTTGAGTGTTAAATCTAGATTGTTGCGACTAGGATTGCTAGTTTACTTTCCCCTTAAAAAAATAGAGAATGAAAAAGAGTTGTGCTTATATGTGAATAAAAGAGTTGATAGGATTCTGCTCCTCTTGCTTGTAACGTATGAAAATACTAGAGTAATGAGCATGGGAAACCACATGAAAAGGCTTCGAGAGACCCTCGAATGATCACATTTCATGAACCTTGTCCTAGATGATACTCGTGTATACTAGAATAAGTGTTCGTAGGCATTCTACCCCTCTTGACAATGGGTACGGGAAACCGCACTAGGAGGCTCGATGTGACCCATCGATGATTAAACCTAGTGAATTTTGTGCCATAAACGTTCACAAGTTTAAAAAAATAGAAAAGCAAAAGAAAAAGGAGTTGTTTATTTGTTGAATAAAAAGGGGAAGTAGGCTAGTCGTCTAAGTTGTGATGATCAAGATATTGTGAGATGTGTGTTATCATTGCTTTCCTCTTACTTAGATTGATTTATAAGCCGCATAGTTTGTTGATGATGATTGTTCGTAACTTGGGATTAAAGTGACCTTGTTTGAGTTTGTCGATTCCGGTGATTAAATGTTCTATACTTTGGATTGTTTGGATTGAATCTAAGTTATGTGTTTATGTTGCTTGAGGACAAGCAAAGGTCTAAGTGTGGGGGATTTTGATTGGTGTTTAGATGTTAGGATTTTCATAGTGTTTTCGAGTCCGTTTTCGTTGTGTTTTCGTGTCTTTGTGTGTCTTTAGGGCTATGATTTGGCTGTTTTGGAGTCTTTGGTATTGTAGGATGAAAAGGGCGGAAACGAGAAGAAAACAAAAAGAAAGAAGCATTATATCGAAGAGGGGTTCGATAGGAGCACGTAGGCGAAAACGGAGGTCAATTTGGAGTTCGGACGAGGAAGATACGGCCGAAACAAGAAAGATGCGCAAAGTGATCAGATTCAGGATCTGGACGCCGTCCAGATCATCTCTGGACGCCGTCCAACATCTGGACGGCGTCCAAACTCATCTGGACGCCGTCCAACGCGTGTTCGAAGCCAAGTTATGCAGAGTCAGCTTCTGGACGCCGTCCAGAATAAGTTGGACGCCGTCCAACTTAGGCGGCCAGCAAATCTTTCCTTTTTCATCTAGGTTTTTACCTAGTATATATATATCATCCTTGTGCACGAATTGGTATCAGTTTTTAGCATTAGTTAGCTTTATTTTTCAGCACTAAAATTCTCTAGATTAGCTTTACTTTGTTCGGATCCGGATTCGTAGTTTGTTTAATTCAAGACTTCTTTATTTAATTCAAGTTCTTCGTCTTCGTTTAATTTGCGTAAGTTCTTTTATTGCTTTCGTTTATTTGCTTTAATTGCTTTGCTTTAGTTTTAGATTCGTTCTCTTAATTGCTTCGTTTAATTTGCTTAGTTTTAATTTCGTTCTTTCGATTTCTAGTTTAAAGTTTAGATTCGTTTTTCTAGTTTCGATTCTCTCGTTTTTCAAAGCCTTCATAGTTAGATTAATTAGCCTTTTAATTTCCAGATTTTATTCATCATGTCTAGAGTAGTTTATGCTTTCTAGATTGCTTTCTTTATTGCTTTCCGTTCGATTCTTGCCTAGGTAGATTAATCGCTTTCTTAGTTTAATTCTTAGATTTATTTCTCAAGTTCTAGATTAGATTATTTACTTGCTTTAATTTATTGCTTTTATTTATTTTCTTGCCTAGGATTTAAAACAAAAACCCAACAAACCTTATTTACTTGCTTTCCTAGATTTAGGCTAGACTAGGTTTTTACTACATAATTGATTGCCCTGTTAAGTTTTCCTTGAGATTCGATACTTAGGTTTTACTTGCTAGTGCTACGATAGATTTCGTCTATTGCGAACACTTTTTGGTGAAACAAATTTTGGCGCCGTTGCCGGGGAAAACTTTAGGCGTTTGATTGTGTAGTATTTTTATTTGCTTTATTTTTATTTGTGTTTATTCGATTTCTTGTTTCTCCCACTCGGTACGTTTAACCCGTTTGTTGAGTGTTGTTTATGCATGGTCGCCGAAGCCTTCAAAGGAATTTAGCGCCCTACTTCGACAACATCCATCAAAGGAAAGCGATTCTAGCCGCGAAGGAGAAGGGGGAGATCGACTCTCAAGACTTTGGTTTAGTCTTGTTGTTTGCAGAGCCCGAAGCCATGGTAGCTAGAGTCATGGGCGATTTTGCTCGCCCCACATTCACGGCCACCACTTCGGCGATTGTCCTGACGGAAGCGGTCAGGAATCATGAGCTTAAACCTCACCACATGGCGTTGCTCCCATCCTACCACGGGCTAGCCAACGAGGATGCTTTGACGTTCATCCGAGAGTTTTGCACGGTGGTGCAAACTTTCCCACTCGCGGGACTCACGGAGGACACCTTGAAGATGAAGTGCTTCCCGTACACCCTCAAGGATCGAGCAAAGTCGTGGTATTTGGCACTCTCGGCCAACTCTCTTGCCACATGGAATGCGGTGTGCGAAAAGTTCATGCTCAAGTACTACCCGAACCGCAAGACTCAAGAGGTGCGGTCCAAGATTATGAATTTCTCCCAAGACAACGATGAGCCTTTTCACGAAGCATGGGAAAGGTTCCAAGAGCTACTTCAACAATGCCCTCATCATCAAATGGCACAAAAGTTGCTTTGGCAATATTTCTACGACGCCCTCAACCAAACTTGCCAATTCATGGTGGATAGTTCGGCCGGAGGCAACATAGCGGTCAAGACAGCTGAAGAGTTGAAGGATATATTCGAGACGCTCGCTGCGAGTTCTCAACAAAAATCAGCTAGGCCAAGGAAAGTGGAGGCGAGTGCAATTTCGATGAGCCCCGATTTGAAGAAGCAAATGGCCGACATGTTGAGGGATCTCGAAAACTTGAAGATGAAGCAAAGTGCACCGGCCCCAAAGGAGGAAGAGAGGAAGCCCGATCAATGCGAAATTTGTGGAGAGCTTGGGCACATCAAGGAGGTGTGCCACAACATGGGAGAGTTTCCATACGAAGGAGGAGCCGAGGTCTACGCCGCTCAAGGATACCCACCTCAAGTGCCTCCACCTCAAGGATATCAAGGGGGATACTATCAAAATTCGAGGCCGATACAAGGGCAAGGTAATCCTCCTACCTATCCTAATAGGCGTACTCCACCATATAATAACTCCTATCCTCCTCCACCAAACCCTTACTACTCTCAACCTCCACCATATTATCCACCTCCTCAATTCCCTCCAAATCCATATTATCCACCACCTCCATACTACCCTCCTCAACCTACTCCTACACCACCTACATATCCAAATGCTCGTCCCCAAGGACCTCCACAAAAGCCTCCCGTCAATGAGGATCGTCTCCATGCACTTGATGCAAACATTAAGAGGCTCGAGACAGCCATTGGCCAAATTTCCAGTTCCCTGCACCTAATGCAACAATCGGGGCGAATTCCGAGCCAAGGGATTCAACCGCAACAAGCCAACGAGGTGCAATATCCTCCATATGTTCCTCCCGTTCCGCCTCACCAAGCTCATGCAATCACGGTGTTACAACGCAATGGTGTCACGAGGTCGCCCCAAGGGAGTTCAAGTGATAGATGGAGCCCGAGCAAGCAATGGAGCGAAGGAAAAAATCGGGCAGAACAAGGTTTTGGACGGCGTCTAGAGTCTGTTGGACGGCGTCCAACTCTGGACGGCCGTCCACCCCTTCTGGACGGGAACCCCAGGCGCAGCCCCAAATTCATACAGAATCAGGATCTGGACGGCGTCCAGATCCAAGTTGGACGGCGTCCAAACCCGACGAGCAGCGCACGGAGCTCAAGGAACCCGAGACGGAGCCCAAGGAACCCGAGAAGGAGTCCCCACCTCTACACAAGACTTTCAACCCTTATGTTCCTCCCATTCCTTTTCCAAGTCGTGTGAAAAACAAGACTCTCAACCCGTATGCTCCACCTATTCAGAGTGTTGTGAAGAAGGAGAAGAAGGATTTCGAGCCTATCAATTCGTTTCCAAAAAGAGGAGATCCGGGAGGTTTCGACTTGAGCATCGTTTTGGATAGTGTAGAGACCGTCTTGGGATTGATGGACTTAGGAGTTGCGGTGAACTTAATGCCGTATTCTATTTTCGAGAAGATGAACTCAAGAGTCCTTCAAGCAACCGATATGCGCATTGAGCTAGCAGACGGCACCGTGAGCAGTCCTTTGGGAGTTGTGGAAGATGTCACTGTCCTTGTTGGTGGAATTCGAGTCGTTACCGACTTTGTTGTGCTTCATGAAGGCAAAGGAGCTAAGAGCGCAACCGGACATCTTTTATTGTTGGGACGACCATTTATGGCCACTACTCGAGCTCGGATTGATGTAGGCACCGGCACATTGAGCTTGGCCGGTGAAGGAGGTTCGGTAACATTTTCGATCTTTGGAAAATCACCTTCTATTCCTAGTTCTTCTTTTCATTTATGCTCTTATGTTAAGCTCGCTAACCCTTGTTTTGAGGAAAATATTTGTGAGATTTTTGACAAGGGAGCGGCTCGAGAAGGATTCTTTGAAGATGAGGAGTCCATTGAAGATGACGAGTTCTTTAGTTGTGTGGATGAGGAAGAGGATATAATCGAGCAATATCTTGGGAATTTGGAGGAGGTTGATGAAGTGGAAGAGAAACACTTGAACCATGCATCGAAAGAGGAAGTTGTCGTTAACTCTTTTCTTTCTAACCTCATCAATTGTGTAACTGCTTTTCTTGAAGAGTTTAAATTGACGATATTTGAGGAGGAGTTCGAACTAAGTGTGGGGGAGTCAAGAGTTGATGATAACCGAGTTCTTCGAGATTTGTCGAAAACGAAGAGTGGATATGTCGCGAGGAGTACCAACACGTCGCTTGGTGCTACAGGTTTCGGTTGATCGTAGCCTTTGTCAAGCTAACGACGTTAAATAAGCGCTTGGTGGGAGGCAACCCACGTATAGAAATTTTTTAAAATATGTAGCTTAGGTTTTATTTTTGTTATTTTCGTATTTTGTTTTGTTTCCCTTTTGGTTTTTCGTGCAGGGAATAGTATGCAAGGATTGACGTGAGGAGAGGGCGAGACAAGAAGGAAACTCAACGTTGGACAGAATGGCGAGTTGGACGCCGTCCAACTTGAGTTGGACGGCCGTCTAACCTTGCACACTTCCCGTTTTTGGACTCCTCTTGACCCCGTTGGAATGACCCATGGTTCCGAGTTCCTTGCAGCTGGATATAGCCTTGTTTGTGTCTTTAGGTTCTATTTTAAGTCCGTTATTTTTGTTCCCTTTATTTAGTTCAGTTTTACACTTTTGTATTTGTTTTATTTTGTGTTTGTTTTGTAGGTGTTACTTGGAGTCTCTCGAGAATTTGAGTATTTGGTAGTCATGCGATAAGTTTTTCTTTCCTTCTCCTTTTTATTTTCTTGCAATGGGGACATTGCTTGATTTTAAGTGTGGGGGAGGGTCTTCGAACTTTTGGCATGTAGTTTTTGTTTTTATGTCTTGTTGATCGAGTCTTATTTGATTTTGGATCGAGTCTAGTTTGTGATTGAGTCATCATGTTCCCTCATTTAGGATTTTGTTTGATTTTGAGCCTTATAAGCATGTAACTTAGGATCAATGTGAATGATTTAAAGTTGGAATCTTTAGTTGTTGGAATTGATTTGAGCATAAATTAGGTTGGTTTGATCTTGAGTTGTGATATATTATGATTCGATGAATTGTGGGGCATGGATTGGTGTGAGTTTGAGGAAATGATTTATGATTTTTGGTTGAGTGTTAAATCTAGATTGTTGCGACTAGGATTGCTAGTTTACTTTCCCCTTAAAAAAATAGAGAATGAAAAAGAGTTGTGCGTATATGTGAATAAAAGAGTTGATAGGATTCTGCTCCTCTTGCTTGTAACGTATGAAAATACTAGAGTAATGAGCATGGGAAACCACATGAAAAGGCTTCGAGAGACCCTCGAATGATCACATTTCATGAACCTTGTCCTAGATGATACTCGTGTATACTAGAATAAATGTTCGTAGGCATACTACCCCTCTTGACAATGGGTACGGGAAACCGCACTAGGAGGCTCGATGTGACCCATCGATGATTAAACCTAGTGAATTTTGTGCCATAAACGTTCACAAGTTTAAAAAAATAGAAAAGCAAAAGAAAAAGGAGTTGTTTATTTGTTGAATAAAAAGGGGGAGTAGGCTAGTCGTCTAAGTTGTGATGATCAAGATATTGTGAGATGTGTGTTATCATTGCTTTCCTCTTACTTAGATTGATTTATAAGCCGCATAGTTTGTTGATGATGATTGTTCGTAACTTGGGATTAAAGTGACCTTGTTTGAGTTTGTTGATTCCGGTGATTAAATGTTCTATACTTTGGATTGTTTGGATTGAATCTAAGTTATGTGTTTATGTTGCTTGAGGACAAGCAAAGGTCTAAGTGTGGGGGATTTTGATTGGTGTTTAGATGTTAGGATTTTCATAGTGTTTTCGAGTCCGTTTTCGTTGTGTTTTCGTGTCTTTGTGTGTCTTTAGGGCTATGATTTGGTTGTTTTGGAGTCTTTGGTATTGTAGGATGAAAAGGGCGGAAACGAGAAGAAAACAAGATGAAAGAAGCATTATATCGAAGAGGGGTTCGATAGGAGCACGTAGGCGAAAACGGAGGTCAATTTGGAGTTCGGACGAGGAAGATACGGCCGAAACAAGAAAGATGCGCAAAGTGATCAGATTCAGGATCTGGACGCCGTCCAGCTCATCTCTGGACGCCGTCCAACATCTGGACGGCGTCCAAACTCATCTGGACGCCGTCCAACGCGTGTTCGAAGCCAAGTTATGCAGAGTCAGCTTCTGGACGCCGTCCAGAATAAGTTGGACGCCGTCCAACTTAGGCGGCCAGCAAATCTTTCCTTTTTCATCTAGGTTTTTACCTAGTATATATATATCATCCTTGTGCACGAATTGGTATCAGTTTTTAGCATTAGTTAGCTTTATTTTTCAGCACTAAAATTCTCTAGATTAGCTTTACTTTGTTCGGATCCGGATTCGTAGTTTGTTTAATTCAAGACTTCTTTATTTAATTCAAGTTCTTCGTCTTCGTTTAATTTGCGTAAGTTCTTTTATTGCTTTCGTTTATTTGCTTTAATTGCTTTGCTTTAGTTTTAGATTCGTTCTCTTAATTGCTTCGTTTAATTTGCTTAGTTTTAATTTCGTTCTTTCGATTTCTAGTTTAAAGTTTAGATTCGTTTTTCTAGTTTCGATTCTCTCGTTTTTCAAAGCCTTCATAGTTAGATTAATTAGCCTTTTAATTTCCAGATTTTATTCATCATGTCTAGAGTAGTTTATGCTTTCTAGATTGCTTTCTTTATTGCTTTCCTTTCGATTCTTGCCTAGGTAAATTAATCGCTTTCTTAGTTTAATTCTTAGATTTATTTCTCAAGTTCTAGATTAGATTATTTACTTGCTTTAATTTATTGCTTTTATTTATTTTCTTGCCTAGGATTTAAAACAAAAACCCAACAAACCTTATTTACTTGCTTTCCTAGATTTAGGCTAGACTAGGTTTTTACTACATAATTGATTGCCCTGTTAAGTTTTCCTTGAGATTCGATACTTAGGTTTTACTTGCTAGTGCTACGATAGATTTCGTCTATTGCGAACACTTTTTGGTGAAACAAATTTTGGCGCCGTTGCCGGGGAAAACTTTAGGCGTTTGATTGTGTAGTATTTTTATTTGCTTTATTTTTATTTATGTTTATTCGATTTCTTGTTTCTCCCACTCGGTGCGTTTAACCCGTTTGTTGAGTGTTGTTTATGCATGGTCGCCGAAGCCTTCAAAGGAATTTAGCGCCCTACTTCGACAACATCCATCAAAGGAAAGCGATTCTAGCCACGAAGGAGAAGGAGGAGATCGACTCTCAAGACTTTGGTTTAGTCTTGTTGTTTGCAGAGCCCGAAGCCATGGCAGCTAGAGTCATGGGCGATTTTGCTCGCCCCACATTCACGGCCACCACTTCGGCGATTGTCCTGACGGAAGCGGTCAGGAATCATGAGCTTAAACCTCACCACATGGCGTTGCTCCCATCCTACCACGGGCTAGCCAACGAGGATGCTTTGACGTTCATCCGAGAGTTTTGCACGGTGGTGCAAACTTTCCCACTCGCGGGACTCACGGAGGACACCTTGAAGATGAAGTGCTTCCCGTACACCCTCAAGGATCGAGCAAAGTCGTGGTATTTGGCACTCCCGGCCAACTCTCTTGCCACATGGAATGCGGTGTGCGAAAAGTTCATGCTCAAGTACTACCCGAACCGCAAGACTCAAGAGGTGCGGTCCAAGATTATGAATTTCTCCCAAGACAACGATGAGCCTTTTCACGAAGCATGGGAAAGGTTCCAAGAGCTACTTCAACAATGCCCTCATCATCAAATGGCACCGAAGTTGCTTTGGCAATATTTCTACGACGCCCTCAACCAAACTTGCCAATTCATGGTGGATAGTTCGGCCGGAGGCAACATAGCGGTCAAGACAGCTGAAGAGTTGAAGGATATATTCGAGACGCTCGCTGCGAGTTCTCAACAAAAATCAGCTAGGCCAAGGAAAGTGGAGGCGAGTGCAATTTCGATGAGCCTCGATTTGAAGAAGCAAATGGCCGACATGTTGAGGGATCTCGAAAACTTGAAGATGAAGCAAAGTGCACCGGCCCCAAAGGAGGAAGAGAGGAAGCCCGATCAATGCGAAATTTGTGGAGAGCTTGGGCACATCAAGGAGGTGTGCCACAACATGGGAGAGTTTCCATACGAAGGAGGAGCCGAGGTCTACGCCGCTCAAGGATACCCACCTCAAGTGCCTCCACCTCAAGGATATCAAGGGGGATACTATCAAAATTCGAGGCCGATACAAGGGCAAGGTAATCCTCCTACCTATCCTAATAGGCGTACTCCACCATATAATAACTCCTATCCTCCTCCACCAAACCCTTACTACTCTCAACCTCCACCATATTATCCACCTCCTCAATTCCCTCCAAATCCATATTATCCACCACCTCCATACTACCCTCCTCAACCTACTCCTACACCACCTACATATCCAAATGCTCGTCCCCAAGGACCTCCACAAAAGCCTCCCGTCGATGAGGATCGTCTCCATGCACTTGATGCAAACATTAAGAGGCTCGAGACAGCCATTGGCCAAATTTCCAGTTCCCTGCACATAATGCAACAATTGGGGCGAATTCCGAGCCAAGGGATTCAACCGCAACAAGCCAACGAGGTGCAATATCCTCCATATGTTCCTCCCGTTCCGCCTCACCAAGCTCATGCAATCACGGTGTTACAACGCAATGGTGTCACGAGGTCGCCCCAAGGGAGTTCAAGTGATAGATGGAGCCCGAGCAAGCAATGGAGCGAAGGAAAAAATCGGGCAGAACAAGGTTTTGGACGGCGTCCAGAGTCTGTTGGACGGCGTCCAACTTGGACGGCGTCCAACTCTGGACGGCCGTCCACCCCTTCTGGACGGGAACCCCAGGCGCAGCCCCAAATTCATACAGAATCAGGATCTGGACGGCGTCCAGATCCAAGTTGGACGGCGTCCAAACCCGACGAGCAGCGCCCGGAGCTCAAGGAACCCGAGACGGAGCCCAAGGAACCCGAGAAGGAGTCCCCACCTCTACACAAGACTTTCAACCCTTATGTTCCTCCCATTCCTTTTCCAAGTCGTGTGAAAAACAAGACTCTCAACCCGTATGCTCCACCTATTCAGAGTGTTGTGAAGAAGGAGAAGAAGGATTTCGAGCCTATCAATTCGTTTCCAAAAAGAGGAGATCCGGGAGGTTTCGACTTGAGCATCGTTTTGGATAGTGTAGAGACCGTCTCGGGATTGATGGACTTAGGAGTTGCGGTGAACTTAATGCCGTATTCTATTTTCGAGAAGATGAACTCAAGAGTCCTTCAAGCTACCGATATGCGCATTGAGCTAGCAGACGGCACCGTGAGCAGTCCTTTGGGAGTTGTGGAAGATGTCACTGTCCTTGTTGGTGGAATTCGAGTCGTTACTGACTTTGTTGTGCTTCATGAAGGCAAAGGAGCTAAGAGCGCAACCGGACATCTTCTATTGTTGGGACGACCATTTATGGCCACTACTCGAGCTCGGATTGATGTAGGCACCGGCACATTGAGCTTGGCCGGTGAAGGAGGTTCGG
Source organism: Thymus mandschuricus (assembly GCA_029379335.1). Classification (NCBI taxonomy): domain Eukaryota; kingdom Viridiplantae; phylum Streptophyta; class Magnoliopsida; order Lamiales; family Lamiaceae; genus Thymus; species Thymus mandschuricus. The sequence goes on from CM057074.1 coordinate 4,583,374, forward strand.
TAACATTTTCGATCTTTGGAAAATCACCTTCTATTCCTAGTTCTTCTTTTCATTTATGCTCTTATGTTAAGCTCGCTAACCCTTGTTTTGAGGAAAATATTTGTGAGATTTTTGACAAGGGAGCGGCTCGAGAAGGATTCTTTGAAGATGAGGAGTCCATTGAAGATGACGAGTTCTTTAGTTGTGTGGATGAGGAAGAGGATATAATCGAGCAATATCTTGGGAATTTGGAGGAGGTTGATGAAGTGGAAGAGAAACACTTGAACCATGCATCGAAAGAGGAAGTTGTCGTTAACTCTTTTCTTTCTAACCTCACCAATTGTGTAACTGCTTTTCTTGAAGAGTTTAAATTGACGATATTTGAGGAGGAGTTCGAACTAAGTGTGGGGGAGTCAAGAGTTGATGATAACCGAGTTCTTCGAGATTTGTCGAAAACGAAGAGTGGATATGTCGCGAGGAGTACCAACACGTCGCTTGGTGCTACAGGTTTCGGTTGATCGTAGCCTTTGTCAAGCTAACGACGTTAAATAAGCGCTTGGTGGGAGGCAACCCACGTATAGAAATTTTTTAAAATATGTAGCTTAGGTTTTATTTTTGTTATTTTCGTATTTTGTTTTGTTTCCCTTTTGGTTTTTCGTGCAGGGAATAGTATGCAAGGATTGACGTGAGGAGAGGGTGAGACAAGAAGAAAACTCAACGTTGGACAGAATGGCGAGTTGGACGCCGTCCAACTTGAGTTGGACGGCCGTCTAACCTTGCACACTTCCCGTTTTTGGACTCCTCTTGACCCCGTTGGAATGACCCATGGTTCCGAGTTCCTTGCAGATGGATATAGCCTTGTTTGTGTCTTTACGTTCTGTTTTAAGTCCGTTATTTTTGTTCCCTTTATTTAGTTCAGTTTTACGCTTTTGTATTTGTTTTGTTTTGTGTTTGTTTTGTAGGTGTTACTTGGAGTCTCTCGAGAATTTGAGTATTTGGTAGTCATGCGATAAGTTTTTCTTTCCTTCTCCTTTTTATTTTCTTGCAATGGGGACATTGCTTGATTTTAAGTGTGGGGGAGGGTCTTTGAACTTTTGGCATGTAGTTTTTGTTTTTATGTCTTGTTGATCGAGTCTTATTTGATTTTGGATCGAGTCTAGTTTGTGATTGAGTCATCATGTTCCCTCATTTAGGATTTTGTTTGATTTTGAGCCTTATAAGCATGTAACTTAGGATCAATGTGAATGATTTAAAGTTGGAATATTTAGTTGTTGGAATTGATTTGAGCATAAATTAGGTTGGTTTGATCTTGAGTTGTGATATATTATGATTCAATGAATTGTGGGGCATGGATTGGTGTGAGTTTGAGGAAATGATTTATGATTTTTGGTTGAGTGTTAAATCTAGATTGTTGCGACTAGGATTGCTAGTTTACTTTCCCCTTAAAAAAATAGAGAATGAAAAAGAGTTGTGCGTATATGTGAATAAAAGAGTTGATAGGATTCTGCTCCTCTTGCTTGTAACGTATGAAAATACTAGAGTAATGAGCATGGGAAACCACATGAAAAGGCTTCGAGAGACCCTCGAATGATCACATTTCATGAACCTTGTCCTAGATGATACTCGTGTATACTAGAATAAGTGTTCGTAGGCATTCTACCCCTCTTGACAATGGGTACGGGAAACCGCACTAGGAGGCTCGATGTGACCCATCGATGATTAAACCTAGTGAATTTTGTGCCATAAACGTTCACAAGTTTAAAAAAATAGAAAAGCAAAAGAAAAAGGAGTTGTTTATTTGTTGAATAAAAAGGGGAAGTAGGCTAGTCGTCTAAGTTGTGATGATCAAGATATTGTGAGATGTGTGTTATCATTGCTTTCCTCTTACTTAGATTGATTTATAAGCCGCATAGTTTGTTGATGATGATTGTTCGTAACTTGGGATTAAAGTGACCTTGTTTGAGTTTGTAGATTCCGGTGATTAAATGTTCTATACTTTGGATTGTTTGGATTGAATCTAAGTTATGTGTTTATGTTGCTTGAGGACAAGCAAAGGTCTAAGTGTGGGGGATTTTGATTGGTGTTTAGATGTTAGGATTTTCATAGTGTTTTCGAGTTCGTTTTCGTTGTGTTTTCGTGTCTTTGTGTGTCTTTAGGGCTATGATTTGGTTGTTTTGGAGTCTTTGGTATTGTAGGATGAAAAGGGCGGAAACGAGAAGAAAACAAGAAGAAAGAAGCATTATATCGAAGAGGGGTTTGATAGGAGCACGTAGGCGAAAACGGAGGTCAATTTGGAGTTCGGACGAGGAAGATACGGCCGAAACAAGAAAGATGCGCAAAGTGATCAGATTCAGGATCTGGACGCCGTCCAGCTCATCTCTGGACGCCGTCCAACATCTGGACGGCGTCCAAACTCATCTGGACGCCGTCCAACGCGTGTTCGAAGCCAAGTTATGCAGAGTCAGCTTCTGGACGCCGTCCAGAATAAGTTGGACGCCGTCCAACTTAGGCGGCCAGCAAATCTTTCCTTTTTCATCTAGGTTTTTACCTAGTATATATATATCATCCTTGTGCACGAATTGGTATCAGTTTTTAGCATTAGTTAGCTTTATTTTTCAGCACTAAAATTCTCTAGATTAGCTTTACTTTGTTCGGATCCGGATTCGTAGTTTGTTTAATTCAAGACTTCTTTATTTAATTCAAGTTCTTCGTCTTCGTTTAATTTGCGTAAGTTCTTTTATTGCTTTCATTTATTTGCTTTAATTTCTTTGCTTTAGTATTCGTTCTCTTAATTGCTTCGTTTAATTTGCTTAGTTTTAATTTCGTTCTTTCGATTTCTAGTTTAAAGTTTAGATTCGTTTTTCTAGTTTCGATTCTCTCGTTTTTCAAAGCCTTCATAGTTAGATTAATTAGCCTTTTAATTTCCAGATTTTATTCATCATGTCTAGAGTAGTTTATGCTTTCTTTATTGCTTTGTTTATTGCTTTCCTTTCGATTCTTGCCTAGGTAGATTAATCACTTTCTTAGTTTAATTCTTAGATTTATTTCTCAAGTTCTAGATTAGATTATTTACTTGCTTTAATTTATTGCTTTTATTTATTTTCTTGCCTAGGATTTAAAACAAAAATCCAACAAACCTTATTTACTTGCTTTCCTAGATTTAGGCTAGACTAGGTTTTTACTACATAATTGATTGCCCTGTTAAGTTTTCCTTGAGATTCGATACTTAGGTTTTACTTGCTAGTGCTACGATAGATTTCGTCTATTGCGAACACTTTTTGGTGAAACAGGAAGTAGGTTCGAATGGACAAATGAATGCCAGAAAGCCTTCGAAGAATTGAAAGAGCATCTGGCAGAACTGCCTCTGCTCACTAAGCCGTTGCCACAGGAGATCTATATATAGCTGTGGGGGAAGAATCTATCAGTTCTGTGTACTCCTGAGAGAGGAAAGGCTAACGCAGAAGCCTATCTACTATACAAGCAAAATGATTCAGGGAGCAGAAATGCGATACCCCAGTATCGAAAAGGCTACGTGGGCAGTGATGGTCACGGCTAGAAAATTGAGACCTTATTTCCTATCACATAAGGTGATAGTTAGGACGAATGAGCCATTGAAGCAAATATTGGGTAAACCTAACCTGTCAGGGAGATTAGTCAAATGGGCGATAGAGTTAAGCGAATACGATGTAGATTTTGAGCCAAGAGTAGCTATTAAAGCTCAAGCATTGGCTGACTTCTTACAAGAAACCACTAGAGGAGGAGAAGAAGAATATCAGTGGTGGAAAGCCTACGTTGACGGCTCAGTCACCAAGGAGGGAGCAGGGGTAGGGATCTTTATCCAAGACCCTGAAAGCCATACTTACAAATTCGTTGTTAAATTAAACTACCATGTTTCTAACAACGAAGCAGAATATGAGGCCCTGGTCAGAGGCCTTGACTTGTTACAAACTATGGGTGCAACCCACGTGGTGGTCCATTCGGATTCTCAATTAGTAACGCACCAGGTCCTGGGGACTTGCGAAAAACGGGAAGAACAGATGGTGGCATACGCCAAACTTGTGGATGAACTAATGGGACGTTTTACCAAGTCCGAGGTAGTCCAGATCCCTCGAGAAGAGAATGTAGAAGCCGACAAGCTCGCGCGAATAGCTAGCTCGGTGGAAGGAACGTGGGCGGATGAAATTGTGTTATGCAACGCAGATGCTAAATTGATTAAAGCCGAGATATATGCTATTGAAATAATAGAGGATTGGAGAACTCCGATCATCAGAGCCCTGAAGGAGCTCCCCGAAAAGGCAGAAGCCACAACTTTGGCTAGTGAGGGTAGGTTGCCGCGCGCATTCAAAGCTAAATTATGTCTAATAGGAGACAAACTATACAAAAGGGCATTTACCCACCCTTACCTCAAATGCTTGTCGGAACCCAAAGGAGAATACGCGTTGCGTGAAATACATGAGGGTGCTGCAGGAGCACACAATGGATCAAAGATTTAGTTAGAAAACTACTCAGGGCCGGATTCTTTTGGCCTACAATGGAGAAAGATGCTAAGAACCTAGTCAAAAAGTGCGACAGCTGTCAATGAAATGGGAGACTCATTCACAAGCCCGCTGAAGAGTTGGGAGCCATGATAGCACCATGTCCTTTCGATAAATGGGGGATTGATATAATGGGAAAATTCCCCACAGCTACAGGTGGAAGGATATTCTTAATTGTAGCCGTAGACTACATTACTAAATGGGTTGAGGCCGAGGCTGTAGTAAAAATCACGGAACAAGTGGTGAAGAAGTTCATCTGGAAAAACATATGCTGTCGATACGGAATCCCGAGGATCTTGGTTGCCGACAACGGCGCCCAATTTACAGGATCCTTGGTACGATCCTGGTGCAGAGAAATCGGCATTGAACAAAGATTTGTAGCTGTAGCCCATCCGCAGGCTAACGGGCAAGTTGAGGTAACAAATAGAACCATTGTAAATGGCATCAAAGCCAGGCTAGAGAAAGCCAAAGGAAACTGGGCTGATGAGCTGGATTCAGTGTTGTGGCATATCGAACCAATCCTAAGACAGCCACAGGAGAGGCCCCGTTCAATCTGGTCTATGGGGCAACGACAGTAACACCAGTAGAAGCAGAGCTCAAATCGCCAAGGATAACAGCTTATGACGAAAATCAAAACTCCTCCCTGATGAGGGAAAATCTGGACATGGTTGGAGAGCTCAGAAACCAAGCCCTTCAAAAGGCAGAAAGATACAAACAACAGGTGCGGGATGCATATAATAAGAAAGTGCAGGTCCGGAGGTTCTGCAAGGGAGAGCTGGTACTAAAGAGGGCAGATACCCTCAAACCTATGGGAAAGCTAGATGCAAATTAGGAAGGACCATACTTAGTAAAAGAAGTACTGAAAGGAGGAGCTTATGAATTACAAGATGAGGAAGGAAGGATGCTGCCTCGGCCTTGGAATGTAAATAATCTAAAGAAATACTATGCTTAGTATGAAAACGAGTAGATTTCCTAAAATCCACTCCGTGGAGAGAAAGAGAAATCATAAGAAAATGAGAAGGCTCCTTTTACAGAGTAGATCATCCAAAAGGGAGGTAGTTTTTTGAGGTATTAATCAAATGAGTTATAATTCATTCGATCTCTCATAACTCACTTGGGGGGGGGGGGGGGGGGGGGGGGGGGAGAGTAGGGGGATACCCCCTATATCCCATTATCTTAAAATGCTCATATCCCATTATCTTAAAATGCCTATATGCACGAAAAACCGGAAACATTGAGCAATCATTAAAAAGGCTAGAATATAATTTCCTTCAGCAAAGCCAAAAGGCATAGAATAGACTCCCGAGTTAAGGAAATCAGAAAAAGTAAGTGATTGTTCCAAACATAGAGTTATGAAATAAATACCCCATCAAAAATCAAAAGAAGTTGTTCATAACCGGAGAGATAAGGGTAAAACAGACTAAACAGAAACACCAGAGTCAGGAAGGGAATCTGAAGAGCTCGGGGAGGAGGCAGAGGAGCCACTGCTAGCCTCTGCCGCTGAACCTGGAAAGGAGGGCGTGAAATAGCATCCCCCAAACAAACTTAAATGGCAAGTAACAATGAGGCAGTGTACCTCCTTCCAATTTAAATTTCTTGTTCTTTCTCTCATAGACCATCTCAACCGGGGGTTCTCCCTTGCCCTCAGCCCGTATGGATATCTCGGTATCTCGGGCCCTCTCGATTGTGAGAAGATGAGCCATCAAGGTGGCAACACGCCCGTTACTCTCTGAGTCATGAACAATAGCATCCCCAGGTGCTAGAAACCCACCCACCAAGGGCGCAAGAATGACCTCACATTTTTCCGCCTCTGACAGATACCCATCATACATTTTGTGCTGGGCAAAGAGGTTCTTCAGCCTTTGAAAGTAGGCCCTCATATTAGGGAAATCCTCAAATTCCAGGAAATCCATTTCCCTCCTGGTTAAAAACCTGAGTAAATGGAATCGAAGAGAATCGGAGACATCATCTGAATAGGCCAAGTCGCAAATTTTCTACGAAGGGAATCGAAAGACATGCCTAAATAGTAAACATAAACGGCCCAAGTCAAAAATGATAAAGCTAAGGAAGCTAGTCAGATGCAAAAAGATAAAATTGCTTTACCCCTAACCTACAATACATCCAGTAAAAATAGCATGTAATATCACTAAAGATGGAGTTATCAAAAAATCCCTGAAAAAATGGTTTTTCCCTTTATTCTTAAGGAAAATAAGAAAACAAAGGCAAGCGAAAAAATGGCTCCTCAGTCACAAAACCACCGACAAACAGGGGGATTACCTGCCCGGTCCCGGCGAAACGAAAGAAGAGAAATGATAGCCTTGCGGAGCACAAGATAAGCAACAGAAGTGAAGGGGCTGCATTTCTCTCTTCTGCGAACAGTTTGAAAAGATGATAAAGAAGAAGGGAAAAGAAGGAAATTTATATCCCTCTGCCCTCAAAAAACTAAACGTCGCACTATTTTTCCACGCGACAAGACCTGTGTGACGCCATAATAAATAAAAATCATCATCATTTCCCGCCTAGGTACTAAACCAGAAGCTTGCAGCACACGCTTCTGGAACCGGGGGGAGGGGGGGGGGAGTAGCTGATAGGGACTAAATATCAGCTTTACCATATGGCATCTTCCCTTTGACAGTTAAAAATAAGCCTTGAAGACAACAGATGCCTTGAGGGGAATAAACGCTCCGCTCGAAATAAATAATGCTGGGATCTGCTCAAATCTGGCCTCCGAACATAAGAAGCTACACCAGATCCTTAGGCATCTTCCGAGGTCCAAGGATCTGCCCAGCACGCTGTCCGCGTGACTCTACCTACCTTAGAGTGAGGACCACAAAATTAATGACGAAGAGAATCCTGTCTCCATAGAAATTCCTTTCTTGTCCTCCCTCTGCATGAATGTTCACCTTTTCGTCCTTTCCACACCTATAAATATCGAGCGAACACACTTTTTCCAATTCAACTCTACACACGCACTCTGCGTACTATTCCATTCACTCTCATAGTCTACAGCAAGCTCCTTCAAGCCGGAGCAATTGGAGCACTCAAGGTCTTCTCCTAGGAAACCTTACTCATCACCATCTTCATTTCCACTCTCATCACTGGAAAGAACACTCCCAATCATTTCGAGCCTAAAGGTATAATCCTCGTTGCTAAGAGAGGAAGGAGCCCGAAAGTGCTTTGCGCTCTCTACTTCCTCCTCTCTTCTCTCTGTCCTTCTTAGTTTTTCCACTTGAATGAGCCCTGAGCTCCATGGATTTAACTGGATTGTGACTATAAACACCTTTTACTCAACTCTTAGCTTGATTCTCTCTTTTATATCCGCATGGAAGATGCTCTGTATAAAATGAATGGTTATGGCTAATAAATCGCATGAATCTCTTACTCTCTACTGTTGTAATCCTTTGTATATGAATTCTCTTTGCAAATATGATGAATAATCACACAATTGTTGTAGATCTTCAACCCGGATCTATCACTAGTGATAGGTCCGAAGCCAGAATTTCTAACTTCATACAAAAGCTAGTCTAAGAGTGGAGGTTTGACCCTCAACATAAGGACCAATCCACAATTTCTTGTATATCCGATGTGGGGTCGTATCAACCGAGCCCCCCCCCCCCCCCCCTAAGAGTTGGACGTCCATTGACAGCTCACACTCTGGGACCCACGTGTGGCTCTAACTTTGAGTATCTTTCACCCCAAATCATGCTCCACTCAACCGGGTAGCCCTCTCCAAAAGTAACCTTCCACCCACGGAAGTGATAAACAAGGTTTTACTACGTTGTTATAACACTTTTGAGTGTTACCAAAACAACTTCAATAATTCATCTTGGATGAGTAAATGATCTGTCCGCCATTTGGAGTGCTATAGTTGTGGACTTGATGGTTCCAATTCCCAACTTCTTTAAGATAGACAATGGCATAATATTTATACTTGCTCCTAAATCACACAAGGCCTTCTCAAAATGCTTTCCACCAATAGCACAAGGAATTGTGAAACTCCCCGGATCTTTGATCTTTGCGGGTAATTTTCTTTGGATAATGGCACTACACTCCTCGGTCAAGTTGTAAAGCCTACGCAAGATGAATGTTGATGTGTACCATCCTAAAAATCTCAAGAAACTTGGAAAATTTATCTTCCGTATTCTTCTTTTGAACCCTTTGTGGGAGAGGAAGTGGGAGGTACATATGCGGGTGGAGCAACATAAGGTGGAGGAATAGATGCTTGTGCCTTGGAACTTTCTTCCGGCTTCTTCTTGCCTTTGTGCTTCTTTGCATTAATCTCCTTCTCACTTCCCTTACAAGCCCTATCTTGAGTGGGAATTTTTGAGCGTCCATACGTAGTCTCACTTCTCAACTCAGTACCCTTGCAATGTTCTTTGTAGGAAGTTCATTTATAGGCTTCATATCTCCACAATACTCCAAATATCTCTCTTTTGAGAGACGTTGAGGGAAAGGAATAGGAGGATAATAACCGGGAGGAGCCCGATATGGAGGAGGCCTATTCACTTTATCTTGAACTTGTTCCTCAAGAACTTGAGTGGACAATCCCTCAGGTGAATTTTCAATACAAATCTTGATAGCCATACATTGATCAAATTTCCTTGTTGGTGTTAATTGTTAATCAAAGTGCTCAATTGTTCCAATTGATTCTCAATCATCTTGAGTTGAATACCTGGAGACTCAATGCTTGCTTCGGCTTTCTCCATTCTCGAGTCATTCATCTCCATCTCTACCGTGAGCACTTTGAGTATAGCCTCATCGGTACTTGGTTTCCTTTCCTCAACAATGACTCCTCCTTGAGTAGTAAATCTGGGGTTGGGGGGAGGGGTGCTTGCAAGGCATTATTCGGATTCCCATAATTGAGATTTGGATGCTTAGACATACCTTGATGATATGGATTCCCTTGGTAACCCCCTTGTTGTGGACGAGAATTTTGATAGCCCCTTTGATTTTGGATATGATTTGCACCCTCAAATCGAAATTGCTCTTCCATAATAGGAGTATGTTCTACCTTTTGTTGGGCCATAGCTTCAATCTTGCTATTCATAGTGGTCATTTGAGCCGCAAGCAAGGCTATGAGATCCGTTGGAGTTGTAGGAGTAGTAGGAGGAGTGGGAATAGTCGAAGCCTAAGCCACTTTCCTCAAAATGGACCTCTCCATTGGCCATTGATAATTATTCATAGCTATGCTCTCAATGATAGATAAGGCTGCTCCACTATCTCTTCCCATTAGAGCCCCACCGGCCGCGACATCTAAGAGTCTTTTCATCTCACCATGCATCCATTGTAGAAGAAGCAAATCTTTGACTCTTGATCAAAACCGTGGTTTGGGCATTTCCTCAACATCTCTCTAAATCTCTCCCAAGACTCATAGAAGGACTCCCCATCAAGTTGTTGGAATTGAGTGATCTGCGACTTGAGCCTCATAGTCATGCCCAGGGGAAAGAAGTTCAAGAGAAACTTCTTCACCATATCATCCCATCTATCAATAAGCTCGGGATTGATTGAGTGGTAATGCATCTTCGCTTTATTCCTTAGAGAGAATGGAAAGAGCCTAAGTTTGAGAGCATCATCTGAAACCCCATTCATCTTTATGGTACTACATAGCTCAAGAAATTGAGCTAAGTGAGTGTTGGGATCTTCTAGTGGCCTTCCTCCATATTGATTCTGTTGCACCATACTAACGAGAGCCGGCTTGATTTCATAAGTGTTAGCCACTACTCTTCCTCCACTCATTAGCCCTTGTGGTGCAACGGGTTGAAATAGCTCATTAATAGGCGGAGGTGGTGGCCTATTCCTCTCGGCTTCTTGAGCCCGAAGTTGAGCTTGCATAGCCTCAAGTTGTTGTTGCATTTGGTGAATAAGTGATGAATAAGCTCCTCATTGGGTGGTGCTTGTGTCATCTCTTGCCTTGCTTGAATATTTCTCCTTCTTGCTTTGTTTCTTCGGCAAAGTACCTCAATCTCAAGATTCAAAGGATTGATTGGTTCACCTTTAGACCTTGTTCTCATGCACCACCTAGAACACACAAGTAAAGTAAATATCAAATACAATAACTCACTTAAGAACCGAAAAGTAAAAGTGCATAAAATAAATGCTTAAAGTAGGTCTTCCAAACTTTTCACAATATCATTATTCAAATCACAATTGATCCCCGGCAACAGCGCCAAAATCTTAACGAGCTAAATATTAACCTACAGCAAGAGTCAGGTAATCGCAATATAAAGAAAATAAGGTCGTATTCCACGAGGACCAATAAAAGAAAAGATAGCAAATACTATTACTAAGTTTATCTAATCTATTTAAGCTAATAGTTTTAAATGAGTTTTTTAAACTACTAAACACAAGTAAACAAAGCACATAAATGAAAACAAGTAAACGCAAGTGAACAAATGAAGAAACGAGGGGTCCGAAATTGGTGGAATACAATGGATATAGCCTAAGTCTATCAATACACGAATCAGTTATCTCTATCTAAGGCGATCTCTAATTCGTATTTGTCTCCTCTCGGACGACAACTACCGTAGATTATAAGCCATGGTCATAGTCTCCTATAAACCTCTAACCTATAACTCCTAAAAGCTCCTAGGATCAATTGCCCTCACAATTAATCTCACCCTCTCGGTTTATCGAGCAATTATGCCTTGTGATTGGTTTCCAACACCGAATCTCATCTCTCGATACTCAATTCAATGTCTAAAGCATGCATCAACGGTGATCAAGCATCCATACAAAATAAGAGCACAAGGTTTTAAATCAAATCAATCATGCATTAATAGGAAATAAGATCAATCCATTACAAATCCAACTATCCTTCTCCCTAGAATAAAGGAATTTAGCCAATCAAACAAATGATGAGCATAAATACCAAATCCAAGATAAACATGAATAAAAGACTAAGGAAAATGGGTTTAGAAACAAATCCAAGCTCTTGATCTTCTATTCTTGCTCCTTAGACTCTCTCCATCAACAAATCTTCAAGATCCAAGTGAGCCTCCAAGATGGAATGAAGATAATCAACGGTGGAGTGTGTACAGATTTAGTGTGTGAGAAAGTGTGTAGTGTGTTAAATTCATGAAGGCTAACCTAAAAATGAAGTTTGAAATGGGTATTTATATGTTTTAGGAGAGAGGGGCTAAGTAGCAATTAAGATTGGGGGTAAATATGAGAGAAAATGGGGTCGAAAACGAAAAACGGGAAGAAAATCGGGGCAAAAATGATGCCGGGCCGAAACCCCGCGACACTGAGTACTCGCGCACGGTGACCGCGTGGTGCAGGCCAAATGCGCTGTTGACGCACGCGTTCAGGCCCAGCCTTGTCCCTGGGCGCGCGCGGGGTCCCTCGGCACGCGGTCCGGGCACTTGGGCGCTCGGTCGTGCGTTGTCTCGCCATTTCGCCTCTTTCTCCCTCGTACGAACTCCGATTCGATCGCCATTTTCACCTATGTACTCCTAAGACACTCCTCTTCAATGTTATTAAGGTGTGAAACCTTAAATGGGACTTTATAATTCCTAGTATACCTGAAAGGTTGCCAAACAAATACAATCATCATTTATAAGAGATATGAATGATCAAATTTGATTAAAACATGGAAAACACTTATGAAAGTCATCAAAATACACTCAAATGATGTGGAAAATCCATGTTTGTCAGCATTAAGTGGTCAAGTTCGGATTTTGTGAGTGTCATATCGATGGCTAATAAGAAACAATAATAACAACAAATATGAACACGAAGGTTTTACGTGGTTCGATCTATGAAGAAAGATCTACGTCCACGGGAGAGGAAAGGTGATTGCTCTTTATTTAAGGTTTGATTCTGAGTACAAAAAGTGTGTATGTCCTCCCTCTCGTAACCTAATCACTATTTATATGAGTTTACATGGAATCCCATTATATCTCCACTTTCCATGCACGTATCCCCTAATCACGCTAACGATTATATCAAATATGCCCATATAAACTTCTTTCCTTATCTGCCGCGATCTCATCTTCTACGTCCACTAGGATTAGGACTCATTCTGGGCCGAACTAGTATGCCTGAGTAACTGATGGGCCCAATCTTGATTGGGCCCTCTGTTGGGTCGGAGAGGTGGACCATATCCCCCCTTCTGCCATTCTCACCGTCCCTCGGAAGGAGGATAGGGCTTGCTGGCCTCCTCTAGGGTTTGTGACCATATATGAAGACGCACTTCAGTGTGACCTTCGCGTTCCATTCCCCACCATCTATACCGAGGAGGAACATTGCCTCGGTATGTCTATCTCGCAATTAAACCCCAACTCTTTTCGTCAAATTACCGCTCTCGGGGTGCTTTCTAGTCGCCATGGATTCTCGGTGACCGTAGGTTTAGTGAGTCATTTCTACTCGTTGAAGGATAAGGGGAGCTGGTACTACCTCACTCCACATCTCGCGTATCGAGCTGAGGGTGAGAACAAAGTCAAGGATTGGCAGAAGAAATTTTTCTTCTGCTAGTTTGATGAGGCACTTCAGTTCGAATGGAGGAACGGCAGGGTTAAAGGGTGGATCTCGAGCGATAAGTTCGGCGATCTTCAAAAAACTTTAGATAGTTACGGGGTCGTAAAAGACTTATTCTTCGAAGTTGAGCTTGTCCAAGCTGGGCTGAGTCCCAATGATCCTGCCACTTCAGTGGCTCCGGGGAGGGGTGAGGTTCTTTCTCGTTTCCTTAAATTTAGTGTCTCTTTTTCTTCTTTTATTAACCTTGACTTTGGTTATTTTTCGTAGTGGCTTTCACGCCGGTTGCACCTCCTCCCCCTCCTTCAAAGAAAAATAACCAAAAGAGGCCGAGGATTATGGTGTCTTCGGCAGACGAGCTGGTAACTGCCTCTGACGGTACTTCGTCGGAGAGGACGGTCAATGTCTCGGAGTCGCCTGATTCGTCCAAGTTACATCGGGATCTTGGAAAGAAGCCCATTGGGGTCATTCCTATTGATGTCCTCAACGGCGATGAGGATTGTTTGATGGTGCGCAATGAGCCACCTCTACCGGCGTTCCCTGAGGTAAAGAAAGAATGCTTCACCTCATTTCTTGTATGTTATATATTGGTCTCTTTGTTGATTAGTACTTATTGCTGCCCAGTTCACCTCGATAACCGAGGTGCAAAAAATGGTGGAGGACGAGAGATCAAGGCTTGTACACGAGCTCAAGAATTGGGATGCAGAGGTTGCAAACCTTCACCAAATAGAGGCAGCGGCCGTGGTGAAGGTCGAGGGTCAAGCCTTGAGGATTTCGGCCTTGGAAGCCGAGATCGCAACCTTGAGAAGTCGTGAAGCTGAGCTGGTGGTCTCGCAGGCCGGGGTCATTCAAGCTGTGGTGGAGAAACTGCTTCGCTCCAACCGTTTTTCCACCCTGGCCAGAACGCTGGGTTCCCTTCTGTTGATCCCGGTGAAGGCTTCTACGAAGTGCGGACAGATGAAGAGCTGTTATCATGCTATGCAGCCTCGATCATCGACTTCTCTGGTTCCTTCCCTCTTATCCAAAAATTGTGTTCGTCCACCGAGTTGCTCACCTCGGATGTCGTTTTTTAGTGCAAGGTGGATGAATATCCTACTCTTGAGAAGGCCATTGTTGACCTCGGCCAGGACAGGGAGGAGGAGTCTGAAGAGGACAACATCGATGACATCGGCGATATTGTTGAGAAGACGTCGGCGGAGGCTTCTAAGGAGAAGCAAAAAGAAGTCCCCGAGCAAGGGCAGACTGCTGACCAAGGAGGGGTCAGTGGATCCCTTCCTTGATTTTCTTTATTTTGTATTTGATGTGTAGATACATTTTAAATTTGTACCCTTCCATTTCATTTGAATGGAGCACTTTTTCAATTCTTATGATCGCGTCCTTTGTACTTTACTGTAGTCTCGCGTCGAAGTAATAGACATATCCCCGTACTTGGAAGAAATAAAGTCCTTGAAGAGGCTCATAGACTCGAAAGACACTGAAATAGGCCGCCTGAATGACATAGTTAATTATCTTCAAATCGAAACCGATGTGAAGTACGAAGTTATGCTGGTCAAGACTGACGGCTTAGAAGCTCAGTACGTAGACATGAAAGATCGGCGTGATCGTTGCATAAGGAAGTTGAAGTACGTTAGGCAGGAACACTCTGAGTACGAGCGCGTTCTTCACGAAGTGGGGTTTGCGACCATATCCGAAGTTGAGACGGAGGCACTTTGGGCTGTGGAGAAATGTGTCAAGTACAGAGAGCGATATGGTGCCACTTCATGGGAGTTAGATGAGCAAGTCGCCGAGCTCAAGCGGTTGACTTCAGTTTTAAAGATTATCATCGAGTGACAACCCAATGTGAAAGAGTGGTTGGATGCGTTTCCCGGTGTCCAACCCGATATTTTGCAGCACGGCCAGCCTGGCTTGCAAATAATAGGTGAGCGAAGTATGGTTCTATCGAACCGTGCTGATCGAATCGGGACTTCGGTGGATCTTCTTCCATCCCTGCACAAGTCAATCCACCTCGCATTCTGCGTATTAAGAGTACCACTTCCTCACTATTAGGAGAATCTAGTCGAAGTGTTCCTCGGGGTACTCAGTCACGTGGTATCTCTCGCGGGCGAGGTCAGTCAAGAAGTAGGGGCAGGGGATGGGTGAGCATAGATGATATACTGAGACCTAACTTCGCAGACCGGTGGTTCAACTGTGGGCTGAACTCTAGGGCTGGCCCTTCCTCATGATGTTCTTGTAGTTATGTATCTGCATTGTAAAAACTGCAAACTTTTATTGTAATGCTAATTCATAATAAATATATTTACCGAGAATAGTCGGGCTTTTGGCCAAAATTAATTCGGGCTTGTATTGTGTGGCCGAGATCAATCGAGCTTAAGTTGTGTGGCCGAGATCATTCTGTGAATCTTAGCTCGCGATGAACACCAAATCGAAATACAGAATTGAAAATGACAAGAAGTGTTACGTGGTTCGGCTTGAAGCCTACGTCCACAGGAAGAAGAGAACGAATTCACTATGAATCAACACACCAAGATTACAGTTACAAACAGGCTATGGATCTGAACGAAGAAGAAAGAAATTCCCAGCTAGAAAACTAAACCCTAACTGCAACTCTCTTCTACTCCAAGCTCTCTCCCAGTAACCTCTCTTCTCTACTCAGGCACTGCTGCTGCAACTCAGATCCTCACACTATATACGTGCTTCCTCGAAGATCTAATCTAAGCCGTCCATAATCAACGTCTAAGATCATCTCATGCAACAGTAGCTTGGATAACAAGCTACAAGTTAGTTACAACTAACTTATCCACGTAGACCTGTATTATCCAATTAAGAACAGTTATTCCTCCACATCATCAGGTACAGTCAGCATCTCTTCACTTATTTGAATCATGCAGACATAACATAACAAATCTCCACCTTGAATGCATGATTCAACAACAAATTCACACTCCCTTCTTCCATCAGCTCCACCCCAGAGCCATGTGAGTAGCTTTCTCACATTTCCTTCAATCCAACTAAGTCCATACAATGATTGAACTTAGTTGATGAAAGAGATTTAGTAAGCATATCTGCTAGATTATCTTCAGTAGATACCTTCACCATTTTAATCACACCCTTATTCACTTCATCCGTTACAAAATGCAACCTCACATCAATGTGTTTCGACCTCTCATGAAACACTTGATGCTTGGCTAGGTGTAGAGCACTTAGACTATCACAATGTAATGCAACAGCTCCTTGATCAATGCCAAACTCCCCAAGAATACCCTTTAGCCATATTCCTTCCTTCACAGCTTATGTGATGGCTAAATATTCTGCCTCTGTTGTAGATAATGCCACTATTGATTGTAAAGAAGATTTTCAACTAATTGCAGCACCAAACAAAGTGTAAATCCATCCAGTCTGAGATTTCCTAGTATCAATATTTGTAGCCAAGTCTGAATCCACAAAACCTTCAAGCACTTCATCTCCAATGTTGTGTTTCCTTTGATACAAAATTCCAATCTTTAGACTACACTTGATGTATCTCAAGATGTACTTTAAAGCCTCCCAATGATACTTCCCTGGATTCCCCATATATCTACTTGCAACACTTATTGAATGAGCTAAATCTGGCCTAGTGCACAACATAGCATACATCACACTTCCTATTGCATTTGCATATGGCACTGCACTTATTTCTTTAACTTCTCTGTCAGATTTAGGCCCTTGTTGAACACTCAACTTGAAATGTTGAGCTAGGGGTACAGACATTGATCTAGCTTCATGCATTCTAAACTTCTTTAATACTTTCTGCATATAACCATGCCGAGACAACCACAGTAAGCCCTTCTCTCTAATCCTAGTGATATCCACTCCCAATATCCTTTTAGCTGGTCCAAGATCCTTCATGTCAAATTTATCCCTTAAATCTAACTTCACTTGCTCCATCTCCATTGGATTTATACCAGCTACTAACATATCATCAACATATAACAACAAATATGCAACAGTCACACCATTCTTCAATTTCAAGTAAACACAACTGTCATACTTTGATTTAATGAAACCAATCTTCACTACATGCTCATCAAACTTCAAATACCATTGCCTAGAGCTATGCTTCAAGCCATATAAAGATTTCTTGAGCAAACATACCTTATTTCTTGTATCTGGAGTTGATGAGCCTTCAGGTTGAATCATGTATATTGTTTCTTCCAAATCCCCATGTAAGAAAGCAGTCTTCACATCCAATTGATGCAATTCTAAATCTCTGTGAGTGACAATAGCCAACAAAATCCTTATTGAGCAATGTTTAACCACTGGAGAAAACACTTCATTGAAGTATATTCCATCCTTTTGAGTAAATCCCCTTGCAACAAGTCTTGCCTTGTATCTAACTCTCTCCTTATCAGTCATCTCCAATTTCTTCTTGAAAATCCACTTGCAGCTAACTAGCTTCTGAGTCTTAGGTTTGTCTACTAAAATCCATGTTTTGTTCCTTTCCAAAGACTCCAGTTCTTCTCTGATAGCCACAATCCATTGCTCACTATCCTCACAACTTACTGCTTCCCTGTAACTACTTGGCTCTTGATACTCGATATTTTCTGCCACATTCAAGGCATAATACACCATGTCTGTTGTCCCATATCTGCAGGGAGGAGTTATATGCCTTCTAACTCTATCCCTTGCCAACATGTAATCCCTGAGACTCTCAGATCCATCAACATTACTGTCTGAATCATCTTGATTCTCTTCTTCATTCCTGGCATCATCATGTCTCATCTCAGTCTCCACCTCCAATCTTGCAGATTCACTCCTATGTTTGAGTACATCTTTGTGATCTTGTGATACTAGTAAAGGCATTTCTTCTTCTCTAAACATCACATCCCTAGAGATTATAACTCTTTGGTTTCCAGATTCAGTGCATCACAACTTGTATCCTTTGACACCTTTTGGATATCCCAGAATCACACATTTAAGAGCTCTAGGCTCTAATTTGTCTTGTTTGATATGCACATAAGCTCTGCATCCAAAAACTCTCAAGTAGCTGTAACCAGATGCACTACCAAACCACCTTTCATCTGGAGTTTTGAATCCAACAGCTGAAGATGGGCACTTATTGATGAGAACACAAGCTGTAGTAACAGCTTCTCCCCAGAACTTCCTAGGCATACCAGAACTGAATAACATATACCTCAACCTTTCTAGAATTGTTCTATTCATTCTTTCTATTACTCCATTCTGCTGAGGGTTGGTTGGTACTGTCTTGTGCCTTCTTATCCCTTTCATCTTGCAGAAATCATTGAACTCTGCAGACAAGAACTCCAATCCATTATCTGTTCTTAGGCACTTTAACTTGGTGTTTTTCTCATTCTCTACTTCACAACACCATTCCTTGAATTTATCAAATGCTTCTGACTTAGACTTCAGAACATATAACCATAACTTCCTAGAATGATCATCCATTATGGACATGAAGTATCTTCCTCCACCTAGAGATTCAATCCTAGATGGACCCCATAAATCTGAGTATGCATAATCCAATGGAGCACTTGATATGTGAGTACTATCACCATAACTCTGCTTCTTATTCTTCCCAAGTATGCAGTATTCACAATCATCAAGTGTGGAACCTACACAGTCCTTTAGTATCCCATGTTTAACCAGTTCCTTTAAGCCTTTATCTCCCACATGACCCAATCTTTTATGCCACAGATTCAGATCATGACTTACACTTAAATCAGATTCACCAACAACAGCTACAGCATCTAAATGATATAAGCTATGATTTCTTATGCCTCTCATAACAACAATATCACCTCTAAGAACATGCATGATCCCACCAGTAGACTTAAAACTATACCCTTTAGATTCTAGCATACCTAAAGAAACTAGGTTTCTCTTGAGTTGTGGAATGTACCTTACATCTGCAAGAATTTTGCAAGAACCATCATGCATCCTCAGCTTGATTCTTCCCACTCCCTCAATTGTGCACACTTGATCATTTCCAAGCAATACAGAACCCAGTTTTTCCAGCTTCAAATCTTCAAACCACTCTTTCTTGGGACACATGTGAAAAATGCAGCCTGAATCCAAAATCCATTGATCTTGGATTGATGAATCAATCACATTTAGAAGTTCAGCATCACCACATATTGTTCAACCACTTCTGCTGAGCTAGGTTTTTCTCCCTTTTGTGCTAACTTCTTCTTGTGTGCAAAGCAATCTCTCTTGAGGTGTCCAACCTTCTTGCAGAAATGGCATTTCCTGGTTTCCTTTTCACCAGCTTCCTTTTCCTTGGATTGCCCAGATTTCTTGCCATCATTTGTGGTCTTATTGGTCTTGTACTTGTGAAATTTTCCTTTCACATTCAAACTCTCTCCTAGAGTTGAATCAGACCCACCCTCAAATCTCTTCTGCAACTCCTTCGCTTTTAATGTGTTCTGCACTTCCTCAAAGGTGATTGTGCCGTCTCTACCATACAACATGGCATCCTTTAACTGCTCAAAAGATTTAGGCAGAGAATTCAACAAAATAATGGCCTTATCTTCATCTTCGATCTTGACATCCAGATTCTCCAGATCACATATTACCTTGTTGAATTCATCTACTTGATCCAGGATTCCTTTTTCTTCCAGGATATTGTACGAATACAGCTGTTGCTTCACATATAATCGACTCGCGAAGGACTTCGTCATATACAGAGACTCGAGCTTAACCCAAACTCCAACTGCGGTGCTCTCCTTCGACACTTCGCGAAGAACCTTGTCTGATAAACAGAGAACAATGGCGGTGTGAGCTTTCTCCCACACCTCGATTTGTTTCTCCTCCGTCATAGTCGATTTCTTAAATTCTTCCTCCGATTTGATTGCTTCAGCCAATCCATGCTGCACGAGCAGAGCTCGCATCTTGATCTGCCACAATCCAAAATCGTTGGAGCCATCAAACTTCTCTGCATCGAATTTCATTGTTGACATCGCGAGGATCCACTTCCCACAGACGGCACCAATTTGTGAATCTTAGCTCGCGATGAACACCAAATCGAAATACAGAATTGAAAACGACAAGAAGAGTTATGTGGTTTGGCTTGAAGCCTAAGTCCACGGGAAGAAGAGAACGAATTCACTATGAATCAACACACCAAGATTACAGTTACAAACAAGCTATGGATCTGAACGAAGAAAAAAGAAATCCCCAGCTAGAAAACTAAACCCTAACTGCAACTCTCTTCTACTCCAAGCTCTCTCCCAGTAACCGCTCCTCTCTACTCACGCACTGCTGCTGCAACTCAGATCCTCACACCATATATGTGCTTCCTCGAAGATCTAATCTAAGTCGTCCATAATCAACGTCTAAGATCATCCCATGCAACAGCAGCTTGGATAACAAGCTACAAGTTAGTTACAACTAACTTATCCACGTAGACCTGCATTATCGAATCAAGAACAGCTATTCCTCCACATCATCATGTACAGTCAGCATCTCTTCACTTATTTGAATCATGCAGACACAACATAACACATTCGGGCTTATTTATTGTGGCCGAGATCAATCGGGCTTGAGTTCCATGTAGCCGAGACATATCGGTAGGAGTGGACTCATCATACGCGTTTATTGAATTTATTTGCATACTCGAGATGCATGTCTCAAGGGTAACACACTTGTCCTCGTCAAGATAGTGTGGAAAAATGATAGAGAGGTGATATGCCTAGGTGACTACATTATGCATGACATAATACCACAAGCAAGCACGACCATAATGGATAAAATGTTACTAAGACTGTGAAATTTTATTAAAAACGAAGATGTGCGAACTGACTCTGAAAAATAATTTGACTCCAGAATGCAAGGAAATGATACTATCGATTTTTCCTATATGAAACTTCAACGCATAGTACCTCTTGAGGTGAACAACGTTCCAAACCCGTGGTACTGGCTCCCCAGACACGTGGGTGAGCTTGTAAGACCCTTTGCCGAGGACTTCGTGTATTCGGTATGGTCCTTCCCACGTGGCTTCTAGCTTGCCGAGCTTGGTGGCTTAACTGACCTCGTTGTTTCTTAGGACGAGATCGCCTACACAGAATTGGTGGCTTTTGACTTTCCGGTTGTAGTACCTCGTCATGAAGTCTTGAAGGGGCTCACCTCGTCTTTGTTTCACCGTGAGAAGGTGAGTAGGGGTGTGTTTTATCTCCGTCCGTTGAGAGAAGCTATGCGAGAAGACGTTCAGCAGTTCATTGTACGATCTGATAGATCCATTTGATAAGCTATCGAACCAGTCCCGTGCATTGTCTATGAGCAACTCGGGAAATATTTTGCACATGTAGACATCTCCGAGACTCTGGTTCAGCATGTTGTACTTGAATTGCCCAAGAAAATTCTTGGGGTTGCCTACCCCGTTATACGGGGCAATGTTTGGAACCTTATTCCCTGCTGGCATGGGGGTGTTGAGGATTTTGTCGGATAGAGGGCTCTGGACCCTCCCGTACACATCGAAAATCCCCCAGTGCTTGGATCCACCTCGCCCTCTATTCTGTTGTATGAGATCGCGGAGGTCATACTCTCCCACCATGTGTAGATGTGGGGGGCTGGCTCTGCGTTCTCCCGCATTGAACCCTCCTGTCATGCGCAGAGGTTGGGGGTTTCCTCTGCGCACTCCTACGATCTCCATGCTTCTCTCGCGTAGGGGCCGCTCTCCCCTTGGCTGCTGATTTTCAGTTCGATGTTCCAGCTCGTATTGCCAGAAAATCTCTTGGGCCTTCTTTATGTTGAGGAAGGCTCTCATCAGATCTCCCACAGCGGGTTGCCTGTATGGTGGTGCAGCGATGTGAATTCCGATTCCCGAACTAGGATTTCCTCGATGAGTGACCGTCGCTGGATTGGTGGTATTACCTCCGGGTCGGTTCCTGCTCCGAACAGCTCCTCTTCCCGGGCTGGTCGCTCGGTAAGGTTCTCGACATGAGCTTCGGGATTTCGTCCTCCGAGTTGGCCGTTTGGTACATTCCCTGTTGGAGGAGCTGTTATCAGCAGTTCGCTATTTTCTCCTCGGTGCTGATTGTTGTCGCAAGCGTTGTCTCCAGGTTAGATAACAACAGGTTCCTCGTGGCGTTCTTCACGCCGCACTGGATTTGACCGGCCTCTCGTGGCGGCCGGAGTGGTTCTTGTCTTCCTTGTTGGTTGTTTCTTGGGAGCCATGAATGACAACAGCAAAACTCGACCTACAAGAATTTATACCTTCCCACAGACGGCGCCAGTGATCGAGTACGGATTTTGTGAGTGTTATATCGATGGCTAATTAGAAACAATAATAACAACAAATATGAACATGAAGGTTTTACGTGGTTCAATCTATGAGGATAGATCTACGTCCACTGGAGAAGAAAGGTGATTGCTCTTTATTTAGGGTTTGATTCTGGTACAAAAAGTGTGAATGTCCTCCCTCTCATAACCTAATCACTATTTATATGAGTTTACATGGAATCCCATCATATCTCCACTTTCCATGCACGTATCCCCTAATCAAGCTAACGGTTATATCAAATCTGCTCATATAAACTTCTTTCCTTATCTGTCGCGATCTCATCTTCTACGTCAACTAGGTTTAGGACTCTTTCTGGGCCGAACTTGTAGGCCTGAGTTTACTGATGGGCCCAATCTCGATTGGGCCCTCTGCTGGGTCGGAGAGGTGGGCCATATCCTATCATTACGTATGATTTTCGTATATATTTTCCTAAATTTTCATAGATTTGATTATTGATCAATAATTTAATTAATTTATATTACAATGATGTTTCCATCCAATATCACATTTATACGAGAATTTAACGACATAATACCTATATATATATATATATATATATATATATCCTCTATATAGGGTAGCACTCTGGTGGAAACTAACCTTAAGTTGAAACTTAGAAACTCACCATATCCATTGATTAGTGCTAGATCAATGGCTGAGATTAATCACAAATATATGAATTAATTTTAAAAATGTCAATTATGAGGGATAGAATTGTCAACTTTTTTTAAAAAAAATATGGAAACAAATCATGTTTCCATAATAATAGGATATTTACTATAACCACCTACCACTACTTTCACTCCTCTCCAGCAACCGAGATTTGAGGAAAAAAAATCTTCAATGCATCAATAACCTCTCCCCAGAAAACGCAGCCGTCAAAATGACGAGTAGAAGAACGGAGAAAACAACAGGAAATCGACAAGAAAGTGCAGGAAAATCGACGACTATGCAACGAAAAAGATCGGCGGAAAAGATCGATAGAAAAGTGAAGAAAACACAACAATGAATGTGCCATCAACAAATACGCAGCAGAAAAAGAGAAGAAAATTGCAGGAAAAGAGAGAGAGAGAGAGAGAGAGAGAGAGAGAGAGAGAGAGAGAGAGAGAGAGAGAGAGAGAGAGAGAGAGAGAGAGAGAGAGAGAAGAAAATTGTAGAAAAAGAAGAAGATTGTCGACGAGTTGAAGAAGTAGCATAAAACCAGATACAATGCATCAAAATCTAATATAAATGCAGTAAAATGTGTTTATTATGCATTCAAAAATATATACACGAAATAACATAATACACAAATTTTACTTAATATGTATCAAAAAATCAAACTAAAACCATAACTCATTAGGGAAATCGAAACCCTATTTGGGAAAGTTATACCCTAACTTATAGGGAATGATATACCCTAACATGTAGGGAAATTTAAAATCCTAACTTGTATGGAAAACTAGCCCTAATACGAAAAACTGAAGCCTCGTATAAAATGAAATGAAAATGCATTAGAATGATCTCTATAATGCAAAAAAAATTGACATAATATGCATTATGTCCAATATACACAAATAACTTGAAAAAATTTACCAAAGAAGAAGAAGATCAATCGAAACAATCCAATTATAATAAAGAAATTATTTTAATGGTGTAGGCAGTGATCCACTTCGTGTTCGCCTCCCCCGAATTGATCTTCTCCGTCCACCTCGTCGTCGTCTTGCAACTCAAGGGGCAGTGGTGCTCCACCGTGTAGTTCCAGCAGAACTTGTACGAGCAGCCGCAGGTCACGTCTCTGCAGTCGCCGGGATCCATCTCGACGGCGAATGCACACCCGACGAGACACCACTTCCGCCGGGCACAAAAGCGTCAAGCAGCCGGTGCCATCGTCGATCGCCGTCTCAAGGTCGTAGGTCTTCCAGCAGCCGGTGCAGAAGGGATCGAACTTGTCTTCCGGATAGTCGTCATTAAAATCATTATCACCTATTATACATAATAAAAATGCATCAAAAAATACTATAAATGCAACAAAAGGTATACGAAATGCATTATAAAGATACAATTTATTAACAAGTATATTTTTCGATTCGTATCAAAATGATTACACAACTATTTCGTACAAACGTTTATATCCAAAAGTAGATCTAAAACATCATTGCAGCCCAGATTTGCTTCACAAAAAGTGGAGCCGCGAGGAATGGGCAAGCATCATTGCAGTCCAGATTTTCGTGGAGGAAAAAGTCGAAGCCGCTTTATTGGCCTATGGCTTTTCTCCCGATGCTATTTTAGCCAATCGGCATCAACTACGAGGCTTTATGATTTATCCATCGGTCCTCCTTAAAAAGATTGAATCTCGTGAGATTTCTATTAGTCAAAATCAGATGGGACGCTGAAGACGCAGGAGAAGATAAGGGGAAGAAGACGCTGAAGACGCGGGAGAAAATTGCAGGAAAAAAAATTGCCTCAGAAAAGCTTCGCGGATGAATTCTGCAAATATACGATGAGAAGGAATCTTGACAAGATATGATCTTAAGATTTATTAACATAATTATCACATAACCGAAAATAAAAAAATATTAATGCATATCCATTAATTTAGGAAGTTTCAGTTTTCTAGAATTAAAATTACACTTATAACCCTAAATAATTCCTTAAATGTATTAAAAAAATCAAAAATCATTATTTAATAATTAATATGAAATAAAATCTGATCCATTAGATCGTCAAATCAACGGATGTGGTCGGTTTCTAAGTTTCAACTTAACATTAGTTTTCACCTAATATATCCTCTCTCTCTCTCTCTCTCTCTCTCTCTCTCTCTCTCTCTCTCTCTATATATATATATATATATATATATATATATATATATATATATTCATATTCGATTCGAGGAATTACTTATATAGTGTATATATCTCAAAAATGAAAATCATATGATTATCTATTGGTTATGCTTTTGTTTTTTTAATATATCACAAAATTTCATTGTTTTTATTTTATTTAAAAATCTATTTTATTTACCAACATAACGTGTATATCTCTATGACTATAGTAATGCATGTATATATACTAAATTTCAAAAGGCCTTTAAAATTAGTCTTATTTTTAAAATATATATACATTTATTGGAAACTCTTTGCAGTTTGATTTTGATGATGTTTATCGAAACAACACTTAGGCACAATTTCATATCTAGTCTTGAGTTAAAGGCGATAGATCGACCAACGAAATGTTAAGCAAGCTCGAGGGGTTGGTTTTCTTATGTGCCAGAGTAATCCACCGAGTAAAGGAAAGGTCGTTAGTAACGACCTTCCTATAGGGATCGACCTGACCTATTAATATCTACCAACCGTCTCTATACAAGATTCCAGCTGCAATGCCTTAGAAGACTTCGAGACTGTTGGATTTCTTTCAAAGGTCGATTGATCCCTCTTCATGGATCTAAATGACCCGTCCTATGCCATGTGGAGTGATAGCTAGGACAAATCCCAACGGCTAGAAGTGAGTCATCGTTCCAACGGCAAGCGTCACATCATCAGTGACTCCAACGGCTAGAATTCAAATTTAAGCATAGAAATACTTTAGCCATTTTTAGAAACAAGTACATGAAACTCAAAACTTTCAAGCTAAATCTTTGCCAAAATCTAACTCACGCTCATTCATTTCAAGTGCTTGAAATACGATTAGTTTCCCAATCACTTGACGAATCAAGATTCAGTTTCTGGTCTATCTCCGACAACGAAGTTTTCAGTGCTACTTGTTGTTGACAAAAGCACATTCTTCTCCGGCGAAAGTCCGAAGTTAGAAGTCTTGCTAGTTTCGCCATTGTAGAGCTAAGTCAAGCTCAGTAATTAGGTGAAAGGTTGTTGTAAGTTTGTAACAAAGGTTGTAAGGGTCACAACCCATAATTCGTGTCTAGGTATAACCAAGGGTGATTGTATTTAGAACTGATACTCAGTCAAAGAGAGAAGTTGAGTCCAAAAGTTTAAGGGATTCTTAAGTCAAGCTCGACCTGAGGTGGATGTAGGAGGGTTATCTCCGAACCACGATACGTCGGTTCTCTCTCTCTCTCTCTCTCTCTCTCTCTCACACACACACATACACACACACACACCTCACCATATTCCACATTCGCACACTTTGATAAATCAAGCTTATCCTAAAACGAGCTTGATAGATCAACCTGCTCTGATTGATCGACCTTGACTAAGTCGCCCTTAGATCACAATTATTTTTTTTTAATAAAAAAACGATTGTCTGTCTATGGTGTATCCCCCCCCCCCCCCCCCCCCCTTAGATCACATCATCAGTGACTCCAACGGCTAGAATTCAAATTTAAGCATAGAAATACTTTAGCCATTTTTAGAAACAAGTACATGAAACTCAAAACTTTCAAGCTAAATCTTTGCCAAAATCTAACTCACGCTCATTCATTTCAAGTGCTTGAAATACGATTAGTTTCCCAATCACTTGACGAATCAAGATTTAGTTTCTGGTCTATCTCCGACAACGAAGTTTTCAGTGCTACTTGTTGTTGACAAAAGCACATTCTTCTCCGGCGAAAGTCCGAAGTTAGAAGTCTTGCTAGTTTCGCCATTGTCAAGCTCAGTAATTAGGTGAAAGGTTGTTGTAAGTTTGTAACAAAGGTTGTAAGGGTCACAACCCATAATTCGTGTCTAGGTATAATCAAGGGTGATTGTATTTAGAACTGATACTCAGTCAAAGAGAGAAGTTGAGTCCAAAAGTTTAAGGGATTCTTAAGTCAAGCTCGACCTGAGGTGGATGTAGGAGGGTTATCTCCGAACCACGATACGTCGGTTCTCTCTCTCTCTCTCTCTCTCTCTCTCTCTCTCTCTCTCTCTCTCTCTCTCACACACACACATACACACACACACACCTCACCATATTCCACATTCGCACACTTTGATAAATCAAGCTTATCCTACAACGAGCTTGATAGATCAACCTGCTCTGATTGATCGACCTTGACTAAGTCGCCCTTAGATCACAATTATTTTTTTTTAATA
Source organism: Thymus mandschuricus (assembly GCA_029379335.1). Taxonomy (NCBI): domain Eukaryota; kingdom Viridiplantae; phylum Streptophyta; class Magnoliopsida; order Lamiales; family Lamiaceae; genus Thymus; species Thymus mandschuricus. The sequence continues at coordinate 4,610,643 of CM057074.1, forward strand.
AAAAAACGATTGTCTGTCTATGGTGTATCCCCCCCCCCCCCCCCCCCCCCATACCAATTAACTTTTTCTGTGACCAATAAATTTTAAATAATTACCACAAATAACAGGCGAATTGAAATAATTAATATAGATAATCATGTATTTTCTATTAAATTATTATTTTAAAATTACAAAATAAATTGAATCTCGTTGGTTTTTGACGAGCACCATTAAGATTGGCGAAGAAGCAAATTCAAGGGAATGAAAACATGGATTATCGTAGAAAACTTGAATATTCAACCGAGGAGCCCTAACCCTAATATACAAAGAGGCGACTAGGGTTTCTACCAAAACAAATCAAAAAAAAAAAAAAATCTCAAAAATATACAAATAACTAAATATAAGGAAAAAGTGGAACAATATCCCATATGTTATTCCAAATTCCATTAATTCCATTATACCCCCCCCCCCCCCCCCCCCCTCAAGTTGGAAGATGGACGTCTTGAATCCCCAACTGGGCAATAAGATATTTGAACTGTTCAGACCCAAGAGCTTTGGTAAATACGTTAGAGACTTGCTCAGACGTAGTGATATTTCGCGGCTCAATCTCCTTAGACTCTACGCATTCACGAACAAAATAGCAATCAATTTCAACATGCTTCACTCGTGGAAGACATGATTATTTGCAACGTGCCTTGTTGCTTGATTGTCACAATAAAGTCGTGTGGCTTTACTTTGATCAGCTCCCAACTCGACCATCAACCAATGAAGGCACTAGACTTCACTTAGGGCAGTCGCCATAGCTCGATATTCGGTCTCAGTAGAAGAGCATGAAACAACAAATTGTTTCTTTGTTCGCCAAGAGATTGGCGCACCTCCAACAGAAATAAAATAACCCATGCGATCGAGAACAATGTTTCATCGAACACCCTCCCCAATCAGAATCACAATAAGCTTCAGCTTCAAGGAAGAAGTCTCCATTTGAAGGCAAGACGATGCCCAGTCTGGGTGATCCCTTGAGATACCGAACAACGCGCAGCGCTGCATTCATGTGAGACTCACGCGGAGCAAATAGAAACCAACTCAAGACATTAGTAGCGTACTGAATGTCTAGCATACTGCGAGTGAGGTAGAGTTGCCTCCCAATCAAACATCTGATATTGCGATACATCTATGGTTGTACCCTTCTTGTCGAGGTGATAACAGGCATTTTTCTCAATGGGAAATGGACTTGGACAACATCCTTCCATGCCAGAGTCCTTTAATATGTCGAGTGTACACTTGCGTTGACTCAACACCATGCCATCAGCACATTGATCCACCTCTATTCCCAAGAAGTATTTCAAATGACCTAGGTCCTGTTAGGGTTATATACTGAAAAGCATACTTTTATGTTTAGTTGTATACTACTTCTTCTTGTTTTGTGAAATAAATAAAGTCATATGTTTTGCATATTTATTCGTGTTATGGTTATGCAAATAAACGTCCTGTAGTATATGTTATAGATAGTATGGTGTGGGTGGTCGCACAGAAGATCATATTATCGGTTTCTTATATACTTAAATGGTGTTAACAACCTAAGTAATCATGGACAAATTACTTGTTAAGGTTGTAGTATAATGCTTGATAATAGCTGGTCTTGGCTATTAACTTATACTAATGCATCCAGTTGCATTGAACAGCATTGCGGTGAGATAAATCCTTTTGTACTGATTTAAAAAAGTGATTGGTGTTTATATGTTAGGATTTTCGTAATGTTTTCGAGTCCGTTTTCGTTTTGTTTTGTGTCTTTTTTGTATGTCTTTTGCTATGATATGGTTGTTTGGAGTTTGGCTCTTGTAGGATCATTAGGTGAAAGGATTGGAAGGAAACGGGTCGAAAAAGGCGAGGAATTGAGGAAGAATCGAGCACGGGGCATGCATGACGTTGGACGACCGTCCAAGGCAGTGGACGGCCATCCAGAGTACGCTGGACGAGCGTCCAGAGTAGGAAAGAAGAGGAATGCGAGTGCTACGTTGGACGAGCGTCCAACGTTCCGGCCAGCTGTAGTTTCCTTATATAATTAGGTTTTCATACCTATTATATATACTATCCTTTGTGCACGAATTCTACAACACTTTTATCATTATTTAGCTTTAGTTTTCAGCATTCAAATACTCTAGTTTAGCTTTTTATTGTTCGGATCCGAATTCTTAGTTCGTTGCAATTTAATTCAAGACTTCCTTTTATTTCGCGTTCTTCGTTCTTCATTTAATTTCGTAAGTTCTTTTATTGCTTTCGTTTATTTGCTTTAATTACTTGCTTTAGTTTTAGATTCGATTTCTTAATTGCTTCGTTTAAATTCCTTAGTTTAATTTCGTTCTTCGTTCGGTTTTCAAATTCTAGTTTAGATTCGTTTTTCTTAAGCTTTCAATTCCTTCGTTTTTAAAAGTTCTTAGAGTTAGATTTATTTATTTAATTTCCAGATTTTCAGATTTAATTTAAATATGTCTAGATTCGTTTTCGTTTTCTTCGTTGCTTCCTTTATTGCTTTCTTTTGAATTCTTGTCTAGGTAGATTTATTGCTTTCTTCTAGTTTATTTTCTTAGATTTATTTCTTGTGTTCTAGATTAATTATTTACTTGCTTTTATTTATTGCTTTGATTTATTTTCTTGCCTAGGATTTAAAACAAAAACCCCAAAATATTATTTACTTGCTTTCTTAGTTGTAGGCTAGATTAGGATTTTTACTACATAATTATTTGCCCTACTAAGTTTTCCTTCGAGATTCGAAATTGGGTTTTACTTGCTAGTGCTACGATAGGATTTTGTTCTATTGCAAACACTTTTTAGTGAAACAAATTTTGGCGCCGTTGCCGGGGAAAACTTTAGGCGTTTAATTGTGTAGTATTTTTATTTGTTTTTATTTTAATTTCGTTTATTTGATTTCCTGTTTCTCCCACTCGGTGTGTTTAACCCTTTTGTTGAGTGTTGTTTATGCATGGTCGCCGAAGTCTTCAAAGGAATTTAGCGCCCTACTTCGACAACATCAACCGAAGGAAAGCGATTTTAGCCGCTAAGGAGAAGGAGGAGATCGATTCCCAAGACTTTTCTTTGGTCTTGTTATTTGCAGAGCCCGAAGCCATGGCAGCTAGAGTCATGGGCAATTTTGCTAGTCCCACATTCACAGCCACCACTTCGGCGATTGTCCTGACGGAAGCGGTCAGGAATCATGAGCTTAAACCTCACCACATGGCGTTGCTCCCATCCTACCTAGGGCTGCCCAACGAGGATGCTTTGACGTTCATCCGAGAGTTTTGCACGGTGGTGCAAACTTTCCCACTCTCGGGAGTCACGGAGGACAACTTGAAGATGAAGTGCTTCCCGTACACCCTCAAGGATCGAGCAAAGTCATGGTATTTGGTGCTCCCGGCCAACTCTCTTACCACATGGAATGCGGTGTGTGAGAAATTCATGCTCAAGTACTACCCGAACCGCAAGACTCAAGAGGTGCGATCGAAGATCATGAACTTTTCCCAAGACCACGATGAGTCATTTCACGAAGCATGGGAGAGGTTCCAAGAGCTACTTCAACAATGCCCTCATCATCAAATGGCACCGGAGTTGCTTTGGCAGTATTTCTACGACGCCCTCAATCAGACTTGTCAGTTCATGGTGGACAGTTCGGCCGAAGGCAACATAGCGGTCAAGACAGCTGACGAGTTGCAGACGATATTTGAGACACTCGCTGCGAGTTCTCAACAAAAATCAGCTAGGCCAAGGAAAGTGGAGGCGAGTGCAATCTCGATGAGCCCCGATTTGAAGAAGCAAATGGCCGACATGTTAAGGGATCTCGAAAACTTGAAGATGAAGCAAAGTGCACCGGCCCCGAAGGAGGATGATAGGAAGCCGGACCAATGCGAGATTTGTGGAGAGCTTGGACACATCAAGGAGGTGTGCCACAACATGGGGGAGTTTCCATACGAAGGAGGAGCCGAGGTGTACGCCGCTCAAGGATATCCGCCTCAAGGATACCAAGGGGGATACAATGGACACTATCAAAATCCGAGGCCAACACAAGGGCAAGGTAATCCTCCTACCTATCCTAATAGGCGTCCTCCACCATATAATAACCCCTATCCTCCTCCGCCAAATTCATACTACTCCCCTCCTCCACCATATTATCCACCTCCACAATATCCTCCCAATCCATATTATCCACCACCTCCATACTACCCACCTCAACCTACTCATACACCACCACCACCATACCTAAATTCTCGTCCTCAAGGACCTCCACAAAAGCCTCCCGTCGATGAGAGCCTCTTCACATTCCTACATGAGGCTAAATTGGCTCGAGAGGCTCAAGATGCTAACATAAAGAGGCTCGAGATGGCCATTGGCCAAATTTCTGGTTCCATGCACCTGATGCAACAACCGGGGCGAATTCCGAGTCAAGGGAATCAACCACAACAAGCCAACGAGGTGCAAGCCCCATATCCTCCATGTGTTCCTCCCGTTCCACCTCACCAAGCTCATGCAATCACGGTGTTACAACGCAATGGTGTCACGATGTCTCCCCAAGGTCGTTCGGGTGAAAGATGGAGCCCGAGCCCTCGTTGGAGTTCGCCACAAAATCCGGCAGCGCACCACGCTGGACGGGCGTCCAATGTCTCTGGACGACCGTCCAACGTTGGACGGCCGCCCACCACCTCGCCAGCCCCTGGACGAGTGCCAACAAATTCGCCAGCGAAACCCGCGCTGGACGGGCGTCCAACGTACAGTGGACGACCGTCCAACGCTGAAGAGGAGCAGAATGCGAGCCCTTCCTTGGACGAGCGTCCAACGCACGTTGGACGACCGTCCAACGCCCAGAACGCACGTACGGAGCCCAAGGAACCCGAGAAGGAGGCCCAACCTCTTCACAAGACGCCCAATCCTTATGTTCCGCCTATTCGGAGTAGTGTGAAGAAGGAGAAAAAGGATCTCGAGCCTATCACTTCGTTTCCAAAAAGAGGAGATCCGGGAGGTTTCGACTTGAGTATTATCTTGGATAGCGGAGAGACCGTTTCGGGATTGATGGACTTAGGAGCTGCGGTGAACTTAATGTCATACTCTATTTTTGAGAAGATGCACACAAGAGTCCTTCAAGCTACCGACATGCGCATTGAGCTAGCGGATGGCACCGTGAGCAGTCCTTTGGGAGTTGTGGAAGATATCACTGTCCTCGTTGGTGGAATTCGAGTCATTACCGACTTCGTCGTGCTTCACAAAGGCAAAGGAGCTAAGAGCGCAACCGGACATCTACTCTTGTTGGGACGACCATTTATGGCCACTACTCGAGCCCGGATTGATGTAGGTACCGGTACATTGAGCATGGCCGTTGAAGGAGGATCGGTAACCTTTTCGGTTTTTGGAAATTCACTTTCTACTCCAACTTCTTCTCTTCATTCATGCTCTTTTGTTAAGCTTGCTAACCCTCTTGTTGAGGTAAATGTTTGTGAGATTTCTGACAGGGTAGCAGCTCTTGAAGAATTCATCGACGAAGAAGAGTCCATCGAAGATGACGAATTCTTTAGTTGTGTGGATGAAGAAGAGGACATAATCGAAGAATTTCTACGGAAATTGGAGGAGGTTGATGAAGTGGAAGAGGAAAGCTCGATACATGCATCGAAGGAGGAAGTTGTCATTAAATCTTTTCTTTCTAACCTCACCAATTGTGAATCATCTTTTCTTGCAGAGTTTACCTCGAAGATATTTGAGGAGGAGTTCGAACTAAGTGTGGGGGAGTTGAGAGTTGATGATGACCAAGTTCTTGATCTTCGGGATTGTTCGAGAAAGAAGCGTGCGTATGTCGCAAAGAGCACAAACACGTCGCTTGGTGCTACGGGCTTTGGTTGATCATATCATCCGTCAAGCTAATGACGTTAAACAAGCGCTTGGTGGGAGGCAACCCACTTTCTCTATTTTATTTTCTTGTAGAGTAGGATTTATTTTATTTTTATTTTCGTTAGTTTTCGTTCGTATTTCTTTAAGTGTTTGTGCAGGGATTAGTTCCTAAAGATTGCAATGGCACGGAAGGCCTCGAGAGGGAGAAATCGGGAGAATTCGTGCAAAATTTCACGAGGGCTGCGTTGGACGGGCGTCCAACGCACGTTGGACTAGCGTCCAACGTATGCGGAGTTTCTTCAAATTTCACAGCGAAGGCTGCGTTGGACGAGCGTCCAACGCACGTTGGACGAGCGTCCAACGTATATTAGTAACCATCACCGCACAGCCGCCACCTTCGTCCGCCGGACCCGAACGACCCTCGGTTTTTGGTCTCCTTACGATCCCCGTTGGCAAGATCCACGTTTCCAAGGTTTCTTCAACCCATAGCATTATTTGTGTCTTTAAATTTTTGTTTTGAGTCTTTTATTTCATTTTTCTTTATTTTGTGCAATTTTACGCTTTGGTATTTTGTTTGGTGTTTGTTTTGTAGGTACTACTTGGAGTCTTTCGAGATTTTGAGTATTTGGTCGTCATCTTGCGATAAGTTTCTTATATCCCTTCTCTATTTTATTTTCTTGCAATGAGGGCATTGCTTGATTTTAAGTGTTGGGGGGGGGGGGGGGGGGGGGGTGTCTTTGAACTTTTGGCATGATATTTTCGTTTTTGGTTTGATTGAGTCTTGTTTGGTTTGATTGAGTCTAGTTGATCGAGTCTTCATGTTTCCCCACTTAGAAATTTGTTGGTGTTCGAGCTATATAAGCATGTGACTTAGGATCGATGTAAATGATTCGATGATGGAATATTTAGTTGTTGGAATTGATTTGAGCATGAGTTAAATTGGTTTAATCTTGAGTTATGATATATTATGATTCGATGAATTGTGGGGCACGAATTGATATGAGTATTGAGGAAAATGATTTATGATTTTTGGTTGAGTGATAAATCTAGATTGTTGCAACTTATATTGCTAGTTTACTTTCCCCTTATAAAAAATTAAAAAAAAAAAAAAAAAAAAAAAAAAAAAAAGAAAGAGTGTGTTTTATGTGAATAAAGAGTTGATAGGATTCTGCTCCTCTTACTTGTAACGTATGAAAATACTAGAGTAATGAGCATGGGAAACCACATGAAAAGGCTTCGAGAGACCCTCGAATGATCACATTTCATGAACTTTGTCCTAGATGATACTCGTGTATATTAGAATGATGTGTTCGTAGGCATTCTACCCCTCTTGACAATGGGTACGGGAAACCGCACTAGGAGGCTCGATGTGACCCATCGATGATTAAACCTAGTGAATTATGTGCCAAAAAACGTTCACTTGTGTAAAAAAAAAAAAAAAAAAAAAAAAAAAAAAAAAGAGTTCTATTTATATTTGAGTTGAATAAAAGGGGAAGTAGGCTAGACGTCTAAGTTGTGGTGATTCTAGATAATTGTGAGATGTGTGTATCATTGCTTTTCCTCTTACTTGGATTGATTTATAAGCCACATAGTTCGTTGATGATGATTGTTCGTAACTTGGGATTAAGGTAATTTCGTTCGTTGCTTGTCGATTCCGGTGATTAAAGGTTATATGAGTTGAATTGTTTGAATTGAGTCTAAGTTGTATGTTTATATTGCTTGAGGACAAGCAAAGGTCTAAGTGTGGGGGATTTTGATGGGTGTTTAGATGTTAGGATTTTCGTAGTGTTTTCGAGTCCGTTTTCGTTGTGTTTTGTGTCTTTTTCGTATGTCTTTTGCTATGATATGGTTGTTTGGAGTTTGGCTCTTGTAGGATCATTAGGTGAAAGGATTGGAAGGAAACGGGTCGAAAAAGGCGAGGAATTGAAGAAGAATCGAGCACGGGGCGTGCATGACGTTGGACGACCGTCCAAGGCAGTGGACGGCCGTCCAGAGTAAGCTGGACGAGCGCGCACATACGCTGGACGAGCGTCCAGAGTAGGAAAGAAGAGGAATGCGAGTGCTACATTGGACGAGCGTCCAACGTACGTTGGACGACCGTCCAACGTTCCAGCCAGCTGTAGTTTCCTTATATAATTAGGTTTTCATACCTATTATATATACTATCCTTTGTGCACGAATTCTACAACACTTTTATCATTATTTAGCTTTAGTTTTCAGCATTCAATTACTCTAGTTTAGCTTTTTATTGTTCGGATCCGAATTCTTAGTTCGTTGCAATTTAATTCAAGACTTCCTTTTATTTCGCGTTCTTCGTTCTTCGTTTAATTTCGTAAGTTCTTTTATTGCTTTCGTTTATTTGCTTTAATTACTTGCTTTAGTTTTAGAATCGATTTCTTAATTGCTTCGTTTAAATTCCTTAGTTTAATTTCGTTCTTCGTTCGGTTTTCAAATTCTAGTTTAGATTCGTTTTTCTTAAGCTTTCAATTCCTTCGTTTTTAAAAGTTCTTAGAGTTAGATTTATTTATTTAATTTCCAGATTTTCAGATTTAATTTAAATATGTCTAGATTCGTTTTCGTTTTCTTCGTTGCTTCCTTTATTGCTTTCTTTTCGATTCTTGTCTAGGTAGATTTATTGCTTTCTTCTAGTTTATTTTCTTAGATTTATTTCTTGTGTTCTAGATTAATTATTTACTTGCTTTTATTTAATGCTTTGATTTATTTTCTTGCCTAGGATTTAAAACAAAAAACCCAAAATATTATTTACTTGCTTTCTTAGTTTTAGGCTAGATTAGGATTTTTACTACATAATTATTTGCCCTGCTAAGTTTTCCTTCGAGATTCGACATGGGTTTTACTTGGTAGTGCTACGATAGGATTTTGTTCTATTGCAAACACTTTTTAGTGAAACAAAAAGGATTTAAGATCTCAAACGATTATTATTTCTTAATTCTAGTTGTATGATATTCAATTATATATTTATGATAATTATTACTTTGATTTATCAATGAGTGAGAGTTAGTGCAACTCAAAGTATCTCGATATTTTGGCTAATAATATTATAAATATGATAATTAATATTATAGCTAGAAATCGTGTCTCGGTTGAGTCCGAGTTGACAATGTCCCCTTGAGGCACTCTGAAGATTATTAAATCAAACCCTGCAAGTGGATTAAGTTCCGGTTTAATAATAAGGTCGAGCAGTACTACTCTTAGTTGAGATATTAATTAATAAAAGCTATCAGTAGCTTAATTAATTAATGGACATGCGATATCTTAAACACGGGAAATAATTTAATTCAAAACGGAGCCCGGTATGTAATAATTTGGGAAATGGACTATAGAGCAATATTATTTCATTTAGTGGAGTGAAATTATATTAATATAATTAAGTAAAGTATTCGGGCCCAAAGAATACTTGGATTATTAATTATATTGGGAGGCCCAGTCCAAATCCTCGTTAAGATCCCTAGTGTAGCCCAACAGAAGCAGGCTTGGCCCAGTAAGGAAAACCCTAAACCTAATCTACCTCTATATATATAGATGGTGAGATGGGATTCCGTCAGATGATATAAGTGTGACATACGAGATTCATGATAATCGAGAGTGAAAGCTAGGGTTTTACTGTGAGGGAGAGAAGAAAGATTTTCGTCCATCCAGGATTCTTCTCTGTGCTCGGGAAAACTCTAGAAGATCTTGGGGTTTATGAGAAGAGCTAGATCTCGTGTGCAGAGATCTAGTGAGTGGAATTCTTCATCGAAATCTCATATTCCGGCTGGATCTGCCCTACAAGGTATACAATTCTAAATCTACTTCCGCTTTATGATCTAAGATAATGTATGTTATAGTTTTGTTTAATTAGATTAACATCCGAACGAACTTCACGGATCCAACAGGTCCTTGATGTTGAATTCATTTATCGAGATAATGCTTAATCTCATGAATCTTCCCACCATCATTTCTCGTAAGTATGACGTCGTCAACGTAGATCAACGTAGCAAAATAAGTATATTCTCGCTTGAAGATAAAAAAAAATATACAAGTGATCTTCACGGGACTACCTAAAACCAATTCTTACGATTGTTCTCGTGCATTTATGATATCAATTCCTCGAAGCATGTCGCAAGCTATAAAGGGATTTTTGGAAGCTTGCAAACTCGAGTGTCTCCATCTTTGGCGAAGCCTTGTGGAATCTTCATATACACACTTTCAATCAAATCACCATGCAGGAATGCATTGTTCACATCCAATTGATGTATGAACCAGTTCCTTTTGACTGCCACTGCTAACAAACCCCACACGGTGATGAGTTTCACTACTGGAGCAAAGGTCTCATGGAAATCGATGCCCTCGATCTAGGTAAATCCTTTCGCCACGAGGCGCGTTATATATCATTCAATGTCTCTGGTGGGTTTATACTTCTCGTAACTCATTTTGAGTCAATTGCCCATCTTCCCAGCAGCAAGTGAACTAGCGACCATGTTTCGTTTGCCTCCAATGCTTCGATCTCTTTCTTCATAGCTTCTCGTCGTTGAGGTATCTTGACTACTTGGAAGAAAAACTTTGGCTCATCACACTCAATGATGGCCATTTGACAACACTTATGATTAGGAGAAAATTTATCATACGAGACGTAATGAGCAATAGGGTGTACCATCGATGAGCCTGAGTTGGGTATGTGTGGTCTATAGATTGAGGCAGACGAACCTCGTACTCTTGCAAATGAGGAGGTTGTCGTTTAACTCTATCACTTCGTTGAGCACCTAAACTCTCAACTCAACTGCTTCAAGACCATCATTTTCATTTGTAGATCCATTCTCGCTTTCTACATTTGTTTATTCAAACATCATTTCTACCTCATCACCCCCATTAATAACGCCAAACTCCATGACACGTCTAACCCGGACGTTATCTAAGGAGGATGTGTACGGAAAAATATTCTAAAATAAATTTACATTTCGTGATACAATCACTTTCATGTTCTTAACATCATGTATTTTATAGCCCTTTCTACCCATGTGGATACCCCAGAAAGATCCCCGACCTCCCCCTTTCCTCGAACTTGTCCCTATTCTTTCATGTGTTTTTGGCATTCACAAGGCAGCCAATAACCCTCATGTGCTCATAATTTAGTTTTTTTTTTTTTTTTTACTAAACAACCTCTCATAAGGGGTACAATTTTGAAGAACTTTTGAGGGAAGCCTATTTATGATATAGATTGCAGTCATGACACATTCCCCTCAAAATACAATAGGTAATTCTGCTTGAAAACGCAAGGCCCTGGCTACGTCTAGGATATGTTTGTGTTTACGCTCTACTACCCCATTTTGTTGTGGTGTGTGAACGCAAGAGGTTTCAAGGACAATTCCATGTTCAATATAATAGTTCATCATTTCATGATATTGAAATTCTCCCCCAATATCAGTTCTAATTCTTTTCACCACTTTGTTGAACTGAGTTATAATCATATTGCAAAAAAATTGCAATATGATCATACCTTATATTTAAATGTCATCAAGTAAACTCAAACTCCCCGACTATACCATCCACAATAGTGAGAAAATAATGAGCACCAGTTAAGGAAGCAGTTCTATATCCACCTCATATATCGCAATGAATCAAATTGAAACAAGCAGTAGATTGAATAGAGCTCAAGGGGAAAGGAAGTCTCGTTTGTTTCGCTTTAATGCATGACTAACAAAAAGTGTCAATAACCATAGTAAAAGGACTAGTGCTCTGCAACTTTACTCTCGAGGCATGTCCTAACTACCTATGCCAAACCTCAGGTCGACAAACCCTACAAAGGCCTTCCTATACTCAGCAACAGGCTCCAAGAGGTATAGACCACCACGCTGCTTACCCACTCCAATCAAGCTCGAAGCTAATTCTTGTATGGTATAAAAATCAAGAAGCAAGGTTAGAACACAGTTTAGATCCTTCATAAGTCTACTGAAAGAGAGAAGGTTGCATTGAAAATCTGGCACATGTGCGAAGCATACTCAACACTCAGCACATTAGGCAGATCGACATTGTCGATGCTTCGAACAAGCACTCTATTTCCATTTGGGATTTTAACCTGTATCTCAGCATTTCGATTGGTAAAGAAATTGATGTTACCTCCTCATGAGTGATGTGCTCTGAAGCTCTAGAGTCTATTATCCAAGGGTTATTGGAAAGAGTCTTACCAGCCATATTGACCGAAGGAGTTCCCGAGGCTCCACTTGCGGCATTGTAGTTGAGGAGGTCTCTCAGTTGCGCCACCTGCTCAGGATTAAAGCTTGGCAACCCTCGTTCGCGGGTTTTTCATCAACATGTGCTGCCATGTGCGAGTATTGTTTCTCCTTCTCCTTCTCCTTCAACTTCCCGGCCTTATTCCTCCTTTCTTTGGCTCCGGATACCCTATGATCTCATAGCAATTTTCGATCGTGTGCCATATCTTTCGACACTATTCACACTGTGGAAGACTCTTGTTGTTGCTTCAATTCACATGTTTGTGCTAATGGCCTCCTTGATGCTGAACTTGGAAAGCGGCACCATCAACATTCGGTCTTCGAGAGGCTGAAATTAAGCGCGTTGTTGCTCATCTCTGCCACCAAATGGTATATTGCCCCAAGGCTCAACAACGGTTTTGTGCTCAGGATTTGATTCTTCACTGTGTTGAACGTATCGTCAAGGCCCATGAGGAACTCATAGATCCGCTCTTTCTCCGCCTTTTCGACAACGAGCTTGGACATGCCACACGTGCACTTCCCACATGTGCACCTTGGAACGTCAGTGGCTGAATCGATGTCGTCCCATATCCCCTTCAATTTAGTGTAGTACGCAGAAACAGACATCTTATCTTGATGAGTGAGGGTGAAACTTCTCTTCAGGTCGTACGCCCTCGGTGTGCTCTTCTTTCTAAATCTCTCCTTGATATTCTTCCATATTTCATACGCCTTCTTGGTGTGCTTTATGCTATTTCGGATCTCCTTGTCCATGGCCACAACCAGCCATGCCTTGACCATCGCATTGCATCGCTTCCATAGCGACAATTCAGGCGACCCCTTTGGGTTTGGGTAAGGATCCATCAACGCATCCGAATTTATTCTTTGCAAAGAGACAATTGCTCATCTCCTCAAACCAATATCCATAGTTTTCGTCGCTAAGGAGATCAGTAACGAAAACGTGGCTCGAATTATCAGACGAGCCAATATTATACGGTAACATCACATCAATGGCGGCTCAAGTCTTAATACTGTCACCATCTTTAGCTATTGATGTGTGGAGAAGAAAAAGGGAAAGAAAGGAAATGCAGAAACTTAGTAACCCAAGATTTTGTCCTGCTCTGGTGCTATGTTAAGATTGGCGAAGAAGCAGAAAGAAGTGAATGAAAACATGTATTATCGTCGAAAACCTAATATATACAAGGAGGCGACTAGGGTTTCTATTAAAACAAATAAAAACAAATATTCTCACAACTATACAAGACATGCAACTAAATATAAGAAAGAATGGAACAATATCCCATATATTATTCCACATTCCATTAATTCCATTAGGCACCGCACTAGTTGACCTAGTAAATACTACAAGGATATAATATGCAATTATATTTTGTAAAATAGGACTCTGTTTTATAAAAGTATAAATAGATAATAGATCAAATATACCCTTACATTATATGTATTTTAGCCATACGTATGAATCATTCGCCTTTAATTATCATATTCAGCTCTTAGATTGTATGCGTTTATCACCCTAGCTTACAAAATATCAACTAACAAAAAGAGAAGAATAAAATTTTTAAAACAAGAGTGAGCAGTGTCTGAAGTTACTAATACAATTAGACCACATTAAGCATCCGAAATTGATAAAGGTATTTAAACTTAATACTTAGCAATGTGAAAAGCATGCTAACATATATGGACTGGCATATAGGATGGTACCCTTCACTAACTTTGTCCTCTTTTGTGGTTGGCATTAATGCGAAAACTATTTATTAAATAAATAAGTTATAAATAATCAATTTTGTATGTGCTTATAAGGATCTGGTGCATATACTTTGGGGATACAGAGTTTTTATGGTAGATCTCTTAGCTTAAGCTCTGCAAGAGATCTCTTGAATCTTATCATGACATATTGACAGCATCCATAGATGTTTCCTTTTAAGATCTTACGGCGGATGTTATGGTAGCTCTCATAAGGATATAAGGATGTTCCGGTGGAACCCATGACTTATGCTCCATAAGAGCTCTTTTGGGGCTCTTTCACCAAATTTGTCAACATCTGCTAAAGATCTTTATAATGTATATATATATATATATATATATATATATATATATATATATATATATATATATATATATATATTCTGTATACTTATTTGGTATTCTGGCTTTTAGGCCACATGTGTAAATCTTGCTAACGTGGCGGGGTATAATATTTTACTCCATACCAATACGAATATAGTTATGCATGTATATATACAAATTTTCAAAAGGCCTTTAAAATTAGTTTTAGTTTGAAAAAATTATATTTAAAATTATTACCACAAGTAACAGGCGAATTGAAATAACTAATATGAATAGTCATGCATTTTCTATTTAAATTTTATTTCAAACTGCAAAATAAACCGAATCTAGTCAGTTTTCGGCGGACACCACACCAGTTTACATAGTAAATACTACAAGGATATAATATCCAATTTATATTTCGTAAAATACGTCTCTTTTATATCCTTACAATTATACATAAATATATATACACGTTAGCCCCAGCTATAAATCATTCGCCTTTAGTCATATTCAGCTCTTTTGATCGTATTTGTTTACCACCCCCTCAACAAATATCAACTAACAAAGAGAGGAATAAATTTGTACAACAAGAGTGTGACTGAAGTTACTAATACAATTAGACCATATTAAGCATCCAAATTGATAAAGCAATTTAGACTAGGCATCACATAAATTTGCATGCTAACATGTATTGCAAAAGCATATATCTTTCACATTAATATAATGGCCCTTGATATTTACATATTGGCATCATGTAACTCGGGCATTGCAGATCTTACAGCAATCGGACTTCGTACATAGTGCATCCCATCCGTCCAAATTATGCTTCCAAAATTATATCCACTACTACGTTGATGCATCGAAGTGACTGTCACTTTGAAGGAGATTTTCTTAGTTTTGGAACTAAAGATCAGTAGGGGAGGATTTACGAATACGAATGTTCCGACTGGATGTTCGATTATAGGGCTGTAGATCGAGTTGGTAGCTCCTACATTAGTTACTGTTCTAGTTAATGTTATTGAGTTCCTTAGATGTGGTATAGTAATTGATGGTAAGTTTACGTTTAAAATCAAGGCGCCTTTGTCTGGACATGAAACGGGTCGCCCTATTAGCTTAGAAATATCCGAGTTGTTGTATTCCATGGCGCAGAGGTAGTAGGTGTAATCGGCTATCTCCATATCGTAAATTAGCCCTGGACATGAAGCAGCATTCTGGTTGGCGATCCCACCTCCGAAATCGAAGGCATCTGCTGGCTTTAGCGGAGTTCCCTCAGCAAAGATTGGAATTCCATTGGAATCAGTTGTCCACGCTTTATATAGTCGAAGAAAATTTGATCAGAAATGATGCCTTAACTTTGTGCAAGGTTGTGAAAAATGTGAGAAAAGTTTACCGGTGGTGGTTAGTGCGGATCGAATTGCAGCCGGTGACCAGTCGGGGTTTAGTGACCTTAGAAGAGCCACAATGCCGGCAATGTGAGGAGTCGCCATCGACGTTCCGGAAAGCATCGTGTAACCTTGTTGAGATGACGGATCCAAAGCTGAGGTTGCAGCTATTACTTGCACACCTGGTGCTGCTATGTCCGGCTGTTTCAATTTTCACATCCCAAAAATTGATCAAATCTTCGATACATGTTTTTACGGATGGGATCCTTTATCCCCAAACTTTGTTCCATTCCTGTACCCGAGTCAAAACTACGTAGTTTTGTTGCTTCATGAAATTCTTGGATTTGTAGCAGTTAAAAAAATATAAGAACAGAACTAGGTAGTTTTGAATTGGATACACAATTGAAACACAAGCTTGGGGATAGAGGATCCTTTGTCCCAAATTTTGTGTCTCAGTCGTGTCTCAAATTCTAATTTCTATTAGTTAAATATTATATTTAAAAAAAAATAAAAATTGAAAGTCAAGTACACGAATAAAAAGAAATTCAAAATCATGAACTGAAAGAAATATATATTCTTCAATTAATACTGAAATTGAAAATTAATAATATTTTTATCATAAAATGACCTACTAAGCTTACTCTAATAAAGCTAATTTTAATGAGTTTTACCGTAACATTCAAATAGCTATATTAGATAGGACGGGGAAGTTCGGTCAATTTTGAAAATGAAAACATTGATCATATTAAATTAGACATCTATTCATATTTTACCTTGAGTATTGAAGCTGCTACTGAGTTGGGGCCTCTTGATGAGAACTCAGCAATGTTTGTAGACACTGTCTCACCCACAACAGTTGTACAAGAACTTAGCCTCGCCATCGGATTTCTAATCGGTGAAGAGATCGCGTCGATTATGTTAGGTATACTGCAATATGACATTTAAGGAATTGCATTAGTGGCTTACTTTGTTTTGCGCATGTAGAATAAGATCTTGGTGCCGATCTCATAGTCGACTTCCGCGCAGGGGAATCGGCCGCATCGAGCTGCGATGAGATTCGGTTGCTTGGCAACTATCACACCAGCACCTCTTGCCGCTCTCACTATTTGTGCAACACTTGATGTCACAGAGGGAGTCGATGCCGTACTGAAACAAAGTACTACTTTTCCAGCAATGAGACTACGATCCACAAAGGTGAGAACTTCACATGCACTGTTTTGTTAATTCATAAATGGACTAGAGTTAGACTGTAATCATCAAACTAAAAGAAACAGCTAGCTTTCAACATTTATTAGAGAAAGAATATAAGTTTTGATAGGGTGTGCCAAAGTAGTTTCAATTTGCCAAAAATATATATTGGTAACATTTTGAATGTAGTGAGAGATTTAATATTGTAGATTACTCTCTCCTCCGTCATCTCGGGACCTATTGACTTTTATCTGATTTTGAAACTCTATAATAATGGATTTTAATATAGATTTTGAAAGTGTAGCTTTTTCTATACAGTAGTATGGTATGAGTATCGTAGTATCCAGTATAAAAAACTATATTCCAAAAATCTAATTTAAAATCTATCATTATAAAAACTCAAAATTAGCTAAAATGTCAATAGGTCTAAGAGATTTTATGTAGAAATCCAACCCTCTTGATGAAAATGTTTCTCCGGGGTAGAACAAGCCTGAAAACATGCTTTGAGTACTTCCAGCTGTGTGGATAGAATCAGCCTGCATAATTGATTTTCTTAGTAACTAGAAAATATATAAATCGATGGGTTTAAGGTTTAGGGTTTTTAGGGTTTAGGGCATGCATAAATTACTACTGACCATAAACGTGACGTTGTTTCCAAGTGTGATTTGAGTTCTGAAGGCTCTGTCCATAGTGGTGGCTGCAACGTTTATAATCCATGGGGCTATGTTCTTCACGGTCTGTGGAGACGGGCCGTTGTTTCCGGCTCCACAGATGACGGCGATGCCTCTTTGGACTGCATGAAAGGAACCGATCGCGATGGAGTCTCGGCCGTCGACTTCGGAGTAGAGAGGGAGTGAAGAAGCCGCGATGGATAGTGTTAAAACGTGCACTCCATCCCTGATGGCATCGTCGAAACCTTTGAGTATGTCAGCTCCTGCGCACGCTCCATTTTGAACCGCCCAACAAACCTTGTAAGTATTACAATTTTAAATTAGTTGTACTCTCTCCGACTTTGTTGAATATGTATTTTTAATTTATTTTAATAGACAATAGTGCATACTCTATTCTTGCGTGCAAATCCCACATAATGCAACCCCAACCCATATTAATTAAAGTTCATGCACGAGTCAATCTGAATTTTTAGATGAGATAAAATTCTTAATTTCTCACCTTGTATATTGCTAGCCGAGCGCGTGGGGCTCCACCTCTTGCTGTCCCTACACCAACGCCATCATAGCTCACATTTGCCACATAAGATCCTGCTGCAGTACTTGATACATGAGTACCATGGCCTTGAGCATCTCTAGCCGACAAAATTTCTCCGAACGTTGATAAATTCAGTGGTAGTCCGAATGATGCTATCAATCCGTCCACATACCAACTGGCTCCGATTATTTTCTTGTTACAGTGTTTAGAAGGGTTGAATTGTTCACCGGATCTGCAGGTGCCCTTCCAACCAGATGGAATTTCTCCCAGCCCTTTGTCGTTAAAAGATTTTGACTCTGGCCATATTCCTGCATATATGCATGTAAAAACAAGGTGTTATAAATTTCATGAACATCTAGAGAAGGATATATATACTTGTATATCACCTCACCTGTATCAAGGACACCAATAATAATTCCATCTCCCATGTTAGTTTTATCAAGAAGATTATTGGGTGTTTGAGAAGAGAGGCCCAAGTAATCCCAGCTTCTAGTAGTTTGTAGCTCATACAATGAATCCGGCGTCACTGCTACAACCTCCGGTCGCTCTGTAAAAACACAGGCAATAGGTTGATTATACTTTATGGCCCCGACTTTCGACAATTTTTTATTTACATGGACCCAACTTCAACTTACAATCATCTCAAATTTTCATTAATTTATTTTATTTTATTTTTTGTTTTATGTTTTCTTACTTTGATTCGACTCACCAAAAAAGTGAGCTAAAACTTCTTAGTCATCTTAAGCTAAATTGACTGTGTTCTCGATTTTTTTCTAGACAGTCGTCGTATCCTTTTATTTTTCTATTATGGAGATTTCTTATCATTCGGGAAACATAGAAGAAAAATGTGAAACTCAATTACAGAAAAACTTAATTTCTTTTTAAGTTAGGGCCTTGATCGACATCATTTTAGAGTGATGTGGCAAAGATTACTTCACCAGTGAGTCAAGTACATCTTTGCAACAGCAAAAAAAGGCAGAAACATTTTGAAAAGAATTCTTGAAAGATCATAACCTTTACAATATAAGTTAGTTGAAGTTAAGGTCATACATAAAAAATTGTCCGAAGTTAGACCATAAAGAATAAGTAATCCCAAGCAATACATACATATGTATGGATATAACTATATCCCTCCATCGCGTTCGTTTGTCTTAGATTTTGAATGTAAGTAGGATATATATAGTAATAAAACAAGACAAATGAAGCAGGACAGAAATAGCAGTACAATACAAGCGGTTTAATTTTGTGCCTTTTGCATAGGTTTCTTACCAGAAAGTTGTTGAGCTTGAAACTCCGTTAACATAGCTGCAAATCCAGAAAATCCATGACTGTAACTATACACCATGGATTCTAATGCCAATTGCCTGCTTCAAAGTTTAGTAGTGCTTTCATCATTCAACTACTATACTAATTTCTCACCAATCTCAACTGATAAAGACCAACTATGCAAGGGACATAATACGGAATAGTCAAATTAAAGAAATAGTTTTTTCAAATGGACGTAATATGGCAGGCCGTAATTAATTAATAGTCATTTTTACCTAGAACGAATATTTTGTTTTAATCATCATATCCTTTGCTCAAAATCAATGCAACTTAATTTTATTTTATTTTTAAAAAGAGATGAATTTTTATCAATCTCTTTTGTTCCTTCTTCCATATTCCTCTCATAAAGGTATCCTTTATAATGCATTAAGGAATAATCGTCGATTCACTGTAAATAAAAGCTCTAGTATCGTCATGAATTTTTATTAATTGCCAAACTTATAAGTGTACGTAACTAAATAAAATTGAAACACATTTAAATTTGAATAAGTAGATATTATGTATGTCTCAAAAATATAAAAATGTTGTTAAATTAAATGGCATTTGATGGTGTAATAAACGTACTTAAAATTTTATATGAGAGAAAAGCATAACTACGTATGCAGATCAGTAGATGTAACAAAATTCTACACTAATCATGTAGCAAGTTTTGCGATGTGTCATGTGTGTCACTAAATTATTTTACTAGTGATTCTCTTAAATATAACAAAATAATAATAGTAAATTAATAGTTTGAAATTCCATCGTCATCCTATTGTTATCAATTTTTCTTTATAGTTACATTAAATTAATACTCCCTCCGTCCCGCCAAAGACGTTACATTTCTTTTTGTCAATTTTTGGCACGTTTTTCCACGCTTCTTGATGAAGTGTTTTAAAATAGATTTTTGAAGAATTTTTTCTTTTGCAGGATAATACAACTATCATAGTATCCCGTAAAAAAAAATTCTTCAAAAATCTATTTTAAAACACATCATCAAGAAGCGTGGAAAAACGTGCCAGAAATTGATAAAAAGAAAAGTAGCGTCTTTGGCGGGACGGAGGTAGTACTATCTAAATGATTACATTTTTTTTTTTTTTTGAATATTTTTCTACTACAATATAAATGGTTGTTAAGAAAATCTGGGCATCAAATCAATTCACTGATAATTCATAACAGAATTGCTGAATGAGTACTAGAACTCCAAAACTCAATATTGTTCTTAAATTAGTTACTACTTAATAAATAAATAAAAATGGAGCTTTAATAACATAAATTATAGGCCGCTTACTTAACCCCTGCAGCTAGCTAGGTCATCACACGCACAAATAATTAATGAATTTAGTTTATCCTTTACCCCTAATTACCTGCCCATCAAGGTAGTCAGCATGTCATAATGCGAATCAGTGACGAATTGTGGATCATCGTGTTGCTTCTCTCCTAGATAAACAATATAGACCTGCACATTGTTCATCGTTAGCATGTTGAAAAAAAATCACATAACAAAAATTAATGTCGTAATATGCTTAAACCTGCGTCGACGTATATATATTATCAATTTTGCAAAGTGTTTATTTTTTCAACACGTACGCACAATATTAACATATTATCATTTATTTTGTATAAAAAAAACCGTGGTTCGTACATTAGTTTGAGCACCGAAAACCACCCTCGGACTACTTCCTCCCTGGCCAACCAGATTAATGAAAACAAGAATGATGAATAAACTACAAAATGAGTAAGAATGGCTCATTTTCTATAGACTATCAAAGTCAAGTCTATTCGATCGAGTTGTTCGTAGAAGTTATGAATTCTTATAGCGTTAGCGGAAATCGTGATCAAGAATTTTTATTCAATCATAATTGAATGATCTTTACGTCTTTCATTGGGTTGCTTCTAAGGTCCAAAGCCAATAAGATTAAATTATGTAAGAGTGTTATAATTTAGACTCCAAGATTGCGCCCCACCACTATAAATGTAGCAATTTTGGCTTACACTTAACACACATATACGTCATATTATCATCCAAATAAAGTAAACAAAGATTATCGTCTTTTTCGACAAAGTGATTATGGGCCTATAAGAGCATAATTGGAATCTCAAAAAGATCTATGTATGATCACACATCATAGACGCAGCATCAATTACTTTTCTATTTTTTAATTACAATCCATCCCTTGTGATATTTATGCATCATATTTTTATGAGAGAATACCCAAAACTAGCCAATCTCATAAAGGAAAAGTCTTTTTTAGCCATTAAAACTAAAATGCTCTTATTCTAGCCATTTTTCATGTGTAATGGCAATTATGCCCTTAATGAAATATTGAGTAATTAAAACTAAAATCATAATTTATAATTCCCACCCCACCCCACCCCACCCCACCCCACGTCATTTCTCTCTCTCTCTTTACATCTTTCTTCACCTCTTCTCCCTCCCTTTCTCCCAAAAATTGCAGGTGTTGCCGCCTCCGCCTCCGATGACTTCTCCGGCGATTTCCTCTTCCTTATTCTCTTCTCTTCTTCCTCGTTATTGCATCTCACGCCGTCGTCGCCATCTTTCTCTCTCTCTCACTCTCTCTCTCTCTCTCTCTCCCCCCTTCTGTTCTCACTCGTTTTCTCTTCTCACCAAAATTCAGTCATCCATCGCATACACCATTGTTACCATCTCAATGCCGCTGCTGCATCTCTTTCTCCACCAATGAGTGTGGCTATCCAACAGGAAATAAAATAATACGTTCAGTGTTTCACGAATTCACGATTACTCGTGTTCGTGTGCACGACTATGTCCTTACGATGATTTTGCTCGTGTTTGTGTGCACAACCAGATATTCACGACAATTTTGCTCGTGTTCGTGTGCACGACCAAGTATTCACGACGATTTCGTTCGTGTTCGTGTGCACGACCGGTTATATACGACGGTTTTGCTCGTATTCGTGAGCACGACAAGTCATTTTCAACCGTGTCTGCATCGTATTATTGACTTTCGCTTGTGTTCCTGGGGTGAAATGAAAAAAGGACAAAGAGAAGGGAGAGGGAGTATAAAGATGTCAATGACAATGTGCTCGTCGCCTCGTCGGCGGCGATCATGGTAACATCGGTGGGAGAAGAGGTATAAAACGAACAATGATGGTGCTGACGACGATGTTCTCGGTGGTGGCTGTGGCATCGCCGATAGGAGAAGAGAGAGAAGGCACGGTGGGTGAACACGGCGGCGGCAATTTCGGCAAATTCAGTTAGGAAGAGAGAGAGAAGGGGGGGAGGAGGGGTGCGGCTGGGGTGGGTGGGGGATAGCCAAGGTTTTTTCTTTTTTTTTTCCTATTTAAAATATTTAAAATTTTTAAGTAGTAAGGGTATAATTGGTAGAAAAAGTATGAAATGACTAGAATTAGACCATTTTATTAATAGTGGCTAAAAAAGACTTTTTTCTTATGGAATTGGCTTTTTTTGTCCTTGCCCTATTTTTATTTCAAATATCTCGTGATATTTGTACATGATAGGATATTGCCCAAGTACTAGGCCCAAGCATTAGACACAATTTAGATAGGGTCCAACAACGAAGCTCCATCTATGCAGTTCGGCCCATGAAGACCTCGACCAATGAAGAACTCCTTCAACGACTACAATTCGAGTCCGGAGACTCGGATGTTTGTCACAAATAGAAGATAGACTTGAAAGATCTTTATTAGAATGAAACTCTACATACTTGTATATATATATATATATATATATATATATATATAGATGCTAGGTTAGAGTTAGAGGGAACAGATACATTTTTCATACTTTGTACACCTACTTTTATCAATAAACATCTAGGCTCCTCCTGGACTCTACATAGGGATGTCAAAAAAGCCCGAGCCCGACGGGCCGATCCGATTAGCCCGAAAAAAATAGTGGGTTAGGGCCAAAAAATAATAGTCCGAAAGTAAAAAAGCCCGATAGGGCTGGACCGAAAAAAGCCCGAGCCCGATAGGGCTGGCCCGAAAGCCCGGTGGGTTGGCCCGGTGGGTTACCATAAATTATGAATTCATGACATATTTTACTCTACTTATAAATTTGGTAAATTAGGTTGTATTTTTAATTATTATTGAGTATTTTTAATTTTTTTAAATAAAAATATAACCTTCATTTTAAATTCTATACGTTTTTTACTTCGCCGCTTGGTGAAAAGTAAAATAAAGATTGACATTCGAAAATATTTTTGTTAAATTCACAATATTTAATAATTTATTTAAATTTTTTTTATACAAGTATATGCTAAAATAATAATTATTTTTATATTTATATGATGTCAATTTTGTTTTTTATAAACTTAATGGCCCGGTGGGCTAGCCCGAAACCCGGTGGGTTAGGGTTAGGGTCAAAAAACAATAGCCCGAAAGAAAAAAAAGCCCGATTAACCCGATCCGAAAAGCCCGCAACCCGATAGGGCTAACCCGAAACCCGGTGGGTTGGCCCGTTTGACATCCCTAACTCTACATCCCAGAACTTCGGCCAACTCTCTCTCTCTCTCTCTCTCTTCCTGTACCCTTCAATATTAATTCCCAACACACTAGACTTCTCGAAGTCAAATTGTTATGAGAGGTAGAACTTGTAATCGACGCAGAGCTCAAAATACGCATGGGTCATTCTCTTTTCTATCACATATGGCAAGGTTTTGACAAATTGAAGAATTTACAAAGCTGAAAAGAATGAATCAGAAGTCTAGCTGTTGATAAATGGATACTTGGATTCAACATAATTTTCGGTGTCCCATAAAAATGATCCAAACGTAGCTGCCTCCAACACTAGCACTGTAAGTCCAGAAAATGTTAGAGAAACTACTTCATCATTGACTGCATCTAGTGAACCATCTTCTGCAACCATAATATCGGGCCTCCCGAACAAGGCCTGCGTCTGCTTCTCGATCACAGATATTGCTTCTTTAGACCGTACGGTTGCATAACGCTGGAGTGTCTCTGCGTCCAAATACATAACATATGACCTCAGTTTGTATGGTTTCTCTTTGTTTCCATACTCCACTACACTTTCCCCATTACCATCATCAGGATAGATCCGTATCAAAGAATCCGGATCCCACAATGGCCTCGAATCTAGTTCGCGCTCTTCAAATGTTACCTCCTCCTCGCCGAAACCTTCAGGGAGCGTATTCATAGATCGTTCGAGTTGATACCTTTCATCAACTCTTCGGAGGAAATAGCCGTACATGACTGAAGCAGCATAAAGCTTGCCAAGCTTGATTTTACTTATCTGTACAACTTTATCCAAGGGCCCTACAACACGCTCCCCAAGTACAAGAGATAGATGGCTTAATATCATCTCAAAAGCCTCGGGAGAGTGGACGCATTCCAGCTTCTGCTCTTGGTTTGGCCAAACGTCCACCGCTCCAGCAGGATCGGATGTTGCTGATACTTTTGGAATCATTGTTATATTATTTTCCACAAATCTTTGCACAACTAAGCAATATATTATCTCCACCAGTGTCTTTTTCCTTTCGTTCTCTTTCATTTCTGCAATTCTCCTGAATCATGAAAATGTATATATTATTTTCTCCTGAATCATGAAAATGCATATATTAGAACTAACCATCAAGCTTAGATCAGATCATACGTTTCAGGTCGGTAGAATCTGGAGAACTACTTTAAAATAACTGATAAATGAACATGTAGATGTTTGTAAACACTGTAAGATGGAAGAGTTAGCAATAAGCTTGTATATCACCGGACACCAGCTATGAAGGAGTATTCTAAAGAATAGGCAAACCAGATAAGCACTCATTCTTGCATTTATCCACCGTATTAGAGGCAAGATATAACACGAGTAATGAGCATTAAAAACAGGCAATTGTATTGTGAGTGAGCGCCAATCTTGACAATATAAATTGTTCATCCAGCTAAGGTGATGATGGGAATCCAAGAATCCAGTGGAAAAAAATGCCTTCCTGATTAAAGCGCAATTCTAAAAAAATCGAGCACATTTAATTGTACATCAACCTCGTGAACAACTATTGATCCGGGTCATGCACAGGATCTGGAACCAATGGCCTCCCATAAACAACTTATGAGTTAGTCATGTTAATTTGGCGCTGATACGTAGTGTTATACCAACACTTTGCCCAAGCAAAATTTTTCCCAATCCCTTCAGCTGATTATAAGAAAAACATCGAACATGCTGCTCTAAACATCTATTCACAACTTGTGTATGCCCATGAGTTTGAGGATGATAAAGATGAGCTCATCTTTAATTGAATCCCTTGCAACTCAAACAACTCACGTCAAAAGGTGCTTATAAAATTTTGCACAAATTATCAAGTTCTAAAAAGAAAGGTACTAGAATAAATAGAAAATGAATGATGATATTACAATATTACTTATCAAGCCTTAAGCGGCATTTACCCCAACGGATGAGGTTAATTTAAGGATTGACAAATTGTGGGATCAAACATAGGTTAGGTAAGATTCACATCCCATGATTAATACAAATTCAAGGGATGGCTTATGGGGCCTATCACGGGCTTTGGGATATGCCTAATTTGTAATTCCACAAAGTAAACACGGAACTAGGTTGGATAAAATTATTGTAGAATGAATAGATAGGAAAAAAAAAAGGAGAGAAAAAATATCATAGGATATTAGCCTTTAAAAAAAATCATTGGCCTTAGAAGATAGAATAAACAAAATATAAAAATATATATATATTAGGTCTTAGACTTAGTGTAATCCTAGACTTCAAAAAGAAAAGAAAGATGAATATCTTAATATAAGGCCTTAATTTTATTGTAGAAAATAAGGCTTCTTTTCCACAAAGAAAAATTAAAGTGCCCTATATTGAGACTATAAAGAAAAATTAAGGAGAGAAGAAGAAGAAGGGCCCTATATAATCGTAATAAGGAGAATCCATCAAAGTGCCAATGTAGCTAGTACTTAAAAAGGCTTCTTTTCCACTACGATAAGTTAACCATTGATGATTTTGTCAACGAAAGTTTGATATATGTTTATAAAATGTGCAGTAGGTCGACAAATTCAGAGCCTCAATTTTCCAGGGGCCTTAGATGGTTTCCTCATGGTCTGACTGGCCCTGAAATAAACAAGTCACTATCTCCAACACCTTAGAAGTTCACATCATAGAGGGGGAGTCCTCCCCAGGAGGTTAATGAAGGTATTTCAAATCAAAGTAACAATATCTATTTCCTATGTACTACGTACTACAAAAGAGAAGTTCAAACAGTAACTTTTGATAGCTCCCAATATGAATATCAGTTAAGGTAACTCTCACTCGTAAGTAAAAGCTATGTCATCTATGAAAAATTGGTGTAACAAGAATACCATCTAATCCAGAACCAAACTTCCTCCATCATACAATGATTGAAATTCAATCCTCATACTGATTAAGCAAGAGGCTTTGTAAATCAAAGATATACTTGTTGCATGCAACATCGACCTCCAAGCACTTAATTATGAGCTAGGGCTTTTCATACAAACCTTAGCTCATGATTCCAGACCACAAATCTTATAAGCTATAGAATTTATACTATTGCGCATTGATATAATTTTTGAGCCTTCAGAAAAAAGAAACTGCAACTTCGACAAACAACTAAAAGACAGCACAATGATAATGAATGCAATGCTTGTCAGGGAAGCTCGTATAACGGAACATCTTCAAGTGCATTTATAACTTAGAACCTTCTAAGAGAATATTTATTCCTACCATAATATATCTCCATCTACTAGAAAAATCTTTCAGCAGGAAAAAAGTATCAAAGGGAGGATGAGGCTTCTAAGCTTAGGAAGGGTATGGCTGAAAGCCCACCTCTACCCAAGAAAAAGGGCCAATATAGTAGAATCAAAGAAGCCCAGATCGTTCATCTCCAGCAAAAAACTAGGAAACATTCTAGTTTGTTCACTTATTAACTTAAAATCTTTTATGAGATGCTTGAAAATAATAGCAAACCTTGGGGTTTTAGAACCTTTATAAGAAACCTCAGACATAATTCCATGCCTGGATAGACATCCAAACATATCACGAAATACTCTCTCTAATAAAACAGTGACCTCAGATAATGGAGTTTAACAAGAGAAGACATACTTATAGAGGAGGAGATCTTGAGGTGATGGTGCAGCTATATCTTTCTGGTCTTCTCTCTGACTCTGGAGATTCTCAAGCTGTTGTTCAGCTGTAGCTAGTAGGAGATGAGGATGGGTCTGCATAATTTGACCCAAAAGCTGGCCAATTGCAGACTCGAGCTGAACAGGAGCCATCGGATACAAATCACCACCAGAGTTTCCGGAAGCTCTTGCTGTAAAGCTTCTAGTTCTGGACTTCTCTGTGCCAATCTCCAGCTTCGGGTGTGCGAATGAGCAATTCTAAACAATGAATTTCAGTCAGTAAGAGGATTGTCTATAACTAATAGAATAAAGAGTGGATACAAATATAACATTTCTTGTGTATACCAGAGACTATACAGCAACCTAGCAGTAAGGTTTGCAAGAGGTCCGTGCTCTAATTTTTATTAAGCAGGTATTGATAGTGTTAGGCAATTTCTTACTGGGGTTTTCACATCAGAATCCTTGAATTGTTAAAGAATATTATGAGTCATCTTTACTGCATATATAAGAGTAATAGAAGTTGGCCAAAAGGGATATCGACAACTAAACGTAGAATTTCAAAATTCTTCCACGGCTTCAGCTGCACTCTTCCTGCTACATACACTTAAATATCTGGCACCTTCAAGTAAAATAGTGCAAGTGCACAAAAACAATCCGCACGCCTCCCTCATTTTTCCAAGCTTCCACTTAATCAATTTTATTTTCCCCTAGCTTTCATCCCAAATAATTCTGAAGAACATAGAGGCGATTCTTGCAAAGATAATTAGATGGTTAATCATAGTGCATAAATCTAGACGTTCTTAACTGGTAAAATCATGAAAAAATCCACATCAAACCTAATTAGTTCAAACTGGCATAATCAGAATACTAGAATCAGCTTCGAACCCCATTGTTGGAAAGTTTAACAAAATGTCGAAGCTTTTGGCAGCTACCCAAAAATCAAAAACGAAAAATAAAGACTCCATTGCGTTTGAACCAAACATAAAGGTATCTAAGAACTCAAAATTCCACCTCAAAAACATTAAATAAGATAAAAATGAGACAACTGGGATTGTGAGTGCTTACTCTGGAGAATCCAGGAGAGAGAAAACACCTAGAGTCGAAAAGAGGGGCGGAGTGCCTCCCTTCCGGCTGGCGGCAGCCACCAGCAGAGGGAAGAACCGCCAGGACGTCGGGTAATACGGCAGAAATCTGCATCACTAATCTCCTACCTCTACTTTACTGGAAATGGAAACTCATGTAGTCTTCTTCAAAATGGGAATTGCAACTGTTATTATTATTATTATTATTATTATTATTATTATTATTATTATTATTATTATTATTATTATTATTACTCTCTCCGTCCTCCATTTAGTGACATTGTTTTCTAAGCACAACTTTTTTTGCATTTTTATGGTATAATAATAAATTAATGTGTTAAAGTGTTAAAGTGGAATAATTGTGGGTCCATTTGAATTGTTTAATAAATTAAAATGTTAAAATAATAAAAAGTAGATGTATAAAGTGTTAAAGTGATTGTGGAGTCTACGTCCTAAAACGAAATATGTCAGTAAATGGAGGACGTCCTAATATAGTAATAATGTCACTAAATGGAGGACGGAGGGAGTATTATTATTATTATTATTATTATTATTATTATTATTATTATTATTATTATTTCTTCCGCTTCTATATTGAGAATGAGGGGTTGCAGATGATAACCATAAAAGTAGGGATGTTACCGTGTTACTCAATTTAGGGGTCATTTTTTATTGTCAAAAACTTGGGCAAGGCTGGCCACACCTTGCAGCCAGCCTACCCGACCCGACCCGCATGATTCGACCCGACTGAGGTCAACTTGACCTGGTTGATTCGAATCCGGTTCGTATCAATCCGATCCGATTCGCATTGATCCGACTTGTTCAGATAAAGGGTCAATCTTTATTAATAAAAGTGTTAATCTTTATAAATAAAAGTGTCAATTTTATAAATAAAAAATTATGTAAATTGTATATATGTTGTAATTTTACAATTATTTTATTAGGTTCACATATCAATTTAGGGTTTTATAATTATTTTTTAGTTTTTTTTAATTTCAATTTTATAAGGTAAAATATGGATTATAAATTGAAACTTAAGATATATAATTTCTCCAGCAAAAGTGTAATCGTCATGAATAAAAATGTCAATTGTTCTAAATGAAAGTGTCAATCTATGTGATATCGAAATTTTTTTATATTTTTTTATCAACTTGATTATAATTTTTTTAATAATAATAATAATAATAATAATAATAATAATAATAATAATAATAATAATAATAATAATAATAATAATTAATTATTATTATTATTATAATAGTCATACATATTAGTTATATATACAACATAAAATTAATATTCATTATTAACGTATTTTTCTTAAACGTGACAATCTATCTATATACTAATAGCAGCACCGGGCTGCCATTTTTAGTAACTCCTACAATATAAAAATAGTAACTCTCATTTTAAATTATCTTTAATTTTAATATATTTTTTTAATAAATGCATTAATGTTATCATATAGTGTTTTTTTTGGAAGTAACCCATGCGAATGGTAATTTTATCAATTCTTAATGAACCGGGACGTTACAATAACAAATCATATGGAAGATTATTACCTTCTTTCCAAAATTATACTTATTTTGAACCCATAAATTTCAACGAAATTCTACTAGCATATTCACACATCCTACATGTTTCGGATAATATTCTGCTTCATAATAGAAAACGAAGAAGGTAGGAGCAAAGACAATCTCATATTTTCTTCTATATGGATCGAGATTCAAGCTCTATATATATCTCATTACCTTCGCTTGAAACTACTTCTTAATAATCTAAATGTTTTTTTTTTTTAAATTATGTGTAGTATTGTATATGTATGAATATTGTCTAGATTGTTTATGTTTTGTAGCATAGATGGTGTAGTGGGCAAAATTCGTCTAACGGCCCAACGGGCTAAACAGACTAAGCGGACTAGCCCGACCGTTAATAATTGGTCCATTTACGACTCCGGCCCACAAGAGGCATAAAGGCCCAGTTTAAAGATCTCGCTCACGTCAAACGGAGTAAGCGGAGCAAGCGACTCCCGCACAAGCGGAAGAAGACGGTCAAATTGAGGGTTTCCACGAATATCGGAACCAACCGGAAGAGGCGGACCTAGCGGATACGCCTGGAGAGATGAAGAGAGCAAACCCTAGACGGTCCAAGCCGTCCTATAAATACATGAAACCCTACCCGTTGAAGACACGATCTCACACACGAACTCTCCACTCTCCTACTTGCTCTCTCCATCTTCTCTCTACGCTCTAACCGCTTTCGCCTAGGGTTTCCGGCCGTCAACCAAGCAGGCTAGCCTGAAGAGACCGTCACTCCGTCACCCTTACTCTCACTTCCGTTACTCTTGCTTTTATCATTCCGGCTGCATTATTGCTATCGCTATTATTTCCATTTGCTTTATTTACGTTTCATACATACGTTTATAGCCCAACTGACTTGAGCGTCGGAGGCCCTTCGCCGGACACCCCCACCGGTGCTCTCGAAGGGTTCTTACGTTTGCTGCTTGTGTTGACAGGTTGCTAGTGCCCAACCCGTTCAACCGGACGAACCTGTCGAGCCGGTCCAAACTGTAATTGTAGAATTCACCCTCTACAATTTGGCGCCCACCATGGGGCCCTAGCAATCAAGCGAATCATCATGATCCGAAAGCTTTCGAATTTCCGACTATGGGTGACGAGCACCACATGTCTGATGCGCCTATGGGGACCGATTTCGCCGCTCAACTTGCGGCCCTGACCGAACAGATGAACCGAGAGCGGGAGGCTAGGGAGAGGCTTGAAAAGGAGAATAGCGATTTACTCAAATGTCTCGAAGCGGCCGCGAATCAAGCCTAAAAGACTCCGACCTCTCGGTTGAAGGCTCCGATTGATCCGATGCAATCCCTGGAGTTCGAAGACCACTTCACTGATGATGACGAGCCCGGCGATGTCCAGCCCGGAGATTCAACCGGTCTGGTAAAAAATCAAAGTTTTCATCAGTTTAATCCTGATCGTACTCGTGTGTCTTTCCTTATAGGCAACCCAGTATCCCTTGATCTCGAACCTCAACGAACCGTGACACGGCCAATGCGATCTGCTGGAGTTGGCCCGACCGTCCCGACAGCCGGTGCTACCGAATCAATCCATCAGAACCAAGCAGTCACTGGAGGAATGGGTCTGACGGCACATGCGGGCGTTCAACAGCCAATTCAGGGTGCAACCGTTACTGTGGTCCCAACGGCTGGAACCATGCAACCTGAACAGAACTTTGGCTTCGCCCATCAGAACCAATTCATTACTAGCGAACCAGTCCAGACAGCCGCGGTCGGACCCTACATGAACCTTGATACGGATCTGGCCTACAAGTTAGCCGAGATGGAGGCAATGATTCAACGTATCCCCGGAGTGCCGGCACCAATCAAGAAGAGCGCCGCAAGTTGCTATGCCGACTCACCGTTCGTGGACGAAATTGCGTTGGTTGAGATGCCTCCTAAGTTCAACTTCCCCCACATGAAACCATTTGATGGAACTACCGATCCGGACGACCATATCGCTCAGTACCGCCAGAGAATGTTCACGGTGGCCATCCCTCGTCAGTCGAGGGAAGCCTGCATGTGTAAGGGGTTCGGTTCTAGTCTGATAGGACCAACCCTCCAGTGGTATACCAATCTACCCAATAATTCCATATCTTCTTTTGCTCAACTAACTGATATGTTTGTGCAGCAATATGCTAGTAGCAGGAAACTAGAAAAGATCTCAGAAGACTTGTACGTGATAGTCCAGCGACAGGGAGAGCCTCTCCGTGACTACGTTGGATGCTTCAACAAGGAAAAGGTTTCGATAACCAACTGCAACCCGCAAACCGCCATAACAGCCTTCCGTAAAGGCCTCCTTCCTAATTCCGACCTTTACAAGGAGCTCACAAAGTACCCGTGCAAAACGATGGAGGATGTCCTAGCCAAAGCATGGGCACAAATCAAATGGGAGGAGGACCAATACAACAACCAGAGGTCCTCCCCTTACGGGAGCTCGAGGAGGGATACCAGGCCGGACAGACGGTCCAATGATAGACGTTCCGATCCTTACCCCGTACCACGCAAATTCGACAACAAAAGAAGGGACTATGGATCAACATCTGAAACGCGCCCCCGAGAGCGAGCTAAGGCACCAAAATACAATCTGTCCATTTCACCTGTCGAGGCGGGTAGCGGCGCTCAAACAATTGGGCAATCGAGTCAAGTGGCCAGAAAAGATGAGGACCCCACCAGAACAAAGAGACAGGTCAAAGTGGTGCGAATTTCATGCTGATCATGGACATCGGACAGACGATTGCATCGCTTTGAAGCTGGAGGTGGCTCAGATGCTGAAACAAGGTTACCTAACCGACCTTCTCACTGACAAAGGGAAGCAGACTCTTCATGAAGCAAGAGACAGACGAGACAACCGCAGGGAACCTACCCCACCAATACCACCAGTACATGAACGAACCGTTAATGTTATAACAGGCGGTTCCGAAGTGAGCGGAGTCTCCCATTCAGCAGCCAAGAGGCATACGAGACAAGCAACACGAACGCAAAGGAGCTCTAGCCACTTAGAAGAAAGCGCAGCAGACGCACTTGCTCAAACGATCAGTTTTACCACTTCGGAAGCAACCAGGCTACTCAATCCTCACCATGATGCTCTTGTCATTTCTTTATTTATTGCTAATTGTCTGACCAAACGTATACTAATTGACAACGGTAGCTCTGCCAATGTCCTATTCTTGGATGCTTTCAGGGAGATGGGCTTGGAGGAATCAAAGATAGTAAAGAAGACAACGGTCTTAATCGGATTTAGCGGGGAGCACTAAAACACTGTGGGAGAAATCGAACTACCTGTCTATGCAGAAGGCGTCAACTTATGCACCCGCTTCTTGGTGGTGGACTCCCTTCTGCTTACAACGTTATACTTGGACGCCCATGGATACACGAGATGGAAGCCGTACCTTCAACCTTCCACCAAGTCTTAAAGTTCCCGACCAAATGGGGAATGAATGAGATAAGAGGATACCAAAAGGATTCACGAGCATGCTATCAAACAACCATGAAGGCCAAACATGCTACCTTATAGCAATTACAGCAACCTGGATCACCTGACCTCAATATGAAGAAGCCAGTCCAACCTGACGAACCAGAAATGGTTGAACTAGATGAAGTTCCAATCCATCCAGACCATCCAGACAACACAGTCAGAATTGGAGCTCAACTAACTCCAACCCTCAGAGAAGAGCTTATCAAATTCTTATCTCATCGCTATGATTGTTTCGCTTGGTCCCATGCGGACATGACAGGCATTGACCCAAACGTAATTGTTCACAGGTTGCAGGTTGATCCAGACTACCCCCCTAGAAAACAAAAAAGAAGGAAGTTCGCTCCCGAAAGGAACAAAGTCATCAACGAAGAGGTCCAGAAACTGCTCGACAGCGGGCTAGTCAGAGAGGTTCATTACCCGGATTGGTTAGCCAACGTGGTGGTTGTAAAGAAGAAGAATGGCAAATGGCGAGTGTGCATAGACTTCACCGACCTGAACAAGGCGTGCCCGAAAGACTCCTTCCCACTGCCCCACATAGACATGCTCGTTGATGCGACGGCCGGACACGAGTTGTTGAGCTTCATGGACGCCTACTCGGGATACAACCAGATCCTGATGCACCCAGAGGACCAAGAGAAGACGGCGTTCATGACCAACCTGGGCATATTTTGTTACAAAGCCATGCCGTTCGGTTTGAAAAATGCAGGCGCAACCTACCAGTGTTTGGTTAACAAGATGTTCAATGATTTGATTGGGAGGACGATGGAGGTCTACATCGACGACATGCTAGTCAAGTCGCTCCACGCAAACGACCACATCGACCATCTCAGACAATCTTTTGACATCCTTAGAAAATATAATATGACTTAACCCTACTAAATGCTCTTTTGGTGTTACCGCAGGGAAGTTCCTCGGATACTTAGTGACGCAAAGAGGGATAGAGGCTAACCCGGCCCAAATCAATTCAATTCTACAGATAGCTTCCCCAACTTGCGTGAAAGACGTCCAAAAGTTAACAGGAAGGGTAGCCGCCCTTAGTCGTTTCATATCAAAATCATCGGAGCGGTGCCACCTCTTCTTCAACACGTTGGGAAATCAAAAACATTTGAGTGGACTGCAGAATGCGAGGAAGCTTTGAAGCAGCTCAAGCAGTACCTGACCAACCCTCCATTGCTGTCCAAACCCAAGGATGGTGAAACACTATATGTGTACCTAGCCATTGCAGAAACGACTGTAAGCGCAGTTCTCATTCGGGAAGATGCTGGGAAACAATCTCCCATTTATTATGTGAGCAAATCCCTGATAGATGCGGAAGTTCGGTATAGTCAGCTTGAGAAGTTAGCATTATCGCTCGTGCATGCTGCCCGGAAGCTCCGCCCGTACTTTCAATGCCACCCTATTGTGGTTCTCACCACCTTTCCTCTGAAGACTATACTCCATAAACCGGAACTATCAGGCAGGCTAACCAAGTGGGCGGTAGAGCTCGCTGAATACGACATCACCTACAAGCCCAGGACTTCCTTGAAGTCGCAGGTATTGGCTGATTTCATTGTTGACTTTACTCCTAACCTACAAGTGCAGGCTGAACAGGAGTTATGCTGTTTAACGGAAGGCCAACCAGTTGGCACATGGAAACTTAGCGTAGACGGATCAAGCAATACCAAAGGAAGCGGACTTGGCTTAGTCTTAATCTCTCCACAGGGGGACGTGATAGAGCAAGCAGTAAGGTGCGGATTCAGAGCCACAAACAACAAGGCGGAATACGAAGCAATGATAGCCGGACTCAAACTGGCCAACGAGTTAGGCGTCAAGCGAATCCACGTTACCAGTGATTCCCAATTGGTGGTCAACCAAATGCAAGGCAACTACCAAGCTCGAGACAGCAAGATGACCGCCTACCTCAACAAAGTAAAGGGGCTACAAGTTCATTTTGAAGAGTTCGTGATCAACCAAGTCCCAAGAGGCGAAAACAACCATGCGGACGCATTAGCAAACTTGGGCTCAGCTATCCAGACGACAGAGTCAAAGGCGGTACCCATAATTTACATGCAATGGCCGGCTGTTTGGAAGAACGAAGAGGAACAAGTATGCGACATCTCAGACAGTCCGACCTGGATGACCCCTATACAAGATTACCTGGAGAAAGACGCTCTACCAGACGATAAAAATGAAGCCCGTCGAATCAAGGCTCAATCGGCTCGTTTCTCTATCATAAGAGGTAAACTTTATAAGCGTTCATTTTCTGGCCCATACTTGAGATGTGTTAACCCTGCAGAGGCAAAGTACATCCTTGCGGAATTACACGAAGGCGAATGCGGGAACCACTCCAGTGGAAGAAGCCTAGCCCACAGAGCCTTGACAAGCGGATACTACTGGCCTACCATGAAGTCGGATTCAAAAGAGTACGTTCGACGATGCGATAAATGTCAACGCTTCGCCCAAGTGTCTCACCTACCCCCTGAACCGTTGACGACCATCACTTCACCATGGCCCTTCATGAAGTGGGGGATGGATATAGTAGGCAAGCTACCAGTCGCACCCGGACAAAAGGTGTACATGCTAGCCGTTACCGACTACTTCACCAAGTGGATAGAGGCTGAGTCGTTCCACCAGGTTCGAGATAAGGAAGTCAAAGGTTTCATATGGAGGAATGTGATATGCCGGTTTGGAGTGCCCAAAGAGATCGTCAGGGACAATGGGTCCCAGTTTATTAGTGCTGATTTCCAAGACTTTTGCAAATTTTGGAATATCAAGCTGAGCTTCTCAACTCCGAGATACCCACAGGCAAATGGGCAAGCGGAATCATCAAACAAGACAATCATGAACACTCTGAAAAAGAGGCTCGAGAAAGCGAAGGGAATGTGGGCGCAAGAGCTACCCGGCGTTCTATGGTCTTACAGGACGACTGCCCGAACATCAACCGGAGAAACTCCATTTTCCTTAGCCTACGGGATGGAAGCTGTCATTCCTACCGAAAGTGAAGTATCTACAGCAAGGTTCGATCTCACATCAGAGCAACACAATTCTGAGGGCATTTACCACGAGCTTGATACGCTTGACGAAAAAAGGGACAAGGCTAGGTTGAGGCTTGCATCCTACCAGCAAAGCATTGCCAAGCAGTATAACAAGCACATACGGACCCGGGCGTTCAAAGTAGGAGACCGGGCGCTACGAAGAGTGTTTCAAAACACAAAGGAAGCGGGAGCTGGAAAACTTGCCCCGACATGGGAAGGCCCTTACTCGATCACCAAAGTGGTCGGCCACGGAGAGTACAAACTTCAAGCAAGGGATGGGCGTGACATATCAAATAGCTGGAACGCCATCCACCTCAGGCATTATCACTCCTAACTTAAACTCTTGAGTTAATATTTTGTTCAGCCTTCCGAGGCCTACTATTCTCTTCTACGATTGGTTCTAACCTTTAATGCAGGACAGAACTACATCAAGGCTTGATCCCCATGAGGGGTATGTAGGCAGCTCAAAAGGAGTTCAGCCTACCCCTCCCTCCAAATCACATTTTTTCTAAGTGAAGGAGCACGGCCCGACCAAGCGGTATCACCTCCTTCTTACAACCAAAATAGGCAGTCGATTCCAAGGAAGCGCAACCCGACCAAGTGGCACCGCCTCCTTGCACCATAGAAAATGGCAGTCAGCTCCACGGAGTGCAACCTGACCAAACGGTACTGCCTCCCTCACTTGACCAAGGGTGAGATGGGGGCAATGATACAAAACAAGGGACAAGTCCTCACATTCATGTAAGAGATACAAATATCTTATTAGTCTTACGAGACCACCCTATCGTTAAACTCTTACAAGTTCTGACCATACTTGACCGTATATGCAGGTCATAACTACATTCGGGCTTGATCCCTTAAACAGGGTATGTAGGCAGCTCTAACGAGTGCAGCCCTCAAAGATACAACCCTCTTGATCTTCCTAGTTGTCACAAGGATGGGAATTATATAGCTAACTGACGCAAGCGCTCATGCAAGCTGTAGCTGACTTACGACTTGAAACAGTCGTAAGTCAGGCTAAGGTGACGAACCTGACATGTTGGATTCAATCTAAAACATATTTTACCATTGTAGGCCGTCTGTACAGCTTGACTAAGTTGCTGCAATGTAAAACTCAATTGAGGCCATTGTTACAAGAGAATGCAATTTTCATTCATGCAACTATTCTTTATGTAACTTCCCAAGCGGAAACACCATCTTATCTATGCGAAAATAAGACTAACTTATTTTTTGCAAACTTGACTGCCTAGACCGACGAAACGGCACACATCTTCCCTGATAGATCAAAAGCCGTACAATACACGGAAAATAAACTAAGAGCAAAAGCATAAACACAACAAACAAACTCGACATTACGAGGGTACAACCCGGGCGATACGATCGCCTAAATTACAAAATTAGTCTAAGCCGAATTCGTAAATTCGGACTTAGACGGAAAAATTGGGTAGTACCTGTCCTAAAAGTAGCAAAGTACACCTAAATCATTCATACATGCATAATACGCAGGCACATGCGCCCGGACAAATAAAATAACTATCGTCAAACGATATAACCAAAACAAGTTCAACCAAATCGAATGAGATAAAGCAAAGTCAGTCGTCCTGCTCGAGGTGGCCATCCTCAAGGTCAGCTGTGGACCCATCACCTAGAAGGGCCGAAAAGTCAAGATGCGGTCCTCCATCAGCATCGTAGTCGTGAATCCCAACAGATCCGTCTGTCGGACCATCCTGTCCAAACAGCTTGTCGCGTGCCTCGATTGCCTTGTCAGCTTCGGCAATCCAGGTCTGGGTCATACCCTTCCGAAAGGCGTCCAACATTTCAGCTCTGAGCTTGATCTCGGCCCTCAAAGCGGAGATAACAACCTTATCCTCCACATCGGCAACCTCTACTCGAAGTGACTCGACCTCGGCTCAAAGAGACTCTGCCTCAGCACGAACGGCCTGGAGCTGACTAGCGTCAGAGGTGAAAGTCCTAAGCTAAACCTGCAACTCCGTGATCGTCGTGCTCATTTCCTCCTTCTGGGCCTGAAGAGCTGAAACCTCCTTACGTGATCTGGATCGCTCTAGCTTCAGAGAAGCAAGCTGCGTGTCCAAGGCTTCTACCTCCTTCGTCAGAAACAAAAGAGTCTGCATATCCTGCAAATCGGGAAAAGCGAAGCGGTCAAGGCCGAAAGTCCTTGTAAAATGAAAACCAAAGTAACACAAAATACGATAAGTAACTAAACAAGCGTACCTGAAACACGTGCTGAACTCCTGAACGTCCTGAAGGGACCAGTCCGCGTTCTCGAAAACGTGCTTCATCCTCCGGCCATAGCAGCTTGCTAGCCTCTTCGTAGTGAGGGGCAAACTCGGAGCAAGAGGAAGCTGAAGACGGAAACTTAACCACTATGCCGTCACCGGTCCATCCGGGTGAGGTATCCTCGACACCCCTCTTCTTCGCCCTCCGAGGCCTAGCGGAAGGGGGGCAGACCGCAGGGGCCTTGCCCTTAGCGGCGGCCCTAGCAGCCCTGTCGGCCTCCTTCTTTTGGAGGAGCTCGAAGGCGTCAACACCTCCTAACGGAATGTCACCACGTTGTGCCATATCCTCGTCTATATAAACATAGAGATTTCAATGCAACATAGTATGAAATACCAACCAAGGAAAGCAAGAAGT
This sequence comes from Thymus mandschuricus, assembly GCA_029379335.1. NCBI lineage: Eukaryota > Viridiplantae > Streptophyta > Magnoliopsida > Lamiales > Lamiaceae > Thymus > Thymus mandschuricus. The sequence continues at coordinate 4,649,752 of CM057074.1, forward strand.
AGTTAAGCAAACAATACCTGTTGAATCAATTTCAACAAGTCTCCACAAAGTGCTCCGCTTGAGATTGTCAAGCGAAAGGATAGCGTCCCACTCTCTAGTCTCCAACAACTGCTTGGAATGAAAATCCCCCAACCTTGCCAACGTCCTGTTCAGATTGTCTGGACCAAACTTCTGACCAAGTCCACCTGCAAAAAAGGGATGAATAGATACATTCAATAGATGAAATTCACAAGAATCAAACGTATCAAACAAGTCAAACAAGCCACTCACGCGCCTTCCTCCACTTGCGTGAGACACGAGAACCTGAAGGCAACCCTAACAAATTGAAAGGGACGAAGAAGAAGCGTTTCTTCCAGCTCCTTGGGCAATCTTTAAGCGGCTGTAACAAGGGTGGACTCTTAGCTAATCTAGCATTTAACTGATATCTACCTGAATCCGAGTTACACTTTTTGAAGTAAAATGAGTAGAATATCTCATCGAGAGAAAAATCAACTTCATGCAGCTCACAATAGACCTCAATAGCCATCAAGATCCGCCAAGTGTTTGGCACCAATTGACCGGGGGATATACGATAACGGTGACATATTTCTATCACAAACCTAGGTAGTGGGAATCGGAACCCCGACACAAAAGGAAGCTCATACAGACAAACCATCTCTGGGATATCCCAATCAGCCCGAACTTCCTTTGACGGAGCGTGCAAGCGGATATGTTTTGGGACATGATAAATTCGAGGAAATTCTATCAACTCTTCAAGCGTAACCGAAGACTCTGGATTGCTACTGACACCACCTTTAATAATAGATCTATGTTTGCTACCTTGAATTGGCCCGGCACTAACGAAATTGATAGCCGGAATACCAAGAGGTATATCACATTCAACATCACTATCATTCTCGCTACCCGACTCTACGGATCTACTAGACGAACTAACTGAACCGGAACGAATCATGCTGAAAAAGAAAAGACACACAATAACTCCTATGATCGAAGCAAATGAAACAACAACGACAGTGGGATACATGCAATGGAACTAGCAAACATACTCTGATATAGATTCAAGAAGCAAACATAACACAACATAAAGAGCCAAGCAATCCAAACAGTCAATCGAAGAACAAAGCATAGCAAATAGCTACCCAACCTGCTCAAGCGGAACTACTTGTACTAGAAGAGTAACCAATGAAGCCTACTAAATAAACCAAGTGGTTGAAACTAGTATATGTGCATAAACTCAAAGCATGATTCTCAAGAACGGTAAAAAACTAGCTTTTCACTATCCCCAAAGATCAAATAGAAACGCAAGATTCGAAGAACCAAATTTTATTACCACGTCTCAAAGTAACAAATATGCGAAGAACGGCGAAGAACTCCCCATAGAGAGGTAAGAAAGAGTTACCTTTGAAGACCGTACAAGATGCTTCTCAAGTATCTTCAAGTGCTTTCCTAGGCACCTCCTTTACCAATTTACTCCAAGACCTTCTCTCTGAATCCTCCAAAATTACTAGGGGGTTAAAAGTGAGGAAACTATTTGTATCACAAAACGAATGTTGCAATAAATTCAAGCTCAACTACCAACCCTCATACGAATTGTCGAAGCGGAACGGCTAGGACAGCCCACCGCAAGATTCCTTTACCATCGACGCTATCATTCGCTCTAGCCGATTGCAACAAGTCGTAGATTTCTCCCCTACGAAAGAAGAAATCTTTACATTAGGCGTAGTAGCTAAAATACTCAGACTGCTGAAACGGAAGAAACCTTCGAAATTGCAATTTTTTCAAATTAGGCAGAAAACTTACTATCACATTAGCAAGCAGCTATCGAAAAAGGGGCTTATGCAAGCAAAATCCCTATCTGTCAACCGTAAGCTGTAGTAATGGGCATTGCCCGACATGTTGACATCGTCGTTCAAGCCGAACAACCTGTCTCTGTCCTTCCTTCTTGTTCAAGCCAAGCAGCTTAGAATATTACCTTTTTGTTCCTTCTGTACTTTCTTCGAACAACTGGGGTACACTGAACGAAAGTGCAGAAACCAAAGAACAGAGAAGCGGAGCAGGCCTTCGTAAAACTCAAACTGAAAAAAAAAAAAAAAAAAAAAAGAAGAAGTATTGCGGTTGTGGCAGTAATCCAAGCTGTACGCGTTGTTGAAGAATAAAATCTTTCTTTCAAGCGGACGAACCCGCCGCCCGTATTTTCGATCAATCAAGCTGTCAAGGAGAGCCACCCCAAAATTCAAGTTGCTAAAGAAAAAGAGAAAAGAAGAAAAAGTAATAAAAAGAATTGGGGGTGGGGAGAAATAAGAGCTTGTACTTGCAAGTGCAAGCTGTATAGCGGTAGCAGCGAGCCTACCTACCGGTTGCTTTGTTCTCGCAAAGCTGCAAGCGTAAACCTACTTGACAGACTCGACACTTCCTTCAAGCAGCAAGTCAAACTCTTGCTAGCTGTAGCAGCTCAGCCTGACGAGGCGGAGGAAACATTTTTCAAAATGGGAGGAGGTAGCCGTCCAACTTGCTGGTCGAAGAATAGCATTTATTGCTAAAATGTAAAAAGTAAAATGCCGGGTACTTCTTTTATATGTATTATTTTAATAAGTTTTGTTTGAATTAGTTAATTCCATTATATACATGTTCAATTTCAAATGAACTGGTGTGAGCCAATATATTTACTGCTCACTATTATATCTCACGGGAAAATCTGGATGATTTAATTTGTTTTAATATTCGAATATTAAAAGCGCCAAATGAGATCGAAATCACGATTTCTAATTATGGCGGTATCGAATCCGCTACGTGCATTTTATTCTTACGAGAAGTTTCGACTATCTAATTCATACGTGACATTAATTGAGTTGATGCCTTATACTCTCTAATTGAAAATATTTTAATTAGAGAGTGGGGGACAAACTGTAGTGGGCAAAATTCGTCTAACGGCCCAACGGGCTAAATAGACTAAGCGGACTAGCCCGACCGTTAATAATTGGGCCCATTTACGACTCCGGCCCACAAGAGGCATAAAGGCCCAGTTTAAAGATCTCGCTCACGTCAAACGGAGTAAGCGGAGCAAGCGACTCCCGCACAAGCGGAAGAAGACGGTCAAATTGAGGGTTTCCACGAATATCGGAACCAACCGGAAGAGGCGGACCTAGCGGATACGCCTGGAGAGATGAAGAGAGAAAACCCTAGACGGTCCAAGCCGTCCTATAAATACATGAAACCCTACCCGTTGAAGACACGATCTCACACACGAACTCTCCACTTTCCTACTTGCTCTCTCCATCTTCTCTCTACGCTCTAACCGCTTTCGCCTAGGGTTTCCGGCCGTCAACCAAGCAGGCTAGCCCAAGCAAGCAGTCTAGCCTGAAGAGACCGTCACTCCGTCACCCTTACTCTCACTTCCGTTACTCTTGCTTTTATCATTCCGGCTGCATTATTGCTATCGCTATTATTTTCGTTTGCTTTATTTACGTTTCATACATGCGTTTATAGCCCAACTGACTTGAGCGTCGGAGGCCCATCGCCGGACACCCCCACCGGTGCTCTCGAAGGGTTCTTACGTTTGCTGCTTGTGTTGACAGGTTGCTAGTGCCCAACCCGTTCAACCGGACGAACCTGTCGAGCCGGTCCAAACTGTAATTGTAGAATTCACCCTCTACAGATGGTTTATTAACTTTTGCTTGTAAACTTTTTTATTATTATTAATTTAAGATTTTCTTACCAGCTGTGCTAGAGATTATTTATGCATTGCTTATTAGGGTGCTATTAGTTTAAATATTGCTTAAATTATTTTTGTTTGTATATGGCATATGGTGTTGCTTATTGTCGATTCATGCTTTGCTTTAATCGTTTTCATCTACTCGTCGATTATCAAAAAACTTATGTTGTTATAGTTTACGCATTGCTTATTCTTTATAATTGTTTTCCTTTGTTTATAATGGAAATTTATTTTGAAAAAATGATGTTGGAAATAAACATTATATTCTATAAACAGTGATTATTATATTCAAAGTCTAAAAAAATAATTACTCTGTTGTAACTAATTGTATTCATACATAGTCATTACTCTAGATATATATTGAGCATTTGAGTATACTATGCAAATATTAAATGCAATAACATAATTGGTAAGTTTTATTAATATTAATTTCTGGTATAATTATCCGTACCTATTTAAGATCACATTTAAAAGGATAATAAAACTACGCTGTAACTTCCATCTTATTCTTACTATAAATTTCTCCACTCAATCTCAGAAAGGTATCGAAAAACAAAAGGGGAGCCATGGAAGCAGACTCGGAAGGGACAGAAGCAATTCGGATGAGAAGGCTATAAAAAAATGAGAAGAAGTGTGGAACACCATCCACACAGATATATACATTTTTATGTCAAAAATGTATGTAACGTGATGTATATGAGTGAGTGATTTGCACTCTGTTTCTCATGTTTAGATCAAGCAATTGTTCGTTTGTATGTTTATTCATGGATTTGTATGATGAGTAGTTGGTTAAGCATTCTACCAATCAAATAATTCTAAACTACTATATATATTATATATATATTTCATTTTCGATTTGTATGATGAGTATGTTTATATTTTTCATTTTCGATTTGTTCCATTGTTTAATTTTTTTCTCATGCTATTAATGTTGAAACTTTCGTATTACGTTTACAAACTTTTTAATAGTGGTGAAAAAATGCATAAATATTGTTTATTTTCATTAGCGAATTAAATGAAAAATTATAACATTATGATATTAGTCTCCTCCAAATAACAAAATTTCTCAATTTTAATGTAATCTATCTATATAAGGATGAGAGCATAAAATTGTCATGAATAGTGGTAATGACTTTTTTTTCATTTATACTTCCGTTCTGATTACGAAAATACATAGTTTTAAAATTTTAAATTGGTAATCAATTATATTACGTATATAAGTGGATCACTAACCATTTTTTATTCACTTACAATCAATTAATCAATTTTTTTAATTAAATGAAAATAAAACGATATTTTTTATAGGGAAAGGTTGTATATCTAGCGGCCAGTTGATTCCCATGCCACACGCCACATAGTTCTCCTTACATTGCTTCACATATCATAGATGTATGATTTAATTAAACATTAACAAATTATAATCAATTAACTAATGATAAACATTATAAGAATATAATTGATGAAAATAAATTAATTCTAGCAATATAGAAGTAAATGGTCCTAGGACATTAAAGACGAATGATTTTTTCGATTTAATTTTGTTGCAATCTCAAACTTTTCAATTGGAATGGAATATTATGAAGATTAACTAACACGTATAAGTCATATATATTTATTTATATACTAATAACGCTTACAGGACTGCCATAATTAGTAAGTTTTGTCTTCTATAAATAATTACTTAAACAAAATTTATTTATTTTCTAATAAGAATTTTTTTAATTATTAAGTAAATGTAATATTGATATCATATACTCTAATTATTAAAATGTATATTTATAAAGTATAATTATTGAGACATTTTAATGATAATATTTTTAACAAGAATTTTTGCAGATAATTAAATAGCATATTTATATCATATAAAATTTGTCATAGTTATATGCATATCATGGTAAATATATTAATACCTATGTATTATGCGTCACATACATATGCGCACATACAAATTTTAAGTGTTTATCTGTTATAGGAAAAATCGGAATTAGTTTTTGAAAAAAAAATGCAATTCCTTATAAAGATTGATTATCATTTTATGTGAATTAGTATAATTTAAGGAAATGTATTAGCAATAAATACAATTTCATATATTATACAATGTTACAATACCGATCTATATGTCTTTAACATAAATCAATTGCATAATTAGGCCAGCTAGGACTAGCTAGCAATATTGTATTCATTTACATTTTACATGATTACTTAATATGTATGATTATAAATGGAGGGAGCAACACACTTCCATCATACTTTATATCAAAGGCTCACATTCGCGACATCAATGAGTTGTGAGCTGATAATGAATTATTTAACTGCGTAGAAGTTTAAAGTATAAAATAGGAAAGTGCTAAAAAAAATGGCCAAATGAAAAAAATAGGTGAAAAGAAATGTAGATAAAAGTGTTAGTAAATATGTTTTGAATATTTATTTTATTTAGAAAATAACTTAGTTATAAATCCTTTTAAAGATAAAATAATATTTTCTTTCTCCCATAAACCTTATTTGCACTTTTTTTAGCAATGGTTAATCACATGTGATATTATTTTAAGGGGTTTACTCATGTCAGCTCGGTCGCATGGTTCGGTTGAAGACCCTAATATTAATGGAAATTAACATATTTTAATTGGAATATGCTCAACGTGAGACTCGAAATATTTCTTCAAACTTAAAATCAACTAATCATATAATGTATAAAATTCCCACGCGTCGCGTGGGTGTGTTACTAGTCTATATACTAATAGCAGCACCGGCCTGCCGTTTTTAGTAACCCCTATTAGTATATAAATAGTAATTTTTATTTTGTATTATTTTTAATTTTAAACTTATAATTTTTTTGAAACAAATGTATTGATGGTATATCATAATTGTCTTTTAATATTTTTTTAACCAACTAATTAATTGTACATAGATGTCATAAAGGTTAAATTTATTGCAAATTATTATTTTCGTTTCAGTTTTATATTTTTTGAGTGTCTATATATATAGTAGTATAAAATTGCTCTAAAAAAATACATCTATATACTAATAGCAGCTACGGGCTGCCTTATTTAGTAACTTTTGTAATCCTATAAATAGTAATTTTGATTTAACATATAATTTATGAAATAATTAATTAAAAAGTAATTAAGATATAATTTTTAATAGATTATTTTGGGAAATAACTTTTGATGAACCTTCGACTCGCGGCCCAATTGTGTATATAATTTGTAAGCTTGAGTATGAATAAAGACGAAGATTTACGTGGTTCGATCAAATTGATCTACGTCCACGGGGAGGAAAATATGTATGTTTGTATTCAGAATAGCGTAAGTGTTTACAATACAAGTGGATCATCTATTTATAGTCGTCGCCAACGTCCGTTGAGCAGTGGGCGACGTGGGATTCATGGACGGTTGTCTGTTGCGGTTTTTCCTCCATCATCCCACGTTCTGGGTTTAGGGCTCAACTCCATGGGCCTGCATTTGGTGTGGACCGGGCTTGTGTCGATCTGGGCCTGCTGGGCTTATACCGATCTGGGCTTGTGCCGATCTGGGCCTGTTGCTAGGTTTTGGGCCTTTGGGCCTATGGAGATGGGCCATTTCCTATCAACTTTATATATAGTATATCATAAATGTAAATAACTATTTTCAACCTTAATATTTTAATGTAAGATTTATATTAGCAAGATTCAAGAAAATCACATTTATTATTAATTCTTTTTCCTATTTTCATATTATGTTCTATGCCTATATAAAATAAAAATTTGCAGAGAACACTCACCCAACTTTATTATATTTGTTCCTTCACACATAATTGTAATGTTTTAGTAATTACTCCCTCCGTCCACCTATTTCTGACACGTTTGCTTTTTGCACGGGATTTAAGACGGAAGTGATTAGTGTGTAAAGTGTATTGTGTTTATGGATGTAGTGTATAAAGTGTATTTTGTAGGGAATAAACATATTTTAGAAACAGAGCATCATATATGCATAAAAACATGTTCTTGTCTGATCTTAAATGAAAGATCGTATAAAGACCTTTAATTTGATATAAAAATCATAAAAATCCGATAACAAACGAGCAAGTTATAATAATTTAAACTTTCGAAATTTAAATTATATTGAACTACGTGCAGAAAAAATGAGTGGATGAGATTTAAGTATGGAATGTTAAGTGTAATAAGGGATTTACTAATTGTACTACTTAGTGGCTAATTCTTTCCAAAAAAGGAAACGTGTCAGAAATAGGTGGACGGCCCAAAAAGGAAACCGTGTCAGAAATAGGTGGACGGAGGGAGTATATCATAAATATAAATATAAATTTAATTAATTATATCATAAATGTACATCAATAGTTTTTAAAATTAACAATAGAGGTTACAAAAGCATGATTTTGGGAAACAAATTAATTTATTTTCAATATTTATTATGTGGCCATATAATCTAAAATTATGCAACAAACACATTCACATTTTGATTGGTTTGTCTTCTTTCATCTAGCATTTAGCTACCAAAGAAAGAGTGTTGGTATGAGCCAATTGAGGTTTGAATGTATAAAAGGATGAGGAAATGTAGTCTTTTAGCCAAACACAATAGTAAATACTAAATTTTGGCCAAATTTTAACAATCATCAAAATCTAGCCAATTTACTAGTAAAGAGACAAAATTACCCCTCTCACTATTAAACTTTTTGTTTAATCAAATTTGAATTAATATTCCTACTTTCCCTCTTCTCTCTTCCTCTCTTTCTTTCTTCCATTCGTGGACTTGCAGACCAAGTTTCTAAGCCAATTTCTTAGCAGCGCCTTACTGTGACGGAGACGGCAGCCTCGCCGACGTCGGACGGTGGCGGAGACGACAGGTACGGCGGCGGCGGCAAGCCTACAATACTTTGGTTTTCTTAGTCACCGTCATTCTCGACTTTAGTAAAACCATGGTTTCTTCGTCTTCTTCATCGTACAACATCCATGGCCGACTTCTTCGTCTTCTTCTTCGTCTTCTTCACCGTCATTCTCGACTTTAGATTTTCATTATTTTTTTTTTGTTGAACGTTTTGCAGCTTTCGACCTTCATGGCCGCCGTTCATTTTTAAGTTTCTATGTTTTTACTGTTCATGAACAGTAAAAACACAGATTGAGGAAGACACAGATTTGCTTTTTTCCTTTTTTGTTTTGATTCATGTTTGTGAGTTTGGATGGGTTAGAATTTACATATTCCCACCTTTTTATGACAACCTATGAATAGTAACTGTAGAGTAACTTGAACCACAATGTACGGATATGAATTGTAACTTCATTACCATGTTATTCCATACTGGGTTAGAATTTATATATTAATAGAATTATGTTTTCTCACCATGTTATTGTTCATGTTACTAATGCAGTTAGAAAATATAGCATTTATTACCATTAGTGTAAGAATTTATAATAATATTAATAATGTCCTTAAAACTGGTTAGAAATGTATGGAATTACTATGTACTATTGCTCCCTTTTTGTATAGATAGTAAGATTTGTTATGTTTTGTTATTTAATTGAATGATCACATGTTAGAATTCTTAATTATAAATTATAATCTAACCTGTTAAATGATCACATGTTAGAATTCTCACCTTTCCCACTTTAGTTTAACATATTTTCATTTTCTTATCCGTATTTTTCAGTGCAATGGCGACTCCCTTAATCGTTGTTCATGGTGGGTTGTGGTGTAACGGTAGATACACTGGTGGTACAAAAGTGTATATACCAATTCCTAAGGAAGGTTTGAGTTTTCAAGAATTATTGGAGAAGGTCGGAGATCGTTTGGAGAAGGACACTAACCGATTCTCATTTGAAATTATATCTTTAGTTCAAGTAGACGAAGGTGAACTTATAAAAATGAAAGTTACCAATAATTTCGAATGGTCTGCATTGATGGATATGCCCCAACTTCCCACTATTTATGTTAGAGCATTCCCTAGATTCAAGGGCCCTTCCCCACCGTACTCCAAAGAAGTTGTTGGTGTACAGCAGCCGTTGTTGCCAAATTCCAATTCTCCTCTTCGAATCAACAACAGATTGGATACTATATTCACTGCAGCAACACATTATTCGAGTTCGAGTGTGGTCGATGCATTACCTATTAGCACAGAACCTAATATCACAGGTAACATTGAATTTGGGTCAATCTTCTTGAAGAAAGAAACGATGATATCCCCTGTGCATGCTTACCATTTGAAAAAGTTTGCCGAGTTCCGAACCGTTAAGTCAAGTCCTATTAGATACATTCTTCAGTGCAAGTTCCCATTGACTTGTGTGTTTTGTTTAAAGAGCCGATCTGTTGGTTGTTCTTGGAGAATTTACAAGCTTGTTGAACACACATGTATGTCTGATTTGAGAATGGCTTCGGAGCCGACCGCATCTTCAAGAGCTGTTGCTGAGTTTATTCTCCCAAACATGGTTGAGGATGGGTTTGTGTTTAGGCCCCGTGATATACAGGGGCAGTTCTTAAGAAATTTCGGTGTTAGATTGAAATATCCCACTGCCTTGGCTGGTAAGAATCGAGCCCTGAAAGCTATGTATGGAGATCATCACAAGTCATTTCAGGTTAGAATTTTAATAACATTCATAGAATTTCTAATATATGTTATTTGTTTACATTTATTCAAATGTTAGAATTTATTAATTTCTTACTGTAATAACCAAGAGCTAGTTAATAATATTGTATTCCAACCATGATTATGCGTTATAATTGTTCATGATTACAAGTCTGCACAAATAGTTAGAATTCTTATATATTCTTACTAACGCAACAACTCACAGTTGTAAGACTTGAATTATTCCCGTAAGAAATTGAATGATTCTCATCACATCCCCTCAGTCATAACTTATATTCTAATATAATTTTCAGATGCTTGCCAAATATCTGTACATCCTCCAAAAAATGAATCCTGGATCTGTTGTCGACGTACAGACGGATGTGGACAAAACGTTCCAGTACTGTTTCTTTGCATTAGATGCAGCTATTAGAGCATTTCGCTATTGTCGGCCGGTGATAGTTATTGATGTTACTCATTTGAAGGGACCCTACAAGGGTGTCATGTTTTGTGCTTCCACCAAGGATGGAAATGAACAAATATTGCCTTTGGCATTCGGCATCGGTGACAAAGAGAATGATTTGTCATGGAAGTGGTTCTTGACTCATGTACGGGACAGTTTTGGTGCCCCGGATAATCTGTTAATTGTTTCAGACCAACACGTTAGCATAAAGAATGCGATCGAATTTGCATTCCCAGGTATATATTTATATGTATAACATGTTAAACAATTATTACCCTTAAACAGTTGCATTTACATAAGTCATCTTCACTTTATGTAGGCACATCGCACGGTCTTTGTACGTATCACATCCAGGGAAACCTTAGGACCTTCGGTGCTTGTATTATCGACATTTTCCATCTTGCTGCAAATGCATACAAGGAAGATGATTTCAATGAGCATATGAGAAATCTCGAAATATCAGCACCCGGTGCGTATTCCAAGCTGTTGGACATTGACCCCAATAGATGGGCAAGGAGCAAGTGCCCCGTTAGACGTTATGCAGGCACATCCAATGCTGTCGAGTCATTAAACGGGAGGTTGAAATGAGCTAGGAAATCGCCAGTAATGTCTTTATTGGAGTATGCTCGGAATCTGACCCAATCTTGGTTTTTCCAGCATAGGACCACATCCGCCAATTGCGATAAAGAGGTCGCTGAATATGCTCAAAAAAGGATGAGAAATGTTGATCCCGGTTTGTTATAGGAAAAATACGTAGAGGGGGGGGGGGGGGGGGGTGAATACGTATTTTGAAGTTTTTCAACTTCAAATTCCTTAACTCAGAGTATGAAGTAAAGTGCTCGTAGAAATACTAAGACCTAGCCGAGAGCTAGATCTAAAGCAATCAAGAATCTCTTGACCTAAGCTTAGAGCTTGATCAAGAGTGAGACTTTACTCTTTGTGCGGAATTTGGTGAGCTAATATCTTTTCCTAAGTAATTAAAATTCCTGATTATGTTTGTTTAGATGCTCATGAAATGGATATTCAAATAAGTAAAGAGATTAGGGTTAGAGAGATACGACACAGGGATTATAGTGGTTCGGTGATAAAGCTCCTACGTCCACTTTGTTGCACTCGGCAACTGTTCTCTTCACTCAAGAACTTGAAGGTTACGGGTCCTTCAAAAAACCTAGTCAAGATCGAGCTTCACTCGCTTGGATCTGACAGACGCTGTGTGATTCCGGGTTCACACCAAAAACCTAAACTAGACTTGAAGCTTCACTCGCTTCAGTCCGACGACAGACAGGGAGATTGCGGGCTCTCCTTACAGCCTAGCTTCGATCGAGCTTCACACAAACGATGTAAGTGCAAGCTTGGATCTAGACTCTATGATCGAGGCTTCTTCAATCGATGAAAGAAGGGCCTTGGATCGAAACAACCTAATGACGACGAACTCAAAAACCTAATAACAGATTTAGGGTTTTTGGTTTACGACGACACACTATGAAGAGCTCTTTACAATGAGTGTAAAGATGGGTAGAGCTCTTCTTCTAAGCTTGGATATGGAATGGGCTTAGACTCTAAGTGTGAAGGTTGTGAAGACGAGTTCCGATGTGACTGGAACTCGGAGAACACTTGGAGACAAAAACTCGAAGATTGCTCTAAGGCTGGGAGTGTTTGTTTGCAGTAGGCTCGAATGCTCAGGAAGTGTTCTGCTTCTCTTCGTCTTCATCCTTCACTATTTATAGGCGGAGGGATGCCGAGATCCGTTGCTTGGTTGGTGGCTTTGTCCCTCCTCCTCTCGACAGTACTTGCACAGGCTGGCTGCTTTTCAGACGCGCAGTTTTGGCTCTTTGCCGAATTTGGCTAAGATCCAATATTAACAGTAACTGGAGCGAGCCAGTACTGTTGCGGCGCCCTTGTCAGCCTGGCAGTCAACTCCGCTGCTCCTCTCCGCGTTCGACACGTGGAGATCTCGCAATTAATGTAAAGATTTCCAGTTGACTGGAGTTCAAAATTGGAGCGGGAATAGTGCTGTCGCTTTCTGGTAGGTAGAGGCTCGCTTTGCTTTGAAGTTGTAGCGTCTGCTTTAGTTGAGTCACTTCGTAGTCATTCTGTAGTGAGTCGCTTGGGAAGTAAAGTTCCCTAGTGACTGCTTTGGAAAATGCTGACCAGAGTTAACTCGCTTTGACTTTACACTGTAGCGCTCGCTTCGCTTCGCTTTGGCAGACTCACTTTGAATCTACTGTAGCGCTCGCTTCGCTTCGCTTTGAATCTACTGTAGCGCTCGCTTCGCTTCGCTTTGGCAGACTCACTTTGAATCTACTGTAGCGCTCGCTTCGCTACGCTATTCTTTGGAGCGCTTCACTTCAGCTCGCTAGACTTGCTTCGCTTGGAAAACACACGCAAGCGAGTGGCCTTCACTTGAACATTTTGAAGTCTATATTCTAAGTAAAATAAAGAGCCATCCTAACAGAGTAGGCTTAGAAAAATTCTAACCTATTATCTACATCAAAATGGGTCGCTTGGGAACAGAACGCTTTGGGGTTTTGGGATCAAATCAAAACAATGAAGTGTCCCTTATAGGTTCCCCCTTAACATGTTGTTCTTAACAATTCCCAACAATTTCCCCCTTTTTGATGATGCCAAAACCCAATGACTTAGATTTAAAATAATCTAGCCTATCTAACCGTGGAGGGAACTTCGAGCGACTGCTTCCTTTGCAGACTTCGTTTGACTTATTATTATTTTTTTTAAAGTTCCTTTCCCTTTTTTTTTTCGGTTAAATTGATTGAGTTTGTAGCAATAAGAATAAGATATCCACAAAGCTATTAAATAACACAGTATGGACAGAAATTAAACTTGGGATTTATGAATAGCAGTTCACAAAAATGAAGAGACTTGAAACTCAAAGGTTTCCTACAGCCTCTTCCTTGTCTTCCGTCTTCTCCTCCGTCACCTCCTCCTTCTTCTTCTCCTTTTCTTCAGTAAAATAAGCAGAGAGGACGTTCAACTCCAAGGTACCAACAGTGTGGATACTTGGTCTCCTCCATCCGCTCTCCAATCTGAACGCTTCGTTCACTTCCGCGTCTGTGATGCTGCGATCAGGAATTCTTGTGCCTGGAAGGAATGGCATTGGAAATTTCTTCACTTCAAGCACCTTGATGATAAGAGATTTGGGCTCTGCAAGCTCTGCCATAGTGAATATTTTCCTCCGCATCTTCTCATCATATGCGCATAGGAAGTTGTTGAGAGCACTCATCCGAGAGCACTCATCCTGCAGTGGCACTACTCCCCAGTAGTAATAGGCTTTGATGAAAAGCTCCTTGTATAATAGCCACTGATCGCGGAGATCTCTCGGAATGAAGTCCTCAATCTCCCTTGTGTCAGGATGTTCATTCCTCCTAGCTGCCAACTCTTCCTCTGATCTGCTAGCCAGCACCTTCATGACCGCGTGAAATTTGGCACTCGACTCAGTTCTCCAGATTGGACGTTTTTCGTTGAGACGCTTGCGAATGTAGTCCTGTTCCTCCTTGAGAGGGTAGCGTCCAGATTCGACCATTACCTTTCCCGTCACGTCGCATGCATCAATTATAGCTTGGGTCTCGCATGCTTCGGATTCTTCGGGCATGAAAGGAATGAAGGCACTTCGGCAGATGGCGGATTGGATGAGTTTCACTTTGTTGAAGTGTTCCTCGATCCGGCCATCAATGACTTGAAGTCTTTTGGCCCTTATCCTCTTCTCCTTCTCCACTCCTTCCTTCCAGTCCTCTCCTCTCTTCCTCCTTCTCTCCTGCTTCTCAGCCCTCGAAGCGACTGCTTGTTTGACCATTTGGCGCTTGGCCGCGGGGTCATCCTTTGAATCTGGTGCAGCTCGCTTCAGTGCTTGCTTTGGTGGTGGGGGAGGTGGTATGTCCTTCTTAGTTTCTGTGGCTTTTGGAGGGACGATTGCTTGAGCAGATGAAGTGGCCCCAGCAGTCGTTGAAGTGAGTGCGGCAGTTGAAGCGGGTGCGGCGGCTGAAGCGGGCGCTTTAGAACCTGAAGCACCTGCATGTGTTAGCTTTTTCAAATCAAATGCACGCTCCAACTCCCAAGCCATGGCCTCATCCTCCACGATTTGCTTCTTCCTTTCCTCCTTGGTCAGCACCACGACAGGAGGATGACGTGCGATTGAAGAGGCAAGAACTTTTTCCTCATTTGGCCTGCGGGGCTCTTCGGGCTTCTTCATGAGCTCCTCCTCAGTGAGCTTTACTTTACCCTTCTTTGCACGTAAGCCCCTCGCTTCGTCATCTAACTCCTCCTCCTCACCTCCAACACCACTGCTTCCCTCCAGCATCCTCTCCACACCAACTCCACTTCCTCCAACACCTCCTTCCTTCACTTGACCTTCCCCCTTTTTGGCATCATCACTGCTAGGGGTTAGGGTGAATGTTTTTCCAGAGATAGATTTGTGAAGAGAGTTAACTGCGTTGAAAACAGCCTGCAGCATCTGCTCGGTTTTATTTGCAAAAGTATGCTCCTCGGCAAGCACCAGTTTTGCAGTTTTAATGCTGATTTCTTCGAGCAAGTACTCACACTGTTTTTCCCTTTCCTTCACTGAGAGCATCAACCTCTCCAGTGGCTCCACCGACTTGAAGCGAGCCTCCAGCTCCGCTTCAACTTCACTCCTCATTTCCT
Organism: Thymus mandschuricus; assembly: GCA_029379335.1. NCBI lineage: Eukaryota > Viridiplantae > Streptophyta > Magnoliopsida > Lamiales > Lamiaceae > Thymus > Thymus mandschuricus. The sequence continues at coordinate 4,665,135 of CM057074.1, forward strand.
TCTTTTCCTCCTGCAGGTTGAAGTACCAAAATTCTTGGGCCGCTTCAAGCTCTGCCTTCATTGTTTCAAGGCTCCTCTCTCTCTGATTTAGAGAGAGATGAAATTCGGCACCTGCAGCAACCTTCTCGGTGTAAGCTTCTCCCAATTCTTTGACTTTCTGCAGTAGGATTGATAGCTCTGCACTCTTCAGATCAAGAGCATGCGCACTCCTCCTTCGCCTCTCAAGCTCTTTCTTATCTATCTCATTCTCTTGCTTGAGATTCTTCATTTCATTTCTGTGAGTGTCAAGGGTCTTCTTGGTGCTGAGCAGCTCACTCCCCTTCCTTATCAAATCTCCATCCCTCTTCTCAACTGCCTCCCTCAACTTCTTCACCTCCTTCTCCAAATTCTCTTTCTCTTTGCCAACTGTGACTAGCTTGGCATTAACCTCCCTCAAGCGACTCCTTTCCGCATCAAGCGAGTCCTTGAGTTCAGTGATGGTTTTCGTCTGGTCTCCCACCAGCTTCACCTGCGCCTCCAACGCCTTCTCCTTCTCCTCCAACAATCTTTCCTTCTCCTCCACCTTTACCTCCAAATCTGCTTTCTTTTTGTCAAAGTCTTCACAAAGACTCTTGACCTCAAGTACTCTCCTGTTCACCTCTTCCTCCTTCTTGGAGATCTCGCTTTGGAGATTTGAGATCTCCACCTCCTTCGCCTCTATCTCCTCCGAATGTGCATTGATCAGCTGTTGCTCGTGAGGGGTTGGCACTCGCTTGGGAATCACAACATCTGGGTAGGTATGTTTTATCTTAGCATCCAGCTTGTCCCAGAAGCTGGTCCCATCAAGAAAGGTATGGAAGCCGTTTGCCCCGATAAAATTGAGCATCTTGGCCTCCAGCTTAATCAATTCATCCTTCGTGAAGGCCTGCATGAGGTTGTAGATTTTGTAGTACTCCGTTCCGCGGTAAGTAATGTATGTCAGGAAGTCGACGGTCAGAGTGAAGAACTCGTCGGTCCACGGAACATTGGAGTAGCGGAGAGCTATAGTCTCTGAAGCTTGCTCTCGATCCCTGACGTAGCGATCGATAGCCTGCATTTCTGCAGCGACAGCAGGAGGTACTAATGGTGGGATAATTGAGAGTTCACCGGCTATTTGGGCGGTATCGGCTGTAGCTGCCGATGTCGAGGGGGATAGGGATGATGATGAGGCTTCGGGGGTTTCAGGGATTGGGATAGGTTCAGTTGGTGGTAATTGTGGTTGTTGAGTTTGAGTTTGGAATGTGGTGTAGGCTTCGACTGGGTCTACATGTAGTAGAGGGATTGTGGGTATCTGGAAAGAAGAACCAGTTTCTTCTTCCAATGGGGAATGTGGTGATTTCTGGGATTTGGGTTGAGCTGTTGATGATGTTTGGGTTTCTGGTGGTGGCTGGGTTTGGGTTTGAAGTGTTTGAAATTGGACTTGGAGTGTGGGAGATTGTATTTTTGTAGGTGAGGGCTGGGGTTGAGTCACTTCAACATCCTCAAGCGGCTTCTCCTTCCCCTCGCTTGACAGGATGAGTGAAGCGACTCGCTTCAACTTTTTCTTCCCTCGCTTCGGCGCCGCACGCTTCCCTGGTGAAGCGGCTCGCTTGGCTTGGGTCGCTTCAGCTTGCCTTTCGACAACTGGTCTTGCAACCGGCACTTCTACATCTAGAAGTCCCAAATCGATAGGAATCTTGTTCTTTCTCCACTTGTCATAGAATACAGACTGCTTGTTGTAGAAGGCCACGTCGGAATCCGGCCATACTTTGTCAGGGTAGCGCTCCTCCAAGGCAACAGACAGTCTGGAGAAAAATTTCAGCTTCCTGTTTCACTAAAAAGGTTCGCAATAGACAAAATCTATCGTAGCACTAGCAAGTAAAACCTAAGTATCGAATCTCAAGGAAAACTTAACAGGGCAATTAATTATGTAGTAAAAACCTAATCTAGCCTAAAACTAAGAAAGCAAGTAAATAAGATTTTGGGGTTTTTGTTTTAAATCCTAGGCAAATAAAATAAATCAAAGCAATAATAAAGCAAGTAAATAACTAATCTAGAACTCAAGAATTAAATCTAAGAATTAAACTAAGAAAACGATTAAACTACCTAGGCAAGAATAGAAAGGAAAGCAATAAAGAAAGCAAAAAAGAAAGCAATAACTAATCTAGACATGATGAATGAAATCTGGAAATTTAAAGCAAATTAATCTAACTTGAAAGCTTTGAAAAACGAGAGAATTGAAAGCAAGAAAAACGAATCTAAACTTTAAACTAGAAATCGGAAGAACGAAATTAAACTAAGGAATTTAAATGAAGCAATTAAGAAAACGAATCTAACACGAAAGCAAGCAATTAAAACAAGTAAACGGAAGCAATAAAAGAACTTACGAAAATTGAGACGAAGAACGAAGAACTTGAAGTAAATTGAATGTCTTGAATTAAATTGCAAAAACGAAGAATCCGGATCCGAACAATAGAAAGCTAATAAAAGTGTTTTGGTGCTGGAAACTAAAGCTAAAATATGCTAAAAGATGATACAAATTCGTCCCAAAGTACTAGTATATATATTAGGAGAAAAACCTAATTATATAAGGAAACTAACAGCTGGCGTCGGACATCTGGCCGATCGTCCAGATTTGTGAAGGACTTGGCCGATCGGCCAAATCAAGCACTGGACGATTGCGCGCGACTCTCTTGTTTCGGCCGTATCTTCCTCATCCGAACTCCAAATTGACCTCCGTTTTCGCCTATGTGCTCCTATCGAACCCCTGTTCGATATAATGCTTTCATTACATCCAAAATGAATCTTCAATAAAATCATGAGAGGTTAGAACTCGAGGTCAATGATTGCTCAACAACCTTTCTTCTCGTTTCCGCCCTTTTCATCCTACAAGTACCAAAAACTCCAAACAACCAAATCATAGCCAAAGACACATGAAAAGACACAAAAACACAACGAAAACGGACACAAAAACATGACAAAAAACCTAACATCTAGACACCAATCAAAATCCCCCACACTTAGACCTTTGCTTGTCCTCAAGCAAACACATTCAACACAATCAACCCAAGTTCAATCAACTCAACAACACGAAGTAGGTATCGTCAAACTCATCAAATCAAAACCTAGACTACTCTAATATCAACGAGCAAATGCACAATCAAATACGAACAATCATGTGGCCCGTTAACTCGATCCAAATATGAGGATCCGATTTTCGACATATCACACATCTCACAAGCATCAAATAGTCAACATTAATCCCTTAGCCTACTTCCCTTTTTATTCAACTCAAAGCACAATATCTCTCTCTTTTTTTTTAAACATGTGAACGTTTTGGGAACATAATTCACTAGGTTTAATCATCGATGGGTCACATCGAGCATCATAGTGCGGTTTCCCGTACTCATTGTCAAGAGGAGTAGAGTACCTACGAACACTTTATTCACACATATACGAGTATCATCTAGGACATAGTTCATGAAATGTAATCATTCGAGGGTCTCTCGAAGCCTTTTCATGTGGTTTCCCATGCTCATTACTCTAGTATTTTCATACGTTACAAGTAAGAGGAGCAGAATCCTATCAACTCTTTTTCACAACAAAGTACATTTTTTTATACATATAGGGAGGTGAGCTAAGATCAAATATACGTCAACCATTCAATGCAATTCACTCATAATCCGAATCAAAAACTTTTCACCTCATATCACAAAACAAGACAACATGCCCCGCGACTGTTCACAAACTATCACGCTATCGCAAGTCAACTTCAGAGCTATCCTAGTTTCAACAATCTAAGTTCGACAACTCCAATATCACGTCGTCATGTCATTCGAACTCAAAGGGACCACGTTAAGAAAGTTCACTCAATTACAAACAACTTCCTAAAGTGGGGATAACAAAAACAAAACACAAAATCAACTAACATATCAAATTGATAATTTTCAAACACCCCCCCCCCCCCCCCCCCACACACACTTAAGATCATGCAATGTCCCCATTGCAGGAAAATAAATAAGAAGGGAAAAGAAAACTTATCGCGTTTGACGACACAACTTGGCACAAAAATCGAGACGTCGATCGATCCCAACTGTGGCAACCTACAAAACAAAGACACAAAAATAAAAGAATTAGAATAAAGAGAAAAGAATATTTTTTTTTTCTTTTTTTTTTACGTGGGTTGCCTCCCACCAAGCGCTCGTTTAACGTCATTAGCTTGACTAAAAAATTCTCATCCAAAATCAGTTGCAACAAGCAACGTCTTTAACCATCCATAGGTCAAGAGAAAATTCTCCCATCTTTTGTGCCATTGCTTCGAGCTCTCGTCTTCTTCCTTCTTCACGGTTAAGAGCGCCTTCTTCCTATTGATGCCGTCTATGTGAGGTGCCAACTTCCTTTAGAGACTTCGACGACCTAGCATACACAACACTCAACAAACGAATCAAACGCACTGAGTGGAAGAGAAAAGAAATCGAACCAGAAAGCAATTAAATAAAATAAAAATAAAAATACTACACAATTAAATAGCCTAAAGTTTTCCCCGGCAACGGCACTAAAATTTGTTTCACTAAAAAGTGTTCGCAATAGACGAAATCTATCGTAGCACTAGCAAGTAAAACCTATGTATCGAATCTCAAGGAAAACTTAACAGGGCAATTAATCGTGTAGCAAAAATCCTAATCTAGCCTAAAACTAAGAAAGCAAGCAAATAAGATTTTGGGGTTTTTGTTTTAAATCCTAGGCAAATAAAATAAATCAAAGCAATAATAAAGCAAGTAAATAACTAATCTAGAACTCAAGAATTAAATCTAAGAATTAAACTAAGAAAACGATTAAACTACCTAGGCATGAATAGAAAGGAAAGCAATATAGAAAGCAACAAAGAAAATAATAACTAATCTAGACATGATGAATGAAATCTGGAAATTTAAAGCAAATTAATCTAACTTGAAAACTTTGAAAAACGAGAGAATTGAAAGCAAGAAAAACGAATCTAAACTTTAAACTAGAAAGCGGAAGAACGAAATTAAACTAAGGAATTTAAATGAAGCAATTAAGAAAACGAATCTAAAATGAAAGCAAGCAATTAAAACAAGTAAACGGAAGCAATAAAAGAAATTACGAAAATTGAGACGAAGAACGAAGAACTTGAAGTAAATTGAACGTCTTGAATTAAATTGCAAAAACGAAGAATCCGGATCCGAACAATAGAAAGCTAATAAAAGTGTTTTGGTGCTGGAAACTAAAGCTAAAATATGCTAAAAGATGATACAAATTCGTCCCAAAGTACTAGTATATATATTAGGAGAAAAACCTAATTATATAAGGAAACTAACAGCTGGCGTCGGACATCTGGCCGATCGTCCAGATTTGTGAAGGACTTGGCCGATCGGCCAAATCAAGCACTGGACGATTGCGCGCGACTCTCTTGTTTCGGCCGTATCTTCCTCATCCGAACTCCAAATTGACCTCCGTTTTTGCCTATGTGCTCCTATCGAACCCCTCTTCGATATAATGCTTTCATTACATACAAAATGAATCTTCAATAAAATCATGAGAGGTTAGAACTCGAGGTCAATGATTGCTCAACAACCTTTCTTCTCGTTTCCGCCCTTTTCATCCTACAAGTACCAAAAACTCAAAACAACCAAATCATAGCCAAAGACACACGAAAAGACACAAAAACACAACGAAAACGGACACAAAAACATGACAAAAAACCTAACATCTAGACACCAATCACTTCCCCTTGCGGAGAATCTGATCGGCGCTTCCCTTCACGAACGCAAAATCCTCAGCGGCTTCGTGAATTTGGTTGAGAAATCAACCATGCCAGTTGAATCTGGTTCCGGTGAGGCTGTCGACGATAACGGTGGTGACGATCAGCTTCGTCTCAGACAGCGTATCCAAGGTTCCGACGTAGCACGCGATGCTCTTCGAGAAGAACTCGCAGATATGGTTGAACGGAGCCTTCAGATTGAAACGGATACTGGCCTCCTTGAAGTTTGGTTCTGCTCCGGCGACGGCGAATCGACCATACTCGACTCCGGCCGAAAAACCCAACTCCAACAGGGAGTTTCCTCCTTCCCTCGGCAAGTCGAACATGCCGATGAGCTCGTTCAAATCCACCTCCACCGGCCTTCTGGTTTGTGGATCAGTGAATGATGATGTGTTCTGCTCCTTCCTCAGATTTAGAAGGATCTCACCCACCGCCTTGGCCAATACCTTCTTCGGCACCGCCGTCATGAACTTCCATAGCCCGGCCGTGGTCACGTCCCTACGGAAGAATCCATCTTCCTCGATGACGACTGGGTCGAGATGGGGCTCGACGTTGATGTGTTTGTCGACTCCGGTGAGAAACTGCTCCATAGTTTCTGAGTTCTGCTTCTTTCCCATGGTATGAAGTGTGAGAGAATTAGAACGGAGATTTAAGGACGAAAGACTGGGATTTAGACTTGTGAGTTTTCAGAGAGTTTCAGTTCTTGCACGAGAATAGCAAAGATTGAGAGTTGTGAAAATTTTCTCAGTTCTGCACAGCGTCCTTAAATAGAGTTAGGGCTTGGCTGACGTGGCAGGGGCAAGACAGTAATATCGGCGAGGATCCTGTAGGTAGGCGGCGGACGCGCGGTGATGGATCTGATGTGTCCGGCGTCATCACAGTAAAAGTGAACCGCCACTTGCTCGGAGTCTCCACGTGGCCTGCTGTGATTCATTTGTCTTATACGGCGTAGATCCAACAGCTACAAATCAGGGACTGTTAAGATTCGACGGCTGGATCTTCTCCGTCTTTTCCCGCTTCGAATTCAAAGTGTAAGCCACGCGCCGGTTATTTTAGCCAGTACGTGAACCTGCATTAAATGCAAAGTAAAAAGGTAAAATTGCACTCGAGTGCAGACAGCTCATACTCGCTTCGTACCCGCTCGCTTCGAGTTGGGCCGCTAGGCCTTTGCTCGCTTTGAGAGGCACTCGCTTGAGTGACTGTTCCGCACTCGCTTGCGATGGCTCGCTTGATGTGACGTAGCACTCGCTTTGCCATCTGAAGCAACTGGAATAAGAAATGAAATTTCTTTGCTTAATTTTAAAATGTCTCTGACTTACATACGTCGAGGATAAACAAGAATGTTTTCCTCTTTGTATTTGTGTCAGATTCATTTCATATTTTCCACATAGTGAGTGAAGGTTTCTAGCACGCTTCAGCTCACTTAGTGTACTTTAAAATTGAAACACTTACCAGTCAATCTCACTTCGTAGGAGATTGATACCACTTATTGAAGACATCATTTGTTGAATCCACTTGTTGATGAATGCATTTGTTGATTTTCTCATCTTCTTGGCATTCATCTTCATGGCATTCATCTTCCTCTACGAATTAGAGAGTCCTCCATCGAAGTGAATGGGGGAGAGAATGAATATAGTACACAAGCTTACTACAACCCAGAGGGGAGCTTCACGTAAGTGTACATATTCACGACGAATGGGGGATGAGTACAAGTCCTTATCTCAGGGCAGAAATGGACAGGATGACAATGAGAATGCTCTGACAAGACAATCTCGTATTTTACGCAGAAGCATGTCACCAGCCCTGCAACCTTTTGTTGAAAAAGGTAAACCTTCAAGCTTCCTCCTACAAGCTACAGAATGAATTTGCAATCGACTCGCTTGACCCAAGCTAGGGTTAATTGAAGCGATGCAGAATTCAGAATGGGGGAGGAATGAATAGACATCCGGCAGCTCAACTCAATGAAGAGTGAGTAAAGAATGGATGTTTATCCATGATGAAGGAGATGAGAAGACTTGCTCCTCTTCGGCGGAAAGATGGGAAGAGGACGCAAGGTCTAGGTGCCAGCCCTGCCTAAGCTTTCACCATTTTTACGTGGGAAGGCCAGATACAAGACCCCACAACCGTTACTAGAAACGGCACTTGCGAGTGTTTATACCCACTCGCTAGGAATCCTAGGCTAGGTAGCAGCTTTCCTTGCTCGCTTTGGAAGTAGCTTGCTCCGAGAGCAAACAATAGTTCCCCCTTAACCAATGGCTTAACAATTCTTGTAAGCGGGTAGGGAACGTCTTCCAACACTCCACCTTTCTCCACCTTATTTCTCCTTCTTCAAGCGAATGGAATTTTGAAGTGACTCGCTTGAGTTGGTGAAGATTCGAAGCGAGTGACGCTAAGAAGAACTAGCGACCACTCCTTCGTGCATCCCGGACCTAGCACTCTTCACCAGGGTCTAGCAACCCTAATTCCATGCATAGCTGATTGAAACGAGACTCAGCTAGAGGCTTGGTGAGGATATCTGCTCGCTAGAGATCAGTATGGATTTTCTCGAGCTTGATATCCTTTTTCTCGACATGATCACGAATGAAGTGATGTCGGATTTCCACGTGCTTGCATCTGGTGTGTAGCACTGGATTTTGAGAGATGCAGATCGCACTGTTGTTGTCGCAGAATATTGGAATTTCATTCGCTTCAGCATTGTAGTCCTTCAACTGCTGACGAAGCCATAGAATTTGAGAACAACAGCTTCCAGCGGCCATATATTCGGCTTCAGTCGTTGAAGTAGCTACACTCGTCTGCTTTTTTTAAAACCATGAGATCAGCTTGTGTTTTGGGCTTCTCGACCTTCGAAAACTGTGACTTCTGCCTTGAGGCAGCTTCACACGTGCAGCAGTGTGTGCAAGAGGGGTAGCGACTCGCTTGAGGCATACCTATGCTCTTACCCTTATGCTTGTATCCTGAAGCGACTCGCTTCGGATTTGCTGCGGGCTTAGAGACTGACTTAGGTTTTACAGTCTGACGAAGCGGCTCGCTTGGTTTCCTCGAAGCGGTCCAATTAGGGTTTTGAACCCGACTCGCTTGAGTGACCTTGGAAGTTTGAAGCGGCCTCTTTGGTTCTTCAAATTCTTCCCCCTCAACGTTAGTCCGGTTGGACCGTCTCCAGTCCGGATAACGTGACACATAGACATTACTCCTTTTCTCGAATGGGAGATCCTTTGTCTCTTGTGTCTTGGCTTGAGACTTAGAAGCTTCAACTGGTTTCCCTTTACCTTTGGATTGGTAAGACTTAGCATTGTGAGTGCTAGGAACAGTTGAATTTTGCTTGCCCTTAGTTTCAGCCCTTGAAGATACAGACATCTTCATTGGCTTCTTCTTAGGGTTCTCAGCCACTTGGCCTTTATCTTTGTTGGTGGTCGCTTTGGATGCAGTAGGCATTTCCAAAGTGACTGATGGTGTCGTGTTTGAAGCACCAACAAAGACAGTAGGCTTGGAAGGTCCACCCTCATATCCGAGTCCTCCCTTTCTACCAAAAGGTAGAAGTGAGCTCTCTAGTGCCTGCCTAGCATATGAAGCTTGGTTCAAGTTTGCAACTAGAGCGGATTGGGCTTCATACCTTCCCTCCAAGCTTTGATTTCTAGCGAAGAGATCCTCGAACTTACTAGTCATAGCCCTTAAGTTGAGTTTGACTAGGTCAAGCTCAGTGGCTAGCTTTCGGTTCTCCTTCTCGCTTTGAGACAAAGCTTGTTGCAACACTTCGTGGTCGCTTGATAGTTTGATGTGCTTGTCAAGCAACTCACTCCATGTCGAGGAATTAGATTCCTCTTGGTGAGTGTGTGCGAGTGTAATTGAACTAGGTGAGGGATAGATGAATACCACTCCGGTTTCTTCGTCGGTGAGCGCCATTAGTCCAAGATCCTCTGTTGGTCCCGGTTTGTTATAGAAAAAATATGTAGAGGGGGGGGGGGGGGGGGGGGTGAATACGTATTTTGATGTTTTTCAACTTCAAATTCCTTAACTCAGATTATGAAGTAAAGTGCTCGTTGAAATACTAAGACCTAGCCGAGAGCTAGATCTAAAGCAATCAAGATTCTCTTGACCTAAGCTTCAAGCTTGATCAAGAGTGAGACTTTACTCTTTGTGCGGAATTTGGTGAGCTAATATTTTTCCTAAGTAATTAAAATTTCCAGATTAGGTTTGTTTAGATGCAATATGCAATGTATAATCAAAGTAAAGAGTTTAGGGTTAGAGAGATACGACACAGAGATTTATGGTGGTTCGGAGATAACGCTCCTACGTCCACTTGTTGCACTCGGCAACAGTTCTCTTCACTCAAGAACTTGAAGATTACGGGCTCTTCAAAAGCCTAGTCGAGATCGAGCTTCACTCGCTTGGATCTGACAACAAATGCAGTGATTCCGGGTTCACTACAAAGACCTAGACTGGACTGGAAGCTTCACTCGCTTCAGTCCAAACAACAGACAGGGAGATTGCGGGCTCTCCTTACAGCCTAGCTTCGATCGAGCTTCACACAAACGATGTAGGTGCAAGCTTGGATCTAAACTCTATGATCGAGGCTTCTTCAACCGATGAAAGAAGGGCCTTGGATAGAAACAACCTAACGACGACGAACTCAAAATCCTAACAACAGATTTAGGGTTTTTGGTTTACGACGACACACTATGAAGAGCTCTTTACAGTAAGTGCAAAGATGGCTAGGGCTCTTCTTCTAAGCTTGGATATGGAATGGGCTTAGACTCTAAGTGTGAAGGTTGTGAAGACGAGTTCCGATGAAACTGGAACTCGGAGAACACTTGGAAACAAAGACTCGAAGATTGCTAGAAAGCTGGGACTGTTTGTTTGCAGTAGGCTAGAATGCTCAGGAAGTGTTCTACTTCTCTTCGTCTTCATCCTTCACTATTTATAGGCGGAGGGATGCCGAGATCTGTTGCTTGGTTGGTGGCTTTGTCCCTCCTCCTCTCGACAGTACTTGCACAGGCTGGCTGTTTTTCAGACGCGCAGATTTGGCTTTTTACCGGAAATGGCTAAGATCCAATTTCAACAGTAACTGGAGCGACCCAGTACTGTTGCGGCGCCCTGTCGACCTGGCAGTCAACTCCGCTGCTCCTCTCCGCGTTCGACACGTGGAGATCTCGTAATAAATGCGGAGATCTCCAGTTGACTGGAGTTCAAATTCGGAGCGGGAATTGTGCTGTCGCTTTCTGGTAGGTAGTGGCTCGCTTCGCTTTGAAGTAGTAGCGTCCTCTTTGAATTGAGTCACTTCGTAGTCATTCTGTAGTGAGTCGCTTGGGAAGTAAAGTTCCCTAGTGACTGCCTTGAATAATGTTGACCAGAGTTGACTCGCTTTGACTTTATACTGTAGCGCTCGCTTTGCTTCGTTTTGGCAGACTCACTTTGAATCTACTGTAGCGCTCGCTTCGCTTTGCTATTCTTCGGCACGCTTCACTTCGGCTTGCTAGACTTGCTTCGCTTTGGAAAACACACTCAAGCGAGTGGCCTTCACTTGATCATTTGAAGTCTATATTCTAAGCAAAATAAAGAGCCATCCTAACAGAGTAGGCTTAGAAAAATTCTAACCTATTATCTACATCAAAGTGGGTCGCTTGGGAACAGAACGCTTTGGGGTTTTGGGATCAAATCAAAACAATGAAGTGTCCCTTATAGGTTCCCCCTTAACATGTTGTTCTTAACAATTCCCAACAATTTTCCCCTTTTTGATGATGCCAAAACCCAATGACTTAGATTAAAATAATCTAGCCTATCTAACCGTGAAGGGAACTTCAAGTGACTGCTTCCTTTGCAGGCTTCGTTTGAATTTATTTTTAAGTTCCTTTCCCCTTTTTTTTTTTCGGTTAAATTTTTGTTTGAGTTTGTAGCATAAGGATAAAATATCCACAAAGCTATTAAATAACACAAGAGGGACAGAAAGTAAATTGGATAGATTGAACATCACTTCACAGAATAAGAAGCTTGAAACTCAGAGGTTTCCTGCAGCTTCTTCCTTGTCTTTCTCCTTCTCCTCCGTCACCTCCTCCTTCTTCTTCTCCTTCTCTTCAGTAAAATAGGCAGAGAGGACGTTCAACTCCAAGGAACCAACAGTGTGGATAGTTGGTCTCCTCCATCCGCTCTCCAATCTGAAGGCTTCATTCACTTCAGCATCTGTGACACTGCGATCCGGAATTCTTGTGCCTGGAAGGAATGGCATTGGACATTTCTTCACTTCAGGCACCTTGATGATAAGAGATTTGGGCTCTGCAAGCTCTGCCATGGTGAATATTTTCCTCCGCATCTTTTCATCATATGCGCACAGGAAGTTGTTGAGAGCACTCATCCGGGAGCACTCATCCTGCAGTGGCACTACTCCCCAGAAGTAGTAGGCTTTGATGAAAAGCTCCTTGTAAAACAACCACTGGTCGCGGAGATCTCTTGGAATGAAGTCCTCAATCTCCCTTGCGTCAGGATGCTCATTCCTCCTAGCTGCCAGCTCTTCCTCAGATCTGCTAGCCAGCACATTCATGACGGCATGAAACTTGGCACTAGACTCAGTGCTCCAGATTGGACGCCTCTCGTTGATTCACTTTCGAATGTAATCTTGTTCTTCCTTGAGAGGGTAGCGTCCGGAATCGGCCATTTCCTTTCCCGTCACGTCGCATGCATCGATTATAGCTTGTGTCTCGCATGCTTCGGACTCTTCGGGCATGAAGGGAACGAAGGCACTTCGGCAGATGGCGGATTGGACGAGTTTCACTTCGTTGAAGTGTTCCTCGATCCGGCCATCAATGACTTGAAGTCTTTTGGCGCTTATCCTATTCTCCTTCTCCACTCCTTCCTTCCAGTCTTCTCCTCACTTCCTCCTTCTTTCCTGCTTCTCAGCCCTCGAAGCGACTGCTTGTTTGACCATTTGGCGCTTGGCCGCAGGGTCATCTACTTTTGAATCCGGCGCAGTTCGCTTCAGTGCTTGCTTTGGTGGTGGGGGAGGCGGCATGTCCTTCTTAGTAGTGCTTGAAGGGACGATTGCAGATGAAGTGGCCCCTACAGTAGATGTAGCGAGCGCGGCAGTTGAAGCGGGTACGGCGGCTGAAGCGGGCGCTTTAGAACCTGAAGCACCTGCAAGTGTTAGCCTTCCCAGTTCAAAATCACGCTCCATTTGCCAAGCCAAGGCCTCATCCTCCGCAATTTGCCTCTCCCTTTGCTCCTTGGTCATCACCACTACAGGAGGATGACGTGCGATTGAGGAGCCAAGAATTTTCTCCTCAGTTGGCCTGCTGGGCTCCTCGGGCTTCTTCATAAGCTCTTCCTCAGTGAGCTTCACTTTTCCCTTCTTTGCACGTAGAGCCCTCGCTTCGTCATCTAACTCTTCCTCCTCATCTCCAACACCACTACCTCCTTCAAGCATCCTCTCCACACCAACAGCTCCACTTCCTCCCGAACCTCCAACACCTCCTTCCTTCATTTGTCCTTCCCCCTTTTTGGCATCATCACTGCCAGGGGTTGGGGTGAGTATCTTTCCGGTAATGAATTTTTGAAGATTGTTGACGGCGTTAAATACGGCATGCAGCATCCGCTCGGTCTTTCCAGCAAAGGTGTGCTCCTGGGCGAGCACCAACTGTGCGGTTTTGACACTGATCTCCTCGAGCAGATACTCACACTGCTTTTCCCTATCCTTCACTGAGAGCATCAACCTCTCCAGTGACTCCACCGACTTGAAGCGAGCCTCCAGCTCCGCTTCAACTTCACTTCTCAGATCCTTCTTCACTTCCTGCAGATTAAAGTACCAGAACTCTTGGGCCGCTTGAAGCTCTGCCTTCATCATTTCAAGGCTCCTCTCTCTCTGATTTAGAGAGAGATGAAATTCGGCACCTGCGGCAACCTTCTCAGTGTAAGCTTCTCCCAGTTCTTTGACTTTCTGCAGTAGGATAGACAATTCAGCACTCTGCAGATCAAGAGCCTGTGCACTCCTTCTTCGGCTCTCAAGTTCTTTCTTATCAATCTCACTCTCTTGCTTGACTTCCTTCAATTCATTTCTGAGTGAGTCGAGAGTCTTTTTGGTGCTGATCAGCTCACTCCCCTTCCTTATCAACTCTTCATCCCTCTTCTCAACTGCCTCCTTCAGCTTCTTCACCTCCTTCTCCAGATCCTTCTTTTCCTTGCCAATTGAGACTAACTTGGCATTAACCTCCCTCAAGCGACTCCGTTCCGCATCAAGCGAGTCCTTGAGTTCGGTGATTGTTTTCGACTAGTCTCCCACCAACTTCACCTGCGCCTCCAACGCCTTTTCCTTCTCTTCCAACAACCTTCCCTTCTCCTCCACCTTTCCCTCCAGATCTTCCTTCTTCTTGTCAAAGTCTTCACGAAGACTCTTGACCTCCAGTACTCTCCGGTTCACCTCTTCCTCCTTCTTGGAGATCTCGCTTTGGAGATTTGAGATCTCCACCTCCTTCGCTTCCATTTCCTCCGAATGTGCATTGACCAGCTGCTGCTCGTGAGGAGTCGGCACTCGCTTGGGAATCACAGCATCTGGGTATTGTTGTTTTATCTTGGCATCCAGCTTGTCCCAGAAGCTGGTCCCATCGAGAAAAGTATGAAAGCCGTCCACGCCAATAAAGTTGAGCAGCTTAGCCTCCAGCTTAATCAACTCATCCTTCTTGAAGGCCTGCATGAGATTGTAGATTTTATAGTACTCCGTTCCGCGGTACGTAATGTACGTCAGGAAGTCGACGGTCTGGGTGTAGAACACGTCGGTCCACGGAACGTTAGAGTAGCGGAGGGCAATGGTCTCTGCAGCTTGCTCTCGATCCTTGACGTAGCGATCGATAGCCTGCATTTCTGCAGTGACAGCAGGAGGTAGGAATGGTGAGATAATCGGGAGTTCACCGGCTGTTTGGGCGATATCGGCTGTGGCCGCCGATGTCGAAGGGGATAGGGATGATGTTGAGGCTTCGGGGGTTTCAGGGATTTGGATAGGTTCAATAGCTGGCTGGGTTTGGATAGGTTGGAATGTGGTGTAGGCTTCGGTTGGGTCTATATGTAGTAGAGGCATTTTGGGTATTTGGAAAGAAGATGCAGATTCTTCTTCCTGGGGAGAAAGGGGGGTTGTCTGTGTGAGTGGTTGGTTGGTTGATGAATCTTGTGGTTCTGGTATTTGGGTTGTTTGGGTGTTTGGGTTTGGATTTGTAGTGGGGGAGTTTGGGCTTTTGTAGGTGAGGGTTGGGGTTGAGTTACTTCAACATCCTCAAGCGGCTTCTCCTCCGCCTCGCTTGACAGGATGAGTGAAGTGACTCGCTTCATTTTCTTCTTCCCTCGCTTCGGTGCCGCACGCTTCCCGGGTGAAGCGGCTCGCTTGGCTTGGGTCGCTTCAGCTTGTCTTTCGACAACTGGTCTTGCAGCGGGCACTTCTACAGCTAGAAGTCCCTGATCAATCAGAATCTTTGTTGGTCCCGGGAAAGAGTAATTGGTGTATGGGGGGGGGGGGGGGGGGAATACACCAATAACCTACCGTTTTTGACTTTTATAAAATCAGGTCGATCAAAGGTCGATTGTCAAGGTCGATCCTTCTCAGAGACAGGTTGATCTATCAAGCTTGTTTGGGAACAAGCTTGATTTATCAAACTGTGCTTATGCGGAAGTTGGTGGAGGTTGATATACTCTTTTGAAAAATCTAAGGCTGAAAACAGATAGAAGGTTGATGCGTGATATGCAGGTTGATGCTCGTCAGTTTGATAATAAAATATAAGGGCGATAAATAAAGAGAGAGAGAGAGAGAGAGAGAGAGACACCGCGATATAGCGTGGTTCGGAGAAACCCTCCTACGTCCACGTCAGGTCGACTCGACCTGAGAATCCCTTTACCTTTGGATTCAAGCTCTCTCTTATTTATACTGACTGAGTATCAGTTCTAGATACAATCTAACCTGAAAAATATCTAGACACGATTTTTGGGTCGTGACCCTTACAACCTTTCGTACTAAAAATTACAAACAACCTTTCACTTTTACAGAGCTTGACTAACTCTATAATGGCGAAAACACAAACAAGCTTTCTAACTTCGAACTAGTCGGAGAAGAAGTTGTTGAACCAACGACAAGCAGCAGTGAACGCTTCGTCGTTGTGGTGTTTATCGGAATCGGAAACCTCTCTTTGTCAAGTGTTTGGAAAACTAATCGGATTTCGAACACTTGAATGGATATGAACTTTGAGAGAGATTTGGGCAGAGATATGGCGTTGATAGCTTGTGTTTCCCGTGTTTGAATCCGATAATGGCTGAAGTATTTATAGGCAGTTTTTGAAAAACTAGCCGTTGGAGTCAGGCTGACGTGGCACTAGCCGTTGGAAGCTGACCCACTTCTAGCCGTTGGGAAGATTCGTCCTTGCTGGCACACCACGTGGCAAGGATCAGGTCGTGTTGCTCCATGAAGGCGGAGCATCGACCTTGATATTGAAATCCAGCTCTTGAAATCTTCTAAGGCAATGGAGGCTGGAAGCTTGATAAGGAAGGTCGATAGACAGGCAGATAGCCAGCTCGATCCGAATGAGGCAGGTCGATACATCGACCTTTCTCTTACAAGGTGGATCGAACTTGCATTAGAACTTTAGAGGGCATCGACCTGCACTAACAGGTAGCAGGTCGATCTATCGGCCTTGACCCTAAACAAGTAAAATATGCCTAAGTGTGGTTTCGATAAACTGCAGGGGGTTCCCAACAATCTTGGTCTTTCTCAACAATCAAACTGCAGGGGGTTCCCAACAATCTTGGTCTTTCTCCACTTGTCGTAGAAAATAGACTGCTTGTTGTAGACAGCCAAGTCGGAGTCCGGCCATGTTTTGTTGGGGTAGCGTGCCTCCAGTGCAACAGATAATCTGGAGAAGAATTTCAGCTTCCCCTTGCGGAGAATCTGATCGGCGCTTCCCGGCACGAACGCAAAATCTTCAGCGGCTTCGTGGATTTGGTTGAGAAACCAACCATGCCAGTTGAATGTCGTTCCGGTGAGGCTGTCGACGATAATGGTGGTGGCGATCAGTTTCGTCTCAGACAGCGTATCCAAGGTTCCGACGTAGCACGCGATGCTCTTCGAAAAGAGCTCGCAAATATGGTTGAAGGGGGCCTTCAAGTTGGAACGGATACCGGCCTCCTTGAAATTTGGTTCAGCTCCGGCGATGGCAAAACGACCGTATTCGACTCCGGCCGAAAAGCCCAAATCTAACAGGGAATTTCCTCCTTCCCTCGGCAAGTCGAACACGCTGATGAGCTCGCTAAAATCCACCTCCACCGGTTTCCTGGTTTGTGGATCTGTGAATGATGATGTGTTTTGCTCCTTCCTCAGATTCAGAAGAAGCTCTCCCACCGCCTTCGCCAAGATTTTCTTTGGTACAGCCATCACGAACTTCCATAGACCGGCCGTGTTCACGGCTCTACGGAAAAATCCATTCTCTTCTACGACGACAGGGTCGAGATGGGGCTCGACGTTGATGTGTTTGTCAACTTCAGTGAGGAATTGATCCATCGTCTCGGTGTTTAACTTCTTTCCCATGGTGAAAAATGAGAGGGTTTGAATCGGAGATTTATCGATGAAAAACTGGAGATTTTTAGGACTCGTGAGTTGCAGAGAGTTTTTGCACAAGAATGGCAGGTGTTGATAGTTGTGAAAATTTTCTCAGTCTGCAACTCCACCCTTATATAGAGATAGGGTTTGGCTGACGTGGCAAAGGGCAGGACAGTAATATCGGCTACGATCCTGTAGGTAGGCGGCGGACGTGCGGTGATGGATCTGATGTGTCCGGCGTCATCACAGTAAAAGTGAACCGCCACTTGCTCGGTGTCTCCACATAGCCTGCTGTGATTCGTTTGTCTTATACGGCGCAGATCCAACGGCTGCAGATTGGGGACTGTTAAGATTCGATGGCTAGATCTTCTCCGTCTTTTCCCGCTTCGAATTCAAAGTGTAGACCACGCGCCCGTTATTTTCGCCAGTACGTGAACCTGCATTTAATGCACGGCAGAAAGTAAAATTGCACTCGAGTGCAGACAGCTCATACTCGCTTCGTACCCGCTCGCTTCGAGTTGGACCGCTAGGCCTTCGCTCCCTTTGAGAGGTACTCGCTTGAGTGACTGTTCCGCACTCGCTTGCGATGGCTCGCTTTGAGTGACGTAGCACTTGCTTGGCCATCTGAAGCGACTGGAATAAGAAATGAAATTTCTTTGCTTAATTTAAAATGTTTCTGACTTACATACTTCGAGGATAAACAAGAGTGTTTTCTTCTTTGTATTTGTGTCAGATTCATTTCATATTTTCCACATAGTGAGTGAAGGTTTCTAGCACGCTTCAGCTTACTTAGTGTACTTAAAATTGAAACACTTACCAGTCAATCTCACTTCGTAGGAGATTGATACCACTTATTGAAGACTCCATTTTGAGGATTTGGATAGCACTTGATGAATCCAATTGTTGATATTGCTTTGAAGCTTGTTGATACCACCTATTGGGTACTTCATCTTCTTCGCATTCATCTTCATGGCATTCATCTTCCTCTACGAATTAGAGAGTCCTCCATCGGAGTGAATGGGGGAGAGAATGAACATAGTACACAAGCTTACTACAACCCAGAGGGGAGCTTCACGTAAGTGTACATATTCACGACGAATGGGGGATGGGTACAAGTCCTTATCTCAGAGCAGAAATGGACAGGACGACAATGAGAATGCTCTGACAAGACAATCTCGTATTTTACGCAGAAGCATGTCACCAGCCCTGCAACCTTTTGTAGAAAAAGGTAAACCTTCAAGCTTCCTCCTACAAGCTACAGAATGAACTTGCAATCGATTCGCTTTGACCCAAGCTAGGGCAAATTGGAGCGACGCAAAATTCAAAGTGGGGGAGTAATGGATAGACATCCGGCAGCTCAACTCAATGAAGAGTGAGTAAGGAATGGACATTTATCCACGATGACGGAGATGAGAAGACTTGCTCCTCTTCAGCGGAAAGAAGGGAAGAGGACACAAGGTCAGGGTGCCAGCCCTGCCTAAGCTTTCACCATTTTTACGTGGGAAGGCCCGATACAAGACCCCACAACCGTTACTAGAAACGGCACTTGCGAGTGTTTATACCCACTCGCTAGGAATCCTAGGCTAGGTAGCAGCTTTCCTTGCTCGTTTTGGAAGTAGCTTGCTCCGAGAGCAAACAATAGTTCCCCCTTAACCAATGGCTTAACAATTCCTGTAAGCGGGTAGGGAACGTCTTCCAACACTCCACCTTACTCCACCTTATTTCTCCTTCTTCAAGCGAGTGGAATTTTGAAGTGACTCGCTTGAGTTGGTGAAGATCCGAAGCGAGTGACGCTACGAAAAACTAGCGACCACTCCTTCGTGCATCCTGAATCTAGCATTCTTCACCAAGGTCTAGCAACCCTAATTCCATGCATAGCTGATTGAAACGAGATTCAGCTAGAGGCTTGGTGAGGATATTTGCTCGCTGGAGATCGGTATGAATTTTCTCGAGCTTGATATCCTTCTTCTCGACATGATCACGAATGAAGTGATGTCGGATTTCCACGTGCTTGCATCTGGTGTGTAGCACTGGATTTTGAAAGATGCAGATCGCACTGTTGTTGTCGCAGAATATAGGAATTTCATTTGCTTCAACATTGTAGTCCTTCAACTGCTGACGAAGCCATAGAATTTGAGAACAGCAGCTTCCAGCGGCCATATATTCGGCTTCAGTCGTTGAAGTAGCTACACTCGTCTGCTTCTTCGAAAACCATGAGATCAGCTTGCTTCCCAAGAACTGACAAGTGCCCGAAGTTGACTTCCTATCAATTCGGCACCCTCCATAGTCAGCATCTGAGTATACAGTGAGCTCCAAATTGTCCTCCGTTGGATACCACAGCCCCATATTGACAGTGCCCTTCAAATATCGAAGAATTCTCTTGGCAGCTTCAAGATGGTTGTGCTTGGGATTGCTTTGGAAGCGAGCACAGACTCCAACTGCAAAAGCTATATCCGGCCTACTTGCAGTGAGATATAGAAGGGATCCGATCAAGGCTCGGTAGTCTGTAGCATCCACAGACTTCCCATCTAGGTCTGGCTCCATCTTCCAGTTCGTGTTCATTGGAATCTTCATAGCTTTGGCATGCTGAACACCGAATTTGGCAAGCATATCTCGAGTATACTTCGCTTGATTGATGAAGATACCATCATCCTGCTGCTTCACTTGAAGACCTAGAAAGCAGCTCATCAAGCCAATCATCGACATTTCATATTTGGTCTTCATGAGCTCTCCAAACTTCTCGCTTCAGCGACTGGTTTGGTAACCCAAATATGATGTCGTCCACGTAGATCTGAACCCATAGCATATCATCTCCATGATTAATGGTGAATAGGGTTCGATCTATCTTTCCTTTGTGGAATCCATTATCCACTAGGAATTGAGAGAGGGTATCATACCAAGCTCTGGGAGCTTGCTTCAATCCATATAGGGCTTTCTTCAATCGATACACCTTATCTCTTTGCTCAAAACCCGGTGGCTGCTCCACATACACTTCTTCCTTCAATTCACCGTTGAGGAATGCGCTCTTCACATCCATCTGATAGACTTTGAATTTCTTGGCCGCTGCATAGGCTAGAAATAGTCTGATCGCTTCAAGCCGTGCCACTGGAGCGAAGGTCTCATCAAAATCGATTCCTTCCTCTTGGCAGTAGCCTTTAGCGACGAGACGCACCTTGTTCTTCACAACGTTGTGGTCTTCGTCCGTCTTGTTCTTGAACACCTACTTGGTGCCAATCACATGCTGAAATTTGGGACGATCCACGAGGTACCATACGTTGTTTCTGGTGAACTGATTCAGCTCTTCTTGCGTGGCGATCACCCAATTTGAATCGGCTAGGGCTTCCTCCACGCATGACGGCTCAATGTTTGAGAGAAAGCAACTGAACATGGCACTTTCTCCAAACACTTGACTTCTGGTCACTACACCCTTGGATGGATCTCCAATGATTTGACTTGGTGAGTGATTCTTGAGCCATGCACGCTTGGATCCGCCAGCTTCATCTTCATCTTCTTCTTGGTCGCTCGCTTCACCTTCTGTAGCGACTGGATTGGATGCTTGGCCTGCACTCGCTTCAGGAATCTTGGGGGCAGCTTCATCTTTTCCTTGGACATTCTGCTCGCTTGAGCCCTTGATTTCCTCACCATCCTCAAGCATGTCCCAAGTTAATGAATTGATGGGTTCCTTTCTTGACTTATTTTCCTTTGATTGAACCTGTTCCTGTGGAAGACTCAAAGAAGATTCATCAAATACGACATGGGGTGATTCCTCCACGATTAGGGTCTTACAGTTGAACACCCTATAAGCTTTGCTTGATGTAGAATATCCTAAGAATATTCCTCCATCAGCTTTGCTTTCAAAGGCTCTCAGCTGTGACTTCCCATTGTCATAGATGAAGAACCTACAACCAAAAATATGGAAATAAGATATGTTAGGAATTCTCCCTGTCCATATTTCATATGGTGTTTTGTCGTGCCGTTTGCAGAGAAGTGTTTGATTCTGCGTGTAACACGCTGTATTGGCAGCTTCGGCCCAATACTTCATTGGAAGCTTCGAGTCTGCAATCATGGTTCGAACGGCTTCTTTGATGATTCGATTTCTTCTTTCAGCAACTCCATTCTGCTGAGGTGTGCGTGCTGAAGAGGTCTGATGTGCTATGCCATGCTCCGTGCAGTAAGCTTCAATGGTAGAGTTCAAGAACTATGTGCCTTTGTCGGAGCGAATGGTCACAATTGCTTGATTCTTCTCCACAGCCAATCGCTTAAGCAGTTGTGGCAGCTTGGTCAGTGTCTCCTTCTTGCTGAAGAGAAATACAATCAAGTGTAGCGAGAGAAGTCGTCGACTACAACTAGAGTGTACTTCCTTCCATTCACACTAACTGGAGTGACTGGACCAAGCAGATCCATATGAAGTAGCTCGAGCACTCGCTTGGATGAAGCTTCTTCAAGACTGGCGAAGTGCTTCTTCGTCTGCTTCCCTCGTTGGCATGGTGAGCATGGATGGTCTTTGATAAAGACTTCATTTGGTATGCCTTGCACCAAACCTTTTCGAGCTAAGCAGTTTATGGCTTTGAAGTTGAGATGATTCAAGTGTCTGTGCCATAGCCATCCTATTTCTGTAGCACTCCTTGCTACTAAGCACGTCTCCTCTTTGCAGCTGTCCCATTGTGCTATATTGACGTTCCTTTGTCTGACTCCAGTGAGCACAATCTGGGACGTGAGTTTGTTCTTCACAATACACTTATTGGAAATAAATTCCACCTTGTATCCCTTGTCACAGAATTGTGAAATGGATAGCAAGTTGTGCTTGAGTCCTTCCACGTAGGAGACTTCTTCAATCGTGAGCTTTCCGACTTTCTGTGCGCCGTACCCTTTGGTGCTTCCTCGAGAGTTATCACCAAAAGTAACGTGTGGACCCTTCTTCTCTATGTAGTCATGAAGTAGAGCTCTCATGCCAGTCATGTTTCTTGAACATCCACTGTCCAAGTACCAGATTTGTTGACCCTCACTTGGCATGGGATCCACGGCGCTCACCTGCATTTAGACAGATTTTGGTACCCAAATCAGTTTGGGTCCTTGCCGGTTAGTTCCCTTAGGTACCCACACTTGCTTTACTTTCTTTTGAAAGGTAGCTTGTGCTTTGGGTTTCTCGACCTTTGAAAACTATGATTTCTGCCTTAAAGCAGCTTCACACGTGCAGCAGTGTGTGCAAGAGGGGTAGCGGCTCGCTTGAGGCTTACCTATGCTCTTACCCACTTGCTTGTATCCTGAAGCGGCTCGCTTCGGATTAGCTACAGGCTTAGAGACTGACGTAGGGTTTACAGTCTTTCGAAGCGGCTCGCTAGGTTTTCTCGAAGCGGTCCAACTAGGGTTTTGACCCTAACTCGCTTGAGTAACCTTGGGAGTTCGAAGCGGCCTCTTTGGTGCTTCGAATTCTTCCCCCTCAACGTTAGTCCGGTTGGACCATCTCCAGTCCGGATAACGTGACACATAGACATTACTCCTTTTCTTGAAAGGGAGATCATTTGTCTCTGGTGTCTTGGCCTGAGACTTAGAAGCTACAACTGGTTTCCCTTTACCTTTGGATTGGTAAGCTTTAGCATTGTAAGTGCTAGGGACAGTTGGTCTCTGCTTGCCCATAGTTTCTGCCCTTGAAGATATAGACATCTTAATTGGCTTCTTCTTAGGGTTCTCAGCCATTTGGCCTTTATCCTTGTTGGTGGTCGCTTTGGATGCAGTGGGCATTTCCAAAGTGACTGATGGTGTCGTGTGAGAAGCACCAACAAAGACAGTCGGCTTGGAAGGTCCACCCTCATATCCGAGTCCTCCCTTTCTACCAAAAGGTAGAAGTGAGCTCTCTAGTGCCTGCCTAACATATGAAGCTTTGTTCAAGTTGGCAACTAGAGCGGACTGGGTTTCATACCTTCCTTCCAAGCTTTGATATCTCGCGAAGAGATCCTCGAACTTACTAGTCATAGCCCTTAAGTTAAGTTTGACTTGGTCAAGCTCAGTGGCTAGCTTTCGGTTCTCCTTCTCGCTTTGAGACAGAGCTTGTTTCAACACTTCGTGGTCACTTGACAATTTGATGTGCTTGTCAAGCAACTCACTCAATGTCGAGGAATTCACTTCCTCTTGGTGATTGTGTGCGAGTGTAATTGGATTAGGTGAGGGATAGATGTATACCTCTCCGGTCTCTTCGTCGGTGAGCGCCATGAGTCCAAGATCCTCTCCCTCACTGGAGTTGGGATATGTGAATGCATCCGAGTCGCTTGAGACTTCTTCAGTTGAAGCGACCGGCATTTCACTCGCTACGAGCGCTCGCCTCGGAGCATCCCTCTTTGCTCTCAGTTCCTCTCTCTCCTTCGCACTCAGCTTCGGGCAATCGGATTTATAGTGGCCCATTTTGTGGCAATGGTAGCATTCCACTTCCATCATGTCCCTTGAGATCGGCTTGGTCGTGTCTTCTCTCTTCCCTTTTCCTTCTCGAGCATCAGTGCTCCTCCCTTTGTACTGCTTGTAGAATCTTTTGTATTTGCCCACTCGAGAGTTCATTTTGTTGAAGTTCTTGGATAAGAACGCAACATGTTCTTCGAGCTCTTCCCTCGTCATTTTGGCTAGCGACTGGTCGCTTGGCCCTTCAGCAGCTTTGAAAGCTACGCCTTTTGATGTCGTGGGGGCTTCATCCTCTTCGTCAAGGTTCATCCGATTCAGATCTAATTCATGAGCTTTGAGTTCGGAGAACAGAATCTCCGGTGTGAGCTTTGAAAGATCCTTGGTAGCTAGATACAGCTCCTTCATTGTCTGCCACTTCCTCGTGAGAGCTCGTACAATCTTCAGGTTGACTTCCTTATCTGTGAGTTCCTTCCCAAGTGAGTTGAGAGTTGCAATGATGTTGGTAACTCTCAGCTCGAAGGCGTCGATGGACTCTCCTGGCTTCATTATCAGACTTTCAAACTCCCGCATTTTTACGGCGAGCTTGTTTTCTTTGATCTTGTTCGTTCCTTGTGAAATGAGGGCTAGGGTTTCCCACATTTCCTTCACCGTTGCACACTTCCTGATCCTAGGAAGGTAGGCATCCGATACGGTGCTCTGCATCATGTGACGTGCGATTTTATCAAGGTTGGCGATCTTGAAGTCGTTGGCATTGTATTCATGTTTGTCCTTCTCGACGTACTCTTGTCTGACATGAGCTTCGCGTCCTTCGGCGGCTGGGACATTCACAGATGTTGGGAATTGTTAAGAACAAAGTGTTAAGGGGGAACTCCTATGGGACACTCTGAAGTGAGCCAAATGGTTGTTTTGATTTGATCCCAAAACCCCAAGTGTTCTATTCCTAAGCGACCCGTTTTGATGTAGTTAATAGGTTAGAATTTTTCTAAGCCTACTCTGTTAGGATGGCTCTTTATTTTGCTTAGATTATAGGCTTCAAGAGTTCAAGTGAAGGCCACTCACTTGAGTGTGTTTTCCGAAGCGAAGCAAGTCTAGCAAGCCGAAGTGAAGCGTGCCGAAGAATAGCGAAGCGAAGCGAGCGCTACAGTAGATTCAAAGTGAGTCTGCCGAAGCGAAGCAAAGCGAGCGCTATAGTATAAAGTCAAAGCAAGTCAACTCTAGTCAGCATTTTCCAAAGCAGTCACTAGGGAACCTCATTTCCCAAAACGACTCACTACAGAATGACTACGAAGTGACTCAACTAAAGCGGACGCTACAACATCAAAGCGAAGCGAGCCACTACCTACCAGAAAGCGACAACACAACTCCCGCCCAGATTTTGAACTCCAGTCAACTAAGAGATCTTCGCATTAATTACGAGATCTCCACGTGTCGAACGCGGAGAGGAGCAACGGAGTTGACTGCCAGGCCGACAGGGTGCCGTAACAGTACTGGGTCGCTCCAGTTACTGTTGAAATTGGAACTTAGCCATTTCCGGCAAAAATCCAAAACTGCGCGTCTGAAAAGCAGCCAGCCTGTGCAAGTACTGTCGAGAGGAGGAGGGACAAAGCCACCAACCAAGCAACGGATCTCGGCATCCCTCCGCCTATAAATAGAGAAGGTTGAAGACGAAGAGAGTAGAACACTACTTGAGCATTCGAGCGCCCACAGCAAACAAACACTCCCAAGCCTTTGAGAAAATCTTCGAGTCTTTGTTTTCAAGTGTTCTCCGAGTTTTCAGTTCATCGGAACTCGTCTTCACAACCTTCACACTTAGAGTCTAAGCCCATTCCATATCCAAGCTTAGAAGAAGAGCTTTAGCCATCTTTGCACTCATTGTAAAGAGCTCTTCATAGTGTGTCCGTCAACCAAAAACCCTAAACTCTGTCTGATAGGTTTTTGAGTCGTCGTTAGGTTGTCTCGATCCAAGGCTCTACTTTCATCGATTGTAGAAGCCTCGATCATATAGTCTAGATCCAAGCTTACACTTACATCGTTTGTGTGAAGCTCGATCGAAGCTAGGCTGTAAGGAGAGCCCGTAATCTCCCTGTCTGTGTTTGACTGAAGCGAGTGAAGCTTCCAGTCTTGTCTAGGTTTGTGTAGTGAACCCGCAATCACTACTTCTGTCGTTGGATCCAGGCGAGTGAAGCCCGATCTCGACCAGGTTTTTGAAGGACCCGTAACCTTCAAGTTCTTGAGTGAAGAGAACAGTTGCCGTGTGCAACAAAGTGGACGTAGGAGCTTTATCTCCGAACCACTATAATCCCTGTGTCGTATCTCTCAACCCTAAACTCTTTACTTTGATTATTCATTGCATGTGCATCTAAACAAACTCAACTTGAATTTTTAATTACTTAGGAAAAGATAATAGCTCACCGAATTCCGCACAAGAGTAAAGTCTCACTCTTGATCAAGCTCTAAGCTTAGGTCAAGAGATTGTTGATTGCTTTAGATCTAGCTCTCGGCTAGGTCTTAGTATTTCTACGAGCACTTTACTTCATACTCTGAGTTAAGGAATTGAAGTTGAAAAACTTCAAAAATACGTATTCACCTCCCCTCTACGTATTTTTCCTATAACAAACCGGGACCAACAAGTGGTATCAGAGCAGCGGTTCTTTCGAGCCTCTGCTTTGCATATATCCGAAGCGAGTCCCCACTCGCTTCACGTTGTCTCACTGAACCGGATCCTATTTCCTAAGTGCATCAAAAACCTCACCCACGCATATTGCATTTACTGCTGATAGTTTGCTATGTCTACATATAGTGCATCCAGTCTTCCACAGTTCTCGATCGAAGGATACGAGACATGGAGTTTCCGAGTCGAGAGCTTCCTATGCTCCATCCATGACCGGATGTGGGAAGTTATAGAAGACGGACCAATCGAAATCAGGAAAGCCGTCTCTGAGAACGTCCCAGCTGCCGAAGGTCGGGCTGCCTATGTTCGACAACGGTACGTAGAGAATGACAAAGATGAGTACACTTCGAATGACTTCAAAGTTGCCAACCTCGACAAAATCGCACGCCACACAATGCAGAGCACCGTGTCGGACGCCTATCAACCACGGATAAGGAAGTGCGCAACGGCGAAAGAAATGTGGGAAACCCTAGCCCTCATTTCTCAAGGCACAGACAAAATCAAAGAAAACAAGCTTGCCGTTCAGATGCGAGAGTTTGAAAGTCTGATAATGAAGCCAGGAGAGTCCATCGACGCCTTCGAGCTGAGAGTCACCAACATCATTGCAACTCTCAACTCACTTGGGAAGGAACTCACAGATAAGGAAGTCAACCTGAAAATTGTCCGAGCTCTCACGAGAAAATGGCAGACAATGAAGGAGCTGTACCTAGCTACCAAAGATCTTTCAAAGCTCACACCGGAGATTCTGTTCTCCGAACTCAAAGCTCATGAATTCGATCTAAATCGAATGAACCTCGACGAAGAGGATGAAGCTCCCACAACGTCAAAGGGTGTAGCCTTCAAAGCTGCTGAAGGGCCAAGCGACTAGTCGCTAGCCAAGATGACGAGGGAAGAGTTGGAAGAACATATTGCGTTCTTATCCAAGAACTTCAACAAAATGAACTCTCGAGTGGGCAAATACAAATGATTCTACAAGCAATACAAAGGGAGGAGCACTGGTGCTCGAGAAGGCAAAGGGAAAAGAGAGGAGACGACCAAGCCGATCCCGCGAGACATGATGGATGTGGAGTGCTACCACTGCCACAAGATGGGCCACTACAAGTCCGATTGCCCGAAGCTGAGTGCAAAGGAGCGAGAGGAACTGAGAGCAAAGTGGGATGCTCCAAGGCGAGCACTCGTAGCGAGTGAAATGCCGGTCGCTTCAACTGAAGAAGTCTCAAGCGACTCGGATGCATTCACAGATCTCAACTCCAGTGAGGGAGAGGATCTTGGACTCATGGCGCTCACCGACGAGGAAACAGGAGAGGTATTCATCTATCCCTCACCTAGTTCAATTACACTCGCACACACTCACCAAGAGGAAGCAAATTCCTTGACATGGAGTGAGTTGCTTGACAAGCATATTAAATTGTCAAGCGACCACGAAGTGTTGAAACAAGCTTTGTCTCAAAGCGAGAAGGAGAACCGAAAGCTAGCCACTGAGCTTGACCAAGTCAAACTTAATTTAAGGGCTATGACTAGTAAGTTCGAGGACCTCTTCGCGAGACATCAAAGCTTGGATGGAAGGTATGAAACCCAGTCCGCTCTAGTTGCCAACTTGAACAAAGCTTCATATGCTAGGCAGGCACTAGAGAGTTCACTTCTACCTTTTGGTAGAAAGGGAGGACTCGGATATGAGGGTGGACCTTCCAAGCCGACTGTCTTTGTTGGTGCTTCTCACACGACACCATCAGTCACTTTGGAAATGCCCACTGCATCCAAAGCGACCACCAACAAAGATAAAGGCCAAATGGCTGAGAACCCTAAGAAGAAGCCAATGAAGATGTCTATATCTTCAACGGCAGAAACTATGGGTATGCAAAGACCAACTGTTCCCAGCACTTACAATGCTAAAGCCTACCAATCCAAAGGTAAAGGGAAACCAGTTGTAGCTTCTAAGTCTCAGGCCAAGACACAAGAGACAAAGTATCTCCCTTTTAAGAAAAGGAGTAATGTCTATGTGTCACGTTATCCGGACTGAAGATGGTCCAACCGGACTAACGTTGAGGGGGAAGAATTCGAGGCACCAAAGAGGCCACTTCGAACTCCCAAGGTTACTCAAGCGAGTCAGGGGCAAAACCCTAGTTGGACCGCTTCGAGAAAACCTAGCGAGCCGCTTCGACAGACTGTAAAACCTAAGTCAGTCTCTAAGCCCGTAGCTAATCCGAAGCGAGCCGCTTCAGGATACAAGTCAAAGGGTAAGAGCATAGGTAAGCCTCAAGTGAGCCGCTACCCCTCTTGCACACACTGCTGCACGTGTGATGCTGCTATAAGGCAGAAGTCACGGTTTTCAAAGGTCGAGAAACCCAAAGCACAAGCTACCTTTCAAAAGAAAGTGAAGCAAGTGTGGGTACCTAAGGGAACTAACCTGCAAGGACCCAAACTGATTTGGATACCAAAATCTGTCTAATTGCAGGTGAGCGCCGTGGATCCCATGCCATGTGAGGGTCAACAAATCTGGTACTTGGACAGTGGATGTTCAAGACACATGACCGGCATGAGAGCTCTACTTCACGACTACATAGAGAAGAAGGGTCCACACGTCACTTTTGGTGATAACTCTCGAGGAAGCACCAAAGGGTACGGCACACTGAAAGTTGGAAAGCTCACGATTGAAGAAGTCTCCTACGTGGAAGGACTTAAGCACAACTTGCTATCCATTTCACAATTTTGTGACAAAGGATACAAGGTGGAATTTATTTCCAACAAGTGCATTGTAAAGAGCAAGCTCACTGCCCAGATTGTGCTAACTGGAGTAAGACAAAGGAACGTCTATATAGCACAATGGGACAGCTGCAAAGAGGAGACGTGCTTAGTAGCAAGGAGTGCTACAGAAATAGGATGGCTATGGCACAGACGCTTGAACCATCTCAACTTCAAAGCCATAAACCGCTTAGCTCGAAAGGGTTTGGTGCAAGGCATACCAAATGAAGTCTTCATCAAAGACCATCCATGCTCACCATGCCAACGAGGAAAGCAGACGAAGAAGCACTTCGCCAGTCTCGAAGAAGCTTCATCAAAATGAGTGCTCGAGCTGCTTCATATGGATCTGTTTGGTCCAGTCACTCCAGTTAGTGTAAATGGAAGAAAGTACACTCTAGTTGTAGTCGACGACTTCGCTCGCTACACTTGGGTTGTATTCCTTTTTAGCAAGAAGGAGACACTGACCAAGCCACCACAACTGCTCAAGCGATTGGCTGTGGAGAAGAATCAAGCAATTGTGACCATCCGCTCCGACAAAGGCACAGAGTTCTTGAACTCTACCATTGAAGCTTACTGCACGGAGCATGGCATAGCACATCAGACATCCTCAGCGCGCACACCTCAGCAGAATGGAGTTGCTGAAAGAAGAAATCGAATCATCAAAGAAGCCGTTCGAACCATGATTGCAGACTCGAAGCTTCCAATGAAGTATTGGGCTGAAGCTGCCAATACAGCATGCTACACGCAGAATAGAACGCTTCTCTGCAAACGGCATGACAAAACACCATATGAAATATGGACAGGGAGAATTCCTAACATATCTTATTTCCATATCTTTGGTTGTAGGGTCTTCATCCATGACAATGGGAAGTCGCAGTTGAAAGCCTTTGAAAGCAAAGCTGATGAAGGAATATTCTTAGGATATTCTACATCAAGCAAAGCTTATAGGGTGTTCAACTGTAAAACCCTAATCGTGGAGGAATCACCCCATATCGTATTTGATGAGTCTTCTTTGAGTCTTCCACAGGAACAGGTTCAATCTAAAGAAGGAAAGACAAGCGAGGAACCCATCAATTCATTAACTTGGGACATTGTTGGTCCCGGTTTGCTATAGGAAAAATACGTAGAGGGGGGGGGGGGGGTGAATACGTATTTTGAAGTTTTTCCACTTCAATTCCTTAACTCAGAGTATAAAGTAAAGAGCTCTTTGGAAATACTAAGACCTAGCCGAGGGCTAGATCGGAAGCAATCACGAATCTCTTGACCTAAGCTTAGAGCTTGATCAAGAGTGAGACTTTACTCTTTGTGCGGAATTTGGTGAGCTAAAATCTTTCCTAAGTAATTGAAAATCCAAGTTAAGTTTGTTTATATGCACGTGCAATGGATAATCGAATACTGTAAAAAGATTAAGGTAAGAGAGATACGACACAGAGATTTATAGTGGTTCGGAGATAACGCTCCTACGTCCACTTTGTTGCACGACGGCAACTGTTCTTTTCACTCAAGAACTTGAAGGTTACGGGTCCTTCAAAAACCTGGTTGGGATCGGGCTTCACTTGCCTAGATCAAACGACAGACGTAGTGATTGCGGGTTCACTACACAAACTTAACAAAGACTGGAAGCTTCACTTGCTTCAGTCAGACAGACAGGGAGATTACGGGCTCTCCTTACAGCCTAGCTTCGATCGAGCTTTACACAAACGATGTAAGTGTAAGCTTGGATCTCAACTCTACGATCGAGGCTTCTTCAATCGAAGAAAGAAGGGCCTTGGATCTGGACAACCTAACGACGACTCAAAAACCTAACAGACAACAGTTTAGGGTTTTTGATTGACGAACACACTAATGAAGAACTCTTTACAGTGAATGCAAAGATTGGCTAGAGTTCTTCTTCTAAGCTTGGATATACGAAGTGGGCTTAGAATCTAAGTGTGAAGGTTGTGAAGACGAGTTCCGATGGACTGGAAACTCGGAGAACACTTGAAACAAAGACTCGAAGATTTGCTCGAAGGCTTGGGAGTGTTTGTTTGCAGTAGGCTCGAATGCGTAAGTAGTGTTCTACTTCTTCACGTCTTCATCCTTCACTATTTATAGGCGGAGGGTTGGCTAAGATCCGTTGCTTGGTTGGTGGCCTTGTCCCTCCTCCTCTCGACAGTACTTGCGCAGGCAGTAGCTTTTGCAGACGCGCAGTTTTGGCATTTTGCCAAAATTGGCTAACTTCCAAGTTTAACAGTAACTGGAGCGACCCAGTACTGTAGCGGCGTCTTTGTCGGCCTGGCAGTCAACTCCGCTGCTCCTCTCCTCGTTCGACACGTGGAGATCTCGCAATTAATGCAAAGATCTCTAGTTGACTGAAATTCAAATTCGGAGCGGGAATTTGTGCTGTCGCTTTCTGGTAGGTAGTGGCTCGCTTCGCTTTGAAGTTGTAGCGGCGGCTCCGAAGTGAGTCGCTTTAGGATCATATTATAGCGGGTCGCTTTGCTTCGCTTTGCAGCGTTTGCTTCGTTTTGCTTTAGCGCTTGCTTCGCTTCGCTTTGCAGCGTTCGCTTCGCTTTACAGCATTCGCTTCGCTTCGCTTCGCTTCGCTTCGGTAGACTCGCTTCGCATGCTTTGAACTGTAGCGCTCGCTTCGCTTCACTTTGGCATACTCACTTAGAATCTACTGTAGCGATCGCTTCGCTTCGCTATTCTTCGGCACGCTTCACTTCAGTTTGCTTGACTTGCTTCGCTTTGGAAAACACACTCAAGCGAGTGGCCTTCACTTGAACTTTTGAAGCCTAATCTAAGCAAAATAAAAGAGCCATCCTAACAGTGTAGGCTTAGAAAAATTTTAACCTATCAACTACATCAAAATGGGTCGCTTGGGAAAAGGACGCTTGGGGTTTTGGGATCTAATCAAAACAAGTGACTTTATTTAACAAATGTCCCATATAGTTCCCCCTTAACATTTTAGTCCTTAACAATTCCCAACAATTTCCCCCTTTTTGATGATGCCAAAACCCATACGACTTAGATAAAAATAATAAACCTAGTCTATTTAACCGTGAAGGGAACTCCAAGCGACTGCTTCCTTTGCAGTTTCGTTTGTAATTTTTTTTTTAAGTTCCTTTCCCCTTTTTTTTCTTTCGGTTAAATTAATGAGTTTGTAGCAGAAATATAAAGTCATTCACAAAGCAAGTAAATGACACAAGAAGAGACAGAAATTTAAAAATAGGATATATGAACAAGATGTTCACACAAAATGAAGCTTGTAATTTCAATGGTTTCCTGCCGCTTCATCCTACTCCTGTTTCTCCTCCTCCCTCTTCTCCTCTTCTACATCTGCCTCCAAATCCTTAGCAATCATGTCTTCAGGTATGGTGTATGCACTGAAAACCCTTGCTTCCATCGACTCAGCACTGTGGATACTTGGCCTCCTCCAAGTCTCTTCCAATTGGAAGGCTTCATCCACCTCAGCGTCGATGATGCTGCGATTGAGGATACTGGTGCCAGGTAGGAATGGCATGACGAATTCTTCCTTGGCTGGTACCTTGATGATTAACGGTGCAGGCTCTGCAAACTGTGCAAGAGCGAAGACTTCTTGTCTAAACTTCTCATCATAGATACTAAGGAAGTTGTTGAGAGCAGTGACCCTTGAGCATTCAGTCTGCAATGGCACTACCTCCCAATAGTAGTAAGCTTTGATAAACTTCTCCTTGTAGTATAGCCATTGCTCGAGTAGTTCGTCAGGAATGAACTGCTCAATCTCACGGGCATCAGGGTGCTCATTTCTGCGTACAGCCAACTCCTCCTCCGACCAGCTGGACATCTGAGCTATGATTGTTTTGAACTTCTTTCCTGACTCGCTGCTCCAGAGAGGAAGCTTCTTGTTGAGTTGCTTGCGAATGTAGTTGCGTTCTTCTCTGAGAGGGTAGCGGCCAGAGTCAATCATTTCTTTCGCAGTTTTGTGACATGTGTCGATCGTAGCCTGATCAATGCATGCATCGGATTCTTCTGGCGTGATTGGAGCAAAGATGCTTCTGACCAAAACGGACTGGATGACTTTCATTTCATTGAAATTTTTCTCAATTCGTTCGTCAATGACTTCCAGTCGTTTTATCCTTGTCCTCTTCTCCTTTTCTGCCCTTGGAACAACTGCCTTCTCAACTTTTTGGCGCTTGGTCCCTGATTCATCTCTCTCAGTTTCTGGATCTGTTCGCTTCAGTATTGATGATGGGGCAGATGAAGTGGGTGCTTCGTCTGAAGTGGGCGCTTGAGAACTTGAAGTACCTGCAAGAGTTTTCAAGTTAGACTGGCGCTCGCTCTCCCAAGCCATAGTCTCGCTCGCCTCTGCTAGCTTCCGCCTTTCCTCCTTTGTTAGCACAGTAACTGGAGGATGTCGAGCAATGGAAGAGGCAAGCACTTTATCTCCAAGTGGCTTGCGGGGTTCTTCAGGCTTAGTGAGCTTTTCCTTGCCTTTCTTTGCAGACTTCGCCTCTCTCTCCTCTTCTCCAGTACCACTATTCTTCTCCACCAATTTCTCAGCTTCAACAGCTCCAATTGCTCCACCTTGTGGCTCCAAGAGATTGACATTTTTCTGTACCATCCCTTCCCCCTTTTTGGCATCATCAAAACCAGGGGTTGGGACGCTTGTTTTTGCAGTAAGAGACTTGTGAAGTACCTCAATCTTGTCAAGTACGGTATGAAACATCTCTTCCGTTCGAGACTCGAGGACTTGCTTTTCCGACAATCCAGCATTTTTCCTTAGATTTTCAAGCTCTCGCTTGTCAATTGCACTCTCCTCTTTGACTTTCTTCAATTGGGTTCGAAGTAAGTCAAGAGTCTTCTTGGTGCTGAGGAGTTCGCTTTCTTTCACCACCAACTCTCCCTCCTTATTCTCCAGTTTCTTTTTCAACTCCTTCACCTCCTTTTCCAACGTGTCCTTCTCTTTACCAACTGTGACCAGATTGGTATTCACCACTCTCAAGCGGCTCCGTTCTGCGTCACGCGAGTCCTTGAGATCATTCACCAGATTTACTTGTGCCTCCAACACTTTCTCCTTCTCCTTCAACTCCATCTTCTGTTTAGAGATCTCGTCTTGTAAACTTGCGATCTCTGCATTCTTAACCTCCATCTCTTCTGCATGATCCCTCATTAGCTTCTTCTCATGCATGGTTGGGGTGTGCTCAGGGATATGGGTAGTTTCAGTAGGTGAGGATTGAGATTTGTCCTCAAGCGGCTTCTCCACCGCCTCGCTTTCTTGGACAGATGGAGTGCTTTGCTTCAATTTCTTCTTCTTCCCTTGCTTTGCAGCCGCTTGCTTCAAGGGTGAAGCGGCTCGCTTCGTTCGGGGAGCTTCAGCTGCGGGCACTTCTACAACTAGAAGTCCCTTATCCATTGGAATTTTTGTTGACTTCCACTGTTCATAGAAGACTGTCTTCTTGCTGTATATAGCCATGTCTGAATCCGGCCATCTTATCTCCGGATACTTTAGCTCCAACGCGACTGACAGTCTTGAAAAGAATTTCAACTTTCCCTTGCGTAGAATCTTATCTGGAGTTCCTGGTACGAATGCAAAGTCTTCTGCAGCTTCGTGAATTTGCTTGAGAAGCCACCCATGCCAGTTGAATTTCGTTCCTGTGAGGCTGTCGACGATCATGGTGGTGCCGATCATCTTCGTTTCTGACAGCGTGTCGAGGGAACCGACATAGCATGCAATGCTTCTCGTAAAGAGTTCGCAGATGAGATTGAACGGTTCCTTCAAATTTTTGCGAAAATTTGCCTCCTTGAAGTTCGGCTCTGCTCCGTCGACTTTAAATCGATCATACTGAACTTCGGCAGAAAGGCCTAGATCTAGCAGAGAATCTCCTCCTTCTCTTGGTAGATCGAAGACCTCGATGAGTTCACTCATATCAACTTCCACCGGCTTCCTGGTTCGTGGATTGGTGAAGGAAGATGTATTCTGTTCCTTCTTCAGATTCAGCAGAATCTCTCCGATGGCTTTCGCCAGAATCTTCGTCGGAACCAAAGTTACGAACTTCCATAGACCGGCCGTGGTCACGGCTCTACGGAAGAAACCATTCTTTTCTATGACGATCGGGTCGAGATGGGGCTCGACGTTGATGTGATCGCCAATATTTGACATGAACTTCTCCATCGTTTCTGTACTCTTCTTCTTGCCCATTTTGAGATTTTGAAAGAACTTTGAAGAAAAAGTTTAACAATGAAATAGAAGGGGTTGAGACTCGTGAGTTGCAGAGTAATTGCAGATCTAACACGAGAATGGCAAATTTAGAAGGCTGTGAAAGGTTTGCAGTTCTGCCTCGTCCCATATATATAGAAATAGGTTATGGCTGACGTGGTAGGGGTAGAATGGTAATAACGCCGAAAATCCTGTAGGTAGGCGGCAGACGTGCGGTGATGGATCTGACGTGTCCGGCGTCATCACAGTAAAAGTGAACCGCCACTTGCTCGGCGTCGCCACGTGGCCTTCTTTGGTTGGCTTGTCGTATACGGCTTTGATCGAACGGTTCCAGATTGGGGCCTGTTGAGATTCGACGGCTGGATCTTCTCCGCCTTTTCCCGCTTCAAATTCAAGCGTGTGAACACGCGCCCGTTATTTCCGTCGTTCCTGCACCTGCATTAAATGCACAGCAGAAAGTAAAATTGCACTCGAGTGCAGACAGCTCATACTCGCTTCATGCCCGCTCGCTTCGAGTTGGGCCGCTACGGCTTGACTCGCTTGAGTGACTGTGCTGCACTCGCTTGCGATGGCTAGCTTTGAGTGACGAAGCACTCGCTTGGCCATCTGAAGCGACTGGAATAAGAAATTGAATTTCTTTGCTTAATTTAAAATGTTTCTGACTTACATACTTCGAGGATAAACAAGAGTGTTTTCCTCTTTGTATTTGTGTCAGATTCATTTCATATTTTCCACGTAGTGAGTGAAGGTTTCTAGCACGCTTCGGCTCACTTAGTGTACTTAAAATTGAAACACTTACCAGTCAATCTCACTTCGTAGGAGATTGATACCACTAATTGAAGACTTCATTTGAATTAGATACCACATGTTGAATGCTATACGTTGAGTTAGATCTTCATGGCATTCATCTTCCTCTACGAATTAGAGAGTCCTCCATCGAAGTGAATGGGGGAGAAAATGAATAAAGTACACAAGCTTACTACAACCCGAAGGGAGCATCACGTAAGTGTACTTATTCACGACGAATGGGGGATGAGTACAAGTCCTTATCTCAGAGCAGAGATGGACAGGATGACAATGAGAATGCTCTGACAAGACAATCTCGTATTTTACGCAGAAGCATGTCACCAGCCCTGCAACCTTTTGTATAAAAGGTAAACCTTCAAGCTTTCCTACATTCTAAAGAATGAATCTGCAGTCGGCTCGCTTTGACCCAAGCTAGGGCAAATTGAAGCGATGCAGAATTCAAGATTGCTGCAATCTTGCTCGCTTTGGAAGTAGCTTGCTCCGAGAGAAGCATTAGTTCCCCCTTAACCATATACTTAACAATTCCAATAAGTTGGTAGGGAACTTCTTCCAATACTCCACCTTTCTCCACCTAACTTCAGTTTCTTCAAGCGAGTGAGATTTGAAGTGGCTCGCTTGAGTTGGTGAAGATCCGAAGCGAGTGACGCTCATGAGAACAAGCGAACACTCCTTCGTGCATCCTGGAACTAGCATTCTTCACCAGGGTCTAATAACCCTAATTCCATGCATAGCTGGTTGAAACGAGACTCAGCTAGAGGCTTGGTGAGAATATCTGCTCGCTGGAGATCGGTATGAATCTTTTCGAGCTTGATATCCTTCTTCTCGACATGATCACGAATGAAGTGATGTCGAATTTCCACGTGCTTGCATCTGGTGTGAAGCACTGGATTCTGCGAGATACATATGGCACTGTTGTTGTCGCAGAAGATCGGAATTTCATTCGCTTCAACTTTGTAGTCCTTCAACTGTTGACGAAGCCATAGGATTTGAGAACAGCAGCTTCCTGCGGCCATATATTCAGCTTCCGTTGTTGAAGTGGCTACACTTGTTTGCTTCTTTGAGAACCACGAGATTAGCTTGCTCCCCAAGAACTGACATGTGCCCGACGTTGATTTCCTATCAACTCGGCAACCTCCATAGTCAGCATCGGAATATCCAGTGAGCTCCAAATTGTCCTCCGCTGGATACCACAGCCCCATGTTGACAGTGCCCTTCAAATATCGAAGAATCCTTTTGGCAGCTTCAAGATGGCTGTGTTTGGGATTGCTTTGGAAGCGAGCGCAGACACCGACTGCAAAAGCAATATCTGGCCTTCTTGCAGTGAGATAGAGAAGTGACCCAATTAGGGCACGATAATCTGTAGGATCTACAGATTTTCCTCCTTCGTCTGGCTCCATCTTCCAGTTGGTATTCATAGGAATCTTCACAGCTTTAGCATGTTGAACACCAAACTTCGCAAGCATATCTCGAGTGTACTTGGCCTGGTTGATGAAAATTCCATTATCCTGCTGCTTCACTTGAAGACCTAGAAAGCAGCTCATCAAGCCAATCATCGACATCTCATACTTGGTCTTCATCAGCTCTCCAAACTTCTCGCTAAGCGACTGATTTGGTGATCCAAATATGATGTCGTCCACGTAGATCTGGACCCATAGCATATCATCTCCATGATTGATGGTGAAGAGAGTCCGATCTATCTTTCCCTTTTGGAATCCATTTTCCACTAGGAATTGAGATAATGTATCATACCAAGCTCTGGGAGCTTGCTTCAACCCATACAGGGCTTTCTTCAAGCGATACACTTTATCTCCTTGCTCGAAACCCGGTGGCTGCTCCACATACACTTCTTCCTTGAGTTCACCGTTGAGGAATGCGCTCTTCACATCCATTTGGTACACTTTGAATTTCTTGGCCGCTGTATAGGCTAGAAATAAACGGATCGCTTCAAGACGTGCCACTGGAGCGAAGGTCTCGTCAAAGTCGATTCCTTCCTCTTGGCAGTAGCCTTTGGCAACTAGTCGCGCCTTGTTCCTCACTACGTTGTGGTCCTCGTCCGTCTTGTTCTTGAACACCCACTTGGTGCCAATAACATGCTGAAACTTGGGACGATCCACGAGGTACCATACGTCGTTCCTGGTGAACTGATTCAGCTCTTCTTGCATGGCGATCACCCAGTTAGAATCGGCTAGAGCTTCCTCCACGCTTGATGGCTCAATGTTTGAGAGAAAGCAACTGAACATGGCACTTTCTTCAAACACTTGACTTCTGGTCACTACACCCTTGGATGGATCTCCAATGATTTGGCTAGGTGAGTGATCCTTGAGCCACGCTCGCTTTGATCCGCCAGCTTCATCTTCATCCGCTTCCTTGTCGCTCGCTTCTCCGTCCGAAGCGACAGGATTGGGTGCTTGGCCAGCACTAGCTTCAGGAATCTTGGGGGCAGCTTCGACTTCTCCTTTGGGATCCTGCTCGCTTGAGTCCTTGATCTCATCATCTTCATCAAGCACGTCCCAAGTGAGTTGATTTGAGGGTTCCTTGCTTTGATTCTTTTCATTTGCTTGGGCCTGTTCCTGTGGAAGACTTAAAGAAGATTCATCAAATACGACATGGGGTGATTCCTCCACAATTAGGGTTTTACAGTTGAATACTCTGTAGGCTTTGCTAGATGTAGAGTATCCTAAGAATATTCCTTCATCTGCTTTGCTTTCAAAGACTTTCAACTGTGACTTCCCATTGTTGTGAATGAAGACCCTACAACCAAAAATATGGAAATAAGATATGTTTGGAATTCTCCCTGTCCATATTTCATATGGTGTTTTGTCGTGCCGTTTGTTGAGAAGCGTCCGATTCTGTGTGTAGCATGCCGTGTTGGCAGCTTCAGCCCAATACTTCATCGGAAGCTTTGAGTCAGCAATCATGGTGCGAACGGCTTCTTTGATGATTCGATTCCTTCTTTCAGCAACTCCATTCTGCTGAGGGGTGCGTGCTGAAGAGGTTTGATGTGCTATGCCATGCTCCGTGCAGTAAGCTTCAATTGTAGAGTTCAGGAACTCTGTGCCTTTGTCAGAGCGAATGGTCACGATAGCTTGATTCTTTTCCACCGCCAACCGCTTGAGTAGTTGTGGCAGTTTGGTCAGTGTTTCCTTCTTGCTGAATAGAAATACAACCCAAGTGTAGCGAGA
Source organism: Thymus mandschuricus (assembly GCA_029379335.1). NCBI lineage: Eukaryota > Viridiplantae > Streptophyta > Magnoliopsida > Lamiales > Lamiaceae > Thymus > Thymus mandschuricus. The sequence continues at coordinate 4,704,441 of CM057074.1, forward strand.
GAAATCGTCGACTACAACTAGAGTGTACTTTCTTCCATTTACACTAACTGGAGTAACTGGACCAAACAGATCCATGTGAAGCAGCTCGAGCACTCGCTTTGATGAGGCTTCTTCGAGACTGGCGAAGTGCTTCTTCGTCTGCTTCCCTCGTTGGCATGGTGAGCATGGATGGTCTTTGATGAAGACTTCATTCGGTATGCCTTGCACCAAACCTTTTCGAGCTAAGCGATTGATAGCTTTGAAATTGAGGTGGTTCAAGCGTCTGTGCCATAGCCATCCAATTTCTGTAGCACTTCTTGCAACTAGACAAGTTTCCTCCTTGCAGCTGTCCCATTGTGCTACGTAGACATTCCTTTGTCTAACTCCAGTGAGCACAATCTGGGATGTGAGTTTGCTCTTCACAATGCACTTGTTGGAGATGAACTCCACCCTGTACCCTTTATCACAAAACTGTGAAATAGATAACAGGTTGTGCTTGAGTCCTTCCACGTAGGAAACCTCTTCAATCTTGAGCTTTCCAACTTTCAGTGCGCCGTATCCCCTGGTGCTTCCTCGAGAGTTGTCACCAAAGGTTACGTGTGGACCCTTCTTCTCTATGTAGTTGTGAAGTAGAGCTTTCATGCCGGTCATGTGTCTTGAACATCCACTGTCCAAGTACCAAACTGGTTGACCCTCACTTGGCATGGGATCCACGGCGCTCACCTGCAATTAGACAGATTTTGGTACCCAAATCAGTTTGGGTCCTTGCAGGTTAGTTCCCTTAGGTACCCACACTTGTTTCACTCTCTTTTGAGATGAAGCTTGTGTCTTGGGCTTCTCGACCTTCGAAAACTTGGTGTACTGCCTATAGGCAGCTTCACACGTGCAACAGTGTGTGCAAGAGGGGTAGCGGCTCGCTTCAGACCTACCTACGCTCTTCCCATTTTGTTTATATCCTGAAGCGACTCGCTTCGGATTAGCTTTGGGTTTAGAGACTGACTTAGGGTTTCTAGTCTGTTGAAGCGGCTCGCTTGGTTTCCTCGAAGCGGTCCAACTAGGGTTTTGACCCCGACTCGCTTGAGTAACCTTGGAAGTTTGAAGCGGCCTCTTGGTTGCTTCAAGTTTTTCCCCCTCAACGTTAGTCCGGTTGGACCATCTCCAGTCCGGATAACGTGACACATAGACATTACTCCTCTTTTTAGGAGGTAGATCCTTTGTCTCTCGTGTCTTGGCTTGAGACTTAGAAGCTTCAACAGTTCTTCCTTTACCCTTGGATTGGTAAGACTTAGCAGGTTGAGTGCTAGGGACTGTTGAACTTTGCTTGCCCTTAGAGTCTGCCCTTAAAGATATAGACATCTTCATAGGCTTCTTCTTAGGGTTCTCAGCCATTTTGCCTTTGTCCTTGTTGGTGGTCGCTTTGGATGCAGTGGGCAATTCCAAAGTGACTGATGGTAAAGTGTGTGATGCACCAACAAAGACAGTCGGCTTGGGAGGTCCACCCTCATATCCAAGTCCTCCCTTTCTACCAAAAGGTAGAAGAGAACTCTCTAGTGCCTGTCTAGCGTATGATGCTTTATTTAAGTTGGCAACTAGAGTGGATTGGGTTTCATACCTTCCCTCCAAGCTTTGATGTCTAGCGAAGAGATCCTCGAACTTACTAGTCATAGCCCTTAGATTAAGTTTGACTTGGTCAAGCTCAGTGGCTAGCTTTCGGTTCTCCTTCTCGCTTCGAGACAGAGCTTGTTTTACCACTTCGTGGTCGCTTGACAATTTCTGGTGTTTGTCAAACAACTCACTCCATGTAGAGGATTGCTCTTCCTCATTGACAGTGTGTGCTAGTGTAATTGAAGTGATTGAAGGATAGAAGAATACCTCCCCAGTTTCTTCATCGGTGAGCGCCATGAGTCCCAGATCCTCTCCCTCGCTTGAGTTGGGATCTGTGAATGCATCTGAGTCGCTTGAGAGATCTTCAGTTGAAGCGACCAGCACTTCACTCGCTACGAGCGCTCGCCTTGGGGCATCCCTCTTGGCCTTCAATTCTTCGCGCTCTTTGGCACTTAGCTTTGGGCAATCGGATTTGTAGTGGCCCATTTTGTGGCAGTGGTAACACTCCACTTCCATCATGTCGCGCGGGATCGGCTTGGTCGTCTCTTCTCTCTTTCCTTTTCCTTCTCGAGCATCAGTGCTCCTCCCTTTGTACTGTTTGTAGAATCTTTTATACTTGCCTACTCGAGAGTTCATCTTGTTGAAGTTCTTTGATAAGAACGCAATGTGTTCTTCCAACTCTTCCCTTGTCATTTTGGCAAGCGACTGCTCGCTTGGCCCTTCGGCAGCTTTGAATGCTACTCCTTTTGACGTAGTGGGCGCTTCATCCTCGTCGTCAAGGCTCATTCGATTCAGATCAAACTCGTGAGCTTTGAGCTCGGAGAACAGCACTTCTGGCGTGAGCTTCGTTAGATCCTTGGTAGCTAGATATAGCTCCTTCATAGTCTGCCACTTCCTTGTGAGAGCACGGACTATTTTCAGATTTACTTCCTTGTCTGTGAGTTCCTTCCCAAGCGAGTTGAGAGTTGCAGTAATGTTGGTAACTCTCAGCTCGAAGGCGTCGATGGACTCTCCTGACTTCATCACCAAATTTTCAAACTCCCGCATCTGAACGGCGAGCTTGTTCTCCTTGATCTTGTCTGTGCCTTGAGAAATGAGGGCTAGGGTTTCCCACATTTCCTTTGCCGTTGCACATTTCCTTATTCGTGGTAGATAGGCGTCCGACACGGTGCTCTGCATCGTGTGGCGTGCAATCTTGTCGAGGTTGGCAACTTTGAAGTCATTTGGAGTATACTCGTCCTTATCCTTCTCCACGTACTGTTGTCGAACATGGGCTGGACGACCTTCAGCGGCTGGAACCTCCACAGATATGGCTTTCTTAATTTCGATTGGTCCGTCTTCAATGACTTCCCACATCCGGTCGTGGATTGAGCATAGGAAGCTCTCGACTCGGAAACTCCATATCTCGTATCCTTCGATCGAGAACTGTGGAAGATTTGATGCACTGTATGTAGACATAGCAAACTATCAGCAGTAAATGCAATATGCGTGGGTGAGGTTTTGATGCACTTAGGAAATAGGATCCGGTTCAGTGAGACAACGTGAAGTGAGTGGGGACTCACTTCGGATATGCAAAGCAGAGGCTCGAAAGAACCGCTGCTCTGATACCACTTGTTGGTCCCGGTTTGCTATAGGAAAAATACGTAGAGGGGGGGGGGGTGAATACGTATTTTGAAGTTTTTCAACTTCAATTCCTTAACTCAGAGTATAAAGTAAAGAGCTCTTTGGAAATACTAAGACCTAGCCGAGGGCTAGATCGGAAGCAATCACGAATCTCTTGACCTAAGCTTAGAGCTTGATCAAGAGTGAGACTTTACTCTTTGTGCGGAATTTGGTGAGCTAAAATCTTTCCTAAGTAATTGAAAATCCAAGTTAAGTTTGTTTATATGCACGTGCAATGGATAATCGAATACTGTAAAAAGATTAAGGTAAGAGAGATACGACACAGAGATTTATAGTGGTTCGGAGATAACGCTCCTACGTCCACTTTGTTGCACGACGGCAACTGTTCTTTTCACTCAAGAACTTGAAGGTTACGGGTCCTTCAAAAACCTGGTCGGGATCGGGCTTCACTTGCCTAGATCAAACGACAGACGTAGTGATTGCGGGTTCACTACACAAACTTAACAAAGACTGGAAGCTTCACTTGCTTCAGTCAGACAGACAGGGAGATTACGGGCTCTCCTTACAGCCTAGCTTCGATCGAGCTTTACACAAACGATGTAAGTGTAAGCTTGGATCTCAACTCTACGATCGAGGCTTCTTCAATCGAAGAAAGAAGGGCCTTGGATCTGGACAACCTAACGACGACTCAAAAACCTAACAGACAACAGTTTAGGGTTTTTGATTGACGAACACACTAATGAAGAACTCTTTACAGTGAATGCAAAGATTGGCTAGAGTTCTTCTTCTAAGCTTGGATATACGAAGTGGGCTTAGAATCTAAGTGTGAAGGTTGTGAAGACGAGTTCCGATGGACTGGAAACTCGGAGAACACTTGAAACAAAGACTCGAAGATTTGCTCGAAGGCTTGGGAGTGTTTGTTTGCAGTAGGCTCGAATGCGTAAGTAGTGTTCTACTTCTTCACGTCTTCATCCTTCACTATTTATAGGCGGAGGGTTGGCTAAGATCCGTTGCTTGGTTGGTGGCCTTGTCCCTCCTCCTCTCGACAGTACTTGCGCAGGCAGTAGCTTTTGCAGACGCGCAGTTTTGGCATTTTGCCAAAATTGGCTAACTTCCAAGTTTAACAGTAACTGGAGCGACCCAGTACTGTAGCGGCGTCTTTGTCGGCCTGGCAGTCAACTCCGCTGCTCCTCTCCTCGTTCGACACGTGGAGATCTCGCAATTAATGCAAAGATCTCTAGTTGACTGAAATTCAAATTCGGAGCGGGAATTTGTGCTGTCGCTTTCTGGTAGGTAGTGGCTCGCTTCGCTTTGAAGTTGTAGCGGCGGCTCCGAAGTGAGTCGCTTTAGGATCATATTATAGCGGGTCGCTTTGCTTCGCTTTGCAGCGTTTGCTTCGTTTTGCTTTAGCGCTTGCTTCGCTTCGCTTTGCAGCGTTCGCTTCGCTTTACAGCATTCGCTTCGCTTCGCTTCGCTTCGCTTCGGTAGACTCGCTTCGCATGCTTTGAACTGTAGCGCTCGCTTCGCTTCACTTTGGCATACTCACTTAGAATCTACTGTAGCGATCGCTTCGCTTCGCTATTCTTCGGCACGCTTCACTTCAGTTTGCTTGACTTGCTTCGCTTTGGAAAACACACTCAAGCGAGTGGCCTTCACTTGAACTTTTGAAGCCTAATCTAAGCAAAATAAAAGAGCCATCCTAACAGTGTAGGCTTAGAAAAATTTTAACCTATCAACTACATCAAAATGGGTCGCTTGGGAAAAGGACGCTTGGGGTTTTGGGATCTAATCAAAACAAGTGACTTTATTTAACAAATGTCCCATATAGTTCCCCCTTAACATTTTAGTCCTTAACAATTCCCAACAGACATGCTTGAGGATGATGAAGAAATCAAGGGCTCAAGCGAGCAGAATGTCCAAGGAAAAGATGAAGCTGCCCCCAAGATTCCTGAAGCGAGTGTAGGCCAAGCATCCAATCCAGTCGCTACAGAAGGTGAAGCGAGCGACCAAGAAGAAGATGAAGATGAAGCTGGCGGATCCAAGCGTGCATGGCTCAAGAATCACTCACCAAGTCAAATCATTGGAGATCCATCCAAGGGTGTAGTGACCAGAAGTCAAGTGTTTGGAGAAAGTGCCATGTTCAGTTGCTTTCTCTCAAACATTGAGCCGTCATGCGTGGAGGAAGCCCTAGCCGATTCAAATTGGGTGATCGCCATGCAGGAAGAGCTGAATCAGTTCACCAGAAACGACGTATGGTATCTCGTGGATCGTCCCAAATTTCAGCATGTGATTGGCACCAAGTGGGTGTTCAAGAACAAGACGGACGAGGACCACAAGGTTGTGAGGAACAAGGCGCGTCTCGTCTCCAAGGGCTACTGCCAAGAGGAAGGAATCGATTTCGATGAGACCTTCGCTCCCGTGGCACGGCTTGAAGCGATCAGACTATTTCTAGCCTATGCAGCGGCCAAGAAATTTAAAGTATATCAGATGGATGTGAAGAGCGCGTTCCTCAACGGTGAATTGAAGGAAGTAGTGTATGTGGAGCAGCCACCGGGTTTCGAGCAAGGAGATAAGGTGTATCGATTGAAGAAAGCCCTATATGGTTTGAAGCAAGCTCCCAGAGCTTGGTATGATACTCTTTCTCAATTCTTAGTGGATAATGGATTCCACAAAGGAAAGATAGATCGAACCCTATTCACCATCAATCATGGAGATGATATGCTATGGGTTCAGATCTACGTGGACGACATCATATTTGGGTCACCAAACCAGTCGCTTAGCGAGATGTTTGGAGAGCTTATGAAGACCAAATATGAGATGTCAATGATTGGCTTGATGAGCTGCTTTCTAGGTCTTCAAGTGAAGCAGTAGGATGATGGCATCTTCATCAATCAAGCTAAGTATACCCGAGATATGCTTGCCAAGTTCGGTGTTCAGCATGCCAAAGCTGTGAAGATTCCAATGAACACGAACCAGAAGATGGAGCCAGACATAGATGGGAAGTCTATGGATGCTACAGACTACCGAGCCTTGATCGGATCCCTTCTATATCTCACCGCAAGTAGGCCGGATATAGCTTTTGCAGTTGGAGTCTGTGCTCGCTTCCAAAGCAACCCCAAGCACAGCCATCTTGAAGCTGCCAAGAGAATTCTTCGATATTTGAAGGGCACTGTCAATATGGGGCTGTGGTATCCAACGGAGGATAATTTGGAGTGTTGGGAATTGTTAAGAACGAAAATGTTAAGGGGGAACTACATGGGACACTTTAAAAATGTAGTGTTTTGATTTGATCCCAAAACCCCAAAGCGTTCTATTCCCAAGCGACCCATTTGATGTAGATGATAGGTTAGAATTTTTCTAAGCCTAAACTGTTATGATGGCTTTATTTTGCTTAGCTTTAGACTGCAGGAATTCCAAGTGAAGGCCACTCGCTTGAGTGTGTTTTTCAAAGTGAAGCAGGTCTAGCAAGCCAAAGTGAAGCGTGCCGAAACTAGCGAAGCGAAGCGAGCGCTACAGTGGAATTAAAGTGAACCCACCAAAGCGAAGCGAAGCGAGCGCTACAAAGAAAAGTTGAAGCAAGTCAACGCGGGTCAACATTCACTTAAAAAGTTTCTTGGAAAAATTATTCCCAAGTGACTCACTACGAAGATGACCACGAAGCGACTCACTTCAGAGCGGCCGCTACAACTTCAAAGCAAAGCGAGCCCCTACCTACCAGAAAGCGACAGCGCGACTCCCGCCCATATTTTGAACTCCAGTCAACAGGAGATCGTAGCATTAATTACAAGATCTCCACGTGTCGAAAGCGGAGTGGAGCGGAAGAGTTGACTGCCAGGCCGACAGGGCGCCGCTACAGTACTAGCTCGCTCCAGTTACTGTTGAAGTTGGAGTTTAGCCAGATTTGGCAAACGGACAAACTGCGCATCTGCAAAAGCATACTGGCTGCACAAAGTACTGTCGAGTGGAGGAGAGACAAGGCCACCAACCATGCAACGGATCTCGGCCATCTCTCCGCCTATAAATAGTGAAGGATGAAGACGTGAAGAAGTAGAACACTACTTGAGCATTCGAGCGCATACAGCAAACAAACACTCCCAAGCCTTCGAGCAAATCTTCGAGTCTTTGTTTTCCAGTGTTCTCCGAGTTTCCAGTTCATCGGAACTCGTCTTCACAACCTTCACACTTAGAGTCTAAGCCCATTCCATATCCAAGCTTAGAAGAAGAGCTCTAGCCACCTTTGCACTTATTGTAAAGAGCTCTTCATAGTGTGTTTCGTCAACCAAAAACCCTAAACTCTGTCTGTTAGGTTTTTGAGTGTTGTCGTTAGGTTGTTTCGATCCAAGGCTCTTCTTTCATCGATTGGAGAAGCCTCGATCATAGAGTTTAGATCCAAGCTTGCACCTACATCGTTTGTGTAAAGCTCGATCGAAGCTAGGCTGTAAGGAGAGCCCGTAATCTCCCTGTCTGTCTGACTGAAGCGAGTGAAGCTTCTAGTCTAGTTAGGTTTTTGGTGTGAACCCGGAATCACCCAGCGTCTGTCAGATCCAAGCGAGTGAAGCTCGAACTTGACCACGCTTTTGAAGAGCCCGAAATCTTCAAGTTCTTGAGTGAAAAGAATAGTTTCCGTCTGTTGGGAATTGTTATGGACCAACTTGTTAAGGGGGAACTATGTAGGATACTTGATAAACGAAGTCATTTGTTTTGATTGGATCCCAAAACCCCAAGTGTCCAGCTCCCAAGTAACCCACTTTGATGTAGTTAATAGGTTAGAATTTTTCTAAGCCTACTCTGTTAGGATGGCTCTTTTATTTTGCTTAGATTAGGCTTCAAAAGTTCAAGTGAAGGCCACTCGCTTGAGTGTGTTTTTCAAAGCGAAGCAAGCCAAGCAAACTGAAGTGAAGCGTGTCGAAGAACAGTGTAGCGAAGCGATCGCTACAGTAGATTCGAAGTGAGTCCGCCAAAGCGAAGCGAAGCAAGCGCTACAGTGAAGAGTCAAAGCTAGTCAACTCTAGTCAGCAGTTTCCAAAGCAGTCACTAGGGAACTTTGTTTCCCGAAGCGACTCACTACAGAATGACTACGAAGTGACTCAACTAGAGCGGACGCTACAACTTCAAAGCGAAGCGAGCCACTACCTACCAGAAAGCGACAGCACAACTCCCGCCCATATTTTGAACTCCAGTCAACAGGAGATCGTAGCATTAATTACGAGATCTCCACGTGTCAAAGGCGGAGTGGAGCGGAAGAGTTGACTGCCAGGCCGACAAGGCGCCGTAACAGTACTGGGTCGCTCCAGTTACTGTTGAAATTGGAACTTAGCCATTTCCGGCAAAAATCCAAAACTGCGCATCTGAAAAGTTGCCAGCCTGCGCAAGTACTGTCGAGAGGAGGAGGGACAAGGCCACCAACCAAGCAACGGATCTCAGCCAACCCTCCGCCTATAAATAGTGAAGGATGAAGACGAAGAAGCGCAGAACACTACCTGAGCATTCGAGCGCATACAGCAAACAAACACTCCCAGCTTTCATAGCAATCTTGGAGTCTTTGTTTTCCAGTGTTCTCCGAGTTTCCAGTTCATCGGAACTCGTCTTCACAACCTTCACACTCAGATTCTAAGCCCACCTCATATATCCGAAGCTTAGAAGAAGAACTCTAGCCAATCTTTGCATCTACTGTAAAGAGTTCTTCATAGTGTGTCGTCAACCAAAAACCCTATACTTTGTCTGTTAGGTTTTTGAGTGTTGTCGTTAGGTTGTCCAGATCCAAGGCCCTTCTTTCATCGATTGAAGAAGCCTCGATCGTAGAGTTGAGATCCAAGCTTACACTTACATCGTTTGTGTAGAGCTCGATCGAAGCTAGGCTGTAAGGAGAGCCCGTAATCTCCCTGTCGTGTTTTGACTGAAGCAAGTGAAGCTTCCAGTCTTTGTTAGGTTTGTGTAGTGAACCCACAATCACTACGTCTGTCGTTCGATCTAGGCGAGTGAAGCCCGATCTCGACCAGGTTTTTGAAGGACCCGTAACCTTCAAGTTCTTGAGTGAAAAGAACAGTTGCCGTCGTGCAACAAGTGGACGTAGGAGCTTTATCTCCGAACCACTATAACTCTTGGTGTCGTATCTCTCTTACCTTAATCTCTTTACAGTATTCGATTATCCATTGCACATGCATATAAACAAACTTAACTTGGATTTTCAATTACTTAGGAAAGATTATAGCTCACCAAATTCCGCACATACGAGTAAAGACTCCCTCTTGATCAAGTGTTCACTTCGGTCAAGTAGGCAAGCTACGTACTGTAGATCTAGCTTCAGCTAGGTCTTAAGTTTCAAAAAGAGCTCTTTACTTATTACTCTGAGTTAAGGGATTTGAAGTTGAAAAACTTCAAAATACGTATTCACCCCCCCCCCCCCCCTCTACGTATTTTTCCTATTAACAAACCGGGACCAACACCGTCGTGCAGCAAAGTGGACGTAGGAGCGTTATCTCCGAACCACTATAAATCTTCGTGTCGTATCTCTCTAACCCTTATCTCTTTACTATATTCGATTATTCATTGCACGTGCATTTAAACAAACAAACTTGATTCTTTAATTACTTAGGAAAGATTTAGCTCACCAAATTCCGCACACGAGTAAAGACTCCCTCTTGATCAAGTGTTTACTTCGGTCAAGCAGGCTAGCTACGTACTGTAGATCTAGCTTCAGCTAGGTCTTAAGTTTCAAGTGAGCTCTTTACTTGTCACTCTGAGTTAAGGGATTTGAAGTTGAAAAACTTCAAAATACGTATTCACCCCCCCCCCCCCCCTCTACGTATTTTCCCATTAACAAACCGGGACCAACAAGTGGTATCAGAGCAGCGGTTCTTTCGAGCCTCTGCTTTGCATATCCGAAGCGAGTCCCCACTCACTTCACGTTGTCTCACTGAACCGGATCCTATTTCCCTAAGTGCATCAAAACCTCACCCACGCATACTGCATATACTACTAACTGTTTGCCATGTCTACATACAGTGCTTCTAGTCTTCCACAGTTTTCAATTGAAGGCTATGAGATCTGGAGTTTCCGAGTCGAGAGCTTCCTATGTTCCATCCACGACCGGATGTGGGAAGTCATTGAGGACGGACCAATCGAGATCAAGAAAGCCATATCTGTGGATGTTCCAGCCGCTGAAGGTCGTCCAGCCCACGTTCGTCAACAATATGTGGAGAAGAATAAGGATGAGTATACTCCAAATGACTTCAAAGTTGCCAACCTCGACAAGATTGCACGCCACACGATGCAGAGCACCGTGTCGGACGCCTATCTACCACGAATAAGGAAATGTGCAACGGCAAAGGAAATGTGGGAAACCCTAGCCCTCATTTCTCAAGGCACAGACAAAATCAAGGAGAACAAGCTCGCCGTTCAGATGCGGGAGTTTGAAAGTCTGATAATGAAGCCAGGAGAATCCATTGACGCCTTCGAGCTGAGGGTTACAAACATCACTGCAACTCTCAACTCGCTAGGGAAGGAACTCACAGATAAGGAAGTCAACCTGAAGATTGTCCGAGCTCTCACCAGGAAATGGCAGACTATGAAGGAGCTATACCTAGCTACCAAGGATCTATCAAAGCTCACACCGGAGATTCTGTTCTCCGAACTCAAAGCTCATGAATTCGATCTGAATTGAATGAACCTCGACGAAGAGGATGAAGCGCCCACTACATCAAAAGGAGTAGCATTCAAAGCTGCCGAAGGGCCAAGCGAGCAGTCGCTAGCCAAGATGACGAGGGAAGAATTGGAAGAACATATTGCGTTCTTGTCCAAGAACTTCAACAAAATGAACTCTCGAGTGGGCAAATACAAAATATTCTACAAGCAGTACAAAGGGAGGAGCACTGATGCTCGAAAAGGAAAAGGAAAGAGAGAAGAGACGACCAAGACGATCCCGCGCGATATGATGGAAGTGGAGTGTTACCACTGCCACAAGATGGGCCACTACAAATCCGATTGCCCAAAGCTAAGTGCTAAAGAGCGTGAGGAATTGAAGGCCAAGAGGGATGCTCCAAGGCGAGCGCTCGTAGCAAGTGAAGTGCCGGTCGCTACAACTGAAGATCCACCAAGCGACTCAGATGCATTCACAGATCCAAACTCTAGTGATGGTGAGGATCTTGGATTTATGGCGCTCACCGACGAAGAAACAGGAGAGGTATTCTTCTATCCTTCAATCACTTCAATTACACTAGCACACACTGTCAATGAGGAAGAACAATCCTCTACATGGAGTGAGTTGTTTGACAAGCACCAAAAATTGTCAAGCGACCACGAAGTGGTAAAACAAGCTTTGTCGCAAAGCGAGAAGGAGAACCGAAAGCTAGCCCGTGAGCTTGACGAAGTCAAACTCAATTTAAGGGCTATGACTAGTAAGTTCGAGGACCTCTTCGCTAGACATCAAAGCTTGGAGGGAAGGTATGAAACCCAGTCCACTCTAGTTGCCAACTTGAACAAAGCATCATATGCTAGGCAGGCACTAGAGGGCTCGCTTCTGCCTTTTGGTAGGAAAGCTGGCCTTGGATATGAGGGTGGACCTCCCAAGCCGACTGTCTTTGTTGGTGCATCTCACACTACACCATCAGTCACTTTGGAATTGCCCACTGCATCCAAAGCGACCACTAACAAAGACAAAGGCGAAACGGCTGAGAACCCTAAAAGGAAGCCTATGAAGATGTCTATATCTTTAAGGGCAGATCCTAAGGGCAAGCAAAGTTCAACAATCTCTAGCACTCAACATGCTAAGTCTTACCAATCCAAGGGTAAAGGGAGAACTGTTGAAGCTTCTAAGTCTCAAGCCAAGACACGAGAGACAAAGGATCTCCCTCTCAAGAAAAGGAGTAATGTCTATGTGTCACGTTATCCGGACTGGAGATGGTCCAACCGGACTAACGTTGAGGGGGAAGAATTCGAAGCACCAAAGAGGCCGCTTCGAACTCCCAAGGTTACTCAAGCGAGTCGGGGTCAAAACCCTAGTTGGACCGCTTCGAGGAAACCAAGCGAGCCGCTTCGACAGACTAGAAACCCTAAGTCAGTCTCTAAACCCAGAGCTAATCCGAAGCGAGTCGCTTCAGGATATAAGCAAAGTGGGAAGAGCATAGGTAGGACTGAAGCGAGCCGCTACCCCTCTTGCACACACTGTTGCACGTGTGAAGCTGCTTCTAGGCAGTACACCAAGTTTTCAAAGGTCGAGAAGCCCAAGACACAAGCTTCATCTCAAAAGAGAGTGAAGCAAGTGTGGGTACCTAAGGGAACTAACCTGCAAGGACCCAAACTGATTTGGGTACCAAAATCTGTCTAATTGCAGGTGAGCGCCGTGGATCCTATGCCAAGCGAGGGTCAACAAGTATGGTACTTGGACAGCGGATGTTCAAGACACATGACCGGCATGAAAGCTCTACTTCACAGCTACATAGAGAAGAAGGGTCCACACGTAACCTTTGGTGACAACCCTCGAGGAAGCACCAGGGGATACGGCGCACTGAAAGTTGGAAAGCTCACAATTGAAGAAGTCTCCTATGTGGAAGGACTCAAGCACAACCTGTTGTCCATTTCACAGTTTTGTGATAAAGGGTACAGGGTGGAGTTCATCTCCAACAAGTGCATTGTGAAGAGCAAACTCACGTCTCAGATTGTGCTCACTGGAATTAGGCAAAGGAACGTCTACGTAGCACAATGGGACAGCTGCAAAGAGGAAACTTGCCTAGTTGCAAGAAGTGCTTCAGAAATTGGATGGCTATGGCACAGACGCTTGAACCACCTCAATTTCAAAGCTATCAATCGCTTAGCTCGAAAAGGTTTGGTGCATGGCATACCGAATGAAGTCTTCATCAAAGACCATCCATGCTCACCATGCCAACGAGGGAAGCAGACGAAGAAGCACTTCACCAGTTAGCGTAAATGGAAGGAAGTACACTCTAGTTGTAGTTGACGACTTCTCTCGCTACACTTGGGTAGTATTCCTTTTCAGCAAGAAGGAGACACTGACCAAACTGCCACAACTACTCAAGCGATTGGCGGTGGAAAAGAATCAAGCTATTGTGACCATCCGCTCCGACAAAGGCACAGAGTTCTTGAACTCTACAATTGAAGCGTACTGCACGGAGCATGGCATAGCACATCAAACTTCTTCAGCACGCACTCCTCAGCAGAATGGAGTTGCTGAAAGAAGAAATCGAATCATCAAAGAAGCTGTTCGCACCATGATTGCTGACTCGAAGCTTCCGATGAAATATTGGGCTGAAGCTGCCAACACGGCGTGCTACACACAGAATCGGACGCTTCTCAACAAACGGCACGACAAAACACCATATGAAATATGGACAGGAAGAATTCCTAACATATCTTATTTCCATATTTTTGGTTGTAGGGTCTTCATTCACAACAATGGGAAGTCGCAGTTGAAAGCTTTTGAAAGCAAAGCAGATGAAGGAGTATTCTTAGGATACTCTACGTCTAGCATAGCCTACAGAGTGTTCAACTGTAAAACCCTAATTGTGGAAGAATCACTCCATGTCGTATTTGATGAATCTTCTTTAAGCCTTCCACAGGAACAGGCTCAAGCGAATGAAAAGGATCAAAGCAAGGAACCCTCAAATCAACTCACTTGGGACGTGCTTGATGAAGATGATGAGATCAAGGACTCAAGCGAGCAGGATCCCAAAGGAGAAGTCGAAGCTGCCCCCAAGATTCCTGAAGCTAGTGCAGGCCAAGCACCCAATCCAGTCGCTTCAGATGGTGAAGCAAGCGACAAGGAAGAAGACGAAGATGAAGCTAGCAGATCCAAGCGTGCATGGCTTAAGGATCATTCACCAAGTCAAATCATTGGAGATCCATCCAAGGGTGTAGTGACCAGAAGTCAAGTGTTTGGAGAAAGTGCCATGTTCAGTTGCTTTCTCTCAAACATTGAGCCATCAAGCGTGGAGGAAGCCCTAGCCGACTCCAACTGGGTGATAGCCATGCAAGAAGAGCTGAATCAATTCACCAGGAACGACGTATGGTACCTCGTGGATCGTCCCAAGTTTCAGCATGTTATTGGCACCAAGTGGGTGTTCAAGAACAAGACCGACGAGGACCACAACGTAGTGAGGAACAAGGCGCGACTCGTTGCCAAAGGCTACTGCCAAGAGGAAGGAATCGACTTTGACGAGACCTTCGCTCCAGTGGCACGGCTTGAAGCTATCAGATTGTTTCTAGCCTATGCAGCAGCCAAGAAGTTCAAGGTCTATCAAATGGATGTGAAGAGCGCATTCCTCAACGGTGAACTCAAGGAAGAAGTGTATGTGGAGCAGCCACCGGGTTTCGAGCAGGGAGATAAAGTGTATCGATTGAAGAAAGCCCTGTATGGGTTGAAGCAAGCTCCCAGAGCTTGGTATGATACTCTATCTCAATTCCTAGTGGACAATGGATTCCAAAAGGGAAAGATAGATCGGACTCTCTTCACCATCAACCATGGAGAAGATATGCTTTGGGTCCAGATCTACGTAGATGACATCATATTTGGGTCGCCAAACCAGTCGCTTAGCGAGAAGTTTGGAGAGCTGATGAAGATCAAATATGAAATGTCAATGATTGGCTTGATGAGCTGCTTTCTAGGTCTTCAAGTGAACCAGCAGGATAATGGAATTTTCATAAACCAAGCCAAGTACACTAGAGATATGCTTGCCAAGTTTGGTGTTCAACATGCTAAAGCTGTGAAGATTCCTATGAATACCAACTGGAAGATGGAGCCAGACGAAGGAGGAAAATCTGTAGATCCTACAGATTATTGTGCCCTAATTGGGTCACTACTCTATCTCACTGCAAGTAGGCCAGATGTTGCTTTTGCAGTCGGAGTCTGCGCTCGCTTCCAAAGCAACCCCAAGCACAACCATCTTGAAGCTGCCAAGAGAATTCTTCGATATTTAAAGGGCACTGTCAACATGGGTCTGTGGTATCCAGCGGAGGACAATTTGGAGCTCACTGGATATTCCGATGCTGACTATGGTGGGTGCCGAGTCGACAGGAAGTCAACTTCGGGCACATGTCAGTTCTTGGGAAGCAAGCTAATCTCGTGGTTCTCAAAGAAGCAAACAAGCGTAGCCACTTCAACAACTGAAGCTGAGTACATGGCCGCTGGAAGCTGCTGTTCTCAAATTCTATGGCTTCGTCAGCAGTTGAAGGACTACAAAGTTGAAGCGAATGAAATTTCGATCTTCTGCGACAACAACAGTGCCATATGTATCTCGCAGAATCCAGTGCTTCACACCAGATGCAAGCATGTGGAAATTCGACATCATTTCATTCGTGATCATGTCGAGAAGAAGGATATCAAGCTCGAGAAAATTCATACCGATCTCCAACGAGCAGATATCCTCACCAAGCCTCTAGCTGAGTCTCGATTCAACCAGCTATGCATGGAATTAGGGTTATTAGATCCTGGTGAAGAATGCTAGTTCCAGGATGCACGAAGAAGTGACCGCTTATTCTCTTATGTGTCACTCGCTTCGGATCTTCATCAACTCAAGCGAGCCACTTCAAAATCTCACTCGCTTGAAGAAAATGAAGTTAGGTGGAGAAAGGTGGAGTATTGGAAGAAGTTCCCTACCAACTTATTGGAATTGTTAAGTATATGGTTAAGGGGGAACTAATGCTTACTCTTGGAGCAAGCTACTTCCAAAGCGAGCAAAGAATGCTGCTACCTTGAATTCTGCATCGCTTCAATTTGCCCTAGCTTGGGTCAAAGCGAGCCGACTGCAGATTCATTCTCTAGATTGTAGGAAAGCTTGAAGGTTTACCTTTTTATACAAAAGGTTGCAGGGCTGGTGACATGCTTCTGCGTAAAATACGAGATTGTCTTGTCAGAGCATTCTCATTGTCATCCTGTCCATTTCTGCTCTGAGATAAGGACTTGTACTCATCCCTCATTCGTCGTGAATAAGTACACTTACTTGATGCTCCCTTCGGGTTGTAGTAAGCTTGTGTACTCTATTCATTTTCTCCCTCATTCACTTCGATGGAGGACTCTCTAATTCGTAGAGGAAGATGAATGCCATGAAGATGAATGCCATGAAGATCTAATTCAACGTGTAGCATTCAACAAGTGGTATCTAATTCAACATGAAGTCTTCAATTTGTGGTATCAATCTCCTACGAAGTGAGATTGACTGGTAAGTGTTTCAATTTTAAGTACACTAAGTGAGCCGAAGCGTGCTAGAAACCTTCACTCACTACGTGGAAAATATGAAATGAATCTGACACAAATACAAAGAGGAAAACACTCTTGTTTATCCTCGAAGTATGTAAGTCAGAAACATTTTAAAATTAAGCAAAGAAATTCAATTTCTTATTCCAGTCGCTTCAGATGGCCAAGCGAGTGCTACGTCACTCAAAGCTAGCCATCGCAAGCGAGTGCGGAACAGTCACTCAAAGCGAATGCCTCTCAAAGCGAGTCACGGCTTAGCGGCCCAACTCGAAGCGAGCGGGCACGAAGCGAGTATGAGCTGTCTGCACTCGAGTGCCTATTTCACTTTCTGCCAAGTATTTAATGCAGAATCAGGAACGGCGGAAATAACGGGCGCGTGGTTCTCACTTCAAATTTGAAGCGGGAAACGGCGGAGAAGATCCAGCCATCGAATCTCAACAGCCCCCAATCTGTAGCCGTTAGACTAGCGCAGTATAAGACAACCCAATAGCAGCAGGCCACGTGGAGACGCCGAGCAAGTGGCGGTTCACTCTTACTGTGGTGACGCCGGACACATCAGATCCATCACCGCACGTCCGCCACCTACCTACAGAACTTACGGCAATATTACCGTCCTACCCCTGCCACGTCAGCCAAGACCTAACTCTATATATATGGGACGAGGCAGAACTGCAAAACCTTTCACAGCCTTCAAAATTTGCCATTCTCGTGCTTAGATCTGCAATTTCTGCAACTCACGAGTCTCAACCCTTTCTATTTCATCGTTATAACTCTGTCCAAAATCCCTCAAATCTCACCATGGGAAAGAAGAAAAGTACAGAAACGATGGAGCAGTTCATGGCGGAGGCCAAAGAGAACATCAATGTCGAGCCTCATCTCGATCCCTCAATCATCGAGGAAAATGGATTCTTCCGTAGAGCCGTGACCACGGTCGGTCTATGGAAGTTCGTGACGGCTGTTCCGTCAAAAGTTCTGGCGAAAGCCATTGGAGAGCTCCTGCTGAATCTAAGGAAGGAGCAGAACTCATCTTCATTTACAGATCCCAAGTCCATGAAGCCGGTGGAGGTGGACTTGAACGATCTAATCAGCATATTCGATATGCCAAGGGAAGGAGGAGATTCCCTATTGGATTTGGGTTTTTCGGCCGAAGTCCAGTATGGCCGGTTCGCCGTCGATGGAGCAGAACCAAACTTTAAGGGGGCCAACATTCGTTCGAGTTTGAAGGCCCCCTTTAATCTCATTTGCGAACTCTTTACGAAGAGCATCGCGTGCTACGTCGGATCCCTGGATACGCTGTCGGAGACAAAGTTGATCGGAACCACCATGATCGTCGACAGCCTCGCCGGAACGAAATTCAACTGGCACGGCTGGCTTCTCAAGCAAATTCACGAAGCTACTGAAGATTTTGCATTTATACCAGGGACTGCAAACAAAATCCTCTGCAAAGGAAAGTTGAAACTTTTCTCAAGACTCTCCTTCGCATTGGAGAAAAAGTTTCCGGGAAAAGAATGGCCGGAAGATGACACCATCCCCTACATCAAGCAGTCCATCTACTACGACAAATGGAGGAAAACCAAAACTTTGATGGACTTGGGGCTTCTCGAGGTTGAAGTGCCCGTAGCGAGACCGGTTGCCGAAAGGCAAGCCGAAGTGAGCCAAGTGAGGCCGGTCGCTTCACCCGGGAAGCGAGCCGCGCCAAAGCGAGGTAAGAAGATGAAGCGAGTCGCTTCAATCGTTCAAGAAAGTGAGGCGGTGGAGAAGCCGCTTGAGAACGTTGAAGAGACTCAACCCCAGCCTTCACCTATCCAAACCCACATCACCCAAATACCAGAACCCCAAGCCTCATCGACCCAACAACCCCTCACAAAAACAACCCCCCTCTCTCCTCGTGAAGAAGAAACTGATTCTTCTTTCATATGCCCGAAATGCCCTTACTCCATGTCGACCCAGTCGAAGCTTACACCACTTTCCAGCCATTCCAAACCCAGCAAACACAACCACCCCTCACCGAAGCCATCCAAATTTCAGAAACCCAAGAAACCTCATCACCTACCCAATCCCCCTCGACATCGGCAGCTACAGCCGATACCGCCCAAACTGTCGGAGAACTTCCCATCATTCCACAATTCATTTCTCCTGCCCTCACCGTACACAAGCGGGCTCTCGAACGCTATGTTCTAGACAGAGAGCAAGCCGCTGAGACAATCAATATTCGCTACAATCTTCGCTCCACGAACGTTGCATGGAGCGACGTGTTTTACACCAATGTCGTTGACTTCCTGACGTACATTACATATCGTGGAATGGAGTACTACAAAATCTTCAGACTCCTCAAAGCCTTCACAGAGGAGGAAACTGATTCAAATGGAGGCCAAGTTACTCAACTTCATTGGCGAAAATGGCTTCCATGCCTTCCTTGAAGGGACCAGCTTCTGGGAGAAGCTGGATGCTAAGGTGAAAGAATCGTATCCACTCGCCACAGTTCCGAAGCGAGTGCCCTCTTCCCATGAAAGGAAGCTCATCAGGGAGCATAAGGAGGAGGTGGAGTTGAAGGATGCGGAGATCGCTAGCCTTCAAAGCGAGATAACGAAGAAGAGTGAGGAAATGGAGAGGAAGGCGGGGGAGGTCATTAGTCTCAAAGAAGACTTTGACAAGAAGAAGAAGGATTTAGAGGGAAAGGTGGAGGAGAAAGAGAGGTTATTGGAGGAAAAAGAGAAGGCGCTGGAGGCGCAGGTGAAGCTAGTGGGAGATCAATCTATCACAATCACTGAACTTAAGGGCTCGCTTGATGCGGAAAGGAGCCGCTTGAGGGAGGTAAATGCCAAGCTTGTCTCAGTTGGCAAGGAAAAGAAGGATTTAGAAAAGGAGGTAAGGAAGTTGAGGGAGGTGCTGGAGAATAGAGAAGGAGAGTTGGTGATGAAGGGAAGTGAGCTGCTGAGCACGAAAAAGGCTCTGGACTCTCTCAAGAATGAGATGAAGCTGCTCAAGCAAGAGAGTGAAACTGATAAAAAGGAGCTGGAGAGTAGGAGGAAGAGTGCGCAAGCTATTGACCTAAGGAATGCTGAATTAACGCTACTATTGGAAAAGGTCAAGGAGCTGGGCGAAGCATACACAGAAAAGATGGCTGCAAGTGCCGAATTCCATCTCTCTCTAAACCAGAGAGAGAGGAGCCTTGAGACAATGCAAGCTGAATTTCAAGCGGCTCAGGAATTTTGGTACTTCAACTTGCAGGAGGAGAAGGCAGATATAAGGAGGGAAATTGAAGCGGAGCTGGAGGCTCGCTTCAGAGAAGTGGAACCCTTAGAGAGAATGATGGCATCAGTTGTGGAGAGAGAAAAGCAGTGCGAGTATCTACTCGAAGAAATTTCAATCAAGACTGCTGATCTGGTGGCCCCAACTGTGGGAAAAGCCGAAAAGATGTTGGAGGCCATTCTCAACTCTGTCAACTCACTTCACCAAACCATTTCAGGAAAATCTATGATCCTAACCCCTGGCAGTGATGATGCCAAAAAGGGGGAAGGACAAGTGAAGCTAGGAGGAGCTGGAGGTTCAGGGGGAAGTAGAGTTGGTGTGGAGTTGATGCTGGAGGGAGGCAGTGGTGCCGGTGAAAAGGAGGATGTAGATGAAGCGAGGGCTCTAGGCAAGAAAAACTCACGGAGGAAAAGTTATTGAAACAACTCGAAGAGCCCAGCAGGCCGCTTCAAGAGAAAGTGCTGAGTGCTTCAATTGCACGGCATCCTCCAGTGACTGTGTTGACGAAGGAGGAAAAGCGGAAGCAGGTGGAGAAGGATGCTGCCATGGCGTGGGAGATGGAGCAACTAACAAAACTTTTTGTGGGTGCAGGTGCTTCATCTAGTTCCCAAGTGGCCGCTACTCCCAAAGCGCCCGCTTCAGCCGCCGCCCCAGCTTCGACAGCCGCACTCACTACGACCATTGCTGCACTCACTCCGTCAGCAGTCGTCCCCTCAAGTGCTGCTAAGAAGGATATGCCTCCACCCCCACCACCAAAACTTCCATTGAAGCGAACTGCACAGGAGATAAAAGGTGATGACCCCGCGGCCAAGCGCCAAAAGGTCAAGCAAGCAGTTGCTTCAAAAGCTGGAAGGGAGGAGAGGAAGAGAAAGGAAAGAGAAGAAGGGAGGAGCGAAGGCGAGAGGAAGAGGAGGTCAAATGACAGGCGACTCCAAGTGATTAACGCACGGATTGAGGAACACTTCAGTGAAGTGATACTCATCCAGTCTTCTTTGGTGCGGAGTGCCTTCATTCCATTTATGCCAGATGAGTCCGAAGCATGCGAAGCACAAGCCATATCTGATGCATGCGACGTGACGACAAAAGAGATGGTTGAGTCTGGTCGCTACCCCCGCATGGACGAACAAAACTACATTCGGAAGCGTCTAAATGAAAAGCGTCCATTGTGGAGCGGCGAAACAGGAAAGAAGTTCAAAGCAACCATGGCTGAACTATCAAAGAGGTCTGAAGAGGAGTTAGCCAAGCGAAGGGACGATCACCCTGATGCAAGGGAAATTGAGGCTTTTATTCTGAGAGATCTGCTTGATCTGTGGTTATACTACAAAGACCTATTCATCAAGGCCTACTATTACTGGGAGATAGTGCCGCTGCAGGATCAATGCTCTAGGATAAGTGCTCTCAACAATTTTCTCGCCGCCTATGATGACAGACTGCGGCGGAAAATCTTCACCTTGGCTGAACAAACTCAACCCATGCCAATTGTTGTCAAGGTTCCTGCCCTAAAAGAATTCCCCATTGTTGGTCCCGGTTTGTTAATGGGAAAATACGTAGAGGGGGGGGGGGGGTGAATACGTATTTTGAAGTTTTTCAACTTCAAATCCCTTAACTCAGAGTGACAAGTAAAGAGCTCACTTGAAACTAATGACCTAGCTGAAGCTAGATCTACAGTACGTAGCTAGTCTGCTTGACCGAAGTGAACACTTGATCAAGAGGGAGTCTTTACTCGTGTGCGGAATTTGGTGAGCTAAATCTTTCCTAAGTAATTAAAGAATCAAGTTTGTTTGTTTAAATGCACGTGCAATGAATAATCGAATATAGTAAAGAGATAAGGGTTAGAGAGATACGACACGAAGATTTATAGTGGTTCGGAGATAACGCTCCTACGTCCACTTTGCTGCACGACGGCAACTGTTCTTTTCACTCAAGAACTTGAAGATTTCGGGCTCTTCAAAAGCCTGGTCAAGATCGAGCTTCACTCGCTTGGATCTGACAGACGCTGGGTTATTCCGGGTTCACACCAAAAACCTAACTAGACTAGAAGCTTCACTCGCTTCAGTCAGACAGACAGGGAGATTACGGGCTCTCCTTACAGCCTAGCTTCGATCGAGCTTTACACAAACTATGTAGGTGCAAGCTTGGATCTAAACTCTATGATCGAGGCTTCTCCAATCGATGAAAGAAGAGCCTTGGATCGAAACAACCTAACGACAACACTCAAAAACCTAACAGACAGAGTTTAGGGTTTTTGGTTGACGAAACACACTATGAAGAGCTCTTTACAATAAGTGCAAAGATGGCTAGAGCTCTTCTTCTAAGCTTGGATATGGAATGGGCTTAGACTCTAAGTGTGAAGGTTGTGAAGACGAGTTCCGATGAACTGGAAACTCGGAGAACACTGGAAAACAAAGACTCGAAGATTTGCTCGAAGGCTTGGGAGTGTTTGTTTGCTGTATGCGCTCGAATGCTCAAGTAGTGTTCTACTTCTTCACGTTGTGATCCTTCACTATTTATAGGCGGAGAGATGGCCGAGATCCGTTGCTTGGTTGGTGGCCTTGTCTCTCCTCCACTCGACAGTACTTTGTGCAGCCAGTATGCTTTTGCAGATGCGCAGTTTGTCCGTTTGCCAAATCTGGCTAAACTCCAACTTCAACAGTAACTGGAGCGAGCCAGTACTGTAGCGGCGCCCTGTCGGCCTGGCAGTCAACTCTTCCGCTCCACTCCGCTTTCGACACGTGGAGATCTTGTAATAAATGCTACGATCTCCTGTTGACTGGAGTTCAAAATATGGGCGGGAGTCGCGCTGTCGCTTTCTGGTAGGTGGTGGTTCGCTTCGCTTTGAAGTTTGTAGCGGCCGCTCTGAAGTGAGTCGCTTCATGGTCATCTTCGTAGTGAGTCACTTGAGAAGTAAATTTCCCGAGACACTACTTAATTGAACGTTGACCCGCGTTGACTCGCTTCGACTTTTCTTTGTAGCGCACGCTTCGCTTCGCTTTAGTGGGTTCACTTGATTCCACTGTAGCGCTCGCTTCGCTTCGCTTTGGCTTTGAACAGTAGCGCTCGCTTCGCTTCGCTTTGGCAGACTCGCTTTGAATCTACTGTAGCGATCGCTTCGCTACACTATTCTTCAGCACGCTTCACTTCGGCTCGCTAGACTCGCTTCGCTTCGGAAAACACACTCAAGCGAGTGGCCTTCACTTGGAATTCCTGCAGTCTAAAGCTAAGCAAAACAAAGCCAACCTAACAGTATAGGCTTAGAAAAATTCTAACCTATCATCTACATCAAAAATGGGCCGCTTGGGAACAGAACGCTTTGGGGTTTTGGGATCTTATCAAAACACTAAGATATCCCTTATAGGTTCCCCCTTAACATATCCGTTCTTAACAATTCCCAACACCCATGCCTTATCATCCAGGCACGGATATTCCAGATAGAGGAATAATAGTTGAGGAAGTGACTGAAGCCTTCAGGCTGGAGAGTGCATGGAGAAGACCTAGTATCCACACAGTAGACTCTATGGAATCGAGAGTTCTATCAGCTTATGTGGATACTGCTGCTGTTAAAGAAGAGAAGAAGAAGGAGGAAGAAGGAAAGGAGAAGGAGAAGGAGGATGAAGCTGCAGGAAACCTTTGAGTTTCAAGCTTCCTAATATTTCTTTTTGTGAACTGCTTGTTCATTTATCCCACTTTTATTTCTGTCTCTTCTGTGTCATTTACTCGCTTTGTGAATGACTTTACATTTTTGCTACAAACTCAATAATTTAACCGAAAAAAAGGGGAAGGAACTTAAAAGAAAATTACAAACGAAACTGCAAAGGAAGCAGTCGCTTGGAGTTCCCTTCACGGTTAGATAGACTAGATTTATTTTTTTTTTATCTAAGTCGTATGGGTTTTGGCATCATCAAAAAGGGGGAAATTGTTGGGAATTGTTAAGAACGAAAATGTTAAGGGGGAACTACATGGGACACTTTAAAAATGTAGTGTTTTGATTTGATCCCAAAACCCCAAAGCGTTCTGTTCCCAAGCGACCCATTTGATGTAGATGATAGGTTAGAATTTTTCTAAGCCTAAACTGTTAGGATGGCTTTATTTTGCTTAGCTTTAGACTGCAGGAATTCCAAGTGAAGGCCACTCGCTTGAGTGTGTTTTTCAAAGTGAAGCAAGTCTAGCAAGCCAAAGTGAAGCGTACCGAAACTAGCGAAGCGAAGCGAGCGCTACAGTGGAATTAAAGTGAACCCACCAAAGCGAAGCGAAGCGAGCGCTACAAAGAAAAGTTGAAGCAAGTCAACGTGGGTCAACATTCACTTAAAAAGTTTCTTGGAAAAATTATTCCCAAGTGACTCACTACGAAGATGACCACGAAGCGACTCACTTCAGAGCGGCCGCTACAACTTCAAAGCAAAGCGAGCCAATACCTACCAGAAAGCGACAGCGCGACTCCCGCCCATATTTTGAACTCCAGTCAACAGGAGATCGTAGCATTAATTACAAGATCTCCACGTGTCGAAAGCGGAGTGGAGCGGAAGAGTTGACTGCCAGGCCGACAGGGCGCCGCTACAGTACTGGCTCGCTCCAGTTACTGTTGAAGTTGGAGTTTAGCCAGATTTGGCAAACGGACAAACTGTGCATCTGCAAAAGCATACTGGCTGCACAAAGTACTGTCGAGTGGAGGAGAGACAAGGCCACCAACCATGCAACGGATCTCGGCCATCTCTCCGCCTATAAATAGTGAAGGATGAAGACATGAAGAAGTAGAACACTACTTGAGCATTCGAGCGCATACAGCAAACAAACACTCCCAAGCCTTCGAGCAAATCTTCGAGTCTTTGTTTTCCAGTGTTCTCCGAGTTTCCAGTTCATCGGAACTCGTCTTCACAACCTTCACACTTAGAGTCTAAGCCCATTCCATATCCAAGCTTAGAAGAAGAGCTCTAGCCACCTTTGCACTTATTGTAAAGAGCTCTTCATAGTGTGTTTCGTCAACCAAAAACCCTAAACTCTGTCTGTTAGGTTTTTGAGTGTTGTCGTTAGGTTGTTTCGATCCAAGGCTCTTCTTTCATCGATTGGAGAAGCCTCGATCATAGAGTTTAGATCCAAGCTTGCACCTACATCGTTTGTGTAAAGCTCGATCGAAGCTAGGCTATAAGGAGAGCCCGTAATCTCCCTGTCTGTCTGACTGAAGCGAGTGAAGCTTCTAGTCTAGTTAGGTTTTTGGTGTGAACCCGGAATCACCCAGCGTCTGTCAGATCCAAGCGAGTGAAGCTCGATCTTGACCAGGCTTTTGAAGAGCCCGAAATCTTCAAGTTCTTGAGTGAAAAGAACAGTTGCCGTCGTGCAGCAAAGTGGACGTAGGAGCGTTATCTCCGAACCACTATAAATCTTCGTGTCGTATCTCTCTAACCCTTATCTCTTTACTATATTCGATTATTCATTGCACGTGCATTTAAACAAACAAACTTGATTCTTTAATTACTTAGGAAAGATTTAGCTCACCAAATTCCGCACACGAGTAAAGACTCCCTCTTGATCAAGTGTTCACTTCGGTCAAGCAGGCTAGCTACGTACTGTAGATCTAGCTTCAGCTAGGTCTTAAGTTTCAAGTGAGCTCTTTACTTGTCACTCTGAGTTAAGGGATTTGAAGTTGAAAACTTCAAAATACGTATTCACCCCCCCCCCCCCCCCCCTCTACGTATTTTCCCATTAACAAACCGGGACCAACATGGAGCTCACTGGATATTCAGATGCTGACTATGGAGGGTGCCGAATTGATAGGAAATCAACTTCGGGCACTTGTCAGTTCTTGGGAAGCAAGCTGATCTCATGGTTTTCAAAGAAGCAGACGAGTGTAGCTACTTCAACAACTGACACTACAACAAATTGAGGTTTTTGCCACACATAGATGTGTCACTAAAAGTATGATTATGTGTGTCAAATGAACTTTCTCCACACACAAGTTAAGTGTCAGCATGTGTCGCTATCTTCTCGCCAATAAATGTTTTTAATCACACTTACATATATGTGTGGGCGAATCTATTTAATTTACCTACACATATATTTGTCTTTAAATGTATATCTATGTGTGGGTAAAAATATTTCTGTCATTATTTAATGATGACGTGGAAATGATATGGCAATGACGTGGAGATTTGTATGTGCGGGTAAATGTAAAATTTATGTGTGGATAATAAATTTTCTGATTTCAAATATTAAATAAAATGTATAATTATAATTGGATATCAAAAAAAATTAAGTGTGGCTAATCATGTATTATGTGTCAAGAATAATTTTTTTTTATATCACTTACAAATTCGAGAAAAAAAATAGAAATATATATAATACATGAAAATGAAACAATATTTTATGAAATATTAATTTAACAAATAATGAACATTATAATATAATCTGAATCAAAATAAATTGAATATAATGAACATTGAAATATAACAAGCTTGTAATATTTTTTTTTTTTTTATTAAATAATGTTCAATACAAAAGTACATAATGTAGAGCCAACTACACAAAAAATAAAAATCTAAATAACTATACTGAATCTAGTTCTTCTAATTTGGCTATGAACAGCTTCACCACACGATCCCACATATGTTATCTTCATATCTGCAAACTTTTATGTCCTCCTGCAATGAATAGTATAAGGGAATTAAATGGATAGTAAAAGGGCATGAATCATAAGTGAACCATTCATCCATGTTCTCTTGCAAATAGGGATGAGCGACTTACATTGGCACCAACGGAGAAATGAGAAATGTATTTTCAAGAAAAGCTTAGGATGCTAACCTTGAACTTGATCGTGTAGCCGACGGCAATGAGTTCACCAAAAATAATTGGGATAAAAAATATATGAAATAATTATTCATAAGAAGAACGATGTAAAGAAGAAGGAAAAAAATTAAAAAATGCAAACTCATAAAGCAAATACTTCTCTCAAGAAAGTAGAGATATAACAAAAAAACCCATAGTTGGTACTGCGAGTTGAGGGGGAAGTGGAGGCATAAAACTGCCACAGTAGAGGGGAGAAGAGAACTGCCTAAATTTTGGATTATTTCAAATTTCAATTCCGCCGCGTCTTATTTCGATGTTGGAGGGTTTTTGTAGGCAAACAGCGGCAAACGGAGAAACTAAAAGGGAAAAAAAAACAAAATAAAATCGGAATTTTTTACTTTAATCTATTTCACCTTCTACCCTTTAAGATTTTCTCATCTATTTGATCTTTTATTTCTTGTATCTATTAATTTTATAAGTAAAGGTTGACAATTTATCATATTGTTTATTTATTTTGTTATAAATAATGGCTGAATGTTAAACTGTTGGAGTTTAAAGTATCAATTATAGTTGAAACGTATTTTTAGATAAATAAATATTTTTCTAAACAAAAAATAAATTTTGAATTTGGATAAAAACAAAAAACAAAACGATTGAAACATACGGAATACATTTATTAATTAAAAATACATCAAATTTGAATTATCATAATTAATTTAATACAAAAACAATAATAGAAGAAAAACTAAATAAAGGTTGCGGCTTTTTTATTTTCTTGCCACGTATATAATTAGTAACAATATAGAGATATTAACCACACATATATAAATATGTGTCGCAAAAACCTTTTAACAATTTGCCACGTTGGCACACAAACGTAAAAAGAAATTCACTTAAATTAAAAAAGTAAAATGAAAATTGATGATCACAAAATAAATGCTAGTAAAACCTTTTTGCCACATATTTTAAATGTCAAAATCTGTGGAAATATGTCAATTTGATTTACTTACACATGTTTCATTATGTGTGGTTAAATAACCACACATAATAATGTGTGGCTAATTTATGTGTAGGTAAAAGTTAAATTTCTTGTAGTGTGAAGCCGAATATATGGCCGCTGGAAGCTGCTGTTCTCAAATTCTATGGCTTCGTCAGCAGTTGAAGGACTACAATGTTGAAGCGAATGAAATTCCTATATTCTGCGACAACAACAGTGCGATCTGCATCTCTCAAAATCCAGTGCTTCACACCAGATGCAAGCACGTGGAAATCCGACATCACTTCATTCGTGATCATGTCGAGAAGAAGGATATCAAGCTCGAGAAAATTCAGACTGATCTCCAGCGAGCAGATATCCTCACCAAGCCTCTAGCTGAGTCTCGTTTCAATCAGCTATGCATGGAATTAGGGTTGCTAGACCCTGGTGAAGAGTGCTAGATCCAGGATGCACGAAGGAGTGGTCGCTAGTTTTTCGTAGCGTCACTCGCTTCGGATCTTCACCAACTCAAGCGAGCCACTTCAAAATCTCACTCGCTTGAAGAAGGAGAAATAAGGTGGAGTAAGGTGGAGTGTTGGAAGATTTTCCCTACCCGCTTACAGGAATTGTTAAGCCATTGGTTAAGGGGGAACTATTGGTTGCTCTCGGAGCAAGCTACTTCCAAAGCGAGCAAGGAAGCTGCTACCTAGCCTAGGATTCCTAGCGAGTGGGTATAAACACTCGCAAGTGCCGTTTCTAGTAACGGTTGTGGGGTCTTGTATCGGGCCTTCCCACGTAAAAATGGTGAAAGCTTAGGCAGGGCTGGCACCTAGACCTTGTGTCCTCTTCCCATCTTTCCGCCGAAGAGGAGCAAGTCTTCTCATCTTCTTCATCGTGGATAAATGTCCATTCCTTACTCACTCTTCATTGAGTTGAGCTGCCGGATGTCTATCCATTCCTCCCCCACTTTGAATTTTGCATCGCTTCAATTTGCCCCAGCTTGGGTCAAAGCGAGTCGTTTGCAAGTTCATTCTGTAGCTTATAGGAGGAAGCTTGAAGGTTTACCTTTTTCTACAAAAGGTTGCAGGGCTGGTGACATGCTTCTGCGTAAAATACGAGATTGGCTTGTCAGAGCATTCTCATTGTCATCCTGTCCATTTCTGCTCTGAGATAAGGACTTGTACTCATCCCCCATTCGTCGTGAATAAGTACACTTACGTGAAGCTCCCCTCTGGGTTGTAGTAAGCTTGTGTACTATATTTATTCTCTCCCCCATTCACTTCGATGGAGGACTCTCTAATTCGTAGAGAAAGATGAATGCCATGAAGATGAACATGAAGATGAATGCCAAGAAGATGAAGTACTCTACAGGTGGTATCAACAAGCATCAAAGCAATATCAACTAGTGGATCCATCAAGTGCTATCCAAATCCTCAAAATGGAGTCTTCAATAAGTGGTATCAATCTCCTACGAAGTGAGATTGACTGGTAAGCGTTTCAATTATTAAGTACACTAAGTGAGCTGAAGCGTGCTAGAAACCTTCACTCACTATTTGGAAAATATGAAATGAATCTGACACAAATACAAAGAGGAAAACACTATTGTTTATCCTCGAAGTATGTAAGTCAGAAACATTTTAAATTAAGTAAAGAAAATTCATTTCTTGTTCCAGTCGCTTCAGATGGCCAAGCGAGTGCTACGTCACTCCTAGCGAGCCATCGCAAGCGAGTGCAGAACAGTCACTCAAGCGAGTGCCTCTCAAGCGAGTCAAGGCCTAGCGGCCCAACTCGAAGCGAGCGGGTACGAAGCGAGTATGAGCTGTCTGCACTCGAGTGCAGTTTTACCTTTTACTTTACATTTAATGCAGAATCAGGTACAAGCGAAAATAACGGGCGCGTGGTTCTCACTTTGAATTCAAAGCGGGAAAAATCGAAGGAGATCCAACCGTCGAATCCCAACAGTCCCAGACTTGTAGCCGTTGGATCGACGCCGTATAAGACAAACCAATCATAACAGGCCACGTGGAGATGACGTGCAAGTGGGCGGTTCACTTTTACTGTGGTGACGCCGGACACATCAGACCCATCACCGCACGTCCGCCGCCTACCTACAGGATCTTCGCCGATTTACTGTCTTGCCCCTGCCACGTCAGCCAAGACCTAATTCTATATATATGGGACGTCGCTGAACTGCAGAACCTCTCACAGTCTTCAAAAATTGCCATTCTCGTGCTTAGATCTGCAACTTCTGCAACTCACGAGTCTCAACCTTTTCATCGTTAAAACTCCGTTCAAAATCTCTCATTTTACACCATGGGAAAGAAGCAGAAGACTGAGACGATGGAGGAGTTTCTCACGGAAGTCGAAAAACACATCAACGTCGAGCCTCATCTCGACCCTGCCGTCGTAGAAGAGAACGGATTCTTCCGTAGAGCCGTGAACACGGCCGGTCTATGGAAGTTTGTGACGGCTGTACCGAAGAAAATTTTGGCGAAGGCGGTCGGAGAGCTTCTTCTAAATCTGAGGAAGGAGCAAAACATATCTTCGTTCACAGATCCACAAACCAGAAGGCCGGTGGAGGAGGATATGAGCGAGCTAATCAGCGTGTTTGACTTGCCCAGGGAAGGAGGAGATTCCCTGTTAGATTTGGGTTTTTCTGCCGGAGTTCAATATGGTCGATTTGCAGTCGCCGGAGCAGATCCAAATTTCAAGGAGGCCAGTATCCGTTCAAGTTTGAAGGCCCCCTTCAACCATATTTGCGAGCTCTTTTCGAAGAGCATCGCGTGCTATGTCGGAACGCTGGATACGTTGTCGGAGACAAAACTGATCGCCACCACCGTCATCGTCGACAGCCTCACCGGAACAAATTTCAACTGGCATGGTTGGTTTCTCAACCAAATCCATGAAGCTGCTGAAGACTTTGCGTTCGTGCTAGGAAGTGCCGATCAGATTCTCCGCAAGGGGAAACTGAAGCTCTTCTCCAGATTATCCGTTGCCTTGGAGGAGAAGTTTCCGGGCAAAGTATGGCCGGATTCCGACACAACCGTCTACAACAAATAATCTATCTTCTATGACAAGTGGAGGAAAACCAAAACGCTGATAGATTTGGGACTTCTCGAGGTTGAAGTGCCCGTTGCAAGACCAGTTGCCGAAAGGCAAGCTGAAGTGAGCCAAGCTAGGCAGGTCGCTTCACCCGGGAAGCGAGCCGCGCCCAAGCGAGGCAAGAAGAAGATGAAGCGAGTCATTTCACTCGTTCAAGAAAGCGAGGCGATGGAGAAGCCGCTTGAGGACGTTGAAGTGACTCAACCCCAATCCTCACCAATCAAAGCCCAAACTCCCCCACTACAAATCCAAACCCAAACAACCCAAATACCAGAACCCCAAGCTTCATCAACCCACCAACCACTTACACAGACAACCCCCCTCTCTCCCCAGGAAGAAGAGTCTGCATCTTCTTTCCATATCCCTACTGTCCCATTCCTCAGCACAGATCCATCTGTTGCTTACACTACATTCCAACCTCTTCAAACCCAGCAAACCCAGCCAGCCACAGAACCTATTCAAATCCCTGAAACCCCTGAAGCCTCATCATCCCATTCCCCTTCGACATCGGCAGCCACAGCCGATACCGCCCAAACAGCCGGTGAACTCCCAATAATCTCATCATTCGTACCCCCTGCTATCTCTGCAGAAATGCAGGCCATCGATCGCTACGTCCAAGGATCGAGAGCAAGCTGCAGAGACCATCAACCTCCGCTACTCCAACGTTCCGTGGACCGAGGTGTTCTACACCCAGACCGTCGACTTCCTGACGTACATTACGTACCGCAGAACGGAGTACTACAAGGTCTACAACCTGATGCAGGCCTTCAAAAAGAATGAGCTGATCGAACTGGAGGCCAAACTGCTCAACTTCATTGGCGTGGACGGCTTCCACAACTTCCTCGATGGGACCAGCTTCTGGGACAAGCTGGATGCTAAAATAAAACAAGAATATCCAGATGCTGTGATTCCCAAGCGAGAGCCAACTACACGCGAGAAGCAGTTGATCAGAGATCATGCGGAGGAGGTGGAGGTGAAGGATGCGGAAATCGCTAGTTTACATAGTGAAATAACCAGGATGAGTGCTGAGATTGAAAAGAAGGCGGAGGAGGTCATCAGTCTACGTGAAGACTTTGACAGGAAGAAAGGGGAACTAGAGGGTAAGGTGAAAGAAAAGGAGAAGCTATTGGGAGAAAAGGAGAAGGCGCTGGAGGCGCAGGTGAAGCTAGTGGAAGACCACTCGAAAACAATCACCGAACTCAAGGGCTCGCTTGACGCGGAAAGGAGCCGCTTGAGGGAGGTTAATGCCAAACTCATTGCTCTTGGCAAAGAGAAGAAGGAGTTGGAGAGGGAAGTGAAGAAGCTGAAGGAGAAAGTGGAGAATAGAGAGGGAGAATTGGTGATGAAGGGTAGTGAACTGCTCAGCTCTAAGAAAGCCCTCGACACTCTCCAAAATGAAATGAAAATACTCAAACTGGAGAGAGAGGAGGAGAAGGGAGAGCTTGAGAGTCGAAGGAGAAGTGCGCAGGCCCTTGATCTGCAGAATGCAGAGTTGAGCATTCTACTCAAAAAGGTCAAGGAGTTGGGAGAATCATACACTGTAAAAATCTCTGCAGATGCCAAGTTCCATACCATTCTTAATCAGAGAGAAAGGAGCCTTGCGACGTGGAAGGCAGAACTTGAAGCATCCCAGAATTTCTGGTACTTCAATCTGCAAGAGGAAAGGAAGAGGATGAAGGAGGAGATTGAAGCGGAGCTGGACGCTCGCTTCAGAAAGGTGGAACCATTGGAGAGGATGATGGTGTCCGTTGTGGAACGGGAGAATCAGTGCAAGTTCTTGCTCGATGAAATAAGTGTCAAAACAGCAGAACTAGTACTATCTGAAGAGCACGTCTTCGCTACCCGTGCTGAAAAGATGCTCCATGCCCTGTTCAACAAATTCGAGGAGCTTAGCCAATCCATCTCTGGAAAAACAATCATCCTAACCCCTGGCAGTGATGATGCCAAAAGGGGGAAGGACAAGTGAAAGAAGGAGAAGTTGGAGGTGCTAGAGGAAGTGGATTTATGATGGAGTTGATTGAAGGAGGAGGTAGTGGTGTTGAAGGTGCGGAGAAGGTGTTAGATGATGAAGCAAGGGCGTTGAGCGCAATGAAGGGCAAAGTAAAGCTCACGGAGGAGGAGCTGATGAAAAAGCCGGAGGAGCCCAGGAGACCGATTGAAGAAAAGGTTCTTGGTGCTTCAATTGCACGACACCCTCCTGTTAGATGATGGAGTTGATTGAAGGAGGAGGTAGTGGTGTTGAAGGTGCGGAGAAAGTGTTAGATGATGAAGCAAGGGCGTTGAGCGCAATGAAGGGCAAAGTAAAGCTCACGGAGGAGGAGCTGATGAAAAAGCCGGAGGAGCCTAGGAGACCGATTGAGAAAAGGTTCTTGGTGCTTCAATTGCACGACACCCTCCTGTTACGGTGTTAACCAAGGAGGAGAGGCGGAAACAGATTGCGGAGGATGAGGCCCTGGCTTGGGCACTAGAGCGTGATTTTGAATTAAAGAAGCTAACACTTGCAGGTGCTTCAGGTTCCAAAGCGCCCGCTTCAGCCGCCGCACCCGCTTCAACTGCCGCGCTCGCTACATCGACTGTAGGAGCCGCTTCATCTACAAGCGTCCCTTCAAGCACTTTAAAGAAGGACATGCCGCCTCCCCCACCACCAAAGCAAACATTGAAGCGAGCTGCACCAGAATCAAAAGTAGATGACCCCGCGGCCAAGCGCCAAATGGTCAAACAAGCAGTCGCTTCAAGAACGGAGAAGCAGGAAAGGAAAAGGAAGAGAGGAGAGGAGTGGAAGGAGAAGGAGGAAAAGGAGAAGAGAATAAAGTCCAAGAGATTGCAGGTCATTGATGGCCGGATCGAGGAACACTTCAACGAAGTGAAACTCATCCAATCCGCCATCTGCCGAAGTGCCTTCGTTCCCTTCATGCCTGACGAGTCCGACGCATGCGAAACCCAAGCCATTATCGATGCATGCGACGTGACCGGGAAGGAAATGGTCGGCTCCGGACGCTACCCTCTCAAGGAGGAACAAGATCACATTCGAAAACGACTCAATGAGAAGCGTCCGATTTGGAGCACTGAGACTAGTGCCAAATTCCATGCCGTCATGAAGGAACTAGCCAGCAGGTCAGAGGAAGAGTTGGCAGCCAGGAGGAATGAGCATCCTGACGCGAGGGAGATTGAGGATTTCATTCCAAGAGATCTCCGTGACCAGTGGCTACTTTACAAGGAACTCTTCATCAAAGCCTACTACTTCTGGGGAGTAGTGCCACTGCAGGATGAGTGCTCCCGGATGAGTGCTCCCGGATGAGTGCTCTCAGCAACTTCCTCTGCGCATATGATGAGAAACTGCGGAGGAAAATCTTCACCATGGCTGAGCTTGCAGAGCCCAAGTCTCTTATCGTAAAGGTGCCTGAAATGAAGAAATTTCCGATGCCATTCCTTCCAGGCACAAGGATTCCTGATCGCAGCGTCACAGATGCGGAGGTGAATGAAGCGTTCAGATTGGAAAGCGCTTGGAGGAGACCAAGTATCCTTACTGTTGGTACGTTGGAAGTGAAGGTCTTCAGTGCATACAGTGTCCCAGAAGAGATGATTGCAAAGGACTTGGAGGCTGAGGAAGAAGAGAAGGAAGTGGAGGTGACGGAGGAGAAGCAGGATAACAAGGAAGAAGCTGCAGGAAACCCTTGAGTTTCAAGCTTCTTGTTTTGAGAACTGATGTTCATCAATCTATCCAATTTACTTTCTGTCCCTCTTGTGTTATTTAACAGCTTTATGGATATTTTATCCTTATACTACAAACTCAATAATAATTTAACCGAAAAAAAGGGAAAGGAACTTAAAAGAAAATTTAAACGAGGCCTGCAAAGGAAGCAGTCGCTTGAAGTTCCCTTCACGGTTAGATAGACTAGATTTCAATAATCTTAAGTCTTTGGGTTTTGGCATCATCAAAAAGGGGGAAATTGTTGGGAATTGTTAAGAACAAAGTGTTAAGGGGGAACTCCTATGGGACACTCTGAAGTGAGCCAAATGGTTGTTTTGATTTGATCCCAAAACCCCAAGTGTTCTATTCCCAAGCGACCCGTTTTGATGTAGTTAATAGGTTAGAATTTTTCTAAGCCTACTCTGTTAGGATGGCTCTTTATTTTGCTTAGATTATAGGCTTCAAGAGTTCAAGTGAAGGCCACTCACTTGAGTGTGTTTTCCGAAGCGAAGCAAGTCTAGCAAGCCGAAGTGAAGCGTGCCGAAGAATAGCGAAGCGAAGCAAAGCGAGCGCTACAGTATAAAGTCAAAGCAAGTCAACTCTAGTCAGCATTTTCCAAAGCAGTCACTAGGGAACCTCATTTCCCAAAACGACTCACTACAGAATGACTACGACGTGACTCAACTAAAGCGGACGCTACAACTTCAAAGCGAAGCGAGCCACTACCTACCAGAAAGCGACAGC
The DNA here is from genome assembly GCA_029379335.1 of Thymus mandschuricus. Lineage (NCBI taxonomy): Eukaryota > Viridiplantae > Streptophyta > Magnoliopsida > Lamiales > Lamiaceae > Thymus > Thymus mandschuricus. The sequence continues at coordinate 4,739,397 of CM057074.1, forward strand.
ACAACTCCCGCCCAGATTTTGAACTCCAGTCAACTAAGAGATCTTCGCATTAATTACGAGATCTCCACGTGTCGAACGCGGAGAGGAGCAACGGAGTTGACTGCCAGGCCGACAGGGCGCCGTAACAGTACTGGGTCGCTCCAGTTACTGTTGAAATTGGAACTTAGCCATTTCCGGCAAAAATCCAAAACTGCGCGTCTGAAAAGCAGCCAGCCTGTGCAAGTACTGTCGAGAGGAGGAGGGACAAAGCCACCAACCAAGCAACGGATCTCGGCATCCCTCCGCCTATAAATAGAGAAGGTTGAAGACGAAGAGAGTAACACACTACTTGAGCATTCGAGCGCCCACAGCAAACAAACACTCCCAAGCCTTTGAGCAAATCTTCGAGTCTTTGTTTTCAAGTGTTCTCCGAGTTTTCAGTTTATCGGAACTCGTCTTCACAACCTTCACACTTAGAGTCTAAGCCCATTCCATATCCAAGCTTAGAAGAAGAGCTCTAGCCATCTTTGCACTCATTGTAAAGAGCTCTTCATAGTGTGTCCGTCAACCAAAAACCCTAAACTCTGTCTGATAGGTTTTTGAGTCGTCGTTAGGTTGTCTCGATCCAAGGATCTACTTTCATCGATTGTAGAAGCCTCGATCATATTGTCTAGATCCAAGCTTACACTTACATCGTTTGTGTGAAGCTCGATCGAAGCTAGGCTGTAAGGAGAGCCCGTAATCTCCCTGTCTGTGTTTGACTGAAGCGAGTGAAGCTTCCAGTCTTGTCTAGGTTTGTGTAGTGAACCCGCAATCACTACTTCTGTCGTTGGATCCAGGTGAGTGAAGCCCGATCTCGACCAGGTTTTTGAAGGACCCGTAACCTTCAAGTTCTTGAGTGAAGAGAACAGTTGTCGTGTGCAACAAAGTGGACGTAGGAGCTTTATCTCCGAACCACTATAATCCCTGTGTCGTATCTCTCAACCCTAAACTCTTTACTTTGATTATTCATTGCATGTGCATCTAAACAAACTCAACTTGAATTTTTAATTACTTAGGAAAAGATAATAGCTCACCGAATTCCGCACAAGAGTAAAGTCTCACTCTTGATCAAGCTCTAAGCTTAGGTCAAGAGATTGTTGATTTCTTTAGATCTAGCTCTCGGCTAGGTCTTAGTATTTCTACGAGCACTTTACTTCATACTCTGAGTTAAGGAATTGAAGTTGAAAAACTTCAAAAACACGTATTCACCCCCCCTCTACGTATTTTTCCTATAACAAACCGGGACCAACAACAGATATGGCTTTCTTGATCTCGATTGGTCCAACCTCTATGACTTCCTACATCCGGTCGTGGAAGGAGCACAGGAAGCTCTCGACTCGGAAACTCCATGTCTCGTATCCTTCGATAGAGAACTTTGGAAGACTTGATGCACTATATGTAGACATAGCAAACTATCAGCAGTAAATGCAATATGCGTGGGTGAGGTTTTGATGCACTTAGGAAATAGGATCCGGTTCAGTGAGACAACGTGAAGCGAGTGGGGACTCGCTTCGGATATGCAAAGTAGAGGCTCGAAAGAACCGCTGCTCTGATACCACTTGTTGGTCCCGGTTTGTTATAGGAAAAATACGTAGAGGGGGGGGGGTGAATACGTATTTTGAATTTTTTCAACTTCAAATTCCTTAACTCAAATTATGAAGTAAAGTGCTCGTTGAAATACTAAGACCTAGCCGAGAGCTAGATCTAAAGCAATCAAGATTCTCTTGACCTAAGCTTCAAGCTTGATCAAGAGTGAGACTTTACTCTTTGTGCGGAATTTGGTGAGCTAATATTTTTCCTAAGTAATTAAAATTTCCAGATTAGGTTTGTTTAGATGCAATATGCAATGTATAATCAAAGTAAAGAGTTTAGGGTTAGAGAGATACGACACAGAGATTTATAGTGGTTCGGAGATAACGCTCCTACGTCCACTTGTTGCACTCGGCAACAGTTCTCTTCACTCAAGAACTTGAAGATTACGGGCTCTTCAAAAGCCTAGTCGAGATCGAGCTTCACTCGCTTGGATCTGACAACAAATGCAGTGATTTCGGGTTCACTACAAAGACCTAGACTGGACTGGAAGCTTCACTCGCTTCAGTCCAAACAACAGACAGGGAGATTGCGGGCTCTCCTTACAGCCTAGCTTCGATCGAGCTTCACACAAACGATGCAGGTGCAAGCTTGGATCTAAACTCTATGATCGAGGCTTCTTCAATCGATCCAAGAAGGGCCTTGGATCGAAACAACCTAACGACGACGAACTCAAAAACCAAACAACAGATTTAGGGTTTTTGGTTTACGACGACACACTATGAAGAGCTCTTTACAGTAAGTGCAAAGATGGCTAGGGCTCTTCTTCTAAGCTTGGATATGGAATGGGCTTAGACTCTAAGTGTGAAGGTTGTGAAGACGAGTTCCGATGAAACTTTAACTCGGAGAACACTTGGAAACAAAGACTCGAAGATTGCTAGAAAGCTGGGACTGTTTGTTTGCAGTAGGCTAGAATGCTCAGGAAGTGTTCTACTTCTCTTCGTCTTCATCCTTCACTATTTATAGGCGGAGGGATGCCGAGATCTGTTGCTTGGTTGGTGGCTTTGTCCCTCCTCCTCTCGACAGTACTTGCACAGGCTGGCTGCTTTTCAGACGCGCAGATTTGGCTTTTTGCCGGAAATGGCTAAGATCCAATTTCAACATTAACTGGAGCGACCCAGTACTGTTGCGGCGCCCTGTCGGCCTGGCAGTCAACTCCGCTGCTCCTCTCCGCGTTGGACACGTGGAGATTCGTAATAAATGCGGAGATCTCCAGTTGACTGGAGTTCAAATTCGGAGCGGGAATTGTGCTGTCGCTTTCTGGTAGGTAGTGGCTCGCTTCGCATTGAAGTAGTAGCGTCCGCTTTGAATTGAGTCAGTTCGTAGTCATTCTGTAGTGAGTCGCTTGGGAAGTAAAGTTCCCTAGTGACTGCCTTGATTAATGTTGACCAGAGTTGACGCTTTGCTTCGCTTTGGCAGACTCACTTTGAATCTACTGTAGCGCTCGCTTCACTTCGCTATTCTTCGGCACGCTTCACTTCGGCTTGCTAGACTTGCTTCGCTTTTGAAAACACACTCAAGCGAGTGGCCTTCACTTGATCATTTGAAGTCTATATTCTAAGCAAAATAAAGAGCCATCCTAACAGAGTAGGCTTAGAAAAATTCTAACCTATTATCTACATCAAAGTGGGTCGCTTGGGAACAGAATGCTTTGGGGTTTTGGGATCAAATCAAAACAGTGAAGTGTCCCTTATAGGTTCCCCCTTAACATGTTGTTCTTAACAATTCCCAACATCCTCTCCTTCACTGGAATTGGGATCTGTGAATGCATCCGAGTCACTTGAGACATCTTCAGTTGAAGCGACCGGCTGCTCGTTCGCTACAAGCACTCGCCTTGGAGCATCCCTCTTAGCTTTCAGTTCCTCTCGCTCCTTTGCACTCAGCTTCGGACAGTCGGATTTGTAGTGGCCCATCTTGTGGCAATGGTAGCATTCCACTTCCATCATGTCCCTTGAGATCGGCTTGGTCATCTCTTCTCTCTTCCCTTTTCCTTCTCGAGCATCAGTGCTCCTCCCTTTGTACTGTTTGTAGATTCTTTTGTATTTGCCCACTCAAGAGTTCATTTTGTTGAAGTTCTTGGAAAAGAACACAACATGTTCTTCCAACTCTTCCCTCATCATCTTGGCTAGCGACTGATCGCTTGGCCCTTCAGCAGCTTTGAAAGCTACGCCCTTTGACATCGTGGGAGCTTCATCCTCTTCGTCGAGGTTCATCCGATTCAGATCGAATTCATGAGCTTTGAGTTCGGAGAACAGAATCTCCGGTGTGAGCTGTAGATCCGTGGTAGTTAGATATAGCTCCTTCATTGTCTGCCACTTCCTTGTGAGAGCTCGGACAATCTTCAGGTTGACTTCCTTGTCTGTTAGTTCCTTCCCAAGTGAGTTGAGAGTTGCAATGATGTTGGTAACTCTCAGCTCGAAGGCGTCAATGGACTCTCCTGGCTTCATTATTAGACTTTCAAACTCCCGCATTTGTACGGCGAGCTTGTTCTCTTTGATCTTGTCCGTTCCTTGTGAAATGAGGGCTAGGGTTTCCCACATTTCCTTCGCCGTCGCACACTTCCGTATCCTAGGAAGATAGGCATCCGACACGGTGCTCTGCATCGTGTGGCGTGCGATCTTATCGAGGTTGGCAACTTTGTAGTCGTTGGCATTGTATTCGTCCTTGTCCTTCTCCATGTAGGTTTGTCGAACTTTGTAGTCGTTGACTCGCTTTGACTTTACACTGTATCGCTCGCTTCGCTTCGCTTTGGCAGACTCACTTTGAATCTACTGTAGTGCTCGCTTCGCTTCGCTTTGAATCTACTGTAGCGCTCGCTTCGCTTCGCTTTGAATCTACTGTAGTGCTCGCTTCGCTTCGCTTTGGCAGACTCACTTTGAATCTACTGTAGCGCTCGCTTCGCTACGCTATTCTTTGGAGCGCTTCACTTCAGCTCGCTAGACTTGCTTCGCTTGGAAAACACACGCAAGCGAGTGGCTTTCACTTGAACATTTTGAAGTCTATATTCTAAGTAAAATAAAGAGCCATCCTAACAGAGTAGGCTTAGAAAAATTCCAACCTATTATCTACATCAAAATGGGTCGCTTGGGAACATAACGCTTTGGGGTTTTGGGATCAAATCAATACAATGAAGTGTCCCTTATAGGTTCCCCCTTAACATGTTGTTCTTAACAATTCCCAACAATTTCCCCCTTTTTGATGATGCCAAAACCCAATGACTTAGATTTAAAATAATCTAGCCTATCTAACCGTGAAGGGAACTTCAAGCGACTGCTTCCTTTGCAGACTTCATTTGACTTATTATTATTATTTTTTTTTAAGTTCCTTTCCCTTTTTTTTCGGTTAAATTGATTGAGTTTGTACAGAAATTAAATAACACAGTATGGACAGAAATTAAACTTGGGATTTATGAACAGCAGTTCACAAAAATGAAGAGACTTGAAACTCAAAGGTTTCCTGCAGCCTCTTCCTTGTCTTCCGTCTTCTCCTCAGTCACCTCCTCCTTCTTCTTCTCCTTTTCTTCAGTAAAATAAGCAGAGAGGACGTTCAACTCCAAGGTACCAACAGTGTGGATACTTGGTCTCCTCCATCCGCTCTCCAATCTGAACGCTTCGTTCACTTCCGCGTCTGTGATGCTGCGATCAGGAATTCTTGTGCCTGGAAGGAATGGCATTGGAAATTTCTTCACTTCAGGCACCTTGATGATAAGAGATTTGGGCTCTGCAAGCTCTTCCATAGTGAATATTTTCCTCCGCATCTTCTCATCATATGCGCATAGGAAGTTGTTGAGAGCACTCATCCGAGAGCACTCATCCTGCAATGGCACTACTCCCCAGTAGTAATAGGCTTTGATGAAAAGCTCCTTGTATAATAGCCACTGATCGCGGAGATCTCTCGGAATGAAGTCCTCAATCTCCCTTGCGTCAGGATGTTCATTCCTCCTAGCTGCCAACTCTTCCTCTGATCTGCTAGCCAGCACCTTCATGACCGCGTGAAATTTGGCACTCGACTCAGTGCTCCAGATTGGACGTTTTTCGTTGAGACGCTTGCGAATGTAGTCCTGTTCCTCCTTGAGAGGGTAGCGTCCAGATTCGACCATTTCCTTTCCCGTCACGTCGCATGCATCAATTATAGCTTGGGTCTCGCATGCTTCGGATTCTTTGGGCATGAAAGGAATGAAGGCACTTCGGCAGATGGCGGATTGGATGAGTTTCACTTCGTTGAAGTGTTCCTCGATCCGGCCATCAATGACTTGAAGTCTTTTGGCCCTTATCCTCTTCTCCTTCTCCACTCCTTCCTTCCAGTCCTCTCCTCTCTTCCTCCTTCTCTCCTGCTTCTCAGCCCTCGAAGCGACTGCTTGTTTGACCATTTGGCGCTTGGCCGCGGGGTCATCTTTTGAATCTGGTGCAGCTCGCTTCAGTGCTTGCTTTGGTGGTGGGGGAGGTGGCATGTCCTTCTTAGTTTCTGCGGCTTTTGGAGGGACGATTGCTTGAGCAGATGAAGTGGCCCCAGCAGTCGTTGAAGTGAGTGCGACAGTTGAAGCGGGTGCGGCGGCTGAAGCGGGTGCTTTAGAACCTGAAGCACCTGCATGTGTTAGCTTTTTCAAATCAAATGCACGCTCCAACTCCCAAGCCATGGCCTCATCCTCCGCGATTGCTTCTTCCTTTCCTCCTTGGTCAGCACCACGACAGGAGGATGACGTGCGATTGAAGAGGAAAGAACTTTTTCCTCATTTGGCCTGCGGGGCTCTTCGGGCTTCTTCATGAGCTCCTCCTCAGTGAGCTTTACTTTACCCTTCTTTGCACGTAAGCCCCTCGCTTCGTCATCTAACTCCTCCTCCTCACCTCCAACACCACTGCTTCCCTCCAGCATCCTCTCCACACCAACTCCACTTCCTCCAACACCTCCTTCCTTCACTTGACCTTTCCCCTTTTTGGCATCATCACTGCCAGGGGTTAGGGTGAATGTTTTTCCAGAGATAGATTTGTGAAGAGAGTTAACTGCGTTGAAAACAGCCTGCAGCATCTGCTCAGTTTTATTTGCAAAAGTATGCTCCTCGGCAAGCACCAGTTTTGCAGTTTTAATGCTGATTTCTTCGAGCAAGTACTCACACTGTTTTTCCCTTTCCTTCACTGAGAGCATCAACCTCTCCAGTGGCTCCACCGACTTGAAGCGAGCCTCCAGCTCCGCTTCAACTTCACTCCTCATTTCCTTCTTTTCCTCCTGCAGGTTGACGTACCAAAATTCTTGGGCCGCTTCAAGCTCTGCCTTCATTGTTTCAAGGCTCCTCTCTCTCTGATTTAGAGAGAGATGAAATTCGGCACCTGCAGCAACCTTCTCGGTGTAAGCTTCTCCAAATTCTTTGACTTTCTGCAGTAGGATTGATAGCTCTGCACTCTTCAGATCAAGAGCCTGCGCACTCCTCCTTCGGCTCTCAAGCTCTTTCTTATCTATCTCATTCTCTTGCTTGAGATTCTTCATTTCATTTCTGTGAGTGTCAAGGGTCTTCTTGGTGCTGAGCAGCTCACTCCCCTTCCTTATCAAATCTCCATCCCTCTTCTCAACTGCCTCCCTCAACTTCTTCACCTCCTTCTCCAAATTCTCTTTCTCTTTGCCAACTGTGACTAGCTTGGCATTAACCTCCCTCAAGCCACTCCTTTCCGCATCAAGCGAGTCCTTGAGTTCGGTGATGGTTTTTGTCTGGTCTCCCACCAGCTTCACCTACGCCTCCAACGCCTTCTCCTTCTCCTCTAACAATCTTTCCTTCTCCTCCACCTTTACCTCCAAATCTGCTTTCCTTTTGTCAAAGTCTTCACGAAGACTCTTGACCTCCAGTACTCTCCTGTTCACCTCTTCCTCCTTCTTGGAGATCTCGCTTTGGAGATTTGAGATCTCCACCTCCTTCGCCTCTATCTCCTCCGAATGTGCATTGATCAGCTGTTGCTCGTGAGGGGTTGGCACTCGCTTGGGAATCACAGCATCTGGGTAGGTCTGTTTTATCTTAGCATCCAGCTTGTCCCAGAAGCTGGTCCCATCAAGAAAGGTATGGAAGCCGTTTGCCCCGATAAAATTGAGCATCTTGGCCTCCAGCTTAATCAATTCATCCTTCGTGAAGGCCTGCATGAGGTTGTAGATTTTGTAGTACTCTGTTCCGCGGTAAGTAATGTATGTCAGGAAGTCGACGGTCAGAGTGAAGAACTCGTCGGTCCACGGAACATTGGAGTAGCGGAGAGCTATAGTCTCTGAAGCTTGCTCTCGATCCCTGACGTAGCGATCGATAGCCTGCATTTCTGCAGTGACAGCAGGAGGTACGAATAGTGGGATAATTGAGAGTTCACCGGCTGTTTGGGCGGTATCGGCTGTAGCTGCCGATGTCGAGGGGGATAGGGATGATGATGAGGCTTCGGGGGTTTCAGGGATTGGGATAGGTTCAGTTGGTGGTAATTGTGGTTGTTGAGTGTGAGTTTGGAATGTGGTGTAGGCTTCGACTGGGTCTACATGTAGTAGAGGGATTGTGGGTATCTGGAAAGAAGAACCAGTTTCTTCTTCCAGTGGGGAATGTGGTGATTTCTGGGATTTGGGTTGAGCTGTTGATGATGTTTGGGTTTCTGGTGGTGGCTGGGTTTGGGTTTGAAGAGTTTGAAATTGGACTTGGAGTGTGGGAGATTGTGTTTTTGTAAGTGAGGGCTGGGGTTGAGTCACTTCAACATCCTCAAGCGGCTTCTCCTTCCCCTCGCTTGACAGGATGAGTGAAGCGACTCGCTTCAACTTTTTCTTCCCTCGCTTCGGCGCCGCACGCTTCCCTGGTGAAGCGGCTCGCTTGGCTTGGGTCGCTTCAGCTTGCCTTTCGACAATCGGTCTTTCAACGGGCACTTCTACATCTACAAGTCCCAAATCGATAGGAATCTTGTTCTTTCTCCACTTGTCATAGGACTGCTTGTTGTAGACAGCCACGTCGGAATCCGGCCATACTTTGTCAGGGTAGCGCTCCTCCAAGGCAATAGACAGTCTGGAGAAAAATTTCAGCTTCCTGTTTCACTAAAAAGTGTTCGCAATAGACGAAATCTATCGTAGCACTAGCAAGTAAAACCTAAGTATCGAATCTCAAGGAAAACTTAACAGGGCAATTAATTATGTAGTAAAAACCTAATCTAGCCTAAAACTAAGAAGCAAGTAAATAAGATTTTGGGGTTTTTGTTTTAAATCCTAGGCAAATAAAATAAATCAAAGCAATAATAAAGCAAGTAAATAACTAATCTAGAACTCAAGAATTAAATCTAAGAATTAAAATAAGAAAACGATTAAACTACCTAGGCAAGAATAGAAAGGAAAGCAATAAAGAAAGCAACAAAGAAAGCAATAACTAATCTAGACATGATGAATGAAATCTGGAAATTTAAAGCAAATTAATCTAACTTGAAAGCTTTGAAAAGCGAGAGAATTGAAAGCAAGAAAAACGAATCTAAACTTTAAACTAGAAATCGGAAGAACGAAATTAAACTAAGGAATTTAAATGAAGCAATTAAGAAAACGAATCTAAAATGAAAGCAAGCAATTAAAACAAGTAAACGGAAGCAATAAAAGAACTTACGAAAATTGAGACGAAGAACAAAGAACTTGAAGTAAATTAAACATCTTGAATTAAATTGCAAAAACGAAGAATCCGGATCCGAACAATAGAAAGCTAATAAAAGTGTTTTGGTGCTGGAAACTAAAGCTAAAATATGCTAAAAGATGATACAAATTCGTCCCAAAGTACTAGAATATATATTAGGAGAAAAACCTAATTATATAAGGAAACTAACAGCTGGCGTCGGACATCTGGCCGATCGTCCAGATTTGTGAAGGACTTGGCCGATCGGCCAAATCAAGCACTCGACGATTGCGCGCGACTCTCTTGTTTCGGCCGTATCTTCCTCATCCGAACTCCAAATTGACCTCCGTTTTCGCCTATGTGCTCCTATCGAACCCCTCTTCGATATAATGCTTTAATTACATCCAAAATGAATCTTCAATAAAATCATGAGAGGTTAGAACTCGAGGTCAAAGATTGCTCAACAACCTTTCTTCTCGTTTCCGCCCTTTTCATCCTACAAGTACCAAAAACTCCAAACAACCAAATCATAGCCAAAGACACACGAAAAGACACAAAAACACAATGAAAACGGACACAAAAACATGACAAAAAACCTAACATCTAGACACCAATCAAAATCCCCCACACTTAGACCTTTGCTTGTCCTCAAGCAAACACATTCAACACAATCAACCCAAGTTCAATCAACTCAACAACACGAAGTAGGTATCGTCAAACTCATCAAATAAAAACCTAGACTACTCTAATATCAACGAGCAAATGCACAATCAAATACGAACACTCATGTGGCCCGTTAACTCGATCCAAATATGAGGATCCGATTTTCGACATATCACACATCTCACAAGCATCAAATAGTCAACATATTAATCCCTTAGCCTACTTCCCTTTTTATTCAACTCAAAGCACAATATCTCTCTCTTTTTTTTTTTAAACATGTGAACGTTTTTGGCACATAATTCACTAGGTTTAATCATCGATGGGTCACATCGAGCATCCTAGTGCGGTTTCCCGTACTCATTGTCAAGAGGAGTAGAGTACCTACGAACACTTTATTCACACATATACGGGTATCATCTAGGACATAGTTCATGAAATTTAATCATTCGAGGGTCTCTCGAAGCCTTTTCATGTGGTTTCCCATGCTCATTACTCTAGTATTTTCATACGTTACAAGTAAGAGGAGCAGAATCCTATCAACTCTTTTTCACAACAAAGCACATTTTTTTATACATATAGGGAGGTGAGTTAAGATCAAATATACGTCAAACATTCAATGCAATTCACTCATAATCCGAATCAAAAACTTTTCACCTCATATCACGAAACAAGACAACATGCCCCACGACTATTCACAAACGATCACGCTATCGCAAGTCAACTTCAGAGCTATCCTAGTTTCAACAATCTATGTTCGACAACTCCAATATCACGTCGTCATGTCATTCGAACTCAAAGGGACCACGTTAAGAAAGTTCACTCAATTACAAAAAACTTCCTAAAGTGGGGATAACAAAAACAAAACACAAAATCAACTAACATATCAAATTGATAATTTTCAAACACCCCCCCCCCCCCCCCCCCCCCCCCCACACACACACACACACACACACTTAAGATCATGCAATGTCCCCATTGCAGGAAAATAAATAAGAAGGGAAAAGAAAACTTATCGCGTTTGGCGACACAACTTGGCACAAAAATTGAGACGTCGATCGATCCCAACTGTGGCAACCTACAAAACAAAGACACAAAAATAAAAGAATTAGAATAAAGAGAAAAGATTTTTTTTTTTTTTCTTTTTTTTTTTACGTGGGTTGCCTCCCACCAAGCGCTCGTTTAACGTCATTAGCTTGACTAAAAAATTCTCATCCAAAATCAGTTGCAACAAGCAACGTCTTTAACCATCCATAGGTCAAGAGAAAATTCTCCCATCTTTTGTGCCATTGCTTCGAGCTCTCGTCTTCTTCCTTCTTCACAGTTAAGAGCGCCTTCTTCCTATTGATGCCGTCTATGTGAGGTGCCAACTTTCTTTAGAGACTTCGACGACCTAGCATACACAACACTCAACAAACGAATCAAACGCACTGAGTGGAAGAGAAAAGAAATCGAACCAGAAAGCAATTAAATAAAATAAAAATAAAAATACTACACAATTAAATAGCCTAAAGTTTTCCCCGGAAACGGCACCAAAATTTGTTTCACTAAAAAGTGTTCGCAATAGACGAAATCTATCGTAGCACTAGCAAGTAAAACCTAAGTATCGAATCTCAAGGAAAACTTAACAGGGCAATTAATCGTGTAGCAAAAATCCTAATCTAGCCTAAAACTAAGAAAGCAAGTAAATAAGATTTTGGGGTTTTTGTTTTAAATCCTAGGCAAATAAAATAAATCAAAGCAATAATAAAGCAAGTAAATAACTAATCTAGAACTCAAGAATTAAATCTAAGAATTAAACTAAGAAAACGATTAAACTACCTAGGCAAGAATAGAAAGGAAAGCAATAAAGAAAGCAACAAAGAAAGCAATAACTAATCTAGACATGATGAATGAAATCTGGAAATTAAAAGCAAATTAATCTAACTTGAAAGCTTTGAAAAACGAGAGAATTGAAAGCAAGAAAAACGAATCTAAACTTTAAACTAGAAATCGGAAGAACGAAATTAAACTAAGGAATTTAAATGAAGCAATTAAGAAAACGAATCTAAAACGAAAGCAAGCAATTAAAACAAGTAAACAGAAGCAATAAAAGAACTTACAAAAATTGAGACGAAGATCGAAGAACTTGAAGTAAATTGAACGTCTTGAATTAAATTGCAAAAACGAAGAATCCGGATCCGAACAATAGAAAGCTAATAAAAGTGTTTTGGTGCTAGAAACTAAAGCTAAAATATGCGAAAAGATGATACAAATTCTTCCCAAAGTACTAGTATATATATTAGGAGAAAAACCTAATTATATAAGGAAACTAACAGCTGGCGTCGGACATCTGGCCGATCGTCCAGATTTGTGAAGGACTTGGCCGATCGGCCAAATCAAGCACTGGACGATTGCGCGAGACTCTCTTGTTTCGGCCGTATCTTCCTCATCCGAACTCCAAATTGACCTCCGTTTTCGCCTATGTGCTCCTATCGAACCCCTCTTCGATATAATGCTTTCATTACATCCAAAATGAATCTTCAATAAAATCATTAGAGGTTAGAACTCGAGGTTAAAGATTGCTCAACAACCTTTCTTCTCGTTTCCGCCCTTTTCATCCTACAAGTACCAAAAACTCCAAACAACCAAATCATAGCCAAAGACACACGAAAAGACACAAAAACACAACGAAAACGGACACAAAAACAAGACAAAAAACCTAACATCTAGACACCAATCACTTCCCCTTGCGGAGAATCTGATCGGCGCTTCCCTTCACGAACGCAAAATCCTCAGCGGCTTCGTGAATATGGTTGAGAAACCAACCATGCCAGTTGAATCTGGTTTCGGTGAGGCTGTCGACGATAACGGTGGTGGCAATCATCTTCGTCTCAGACAGCGTATCCAAGGTTCCGACGTAGCACGCGATGCTCTTTGAGAAGAGCTCGCAGATATGGTTGAACGGAGCCTTCAGATTGGAACGGATACTGGCCTCCTTGAAGTTTGGTTCTGCTCCGGCGATGGCGAATCGACCATACTTGACTCCGGCCGAAAATCCCAACTCCAACAGGAAGTTTCCTCCTTCCCTCGGCAAGTTGAACACGCCGATGAGCTCGCTCAAATCCACCTCCACCGGCCTTCTGGTCTGTGGATCAGTGAATGATGATGTGTTCTGCTCCTTCCTCAAATTTAGAAGGATCTCACCCACCGCCTTGGCCAATACCTTCTTCGGCACCGCCGTCACGAACTTCCATAGCCCGGCCGTGGTCACGGCCCTACGGAAGAATCCATCTTCCTCGATGAAGACTGGGTCGAGATGGGGCTCGACGTTGATGTGTTTGTAGACTCCGGTGAGAAACTGCTCCATAGTTTCTGAGTTCTGCTTCTTTCCCATGGTATGAAGTGTGAGAGAATTAGAACGGAGATTTAAGGATGAAAGACTGGGATTTAGACTTGTGAGTTTTCAGAGAGTTTCAGTTCTTGCACGAGAATAGCAAAGATTGAGAGTTGTGAAAATTTTCTCAGTTCTGCACAGCGTCTTTAAATAGAGTTAGGGCTTGGCTGACGTGGCAGGGGCAAGACAGTAATATCGGCGAGGATCCTGTAGGTAGGCGGCAGACGCGCGGTGATGGATCTGATGTGTCCGGCGTCATCACAGTAAAAGTGAACCGCCACTTGCTCGGAGTCTCCACGTGGCCTGCTATGATTCGTTTGTCTTATACGGCGTAGATCCAACGGCTACAAATCGGGGACTGTTAAGATTCGACGGCTGGATCTTCTCCGTCTTTTCCCGCTTCGAATTCAAAGTGTAAGCCACGGGCCCGTTATTTTCGCCAGTACGTGAACCTGCATTAAATGCAAAGTAAAAAGGTAAAATTGCACTCGAGTGCAGACAGCTCATACTCGCTTCGTACCCGCTCGCTTCGAGTTGGGCCGCTAGGCCTTTGCTCGCTTTGAGAGGCACTCGCTTGAGTGACTGTTCCGCACTAGCTTGCGATGGCTCGCTTGAAGTGACGTAGCACTCGCTTTGCCATCTGAAGCAACTGGAATAAGAAATGAAATTTCTTTGCTTAATTTTAAAATGTCTCTGACTTACATACTTCGAGGATAAACAAGAATGTTTTCCTCTTTGTATTTGTGTCAGATTCATTTCATATTTTCCACATAGTGAGTGAAGGTTTCTAGCACGCTTCAGCTCACTTAGTGTACTTTAAAATTGAAACACTTACCAGTCAATCTCACTTCGTAGGAGATTGATACCACTTATTGAAGACATCATTTGATTTAGACTTCATTTGTTGAATCCACTTGTTGATGAATGCATTTGTTGATTTCCTCATCTTCTTGGCATTCATCTTCATGGCATTCATCTTCCTCTACGAATTAGAGAGTCCTCCATCGAAGTGAATGGGGGAGAGAATGAATTTAGTAAACTAGCTTACTACAACCCAGAGGGGAGCTTCACGTAAGTGTACATATTCACGACGAATGGGGGATGAGTACAAGTCCTTATCTCAGGGCAGAAATGGACAGGATGACAATGAGAATGCTCTGACAAGACAATCTCGTATTTTACGCAGAAGCATGTCACCAGCCCTGCAACCTTTTGTTGAAAAAGGTAAACCTTCAAGCTTCCTCCTACAAGCTACAGAATGAATTTGCAATCGACTCGCTTGACCCAAGCTAGGGTTAATTGAAGCGATGCATAATTCAGAATGGGGGAGGAATGAATAGACATCCGGCAGCTCAACTCAATGAAGAGTGAGTAAAGAATGGATGTTTATCCATGATGAAGGAGATGAGAAGACTTGCTCCTCTTCGGCGGAAAGATGGGAAGAGGACGCAAGGTCTAGGTGCCAGCCCTGCCTAAGCTTTCACCATTTTTACGTGGGAAGGCTCGATACAAGACCCCACAACCGTTACTAGAAACAGCACTTGCGAGTGTTTATACCCACTCGCTAGGAATCCTAGGCTAGGTAGCAGCTTTCCTTGCTCGCTTTGGAAGTAGCTTGCTCCGAGAGCAAACAATAGTTCCCCCTTAACCAATGGCTTAACAATTCCTGTAAGCGGGTAGGGAACGTCTTCCAACACTCCACCTTTCTCCACCTTATTTCTCCTTCTTCAAGCGAATGGAATTTTGAAGTGACTCGCTTGAGTTGGTGAAGATCCGAAGCGAGTGACGCTAAGAAGAACTAGCGACCACTCCTTCGTGCATCCCGGACCTAGCACTCTTCACCAGGGTCTAGCAACCCTAATTCCATGCATAGCTGATTGAAACGAGACTCAGCTAGAGGCTTGGTGAGGATATCTGCTCGCTGGAGATCGGTATGGATTTTCTCGAGCTTGATATCCTTTTTCTCGACATGATCACGAATGAAGTGATGTCGGATTTCCACGTGCTTGCATCTGGTGTGTAGCACTGGATTTTGAGAGATGCAGATCGCACTGTTGTTGTCGTAGAATATTGGAATTTCATTCGCTTCAACATTGTAGTCCTTCAACTGCTGACGAAGCCATAGAATTTGAGAACAACAGCTTCCAGCGGCCATTGATTGGTGTGTAAATGTTAGGATTTTCGTTATGTTTTCGAGTTCGTTTTCGTTATGTTTTGTGTCTTTGTAGCTATGATTTGGGTGTTTCGAGTATTTTTATTGATAGGGATCATGAGAGCCGAGAGAAGGAGAAAGAACGAGAAAAGGACGAAAAAGGAGTGAAAAAGTGGATGATCAGCGCGTATCAGATGGAGCGCTCGCTCCAGAGGTGTGGAGCGCTCGCTCCATGAACAGTTCTCGAAGGATTTGCACATAAGCGTTGGAGCGCTCGCTCCATGGATATGGAGCGCCCGCTCCAGTTCAAGGATTTCAGAAAGGATTTTACGTAGCCATTATGGAGCGCCCGCTCCTAACCTTTGGAGCGCTCGCTCCATGTTGTGATTTCACAATTACTTTCCTAGTTGGGATCAAACTCTTACCTTAGTATATATATGCCATTAGGGCACGAATTATGAACAACTTTTTACCCTAGTTTTTCAGTTCTAAATACTTTAGCTTTAGTTTTTATTGCTTTCTTTTGTTCGAATCCGGATTCGTAGTTCGTTGCAGTTTAATTCAAGTCCTTCGTTTCTTCGTTACTTTCGTAAGTTATTTTATTGCTTTCGTTTAATTGCTTTAATTACTTGCTTTAGTTTTAGATTCGATTTCTTTATTGCCTCGTTTAATTTCTTTAGTTTAATTTCGTTCGTTCGGTTTTCAAAGTCTAGTTTAGATTCGTTTTTCTTTCGTTTTCAATTCTCTCGTTTTCAAAGTTCTTAGAGTTAGATTTATTTATTTAATTTCCAGATTTTCAGATTTAGTTTAATTATGTCTAGATTCGTTTTCTTTTCTTTCGTTGCTTTCTATATTTCTTTCCTTTCGATTTTTGCCTAGGTAGATTTATTGTTTTCTTTATTTTAATTCTTAGATTAATTTCCAGCTTTCTAGATTAAATTTATTTGCTTTAATTTCATTGCTTTGATTTATTTTCTTGTCTAGGATTTTAAAAACCAAAAACCCAAAAACTCTATTTACTTGCTTTCTTAGTTTAGGTTGTTTTTACTACACAGTTATTTGCCCTGTTAAGTTTTCCTTGAGATTCGACTTAGGTTTTTACTTGCTAGTACTACGATAGGATTTTGTTCTATTGCAAACACTTTTTAGTGAAACAAATTTTGGTGCCGTTGCCGGGGAAAACTTTAGGCTTTTGATTGTGTAGTATTTTTATTTGATTTATTTTTATTTGTGTTTATTCGTTTTTCTTATTTCTCCCACTCGGTGCGTTTAACCCTTTTTGCTGAGTGTTGTTTTTGCTGAGACCGAAGCGATGGCACGATATATGGGAGATTTTGCTCGCCCTACCTTCACTGCCACTACTTCGGCGATTGTTCTGACGGAAGCGGTCAGAAATCACGAGCTGAAACCTCACCACCTGGCGTTGCTCCCTTCCTATCACGGGCTGGCCAACGAGGATGCACTTACGTTTATTCGGGAGCACTCGGTGCGTTTAACCCTTTTCCACTATCAGGCCTTACGGAGGATAACCTGAAGATGAAGTGTTTCCCCTACACTCTAAAGGATCGGGCAAAGTCATGGTACCTGTCGCTCCCAGCCAAATCTCTCCGCACTTGGAATGAGGTGTGCGAGAAGTTTATGTTGAAGTATTATCCTAGCCGCAAGACTCAGGAGGTGCGGTCGCAAATCATGAATTTCTCTCAGGACCACGACGAGCCATTTCACGAGGCTTGGGAGAGATTTCAGGACTTACTTCAACAATGTCCTCACCATCAGATGGCTCCTGAGCTTATTTGGCAGTACTTCTACGATGCATTGAACCAGACCTGCCAATTTATGGTGGACAGCTCGGCCGGAGGCAACATTGCGGTCAAGACAGCCGATGACATGAAGAAGATTTTCGAGACTCTTGCTGCAAGTTCCCAACAGAAGTCATCTAGGCCAACGAAGAAGGAGGCAAAAGCGGTCACGATGAGCCCCGACATGAAAAGCAGATGGCCGATATGTTGAGAGATCTCGAGAATCTAAAGATGAAGCAGAACGCACCGGCACCTCAAGTGGAGACTAGGAAGCCGGACCGGTGCGATATTTTTGGAGAGCTAGGCCATATCAAGGAGGTTTGCGAAAATATGGGAGCATTCACATACGAAGGAGGAGCCGAGGTCTATGCCGCCCAAGGTTACATGCCACAAGGACCACCATCTCAAGGGCAAGGTACGAACCCGAATTTTCAAAATCGTCGCCCCCCTCCTTATAATTATCCCTACCGTCCTAAAAATTCATATTACCCCTCTCCACCACCATATTATCCTCCTCATCAATATCCACCAAACCCATATTATCCACCACCTCCTCCATATTATTCTTCATCGCCATACCCTCCACCTCCTCCCCAAAATCATCGCCCTCAAGGACCTCCACAAAAGCCTCTCGTCGATGAGGATCGTTTCCATGCCCTTGATGCAAACATAAAGAGGCTCGAGACGGCTATTGGACAAATATCAGGGGCGATGCACTTGATTCAACAACCGGGACGAATTCCGAGCCAAGGGATTCAACCACAACAAGCCAACGAGGTGCAATATCCTCCATATGTTCCTCCGATTCCGCCCCAACATCCGCCAACTTATCAAGCTCAATCAATTTCGGTATTGAGGGATGGAAGCACGGTGGATAATGGTGTCGCCATGCCCGATATACAAGGAACGGGCCCAACTAAAGGACGTTGGGACCCGAGCAGCAGCTGGACCCCGTCAAGAAGCAGCTCTAGCGCGCGTCATATGGAGCGCCCGCTCCAACACGTGGAGCGCCCGCTCCAGAGACAGGAAGTCAGGAGCGAGGCACACATGGAGCGCCCGCTCCAGGCAGTGGAGCGCTCGCTCCCCCTCAGCCAGAATCAGAATGTGAGCGTGCCCAGCACGGAGCGCCCGCTCCAAAAGTTGGAGCGCCCGCTCCACCCTCTCCAGCAGAATTTTAATTCCAGCGAGCCGCACATGGAGCGCTCGCTCCAACCCTTGGAGCGGCCGCTCCCGTCTCATGTTTCGCCACCAGCATCCGAATCAGAGGAGAGAAAGAAGGAGGAGGCCAATTTTCATAAGGCGCCCAATCCTTACGTCCCTCCTATCCCTTTCCCGAGCAGATTGAAGAACAAGAAGCAAGGCGAAGACAAGCAAATGAGGAGTCACACGGTGGCCGCCGTCGAAGCAAGCCAAATTCGTTCTAACACCTCTCCTACCTCGACCGGTCATCTCTCATCTCTACCGAAACAAGGTGATCCCGGAAGCTTTACATTAGATGTTAGTTTGGATAATGGGGATCGTGTGTCGGGTATGTTGGATTTGGGGGCAGCGGTGAACTTGATGCCTTATTCGATTTATGAAAGAATGGGTTCAAGGGATCTTAAGCCTACAGATTATTACATCGAGTTAGCCGACGGTTCTTTGAGTCGACCCTTGGGGATTATGGAAGATGTTGTTTTACTTGTGGGAGGTATTCGAGTTCTTGCCGATTTCGTTGTGCTAGACGTGGGGCGAGGATCTAGGAGTGGGAAAGGTCATCTTCTTTTGCTAGGACGACCGTTCATGGCTACTACTCAAACTCGAATCGACGTTGGCTCCGGAACATTGAGCATGGCCGGCAAAGGAGGTTCGGTGACATTTTCGGTATTTCGAAATTCTCCTCCTATTCCTACTTCCTCTATTCATAGTTGTTCTTATGTTAAGCTTGCTAACCCTCTTGATGAGGAAAATTTTCGTGAGGATTTTAATAGGGTGGCAGGTTTTGAAAAAGTCATTGAAGATGAAGAAGAGGATGACGAGTTCTTTAGTTGCGTGGATGGGGAAGAGGATATCGAGCAATGTCTACGGGATTTGGAGGAGATTGATGAAGTAGAAGAGGAAAACTCGACACCTGCATCGAATGCGACGATTTACAAGGATAAGGTGAAGCGGCCCCATGACAAGAAGATCACCTACAAGGAGTTCAAGCCCGGGATGAAGGTACTTCTTTGCAATTCTCGTCTTCGTCTCTTTCCGGGCAAGCTCAAGTCCAAGTGGGGAGATCCTTACACGGTCGTTCGAGTTTTTCCCCATGGAGCTGTGGAGATCAAGAATGAAGAGTCGGGGTACATATTTTCAGCTAATGGTCAACATTTGAAACCGTACATCAAAGGAGAGACGTTGCCTCAAACGGTCGAGACCATTTTTATCTCCGATCCCCCTTCTTTTTATTCTTGATTGAATTTTTGTAAGTCAAGCTAATGACGTTAAAAGAGCGCTTGGTGGGAGGCAACCCACGTATTATTATTTTTTTTTTTTTTAAAAAAAAAAAAAAAAAAAAAAGCGAGTCAGGTTTGGAGCGCACGCTCCATGGGTTGGAGCGCCTGCTCCAGTGATGTTGGAATTCAATTTTTTTTCAGCGCAGCTTAACTGGAGCGCCCGCTCCATTTTGCCAAAATCAGGTATAATTTCTTTTCTTTTCTTTCTTTCTTTTTCTTCTAATTTTTCTTTTCTCCTTTGAGCACCAAGCCCTAGCCCGCATTCTCTCTACCGCCGTCAACCTCCGCCGCCGTCACCCACACCGGCGCCGTCCGTCTCAACCACCATCGTTGTCATTCTGCACCGCACCAGAGCCCCAGTCGGCGCTTGCCCACGTCGCTGCCAGTTCTCTTTTCCATCCGGAGTGACCGCTCCACTCGATTAGAGCGACCGCGCGCAGTCCAGCTTCAGAGCGCCCGCTCCAGTAATCCGGCGCGCCCGCTCCATCAACCACGCGCTGTTTTTCCAGTTTCTTGGAATAATTGTTTTCCCTTTTATTCTTCTCACGGTTTTCTTCTAAGTTTTCAGGTCCTAAAATGTCGAGAAGAAAGAGAGCAGCCCCGGTTGTTGGAGCGGCATCATCTAGTCTTCCATTCTCCGCTCGGATGTCAGTTCGTCCAGTCGGAGGAATTACACCGGGAGAATACGGCGTCTCCTTTCGTGTTCCCTTCGATACCGATGATGGGTATGAGGTAACAAATCGGTACCTTCATCTCAAAGATATGGAATTGTTGCCCCCTCGCCATTATTCGCCTATGTTTATTGAGGGATTGCGTCTAGGGGATTCACTTGCTGAATATTTAGAGGTCCTAGGCTTAACTCAATATTTTAATAACCAATGGGAGGGACATGATATCTTGTGCTTGGAAATGTTGTGTACTGCGAGATTAGGGAAAAATACTGATGAGGGTCAAGAGGATGAGACTGCATTTCTGTGTAATTTGGGTGGTATTTTCTGTGAAGTCTCTTGCTATCGTATGCGTGAGATTTTCGGTTTTCACTATTCTGATAATGCTTCCCAATTTGTGCCTCATGATTTCAATTATTTTGCTGCTTGGAAAGAGTTGACTGGTTGTGATAATTGGGGACAAAAGGGTGCCCCTGCTATGTTTATTCGTGATAATTCTCTATTACTGTTGCATCGTTTCCTAGCATTCAATGTAACAGGAAAAATAGAAGGGAGCAAAGTTAGTGGCCCAGAGTGTTACCTGTTGTGGGCTGCTAAGAATCATGTGCAGGTTAGCATCTCCCATTTCATTTGGAACCAGATCATTGGCAACCAGTCGAGGCACAATGCCCATCCCGCCCTCTCTCAGATAGCTACGGGGATAGCTCGTTATATGGCGGTTCCATTTTATCCCAGTCCTCCGATGTCTCTCGTCCCGAGTCGGGAGATCACCCCAGCTGAGCTCATCAATGGCTCATACTTAGCTTCCCCTACTCAGTTCAAGCCATGGCATCTGCGGGGTTCGGTCAGAAACTACATTGCCATCCATGGAGCACCGGCCGAACACGAGGAAATTCAAGGAGATGACATGGATGAAGGAGCCGGAGCTGCACAACCCGAGGCACCCCCCGAGTACTTTCGCGCATATCAAGAGGGGTTCAACACGTTTCAGACCGGGTTGTTCGAGAGACTGGATTCCCATGCCGTTCTATTTCAGTCGACGACGACGAATATGGAGAACTTGGGACTTCAGATGCAAAACATGGGGACGAGAGTTCAAGGGGTCGAGAATCGGGTTTATGATATTGAGCGCCATCTTTCGAGGTATACCGATTTTCACCCTACTTCTTCTTCTTCTCAGGCACCTTGGGATCCTAATGATCCAAATGATCCTCGAAACTTTCACCCTTGATAGCTATTTGTTTTTCTTTATTTTTATTTTTATTGTTTTTGTCATTTTAGGAGATATTACGCTTGTTTGGTATTTTTGTCTTTGTTTGTTTTGTAGGTACCACTTGGAATTGATCGAGATTTCAAGTGTGTTGTTCTACATTGTGCGATAAGTTCCTTCTATCCCTTCCTTTTTATTTTCTCGCAATGAGGTCATTGCTTGATTTTAAGTGTGTGTGGGGGGGGGGGGGTCTTTGAAACTTTGGCATGATGTGTTTAATTTTGTTGAGTTTTAGGAGTTAGTTGAGTTGAATGAGCATGTGATGATAGTATTGTGGATTTGGCCAATGATAGACAAATTTTGTGATTTTTGGAGAAAAATTCATGATCTTTATTATGCATGGAACCTTGGCGAAGCGACGCATTTTATTCGATGAATTTGATGTATGCTATGATGTCGGGAACTAGTTAGTTTGAACCCGTGAGATTTGAGCTATTTGTGCATATTTATGCCTATTCTTTGATTGAGTGATCATGCATGTTTCGTTGTTTCTAGAACTTGCCTTGTTTCTCCATCAAGACCTTAGTATATTTACGAACTAGGAAATGATCTTAGGCCATCTTTCTTTAGCCACATGATCCCTATACACTAACCTTGTTCATAAACCTTTGTTTACCCATTTTGAGCCTTTGTTAGCCGTTCTTTGTAAAACCGGATGATAGGAGGTTTGGATGGTTATGGGTATCTTTAGTATTTGTGGTTGGTGATATGGAAGGAGTTGAATAGAAAAATTTGGTTGTGGTGAAGAAGGAGGAGAAAGGAGTTTTAGATGCTTGGTTTAAGTGTAGTTGGCTATCCCTATGAGCTTAGAAAAAAAAAGGAAGAGATGAAAAAAAAAAAATAGAGCCTTTGTTCAAATTAGAAAGAAAATTTATTAGTTGAGCTCTAGAAAAAAAAAAAGAAAAAAAAATAGAGAAAGAGAAAAAATAAGCATAAGGGGATAGTTAGCTTTGATTTGTATAGTTGATATTTTAGCATCTTTGAGTTTGTATTTGGTGTGTTGGATGGTAGAAGATGGAGTAAAAATCCATACTTTGGTTGGAGTTGAAAAAGAGGTTGATGATTTAGAGCATTTTGAGTCACTTAGCCTATATATTTCCTACCTTAACCAATGTCCCTACATTACAAGCTTATATAAAGACCTTTTTTATCCTAATTTGTAAGTATTACATTAGGTGGAGATGTTGAGATTAAAGGCAAGCTTATGGTAAACATGTTGCATTGCATTGATGTTGAGTGAACCTTCTTGATGTGCATTATATTACATCTTTTCTTTGAGAGAGTTGAGTGTTCACTTTCATATACAAAATTTCACATGTTTGGGAGTGTTCTTTGATGGATTAGCATACTTTGAATTAGTTGAGTAGATTGTGTTGATTGATGCTAAGGTTGTGTGCATAGTTTTGATCATGAACATGAGAGTTTGTTTTTGAAAAGTTTTGAGGCCTATATAGTCCACGATACTTGAGTCTATTGTTTGTTTTGTTTTGCTTGAGGACAAGCAAAGGTCTTAGTGTGGGGGAGTTTGATTGGTGTGTAAATGTTAGGATTTTCGTTATGTTTTCGAGTTCGTTTTCGTTATGTTTTGTGTCTTTGTAGCTATGATTTGGGTGTTTCGAGTATTTTTATTGATAGGGATCATGAGAGCCGAGAGAAGGAGAAAGAACGAGAAAAGGACGAAAAAGGAGTGAAAAAGTGGATGATCAGCGCGTATCAGATGGAGCGCTCGCTCCAGAGGTGTGGAGCGCTCGCTCCATGAACAGTTCTCGAAGGATTTGCACATAAGCGTTGGAGCGCTCGCTCCAGTTCAAGGATTTCAGAAAGGATTTTACGTAGCCATTATGGAGCGCCCGCTCCTAACCTTTGGAGCGCTCGCTCCATGTTGTGATTTCACAATTACTTTCCTAGTTGGGATCAAACTCTTACCTTAGTATATATATGCCATTAGGGCACGAATTATGAACAACTTTTTACCCTAGTTTTTCAGTTCTAAATACTTTAGCTTTAGTTTTTATTGCTTTCTTTTGTTCGAATCCGGATTCGTAGTTCGTTGCAGTTTAATTCAAGTCCTTCGTTTCTTCGTTACTTTCGTAAGTTATTTTATTGCTTTCGTTTAATTGCTTTAATTACTTGCTTTAGTTTTAGATTCGATTTCTTTATTGCCTCGTTTAATTTCTTTAGTTTAATTTCGTTCGTTCGGTTTTCAAAGTCTAGTTTAGATTCGTTTTTCTTTCGTTTTCAATTCTCTCGTTTTCAAAGTTCTTAGAGTTAGATTTATTTATTTAATTTCCAGATTTTCAGATTTAGTTTAATTATGTCTAGATTCGTTTTCTTTTCTTTCGTTGCTTTCTTTATTGCTTTCCTTTCGATTTTTGCCTAGGTAGATTTATTGTTTTCTTTAGTTTAATTCTTAGATTAATTTCCAGCTTTCTAGATTAAATTTATATGCTTTAATTTCATTGCTTTGATTTATTTTCTTGTCTAGGATTTTAAAAACCAAAAACCCAAAAACTCTATTTACTTGCTTTCTTAGTTTAGGTTGTTTTTACTACACAGTTATTTGCCCTGTTAAGTTTTCCTTGAGATTCGACTTAGGTTTTTACTTGCTAGTGCTACGATAGGATTTTGTTCTATTGCAAACACTTTTTGGTGAAACAGCCATATATTCGGCTTCAATCGTTGAAGTAGCTACACACGTCTGCTTCTTTGAAAACCATGAGATCAGCTTGCTTCCCAAGAACTGACAAGTGCCCGAAGTTGACTTCCTATCAATTCGGCACCCTCCATAGTCAGCATCTGAGTATCCAGTGAGCTCCAAATTGTCCTCCGTTGGATACCACAGCCCCATATTGACAGTGCCCTTCAAATAACGAAGAATTCTTTTGGCAGCTTCAAGATGACTGTGCTTGGGATTGCTTTGGAAGCGAGCACATACTCCAACTGCAAAAGCTATATTCGGCCTACTTGCAGTGAGATATAGAAGGGATCCGATCAAGGCTCGATAGTCTGTAGCATCCACAGACTTCCCATCTAGGTCTGGCTCCATCTTCCAGTTGGTGTTCATTGGAATCTTCACAGCTTTGGCATGTTGAACACCGAACTTGGCAAGCATATCTCGAGTGTACTTAGCTTGATTGATGAAGATTCCATCATCATGCTGCTTCACTTGAAGACCTAGAAAGCAGCTCACCAAGCCAATCATTGACATCTCATATTTGGTCTTCATAAGCTCTCCAAACTTCTCGCTGAGCAACTGGTTTGGTGATCCAAATATGATGTCGTCCACATAGATCTGAACCCATAGCATATCCTCTCCATGGTTGATTGTGAATAGGATTCGATCTATCTTTCCTTTGTGGAATCCATTATCCACTAGGAATTGGGATAGGGTATCATACCAAGCTCTGGGAGCTTGCTTCAACCCGTATAGGGCTTTCTTCAAGCGATACACCTTATCTCCTTGCTCGAAACCCGGTGGCTGTCCACATACACTTCTTCCTTTAATTCACCGTTGAGGAACACGCTCTTCACATCTATCTGATAGACTTTGAATTTCTTGGCCGCTGCATAGGCTAGAAATAGTCTGATCGCTTCAAGCCGTGCCACTGGAGCGAAGGTCTCGTCAAAGTCGATTCCTTCCTCTTGGCAGTAGCCTTTAGCGACGAGTCGTGCCTTGTTCCTCACAACGTTGTGGTCCTCGTCCGTCTTGTTCTTGAACACCCACTTGGTGCCAATAACATGCTGGAATTTGGGACGATCCACGAGGTACCATACGTCGCACCTGGTGAACTGATTCAGCTCTTCTTGCATGGCAATCACCCAATTTGAATCAGCTAGGGCTTCCTCCACGCATGACGGCTCAATGTTTGAGAGAAAGCAACTGAACATGGCACTTTCTCCAAACACTTGACTTCTGGTCACTACACCCTTGGATGGATCTCCAATGATTTGACTTGGTGAGTGATCCTTGAGCCATGCACGCTTGGATCCGCCAGCTTCATCTTCATCATCTTCCTTATCGCTCGCTTCACCATCTGAAGCGACTGGATTGGGTGCTTGGCCAGCACTCACTTCAGGAATCTTGGGGGCAGCTTCATCTTTTCCTTGGACAATTGACTCGCTTGAGTCCTTGATTTCTTCATCATCCTCAAGCATGTCCCAAGTTGATGAATTGATGGGTTCCTCGCTTGATTTTCCTTCCTTAGGTTGAACCTGTTCCTGTGTAAGACTCAAAGAAGATTCATCAAATACGACATGGGGTGATTCCTCCACGATTAGGGTTACAGTTGAACACCCTGTAAGCTTTGCTTGATGTAGAATATCCTAAAAATATTCCTTCATCAGCTTTGCTTTCAAAGGTTTTCAACTGCGACTTCCCATTGTCATGGATGAAGACCCTACAACCAAAAATATGGAAATAAGATATGTTAGGAATTCTCCCTGTCCATATTTCATATGGTGTTTTGTCGTGCCATTTGCAGAGAAGCGTTCGATTCTGCGTGTAGCACGCAGTATTGGCAGCTTCAGCCCAATACTTCATCGGAAGCTTCGAGTCTGCAATCATGGTTCGAACGGCTTCTTTGATGATTCGATTCCTTCTTTCAGCAACTCCATTCTGCTGAGGTGTGCGTGCTGAGGAAGTCTGATGTGCTATGCCATGCTCCGTGCAGTAAGCTTCAATGGTAGAGTTCAAGAACTCTGTGCCTTTGTCGGAGCGAATGGTCACAATCGCTTGATTCTTTTCCACAGCCAGTCGCTTGAGCAGTTGTGGTAGCTTGGTCAGTGTCTCCTTCTTGCTGAAGAGAAATACAACCCAAGTGTAGCGAGAGAAGTCGTCGACTACAACTAGAGTGTATTTCCTTCCATTCACACTAACTGGAGTAACTGGACCAAACAGATCCATATGAAGCAGCTCGAGCACTCGCTTGGATGAAGCTTCTTCAAGACTGGCGAAGTGCTTCTTCGTCTGCTTCCCTCGTTTACATGGTGAGGATGGATGGTCTTTAATAAAGACTTCATTTGGTATTCCTTGCACGAGTCCTTTCCGAACTAAGCGATTTATGGCTTTGAAGTTGAGATGGTTCAAGCGTCGGTGCCATAGCCATCCTATTTCTGTAGCACTCCTTGCAACTAAGCACGTCTCCTCTTTGCAGCTGTCCCATTGTGCTATGTAGACATTCCTTTGTCTAATTCCAGTGAGCACAATCTGGGACGTGAGTTTGCTCTTCACTATGCACTTGTTGGAAATAAATTCCACCTTGTATCCCTTGTCACAGAATTGTGAAATGGATAGCAAGTTGTGCTTGAGTCCTTCTACGTAGGAGACTTCTTCAATAGTGAGCTTTCCAACTTTCAGTGCGCCGTATCCTTTGGTGCTTCCTCGAGAGTTATCACCAAATGTAACGTGTGGACCCTTCTTCTCTATGTAGTCATGAAGTAGAGCTCTCATGCCGGTCATGTGTCTCGAACATCCACTGTCCAAGTACCAGATTTAAAGACCCTCACTTGGCATGGGATCCACGGCGCTCACCTGCAATTAGACAGATTTTGGTACCCAAATCAGTTTGGGTCCTTGCATGTTAGTTCCCTTAGGTACCCATACTTGCTTCACTCTCTTTTGAGAGGTAGCTTGTGTTTTGGGCATCTCGACCTTCGAAAACTGTGACTTCTGCCTTGAGGCAGCTTCACACGTGCAGCAGTGTGTGCAAGAGGGGTAGCGGCTCGCTTGAGGCATACCTATGCTCTTACCCTTATGCTTGTATCCTGAAGCGACTCGCTTCGGATTAGCTGCGGGCTTAGAGACTGACTTAGGTTTTACAGTCTGACGAAGCGGCTCGCTTGGTTTCCTCGAAGCGGTCAAATTAGGGTTTTGAACCCGACTCGCTTGAGTGACCTTGGAAGTTTGAAGCGGCCTCTTTGGTGCTTCAAATTCTTCCCCCTCAACGTTAGTTCGGTTGGACCATCTCCAGTCCGGATAACGTGACACATAGACATTACTCCTTTTCTTGAAAGGGAGATCCTTTGTCTCTTGTGTCTTGGCTTGAGACTTAGAAGCTTCAACTGGTTTCCCTTTACCTTTGGATTGGTAAGACTTAGCATTGTGAGTGCTAGGAACAGTTGAATTTTGCTTGCCCTTAGTTTCAGCCCTTGAAGATACAGACATCTTCATTGGCTTCTTCTTAGGGTTCTCAGCCACTTGGCCTTTATCTTTGTTGGTGGTCGCTTTGGATGCAGTAGGCATTTCCAAAGTGACTGATGGTGTCGTTTTTGAAGCACCAACAAAGACAGTAGGCTTGGAAGGTCCACCCTCATATCCGAGTCCTCCCTTTCTACCAAAAGGTAGAAGTGAGCTCTCTAGTGCCTGCCTAGCATATGAAGCTTTGTTCAAGTTGGCAACTACAGCGGATTGGGCTTCATACCTTCCCTCCAAGCTTTGATTTCTAGTGAAGAGATCCTCGAACTTACTAGTCATAGCCCTTAAGTTGAGTTTGACTAGTTCAAGCTCAGTGGCTAGCTTTCGGTTCTCCTTCTCGCTTTGAGACAAAGCTTGTTGCAACACTTCGTGGTCGCTTGACAGTTTGATGTGCTTGTCAAGCAACTCACTCCATGTCGAGGAATTAGATTCCTCTTGGTGAGTGTGTGCGAGTGTAATTGAACTAGGTGAGGGATAGATGAATACCTCTCCGGTTTCTTCGTCGGTGAGCGCCATTAGTCCAAGATCCTCTCCTTCACTGGAATTGGGATCTGTGAATGCATCCGAGTCGCTTGAGACATCTTCAGTTGAAGCGACCGGCTGCTCGTTCGCTACAAGCGCTCGCCTTGGAGCATCCCTCTTAGCTTTCAGTTCCTCTCGCTCCTTTGCACTCAGCTTCGGACAGTCGGATTTGTAGTGGCCCATCTTGTGGCAATGGTAGCATTCCACTTCCATCATGTCCCTTGAGATCGGCATGGTCGTCTCTTCTCTCTTCCCTTTTCCTTCTCGAGCATCAGTGCTCCTCCCTTTGTACTGTTTGTAGAATCTTTTGTATTTGCCCACTCGAGAGTTCATTTTATTGAAGTTCTTGGATAAGAACACAACATGTTCTTCCAACTCTTCCCTCGTCATCTTGGCTAGCGACTGATCGCTTGGCCCTTCAGCAGCTTTGAAAGTTACGCCCTTTGACGTCGTGGGAGCTTCATCCTCTTCGTCGAGGTTCATCCGATTCAGATCGAATTCATGAGCTTTGAGTTCGGAGAACAGAATCTCCGGTGTGAGCTTTGATAGATCCTTGGTAGCTAGATATAGCTCCTTCATTGTCTGCCACTTCCTTGTGAGAGCTCGGACAATCTTCAGGTTGACTTCCTTGTCTGTGAGTTCCTTCCCAAGTGAGTTGAGAGTTGCAATGATGTTGGTAACTCTCAGCTCGAAGGCGTGAATGGACTCTCCTGGCTTCATTATTAGACTTTCAAACTCCTGCATTTGTCCGGCGAGCTTATTCTCTTTGATCTTGTCCGTTCCTTGTGAAATGAGGGCTAGGGTTTCCCACATTTCCTTCGCCGTCGCACACTTCCTTATCCTAGGAAGATAGGCATCCGACACGGTGCTCTGCATCGTGTGGCATGCGATCTTATCGAGGTTGGCAACTTTGTAGTCGTTGGCATTGTATTCGTCCTTGTCCTTCTCCACGTAGGTTTGTCGAACGTAGGCAGCCCGACCTTCCGCAGCTGGGACATTCTCAGAGACAGCCTTCTTGATCTCGATTGGTCCGTCCTCTATAACATCCCACATCCGGTCGTGGATGGAGCATAGGAAGCTCTCGACTCGGAAACTCCATGTCTCGTATCCTTCGATAGAGAACTGTGGAAGATTTGATGCACTATATGTAGACATAGCAAACTATTAGCAGAAAATGTAATATGCGTGGGTGAGGTTTTGATGCACTTAGGAAAATAGGATCCGGTTCAGTGAGACAACGTGAAGCGAGTGGGGACTCGCTTCGGATATGCAAAGCAGAGGCTCGAAAGAACCGCTGCTCTGATACCACTTGTTGGTCCCGGTTTGTTATAGGAAAAATACGTGGGGGGGGGGGGGGGTGAATACGTATTTTGAAGTTTTTCAACTTCAAATTCCTTAACTCAGAGTATGAAGTAAAGTGCTCGTAGAAATACTAAGACCTAGCCGAGAGCTAGATCTAAAGCAATCAAGAATCTCTTGACCTAAGCTTAGAGCTTGATCAAGAGTGAGACTTTACTCTTTGTGCGGAATTTGGTGAGCTAATATCTTTTCCTAAGTAATTAAAATTCCTGATTATGTTTGTTTAGATGCTCATGAAATGGATATTCAAATAAGTAAAGAGATTAGGGTTAGAGAGATACGACACAGGGATTATAGTGGTTCGGTGATAAAGCTCCTACGTCCACTTTGTTGCACTCGGCAACTGTTCTCTTCACTCAAGAACTTGAAGGTTACGGGTCCTTCAAAAAACCTAGTCAAGATCGAGTTTCACTCGCTTGGATCTGACAGACGCTGGCTGATTCCGGGTTCACACCAAAAACCTAAACTGGACTTGAAGCTTCACTCGCTTCAGTCCGACGGCAGACAGGGAGATTGCGGGCTCTCCTTACAGCCTAGCTTCGATCGAGCTTCACACAAACGATGTAAATGCAAGCTTGGATCTAGACTCTATGATCGAGGCTTCTTCAATCGATGAAAGAAGGGCCTTGGATCGAAACAACCTAACGACGACGAACTCAAAAACCTAATAACAGATTTAGGGTTTTTGGTTTACGACGACACACTATGAAGAACTCTTTACAATGAGTGTAAAGATGGGTAGAGCTCTTCTTCTTAGCTTGGATATGGAATGGGCTTAGACTCTACGTGTGAAGGTTGTGAAGACGAGTTCCGATGTGACTGGAACTCGGAGAACACTTGGAGACAAAAACTCGAAGATTGCTCTAAGGCTGGGAGTGTTTGTTTGCAGTAGGCTCGAATGATCAGGAAGTGTTCTGCTTCTCTTCGTCTTCATCCTTCACTATTTATAGGCGGAGGGATGCCGAGATCCGTTGCTTGGTTGGTGGCTTTGTCCCTCCTCCTCTCGATAGTACTTGCACAGGCTGGCTGCTTTCAGACGCGCAGTTTTGGCTCTTTGCCGAATTTGGCTAAGATCCAATATTAACAGTAACTGGAGCGAGCCAGTACTATTGCGGCGCCCTTGTCGGCCTGGCAGTCAACTCCGCTGCTCCTCTCCGCGTTCGACACGTGGAGATCTCGCAATTAATGCGAAGATTTCCAGTTGAGTGGAGTTCAAAATTGGAGCGGGAATAGTGCTGTCGCTTTCTGGTAGGTAGAGGCTCGCTTTGCTTTGAAGTTGTAGCGTCCGCTTTAGTTGAGTCACTTCGTAGTCATTCTGTAGTGAGTCGCTTGGGAAGTAAAGTTCCCTAGTGACTGCTTTGGAAAATGCTGACCAGAGTTGACTCGCTTTGACTTTACACTGTAGCGCTCGCTTCGCTTCGCTTTGGCAGACTCACTTTGAATCTACTGTAGCGCTCGCTTCGCTTCGCTTTGAATCTACTGTAGCGCTCGCTTCGCTTCGCTTTGGCAGACTCGCTTTGAATCTACTGTAGCGCTCGCTTCGCTACGCTATTCTTTGGAGCGCTTCACTTCAGCTCGCTAGACTTGCTTCGCTTGGAAAACACACGCAAGCGAGTGGCCTTCACTTGAACATTTTGAAGTCTATATTCTAAGTAAAATAAAGAGCCATCCTAACAGAGTAGGCTTAGAAAAATTCTAACCTATTATCTACATCAAAATGGGTCGGCTTAGAATTTACATAGTTTCTTACTTACATCTATACATTTACAGTTAGAATTGTTCTTACTCTGTCGAAATCGCAGGTACCGTAATGAAAGCCCACTGTCATATGTCCATTCACACTATTCTACTCAAACTTGGAGAAGTATATATGCATCAGTGATCATGCCTGTGCCCCCCCTCTCAGATTGCCACCTCCCTGAAGAAATCGAGTCTCGGTTTGTTGGTACTCCTTCAAATCCCAAGCAAGCTGGTAGGCCACCCACAAACCGTATACCATCTGGAGTACCTCCCATTAAAAAACCTCGTAAGGCAAATTGTAAGAGATGCAAACAGAGGGGTCATTATGCAAATGCGTGCACCGTATTCATAGATGTTTCTGTACAAGACATTCCATTATTGGAATCTGAAGGATGCAGCAATGTACCAAAGAAACAACTGCGAAAACCTAATAAATGCGGTATATGCGGTGTTGCAGGTCACACTCGGCCCACCTGTAAAGATCCGCGTAGGTTCGACTGATTTCTATGTTTAGCTTTTTGTATAGCTAAGTGATTTAGAACATGACAAGTTTAAACCTCGCATATATTTTTTTGTAATTTCTACTTGTTGTGGTTAGCATTTTGTATATTGGAAGGAAATCAATCAGTATATTCCACCTCGTCTCGTGGCATTCCCAACTGGTTTTGTCCATCCGTTATAAATACCAATTTTCTTACGTTATGATCGCATATGTTGAGTTAGAATGTAGTAAATTATAACCTATTGCTTGGCATTCCCAAAAGGTTCATTCCACCCTTTAGAAATACCAACTTGCTGACGTCATAGTCGCATATAACGAGTTAGAATTTATTACTTTATACTCTCATAATAAGAGTTAGAATTTGGTATATTCTAACCTGTACCGTGGCATCCCCAACGGGTTCATTCCACCCGTTAGAAATATAAACTTTCTAACTAAGTATTCCCATATCACGGGTTGGAATTGAGTATATTATAACCTTTGCTGTGGCATCCCCAACGGGTTCATTCCTCCCGTTCGAAATGCATATTTTCTAACGTTATAATCTCATATTACGAGATAGAATTTCGTATATTCTAACCTTTATCGTGGCATCCCCAGCCGGTTCACTCCACCCGTTATAAATACACACTTTCTTACTATGTAATCCCATATCACTGGTTAGAATTATATTATATTCTAACCTGTGTCGTGGCATTCCCAACGGGTTCATTCCACCCGTTAGAAATACCAACTTTCTAACTATGTAGTCCCATATCACGGCTTAGAATTATATTATATTCTAACCCTTGTCGTTGCATTTCCAGCAGGTTCAGTCCACCCGTTAGAAATACATACTTTCTTACGTTATAATCCCATATTATGGATTAGAATTTAATATATTCTAACCTGTGTCGTGGCATTGCCAACGGGTTCAGTCCACCAGTTAGAAATACACACTTTCTTACGTTATAATCCCATATTATGGATTAGAATCTTTTATATTCTAACCTGACGTGTTCATTCCACCCGTTAGAAATACACACTTTCTTACTATGTAATCCCATAACACGGGTTAGAATTTTTTTATATTCTAACCTGTGTCGTGGCATTCCCAACGTGTTCATTCTAACTATGTAATTCCATATCACGGGTGAGAATTTTATATATTCTAACCTGTGTCGTGGCATTCCCAACGAGTTCACACCACCTGTTAGAAATACACACTTTCTTACGTTATAATCCCATATTAAGGGTTAGAATCTTTTATATTCTAACCTGTGGCATGGCATTCCCAACGGGTTCATTCCACCCGTTAGAAATACACACTTTCTTACTATGTAATCCCATATCACGGGTTAGAATTATATTATATTCTAACCTGTGTCGTGGCATTCCCAACTGGTTCAATCCACACGTTAGAAATACACACTTTCTTACGTTATAATCCCATAATAGAGGTTAGAATCTTTTTTATTCTAACCTGTTGATATTATATTCTAACCAATGTCGTTGCATTTCCAGCAGGTTCAGTCCACCCGTTAGAAATACCAACTTTCTAACTATGTAATCCCTTATTATGGTTTAGAATTTTATATATTCTAACCTGTGTCGTGGCATTCCCAACGGGTTCACTCCACCCGTTAGGAATACCTACTTTTTTACTATGTAAGCCCATATAACGCGTTATAATTCATTATATTTTGAACCGGAATCGTGGCATCCCCATCAAGTTCAGTCCACCCGTTAGAAATACTTACTTTCTAATTATGTAAGCTCATATCACGGGTTAGAATATATTATATTTAACCTGTGCCGTTGCATTCCCAACAGGCTCTTTACATCCGTTAGAAATACCCACTTTCTTATGTTGTAAGCATATATTACTGGTTAGAATTAACTATATTCTAACATGTGTCGTGGCATTCCCAAAAAGTTCAGTCGACAAGTCAGAAAATCTTAATTTCTAACGGGTGGACTGAACCAATATCCAAGAGTAAGAAATTCATCTATTATAACTTATGTCGTTTTCAACCTTACAGGTTCTCTTCAAATGTAGGTTACTAGGCACCAGTTCATGAGTCACCGTAAATGCAGTCGGGCCCCTATTTTCCTTCACAGCATTTTCTTTTAGCATGGCTCTGTTGCTCCAATTTCTTGCTAAGCCAATTTCGTCATTGGATCATACACCACTTTTTGCTTGTAATAAACGAGTTCTACTCGATTTATAGCCACCTTCGAAGCTCCCTTGTAATCACCCACCTTTTCCAGATACTCCTGAACATCTTGAGCTAGAACAAGAAACATGGGCTCATCCTTGTGCCTCTCAACATACTCAGGAGTGTGTGGGTAAATAACCCGAAGGCTCTTGAAATATTCAATATCAACCCTTTGGATATCCTAATTGTACCATTGAAGTCGATCCCCATTTGGTGTTCATTCTCATAAACTTCAACCATATCATCCACCACAATGTTAGGATATTGAGTTTAAAACATCGAGTTTTGAAAACATATTCTGCACACACTATTTCCATACGTTGATTGGCATGTGACCGCTCACACCTAGATTGACATCAAATTGCATTAGAGAGAACTCTGAAGAATATCTTGAGGTTCTGAGCAGGTGTTTTGGCAACACTAGTTAAGAATGTGAGCTACTCAACCAACTCCATTCTCCCAGTAAACTTTTTACCCATGACAGCAACGATCTCCTTAAACTTCTTGTTAACTGTATCCCATGTAATTTGGCTGGGATCTTTGAATTGCTTATCTATCATTTTATCTTCCTTGCTCAACTTCTTGTATGAGAAATATAAGCAACAAAGATAAAATGATGGATAAGCAATTCAAAGATCCCAGCCAAATTACATGGGATACAGTTAACAAGAAGTTTAAGGAGATCGTTGCTGTCAGGGGTAAAAAGTGTACTGGGAGAATGGAGTTTGTTGAGCAGCTCACATTCTTAACTAGTGTTGCCAAAACACCTACTCAGAAGCTCAAGATATTCTTCAGCGTTCTCTCTAATGCAATTTGATGTCAATCTAGGTGTGAGCGGTCACATGCCAATCAACGTATGGAAATAGTGTGTGCAGAATATGTTTTCATAACTAGATGTTTTTAACTCAGTATCCTAACATCGTGGTGGATGATATGGTGGAAGTTGATGAGAATGAACCCCAAAAGGGAATCGACTTCAATGGTACAATCAGGATCTGGGGTAATTTGGGGTAATTCCTCCAAAGGGTTGATATTGAATATTTCAAGAGGCTTCAGGTTATTTACCCACACACTCCTGAGTTATTTTGAGAGGCACAAGGATGAGCCCATGTTTCTTGTTCTAGCTCAAGATGTTCAGGAGTATCTGGAAGAGGTTGGTGATTACAAGGTGGCTTCGAAGGTTGCTCTAAATCGAGTCGAACTCGTTTATTACAAGCATCAAGTGGTGTATGATGCAATGAAGTAATTTGTTGAGCAAGGGAATGGACAAGCAGAGTCTTTATGAGGATAAACCTGTGGAGGAAATTAGGGGCCCGGCTGCATTTGTGGCGACTCCTGAGCTGGTGCCTCGTAAGCCCAAATTTCCAGAGAACCTGTAAGGAATGCCACGACACAGGTTAGAATATACTAATTTTTTACCTTTGGATATGCGTTTTTAATGTAAGAAAGTAAGTAATTCTAACGGGTGGTCTGCACCTGTTGGGAATGCCACGTTACAGGTTAGAATATAGTTAATTCTAACCTGTGATGTAGGCTTACAACTTGAGACAATTGGTATTTCTAACCGATGTAAAGAGCCTGTTGGGAATGACACGGCATTTTGCAGAGCAAGAAAATGGAGAAGTAGAGTCTGATGAGGAAAAGCCTGGGTAGGAAATTAGGGACACGACTGTATTTGTTGCGACTCCTGAACTGGTGCCTCGTAAGCCTACATTTCCAGAGAACCTGTAAGGAATGCCACGACACAAGTTAGAATATATCAAATTGTTACCCGTGATATGGGCTTACAACGTTAGAAAGTAGGTATTTCTAACGGGTGTAGTGAACCCATTTTGGAATGCCACCAAACAGGTTATAATGTAATCAATTATTACCCGCTATATGGGCTTACAACTTGACAAAGTAGGTTTTTCTAACCGGTGGCGGTGAACCTGTTGTGAATCTCACGACACAGGTTAGAATATAGTTCATTCTAACCTGAGATATGCGATTCATTGTTTTATACCATAGTTACACATGTGCATTTCATAATCATTGTTCTACAAAAGCTTTACAAAAGATTGATCTGCTCCACGAGCTATACAAAAAACTGCACACGCGTTGTTAATTTTTAACAAACGCATCATTCTAACTGTCCCAAAAAAAAGTGTGAATATACCAAAACATCAAAATAAAATTGTTTTTTCCCTTGTCACAGCTGCATTGCTTCAACACCTATATTATCCACCAAATCATTGACTGACACTGGGTCTGTGCTGTTGTAGAAGATGGATCGTGCGATGTGATCACGGTAGGCCTTCAATTCTTCGTTGTTGCGGAGGGTGTGAGTTGATTCTGGCCCTCTTGCTACAAGCATTTCAGCGTACCTTAGGTTGTACAAGGCACTATCGGCCTTGTTCTTCTTAACTCTCCATGCTTCACTTTCGATTGTCGGAGGAGCAATGGTAATTTTCCACTGGTAGTACTCAGGCCTTCTTATACGGCGTTTCTGAAATAAACCTATCTCCTTCATCACTTGTGGTACTAGGCGTGCCATGGCTATGAAAGTATTCAGCCTATGCCTGACGTCACCATCCTTGTAATCCGATGATCTAGGATCATGGATTATCAACTCTTGTTGGGAGATGTTTATTTCCACCGTGGCCCAATCCTCGTCAAAGTTGCAGACTGCCACAATATAGCATTGTATAATTAAGAATTTGTTAAAATTCTTAATTGTACTGGATAGATTTCGTAAGTGAGAATTTAATATATTCTAACCTACATACCTTGTCAAATTCGGTCCATTCCCTAATGTGCTCCCCCCATGGTGGGTAGGTTCCATCAGCAAAAGCAACCAACTTTTTCATGTCTTCCACTGGTACGATCTCTTCTATGCTGGTGTCAAATTTATCATAATTGAAACCTCCAGTTGCCATCTTGTGCTCCTTGTGCATTTCTTCAAATATCCTTTCTACCTCGCACTAAAGCAATCATAATACAAATGATTGTTTTATGAAGTTAGAACATCACCAATTTATAACTGGAGGTTTCATCCATTATAACAAGATCCATATATTCTTACCATGAAGAAGCAGTAGGTAACCCCTACATTGCGGTCTAGATGGGTGAAACCAACTAGCTCAGGATTAGATGTCAGCACCCCGAGGTAAGAATTCACATGCTCCTCCAGTAGTGGTCTCTTTTCCTGTTTAATAGCACGGAAGAATTCTTTTCCCACGTCCTCTGGCAAGCCTACATTACGGCTGTTTAACAAAGAATGTTAGAATTTAGTATATTGTTTTGGTGATATGTACGTGTGA
Source organism: Thymus mandschuricus (assembly GCA_029379335.1). Taxonomy (NCBI): domain Eukaryota; kingdom Viridiplantae; phylum Streptophyta; class Magnoliopsida; order Lamiales; family Lamiaceae; genus Thymus; species Thymus mandschuricus. The sequence goes on from CM057074.1 coordinate 4,776,820, forward strand.
GCTGTACGACCCTTCATAATCAAAATTTGTTTCGACACTTACGTTGCTTTCCCTCTTGCATAAAAACTTTGAATTCATCCGCTTTTGGTCGCTTGTCCTCTCTCAAGAATGGGCTTCGTACTGCCCTAGAGGGAAAAATCAACCTTACCGGATGTACGGTAGGCGGTTCTCTTGGGACATCGTTCAAATTTCCAATCTTTGTTAATAGTGGAAGGTTATCAAACACACGATCGATCTAACTGTCTGAGAAGCCAGCATCGAAATCGTCGAGGCCCTTTTTGGAACAAAATACATTCAAAGTTTGGTCATACGTAAGAATTTATAAATGTGTAACAAACTGTTTAACATTAATTCTAACACATTTCTCCAATTTCTAACCATCACTTGTTATGTTTCTAAACTTTTAAGCCTATTTTATATGTATTTGAGGTAATTTTGCTGAATATAATACATTCAAATTGGCTACACACGTTAGAATTTATAAATTGGCAACAAGATGTGTAACATTTCAGTCATTTCTAACACAACTCACCAAGTTCTAACCTTCAGTTATTATGCTCCTAAACTTATAAGTTTTACCTATAACGAATGTTATGGTTATAAAGGTTGTTCATATATTATAGAAGTTCAAAGCTCTAAATTTAGATTAGAGATTTTATGTAATGTTTATGTTGCCCATCACCGGTGCGAACGGTTAGAAGTCATACTTCGCCCCATTAGCGCACCACAACTCAAACGATGGGATTCTAACACATTTCTCCAATTTCTAACCATCACTTGTTATGTTTCTAAACTTTTAAGCCTATTTTATATGAATTTGAGGTAATTTTGCTGAACATAATACATTCAAATTGGCTACGCACGTTAGAATTTATAAATTGGCAACAAGCTGTGTAACATTTCAGTAATTTCTAACACAATTCACCAAGTTCTAACCTTCAGTTAGTATGCTCCTAAACTTATAAGTTTTACCTATAACGAATGTTATGGTTATAAAGGTTGTTCATATATTATAGAAGTTCAAAGCTCTAAATTTAGATTAGAGATTTTATGTAATGTTTATGTTGCCCATCACCGGTGCGAATGGTTAGAAGTCATACTTCGCCCCATTACCGCACCACAACTCAAACGATGGGATTTTAAGGTAAAACTTTTTTACATTGGAGCCGTAAAAAAGTTTTACCTTTTTTTACAGCTCGGTACGAAGTAGAATCTTTCTAACCGTTCGATCATCGGATTTTTAAACAACCAACATAAACATTACAAATATTGTTCAATGGTAAACATTACAACTGAAAGGAACTAATGAAATTCTAGGTGAAAATTCAACAAACTAAAAAAAATAAAAGGTAATGAAATTTAGGAGTTTTTCCAACCAATGAAAAGAAATTCAATTTTTTTTTACCTCACCCCTATCCGTCGGGGTTGCCATCTTTGATTCAGTTGTTGGTTCTGGTGGTGCTGCAAGCGGTGTTGATTGTGGTGCTTCCATGGTTGCTGATGCCATTGGTGCTGCCTCTGTTGTTGCTGTCGTTGCTGCTGGTGTTGCCCCTGTTGCTGCCATTGCTGCTGTTGGTGTTGCCGCCGCTGCCATTGCTGCTGCTAATTGTGCCATTCCCCCCACTGCCGCTGACATTCCTCCCACTGCTGCTGCTGCTGGTGCCATTTCTGTTGTTCCATGCCCTACTGGCCTTGATGTTGCTGGATGTGGTGGTGGTGGTGCTGCTGCTGCTGCTAGAAATGTGGAATTCTGACTCAACTGCACCAACTCTTCCGGTTGGGAGGAATCAAAATTCACACCCAAGGAGAAGGAAGGATTACCAGGAGAAGCCAATGCGCCTGCTGGAATTTTTGTGCTTTCCTCGACGGCAAGAACTATCGTTTTTGCTGGAGTACTAACCACCGTTGTATGTTTTCTAGCTGGCTCAAGGGGCGTAGATGGCACGGTATTCAGAGTGTCTGCTAGATGATCAACAGTGCCAAGCGTGGCAGTTATGTCGCCGACACAACTGTAAGTGTTTTCTCCTCCAGCTTTCTCTAGCAGATACTTTGCTACCTTCTCAGCCACATCATCTACCAGTTTTTTGTGCCACCCAGCCAACATGGGCTCGATTGACTTCTGCTGGTATTCCTCAAGCATTGCTTTCATCGCAGTTTGGCTCTTGGTAACTGCAGCTTCAGCAGCAGCATCGATCATGGCGGTTGTGATTATTCCAGTTCCGCTTCCACCTTCCCCTTCCTCTTCATCCCCTTCGTCTTCCATCTTCCCCTTCTTTTTCATCGAGTCTGTTGGGTCGTATTTGAAAGCAAATGGATTGGGCGCTTCATCGGCCTCTAATGATTTCCAGAAGGGTTGAACCTTCTCATCATTGTGAGGCTTCAGCATCCTCACCACACTCTTTGTAAAGTTTTAAAAATTGAAGTCCAGTCAGAAATTAGAACTTTCTTACTAAAGCATACATATAATGAAGTTAGAAAACATTTATTTTCAAGATAGGATTGTAAGAAAACATATAAATAAGTTAGAAGTCATTGACACATGTTATCTTTTTTTCAGAACAAAAAAAAGGTGTTGTCAGAAAACCTATATATTCTAATTTCCCATATGTTATTTACAAATAACAGATAACCTATAAATTATAATTTGTTAAGTAACTAGTAAGAAAACATGCAGTCCAGTAAGAAATTAGATGTTTCTTACTAAAGCAAAACACAGATTACAATTTTTTCTTAGGAGGCTTGTAAGAAAACATCTATTTTAAAGAGAAACATATACATAAGTATTTTATATTCTAAGAAAACATACATATTCTAATTGCCCATGTGTTATCTAGAATTAACAGAAAACAAATTATTTCAAATAGAATAAGTAATTAGTATGAAAACAAATTAATTCTAATGGTAAGATCATAACCAAATAAGGACATTTTATACTGACAGTAAGAATTCACATAAATATTAACCTTCTTAATCTGCTTATCAGAAGGCCATCCCTTGCTGGTGGTATAAGAATACTGCATGAACCTCGGGATTTGCCGTTCATCTTTTTTCAAACCAATAATCTCCCCGAACGCGGGGATGACCTCGAATATCCAAGCCTACATACAGTAAACATAATATTTTATCAGTCAATAACAGACTTATGGAATCATGTTTTACAACATAAATGCATTTAATACAAAATTCTTACAGAGAAAGCAACAGTGTTGCCTTTGAGTGTGATGTTCAGCGTTCCTTCTTTCTTTGGCTTGCTGGTGATCCCCTTGATTGTATCAAGCAAAACCTGGTAAGAATAGCTTCCCCAAGGGAAATTTTCCCACTCCTCTTCACTCTCCAGCAGCACCCACATCCATGTTGGTATTTTTTTCTTGCATCCATCGACCCCCAGAGCAAACCCCAAGCATAAAAGCAGTTTACACAGCTTCACTATGTCTTCTGCCGTTGCCTTCACAGCCTCCCCATTGACCTTGAAAGTCTTGCTGGTGCAAGCATTTTTAAGATCCACCAACCTTATGTTCGGATTTTCACCGAACAATCTTGAGAAGGTTGAATTGGGGGGGATCTCGTGGGTCGTGTAAGGGTTGAACTCTGCCGGACCAAATTTCAATCCGCTGACCAAGGCATATTCCTCTCTCGAGAATCTCATAACACGCTTCCCGATCTTGAAGTAAAGAGCTGTTGGGTCGATCATGGGGTCAGGGATGACTTGATGGCTCAAAACGTACCCCAACATGGTCCCCGTCCGTGTTGCAGTGTTATCAAGCCTCGTAAACTCTCTCATGCAAGAGTATCTCACTCTGTCAGCTTAGGGGTGTGTCAGACCTTTCAGCAGATCGTTTACTTCACCACTTAAATGTTCGTATCCTCCTGGTATGATTTTTTTGGTTTGTTTTAGAAGCCAAAGCCTCACAAATTTCCATTTGACCTGTAAGCAATGTTTAATTTCTTATCAGATTAACAGAACATTATAAATAATTCTAACTGAAAATTAAAAATCTAAATGAAAACACAAGACAAATTATACAACTTCTAACAGCTCAGCCCAAGAAATGTATAATTTCTTACAACTAAACAACATTATAAATTCAATTCATAAAAAATAACAAAGTTTGAGACTAAAGAGTGATGGATACTATCTAGTTTCATATATTTAAATTAACAATATCAACATAATATAACAGTTTTCTACCAATAATGTAATTTTAAATGATTTTATAACTATGTAAGCCCATATCACGGGCTAGAAATAACTATATTCTAACCTGTACCGAGGCATTCTCAAAGGGTTTATTTCACCCATTAGAAATACCTACTTTCTAACTATGTAATCCCATATCACGGGTTAGAATTGTTTATATTCTAACCTGATCCGAGGCATTCCCAACTGGTTCACTCCACCCCTTAGAAACACCTACTTTCTAACTATGTAATCCCCTATCACGGGTTAGAATTGTTTATATTCTAACCTGTTCCGAGGCATTACCAAGTGGTCCACTCCACCCGATAGAAATACCTATTTTCTAACTATGTAAGATTTCTAACCTAATGCAACATAGATCTGGAAAAATCCACTTCAAAAACATAATTTCTAACCTAATGCAACATAGATCTGGAAAATTCCACTTCAAAAACATAATTCTCATAAATTTTCCACCATCAAAACTGTTCAAATCTTCAAGAATCAAATAACAATTCCAGCAAAAAAATTAAAATACTCGAAATGTACCTCTCCGTCGGTGAATGGGTGGCCGGAGGGATGATTTTCTTCCTCCGGTTCCACCGGAGCAGTTGTATCCGAATCTTCTTCGGCATCCTCGACCACCGGAATTTGATCTGCTACTTCTCGACTGGACTTCTTCTTCTTCGTTTTCGTCGGCGTAGGTTGTATCTCCTCGATCTCTGAATCGTCCGGTTGTACTGCCGGACGTTTCTCGGCGGCCCTCTTCCGTTTGGCGCTGCTACGGGTCCTATTTGTCATTGTCCTAGCCGGCTGTTTTTTTGGGGGAGAAGGACGGGAAGAGAGAGGGCGAGAGGGAGAGATTACAGTTTTGTTGAAGAAGAGAGAGGGCGAGAGGGAGAGAGAGAGTGAGTCGGGGGAAGGATACAGTTTTGAATTAGAGAGATGGAGAGAGGGAGAGAGAGTGGCGTGTTTGCAGATGAAAATTAAAGCGGCTACAGTGAAGAAGAGAGAGGGAGAGAGAGTGGCGAGTGAGTCGGAGAGTGGGGGATGGTTACTTGGGTAGTGTGCAGTAATAAATCTGACACCATGAATAAATTAGGAGGGTAAATTAGGAAGGTTTCGACTAAATTGGCCAGAAATTGGTTTTTTTTATAGTTTGGCCAAAATTTGTTAAACACTAAGAGTATAAGCCATTTTATTTTTTGCCCCTAAAAGGATTATACTTTTTTTTTTTATGCGATGTATATCTATATACTAGAATTTAGGACAACAAATTAATTTGTTCCTAATTTATCAATATTTTTGCTTATATAATGAGGAATTCTATCACAATTTGAAAATCCTACCTTTATCATGAAGTGTAAGATAAAATATGATAGAGAAAGCGCAAAATAAATGACTAAATGAAAAAAAAAAAAAATGTGATAAGAAAAATTAACGGTTGTTTATTTAAATTAAAGTGTTATGAAAATGATGATAAATATGAGTGCAATATTTATTTTATTTAGGAAATAACTTAGTTATAAACCTTTTCTAATGTCAAAATAATATTTCCTCAATCTCATATTTTTTTTTAGCAGTGGTCAATCATGTAATATTATTTAAAGGGGCTTACTCATGTCAGCTCGGCCCCATAGTTCGATTGGAGACACTTATATTAATGGTAATTAATATATTCTAATTCGATATGCTCAAGGTGAAACTTGAAAACTTGAAATACTTCTACATACTTAATATCAACTAATCATATAGCATATAAAATCCTCACGCGTCGCGTGGGTGTGTTACTAGTTCAACAAAAATATACTACCATATATAGGTTGTTAAACATGTGTAATAATTAATTAAATTCAAATCTATATACTAATAGCGGCTACAGAAATGCCCCTTTCAATAACATAATTTCTTATTCATCTTCTTTATCTATTTTTGGAAATTCATATACTTATGTATTCACTAAATTACGTTTTCAATTAATTATTACGTAATATTAATGTTAAGAATTGTAAAAATAACCGTATTGAGACTTTAGCCATCTAGGTAAGATAATTATGAGTTGAACAAATAATGACAATATTTTATTTTAAATTAACTTTTAATTGTGGAAACTTATTAAGAGAGCATTTACTTAATACATAATTAGTGATATATTTTCAATTAGTCCCAAACGTAATTATGGCATCATAATTGCATAATTGTTACTAATTTAGTCAATTTGTGATGATTATACATAAATATTACAGTTACTCTTGCAGCAAACTAGCAAATTATTAACAGATGCACCTTAGTATTTTTGATGTCTATATATAATGGTTATTTGTTGCTTTGTTAATTTAATAATAGATGCGCGCACACACACTATCTCTGCAGTTGTTAATTTACTATTGTAGTCATTTCCTTGATATGAGTAAGATTACAATAGCAAATTAATATTCCCTCTGTCCATTTCTTGAATGTATTTGAATATAAAATAATAGAAACATATCATCTTAAACGAAACAGGGAGTAGCTGACTATGAAAGGAATAGTAGTTTTCGTCGTCGACTTTTCATCAATGCATATGCACAAATTAAGCGTGTAAAAAAATCATTACTCATTTCCGGTGAACATAAATGATAAGGTTAATGGATGTTTGTAGGCACGAGCATGGTTCTTTGTATTTCATTTTTTTCAGTGCATTCTTACGCGAATGCCAAGTATTCTGGTTTGTAATTAAAATTATACGATTAATTATTCATCTCTTATTAATCTTATGGATTCTATTATATTTGATTTTTCCTTCCAATAGATTATTAACATTATATGGTCAAATACTTAATACTCTTTATAATTAATATTTTATATGCTAAACTACAGCTTTTCATTCAGGCATTTTTGTGGTTCTTACATTGAATAATGGAAGATCTTCATATATTATACTCAATGCGTCTCTCTTCATTAGTTCAATATGTTTTTAGGGTGGTAACCAATGGCAAAGGGATAAAAGAAGATGGATAAGAGATTCTTTGTGTTAATTTATCTCCTTTTAAAAAATGAGACTGATAAATAGGACAAAAAAAAGTGAGACTAATGAAATGATACAAAGTCACAAAGGTATTATTAACATTAATTAATTATTTTAATTTGTTTGATTAACATCAGTTAGACAATTTTATTTTCCATTTTGAAATAAGACAAACTAAATTATAATAACTTATAGTAGTTGATTGAGTTAGATACATTATTGGTGAAATACAACTGAGTACGCAAGATTCAAGGTACTCCCTCAGTCCTGTTAATCCTGGTAGTATATAACGCTTTTATTTTAACTGAACTTATCAAAATAATGAAATTGATTTGAATTATCAAATAAAGGGAGTATAAGTTCTCTAAATGAATTTCAACAAATCTAGAAGTTCTTATCAAATATATATTCTCATTGTATAAATTTGTCAAAGAAAGAGGATCACATAATGTCGTGGTCTATAATATAACAATAAATCTAGTGAACTCCGGAACAAGTTAGGACAATTTTTTGATGAATTAAAAAATATTCAAACTGAGCAACATTTGCAACATTTAACTAGATCAAAATGATACAAATCGTGTGGAGAAATAGAGAGAAAAAAAATGGCCTTGATACATATTGCATTAAGGTAAAATGGTATTGTAGCTAGGGTCTCATAAATATGGACATTGTATATATGCATCAAATGAACAAACATCAAATATGGAATATTCCCCTTCACGATACGATACGTGTTTAGAATATTTCAACAAGTATTTTGATGTGCCGAAAAGTAGATGTTACCTAAAATTTAGGTGTCACTTTATGTATTAAATTAATTGATATATTTTACAATATATTATACTAAATGGTACCCCAGTTTTATCACAAAATTTATTTTTTGACACATGTAAGTACATGTTCCAAGATTCTATTTAGAGGGTGTTTGGCTAAGCTTATAAGCTAGCTTATAAGATGTTTGACTGCTTATAAGTTGTTTGACTGCTTATAAGCACTCTAAATGTGTTTGGCAAAATAAGCTCCTTAAGAGCTTATAAGATGCAAAAATAAGCAAAAAGTGCTTATAAGCACTCCAAAAAATAAGCTCCTCCACCCCAACTTATTTTTTTTAAATTTTGCTTATCTACCACTATAATTCTATTTTATTTTTATATTTATTTTATATACACTTCCATTTGATGTTACAACATTATGATTTCAAAAAAAATATTTTTAATTTTTTTTTAATTTTCATATTTTATCTTTTTATTATCTCTTCAAGCTTATAAGCTCTTTTATCCAAACACTTCAACAACTTATAAGCTCTTACCCTCATACATCTTATAAGCACCTAGAGCTTATAAGCATTTTGAAATAAGCTTAGCCAAACGGGCCCTTAAGTGTATACATATCATGGATAGAGAGAGTGTCATTAATAATCCAAATACTATTAGAATAGTTAAAATACTTTTACAAGATGTGTTTTGTTCATTTTCTAAACAAACATAATATTGCAAATTGAACAAATTAACGATAGATAAATAAAAGTAATAATTATTTTCAAAACATTATAACCACTAAAACTTCCAAAATCACAATAACAAAAATATAAAATTTGGTTTATCCCGTGCGTCGCACGGGGGCGATACTAATTATTATGAATAAAAGTATCAATGTTTTTAATGATTTCAAAAGTGTCATTTTTTATAAACAAAAGTGTCAATTGTATTTAGTATCAATCATAGTAACAAATAAAAGTATCAATGAAAATTCGACTTCACGATGATATGGGCTGATAGGAGTGTGTCCCATATCCGAATTGAACTTGACAGAATTACTTAATCAATCTCTTTCATGTAAAAGACGATGCTATCGACCATAAAGAGAAACAACTCATGAAGCATAATGACTTGTCCATTAAAACTGAAATGTTGATAATGCAGTTGTCGACGTTATTATCAACAGCCCTCTCTTCTCTATATACTTGACGAGAACAATGAGGAAAAGGAGAAACCAGTTTCAACCTATTCATGAATTACCAGAAGTAGACAGCAAGAATTTACCAAATGATAATGGACAACTAAAGCTAGATATAAACCGAATAATCTTATTTCCTAAGATTCACATTACTAAGGATTCTAACTCCAACCAAAACAAAACAAGATGCTTCAGACAAAACTCAACTTTACATGTCGCGCTCCGCCAGCAAAACAGCTCAATGAAGATCTAGTGGCCAATCATCAGGCAATCAATCTCCTAGTCTTCTTCCGATTGACAGGAGGCTCAGACTGGGAACCCCTCAGAGCAGCCATTAGTTGCTGAGCTCTTGAGCTAGGGATGTTCTTCATTACGAACGACCGTGCCTGCTTCATTTCATCATCCTTATCCTCCTTTACAAGTCTCCTTTTGCAACCCACATTATCCACACTTTTTCTCTGACGTCTGCGGGAAATGGTGAAACCTGCGACTATAATCCAAACCAGAACCACGAATCAGTTATTATACTTGTATTAAAGTAAAAGAATAGTTGAAGGCATCAAAGATTAGCAACATTACCAGGTGAGTCTTCTCTGTATATCTCAGGGCTGGGAGATCTGAAAGCTCTGTCAATATCAATTTGATAATTTTGGAGCACACTGGCTTCCTGCTTATGGAAAACCTTGTCATGCGACATTTGAGAACTTTTTCGATCCTTGGCTAAAGAAATATTTGAAGAATCCCTAGAAACTGGAGCCACTGAACCCTGCAGATCAACCACGGTTGCATTCCCCTTATGAAGCACACTCGCTTCCTGCTTATGGGAAACCCTTTTACGTAAAATTGAAGTAATTTTTCGCTCTTTAGGCAAAGACATATTTGAAGAATCCCTAGAGACTGGAGCAACTGAACCCTGCAGATCAACCACAGTTGCATTCCCCTTATGGAGCCCACTGGCTTCGTGCTTGTGGAAAACGTTTTCATGTAATGGTGAAACATTTTGGTCTTTGGGTAAAGACATATTTGAAGGCATATTTGAAGAATCCCTAGAAACTGGAGCCACTGAACACTGCAGATCAATTACGATTGCATCTCCCTTATTTTTCCTCTGCACTGGTTCACTGTCTTTAATTTCATTACGAGTACCTCCCTCATTTGCTGCTCCAAAATCATAACTTACCTTATTAGAATTACAGCCATAAGCCTTTACCAAATTGGGAGACACGGTGGAGGTGTCTGTGTTGTCTAACACAGATTTTGGCGATGTGTTCCATAAAGATGAATTTACAATTTCTTTTTGTGTCTCAATAAAACTTGAAAACCAGGGAGTGCTGTCTTTTGCATAAAAAAGAATGTAAGCCTCCTGTGATAGCACATAATCTTCACGGACCAGCTCAACCTGCAGAATAGTTCACAAAGAGCAATGTTAATTAAATGCTGATTTAAGAGGCAAGTTAACTTTAACTTTGTATGTAAATTCTAGTTATCTCCAAAATCAGGGAGCAAATAGACATTATTGAAGTCATTTTACAAGGACAATAAGAACAAAATGTGGATTGTTATTAAAAACACAATATACGCATAATATAATTCTGAACAACATTACCTTTGAATCATCAAACTTGCACCACATGTCACGGGATAACCTTATGAAGCAGTAGTAGTGGCCACATGTAGGTGACCCAATGTGCACCACAACAGCATAGAGGGCATATTGAAGTTCTGACTGCAGAGCAAGCATAGGAAAAGGAAAATTATGAAAAACTGCTAAGGGAATGATGCAGGAAGAAGACTGCCAATGGTGCAAGGTTCAGCATAGTGGACATGTTCAAGATTCAGACCCACTTATCAGACATCAGCAACAAGATTAAGGGTAAATAACAGACAACTCAGAACCAATAAGTTACATAGTCAGGCAAAGTTATGTGCAATTTTGTGCATTCTGAAGAGTTTTTGCTGAATAGTTTAACAATCTCTTCAGTAGTTCCCGATTGTGTTATCCATTACTTTTAAGTCATATATATAATTGAGATGCATTTAACAGATCACATACATAAAGAGGGTAACAAGTGAGGAAAACTCACATAATTATGTCTGCCAGTACCGGTGAAAGGCTCGAGATCCAAGTACAACGGAAAAGCCACATGTTTATCAATCTTTTCAACAGAACTGCCATCATTTTTGAACCTCTTTAAATGAAGTACAGCTACAGAAGGAGCCTGGTCAAAGGACAGCTTCTTCTCAACATCTACTAGCTCATTACACTTTTCACAAGTAACCTTGGTATCAGGGTCTCCAATCCTTTCAACTTTAGTGAAAGAGTGGAGAGCTGCAAACAGATTGTCCACATCATCAATCTCCAAACTCAGGTCAATTGAATGCTCATAAGTGTCGGAACAGTGACCACAGTTACAGCACTTTAACTGCAGTGACAGAATGGGGAAACATAAGTAACTCAACAATGCATGATAAGAGGAAAGTAGAAAGAAAATTGATATTCTAATAATCAAGCTCATACATTACTGACAAGACGACCTCCAAATACTTGTTGTACTATGTTATCCCTTTGCGAAGAAATGCAACTTTTACTTTCTGGTTTATGACAGCCTTCAAGCTTGTCCAAAAAACACTGAAGGAATTCATGAGCATCTTCCTGCTGAAATCTTTGGAAATTCGATGAGATATCTGGTAGTTTGTAAAGTCAAAGGAACTAACCAACAAAAGAAAAACAGCTTGTAGTAAGACAAAGCTACCAGAATTATTCTATTTAAATAAAAATTTCAAGCCAGATTGTTTTTTCTACTAGTCATACGAGCAGCCAAAACACTATGAAAAGATGAGCCATGGACTAAAATTAATCCAGCATAAATGCTAGGGAGGATACGAGTCAAGTTGTTGACGAGATTGCATGGTGAGAAGGTGGTATTTGAACCAAGCGATCCCTGAATCAATTGGCGCAGTGTGCATAACAAACAAAAGCCTTCCTTGTTACCTGTAGTTGTCATTATAAAATCCAACAATCACAATCTAATACAAAGATATGCCGACAAAGCACGGAAGCAGTAAAAAGGAAAACAAAACAGGATTAGCTTACTTACAATTATCAGTATATTCATTTGAAAGAATCGGCTGGATAAGGGTTACAGTGTGAATAAAACACTGCAACACCGAGTTGAGAAAGCAAGTGTTGCCTAAATTTTCAAGCCCAGATCCCTGAAAAAATTCCAGAGAACATACCAAAACTGAACTGCTTTACAAAAAGTGGAAGACAAGCAGGCAGAATTTGGAATTTAAGAAAATAAAAAACAATCAGAACAGGGAGAGGGTCGAAAATCTTACTGTAATAACACGATCAGAATTCTTCGACAACGAACTGCAAGGCGATAACTCGACAGTAACTTCCGCTGGTTTCATCGCCGCTTTGTCGGACGAATTATCTTCCGGAAGCAGCGGCAACTGAGGTTCCAGAGTATTTCTGCGCGATTCAGGGGGTTTTGACCACGAGCTTGACCAGTGAGACGAAAACGAAGAAACCACAGGTTCAGACGAAGAATTGAGGCGCTGCTCATCAGCACAAGCTGTAGCTTCATTGAATTTCTCAGCCTCAAGCAGCAAAGCTTCATCGTACAGTTCGGGTGGCCCCTCGTCGGCCATCGGCGCTAGGGTTTTGCGAGAAGGAAGGTAGAGATTTTAGGGCTCCGATTTGGGATGGAGGGAATGGGGAAAGTGCAGCGAGTATTTCACAGAGAAATTGGGGTTTGGATTTTGGAAAGTTTGGAGGTGAGATTGGGAGAATTTCAAAAGAAGAGGAGGGAAAAGTTTGGATTTTCGTTTTGGGGGATTTATTGGCGGTTTGGAGGGAAACTGAAAATCAAGTTGACTTATTCCATAAATTTGCTTTATTACTATAATGTGTGTTTATGCAGTTATGCTTGCCTTTAAAATATTTTCATTTAATAAACTCCCGGCTTAAATGGCGCCAAATTTTTGGGCTTTCGACTTTAGAGAAATATTTAATTCAATAAAGCTATTTGGCCATAATGTGGCCGGCCACACAACGACATTTTTCATAATATACGTAATTTTAAAAATGGTAAATGATAACTATAGTTTATTACTTTTATATTATAATGTAAAAATATTTTTTCCACAACACTTAAAAAAAATAAAAAAAGTTAAATTATGGCCGGCCACATTATGGCCGAATAGCATCACCCTATTTAATTAGTGGTAGCATTTAATAGTATTATTATGCAAGTGTTTATTTTCTTAGAAATAAATATATTATAGATCTATAATAATATGTCAATGATAGTATCTTTAATTTGTAAAATTTAAATAATAAGTAAATAAGTTAGGATAATTTGAAATTTTACCATTCAAAATTATTTGTATATGATAATGGTTGGTCGAAGGAGTTAGTAGATTAGACTAAGAAATTGATTTATTTGAGTTGCTAAGCCCTAATTTGTTGCCTTATTTTTTAGTTTTTTAGGGAGGAAATTAAAAATACTCTTTTCAAAATTTTGATATATAATCTACCCCTTTTGAAATTGTACGTAAAATCTATCCCATTTTATAGTTTGGTAGAGATGGTTCCACATTTGTCCCACTTTGTTATGATTTTCTTCAGTCTTGAAACATTAATTTATTGGAAATTGTGATGTTTTTTTTACTAAAGGAAATGATTTTTTTCAATAAAATAACATGCAGTGAATGACAAAAAAATTCTCTCCAACTCCTTTAAACCCTAACCAACACGTTGTCGACGGTCATCCTCTCCTCCACACTTTCTCTTTCTTCCGGCCCTCCCCACCCCCACGCTCCCCTCCGACAAGCCGCCTCCGATCGGCAACCATGTTCCTTCCGCCGAGGCACACTCCTTCCCTCTCACATACAAGCGCTGCCATTGTCGAGGCCTAGCCACCGTCGTCAACGTCGAGCCACCACTGGAGAAGAGTATTCAAATGCTAACTAATTAATTAAGGTTAGTGAATTTAAAAATATATTGGATTATACATGGCTAAATGTAGTTAGTTAGCTAAGTGTGAGTTAGTTAAATGAATTTAGACTGATCAATCAGCTATTGACAGCTGTGCAAGAGTAGTTAGGTTTCACGTGCTTCTCACGTGCTTTCTTCTTCTCTCTTTTCTACTCTGTTTTCATGTATAAAAGGACTGTAACAGCACCACCTCCAATTCAATGAATCAATCTTCATTTTCTGCATTTCTATATTCTAATATGGTATCCTGAGCCAGTAACCGTTTTTCTTCCGATCTAGTTTGTTGGTGTTTCTATCACCCTGCGTTTCTATCGCACTAGATCTGCGTTTTTCTTCGATTTCTTTCTCAAATCTCTTCATTTCTGTTCGATCTTTTGCTGCTATGGATGCTAGATCTGGTTCTGCTCCTTCGCTTCCGCAGTTTCATCCCGTTCCTCTGAAGCTGGATCGCTCAAACTACGCGTTTTGGCGAGCTCAGGTTCTCTCCACCATCAGAGCGCATGGTTTTGATGACTATATTTCGCCGACAGCTCTTCCTCCGGCGCCGTTTCTCCCGTCCACTTCTGGTGCTGCTGCTCGTCCGAATCCAGAATAATTGGTGTGGATCCGTCGAGATCAGTTTCTCCTCAGCTGGATGCTTGCTTCCATCGGTGAATCCATGCTCGGTCATGTCGTTCGGTGCTCCTCTGCTCGCGAGGTGTGGTCTATTCTCGATAGGCTCTCCTTCTCGCAATCCAAGGCTCGAACGATGCAGCTGCGAATGGCACTTCAAACTACGCGCAAAGGTTCTCTCTCGATTGAGGAATATTTTCTGAAGATGCGAGGCTATGCTGACCAGCTCTCTGCGATTGGCCAGATTATTACTGATGAAGATCTTATGATGTACATTTTGGCCGGATTTGGTGTTGAATATGAGGCATTAGTGGTGAATTTCATGCAGCGTTCCGATTCTCCTACTCTGCAGGATATGCAGCTTGCCTTCCAGTCATATGAGCTTCGTCTTGCTCAGCAATTTGCTCATCTCTCTATCACAGATCCAAGTGCGAATGTCGCGTATTATGGTGGTGCTCGTGGTGCACTTGGTCGTGGTTCTTCTGGTGGATTTCGTGGTGGTTTCTCTAAGGCTGTGGCTGCGTCTAAGTCGGTGATATGTCAACTGTGTGGCAAAGCTGGTCACGTTGCTCTTCGTTGCTTCAAGCGTTTTGACGTACACTTCACTGGTTCTGAGAATTCTAATCCTAATACTGCTGGTGTTGCTGGTGCTACTGGTGCTGCGCAAGTGTTTGTTGCTGACTGTGTTTCACAGGATCCAGGGGGAGATTCTGGAACTTGGTTTGTTGATAGTGGTGCAACTCATCACATCACTCACGATCTGGAAAATCTGAATCTGAGCGTGCCTTACACTGGTGAGGAGGCTGTTATGGTTGGCAATGGTAATCTTCTTCCCATCTCTTCTATAGGTCGCACTTCTATTTCTGTTTCTTCTGCTAATTCCTCTTCTACATCTACATCTACTGTCTCTTCTCCATCTACTGCTTCTCTGTTGCTCAACAACATTCTTTTTGTTCCCTCTATAACTAAAAATTTGTTGAGTATTTCACAGTTTACACTTGATAATAATGTTCTAATTGAGTTTCATAATGACTGTTGCCTTGTTAAGGACAAGCAAACACACAAGGTTCTACTGAAGGGCATGCTTGTTAATGGCTTGTATCGATTGGATCTTTCACAGCTCTCTCTCAAGTCTGCAGCTATTGATGGTTCCAGCTTGAGGTCTAGTTCTATCAGTGCACATGTTGCTTCTGTTTGTCCTGTTTCTTCTACTTCTTCTAGTTTTGATCACTCTAGTAAATGTAATGCTTCATGCTGTTCATGCAATGTATTGGATAATGTAGCTTTTTCTTGCAGTACATTGTTTGATCTGAATACTCTTCATAATATACTTGGACATCCTAATCCTACTGTGTTATCTAAAGTGTGCTCTATGATTGATGTGCCTTTTAGTCTAAATAAACTGTCCTTTTGTGATGCGTGTAAACTAGGGAAAATGCATCAGTTTCCTCACACTTCTAAGCCTACTAAGACTTCTAAACCTTTTGAGCTTGTGCACACTGATGTCTGGGGTCCAGCTAAATATAGTTCCTCTCAAGGTTACAGATATTATGTTCATTTTGTAGATGACTACACTAGATACACATGGATTTATCCTCTCACATTGAAATCTGAGGTTGCTCAAATTGTCAAAAACTTTGTTTCATTTGTTCAGTGTCAGTTTTCTGTTCAGATTAAGGCATTTCAATCTGATTGGGGGGGTGAGTATAGGTCTTTAACTTCCTTTTTTGCCCAAGCTGGTATTCATTTTCAGCATCCATGTCCCTATATACATGCTCAGAATGGCAAGGCTGAGAGAAAACATCAACATATCACAGATATGGGCCTTACCCTTCTTGCTCAAGCCTCTCTGCCAATGTCTTTCTGGTGGGAGGCTTTCCATACTTCTGTGTATCTCATTAATAGACTACCCTCTGCTTCTCTTCAATTTAAATCTCCATATGCTTTACTGTTTTCTACTTCTCCAGATTATAAATTCTTAAAACCTTTTGGCTGTGCTTGTTATCCATTTTTGAGGCCATATAACAGTACTAAACTTCAGTTTAGATCTTCAAAATGTGTGTTTGTTGGTTATAGCACAGTTCATAAGGGTTATAAATGTTTACATCCTTCTGGGAGAGTATACATTGCAGATACAGTACATTTTGATGTTTCTGAATTCCCTTATCAATCCTTGTTTTCTTCAAATACTGTATCTACTTCTTCTTCAGTTTCTAGTTCTATTCCTTTCTTACCTCCTTCTATTCCTCCTATTACTGATGAATCATCATCATCATCCTCTTCTCCTTCTTTCTCTCCTTTTTCATCCTCATCATCTTCTGCTCCATCATCATCTTCATCCTCATCATCTTCTTCTGTTCCATCCCCTCCTTCTGATCATACTCTCAATACACATCATATGGTTACCAGAGCCAAACATGGCATCTTTAAGCCAAAGAGGTGCTTTGTTTCAGAGGTTTCAGATAGTGGTATTCCTGTAGAGCCCAAGTCTGTTGCTATGGCTTTAAAATCCCCTGAATGGAAGAGTGCAATGCAATCTGAGTTCCAGGCATTGATTGATAATGGAACATGGTCTCTTGTACCATATCAGGCTGACATGAAGGTCATATCTAATAAGTGGATATTCAAAGTGAAAACTCTGGCTGATGGTTCTCTGGATAGGCTTAAAGCTCGGTTGGTTGCTAGGGGGTTTGAACAATTTGCTGGTGTGGATTATCTTGAGACCTTTAGTCCTGTTATCAAGGCATCTACAATTAGGTTTGTGTTTGCTTTGGCAGCTACTAGGCACTGGATAGTCCAGCAATTAGACATTAACAATGCATTCTTAAATGGTGTTCTTGAGGATAAGATTTTTATGGCTCAACCACAAGGTTTTGAAGATAGTTTACATCCAGAGTATGTATGTAGGCTGCATAAATCTTTATATGGCTTAAAGCAGGCCCCTCGTGCCTGGTATGATACATTGAAGGATTCATTATTGACAATGGGATTCAGCAGGTGTACTTCTGATTTTTCTCTGTTTTTTCAGAATTCAGCTGCTGGTCTTTTACTTGTTCTGGTCTATGTGGATGATATTTTGGTTTGTGGGGATAATAATACTCAGGTTTTGAATGTGATTGAGAGTCTAAAGTCCAGGTTTAAACTCAAGCATCTGGGAGAGGTGCATTATTTTCTGGGGATAGAGGTTTCTTCTTGTGAGTCTGGTTTTGTTCTGTCCCAGCAGAAGTACTTAACTGAACTTCTACAGAAGACTAACATGGATGATTGTACCCCTTGTGCTTCACCTATGGCTGTTAACACCAAGTTATCCAAGTATGAGGGTGAGGAGCTTGATAACAGTCTTCTGTACAGGAGCACAGTGGGTGCTCTGCAGTACCTTACCATCACCAGACCTGACATTGCATTTTGTGTTAACAAATTGAGTCAGTTCCTTCATTCTCCTACATCAGTTCATTGGAGTGCTTGTAAAAGGTTACTTAGATATTTGAAAGGAACTCAGGGATCTGGTTTAGGCTTTACTGCTTCTTCCTCCTCTTGTTTGGAAGCCTTTGCTGATGCTGATTGGGGGGGATGCACTGATGATCGTCGTTCCACAGGAGGCTATTGTGTATTTTTTGGGTCGAATTTGATTACTTGGAGTTCGAAAAAGCAGGATGTTGTTTCAGGAAGTACCAGTGAAGCTGAGTATAGGGCTTTGGCCAACACTACTACAGATCTTGTGTGGCTTCACTCTCTCTGTACTGAGTTGGGAATTGGTGTGACTACGCCGCATCGTGTTTGGTCGGACAACACTGGAGCTATTTTCTTGGCTTCAAACCCTGTATTTCATGCCCGAACCAAACACATAGAGATAGATGTTCACTACATTCGTGAGAAAGTTCAGGCTAAGTTTTTGGAAGTAGGACATGTTGCTGGTGTTGATCAAGTTGCAGACATTTTTACCAAGCCATTGACAACGGATCGGTTCAACGAGCTTCGTCAACGGTTGTGTGTTGTGGATGTTTTACCAGCAGGAGTACAGTCTCATAATCAGTCTCCCAGCTCTTGAAGATTGCTGCAGAAGAGGGCTTTCTTGTTTGGTGCATATTGGATTATACATGGCTAAATGTAGTTAGTTAGCTAAGTGTGAGTTAGTTAAATGAATTTAGACTGATCAATCAGCTATTGACAGCTGTGCAAGAGTAGTTAGGTTTCACGTGCTTCTCACGTGCTTTCTTCTTCTCTCTTTTCTACTCTGTTTTCATGTATAAAAGGACTGTAACAGCACCACCTCCAATTCAATGAATCAATCTTCATTTTCTGCATTTCTATATTCTAATAAAATACAATCTTTGACTCCCCACCCGCCGGTGAAATAATGCCGGAAAAGGCACCACGCCGACGTGAATTTACGTTGGCGAGGAAAGGCTTTCGTGCAAAAAATTTATGCGTGAAGACCGCCAGAAAAACATAATAATAATAATAATAATAATAATAATAATAATAATAATAATAATAATAATAATAATAATAATAATAATAATAGGCAAAATTCGTAAGCCCTAATTAACTGGCCCAACAGTCTTAACAGGCAGGCCGAACGATCAAAATGGCCCAATAAAAAAGGTATTCGGGCCCAATTTAATTATTTACGAGGGATTACAACGGGCTCCCAAGAGGCCTAAACAAGAATTCGAGCTTATCACAATCGATGAAAGTGAAAGCTTGGATCTAACAACACAACAACAACCTTGATCGAGCCTTCCGCAATTGATGAAAGTGGAGACTTGGATCTTTACAACTTAATCAACACAAACTAAACGCGCTCTAATCTTCACTCGATAGAGACTAGGGGTTAGGTGGGGGTTTGGTGTGTAAATTCTAACTTAGAAGAATCATTTACAATAAATCAAGAAAAGGGTAGATTCTTCGACGGGAGTGATAGCCTAGATTAGGCAAGGTATATAGAGTGATAGCCTAAAACTTAGAATGGAGTTTAGGTTGCACACACACAAGCTTTGATGGAATTAAAGCTTGGGAACACTTCTTAAGAACTCGAGAAGGATGGTTAGGAAATTCGCGAGTGCTTGCTTTTTGCTCTTGAAGATTTGAATGAAGTGTTTAGTGTTCCGTTTTTGCATGCACCTATTTATAGTGGGAGAGGATCAATCCGTCCGATAGAAAGAGGATTTGATCTTGTCTCTCACACTGGAACATCAACAGCTTTTCTGGAAAGGTGAATTTGTCTTCTTTCCATATTTAGCTAGCTTGCTTCCAACTGCGGCAGACTTCATAGTGATGCACGCTTTCCGTTGGTATAAGTTCAATTGTTTTCATCCATTGAGGACGCCATTTGGCAGCCGCCATTTAATGCTGGCAGAACTTCTACTTGACTTATTTTCAAACTTGAGTTTGAAATAGGATGGTAGTTGAGACGTCTTCTCAGAAATAAGTAAAGTGAGAACGCTTTATTTTTATTGTTCACCAAGAGTAGTCTACTTCTCGCTATGAACTTATAAAAGCGACAATGGTCGCTTGGCAAAGGTTCATCTTATAGCGATTAGGTCTTCGTATTTCAGTCTTCTGCAACCTTGAACCTAGAACCTATAACGACTAGAAGTAGAGCTTCCTAACAGTTAAGCTCTTAAAATTTCTATCTATTCTAATCTTCAAATAGTGAGACTAGGAAATATCTAAGGGAAGGGTTTTGGGATCGAATCAAAACATTTTTATCAAGTTTATTTAAGACTCCCAAAGTGGTTCCCCTTAACAATATATCCTAACAATTTCCAATAGTAGTTTAGAATTTATAAACTGTATTAGGCTATGACCACGGCCCCTGTTGAGCTACGTCGACCATGTCACCGTAACTAACCCCCAGGCAGCCGAACATTTACTATAAAAGTATATTACCGAAGGGTGTTGAGATTACCTTTAGATAAGAACATGGTGAGGATTTGGTTGGTCCATTTAAGCAAGGACCTTTGGGAAATTGTTTTGGGTGGTGTCTGGGGAGCTCATATAGCCATGTACTATAGAGTATCGTATGTCGATATGTGTTATTGGATGGTGGGATTTTTTTTTTGTTTTTTTGGGCCGTCAAAGGTAAGTGTATGGAGTATATGATTGGTGATTATTTGTTTGGATTTTAGTTGTGTTTTCGAGTCTATTTTCTTTATATTTTGATTGTTTTTAATTGTACTTTGCTATGATTTGGGTCTTTTGTGAGTTTATGGTCTTAGGTATTGCTTAGAACTAAAAGTGGAGAAGATGGAGCGAAACGAGCGAAGAAAGGTTGTTGAGCAATCATTGACCTCAAGTTCTAACCTCTCAAGATTTTACTGAAGATTTATTTTAGATGTAATAAAAGCATTATATCGAAGAGGGGTTCGATAGGAGCATGTAGGCGAAAACGGAGGTCAATTTGGAGTTCGGACGAGGAAGATACGGCCGAAACAAGAAATGCGCGGGCAATCGTCCAGAACAAGGAGTTGGACGGGCGTCCAACCCATCTGGACGGCCGTCCAACCCCGGCGTCCAGTCTGGACGGCCGTCCAACCCCGGCGTCCAGCTTTTCCTTTCCTTGTTTAACTAAGTTTTTATACCTAGTATAAATACTCCTCTATTAGGTCGAATTTAGACAACTTTTAGCATTGTTTAGCTTTAGTTTTCGCATTCAAACACTTTAGATTTAATTTCCTTTGTTCGATCCGGATCGCTACTTCGTTCTTCAATTAATTCAAGTTTTTATTTAGTTCATGTTCTCTCGTTTCCGCATTCAATTCGTAAGTCTCTTATTGCTTTCGTTTATTTGATTTATTGCTTTCCTTAGTCCTAGATTTACTTTCGTAATTGCTTCGTTTAATTTCGTTTGTTTAATTACATCCGTTCGATTTCAAGTTCTTAGTTTTAGATTCGTTTTTCTTAGTTTTAAATTCTTTTGTTTTTCAAGCTCTCGTAATTAGGTTTATTTGCTTAATTTTCAGATTTAATTATTATGTCTAGATTCGTTTTCTTCGTTGCTTTCGTTATTGCTTTCTCTACGATTTTTGCCTAGGTAGTTTAATTGCTTTCTTCTAGTTCAATTCCTTAGATTAATTTGTTTAGATTATTTCTTTGCTTTCTAGATTAGTTTATTTACTTGCTTTGATTTAATTGCTTTGATTTATTTTATTGCCTAGGATTTAAAATCAAAAACCCAAAAATTCTTTTTACTTGCTTTAATTTCTTAGATTTAGGCTAGTTTAGGATTGTTTGCTACACAGTTATTTGCCCTGCAAAGTTTTCCTTGAGATTCGACATTGGGTTTTTACTTACTAAGTGCTAGGATAGATTTCGTTCTATTGCAAACACTTTTTTTGTGAAACAATATACTATAGAGGACCATGCCTTGATGACTGGATTGTGTTTTGGCACGAAGGATTTTGATCCCAATCGCTTGCATAATGCAAAGAAGTCCCGCCTCTTTTGTGTTGTCTGTGTCCAAGAACCTCTAAATGCAAATCATTGTGGGATCAGATCAAAGCAGAGCCCAGCCCCTTTGTTGATGATGACGGGGAGACTATCCTACGACTGACGAATCTCTTGATTGTCAATTTGTTTGCTCTTGGCACGGTGCTCAGAAACCACCTTTCGCTTGGTTGTGGCATGTGGCCGAAGATGTACAGGCCATCAAATGTTTTCCTTGTGGTGCCTACAGTTACATGACTCTAAGGTATTACGTGGAGCATTGCCAAGACACACCCAGGTACCAATTCTACGGTCCGACTTGGCGTTGATTGTCTAGAGGTTTGAAGTCATAAGAGAAATGAGTGACGTGGCCATTATAGTATACGACGAGGACCTCTATCCGAGATGTTTGAGATGACATTTTGTTAGGCAACTTGATAGGTGTAAAATTTGCATGTTTTAGTAGTCTAAAAGAGTCGTTTTCTTGTCTCGTTTGAGTAAATTGTTCACATTTTATATGGTTTATTGTATATAGAACAATATTACGCTTTTGGGCATGTTTGAGTTTTTTCAGGCTATTTTAAGTTGAGAAACCTGAGACGAGGCAAGAGACGAAGGATCGAGCGAAGAATAGAAGGCTAAAGTCAAGTTTTGGACGAGTTGAAGACCTATCGATCACCCAATCAATCTGATAGGGGTGTCGATAGGTACATACTGGAACTGCTTTTCGATCGATAGCAAAGTAAACACCTATCGACCAGCCTATCGATTGATATGCATGTTGATAGGGCTCGGTCGATAAGGTGTGAAACTTATCCGAAAATAGTCACTCTTGGTCTAGAATTTCATGTAAATTTTGCCCCTATATGTACTTTGGGCTTAAGCATTGTTTAGAGATCAATTCATACAATATTTTATAGCACTTTTTACATTCGAGTTTTATTAGATTCGTTTTCCAAAATTCGTTCGAGTTTTTGTTGCTACTTTTGAAGATTGAAGATTCAATTCCAAGTATCTTTTACTCTTCCTTTAAAATTATGTTCTTTAGATCTTTTATGTTGATGTTTAATTTAATCATGTCTAACTAATTTCGTTTAGTTGATTTTAGGGATTCGTATGTTTAATTGAATTTGCATTAGGTTATTTAATTTCAATTAGTCTTCCAATTTAAATGTATGTTTCATGGTGTTTGATTCATGTATGAATACTTGATAACTATTTATGCATGTTTAGTTATGTAATTCATATTTTAGCCGGATAGTTGCATGATGGATTGCATGAAACATACTACGATTTAATTTATTTATCTTAACAAAATTTAGATTAATCGTAGGTCTTGCATGTAATTGATATAGGTATCGTCGTTGAAGCTTATTGATTATATTTTTTTGATACTTAAGCTTTGTTACATCTATTTTAATTCTTATGAGACCTAGCGGCGATTAAAGTTGTAATATCCCGAATTTTTGTTATTCAATTACTTTAAAGAAAATTTCAAATTTCTATATCAATTTAAAAGTTTATATCATAATCCACTATTTTAACTCTTATATAAAGAAATAAATAAAAATTAGTATATATAAATGAATAGATGCATGGATACATTAGTATAAATAATATAATAATAATGTTAGTATATATGTGTACAATTTATATGAAAATTCCATGCAAAAGTGCATAGATCATGTTAAGTGATATATACACGTACGTATTCTACAAAAACTAAAACAGCAAAAAAAAAAGTTACCATCATTAAATTAATATTATATACCCAATCCTATCCTTAAATGAGTTATTATAGTACACATATCCTACCTATTTCAATATGTATATTACACGTACCCTAGCTAGTAGAATAGGTACGTGACTAATCAAACCTATCCTACATATTCGCCAACCTATATAAAAGTGCTAGTTTGTTCAAAACTAAAAACGATCTTAATTCTGTTCTTAAATGCAATAACAGTAAAGCAATAAAGAACACAGAAACTTGGAAACCCAGTTCGGTGATAACACAACTACGTTTGGGGGACAATATCCGAGAGATTCAATCCACTATAAGAAGTCAAGATACTTACAGGACATTACACCAAGGACTCCACCTTATGTCACCTATTCGTCTCGATTACAACTCTCTTACAATGAGATCGAATACAACAACGAGATGAACTCGTTAAGTGATAAACACTATAATGGTTCTAAGTTCTAGACTTAGATTAAACTGAACAAAGCCAGGGAAGCTTGTTCAGAACACACGCTCGCTCTAAACAAAAACCTTGCAAAACACACGTTGCAAGAACACCAAAACTCATACACCAAATAATCAAGAGCGGCAAAGCGTGACTAGGGTTTTCTTCAATATATATACTCAGCGCAGGAAACCCTGGAAGATCTTCAAGCTGTGTATGGAAACTTTCCATGCAGAAATATCCTTCCATCTTCAAATAATATTAATATATATATATATATATATATATATATATATATATATATATATATAATTCTTCGATACATGCATTAATTCAGTCAGCAGCGCTGCAGAAGACTTGAAAATCAAAATGCCAACACAAATCTGAAATGCATGCAACTCATGCACTAACACTATATAAAGCTCAAGCATTCGAACATGAATTCATAGAATAGAGTTTTAAGAATATAAACTTCAAATACGATGAATCTTTAAAGATTACCAATGAGAATCTAGACATCAAGTTCGATTATTGAAAGAGGAGTTACTTCTATGTTGGTACACGGTTGTCAGGTGGGGTTTATTTTCAGTATATTCGTGGGGTTTCTCATTCTAAAATATTATTGTGAGTTATTAAGCTCTAAAATGTGGGGTTTATTTTCAGTATATTTGTGGGGTTTACTTTCAGTATATTTGTGGGGTTTCTCTTTTCAAAGTATTATTTGACTTAGTAAGCTCTAAACTATGGGATTATCCATGAAAAATGTTTTGATGTGTGATTACATGTTTAATGCTCTTATGTTTACGATCGGGTCTTTCGGTTGGTCTAATACACTAATCGAGGGGCTGTGCGCACGGTTAGATATCATTGGGTTGATCACCAATTGGTTCTAACTTCGAGGGGAGAACTAGTGGATGAAATACTCCATTATCTCCAAACTATAGGCTCCATCAGAAAGGGATCCGGCAGTGGTACGTCCCGGGATCGGTATTAGTTAATCTATGGCTCCATCATGAAAAGGGATCCGGCAGTGGTACGTCCCGGGATCGGTATATGTTAATCTATGGCTCCATCATGAAAAGGGATCCGGCAGTGGTACGTCCCGGGATCGGTATAAGAGTAACGTGGTAATCCGCATCGCAATCAATGAAAATGGATTT
Organism: Thymus mandschuricus; assembly: GCA_029379335.1. Taxonomy (NCBI): domain Eukaryota; kingdom Viridiplantae; phylum Streptophyta; class Magnoliopsida; order Lamiales; family Lamiaceae; genus Thymus; species Thymus mandschuricus. The sequence continues at coordinate 4,802,354 of CM057074.1, forward strand.
TGGTGTGCATGGAAGTTATATGATTTGTAAAACCCTTCTATGTATGCTTTATTATCATGGATATTCTTTTTATGATAAATGTTTTCGGCACAAACCCACTGAGTGCATTAGTACTCAGCCCTGCAATTCCTTTCCAAATGTTTTGCAGATTAAGGAGCTGGTGGAGCAGACGTGGCTGATGAGGATTGTTGTTGTGGTTGTGCTATTTAAGAATAAAGCTTCCGCTACGCTTATAGTTAAAGTGGTCACTAGTAACGATCCTGCAATGTACTCAATTTCCTAAGTCTAATTTCAGGTTTTGGAATAAATCTATACTACACCTGAGTCTTGTTATAAGAATATAAATATATATTTTTATTGTATTTACGGGTATTCAGACACAAGCCAGCCTTTATGGGTTGTTTAGCTCAGGCAACCCCATAATTTGAGCTAAGCTCCCGATCCCGTATTTTATTTAAAGTCTATGGGTATTCAGACATGGCGACCGACACGGGCAATATGGTTTGCCTACCCCGTGGTTCGTGTTGTGCGTCCCGATCCCATAATTAATTAAATAAACTCATTAATAATATGGTTGATTATCCTAAGAAACTAGGCCCCTTTCTATTCCCGCTTCTTATTTCCAACCCCTTGCCACGTCCCGGCACACGTGCCTTCCTTCGGGAACTGGGATGTGACAAAAGTCAAATTAGGTGATTATCTTAGATTGTCTTAGTAGAATTCTTTGATTATTAGTAAGTGTATCGCTTCTAAATTGGATTAAAAATTGGTTAATTGTGTAGATTTAATTAGATTATACTTCCCTAGAATCAACCTTTTTGTCTTATTTGAGTTTATTACTTTTAAATTTGTTTTTCTTAGGTTATTTTTGATTATTTGTTTTAATTGATTTTAATATTTGCTTAGGATTTTAGTAACATAAAACCTAAAGTTTGTGTGCCTAGACATTTGTGAGAATCTAGAGTAGAGGTAACTTGTGTGAATTTGGTATATCAATCTCTGTGGATCGATACTCGTACTTTCCTTTATTATACCTATTTTGAATGGTGAAAATAGTGCAATCACAGCTCCGTAACATGAATGATGACCAAGTCTACTCGATTATCGATGATGATGCACTATCGTTAAGCATGTCTTACCCACTGACTTCGAGCACGTGTACGAATATTTCTGGTCATCGTTGCTCCTAAGTGCCTTGGACATATCTTTCCACGCGCCAACATCCGTCAGTGGTAATCCACGTGAGTATCCGCCCGAGACACGTCCACGACGACAGATGCATGACCCGGAGGTCGACATCCTTGATGCATGTGGATTGTGGCCAAGAAGGAGCACCCAGAGCAAGGTGTTTATGGGTGAGGATGTTGCTGAGCACACTGATCCACGTCGAACTCGCCACAGATGCGATACCGGGAAACATCCAAGGGAGGCGTCTTCGAGCAGTAGCAGGGTACACGATATGCCTCCGTATGTCACTCCAAATCAAGTCAACGCAATCATTAGGGAGGAAATAGCGATCCATAATGAAGAAATTAACGGCAAGCTAAGAAGCACCGAGGGTCAAGTCATGGAAAAGTTGAAAACCTACTCTGAAAACCTCAAGGCCTTGTTCAACTACAACTCTCTTTAACATAGTTGTTACATTAAGATCATGAATGAATGTAAGAACAAAGATAAAAAGGATCAACAGATTGTCACCATTGTTAGATCCGGGTCAAAGATTAACAACAACAATGTGATTACTCGTTATATTCACAGATTTACAAAGTATGCTTCAAGAGATACACTTATGAAACCAAAGGGGTATCCAAGGCCGAAAAGGATACAAAACGTGAGAACAGATGAGGTTGAGGTGTTTTAGTGTTAATATCATTGTCTCGATGCACGCCGTGGAGGAATAGTTCAAAACATTGCGCTACTAATCCGCTTGTGTACCCGATGATGTAACTATGGAAGGTTCAAAGCCACAAGCTACCTATCCTAATACTTTAATATATACCTCTTGAGGACTGAGCTTTTGCATTGCATGCATTTGCACAATGGCTATCTCACTCATGTGGGGGATTGTTGGATATTATTGGTATTTGATCAATAATATGGAGTGGATATTTAACTCGATTGTGAAATTAAATGTCGTAGTATTAATCTTCTCGAGGAGTAGATTAATGTGATATAATTATATGCTCAAATCCAAAATATATTTGGTGAGTGAGATATATTATATCAAAGTCTTTGTGGAGTGACTTCATTATATTATGAAGTGTTGTTGTCCCACATTGGAGAATTAACATTCTCTAATCTTATTTAAAAGTAACTATACAAGTGGGCTTATTAATAAGTGGGTTAAGTGAATAAAGACAAGCCCTCGCGTGTTTGGACCTTGAGCCTCATTAACTTTCGTTTTGGGCCAAGGAAGTAAAACGTTATTGGGCCGAGTAGGCAGCCCAACGTATGATCCAGTGTGGTAACAGCTTCCGCGTCTATAGCGCAACAAAATGATCCTGCCATTGTAATCGCCTCCGTGACAGGCGCTGTAAGGGCCACTAGGTCTACCATTTCGGTGTAACATCCCATGAATCTCGGGTGTAATCCCACAAATCTAGGGTGTAACAACCCACCAATTTAGGAGAGATGTTTGTGATTGTCTTCTACTCCACCTAATGGGCCTTGACGGTCAAGACTCCACTAAAAACCCTAGAGTTTGATATGCCTATATATAGGAGCATGAGAGAGCACTCATTGATACATTCTTGACGAGATAGACGCATGTCACTCATACACTAGCATCTCTCTTCTGCATCCTTTTCCATTCACGAGTTCAGTCCTCGCCTCACTCTAGTTCGTCAGAGTTCCGAGGTCTTGTGTACTACTACCGAGGAGACGAAACCGTTTTATCTTTGGAGACGATACGCCAAAACAGAGAGAACTACCGGGGCGTATCTCGTCTTGCGAAAAGAGGGCTTTCCTCGACTCTACTATTTCATTCCTTTGTGTTTTATTTCATAGTGTTCAGTTCGTTATTTCCGATTTGAGTTGTAATTCATCCTATTTTCTATTTTGAATAGTAGTTTTCGCCCCTGGCAATTATCTAATTGTATCCAACATTGTACATGCCACAGTGGTTAACACATTGTGGGATACATAACCCTATTTATTCCAACAATTTTTGGTTCAGATCATGGATCTACTCGCTGACAAAACCGGGCCTTCATATGGCTAAATTCTCCATACTTAGAGTATAATTTAATCCATAAGTACTTAATCATTCCACAAGATTACTAGTACTGAACTACTTGTTTTATCTTTGTTGAGTTAAGTGCTAGTATTAGACTTAATTACCCCCGTATATAAGATATCCCGCATCAATTAATTAATCTAAAGCTTCTGACTGTTTATGTTAGTTAACTTCCTATAATCATTCCTGAGTAGTACCATTCATTCATCATTCATCATACTAGAACTGTTTATGTTAGTTAACTTCTTATAATCATTCCTGAGTAGTACCATTCATTCATCATTCATCATACTAGAAGTTACCCCCCCACCGCAGGTGTTAGAGGGTGTTTTGCTAAGCTTATAAGCTGTGTTTGACTGCTTATAAGCTATAAAAGTGTTTGGCAAAATAAGCTCTCAAAGAGCTTATAAGCTCCAAGTTCTTATAAGCACTCCAAAAAATAAGTTCCTATACTCCAACTTATTTTTTCAAAACTTGACTTTTTCATTATATAACTTCATATTTATTTCATTTCAATTATAAACACTTCCATTTGATTATTAAAAATTATAAATTCCAAAAAATATATATATTTCATTTTTTTTATAATTTTCTAATTTGATTTTTTTGAGCTTATAAGCTCTCTTTTATCCTAACACTTTGAAATCGTATAAGCTCTAAAATCTAAGAGCTTATAAGCACTTGAAACATCTTATAAGCACTTAGAGCTTATAAGCTCCTCAAAATAAGCTTAGCCAAACGAGCCCATAGAATGATAATCCTTAATGAATTCCTTAGGGGATATGATCAACCTATTCTATCAGGATACGATGCTCTATTGCAGTTGCACTAAGAGTCGTACTAGTTACAGTTTTTCCCAAAATATGGAGCATATTGAGTCACAGACCTCTGAACTCTCACCCATGGTAAATCAAAGAAACAAACTCTAAATATACACCCTTAGCCACTCAATTAGAGTTAAGGTGCAACTTAAGTCACCGAAGTCATGATTCATGTCATTGTGATCCTATCACTATAAGCACGTACTAGTATAGAAAACTAACCAAGATAAACCACTTCTCCATCTATACTACAACCTAACACGATAGTTTTATCCTGAACTATCTCAACTGTGATACCCGTTTATATCTCTAGAGAAACCAGCTGCTATGATCTTCTGTGATCTACAACACACCATATAGCCTATATAACTTTGACATAATAGGTAGATGCTAATGCTTAATAATCAATTCATATTTAATCAAATAAGAAATTGTTAGTGGTTATGCTAAAAAACTTGCTTTCTAGTATACAAAATCATTAATTTCAGTCAAAACAATGTCTTGTATTTCTTGTATAGTTGAAAATCATCAATATATTTTTACTTGTAAAATATAACGTACCAATACTCCAATACTCCAATACTCCACACGAATAATCAAAAAATTCTCGATAAAATTGGTTCTAGAACTTTTGACATAGTTAAATTAAAAAAAAAAAAAAATCAAAGTAGTAATGAATTGACATAAAATAAAAGTCGAATAAGAAGACGATAATTTTGTTTGCAAATGCTTTGGACTTGATACTTCAAAGGGGTGATAAATTAGCAGGTATTTGTTGAAGTAAATAGTAATTCATTATTTTCTCATCTACGGATAATTTTGTTTGTGGATACTTCGAACACCTTTTTGAAAATGCGTGAATTCATAATACAACTATTTCGGCATGTGGAATGCCCATCTATCTTCTCTGGTTTTTTGCTCGTACACCTACAAGAAAACAGGGCTTTTGCGACATGTGTTCATACGACATTACCGATAAGTGTCATAAAATTGTGACACTTATACTATTAGTGTCGTATATATGCGTCAAATGTGCGTCATAAAAATATTGTGTTACTATTTTGCGACGACAATGCTACACTTAGTTTTATGTCTCATATTTACAACACTTTATTTGCGACATATTAATTGAATGTCATAATTTTACTTCACATTTAGAACAATGTTGCATTTTGTGCCGTATATGTGTGTCATTAAAATATTGTATCGCTATTTTACGACAACAATGCGTCACTTAGTTTTGTGTTTTGTATTTACAACAATTTATTTGCGACACATTAATTGAATGTCATTATTTTACTTCACATTTAGAATCGTGTTGCATTTTTTGTCGTACATAGACGTCATTAAAATACTGTGTCGCTATTTTGCAATAACAATGAGTCACTTAGTTTTGTGTCTCGTATTTACACTTACGACACATTAATTGAATGTCATAATTTTACTTCACATTAAGAATAGTGTTGCATTTTTGTGTCGTATATATGCGTCATTAAAATACTGTGTCGCTATTTTGCGACAACAATACATCCATTAGTTTTGCGTCTCAATTTACAAAAATTTATTTACGACACATTTATTTAATATCACAATATTACTTACATTCAGAATAATGACATAAGTATACTGATAACATGATAAGATATAACCTAAATCTCCATTTCTTCTGCCCAAACTACGAACTAGATGATAAAAAAAAAACAAAATAGAACACAAAGTGACAATTTTAGTTTAGCTTGGTTCAAGTTTAGTTCAAACGATTTTCCCCACATTATTTCTACTATACTTTAGTCCCTAGATCTTGGTACTCTTTAATTTACAGCATTACTTTTTAATAATAATAATAATAATAATAATAATAATAATAATAATAAGAATAATAATAATAATAATAATAATAATAATAATAATAATAATAATAATAATAATAATAATAATAATAATAATAATAATAATAATAATAAGTAAGATTCAATCAAATATTTTTTTATTACTACCATAGTGTTAAATTTTAGTTACAATTTTTTGAAAAAGCAATTTCGATTACATATCCATACTAAAAATGCATTTTATAAATATTTTATAATAGTATTACAAGAAAAAATGAAATAAAATTAATAAACATAACATAAAAATGAAATTAATTAATAAAAAAATTAGTAGAAATATAAACTCGTAAATTAATTAAAAAGAACAAATGAACCTAGCAAAACTTCCCCCCATACGTTCTTCCCTCTCGCTGTTTGCCCTTCCGTCCACCGTCTTCTCTCGTCGCCTCAAACTTTACACAGCATGCATTTGTCAATCCCTAATCTGAAGATTCCTAAGCGCAATTGAGTTTTTATTGATTCTTTCCCGGCGTCAACCGTATCTATTATCTGAATAGGTATTACATATTCGCCCATGGCTCAACAGGTTAGTTTTTTGCCCAATTTTCTGATTTATGGGTTGATATCAATTTTTTTTGTTTTCAATTTATGTAGTCTTTAATGCCTATAGAGCGATTACAAAACCCCTGGGGATATACTTCTATATTTGCTTGTTTGTTTGCCTGTTGAGTGAGTTGAAATTGAACAAGTATGATTAAATGTGTTAGGTTTATTGTCGATAGTTTTATGGGATTGGTTAGGTTTCAAATTGTTGATACACAATATTTGTAGTTTAAAAATTAGTTTGGATACAGTATGATTTTCATGAGCTCTTAGTACACTATTGTTGGGTTATCATCGCTCGGATATGTTATAAACTTATCATTGTTCGGTGTTCTATATGCTGATCGAGCTCACTTGAAATGTTGAATTGACTATTTCCAATTGAATAGTTTTATTTATTTCCATTCTTTCGATCCGAACCTTCTTCGTGATAGTATAGATAAGCAAATATGCAAAAGCTTTTCAACTACTAAATGAAGCAAAAGTTTCTAGCTGATGTGGATACTTTCTCTGTTTGTATTGTGTTAATTTATGCAACTGTCTATCATTTTACTCTATAATTTTTTCTAGTGCAATCTTTATCAATTATTTTTGTTTTAAAATTTATGTCTTGCATAATCCTGGTGGAAGTTAGTAGTAAGATGATAATGTTGTGATGTGAAAAAAAATATATTGTTTTTAAGAATTACAAATTGATTGTCATCCTTGTTTTATATTAAGTAGTTTATTGGGTGTACAAGAGAGTCGTATGTTACTAATTCCTTGATTATTAATGATCAAGTATGTTTATTTGTTGCATGTTACTGCCGGTTCATTGTTTGATTGTGCATGAAAGCTGAAATGGAAGATCCCTTGTTCAACTTGTTAGAAAGTTTTCTTTCTAAAATTGAAAGAGAAGCATGATGTAGTTTCTTTTTCTAGTTTGCTTTATTATTTTATATTTTATGCGACAACTTGATATAGTAATATTTTTTGTGAACAATGTGCCATGAAAATGTGATTTAACACTCGATGGACTTGTTTATATTGACTAACAGTTGCTGCACATTTATTCTTTAAATAATGTTTTCTTCCTTTCTGTTAGGTTGTAGAATGCTCAACATAAAGTGTTTTGTTGGGGATTTGAATGAAAATGTATAGGTATGTCCCTTCCATTATGTTCCCTTCCATAGATCTATTACATGAGGATGATGATTTAACCATTGGCGAGTACATTCTTTGCTAAGAGAAATATATTTGCTACTTATTGCAGGGATAGGCAGCAATTGCAACTGTCTCAAATATGCACTAAAGAGGTGAAAGTGCAGGTTATGTTCTTTTTACCCATGTCAAGACTTTTGGAGGCTACAATACACCTAACATGTCATGATTCATTGTATTAGTAATATATTAGATGACTTTAAGTACATTTATAGCTTATGATGTTTAAAACGATAGATTCCATTTAACTTGAATGTAAAGGCTTGTGTATATATGTACATTCAATTTTATTTTTCACTTGAGTTCTTATATTTATGCTATTGATTTATTGTTCTTATGTATGGTGGATAAATATTGAATTTAAGAATGTGTTACTTGAATTATTGTCGCACAAGTGAAACAAAATTTATGACATAATTTACAAAATTGACGCAAAAGATGTCGTATAATCTACTACATACAATTAAATTTTTGCGACATATGTTATTTGTCGTGATATTATACAACATTGTAAACATGACGTCAATTATGTCAAAAAAAGTGCGTCATTGTTATTGAAATGTCACAAGCTATTATCGCAAATAGTATGCATCATTGTTATTAATGTAGTATTATGCGTCGCAAGAAACACGCGTCACTAAAAAAAAATGACGTGCAATGTGTCACATATTTTATATGACAAAATAAAGAAGTGAAGCATAAAGTGTCACACGAGTTGCGACACAATTCAAAAAAGAGTGTCACAAAAATGCTACATCACCTTTTGCGACATAAGTTTGCATGACGCATAAAATGTCGTAAATTAGCTTTTGCGACATTAAAACCATAGTTTACGACACAAAATACATGTCACAAAAGCCTAGTTTTCTTGTAGTGTATATATTTCTTCTTCTTCTTCTTTCGCCGCTCAAGTTGTCATCAATTGCTTCCACTTGATATATCGTCTTGAGCTCTGGCTTGCCCAAAGTGAAAGCTTCCTAAATCTTGCCTTTTATGGAAAACGTTGTGACTTTCCCAAGATCATCTGCTTATCTAATGCTATGTGTTATCCCAGACATAAGCATACACAAAAGATACAAAAATAAGACACAACAAGACCAAAACAAGACTAAAAGAACACAAAAAACAAGCTCACTAACTAGGCTATTTCTAACCTAGCAATAATATCGAACTAGAGAAGTCTGAGTATCGAACACGGGGAGTGAATGTGTCGAGAGATAATCAAATAGTTCGTCTTGTCTCTATTATCCTATTTGAGCACAGTAACTTGGTTTGCTGATTTCTTTAAACTAGGCAATGAAGTAAGTAAATGACAAACTTAAACATGCAATAAGTAAATGAAACTAGCGAGTAAACAAATGGAAATTCAAGTAATAAAGGCATGGATCCAAGTAACTTCCGATGTGATTATGATGAGGGATTACGAATCTAAATGCTTCAAACCATTTTAATCCACCTTGAATGGTCTCTTAAATCATTTATGTTAACTGTTTCACTAAAAAGTGTTCGCAATAGAACGAAATCTATCCTAGCACTTAGTAAGTAAAAACCCAATGTCGAATCTCAGGGAAAACTTTGCAGGGCAAATAATCGTGTAGCAAAACAATCCTAAACTAGCCTAAATCTAAGAAAGCAAGTAAAAAGAATTTGGTTTGGTTTTGTTTAAATCCTAGGCAAGAAAATAAATAAGCAATAAATAAAAGCAAGTAAATAAGATTATTTATAATAGGTATGAAAACCTAGTTAAACAAGGAAAAGACAGCTGGTCGGAACGTTGGACGCTCGTCCAACGTAGCATTCGCATTGTATCTTTAAAACCTTGGACGGTCGTCCAACGTACGTTGGACGGTCGTCCAACGCTGGACGATTGCGCGCCTTTCTTATTTCGGTCGTATCTTCCTCGTCCGAACTCCAAATTGACCTCCGTTTTCGCCTACATGCTCCTATCAAACCCCTCTTCGATATAATGTTTCTTTTTTCTCATTTCTTCTCATTTCCGCCATTTTTATCCTACAATACCAAAGACTCCAAAGCAACCAAATCATAGCCACAAACAACGAAAACACACAAAAACTAAGGGAAAACGGACACAAAAACATGACGAAAATCCTAACATCTAGACACCAATCAAAAGCGCCATTGCCGGGGAAAACTTTAGGCTATTTGATTGTGTAGTATTTTTATTTTATTTTATTTGTTTTTCGTTCGATTTCTTTTCCCTTCCACTCGGTGCGTTTAATCCGTTTGTTGAGTGTTGTGTAAGCAAGGTCGTCGAAGTCTCTAAAGGAAGTTGACACCTCACATCGACGTCATCAATAGGAAAAGACGCTCTCAACCGCGACGAAGGAAGAAGAAGACGAGAGTTCGAAGCAATGGCACAAAAGATGGGAGATTTTGCTCGTCCCACCTTCACCGCCACCACTTCGGCAATTGTCCTAACCACCGAGGTTAGGAATTATGAGCTTAAACCGCACCACTTGGCTTTGCTCCCTACCTACTACGGGCTGCCCAACGAAGATGCTCTCAAGTTCATTCGCGAATATTGCACGATGGTGCAAAATTTTCCATTGGGTGAGCTTTCGGAGGACGACTTAAAGATGAAGTGTTTCTAATACACGTTGAAGGATAGAGCAAAGTCATGGTATCTCACTCTCCCGGCCAATTCTCTCACAACTTGGAATGCGGTGTGCGAGAAGTTCATGATGAAGTACTACCCCAACCACAAGACACAAGAGGTGCGATCGAAGATCATGAATTTTGCTCAAGGAGCCGATGAGCCTTTTCATGAGGCTTGGGAGAGATTCCAAGAATTGTTGCAGCAGTGCCCTCACCATCAAATGGCGTTCGAGATGCTTTGGCAATATTTCTACGATTCTCTAAATCAAACTTGCCAATTCATGGTGGATAGCTTGGCCGGAGGAAACATCGGAGTGAAGACAGCCGACGAGTTGAGGATGATCTTTGAGACTCTTGCTGCAAGCTCTCAACAAAAGTCGTCTCGACCGAGGAAGATGGAGGCTAGTGTGGTCACTATTAGCCCGGATTTGACGAAGCAATTGGCCGATATGATGAGGGATCTCCAAGAACTCAAGATGAAGACTCCACTTACCCCTTCGGAGCCTTGTGGCATGTGTGGACTAGCTGGCCATGTCATCGACGAGTGCACTAGGAAGGCCGAGCTTACTTATGAAGGAGGAGCCGAAGTCTACGCAGCACAAGGATACCCACCACCACCATATGCTCAACAATTTCCTCACCAACAACCATTCTACCATCCCCCACAGTCTTACTATCCACGGCCGCAGTTCTACCCACCTCCGCCTCAACAATCTCCACTTGATGAGGCTAGTTTCGCCGCATTTATGCATAAGAGCAAGTTGGCTCGTGAAGCGCAAGATGCCACGATTAGACGCCTTGAGACCAATATTGGGCAGATTTTTGGAGCAGTCAATGAGTTGAAGAAGCTATCAAATGGGAAGCCTAGCCAACCCAAACAAGCTCATGCCTTAACGGTCATTGAAGAGGAGCAAGACAAAGGAAAGAAGTGGAGAAGTCACACCGTGGCTGCCATCAAAGCAAGCCGACAACGTTCTCGCGCATTCCCTACCTCAGCTGGCCATCTCTCATCTCTACCAAAACAAGGTGATCCCGGAAGTTTCAAATTAGATGTTGTTTTGGATAATGGGGATAGTGTGCCGGGTATGTTGGATTTGGGGGCAGAGGTGAACTTGATGCCATACTCGATTTTCGAGAGAATGGGTTCGAGGGATCTTAAGCCCACCAATTTTTGCATCGAGCTAGCCGACGGTTCTTTGAGTCGTCCCTTAGGGATTGTGGAAGACGTTGCTTTACTTGTGAGGGGTGTTCAAGTTCTTGCCGATTTTGTTGTGCTTGACGTGGGTCGAGGAGCTAGGAGTGAGAGAGGTCATCTTCTCTTGTTAGGGAGACCTTTCATGGCTACTACTCAAACTCGAATCGACGTTGGATCCGGTACATTGAGCATGACCGGTGTAGGAGGTTCGGTAACTTTCTCAATTTTTGATAACTATTCTTCTTGTCCTAATTCTTTTATCCAAACATGTTCGTATGTGCATATTACTAATGATTTGGATGAGAAAAAGATAGAGGAGAATTTTCAGGTTGCTATGCATGAGGAAGAAGCCATTATCGATGAGTGTTTGAGCAAATTAGATGAGGAAGAAATTGTGGAGGAGTTTTTGAGCAATGTGGAAGACATGGAGGATCACAATTGCATTATGGAGGAGTCGATTTTGAGCTCACAACAAGAGGAAGAAATCATGGACAACTTTCTTGCCAATCTCGACGAGGAAGCATTTTTTGTGGATGATCCATCATCAAGTTTTGAAGATCGTGATATTTCTTACATGGATTTTCACACAAGTGTGGGGGAGATGAGTGTCCAAGATGACCCTCTTTTTGAGTTTCAAGCCGAAGAGAAAAAAGAGTCCACCTTTGCACCGAGAGTCGCCTATGGATGGTTAAAGACGTTGCTCGTTGCAACAGATTTTGGATGAGAATATTTGGTACGTCAAGCTAATGACGATAAACAAGCGCTTGGTGGGAGGCAACCCACTTTCTCTATTTTATTTTTGTAGAGTAGGATTTATTTTCTTTTTATTTTTGCTGTTTTTCGTTCGTTTTCTTTTGAATTTCGTGCAAGGAATAGTTTACAAGGAGGGTATGATGAAGAGAGAGAGCGAGCCGGACCCGAACGATTCCCGTTTTTGGGCCCCAAACGATCCCCGTTGGCAAGATCCACGGTTCAGAGGTCCATTCAACCCATAGCTTTGTTTTGTGTCTTTCTATTTTTGTTTTGAGTCTTTTATTTCTTTATTTCGTGCACTTTTACGCTTTTGTGTTTTGTTTTTGAGTTTGTTTTGTAGGTACTTACTTGGAGTCTCTCGGGATTTCGAGTGTGTTTGGTTGTCATCATGCGATAAGTTCCTTCTATCCTTCTCCTTTTTATTTTCTCGCAATGGGGACATTGCTTGATTTTAAGTGTGGGGGGTCTTTGAAACTTTTGGCATGATTTGTTTGTTTTTGTTTGCTTGATTGAGTCTTGATGTATTCCCCACTTAGGAATTTGTTTGAAATTGAGCTTATAAGCATGTGACTTAGGATTGATTTGAATGATTTGATGATGGAGTATTTAGTTGTTGGAATTGATAGCATGAGTTAGGTTGGTTTAGTCTTGAGTTGTGATTGATTATGACTTGATGAATTGTGGGGCATTATCGATTTGAGTTGTGAGGAGATGATTGATGATTTTGGATTATGAGTGATAAATCTAGATTGTTGCAACTTTGGATTGCTAGTTTACTTTCCCCTTAAAAAAAAAAAAAAAAAAAAAAAAAAAAAAAGAGTTGTGTTTATATGTGAATAAAAGAGTTGATAGGATTCTGCTCCTCTTACTTGTAACGTATGACAATACTAGAGTAATGAGCATGGAAAACCACATGAAAAGGCTTCGAGAGACCCTTGAATGAGTAAATTTCATGAACTATGTCCTAAATGATACTCGTGTATGTTAGAATAAAGTGTTCGTAGGTACTCTACTCCTCTTGACAATGAGTAAGGGAAACCGCACTAGGAGGCTCGATGTGACCCATCGATGATTAAACCTAGTGAATTATGTACCAAATCATTCACGTGTAACAAAAAAAAAAAGGAGTTATATTTGTTTATGTGTTGAATAAAAGGGGAAGTAGGCTAGACGTCTAAGTTGTGGTGATTCTAGATATTTGTGAGATGTGTGTATCATTGCTTTTCCTCTTACTTGGATTGATTTATAAGCCACATAGTTCGTTGATGATGATTGTTTGTAACTTGGGATTAAAGTGACCTCGTTTGAGTTTGTCGATTCCGGTGATTAAATGTTCTATGATTTGAATTGTTTGGATTGAGTCTAAGTTGTGTGTTTATATTGCTTGAGGACAAGCAAAGGTCTAAGTGTGGGGGATTTTGATTGGTGTCTAGATGTTAGGATTTTCGTCATGTTTTCGTGTCCGTTTTCCCTTAGTTTTTGTGTGTTTTTGTTGTTTGTGGCTATGATTTGGTTGCTTTGGAGTCTTTGGTATTGTAGGATAAAAATGGCGGAAATGAGAAGAAAATGAGAAAAAAGAAGCATTATATCGAAGAGGGGTTCGATAGGAGCATGTAGGCGAAAACGGAGGTCAATTTGGAGTTCGGACGAGGAAGATACGACCGAAACAAGAAAGGCGCGCAATCGTCCAGCGTTGGACGACCGTCCAAGGTTTTAAAGATACAATGCGAGTGCTACGTTGGACGAGCGTCCAACGTACGTTGGACGAGCGTCCAATGTTCCGACCAGCTGTCTTTTCCTTGTTTAACTAGGTTTTCATACCTATAATAAATACTACTCCTTGTGAACGAATTCTACAACCTTTTACCTTAGTTTTAGCTCTAGTTTTCAGCACATTACATTCTAGTTTAGTTTTCCTTTGTTCGATCCGGATCGCTACTTCGTTCTTCACTTAATTCAAGTTTTTGCTTAGTTCTTCATTCTTCGTTTAATCTCGTAAGTTCTTTATTGCTTTCTTTTGATTTAATTGCTTGCTTTAGTTTTAGATTTAGTTTCGTAATTGCTTCGTTTAATTTAGTTTGTTTAATTTCGTTCGTTCGTTTTCAAGTTCTTAGTTTAGATTCGTTTTACTTAGTTTTCGATTACTTTGTTTTCCAAGTTCTTAGAGTTAGATTCGTTTATTTAATTTCCAGATTTTCAGATTTAGTTTAATTCATGTCTAGATTCGTTTTTGCTTTTTTCGTTGCTTACGTTATTGCTTTCTTTTCGATTCTTGCCTAGGTAGTTTAATTGTCTTCTTCTAGTTTAATTCTTTAGATTAATTAGTTCGATTTATTTCTTTATTTTCTAGATTAGATTATTTACTTGCTTTTATTTATTGTTTATTTATTTTCTTGCCTAGGATTTAAACAAAACCAAACCAAATTCTTTTTACTTGCTTTCTTAGATTTAGGCGAGTTTAGGATTGTTTTGCTACATGATTATTTGCCCTGCAAAGTTTTCCCTGAGATTCGACATTGGGTTTTTACTTACTAAGTGCTAGGATAGATTTCGTTCTATTGCGAACACTTTTTAGTGAAACATTAACCTACCTTACTAGGGTGGCCAACAAGCAGATCAATAGAACAATAAATGCTTTCTAAGCCTTTAAATGCTCTACCAACTCCAAATAGCTCATTTTAGTCTAAGATAACCTACCAACTATCATCCAACCCATCTAAATCTTTCTAGGAATCATATGAGATGCAATCAAGTGATATGAGTATGAATTGATGCCAAGTGCTATGAATGGAAGCTTCCTAGGCATTCCATCAAACACCTTAGATGCACTCCTAGTGATCAATTAGTCATGCATTCAAATAAAGTCCTAGTGATCAACATCCTAGACTCTAAAACCCATCATCTAAATCAAATCATCCATCACTTGGAGCCATAGAAGTGCTTAGCTAGCAATAGATCTAGCAAGCAATCAAACAAAAATAAGAAAAAACATAATGAAAAGAACAAGGAAAGTTGAGAAGAAATCTTCAATTATCTCTTCAAACTCCAAGCATAATCTTCAACACAATTTGAAAATACCAAAGAGGAAAGAGGGAAAGTGCTAGGGTTCTAAAGTAGATGCTGAAAGTGAATAATAAAGTGGTTCATGATGCCAAAAGAGGAAAATAAACAAGTATTTATAGTCTCCACACAAGATTGGGGCCGAATTGCAATAAGTAGAAAATGTTGTAGAGAATGTGGAGTGAAAACTGTAATTTCCGGAATTTAAGATCAAAGGTTTGTGTGTGTGTCTTGGGCCTCCTTCGTCTTTCTGCGCACTTGTATGGTTTTGACTCGTTCTCTCTCGTCCGACCTCGGAAAAATAATCCGCGAAGTGCTACGGCTTCCTCTTTTGATCCTCTTCGACATAGAATGATTCGCACATACACAGAAAATTGCTACAACACCTGAAAATCGCAGGGAAACCGAGAGAAAAACGATAGAATATAGAAAACTCATAAGTTGTAAAAACCTATCATTTTCTATCAATTTAAGCGCACAATACAACCAAAACACGCATCAAGATGCTTTCTAAAGCATGCTAAATATGTGGTTATCAAATTCCCCCAAACTTAAGCCATTGCTCATCCCGACTATGGAACGAACAATTAAACATAAGCACATATGGGCATGCAAATCAAGATCATCGATGTCTCCAAATACTCACTCAACAAAACATTTTCTCATGAAATTCTCAAGGTACATTGAACACTTCATAATCACACAACACATTCAACTAGAAAATCAATCATTCAAACACAATGAAACTCTAAACCTATCTAGGTATAAGTGTATCGCTCATTCTCTCAAGTGTATGAAAGGAGGTTGTTACTCATCAAACTCATGCATGCATTGTTCTTACCATAAGCTTGCCCTAAATCTCAAGATCTCCATCGCTCGATCGTACACTAGAACTAAGATCAATTAGGTCTTTTATTGAGGGTTGTAATGTGGGGACATTGGTTTAGGTAGGGATTTTTAGGCTAAGTGACTAAGAGATCTCCTAAGTACTTTCACCATTTCACCTCTTTTCACTCTTTAGTACAAAAGCTTTGATCGAAGCTTCTCAATTATTCATGAATAACTCCTTTATGCTCTCATTCACAACTATCTTTATTCGAACTCTTTCTTTTCTTTTCCCATTCATTTTTCTTTTCTTTTTCTTTTCTTTTTTTTTTTCATTAGAGCTTATAGGAGTATTCTTATCACTAAACGACCTCTTCAATCAAATTTCTCAAACCTTGTTATCTCACTTACTTCACAACCTCTCGATGGATTCCCTTAACCAACCTTCACCCCCCACCCCCCTTTCATCCGGTTTAGCAACAAGGGCTTCAAAGGCTAAAAGGGGACCACAAAGTTAACATTTATTTGGTTAGTGTATAGGGAATAATGAGGCTAACAAGTGAAGGCCTAAAATCCTTTCTAAGTTCTAGTAACACATATAACAACCTCGATCGAGATTAAAAGCAAGTTCTAGAAGATAACAATGCAATACATGACAGACACTCAAGAAGGGAAAAAAAGGTTATCAACTCAACGATTTGGCTCAAACCTTGCAAGCTTTTGTTTAGAGTTCATGTGCCCAAAATGTCTCATCACTAGTCAATTGTGCCATGCAACCATTTCATGTTCATCACACACTTGAGATATTTCAAAAATACGATGTCATTTTCCGCTCAAATCATCATCGACATCTCTCCTGAAAGCAAAGGAGTGATAAACACGATATTCAAAACATGCATCTCATTCAAACTGAAAACATTCAACCTCATCAAATATTCACAACAAACCAATCAAGCAAGCAAAAGCAAAAGCTTGTAATCAATCTTGAGCAAACAACTCATGAAAACCGAAGGGAAAAATATAGTTTAAAGACCTTATCCTACCCCCTCCCCCAAACTTATTTTAGAAACTATGTCCTAAAATGAGTTTGGAGGGAATAATAATAAGGAATTTAAACTACACTCACAAGGGTCCAAGCTATGATGAATATCGCGTCCAACGCTATCCATTCCAACGCTTGCTCGATTAGTTTGAAACACCTCCCTTTCTTCATGCATTGCTCCTCTTTGTCACCCCCTAGCAACATTCAATCTCAATTCACATTTTAGTAATCACATATCAAATCATAGCTCAAGGGATAAACAATAGGTTCATGTAAGGGTATGGTAAATATTAAGGTGATTTGAGATACCTTCCTCCTCATGTTCCAGCCCTAATTTGACCACTTATTGACACCGGAAAAAAAAAAAATTATTAAAAACTAGTCTATGTTGTAGATAATTCGATAGGATTCCATAGCAAAAGACGGAACGCGAATCGGAGTTCGTATGAGGGAGAACGAGGTGAAACGGCGAGATTGCGCGGATTTTGGCGGTGAAATCCAGCCGCCGGCGGCCAAATATTCACCCGCCGTTGGACGGCGGTTGGAACCTGATTTCACCCTTCAGCCGCCGTTGGCTCTATTCCCGGGCTTGGCCCGGGCCCTCCCAGGCCGGTCCGGGACGGGAGTCGGTCCTCCCCCCTACTCTCGAGTCTTACGAATGCAATGCAATCACGGAATCGAATTCCGACAAGTTTTACTATTTCTTTTTGATTTTACCGCCGGACTGCGCAGAGTTGGAACTTCACCTCCGAAATTTTTCTAAGTGTTGGAGCTTAAAAACTTGAAAAATCTCAAAATTTTTCTAAGGCATGGAAATGCTCCCAACACTTAAAAACTTTTTTCCTAGGCATGAAAACTCACTCTAAAACCTTATTTAACCCCAAACGACTCGACTAAAAATTTATTCAAAAATGATAAAAACGATAAAAAAATGATAAAAATGATAAAAGGATACGTGTTGGGGTGCCTCCCAACGAGCGTTTGTTTAACGTCGTTAGCTCGACGATACCTCAATGTAGCTCATGGGACATCAAACGAGGCCCTCTCTTGACCTCCAAAATTTGTAAATCCTCACATGTAAAGGATCGACAATCTTTTCTTGGAACTTCACGCCTCCTAGATTTTTGAAACCTCCTCCTCGATATGGAAATGCATCATCACCCTTCTCATCAAGTTTCACTTCTTCATATTCGTCGTGGAATAGATTTCTAAACTTCAATGGAAACTTTACTCCATTCATTCTCATTCCACCTCTCTTTGGACTTGGAGCTTGAACTTCCTCTTTATAAGGGATATCTTCCAAAAGAACGCCTTCTTTTTCATTTGGAAACGTATCATGAAACATCCACGGAAGTGAGCTTCTAAGCTCAAAGCTCTCATCTTCATGTGAAGTTGGCAACTCATCCTCATGTGGAGTAACACCCCCAAACTTAGCATGCTCCTCACATTCCTTCTCAACTTCATCATGCCATGCATATGGCATATATGGCTCTTCCTCATCTTGTGACTTGTGGAAAAGCATTGAAGGTGGAGACATCAATGGAACTTCATAGCTCCAAGGTTGGAGTGTGTTGGAATTTACATTCCACGTGTAAATTATATTTTGTTTTGTCTTTCTTCTGTCTCCACAATGCAGGTTACAATGGTGGTCACAATGGTGAGAACATTTGACCAAGTCTCAGTTCGTTGGAGATTCTTGGGGAATACGAAATTCAGTTGAAGACTTGATGGAGAATCAGTTCGACCGGTGAGAAGAAAGGGGGAGAACTGATCGTTGAAGAAGTGGAGAAGATGGTTGAGATTTTCATGGGATGTGCGTGCACAACAAGATTCGAAGATCTATAAATTGAAGAGTCCAACTCGAGTGGATTACATCTTCTTCCACCGAGTTTTTAGTGATAGAGTTCTATTCACTTGTTTATCCTTTCTCGAAAGGTTGTTTTAGTCGAGTTCCTCTAGCTTAGGTTAGAGATTTTTGATTTGCCTTTAACCTCGACTTGTAAATTGTTTGTTCACGATTAGTGGATTGTTTTTAGCCTTGAGGCTCGGCAAGATATTGAAAAATATCTTGCTAAAAAGTAATTCTCGTGTCATTGTGTCTTTGCATTCATTTTTATTCCGCTGCGTAAGTGTCTACAACATTGGTTGTCACAGTGCTCGTCACTGTGGTTATCGTTGTTAGAGCACAAACTCTTTCAATTGGCATCAAGAGCCGACACTTGATATACTAAGTGTTGATCCTTGAGTGCTAGACACAATGGATCTTACCAATCCCGTCCTAAATAAACCTCCTATTCTAGATGGTCTGAATTACTCTTTTTGGAAAGTTAGGATCCGGCACTACATCAAATCAATTGATGCTAGGGCCTGGACCTATGTCCTAAATGGTTGGTCTCACCCAAAATCCAAGGATACTGAAGGGGATGCCGTTCGGAAACCTGCAGCCGAATTGACAAAGGATGAGAATGAGGCAGCCACATTCAATGATAAAGCGCTCAACGCAATCTTCTCCTCTGTAGATGTAGAAATGTTCAAGCTCATCAAAAACTGCGAGTCCGCTAAGGAGGCGTGGGACATTCTGGAGCTACACTGCCAAGGAGACACTGCTGTGAAGGATACAAGGGTGCCGATTCTCACCACCAAGTTCGAGAATCTGCGCATGAGAGCTGACGAGTCGGTTGGAGATTACTGCAACAAAATCCTGGACATTTCTAACGAATGTCAGGACCTGGGCGAAGCCATTCCCAACAAGAGACTGGTCTCAAAGGTACTCCGCACTCTCACGTCAAAGTTTCACCAGAAAGTGACGGCGATCACCACCATGAAGGACGTGGGTGTCTTGGAGTTTTCTGCTATCATGAATGATCTCAAGATGTATGAGATGGATATGGCAGAATCGGAGCATTTCACAGACAAGAAAAGCATTGCTCTTGCTGCTCCGTCCAACAGTGAATACACCCCACCAAAGGCATATCCCTCGGAGGACGACTTCCCTGGAAATGAAGATGAGGAAATTGCTCTTGTGGTGAAGAGGGTGAACAATCTGCTGAAGAAATTCAACCAGAACAGACTTCAAGGCAGTGGCAGGAACTTTGCAGGCAATGCTCCAAGAAATGGAAGCTCTGTGGTAATCAAAGAGCTAACCAGTGCTGGACCTTCAAGTGGAGCACCCAGGCGATCAAATCCGCAGTACCAGAATGGATCCAGAGACTACTCCAAAATCCAGTGTCATGAATGTCGAGGGTTTGGCCACTATGCAAATGAATGTGCCAACACATTCAGGAAGTACGGCAAAGAAGTCAACTTTCTCTCCCTGAGTGATGATGAGGAGCCACAATTTGAGGAAACTGAACAGATCCAAGATGCTTCTGCTCTTACAGCTATTGTCTGCTCACCAACTGATGATTACTCTAATCTGTTCTGTTTCACTAGTACAGTTGCTGAGGAACCCAAGCCAGAGGAAGAGGATGATCCCATCAATGTTCTGATCGAACTCAAAGCCGCATAAGATGAGATCCTGGAAAAGCTTGGAACCCAATGCAAGATCAACGAGGCTCTAACCATGGAGAATCAAGAGATCAAGGCAAGCGTCACTGCTCTTGAAGCTATGCTCACTCGGAATGAGGATGAGTTGGCAAAGCAGTCCAACAAAGTTGATCTCGCGGAAAAGACTTTTCGTAAGTTAAACACTGGCTCTTCTAAATTAGATGAAATTCTCTCTATACCATTTATGGGTACATCTGGATTGGGTTATGATAAAAAGAAGTCACAATCTAACATTGTGTCAACAAACGGGAAACCCTTTGTTAGATCAAAATCTGATTTTCAGAGAAACCCAAAGAAGGAGAAACAAAAGCCAAAGAAGAAGAGGACGTACAAGTGCCACCACTGTCATAAATCAGGACACATTCGACCGTACTGTGCTGAGTGGAAGGCAAAGTGCCAAGAATTGTCCAAGACAGAGGCACCAGATGGAGTTAAAACAGGAGGTAAAGGGAAGATGGTGTATGTTCCCAAGACAGTGTGCAACATTGTCTTCGCTGCATCAAGTTCACATGCAGGGGGAGCATGGTACTTTGATAGCGCATGTTCCCGTCACATGACAGGACAGCGCAAGTACCTTGAGGATTTTAAACCTATAGATGGAGGAGTTGTCACCTATGGGAGTGGTGCAAAAGGGAAAATCTCAGGTATTGGGACGCTGAATGTTTCTGGGTTTCCAAAACTGAAAAATGTGAGTTTTGTTTCAGGATTGGTGGCAAACTTGGTGAGCATTAGCCAGCTCTGTGATGAGAATCTTCATGTCAAGTTCAATAAAGACACTTGTGAAGTCTTCTCAGCTGATGGTGCCCTTATCATGTCTGGAAAGAGGTCACCCAACAATTGCTATCTCATCAGTGGAAACAACTGCCTTCTCAGTGCAGTGGATGAGACTGTACTGTGGCACCAGAAGCTGGGACATACAAATTTTCAGAATCTCTTGCGACTGCAGAAGTTGGAAGCTGTTCGGGGACTGCCCAAGTTCCTAGTTGATCCAAATGTGGTGTGTGATGGCTGTCAGAAGGGCAAACAGACAAGAGTTTCACACCCAGTGGTGACCACAGTGGAAAGACCCTTCACAACGACTAGGCCTTTGGAGTTGCTTCATATGGATTTAATGGGTCCTGTTGAAGTGGTCAGTCTTGGAGGTAAAAGATATACCTTAGTCATTGTTGAGGACTTTACAAGGTATACATGGGTGAGGTTTCTTAAGGATAAGTCAGAAACTTTTGTGTTTTTTAAAGATTTATGCACTAGGATTGAACATTCCTTTAATACTACTATTGCTCGCATTAGATCTGATCATGGTAAGGAATTTGAAAATCAAAGTTTTTCTAATTTCTGTGCTGAGAAAGGAATATCTCAAGAGTTCTCTGCTCCTAAGACACCTCAGCAAAATGGGATAGCTGAACGTAAAAATAGGATTTTGCAGGATGCAGCTAGGGTGATGTTATGTGCTAGTAGACTTGCCAAAAATTTCTGGGCCGAAGCCTTAAACACTGCTTGTTACATTTCAAATAGGGCTAATCTTAGAGTTGGAACTACTAGTACCCCCTATGAACTGTTGCATGATAGGAAACCGAATGTGAAATATTTCCATGTCTTTGGATGCATTTGTCATGTATTAAACGACAGGGAATATCTTACTAAGTTTGATTCTCGAAGTGACAAGGCTGTGTTTGTAGGTTACTCTGTGAACAGTCATGCTTTCAGGGTGTTTAATCTCCGGACTAAAACCATCCAAGAAAGTGTGAATGTTGTCTTCGATGATCTAACCAACATTGTAGGGAAACTTGAAGAAGATAATGTCGAGGGATATGTGCATGTGCCAGAGAGCCCAGAACAAGAAGTCTCCAGCCAACCTGAAAAGGAAGAAAGAGAAGCTGGAACTGGAGAAGTCACTGTTGACCAAACAGTAACTGGAACTGAGGCGCCTACTGAGGAAAGCACACCAGAACCTGAGACACCTCAAAACACGGCCCCAAATGATGGAAAGAGAAGAGATCCACCCAGTCACATTTCTAAGAGGCACCCTCTTACTGAAGTGATTGGGAATGTAGAAGAAGGAGTCACTACACGTTCAAAGACTATATCTAACTATCAGGAAATGCTTAACATGGTTTGTATGTCTTCTATTTGTGTAGGTGTCGTGTCCTTCCTATCAAAAATGGAACCCAAGAATGTACAAGAAGCACTGAAGGATGAATATTGGGTCCAAGCAATGCAAGAGGAGCTTGCTGAGTTCGAGAGGAACAAAGTGTGGACACTCTTACCACGGCCACCTAAGATCAATGTCAATGGGACAAAGTGGATCTTCAAAAACAAGACCGATGAGTATGAAAACATCATTCGGAACAAAGCGAGACTCGTGGCACAAGGGTATACACAGGTAGAAGGGATTGACTATGACGAGACATTCGCTCCTGTAGCCCGAATTGAGTCCATCAGACTTCTCATCAGCATTGCATGTCCTTTGGGGATTAAGCTACATCAGATGGATGTGAAAGCAGCCTTCCTCAATGGTGTTTTGGAAGAGGAAGCCTTTGTGGAGCAGCCAAAAGGGTTTTCTGATCCTTCTCTTCCTAACCATGTTTATAAACTGCATAAGGCGTTGTATGGTTTAAAACAAGCTCCTAGAGCTTGGTATAGTTGTCTTACTGATTTCTTGCTTCAGCATAAGTTTTGCAGGGGTCAGGCTGATAAGACGCTATTCGTCAAAAGAGAAGGACGCCAGCTGATGATAGCTCAGATTTATGTGGACGATATTGTGTTTGGCTCAACCTGTGACACAATGCTAGCCCCATTTATCAAAGACATGTCCAGCTCTTTCCAAATGAGCATGGTGGGAGAGTTGAACTACTTTCTTGGACTCCAGATCAAGCAAAAGAAGGATGGGATGTTCATCTCACAGTCCAAATATGCGAAAAGTCTTATCAAGAAGTTCGGATTAGAGGATGCAAAACCCATGAGAACACCAATGGGATCATCGGACAAGCTGTCCAAGGATGAGGCTGGAGTGGAAGTGGAGCCTACACTCTACAGATCCATGATAGGGAGTTTATTATATCTTGCTGCAAGTCGTCCTGACATAATGTTTAGTGTCTGTTTGTGTGCTAGGTACCAGTCAAGTCCACGAGAGTCACACATGAAAGTTGTAAAGAGGATTATCCGATATGTGGCAGGCACAGTGGAGTTGGGACTTTGGTTCTCAAAGGATACAAGTCTGAAACTTGTAGGATTCACAGACTCAGATTGGGGAGGTGACGTTGATGGAAGACGCAGTACAAGTGGTGGATGTTGCTACCTTGGAAACAACCTCATCTCATGGCACAGTAGGAAGCAAAACTGTGTCACATTGTCAAGCTCAGAGGCGGAGTATGTTGCAGCTGGGAGCTGTTGTACCCAACTGTTGTGGCTAAAGCGGATGCTTGATGACTATGGTCTTGAGGGGGAGGGCATCTCTGTCCTATGTGATAACAAAAGTGCCATCAACATCACAAAGAATCCTGTCCAGTTCGGTAGAACCAAACACATTGATACCCGCTACCATTTTATCTGAGATCTTGTGGAAGGTAAAATTTTGGAGTTAACATATGTAAATACTGAGTCTCAGATTGCCGATGTTTTAACAAAACCCCTTGATTACGAGAGATTTTCCAAATTGCGAAGCTCTCTCGGTATGTGCTCACTCTGATGTTATGGTCTTTGTTGCTGGCTCTGTATCCGGCTTTATGCCACCAACGATTTATATCTGGCATGAATAAAAGAGCTGTATAACCATGAGCACAATGAGTTTCAAAGATTCTCTATAAGTGTCTCAGGATAAGCAGTCTCTTCATTTAATTAAAAAAAAAAATGCCAGATATAGTTATTCGTACTGTATGATACGGAGCCGTGCAACTGATCGTTTTGGGGTGTGGTACCATCCCTTGATTGTTTTTCTGTTTTTGGATATTTCGTTTTCTGTGGGGATATAGTTTAAATTATTCGAATCTGAGATTCACGTAATCTGCATGCTATTATTGTTTCCTCGTATCTCGGATAAAGCCTACTTTTTCTCTCTTCTGTTAAAGCTGACTACTATTAATTGTCTCTTGCGTCCCTTCATCTTCTCATGTCTTTTCACTTGCAAACCAATCATCCTCACTTAGTTTGTTCGTTTTTCTCTCTCTCTCCATAGCTATCTCCGCCATTTCCCCTCCACCGCCATCAACCATGCTCACAGAAAATGCCCGTCGCCGGCTGGAAACGATGTTCCACGATCAGCCTGAGCTTCTCGCTCAGTTGCTCGCGGAGTTTGATTCCGATCCGGCACCAACGATTTCTCCGCCCGCTCCAACTATCCTACCGCCGCCACTACCAAACCCTACTCTCTCCCTCACTACTCCCATTCCGACCAACCTCTTCTACTCCCCACAGCCGATTACCCAGGTCTTTCCCCTCGGTCCGCAGTCATCTCATGTCAGTGAAGCCACTCTGATGGACACATCTCCAAACTCGGGAATCTCTATTCCGTCGGATGTGCCAGCCAGTTCTGCTCCGGTGGATTTGAATGTGACAACGTCGATGATAGCAACAACTCCGATTTCTCAGGAGGTCCAAATGCCACAGGCCGTGGATGTGAGTTCTACTGTACAGCAGCCCCAATTTCCAAACCCTAATCTGGAGGGTTCAGTCGGCGTCAGATTTGTCATTCAACGTTCTCTTCCAGTCGGAGGGGAACACGAGTGAAGAGAAGCCCAAGGAGGAGCCGGTAAAGGAGAGGAAAATGCGGTGGAAGCAGGTTGCCCGCAAGATCCAGTCTCCACCAAACCGCCGTTCAAACCGTCTTCGCTCCAAGTTTGGGAAGGGTGATGGTGGTCCTCCGGTGACCATCAATCTGGAATCCTCTAATGCGGATGATACTTCTCTCTCTCCACCACAGGAAGCTGCTAAGAGGAAGATGAAGAATCTGCAGCTCGTACCGCTCAGAAGCCTCCTAAACTCACTGTAAGTACTTCTTCGGATAGAACTTCTTCGGGAGATGATTCTGAGCATAGTGAGGGGGAGTCTGATGAGTCTAAGGGAGTGTGTACTGAGTTTTATTCTGAATCTGCTTTTAGGAGGTGGGGGTGGTTCAAGGATAGGTGTTTTGCTTTAGATCGGAGTGTGGATGTGGATAACCTAGAGGTGTATAATCTAGGAAAATTTCTTGATCATGCTGCTTTGCTTAAAGCTTGTACTTATGCTGGTCCGTTTGTGAGTGATGTGGTGAAGCAGTTCTAAGCCAATCTCACCAAGTCTTTCTCTGATGTTTCATCAAAGAGTTATGGGAAAGTGTATGTTAGGGGGAAGATGTTTCACATTACTCCCCACAAAATCAACAAATTCTTGGGGAGGGAGGACTGTGTGGACACTGTGGTGAGTGTCAATGTTCCAGTGATGGCTAGGCTGCTGACAAGGGACAAGGAAAAAGAATGGAAAGGCTCTGGTGTGAGTCAACATCATGACTGCAGGGCTGTTCATCTCACTTCTCTCTTTGCTGTGCTGCACAAGATCATGACTTTCAACTGGCTCCCTACATCCAACAACACTGGTGTGTCTATTCAACAGATGGAGGTGTTGTATAAGATCGGGATGGGAATCCAGTTTGACTTGGGCAAAATTATTTTTGATGAGATTGCCAGCCATGCTGAGAGGAAGTCAAGGTCTTATCTGCCGTATCCTTCTTTGATCTTTGAGATGCTGAAGAAACAGAACCTCAAGCCTACAGAGTCAGACACCTTCTCTTCCAAGAAGTCTTTATGGAGTATTCATGCTAGTCTGCTCAGTTCAGATCATTACGAGGATCTTCCTTGGGATGGAATCTACCCTATTGGTGCTTCATCTGACCAGAATACAGACTCTCCTCCAGTGTGTCAATTTGCAGGTAGCATGCTGGAGCATTCAGGATCACAGTTGGTGTACATGGATACACTAATTGCATCTCTCGAGGACCAGCTCCAAAAAGCCAAGGCGAACAGGAAAGTCATCTTTTCTGTCTTCTCTTCACAAAAAGGGGGAGATGGTGCTGGTGCTGAGCCAAGTCATCGCCACTGCTTTGGTCAAGAAGAAGGAGGGGACGCAGATGAAGGGGGAGATGAAGACATGGAGGAGGAAGATGATGATGAAGCCGGTTCCAGTGATGCTGCTTGACTTTGCTCTTTGTGTGCAGGATGTTAAAACAATTTAATTTCTATGTGGATGGATGGGAACAAACAATTTACTTTCTGCTGTGGATATTTTTGGATAATGCTGCTACTCATTTTTTGATGGTTTATATTCGATGCTATCTTGATGGATTGATATTTGATGCAGTATTTTTTCCTTGATTGAATTCATGAAGCATGTAGTTTTTATGCTATATATTGCATGGATTATTTTTCTGTCTTATACAGGGATGGATTGTGTTTTGTGAAGAAAGACAAAAAGGGGGAGCTTGTTGGAATTTACATTCCACGTGTAAATTATATTTTATTTTGTCTTTCTTCTGTCTCCACAATGCAGGTTACAATGGTGGTCACAATGGTGAGAACATTTGACCAAGTCTCAGTTCGTTGGAGATTCTTGGGGAATACGAAATTCAGTTGAAGACTTGATGGAGAATCAGTTCGACCGGTGAGAAGAAAGGGGGAGAACTGATCGTTGAAGAAGTGGAGAAGATGGTTGAGATTTTCATGGGATGTGCGTGCACAACAAGATTCGAAGATCTATAAATTGAAGAGTCCAACTCGAGTGGATTACATCTTCTTCCACCGAGTTTTTAGTGATAGAGTTCTATTCACTTGTTTATCCTTTCTCGAAAGGTTGTTTTAGTCGAGTTCCTCTAGCTTAGGTTAGAGATTTTTGATTTGCCTTTAACCTCGACTTGTAAATTGTTTGTTCACGATTAGTGGATTGTTTTTAGCCTTGAGGCTCGGCAAGATATTGAAAAATATCTTGCTAAAAAGTAATTCTCGTGTCATTGTGTCTTTGCATTCATTTTTATTCCGATGCGTAAGTGTCTACAACATTGGTTGTCACAGTGCTCGCCACTGTGGTTATCGTTGTTAGAGCACAAACTCTTTCAGAGTGGTTCCTCTTCTACAAGTTGTTGAGAAACCGAGAGAGGTTGTTGGTTGATGTAAATCACCTCTTTTTGGCCAAGAATTCTTCCATTCTTAGGTCTTTGCCAAGCTCGTGCTTCCATCAACGCCTTTCTTATCTCTTCATGCTCCTTCTTGAGGTTGGTAATTTGGGAAGCAAGCTCTTCATATTTATCATCCATCATGGAGGTATCTTTCTTTGAATTCACCATTTCCATATGCCATTGAAAAGAATTGGAAACCATTTCTTCAAGAATCCTCATGGCTTCCTTCACATCTCTATTAAGCAAGCAACCTCCGGAGGTGGCATCTACGATAGTTCTTGTTTGTGAATTTAAACCACCATAGAAGATGAAGATTTGTCGACTCTCATCTAGGCGATGTGGAGGGCATTTCCTTAAGAGCTCACGAAATCTATCCCAAGCCTCGAATATCGTCTCATCTTCATGTTGGGCAATTTTAGAATTCTCCGAGATTAGGCGTTGTATCTTGGAAGGTGGAAAGTATCTCGAGAGGAAAACTCTCCATAAATCCTCCCAAGATTTGATTGACTTCCCATTGAGACCTTTGAACCACTCTTTAGCCCGGTCACGAAGTGAAAATCCGAAGAGTCTCATCCGAATTGTGTCATTTGGCACTCCTTGTAACTTGATGGTGTCACAAATTTCGAGGAATGAGTATAGATGATCATTTGGGTCCTCGGTGACTTCTCCTCCAAATTGATTTGCTTGAACCAAACGAATCAAACCCGGCTTGAGCTCAAAGTTGGGTGCATCTATCGTGCCCCATTCTCTTCCTTGATAACTTTCCTTTGGAGGTTGGAATATCTCAATTATAGGAGTTAATTGAGCCTCTTGAGTTCTCCTCCTTTGCTCATCCACTCTTGCTTCCATAACCTCCAATTGCTTCATAAGAACTTCCACTTCCTGATTGATTTCCACATCTTGCTCTTTGGAAGTTCTTTCTCTCTTCTCATAATCCAAAATGAAAGGTTCCACATGTTTAACCTTTGATCTTCTAGGTGTGTACCTATCAAGCAAACCAACAAAAAGATCAAAAATAGACCAATAAAATGCTTGAATTAACAAGCGAGATACCATCCTAACTATAAAAATAAAACAAGCTCAAATTAGCAACAAGAAACTAAACAAACTATTGATCATCAATCTATTCACTCCCCGGCAACGGCGCCAAAAATTGACTAGGCTATTTCTAACCTAGCAATAATATTGAACTAGAGAAGTCCGAGTATCGAACACGAGGAGTGAATGTGTCGAGAGATAATCAAGTAGTTCGTCTTGTCTCTATTATCCTATTTGAGCACAATAACTTGGTTTGGCGATTTCTTTAAACTTGGCAATGAAATAAGTAAATGACAAACTTAAACATGCAATAAGTAAATGAAACTAGCAAGTAAACAAATGGAAATTCAAGTAATAAAGACATGGATAACTTCCGATGTGATTATGATAAGGGCTTACGAATCTAGATGCTTCAAACCACTTTAATCCACCTTGAATGGTCTCTTATATCATTTATGTTAACCTACCTTACTAGGGTGGCCAACAAGTAGATCAATAGAACAATAAATGCTTTCTAAGCCTTTAAATGTTATACCAACTCCAAATAGTTCAATTTATTCAAAGATAACCTACCAACTATCATCCAACCCATCTAAATCTTTCTAGGAATCATATGAGATGCAATCAAGTGATATGAGTATGAATTGATGCTAAGTGCTATGAATGGAAGCTTCCTAGGCATTCCATCAAACACCTTAGATGCACTCCTAGTGATCAATTAGTCATGCATTCAAATAAAGTCCCAATTCATAGGCAATCAAGGGGAAGGTAAATCAACATCCTAGACTCTAAAACCCATCATCTAAATCAAATCATCCATCACTTGGAGCCATAGAAGTGCTTAGCTAGCAATAGATCCAGCAAGCAATCCAGCAAAAATAAGAAAAAGCATAATGAAAAGAACAAGGAAGGAAAGTAGAGAAGAAATCTTCAATAATCTCTTCAAACTCCAAGCATAATCTTCAACACAATTTGAAAATACTAAAGAGGAAAGAGGGAAAGTGCTAGGGTTCTAAGGTAGATGCTAAAAGTGAATAATAAAGTGGTTCATGATGTCAAAAGAGGAAAATAAACAAGTATTTATAGTCTCCACACAAGTTTGGGGCCAAATTGCAATAAGTAGAAAATGTTGTAGAGAATGTGGGGTGAAAACTGTAATTTCCGGAATTTAAGCTCAAAGGTTTGTGTGTGTGTTTTCGGCCTCCTTCGTCTTTCTGCGCACTTGTACGGTTTTGGCTCCATCTCTCTCGTCTGACCTCGGAAAAATAATCCGCGAAGTGCTACGACTTTCTCTTTTGATCCTCTTTGACATAGGATGATTCGCACATACACAGAAAATTGCTACAGCACCTGAAAATCGCAGGGAAACCGAGAGAAAAGCGATAGAATATAGAAAACACATAAGTTGTAAAAACCTATCATTTCCTATCCATTTAAGGGGACAATACAACCAAAACACGCATCAAGATGCAGTCTAAAGCATGCTAAATATGTGGTTATCACTCACCTATCAGGCCGAATTCACTCTTAGATAAGCTCCATTGGCGGTGGTTAAGGATCATTTAAAACTGGAGTTGAGTTGTAATTTGTGATGGATCCGGGTTGAAGATCCACAACGATTTAAGAGATTATTCACCATATTTGCGAAGAGCATTCATAGATAAATGATTACAACGGTAGCAAGTAAGAGATTCATGCGATTTATCAGCCATAACCACTCATTTTATACAGAGCATCGTTCACATAGATGTAAAAGGCAGCAATAGAGCTATGTGCTTAAATAAAGGGTGTTTATAACAATAAATCAGTTAAATCCATGGAGTTTGGAGCTCATTCAAGTAGAAAAATGAAGAGATAAGGAGATAAGAGAGGGTGAAGTAGAGAGCGCGAGACGCCTTCGTGCTTCGTCCTCTCTTAGCAACAAGGATTATACCTTAGGCTTGAGATGATGAGAGAGGCTCTTTTCAGTGATGAGAATGGAAGATAAAGGTGATGATGAGTGAGGTTTCCCAAGAGAAGACCTCGATAGCTCCGGTTACTCCGACTTGAGTGAGCTCACGGTAGAATATGAGAATGGATGGAATAGTACGCAGAGTGCGTGTGTGTAGAATTGAGATAAGTTGAGTTGAGTGAAATGGGGTGATCACTTGGTATTTATAAGTGATGAAAGGACGAAAAGGTGAACTTTCGTGCAGGGGGAGGACAAGAAAGGAATTTCGGAGGGGACAAGATTTTCTTTGTCATCAATTTGATGGTCCTCACTCTAGAGTACGTAGGATCATGCGGATAATGTGTTGAGCAGATCCCTAGGTCCTTAAAGATGCCTAGGGACCTGGTATGGCTTCTTGATACAAAGGCCGGCTCTGGCCAGATCTTAACACTCCCTTAGTTTCCACAAGGCACCTACATTTGATGTAGCATCTGATGCCTCGTGGGAGTGACTTTAGCTTCCTTTCAAGGTTATCCTACGATACTGTCGGTATTAACTCCTTTCAGAGATGATACCCCAATGTTATGGGAAACATGTTTCCTTAGCATTTAGAATTATTTATGTGGCAGGGCTGATACTTGTCCCTATCAGCTACTTCCCCCCAGGTCCAGAAGCGCTCATATGCAAGCTTCTGCCTGGTGTCTTGGCGGGAAAGGATAATGATTTTTACTTATTATTTTTTATTATAACGTCACCCGGGTCTTGTCGTGTAGAAAAATAGTGCGACGTTTAGTTTTCCGAGGGCAAAGAGATATAAAATTTCCTTCCCATTCCTTCTCTTATACCAATTTTCCAAACTATCCGCAGAAGAGAAAGAAAGCAGCCTTTTCACTTCTTTCGTATATCTCCTTTTCAATAAGGCCGCCACTTCCCTTCTTTTATTTCATCAGGACCAAGCAGGTAGTCTCCTCGCTTGCCAGAATGCTCTTAAAATGAGGCTTAACATAGATATAGCCTTCTCTTGGCAGATTTTTCATGATCAGGGATCATCTATATGAATTTTAGCAAATATTACCCTTTTGCGCAGAGCCTTAAAGGGTAGCTCCTGCCATTATAAGGCAGGGGTAAGTGATGCCTGCTTTCGCAGGACCTAATGTTACGGTGCCTATTTTCATAGAGCTTATGGTGTGGTGCCTGATTATGCAGGGCTTTTGGTATGATGCCCAACTATGTAGGGCTTATAAAGATGCTGCCTATTAAATAGGGCTTCTGAATTTCTCCGCCCATTATATGGGATTTACAAAGATATTACCTATTAGATAGGGCTTATGTGGATGTTGCCTATTAAATAGGGCTTTTGAAGATGTTGCCTATTAGATAGGGCTTATGAGGGTTCTGCCCATTATATGAGGCTTACGAAAATGTTGCCTATTAGATAGGGCTTCTGAGGAATCTGCCCATTATATGGGGCTTACGAGAATGTTGCCTATTAGATAGGGCTTATGGGAGGTTCTGCCCATTATATGGGGCTCACGAGAATGTTGCCTATTAGATAAGGCTTCTAAGGGTTCTGCCCACTGAGTAGGGCTTACGAGGGTTTTGCCTGTTAAACAGGGCCTCTGAGAATTTTGTCTATTGGATAGGGCTTATGAGGATGTTGCCTGTTGAGCAGGGCTTTTGAGAATTTTGCCTATTATATAGGGCTTGCGAGAGTTCTGCCCATTACATGGGGCTTACGAGAATGTTGCCTATTAAATAGAGCTTCTGAGAGGTTCTGCCTTCAAATGTGGGCCCCCCTCATCAAGGTGAGGGGGGGGTGACCTCGTCATTTTCGGCCCTCTGTTTTCAGTGTCTTCACTCTGCGTGTTTTCGGTTCATGGCAATACAGGGGCCTACGACTGGATTTGAGTCGTAGTGCTTCCTCTGTAATTACCAATCCCTCATAACCCACGAGCTAATTTTATGTTTTGCAGTATTTAACGGAATTTTAAACTCACCAATTACAAAAGATGAGTTGAAGGCGTTCTGAGGTTGCTGCAATTTTGATTCGGCTTTTCCTCAGATTCTCCACAACCTTTAGGCTTGACAAAGAAAACAATTTAGTTATCACAATTTGTACTATGAGGAAAATATGATCTCGAGATCGCCTCCGATTCCTCGATTTGCTTATTATGAACAATTCAGCTGGAATCAGTCTACAGTATACATACTCAAGTTTCCTAGAAAAATCATTGAATTAACGCTGAATATATGTTTATTCTAGCATCCCTCTCTTGGGCATCTCTCGCATCAGGGAAATAACAGAACAAATTCATACACACATTACCACAATCAGCTAAAACTTCATAGATACCGCAGAGGTTAATACTTCAGATTCAACAAATTCAGCAGCATTACAAATAACAAGCTTAGATTCACATATGAGGAAGGAAAATCAACGTCTTAAGCTCGAATTTCTCTTCGACAGGGTAGATATCACAATTTTTACTGTAAAGAAGGCATGATTTAAGGATTACGCCATATTTTGCAGCTCACCATCATGAGGGGCTCAACAAAAATCGATCAATAGTATTCACATCCAAATTTTTGCAAACTACTCAGTGAATACGGGATACCCATTCACTCTAGCAGTAAATTTTCTTATATTCTACACATAAGAAAATGACAAGGAAAATCATCAACGATATTATAACAACGAGTCAGAATTTTGCTTATAAAGAAGAAATAGACGTCTTAGACTAAAATTTCCCACAGACGGCGCCAGTTGATAGATCCGGGTTGAAGATCCATAACGATTTAAGAGATTATTCACCATATTTTCCAAGAGCATTCATAGATAAAGGATTACAACGGTAGCAAGTAAGAGATTCATGCGATTTATCAGCCATAACCACTCATTTTATACAGAGCATCGTTCACATAGATGTAAAAGGCAGCAATAGAGCTATGTGCTTAAATAAAGGGTGTTTATAACCATAAATCAGTTAAATCCATGGAGCTTGGAGCTCATTCAAGTAGAAAAACGAAGAGATAAGGAGATAAGAGAGGGTGAAGTAGAGAGCGCGAGACGCCTTCGTGCTTCGTCCTCTCTTAGCAACAAGGATTATACCTTAGGCTTGAGATGATGAGAGAGGCTCTTTTCAGTGATGAGAATGGAAGATAAAGGTGATGATGAGTGAGGTTTCCCAAGAGAAGACCTCGATAGCTCCGGTTACTCCGACTTGAGGGAGCTCACGGTAGAATATGAGAATGGATGGAATAGTACGCAGAGTGCGTGTGTGTAGAATTGAGATAAGTTGAGTTGAGTGAAATGGGGTGGTCACTTGGTATTTATAAGTGATGAAAGGACGAAAAGGTGAACTTTCGTGCAGGGGGGGGACAAAAAAGGAATTTCGGAGGGGACAAGATTTTCTTTGTCATCAATTTGGTGGTCCTCACTCTAGAGTACGTAGGATCATGCGGATAATGTGTTGAGTAGATCCCTAGGTCCTTAAAGATGCCTAGGGACCTGGTTTGGCTTCTTGATACAAAGGCCGGCTCTGGCCAGATCTTAACACTCCCTTAGTTTCCACAAGGCACCTACATTTGATGTAGCATCTGATGCCTCGTGGGAGTGACTTTAGCTTCCTTTCAAGGTTATCCTACGATACTGTCGGTATTAACTTCTTTCAGAGATGATACCCCAATGTTATGGGAAGCATGTTTCCTTAGCATTTAGAATTATTTATGTGGCAGGGCTGATACTGGTCTCTATCAATTTGTAGGGTATATTTTGTTCCAATCCTATTTATATATTTTGTTTAGATTTCTTATATCGGGGGCTAAATGAATATAATTTGTTATTACTCCCCGTCTATGGATTATATGTGTGATTTTTTTGGGATGTCCAACATATATAAGTTACTCTCTTCATCCACGACCTATAGATCTATAGAACATTTGACTTTTAGTTAGTTATGGGGTTAAATAATGATAGATTTTTGGAATAAAGTTTTTCTTGTATAGGGCACTATATATGAGTGTCGTAGTGCTCATTAAAAAAAAATGTAATCTAAAAATCTATTTAAAAATTTATCATTACATTGCCCTAAAACTATCTAATTAAGGGTCTATAAATCATGGACATATGAAGTATTTTCTACAAGGAATGTTCGTCCTTAAATTACTTTACTATAATACCATTACTTTCACATCTATTTAGCTAATATTCTTACTAAGATACCTATACTTTCACAAAATAAATAGTGAGACTCTTCTTTTCTACTAACAACTTTAACATAGTTTTCTTAATTCTCGTATCGGATAAAATGTTGCACACATCTTGTGAACAGAGGAAGTATTCCCCGTCCTACTTTAATTGTTTTGCTTTCTTAATCGGGTCATCTCACACGAGTTGTCTTATTTTCTAAAATGAAAAAGTTAACCATTTGCACTTAATATGAGCCCTTTAATTTTTACTTCTTACACTGCATTTTTAAATATGGTATTAAAAAAAACATGACAATTAAAGTGAAACAGATGAAATATTACATTATGAGGTTTCCGTAGATAGAAAAAAGCAGACTACGTTTAAAATCGCCATCCAAGTGTAAAACTATTCAAACCCACCCGCAAATCGCAATCAAATATTGTATCCGCCCATGGAACACCGACTGAGTGGCCCAACGTGCACCGGCAATGTTGTTACATCTGACCAAATAAGGCTACAACTATAACAACGCTACGTCATCTGAAATGGCAATTATGCCCTTAACGTATAAGGGCTTTCTGGTCATATTAGGAATCGTGATCTGGGGCTCAGATTGTATTTCTCTCTGCTCCTGAATTGCATTTTTGTGTTCAAAAAGGGGGAGGGGGAGGGGGTGGGGGAGAGAGAGAAGCAAGAGAGAGAGATAGAGAAACGCCCTTCTCTCTCGAAAACAAATAACAAAAAAATCAAAAAAAAGATACAAGTTCATAGTTTTGCTATATATGCGTATTGCATAATCTCTGATATTTTACCGGATCCTGCTAAGTTATAGCGCCATGGCTTCCGACACCTACACCGACAGGAACGCCGTTTTCCGCAAGCTCAGAGCCAAGTCCGATAATAAGGTGAAATTTCAATTTCTTATGTTTCTCGCTGTGGTTTGCTGAGATCTGATTCAGATCCGATCCACTCTCTCGCTCGATTTGGGTTTATGTGAAGGATTCATGATTTGAGCCTTGATCTGGAACATCCGTGTTTGTATTTTCAGATGTGCTTCGATTGCAATTCGAAGAATCCGACTTGGGCATCCGTTACGTATGGAATCTTCCTGTGCATTGATTGTTCGGGGGTTCATCGAAGCCTTGGCGTGCATATCAGTTTCGTGAGGTGATTCCTATCTCCGTTTTGATTTCATTGTTCTTTTTCTCTCTCTGAAATCACCCCGTGTTTCAATTGCTAATTAATTGTATTTCATTCTGAAGTATCCTAAAGTCATATTGTGAAGAAATGCCTGTATTGGGCATTGTTTATTTCATAGTCGTGGCGTTTGGCTGCAAACCTATTGCTCAACAATCTTATGTGTGAAAATTCACACTAGTGAGGCTAAATATCAATTTTTTACCCGTAAAGTCATCGTTAGCATTTCAATTGGGGATCAATTTATAGTATTTTATTTGTTTCCCGCTATATCATCAAATCAAACCAGGAATCTATAAATTAACAAAACCAATTAGTAGCAATCGCAATTAACCTTTAAGACATGAATTTATGAACAATGAATCTTGATAAAACCAATACATTTTGGTGAAGCAGTGAATTATTTTTTAGGAAGTTAATTGATTCGAGACGAAGAACTTGAGCTCATATGTGGATTATTCTCTTTTTCCTTACGAAAATGCTGAGTTCAATATATTGTATAATGTCAGTATGTTTACTTTACTTCAAAAGAGCGGATTTAGTTCACTGAACATAACCAATAAAAAAGTCAGCGAGAAATCTGAAAATGATGCAGCATTTTTGATGTGCATGAACTGAAAGTCTTCAAATGTCTTTATCAACTGGTGATTTCTTTTTCTGGACTCCATATATCCCCAATTATGAAAATATCTCAATTTAATTTTGGATCTTTTGTCCTACCAGCCAAGTACTTTCAGACTCACCTTGCTGATTTTGTGTTTCTCGGATTCCAAATTTTCTGTACAATGTATTCTCCAATAAAATATCCTTACCTCAAATGGGTAAGGCTCTCGAGAGCTTAAAATTAATTGTTAAGGATTTGTACGATGTCAGTCATTGGTGATTTACTCGTTCAGAGGTTGTCATTTGGATACCTTCTATTTGTATTTGTTGAACAAATTTGTATGTGGTATGAAAGTTTCACAATGAGTTGTTCTTAACTGCTTAAAACAAATACTTTGGATTCTCCTCAATTTTGATTGTCTTATTGGCTCTTCTTGTGTAGTTATTACTAGCATACAATTAACATTTGAATGCTTTGAAAAGTACTTTATGTATGGTCCGGGAGAGAGCATGAACGTGTAGAGAGCAGGGATGGTTTGACATTGCCTTAGAGATTATTCATAATGCAAAAAATGAAAATTGTTATACTCATGTAATTGTGTGCTGATCTAGTTTGTGTATGCTAACTTTAATTATAAATTCCAATGTATTTCGCAGGTCATCTAAATTATAAGTTTAGAAGTGGTATGAACTACGTAATCCAACTAGACATCAGTCACTACATCCCCATTCCAATGCTAGTCGCCAGTTGCGTTCTTATATTGAACAATCCCAATCAAATAATTTCAATCACATTTGGTAGATGATACTATACATGTACTCAGTTTAACTTCTCTAGTCCTTTCCTCGTCCCTTCTTTCACTCCTTTAATGTAGGAGTAGCAGAGCTAATTGATGGATTCATCTTTTATATATTGAATATCTTCCTTAGGCTTCTTAGCACAACTACAACTCCATGAGCTCATTAGCCAGTGTCATAAAGCTGCAGAAGCTGCTGCACTCTATCCCTAATGTGCAGCAAGTTTGTAGCCCATAGAAAATTTGGCGAACTCTATACAATTATACAAGTTCAGAAGTAATTACTAGTTGAACCAATCTGTGAATTGATTTTCCCTATGTTGATATACTTAATAAAATTATTGCTAGGAAATACCATGTGGCATTCAGTATCGAGAGATTTCTGATTCGAGGATACTTTTATTACATGTTTTCCAAGTGAGACTGGCAAAATTGTAAATAACAGCATCATTTGCTGGTGTCATGGCAGTTTAGTTAAAGCATTTGATCTGTTTGATCTTTGTTTACTCTATTTTTATTGCTATGCTGATACCTGATTGCAGGTCAACAAATATGGATTCCTGGACTCCTGAGCAATTGAAGATGATGTGCTTTGGTGGAAATAACCGTGCTCAAGTGTTCTTCAAACAGCATGGGTGGACCGATGGAGGCAAGATTGAGGCAAAATATAAATCAAGAGCTGCTGAGTTATACAGACAATTACTCTCAAAGGAAGTTTCTAAAAGCAACGCAGAAGAGGCAGGCTTACCTTCCTCGCCCATTGATTCCCAGACATCCCAACCTTCTAATGGATTTTCAGATGTAAAAGTTGCGGAAGACTTCAAAGGGGGTTCCTTGAATGACATGCCGATAGAAAGCCGATCTCTGAAAAATGGAACACCCGAATCTTCTTCTTCACCTAAAGCCTCTCAAACAGTTGCAACGATTAATGTCAAGAAGACTCTTGGTGCAAAGAAAACTGGGAAGACTGGTGGGTTAGGGGCTAAGAAACTTACTTCCAAGGTTTGTATAGCCGTCTTTTACCATACTTAATGCAATTCATGATTAAAGTGCTTTTCGGTTTAGGTAATTCAAATGGGTGTTTTCTAATGCAGCCTAGCGAAAGTCTTTATGATCAGAAGCCTGAAGAACCACCAGTACAAGTTTCTTCTGCGAAATCTTCAACCAGCAGTGCCCCTGCAGTTGGTTCATCATATACATCCCGATTTGAGTATACTGAAAATGGCCAATCTACTGAGATGAGTTCTGGAGGTGCTCGTGTTATAAATCATGTAACACCTCCAAAGTCATCCAATTTCTTTGCTGAATATGGCATGGACAGTGGCTTCCCTAAGAAAAGTAGCTCAAATCCATCAAAAGTGCAAGTAAGATATATTTCACGCTCTAACATAAAATTAGGATGGAAACTTGCAAACATTCTGACGATGTTGGCAAAACTAGTTAATTGTTTATGAATATTCCCCTTTGATGCAACGGAAATATGCAATACGGCTATCAGGATAGCGGCTTAGTTTCTTTCACTTATTTTATTTTTCTTTATCTGCTGAATATTCCTCTGTGGTTTAAGCATTTTTGACCTTCTGTAGGTGGTTTGTAATGAAATACCATTTTTTAAAATCTGTACAAGTCCTTCATTGTTTGATCTAGAATTTGCGCTGCAATTAAACATTAATGCTTTTAGACCTGTGAAAGAGCATATAACTGGAAACCATTAGTGTACCCCCCCCCCCCCCCCCCCTCCCCTCCAAATGCCTTTACTCAGAAATCATTTGCTTTCATTTGGCTTTGCATGTAGTTAATCTGCTATTAGACTTGTCAAAGAGCTTGGAACTGATTCGTGACATTTTTTTCTCCAAGTGCCTTTACATCGAAATGGTTTGCTTTCATTTGACTTTGCATGTAATTAATCTGCTGGCTTGTATTCTCTTGCTCTCCCTAGTTTTCCCAAAGTGTGTTGTATCACATTGTGGCTACTGCCGGGTTAGGTGAACATAATACACTCTTCTTAATGTCATCTTCAGGTTGAGGAGACAGATGAAGCCAGGAAGAAGTTTACTAACGCAAAATCTATATCGTCTGCCCAGTTCTTTGGTGTTCAAAACAAGGCTAGTGATTTGGAGACATCAGCTACCCTGGAGAAATTCTCTGTATGTCATCTACCCTACGTACAGTTTATTTGTGCACTTTTTTTTTTTCCCCCCCTATATGTTGAACATAGATTGGATTTTCTTATGCTACTTTGCTTATCCTTTTCAGGTGCATGGTATATATATTTTTGATTTCCCTTTTGAGGGATGCTATTTGTGTTTGTTTTGTATATTGGTTGACATGTGGGATGGTAGAAGACAGACATATACTTAGATACTTTAGATAAAAGTTCTTGAAATGCCAATATTTTATTCTCTTCGACCATCTCTTTGTTTGTGTATAGGCAGCAGCTATATGGGACATATATTTATATTCACGAGTATGCTGCAGTGCCCTTAAGATTTAGTTAGGTAGACTTATGTATGCTCTGCACTGTCTTTAAGATTTAGTTAGGTAGACTTGGGTTTTTGGAGGAAGCAGTACATTTTCCTAGGTGTTGATAACAACAGTATACTGGATTAGTCTCTCTGCAGATGCATAATTTGCTATCTTTGCTTCACCTAGTTTTGTACGTGTGAAATTGGTCCAAACATGCACTTACTTATCAATTTTGTGCTAGGGGTCGTCATCCATTTCAAGTGCCGATCTCTTTGGTGGTCAGGACTTAAGTTCTAATGTTGACATTACTGCGAGTGAGCTCATTAGTAAGCTATCTTTCCAGGTAAAAATATTAATATTCCCTTTCTTCAAATTACTGATCATAATCAGTTGGGAGTGCACATTTTTATTCTTGAAGGTTGCTTTTTCCCTTCTCTTTTCTGTTTCATCAGGCACAACAAGATATCTCGTCTCTAAAGAATATTGCAGGAGAAACTGGAAAAAAGATAAGCAACATTGCGTCCTCTTTATTAACTGATCTGCAGGACAGAATCCTCTAATCGAGTATAATACCATAATTTACATGAAAAACAAGCTTGTTCCATTACCTGCCCCGTATTATATGTAGTTAATGTAAAAAGAGCATTATTTTTAATACCTGGACATGATCTGAATGCCCTGGCGGGTTTGAGATAACTCGCTGTTTTCTTCGTTAGTTGCAGAAACTGTTTTGACAATGTTAAATGAAATGCTGTTTTGGATTATATTGTTCCTGCCTGCTTGCCTTTTCATTCTAATCTTCTTGCTACTTTTGTTTGGCTGCTAAATGCAGTTACTGGGTTCATGACTTCTAGTTTTTACGAAGCCCAAACAAAATAGACTTCCAACGGCTACTTCGATTGTTAGAATGAATGTTCGTTCGGTAGAGTATAAGTAGCATAGTGTAGAGTGGATCTCCTTGCAAGTTGAAGCTCCGCACTGATCTACACAATATTTGTCAAATATTCTGTGTAGTTTGAACCGTGATACATGCTTGCAGCTGACATTCCTTTTCTGGAAGTGGCAGAACGATGATTTATCAAATTTATAGACTAGACTATTTGTTGTTTTGGGACGTCGATGAAAATTATGAACATTTTTTACTTTATAAATGGTCTTAGATATACTTGTTAATTTTACAAGTGACGAAGTAGAAAATGATCTTAGATATACTGTTCTTATTATTTTT
Organism: Thymus mandschuricus; assembly: GCA_029379335.1. NCBI lineage: Eukaryota > Viridiplantae > Streptophyta > Magnoliopsida > Lamiales > Lamiaceae > Thymus > Thymus mandschuricus. The sequence continues at coordinate 4,843,668 of CM057074.1, forward strand.
TTCAAGTGACAAAGTGGGGCATCATTCTACGGTCACAACAATACCAAACAGCTTATATTGAACATACCGAAGTGGGAAAATTGAGATGGAGGGAGCAAATAATAATAATAATAATAATAATAATAATAATAATAATAATAATAATAGGGGCAAGGATAAAATTAGCTACTTTCATAACAAAAAAGTTTTTTTTTAACTACTAATAATAAAAAGGTCTTTTTCTAGCCACTTTAGACCTGAATTACCAATAATACCCTTACTACCTAAAATTTAAAAAATATTTGAAAAAAAAAAAAACCCTAGCCCCCAATTCCCACCACCCACCCCCGCGGCTCTCTTTCTCTCCCCCTCCCTCCTCACCTTCTTCATCTGCTCTCTCTCTCTCCCTCTCCCTCTCTCTGTCCGACAAGCGCCGCCATAGCCGCCTCGACCGGCGCCGCCATAGCCGTCGCCACCGAGCACACCATCACTCCACGCTCTCATTCTCTCTCCCTCCCTCCTCACCTTGTTCTTCTTCTCTCTCTCTCTCTCCCTCTCTCTCTCTCTCCTCCGACCGGCGCCGCCAATAGCCGCCGCCGAGCACACAATCGCCGCCGCTGTCACCACCGGACAAGGTCAGCTCGAGCTCCATGACTGAATCCTCTCCAACAAATCAAAGAAGAAGAACATTGTCGTACACACGAACAAGAGCAAAATCGTCGTGAATACTCGGTTGTGCACACGAACACGAGCGAAACCGTCGTGAATATCCGTTCGTGCACACGAACACGAGTAATCCTGAATTCGTGTAACCCTCAACTTAGTCGTGTAACGAACTGTCATCGCCGCCGTTCTCCACCGTGATGTAGTTGGCGGTGCGGCGGTGCTGCTCAGCCATCTTCCTCATCGAAGACTTCACCGGCGGCCACCCTACATCAACTCAGCGAAGAGAGAGAGAGAGAGAGAGAGAGAGAGAGAGAGAGAGAGAGATGGCGACGACAACGACGACGTGAGATGCAGTAACGAGGAAGAAGCAAAGAGAGGAAGGAGGAGGAAGTCGTCGGAAAAAGTCGTCGGAGGCGGAGGCGGCAACACCTGCAAATTTTACATCGGCGGTGTGAGAGGAACGGAGTGGGAGAGAGAGAGGGAGGGAACGGGAAGGCGGAGGTGGAGGAGTTTTCTTTTCTTTTCTTTTCCTATTTTTTAATTTATTAACAATGGTAATTAATATTATTATTAAGGGTATAATTGTCACAAAATATGTAAAGTGTCTAGATTTAGACCTTTTTATTATTAGTGGCTAAAAAAAACTTTTGTGTTATGAAATTGGCTATTTTTGGGTATTCTCCCATAATAATAATATATGAATATCAATAATTTCATACTTTATTCCATATAAAATCTATCAAATTCATGATAAATAAATTTGTTCATAATATAAATTCCATTACCGCTATTCGTGATAATAGTTGACGAGTGACATAATTGAACTATTGGAACTATTTGTGTAAATTGTACAATATTTCAAGAGTTAATATATAAAAGTAGTCATTCTCACTTAACAAACATAAAACTCATCCACAATTTATAAAACACACAAATACTATATCCACTTTTAGCTTAAATATACCATATTACCCTTACTATTCAATTTATGAGACAAACATATCCCCTTATTTATCCAACAACTTTTTTGGATGTATATGAAAAAAATATTTTCTCCCTTTACTTACGTATTTTTCTCTTTTCCCTTATTCTTCTTCTCCTTCTTCCCCCCCCCCCCCCCCCCCCCCCCCCCCCCCTCCCCCGCAACCATTTTTTTTTTTTTTTTTTTAATTTTCCTCCTTCTTCTTCTTCGTTTTTTTTTCTCCTTCTTTGTTCTTCCCTAATAGATTGCGACGGCGATTGTTGGTCGTCGCCGGAGGCAGGCAGTCGCGATGCGGCACCGTGCCGGATGAAGGCAGTCCGTTGTTGTTGGCCATAACTGAAGGAAGGTTGCGGCAGGAAAGACAACTCTGTCAAAATGCTAGTCTTTGCCGGACGAAGCTAGTCGCGTCGCTGCTGACCGTTGATGGTGGTGATTTTTCATACCTTTTTGTGTTTAATGCTTGTTATGAGTACATTTTTTATATTTTGGTACCTGTTAGTGCATACCGATTTTGGTATGAAATTTTGATTTCGTACCCGGTAGATGTAAGCATGTGTTTTTATTTTGAGCTAAATGAGATCATTAACATGTATTTTAAGCTAAGAAAATATATCATTATTTGTTGGCTTGACAAGGTACGCAATATTATATTTACATACACACTTTATTTCGTATCTGATTGAGTTATCAATTCTTATTCCATTTTGATACGTAGTTCGCATTTCGTACGAGGCACACAGGCATCACCAATTTTAAATCATGGTATGAATGATAGCAAAATGATAAGTAAAATTGTTAACATCATACCAAGTTTACGACTATCAACACACATGGATAATACATTTTTTTATTGTGCACATGAACTTGGTACGCGATTCTCATTGCGTACCGGATTAAGAGGTACGGTAGAGTTCAGATTTTCCTAATTGAGTTTAGCTTTTACCATCTAGTTTTTTTTTTTCTTTTCTTCATTGCTTAGATTTCTACTACATGGTTTAGTTTTCATTAGTAATAAGTAAGAATGGACTCTTACTCATATCAATGAGAAATTTATACTTATGTATTTCATACTATATTATAAATAGTCGGTACTTATTTATATATTTCATACTATCTTTACATATTAATATTCAACAAAATAAAAATAAAAATGGTGCATAAGTAGTCATTTAGAGATGCATAGTTAAGTATTGTTCATTTTGTTACCTTCGGTATTGGATGTATAAATATAATCATTTAACTTGAAACAACACAACATAGATTTAGAATCACATACGTTGGTACGAATCACAAGTTTTCATACATGATGAAACAACAATGAATAAATGAAAATGGTATGAATTACATGAAAGACTCACTTCGTATCAAATAAACATACAACACTTTTGCTAATTATAATTTATGTTTTCATAGTACTTTCTGCTTACAAGTAATGGTACGATGTAACTAATTTCGTACTTGATGAACCACAACTATGGTATGAAATCATCAATTCATACCAAACAACCCTAATTACAAGCATAGTGTGCCCACCAAACGTTGTCGCACTAACGAAATTTTGCTAGAATCGAAGATCTGCAGCCAAAAATATGTGTCCTAAGAAGCCGCCAGAGTCACATATGAAAGCCTACAATAAAATCATGATAACAATTACGTACATGAAATAATCAATCCGTACAGAGCAAGCAAAACACTCTTGCAATTTGAGAGAAAACCTAAAATAGTATAGAGGGGTATTTTTGTCCCAATTTAAAATTAGTTGGTAGTTTTTGTGTGTTTTAAAAGTAATGGTTAAGTTTTATGTTTACTATCTCATATTGAGTATTTTATTTTTTGCCTCATATTTCAATATAAATTGAGAGGCTAACCCAAATTCACATAAATTGAATCGTAATAAATGTAACTATAATCCACAAAATGCCATCCAAAATAAACTCACGTAATGGAACCGTTGGAACTATTAGTGCATTATGTTTCCAATCGTTCAACACAATCAAACAAAAATCTAGCAATCCATAAATAGAGCAGAAATAATCATGCATAAATAATAGAATTCGCCCAACATCGTATAGATATGGTATTAATCTAGAAGAAATCCCATAATCTCAAAATTACATAATTTGTCAAAAAAATGATAAAATTATTGATAAATCCAACCGCAATCCACATAATAATTAAACAAAATCAACCATCATAATTGAACCATTGAACACTATTAGTACCAATAAATTCAATCGTTCAATAACTTTCCATAAACTAAGATAAAAAATCAAACCAAAAAAGCAAAAAATCATATATTATACATTAATCTAGCAAAAACTCGACCAAAATCACATAAACCTAGCATGAATCAAGAGACTTTTTTTTTTTTCGTTCCAAAAAAAAAATAACATAAATCGAAAGAGATCAAACCTCAAGACCACATCAACTATAAAAAAATTGACGAGAATTGTAATAAGTCTAAACCTAATTTGCATATCTATTATCTAAAATCGAACCTTAAATCCATAAAACTGAGCAAAAAAAAAGAGAATATATAGTGATATACCCACTTCTAAGTGTTAAAACAAAAATTTGCTTCGGAAGTTAAAAACACAAAAAAATACCCGTTTTTTGGTTCGGTGGACAAGATTGCCATTACTTTATAGGTTTGGAGTACTTTTTTAATTTCTTTTCTCCCCCTCTCTCTTCGTAGCCGCACAACACCCTCTCTTTCTCTCTATATTTTCACTCTCTCTCTTTATCTCTCTACCCCTCTCTCTCTCTATTTCAACGATTTGGGGTTTTGGCTGTCGAGCAGCAAGGTTCAGGAGCGCGAGAAGCGCAGCCTCCCGAGCTGCGAGAGGCAACGAGCTGTGGAGCATCGAAACAAGCGGCTCGATAGCTCCGGCGGCGGCGAAGCGGCAGCGCACGGCGGACTTGGAATTCAAGCTTCCTCTCTATTCAACTTCCTCTTTCTCTCTCTCTCTCTCTCTCTCTCTCTCTCTCTCTCTCTCTCTCTGTGTCGATGGATTTTTCTCAAGTTTCCATAACTAATGCGTTGATTTTTCTGTAATTTTAGGGTTGGAAGCCGTCTGGTTCGCCGCAATCGACTCTGTGCGGGTGCAAGCCCGGCCCGGCGGTGAGCCCGAACTCCGTCTCGGGCTTCTGCTCGAGCTGAAGGCGCGGTGCTTGCTGCATCTCCGGCGGTTCAAGGAGGTGGCGGATATGCTGCAGGGGTATATCCCGAGCTTCAAAATGGCGAACTCCGACGACTCGTCGTCGTGTGGATCGTCGGATAACTCGTCGACTCAGCTGTCGCGAGAGCGAGTCAAGCTCCTTTCCTCCGGCGGCGACTCAGTGAGTGGCGACAACCCGGCGTTCAAGTAGTTCTCCGTCTCCGATTTGAAGAAGAAGGTGATGGTCGGGCTGTGTAAAAACGTGGAGAAGGAAGGGCAATGGAGGTAAATTCCTCGAATCTCATCTCATCCCCTCCCTCCTCTCTGTTTCTGAAATATTCATTGTTTAATGTTTTGAATAATTATGAATGCTTGAATTTTACGCGAAGCAAACTGTTGGCATTTGATGAAATTTCACCTAATGAAAAGTCAAATTTCGATTTCTCTGTTCGAAGTTTTTCTTTCACCAACGACGAAATTTCACCAGATTTAATTAATCCTCTGCATCGAACACGCGATCGATGCAGAGGGGGTCGACTCAGTGAACTGACTCATTTCGTCGAACAGGTACTCGATCTTGGGTCAAGCCTGCTGCCACCTCGAATTGATGGAGGAAGCCATGGTCCTTCTCCATTTATGATTGAGTTGGTTTGTTAATTAATTGTGGATATACGAGATGATTACTTGGTTCGATCGTGTATTAATTTGGTGAATACTTCTTCTTTTGATGGAATTGTTTAATTTGAAAGTCAATTGGGTTGGGTATGATTACTCGAAATAACATCAAACTTTGTTTCGCTTAATGAAATTTGAAAACTAAAGTGAGCACACTATCTACGAATGTTATCCTCTGTCCCGATTACTTAAGTACACAGTACGAAACACAAAAAAAGATTACTAGTCTTGTGTAAGTTTTTGTTCAATTTACATGATATACTAAAGTACATAGTACGAAAGGAAGAAAATCTTACTGCGTACTTAAGTACACAGTACGAAAGGAAGAAAAGCTTACTGTGTACAAACACAAAAAAGATTACTAGTCTTGTGTAAGTTTTTGTTCAATTTACATGATATACTAAAATACACAGTACGAAAGGAAGAAAATCTTACTACGTACTTAAGTACACAATACGAAAGGAAGAAAAGCTTACTGTGTACTTAAGTACACAGTACGAAACATAAAAAAAAGATTACTAGTCTTGTGTAAGTTTTTGTTCAATTTACATGATATACTAAAGTACACAGTACGAAAGGAAGAAAATCTTACTGCGTACTTAAGTACACAGTACGAAAGGAAGAAAAGTTTACTGTGTACTTAAGTACACAGAAAGAAACACAAAAAAGATTACTAGTCTTGTGTTAGTTTTTGTTCAATTTACATGATATACTAAAGTACACAGTACGAAAGGAAGAAAAGCTTATTGTGTACTTAAGTACACAGTAAGAAACACAAAAAAGATTACTAGTTTTGTGTAAGTTTTTATTCAATTTACATGATATACTAAAGTACACAGTACGAAAGGAAGAAAATCTTACTACGTACTTAAGTACACAGTACGAAAGGAAGAAAAGCTTACTGTGTACTTAAGTACACAGTAAGAAACACAAAAAAGATTACTAATCTTGTGTAAGTTTTTGTTCAATTACATGATATACTAAAGTACACAGTACGAAAGGAAGAAAAGTTTACTAAACACAAAAAAAATTACTAGTCTTGTGTAAGTTTTTGTTCAATTTACATGATATACTAAAGTACACAGTACGAAGGGAAGAAAATCTTACTGTGTACCACTCCGGTCCACACATATTGACTCATTTGCTTTTTGCACGGGAACTAAGACGAAAATGTTTAGTGTATAAAGTGTATTTTGTAGGGAAATGTAATGTGGTTTATGTATTTAGACATATTTTAGAAACAGAGCATCATAGATGCATAAAAACATGTTCTTGTCTGATCTTAAATGAAAGATCGTATCAAGACCTTTAATTTGATATAAAAATCATAAAAATCCGATAACAAACGAGCAAGTTATAATAATTTAAACTTTCAAAATTTAAATTATATTGAACTACGTGCAGAAAAATGAGTGGATGAGATTTAAGTATGGAATGTTAAGTGTAATAAGGGGTTTACTAATTGTACTTATTATACTCTAATTATTTCTAAAAAAGGAAATGAGTCAATATGTGTGGGACGTACCAAGAAGGAATATGAGTCAAGAAGCCTGGACCGGAGTGGTACTTAAGTACACAGTACGAAAGGAAAAAAAGACAGTAAGAAACATGTTTCGTACTTATTTGTATGGAACACAGTACGATTTGTAACACCAAAATTACCGAAAAGAGAGAGAGAGAGTTGATGGTCAAAGTCAAAAAGTAAAAATCAAAAAACAAAAAGCAAAAAGCAAAAAGCAAAAAGCAAAAAGTAAAAAGCAAAAAGCAAGGGCATTTTGGTACAAAATTTAAAAATATGGGTATATTTTTAGAGGCAAAAAATATGGTGTCTAAGTAGCTTAGTAGAAACAAATAGTTGTTGGAAACTTAACAAAACACAAAATGTATCCAATTTTGATGTGAACTACCCAAATTGCCCCCCAACACCACCCCCCACCCCACCCCACCCCACCCCACCCCATGTGCACTTGTCCTTTCCTTTATTTTGAATTTTGAATTCAAATTTTCACATTCATTTACAAAAAAAAAACTAAATTGACAAAAAAAAAAAAATTAATTTTCCATTTTCATTTTATTCAACTTTTCAAATTCATTTATTAAAAAAAAAAAAAAAAAAAAAAAAACTAAATTGACAAAAATATTTTTTTTAATTTTCCATTTTCATTTTATTCTTTTAATTCGATTTTTTATTTTATTATTATTATTTTTGATACAACTTACTAAATATCGTGAGTTAGAATGTAGTATATTCTAACCTTAGTCGTGGCATTCCCAACAGGTTCAGTCCACCCGTTAGAAATACCAACCTTCTTACGTTATAATCGCATATCAATGGTTAAAATTTAGTATATTTTATCCTTAGTCGTGGCATTCTCAACAGTTTCAATCCACCCGTTAGAAATACCAACTTTCTAACGTTATGATCGCATATCGCGTGTTAGAATTTATTATTTTCTAACCTTAGTCGTGGCATCCCCAACAGGTTCAGTCCACCCGTTAGAAATGCCAACTTTCTTACGTTATGATCGCATATAGCGAGTTAGAATTTATTATTTTCTAACCTTAGTCGTGACATTCCCAACAGGTTCAGTCCACCCGTTAGAAATACCAACTTTCCTACGTTATAATCGTATATCCCAAGTTAGAATATACTATATTCTAACCTGTGTCGTGACATTCCCAACAGGTTCAGTCCACCCGTTTGAAATACCAACTTTCCTACGTTATAATCGCATATCAGTGGTTGGAATTTAGTATATTCTAACCTTAGTCGTTGCATTCCCAACACGTACAATCCACCCGTTAGAAATACAAAATTTCTTACGTTATGATCGCATATCGTGAGTTAGAATGTAGTATATTCTAACCTGTGTCGTGGCATTCCCAACAGGTTCGGTCCACCCGTTTGAAATACCAACTTTAATACGTTATAATCGCATATCGTGAGTTAGAATGTAGTATATTATAACCTGTGTCGTGACATTCCCAACAGGTTCAGTCCACCCCGTTAGAAAATACCAAATTTCCTACGTTATAATCGTATATCAATGGTTAGAATTTAGTATATTCTAACCTTAGTCGTGACATTCCCAACAGGTTCAATCCACCCGTTAGAAATACCAAATTTCTTACGTTATGATCGCATATCGCGAGTTAGAATATATTATTTTCTAACCTTTGATTGAGAAGAAACAAGAGCAACACAAAGAGATAGAAAGAGAGAGAGAGAAGAGATAGAAGAGATAGAAAGAAATAGAGAGAGAGAGAGAGGAGAGAATAGAAAGAGAGAGAGAAGAGATAGAAGGGAGAGAGAGATGCATATGTCGAGGGGAGGGGAAAGAAAGGTGAATAGTAGTTAGGGGTATTTTTGTCTCAACACATGAAACTTGGATAGAAATTAATTGGAACTTAGCCATTTCCGGCAAAAATCCAAAACTGCGCATCTGAAAAGTAGCCAGCCTGTGCAAGTACTGTCGAGAGGGGGAGGGACAAGGCCACCAACCAAGCAACGGATCTCAGCCAACCCTCCGCCTATAAATAGTGAAGGATCACAATGTGAAGAAGTAGAACACTACTAGAGCATTCGAGCGCCTACTGCAAACAAACACTCCCAGCTTTCATAGCAATCTTCGAGTCTTTGTTTTCCAGTGTTCTCCGAGTTTCCAGTTCATCGGAACTCGTCTTCACAACCTTCACACTTAGAGTCTAAGCCCATTCCATATCCAAGCTTAGAAGAAGAGCTCTAGCCATCTTTGCACTTATTGTAAAGAGCTCTTCATAGTGTGTTTCGTCAACCAAAAACCCTAAACTCTGTCTGTTAGGTTTTTGTGTGTCGTCGTTAGGTTGTTCAGACCTAAGGCCCTTCTTTCATCGATTGAAGAAGCCTCGATCGTAGAGTTGAGATCCAAGCTCACACTTACATCGTTTGTGTAAAGCTCGATTGAAGCTAGGCTGTAAGGAGAGCCCGCAATCTCCCTGTCTGTCTGACTGAAGCGAGTGAAGCTTCCAGTCTTTGTTAGGTTTGTGTAGTGAACCCGCAATCACTACGTCAGTCGTTGGATCCAGGCGAGTGAAGCCCGATCTCGACCAGGTTTTTGAAGGACCCGTAACCTTCAAGTTCTTGGGTGAAGAGAACAGTTGCCGTCGTGCAACAAAGTGGACGTAGGAGCTTTATCTCCGAACCACTATAATTCTTGGTGTCGTATCTCTCTTACCTTAATCTCTTTACAGTATTCGATTATCCATTGCACGTGCATATAAACAAACTTAACTTGGATTTTCAATTACTTAGGAAAGATTATAGCTCACCAAATTCCGCACAAAGAGTAAAGTCTCACTCTTGATCAAGCTCTAAGCTTAGGTCAAGAGATTCGTGTTTGCTTTAGATCTAGCCCTCGGCTAGGTCTTAGTATTTCCAAAGAGCACTTTACTTTATACTCTGAGTTAAGGAATTGAAGTTGAAAAACTTCAAAATACGTATTCACCCCCCCCCCCCCTCTACGTATTTTTCCTATAGCAAACCGGGACCAACATATGGTGTGTTTGAAATATGAAATTCTCTCTGAAAATTAGCGCATTATTTTTGCACCGCTGATCAGTTTCGATATTTCGTCCTCCCATATCTCGTTCGTTGCTCGACCGTTTCGAACGGTTCTCGCGTCATTTTGACCCTCATATGATGGGTAACAATATGGTGTGTTTGAAATATGAAATTCTCTCTGAAAATTGGAGCGCTATTTTTGCACCGCTGATCAGTTTCGATATTTCGTCCTCCCATATCTCGTTCGTCGCTCGACCGTTTCGAACGGTTCTCGCGTCATTTTGACCCTCACATGATGGGTAACATTATGGTGTGTTCGAAATATGAAATTCTCTCTGAAAATTGGCGCGCTATTTTTGCACCACTAATCAGTTTCGATTATTCATCCTCCCATATCTCGTTCGTTGCTCGACTGTTTCGAACGGTTCTCGCGTCATTTTGACCCTCATATGATGGGCAACAATATGGTGTGTTCGAAATATGAAATTCTCTCTGAAAATTGGCGCGCTATTTTTGCACCGCTGATCAGTTTCGATATTTCGTTCTCCCATATCTCGTTCGTTGCTCGACCGTTTCGAACGGTTCTCGCGTCATTTTGACCCTCATATGATGGGTAACAATATGGTGTGTTCGAAATATGAAATTCTCTCTGAAAATTGGCGCATTATTTTTGCACCGCTGATCAGTTTCGATATTTCGTCCTCCCATATCTCGTTCGTTGCTCGACCGTTTCGAACGGTTCTCGCGTCATTTTGACCCTCATATGATGGGTAACAATATGGTGTGTTTGAAATATGAAATTCTCTCTGAAAATTGGCGCGCTATTTTGCACCGCTGCTCAGTTTTTATATTTCGTCCTCCCATATCTCGTTCGTTGCTCGACCGTTTCGAACGGTTCTCGCGTCATTTTGACCCTCATATGATGGGTAACAATATGGTGTGTTCGAAATATGAAATTCTCTCTGAAAATTGGCGCGCTATTTTTGCACCGCTGATCAGTTTCGATATTTCGTCATCCCATATCTCGTTCGTTGCTCGACCGTTTCGAACGGTTCTCGCGTCATTTTGACCCTCACATGATGGGTAACATTATGGTGTGTTCGAAATATGAGATTCTCTCTGAAAATTGGCGCGCTATTTTTGCTCCACTAATCAGTTTTGATTATTCATCCTCCCATATCTCGTTCGTTGCTCGACTGTTTCGAACGGTTCTCGCGTCATTTTGACCCTCATATGATGGGCAACAATATGGTGTGTTCGAAATATGAAATTCTCTTTGAAAATTGCCGCGCTATTTTGCACCGCTGATCAGTTTCGATATTTCGTCCTCCCATATCTCGTTCGTTGCTTGACCGTTTCGAACGGTTCTCGCGTCATTTTGACCTTCATATGATGGGTAACAATATGGTGTTTTCGAAATATGAAATTCTCTCTAAAAATTGGCTCGCTATTTTTGCACCGCTGATCAGTTTCGATATTTCGTCCTCCCATATCTCATTCGTTGCTCGACCGTTTCGAACGGTTCTCGCGTCATTTTGACCCTCATATGATGGTAACAATATGGTGTGTTTGAAATATGAAATTCTCTCTGAAAATTGGCGCGCTATTTTTGCACCGCTGATCAGTTTCGATATTTCGTCCTCCCATATCTCGTTCGTTGCTCGACCATTTCGAACGGTTCTCGCGTCATTTTGACCCTCATATGATGGGTAACAATATGGTGTGTTTAAAATATGAAATTCTCTCTGAAAATTGGCGTGCTATTTTTGCACCGCTGATCAGTTTCGATATTACGTCCTCCCATATCTCATTCGTTGCTCGACCGTTTCGAACGGTTCTCGTGTCATTTTGACCCTCATATGATGGGTAACATTATGGTGTGTTTGAAATATGAAATTCTCTCTGAAAATTGGCGTGCTATTTTTGCACCGCTGATCAGTTTCGATATTTCGTCCTCCCATATCTCATTTGTTGCTCGACCATTTCGAACGGTTCTCGCGTCATTTTGACCCTCATATGATGGTAACATTATGGTGTGTTCGAAATATGAAATTCTCTCTGAAAATTGGCGCACTATTTTTGCACCACTAATCAGTTTCGATTATTCATCTTCCCATATCTCGTTCGTTGCTCGACTGTTTCGAACGGTTCTCGCGTCATTTTGACCCTCATATGATGGACAACAATATGGTGTGTTCGAAATATGAAATTCTCTCTAAAAATTGGCGCGCTATTTTTGCACAACTGCTCAGTTTTGATATTTCGTCCTCCCATATCTCGTACGTTGCTCGACCGTTTGGAACGGTTCTCGCGTAATTTTGACACTCATATGATGGGTAACAATATGGTGTGTTCGAAATATGAAATTCTCTCTGAAAATTGGCGCATTATTTTTGCACAGCTGATCAGTTTCGATATTTCGTCCTTCCATATCTCGTTCGTTGCTCGACCGTTTTGAACGGTTCTCGCGTCATTTTGACCCTCATATGATGGGTAACAATATGGTGTGTTTGAAACATGAAATTCTCTCTGAAAATTGGCGCGCTATTTTGCACCGCTGCTCAGTTTTTATATTTCGTCCTTCCAAATCTCGTTCGTTGCTCGACCGTTTCGAACGGTTCTCGCGTCATTTTGACCCTCATATGATGGGTAACAATATGGTGTGTTCAAAATATGAAATTCTCTCTGAAAATTGGCGCGATATTTTTGCACCGCTGATCAGTTTCGATATTTCGTCCTCCCATATCTCGTTCGTTGCTCGACCGTTTCGAACGGTTCTCGCGTCATTTTGACCCTCATATGATGGTAACAATATGGTGTGTTCGAAATATGAAATTCTCTCTGAAAATTGGCGCATTATTTTTGCACAGCTGATCAGTTTCGATATTTCGTCCTTCCATAGCTCGTTCGTTGCTCGACCGTTTCGAACGGTTCTCGCGTCATTTTGACCCTCATATGATGGGTAACAATATGGTGTGTTTGAAATATGAAATTCTCTCTGAAAATTGGCGCGCTATTTTGCACCGCTGCTCAGTTTTTATATTTCGTCCTCCCATATCTCGTTCGTTGCTCGACCGTTTCGAACGGTTCTCGCGTCATTTTGACCCTCATATGATGGGTAACATTATGGTGTGTTCGAAATATGAAATTCTCTCTGAAAATTGGCGCGCTATTTTTGCATCACTAATCAGTTTCGATTATTCATCCTCCCATATCTCGTTCGTTGCTCGACTGTTTCGAACGGTTCTCGCGTCATTTTGACCCTCATATGATGGACAACAATATGGTGTGTTCGAAATATGAAATTCTCTCTGAAAATTGGCGCGCTATTTTTGCACAGCTGCTCAGTTTTGATATTTCGTCCTCCCATATCTCGTACGTTGCTCGAACGTTTCGAACGGTTCTCGCGTAATTTTGACCCTCATATGATGGGTAACAATATGGTGTGTTCGAAATATGAAATTCTCTCTGAAAATTGGCGCATTATTTTTGCACCGCTGATCAGTTTCGATATTTCGTCCTCCCATATCTCGTTCGTTGCTCGACCGTTTCGAACGGTTCTCGCGTCATTTTGACCCTCATATGATGGGTAACAATATGGTGTGTTTGAAATATGAAATTCTCTCTGAAATTTGGCGCGCTATTTTTGCACCGCTGATCAGTTTCGATATTTCGTCCTCCCATATCTCGTTCGTCGCTCGACCGTTTCGAACGGTTCTCGCGTCATTTTGACCCTCACATGATGGGTAACATTATGGTGTGTTCGAAATATGAAATTCTCTCTGAAAATTGGCGCGCTATTTTTGCACCACTAATCAGTTTCGATTATTCATCCTCCCATATCTCGTTCGTTGCTCGACTGTTTCGAACGGTTCTCGCGTCATTTTGACCCTCATATGATGGGCAACAATATGGTGTGTTCGAAATATGAAATTCTCTCTGAAAATTGGCGCGCTATTTTTGCACCGCTGATCAGTTTCGATATTTCGTCCTCCCATATCTCGTTCGTTGCTCGACCGTTTCGAACGGTTCTCGCGTCATTTTGACCCTCATATGATGTGTAACAATAAGGTGTGTTTGAAATATTAAATTCTCCCTGAAAATTGGCGCGCTATTTTTGCACCGCTGATCAGTTTCGATATTTCGTCCTCCCATATCTCATTCGTTGCTTGACCGTTTCGAACGGTCCTCGCGTCATTTTGACCTTCATATGATGGGTAACAATATGGTGTGTTCGAAATATGAAATTCTCTCTAAAAATTGGCTCGCTATTTTTGCACCGCTGATCAGTTTCGATATTTCGTCCTCCCATATCTCATTCGTTGCTCGACCGTTTCGAACGGTTCTCGCGTCATTTTGACCCTCATATGATGGGTAACAATATGGTGTGTTTGAAATATGAAATTCTCTCTGAAAATTGGCGCGCTATTTTTGCACCGCTGATCAGTTTCGATATTTCGTCCTCCCATATCTCGTTCGTTGCTCGACCGTTTCGAACGGTTCTCGCGTCATTTTGACCCTCATATGATGGGTAACAATATGGTGTGTTTAAAATATGAAATTCTCTCTGAAAATTGGCGTGCTATTTTTGCACCACTGATCAGTTTCGATATTTCGTCCTCCCATATCTCATTCGTTGCTCGACCGTTTCGAACGGTTCTCGCGTCATTTTGACCCTCATATGATGGGTAACATTATGGTGTGTTTGAAATATGAAATTCTCTCTGAAAATTGGCGTGCTATTTTTGCACCAGTTTCGATATTTCGTCCTCCCATATCTCATTCGTTGCTCGACCGTTTCGAACGGTTCTCGCGTCATTTTGACCCTCATATGATGGGTAACATTATGGTGTGTTCGAAATATGAAATTCTCTCTGAAAATTGGCGCACTATTTTTGCACCACTAATCAGTTTCGATTATTCATCCTCCCATATCTCGTTCGTTGCTCGACTGTTTCGAACGGTTCTCGCGTCATTTTGACCCTCATATGATGGACAACAATATGGTGTGTTCGAAATGAAATTCTCTCTGAAAATTGGCGTGCTATTTTTGCACCGCTGCTCAGTTTTGATATTTCGTCCTCCCATATCTCGTACGTTGGTCGACCGTTTGGAACGGTTCTCGCGTAATTTTGACCCTCATATGATGGGTAACAATATGGTGTGTTCGAAATATGAAAATCTCTCTGAAAATTGGCGCATTATTTTTGCACCGCTGATCAGTTTCGATATTTCGTCCTTCCATATCTCGTTCGTTGCTCGACCGTTTCGAACGGTTCTCGCGTCATTTTGACCCTCGTATGATGGGTAACAATATGGTGTGTTTGAAATATGAAATTCTCTCTGAAAATTGGCGCGCTATTTTGCACTGCTGCTCAGTTTTTATATTTCGTCCTCCCATATCTCGTTCGTTGCTCGACCGTTTCGAACGGTTCTCGCGTCATTTTGACCCTCATATGATGGGTAACAATATGGTTTGTTCGAAATATGAAATTCTCTCTGAAAATTGGCGCGCTATTTTTGCACCGCTGATCAGTTTTGATATTTCGTCCTCCCATATCTCGTTCGTTGCTCGACCGTTTCGAACGGTTCTCGCGTCATTTTGACCGTCATATGATGGGTAACAATATGGTGTGTTCAAAATATTAAATTCTCTCTGAAAATTTGCGCGCTATTTTTGCACCGCTGATCAGTTTCGATATTTCGTCCTCCCATATCTCGTTCGTTGCTCGACCGTTTCGAACGGTTCTTGCGTCATTTTGACCCTCATATGATGGGTAACAATATGGTGTGTTCAAAATATTAAATTCTCTCTGAAAATTGGCGCGGTATTTTTGCACCGCTGATCAGTTTCGATATTTCGTCCTCCCATATCTCGTTCGTTGCTAGACCGTTTTGAACGGTTCTCGCGTCATTTTGACCTTCATATGATGGGTAACAATATGGTGTGTTCGAAATATGAAATTCTCTCTGAAAATTGGCGTGCTATTTTTGCACCGCTGATCAGTTTCGATATTTCGTCCTCCCATATCTCATTCGTTGCTCGACCGTTTCGAACGGTTCTCGCGTCATTTTGACCCTCATATGATGGGTAACATTATGGTGTGTTTGAAATATGAAATTCTCTCTGAAAATTGGCGTGCTATTTTTGCACCGCTGATCAGTTTCGATATTTCGTCCTCCCATATCTCATTCGTTGCTCGACCGTTTCGAACGGTTCTCGCGTCATTTTGACCCACATATGATGGGTAACATTATGGTGTGTTCGAAATATGAAATTCTCTCGGAAAATTGGCGCACTATTTTTGCACCGCTGATTAGTTTCGATATTTCGTCCTCCCATATCTCATTCGTTGCTCGACCGTTTCGAACGGTTCTCGCGTCATTTTAACCCACATATGATGGGTAACATTATGGTGTGTTCGAAATATGAAATTCTCTCTGAAAATTGGCGCACTATTTTTGCACCACTAATCAGTTTCGATTATTCATCCTCCCATATCTCGTTCGTTGCTCGACTGTTTCGAACGGTTCTCGCGTCATTTTGACCCTCATATGATGGACAACAATATGGTGTGTTCGAAATGAAATTCTCTCTGAAAATTGGCGCGCTATTTTTGCACCGCTGCTCAGTTTTGATATTTTGTCCTCCCATATCTCGTACGTTGCTCGACCGTTTGGTACGGTTCTCGCGTAATTTTGACCCTCATATGATGGGTAACAATATGGTGTGTTCGAAATATGAAATTTTCTCTGAAAATTGGCGCATTATTTTTGCACAGCTGATCAGTTTCGATATTTCGTCCTTCCATATCTCGTTCGTTGCTCGACCGTTTCGAACGGTTCTCGCGTCATTTTGACCCTCGTATGATGGGTAACAATATGGTGTGTTTGAAATATGAAATTCTCTCTGAAAATTGGCGCGCTATTTTGCACTGCTGCTCAGTTTTTATATTTCGTCCTCCCATATCTCGTTCGTTGCTCGACCGTTTCGAACGGTTCTCGCGTCATTTTGACCCTCATATGATGGGTAACAATATGGTGTGTTCGAAATATGAAATTCTCTCTGAAAATTGGCGCGCTATTTTTGCACCGCTGATCAGTTTCGATATTTCGTCCTCCCATATCTCGTTCGTTGCTCGACCGTTTCGAATGGTTCTCGCGTCATTTTGACCGTCATATGCTGGGTAACAATATGGTGTGTTCGAAATATGAAATTCTCTCTGAAAATTGGCGCATTATTTTTGCACCGCTGATCAGTTTCGATATTTCGTCCTTCCATATCTCGTTCGTTGCTCGACCGTTTCGAACGGTTCTCGCGTCATTTTGACCCTCGTATGATGGGTAACAATATGGTGTGTTTGAAATATGAAATTCTCTCTGAAAATTGGCGCGCTATTTTGCACTGCTGCTCAGTTTTTATATTTCGTCCTCCCATATCTCGTTCGTTGCTCGACCGTTTCGAACGGTTCTCGCGTCATTTTGACCCTCGTATGATGGGTAACAATATGGTGTGTTTGAAATATGAAATTCTCTCTGAAAATTGGCGCGCTATTTTGCACTGCTGCTCAGTTTTTATATTTCGTCCTCCCATATCTCGTTCGTTGCTCGACCGTTTCGAACGGTTCTCGCGTCATTTTGACCCTCATATGATGGGTAACAATATGGTGTGTTCGAAATATGAAATTCTCTCTGAAAATTGGCGCGCTATTTTTGCACCGCTGATCAGTTTCGATATTTCGTCCTCCCATATATCGTTCGTTGCTCGACCGTTTCGAATGGTTCTCGCGTCATTTTGACCGTCATATGCTGGGTAACAATATGGTGTGTTCGAAATATGAAATTCTCTCTGAAAATTGGCGCATTATTTTTGCACCGCTGATCAGTTTCGATATTTCGTCCTTCCATATCTCGTTCGTTGCTCGACCGTTTCGAACGGTTCTCGCGTCATTTTGACCCTCGTATGATGGGTAACAATATGGTGTGTTTGAAATATGAAATTCTCTCTGAAAATTGGCGCGCTATTTTGCACTGCTGCTCAGTTTTTATATTTCGTCCTCCCATATCTCGTTCGTTGCTCGACCGTTTCGAACGGTTCTCGCGTCATTTTGACCCTCATATGATGGGTAACAATATGGTTTGTTCGAAATATGAAATTCTCTCTGAAAATTGGCGCGCTATTTTTGCACCGCTGATCAGTTTTGATATTTCGTCCTCCCATATCTCGTTCGTTGCTCGACCGTTTCGAACGGTTCTCGCGTCATTTTGACCGTCATATGATGGGTAACAATATGGTGTGTTCGAAATATTAAATTCTCTCTGAAAATTTGCGCGCTATTTTTGCACCGCTGATCAGTTTCGATATTTCGTCCTCCCATATCTCGTTCGTTGCTCGACCGTTTCGAACGGTTCTTGCGTCATTTTGACCCTCATATGATGGGTAACAATATGGTGTGTTCAAAATATTAAATTCTCTCTGAAAATTGGCGCGGTATTTTTGCACCGCTGATCAGTTTCGATATTTCGTCCTCCCATATCTCGTTCGTTGCTAGACCGTTTTGAACGGTTCTCGCGTCATTTTGACCTTCATATGATGGGTAACAATATGGTGTGTTCGAAATATGAAATTCTCTCTGAAAATTGGCGTGCTATTTTTGCACCGCTGATCAGTTTCGATATTTCGTCCTCCCATATCTCATTCGTTGCTCGACCGTTTCGAACGGTTCTCGCGTCATTTTGACCCTCATATGATGGGTAACATTATGGTGTGTTTGAAATATGAAATTCTCTCTGAAAATTGGCGTGCTATTTTTGCACCGCTGATCAGTTTCGATATTTCGTCCTCCCATATCTCATTCGTTGCTCGACCGTTTCGAACGGTTCTCGCGTCATTTTGACCCACATATGATGGGTAACATTATGGTGTGTTCGAAATATGAAATTCTCTCGGAAAATTGGCGCACTATTTTTGCACCGCTGATTAGTTTCGATATTTCGTCCTCCCATATCTCATTCGTTGCTCGACCGTTTCGAACGGTTCTCGCGTCATTTTAACCCTCATATGATGGGTAACATTATGGTGTGTTCGAAATATGAAATTCTCTCTGAAAATTGGCGCACTATTTTTGCACCACTAATCAGTTTCGATTATTCATCCTCCCATATCTCGTTCGTTGCTCGACTGTTTCGAACGGTTCTCGCGTCATTTTGACCCTCATATGATGGACAACAATATGGTGTGTTCGAAATGAAATTCTCTCTGAAAATTGGCGCGCTATTTTTGCACCGCTGCTCAGTTTTGATATTTTGTCCTCCCATATCTCGTACGTTGCTCGACCGTTTGGTACGGTTCTCGCGTAATTTTGACCCTCATATGATGGGTAACAATATGGTGTGTTCGAAATATGAAATTTTCTCTGAAAATTGGCGCATTATTTTTGCACAGCTGATCAGTTTCGATATTTCGTCCTTCCATATCTCGTTCGTTGCTCGACCGTTTCGAACGGTTCTCGCGTCATTTTGACCCTCGTATGATGGGTAACAATATGGTGTGTTTGAAATATGAAATTCTCTCTGAAAATTGGCGCGCTATTTTGCACTGCTGCTCAGTTTTTATATTTCGTCCTCCCATATCTCGTTCGTTGCTCGACCGTTTCGAACGGTTCTCGCGTCATTTTGACCCTCATATGATGGGTAACAATATGGTGTGTTCGAAATATGAAATTCTCTCTGAAAATTGGCGCGCTATTTTTGCACCGCTGATCAGTTTCGATATTTCGTCCTCCCATATCTCGTTCGTTGCTCGACCGTTTCGAATGGTTCTCGCGTCATTTTGACCGTCATATGCTGGGTAACAATATGGTGTGTTCGAAATGTTAAATTCTCTCTGAAAATTTGCGCGCTATTTTTGCACCGCTGATCAGTTTCTATATTTCGTCCTCCCATATCTCGTTCGTTGCTCGACCGTTTCGAACGGTTCTTGCGTCATTTTGACCCTCATATGATGGGTAACAATATGGTGTGTTCAAAATATTAAATTCTCTCTGAAAATTGGCGCGGTATTTTTGCACCGCTGATCAGTTTCGATATTTCGTCCTCCCATATCTCGTTCGTTGCTAGACCGTTTTGAACGGTTCTCGCGTCATTTTGACCTTCATATGATGGGTAACAATATGGTGTGTTCGAAATATGAAATTCTCTCTAAAAATTGGTGCGCTATTTTTGCACCGCTGATCAGTTTCGATATTTCGTCCTCCCATATCTCATTCGTTGCTCGACCGTTTCGAACGGTTCTCACGTCATTTTGACCCTCATATGATGGGTAACAATATGGTGTGTTTGAAATATGAAATTCTCTCTGAAAATTGGCGCGCTATTTTTGCATCGCTGATCAGTTTCGATATTTCGTCCTCCCATATCTCGTTCGTTGCTCGACCGTTTCGAACGGTTTTCGCGTCATTTTGACCCTCATATGATGGGTAACAATATGGTTTGTTTGAAATATAAAATTCTCTCTGAAAATTGGCGTGCTATTTTTGCACCGCTGATCAGTTTCGATATTTCGTCCTCCCATATCTCATTCGTTGCTCGACCGTTTCGAACGGTTCTCGCGTCTTTTGACTCTCATTTGATGGGTAACATTATGGTGTGTTTGAAATATGAAATTCTCTCTGAAAATTGGCACGCTATTTTTGCACCGCTGATCAGTTTCGATATTTCGTCCTCCCATATCTCGTTCGTTGCTCGACCGTTTCGAACGGTTCTTGCGTCATTTTGACCCTCATATGATGGGAAACAATATGGTGTGTTCGAAATATGAAATTCTCTCTGAAAATTGGCGCGCTATTTTTGCACCACTAATCAGTTTCGATTATTCATCCTCCCATATCTCGTTCGTTGCTCGACCGTTTCGAACGGTTCTTGTTGGGAATTGTTAAGGACTAAATTGTTAAGGGGGAACTACATGGGACATTTGATAAATGAAGTCATTTGTTTTGATTAGATCCCAAAACCCCAAGTGTCCTATTCTCAAGCGACCCATTTTGATGCAGTTAATAGGTTAGAATTTTTCTAAGCCTACTCTGTTAGGATGGCTCTTTTATTTTGCTTAGAATAGGCTTCAAAAGTTCAAGTGAAGGCCACTCACTTGAGTGTGTTTTCCAAAGCGAAGCGGGTCAAGCAAACTGAAGTGAAGCGTGCCGAAGAACAGTATAGCGAAGCAATCGCTACAGTAGATTCGAAGTGAGTCTGCCAAAGCGAAGCGAAGCAAGCGCTACAGTTCAAAGCCAAAGCGAAGCGAAGCAAGCGCTACAGTTCAAAGCCAAAGCGAAGCGACGCAAGCGCTACAGTTCAAAGCCAAAGCGAAGCGAAGCGAGCGCTACAGTATAAAGTCAAAGCCAGTCAGCAATTTCCTAAATAGTCACTAGGGAACTTTATTTCCCGAAGCGGCTCACTACAGAATGACTGCGAAGTGACTCAACTAAAGCGGACGCTACAACTTCAAAGCGAAGCGAGCCACTACCTACCAGAAAGCGACAGCATACTTCCCGCTCCAAATTTGAACTCCAGTCAACTGGAGATCTCCGCATTAATTACGAGATCTCCACGTGTCGAACGCGGAGAGGAGCAGAGGAGTTGACTGCCAGGCCGACAAAGCGCCGTAACAGTACTGGGTCGCTCCAGTTACTGTTGAAATTGGAACTTAGCCATTTCCGGCAAAAGTCCAAATCTGCGCGTCTAAAAAGTAGCCAGCCTGTGCAAGTACTGTCGAGAGGAGGAGGGACAAGGCCACCAACCAAGCAACGGGCCTCAGCCAACCCTCCGCCTATAAATAGTGAAGGATGAAGACGTGAAAAAGTAGAACACTACTTGAGCATTCGAGCGCATACAGCAAACAAACACTCCCAAGCCTTCGAGCAAATCTTCGAGTCTTTGTTTTCCAGTGTTCTCCGAGTTTCCAGTTCATCGGAACTCGTCTTCACAACCTTCACACTTAGAGTCTAAGCCTACTTCAAAAATCCAAGCTTAGAAGAAGAGCTCTAGCCATCTTTGCATCTACTGTAAAGAGTTCTTCATTAGTGTGTTCGTCAACCAAAAACCCTAAACGTTGTCTGTAGGTTTTTGAGTGTTGTCGTTAGGTTGTTTCGATCCAAGGCTCTTCTTTCATCGATTGAAGAAACCTCGATCATAGAGTCTAGATCCAAGATTGCACTTACATCGTTTGTGTAAAAGCTCGATCGAAGCTAGGCTGTAAGGAGAGCCCGGAATCTCCCTGTTGTTCGGACAGAAGCGAGTGAAGCTTCATGTCCAGTTTAGGTCTTAGTAGTGAACCCGTAATCACTGCACTGTTCGTCAGATCCAGGCGAGTGAAGCCCGATCTCGATAAGGTTTTTGAAGGACCCGTAACCTTCAAGTTCTTGAGTGAAAAGAACGGTTGCCGTCGTGCAACAAAGTGGACGTAGGAGCGTTATCTCCGAACCACTATAAATCTCTGTGTCGTATCTCTCTTACCTTAATCTCTTTACAGTATTTGATTATCCATTGCACGTGCATATAAACAAACTTAACTTGGATTTTCAATTACTTAGGAAAGATTTTAGCTCACCAAATTCCGCACATACGAGTAAAGACTCCCTCTTGATCAAGTACTCACTTCGGTCAAGCAGGCTAACTATGTACTGTAGATCTAGCTTCAGCTAGGTCTTAAGTTTCAAGTGAGCTCTTTACTTGTCACTCTGAGTTAAGGGATTTGAAGTTGAAAAACTTCAAAATACGTATTCACCCCCCCCCCCCCCCTCTACGTATTTTTCCCATTAACAAACCGGGACCAACAAGTGGTATCAGAGCAGCGGTTCTTCGAGCCTCTGCTTTGCATATCCGAAGCGAGTCCCCACTCGCTTCACGTTGTCTCACTGAACCGGATCCTATTTTCCTAAGTGCATCAAAATCTCACCCACGCATACTGCATTTACTGCTGATAGTTTGCTATGTCTACATACAGTGCATCAAATCTTCCACAGTTCTCGATCGAAGGATACGAGACATGGAGTTTCCGAGTCGAAAGCTTCCTATGCTCCATCCACGACCGGATGTGGGAAGTCATAGAGGACGGACCAATCGAAATCAAGAAAGCCATATCTGTGAACGTCCCAGCTGCTGAAGGACGCGAAGCTCATGTCAGACAAGAGTACGTCGAGAAGGACAAAGATGAATACAATCCCAACGACTTCAAGATCGCCAACCTTGATAAAATCGCACGACACACGATGCAAATCACTGTGTCTGACGCCTATCTTCCACGGATATGGAAGTGCGCAACGGCGAAGGAAATGTGGGAAACCCTAGCCCTCATTTCTCAAGGCACAGACAAAATCAAGGAAAACAAACTTGCCGTTCAGATGTGGGAGTTTGAAAGTCTGATAATGAAGCCAGGAGAATCCATCGACGCCTTCGAGCTGAGGGTTACAAACATCATTGCAACTCTCAACTCGCTTGGGAAGGAACTCACAGATAAGGAAGTCAACCTGAAAATTGTCCGAGCTCTCACAAGGAAGTGGCAGACTATGAAGGAGCTGTACCTAGCAACCAAGGATCTATCAAAGTTCACACTGGAGATTCTGTTTTCCGAACTCAAAGCTCATGAATTCGATCTGAATCGAATGAACCTCGACGAAGAGGATGAAGTGCCCACTACGTCAAAAGGAGTAGCTTTCAAAGCTGCCGAAGGGCCAAGCGAGTAGTCGCTAGCCAAGATGACGAGGGAAGAGTTGGAAGAACACATTGCGTTCTTATCCAAGAACTTCAACAAGATGAACTCTCGAGTGGGCAAGTACAAAAGATTCTACAAGCAGTACAAAGGGAGGAGCACTGATGCTCGAGAAGGAAAAGGAAAGAGAGAAGAAACAACCAAGCCGATCCCGCGAGACATGATGGATGTGGAGTGCTACCACTGCCACAATATGGGCCACTACAAATCCGATTGCCCAAAGCTCAGTGCTAAAGAGCGCGAGGAATTGAAGGCCAAGAGGGATGCTCCAAGGCGAGCGCTCGTAGCAAGTGAAGTGTCGGTCGCTACAACTGAAGATCCACCAAGCGACTCAGATGCATTCACAGATCCAAACTCCAGTGATGGTGAGGATCTTGGACTTATGGCGCTCACCGACGAAGAAACAGGAGAGGTATTCTTCTATCCTTCAATCACTTCAATTACACTAGCACACACTGTCAATGAGGAAGAACAATCCTCTTCATGGAGTGAGTTGTTTGACAAACACCAAAAATTGTCAAGCGACCACGAAGTGGTAAAACAAGCTTTGTCTCAAAGCGAGAAGGAGAACCGAAAGCTAGCCCGTGAGCTTGACGAAGTCAAACTTAATTTAAGGGCTATGACTAGTAAGTTCGAGGATCTCTTCGCCAGACATCATAGCTTGGAGGGAAGGTATGAAACCCAGTCCACTCTAGTTGCCAACTTGAACAAAGCATCATATGCTAGGCAGGCACTAGAGGGCTCGCTTCTACCTTTTGGTAGGAAAGCTGGCCTTGGATATGAGGGTGGACCTCCCAAGCCGACCGTCTTTGTTGGTGCATCTCCACTACACCATCAGTCACTTTGGAATTGCCCACTGCATCCAAAGCGACCACTAACAAAGACAAAGGTGAAATGGCTGAGAACCCTAAAAGGAAGCCTATGAAGATGTCTATATCTTTAAGAGCAGATCCTACGGGCAAGCAAAGTTCAACAGTCCCTAGCACTCAACATGCTAAGTCTTACCAATCCAAGGGTAAAGGGAAAACTATTGAAGCTTCTAAGTCTCAAGCCAAGACACGAGAGACAAAGGATCTACCTCCTAAAAGAGGAGTAATGTCTATGTGTCACGTTATCCGGACTAGAGATGGTCCAACCGGACTAACGTTGAGGGGGAAGAATTCGAAGCACCAAAGAGGCCGCTTCGAACTCCCAAAATTACTCAAGCGAGTCGGGGTCAAAACCCTAGTTGGACCGCTTCGAGGAAACCAAGCGAGCCGCTTCGACAGACTAGAAACCCTAAGTCAGCCTCTAAACCCAGAGCTAATCCGAAGCGAGTCGTTTCAGGATATAAGCAAAGTGGGAAGAGCATAGGTAGGACTGAAGCGAGCCGCTACCCCTCTTGCACACACTATTGCACGTGTGAAGCTGCTTCTAGGCAGTACACCAAGTTTTCGAAGGTCGAGAAGCCCAAGACACAAACTTCATCTCAAAAGAGAGTGAAGCAAGTGTGGGTACCTAAGGGAGCTAACCTGCAAGGACCCAAACTGATTTGGGTACCAAAATCTGTCTAATTGCAGGTGGCCGCCGTGGATCCCATGCCATGTGAGGGTCAACAAATCTGGTACTTGGACAGTGGATGTTCAAGACACATGACCGGCATGAGAGCTCTACTTCAAGATTACATAGAGAAGAAGGGTCCACACGTTACATTTGGTGACAACTCTCGAGGAAGCACCAAAGGGCACGGCGCACTGAAAGTTGGAAAGCTCACAATTGAAGAAGTCTCCTACGTGGAAGGACTCAAGCACAACCTGTTATCCATTTCACAGATCTGTGATAAGGGGTACAGGGTGGAGTTCATCTCCAACAAGTGCATTGTGAAGAGCAAACTCACGTCCCAGATTGTGCTCACTAGAATCAGGCAGAGAAACGTCTACATAGCACAATGGGACAGCTGCAAAGAGGAAACTTGCCTAGTTGCAAGAAGTGCTACAAAAATTGGATGGCTATGGCACAGACGCTTGAATCATCTCAACTTCAAAGCCATCAATCGTTTAGCTCGTAAGGGCTTGGTGCAAGGCATACCAAATGAGGTCTTCATCAAAGACCATCCATGCTCACCATGCCAACGAGGGAAGCAGACGAAGAAGCACTTTGCCAGTCTTGAAGAAGCCTCATCAAAGCGAGTGCTCGAGCTGCTTCACATGGATCTGTTTGGTCCAGTTACTCCAGTTAGTGTAAATGGAAGGAAGTACACTCTAGTTGTAGTCGACGATTTCTCTCGCTACACTTGGGTTGTATTTCTCTTCAGCAAGAAGGAGACACTGACCAAACTGCCACAACTACTCAAGCGATTGGCTGTGGAAAAGAATCAAGCTATTGTGACCATCCGCTCCGACAAAGGCACAGAGTTCTTGAACTCTACCATTGAAACTTACTGCACGGAGCATGGGATAGCACACCAAACTTCTTCAGCACGAACACCTCAGCAGAATGGAGTTGCTGAAAGAAGAAATCGAATCATCAAAGAAGCTGTCCGAACCATGATTGCAGACTCGAAGCTTCCAATGAAGTACTGGGCTGAAGCTGCCAATACAGCATGCTATACCCAGAATAGAACGCTTCTCTGCAAAAGACACGACAAAACACCATATGAAATATGGACATGGAGAATCCCTAACATATCTTATTTCCATATCTTTGGTTGTAGGGTCTTCATCCATGACAATGGGAAGTCACAGTTGAAAGCCTTTGAAAGCAAAGCTGATGAGGGAATATTCTTAGGATATTCTACATCAAGCAAAACCTATAGGGTGTTCAATTGTAAAACCCTAATTGTGGAGGAATCACCCCATGTCGTATTTGATGAATCTTCTTTAAGTCTTCCACAGGAACAGGCTCAAGCGAATGGAAAAGATCAAAGCAAGGAACCCTCAAATCAACTCACTTGGGACGTGCTCGATGAAGATGATGAAATCAAGGACTCAAGCGAGCAGAATCCCAAAGAAGAAGTTGAAGCTGCCCCCAAGATTCCTGAAGCTAGTGCAGGCCAAACACCCACTCCAGTCGCTTCAGATGGTGAAGCGAGCAACAAGGAAGAAGTCGAAGATGAAGCTAGTAGATCCAAGCGAGCGTGGCTCAAAGATCACTCACCAAGTCAAATCATTGGAGATCTATCCAAGGGTGTAGTGACCAGAAGTCAAGTGTTCGGAGAAAGTGCCATGTTCAGTTGCTTTCTCTCCACCATTGAGCCATCGTCCGTGGAAGAAGCCCTAGCTGACTCTAACTGGGTGATCGCCATGCAAGAAGAGCTGAATCAATTCACCAGGAACGACGTATGGTATCTCGTGGACCGTCCCAAATTTCAGCATGTTATTGGCACCAAATGGGTGTTCAAGAACAAGACGGACGAGGACCACAACGTTGTGAGGAACAAGGCGCGTCTCGTTGCCAAAGGCTACTGCCAAGAGGAAGGAATCGACTTTGACGAAACCTTCGCTCCAGTGGCACGGCTTGAAGCTATCAGACTGTTTCTAGCCTATGCAGCAGCCAAGAAGTTCAAGGTCTATCAAATGGATGTGAAGAGTGCGTTTCTCAACGGCGAATTGAAGGAAGAAGTGTATGTGGAGCAGCCACCGGGTTTCGAGCAGGGAGATAAAGTGTATCGCTTGAAGAAAGCCCTGTATGGGTTGAAGCAAGCTCCCAGAGCTTGGTATGATACACTATCTCAATTCCTAGTGGAGAATGGCTTCCACAAAGGGAAAATAGATCGAACTCTATTCACTATCAATCATGGAGACGATATGCTATGGGTCCAGATTTACGTGGATGACATCATATTTGGTTCGCCAAATCAGTCGCTTAGCGAGAAGTTTGGAGAGCTGATGAAGACCAAATATGAAATGTCGATGATTGGCTTGATGAGCTGCTTTCTAGGTCTTCAAGTGAAGCAGCAGGATAATGGAATTTTCATCAACCAAGCGAAGTACACTCGAGATATGCTTGCCAAGTTTGGTGTTCAACATGCTAAAGCTGTGAAGATTCCAATGAATACCAACTGGAAGATGGAGCCAGACGAAGGAGGAAAATCTGTAGATCCTACAGATTATCGTGCCCTAATCGGGTCACTACTCTATCTCACTGCAAGCAGGCCAGATATTGCTTTTGCAGTCGGAGTCTGCGCTCGCTTCCAAAGCAACCCCAAGCACAACCATCTTGAAGCTGCCAAAAGGATTCTTCGATATTTGAAGGGCACTATCAACATGGGTCTGTGGTATCCAGCGGAGGACAATTTGGAGCTCACTGGATATTCCGATGCTGACTATGGAGGGTGCCGAGTTGATAGGAAATCAACGTCAGGCACGTGTCAGTTCTTGGGAAGCAAGCTAATCTCGTGGTTCTCAAAGAAGCAAACAAGCGTTGCCACTTCAACAACTGAAGCTGAATATATGGCCGCTGGAAGCTGCTGTTCTCAAATCCTATAGCTTCGTCAACAATTGAAGGACTACAAAGTTGAAGCGAATGAAATTCCAATCTTCTGCGATAACAACAGTGCCATATGTATCTCGCAGAATCCAGTGCTTCACACCAGATGCAAGCATGTGGAAATTCGACATCACTTCATTCGTGATCATGTCGAGAAGAAGGATATCAAGCTCGAGAAAATTCATACCGATCTCCAACGAGAAGATATCCTCACCAAGCCTCTAGCTGAGTCTCGATTCAACCAGCTATGCATGGAATTAGGGTTATTAGACCCTGGTGAAAAATGCTAGTTCCAGGATGCACGAAGGAGTGTTCGCTTGTTCTCTTGTGCGTCACTCGCTTCGGATCTTCACCAACTCAAGCGAGCCACTTCAAATCTCACTCGCTTGAAGAAAATGAAGTTAGGTGGAGATAGGTGGAGTATTGGAAGAAGTTCCCTACCAACTTATTGGAATTGTTAAGTATATGGTTAAGGGGGAACTAATGCTTACTCTAGGAGCAAGCTACTTCCAAAGCGAGCAAAGAATACTGCTATCTTGAATTCTGCATCGCTTCAATTTGCCCTAGCTTGGGTCAAAGCGAGCCGACTGCAGATTCATTCTCTAGAATGTAGGAAAGCTTGAAGGTTTACCTTTTTATACAAAAGGTTGCAGGGCTGGTGACATGCTTCTGCGTAAAATACGAGATTGTCTTGTCAGAGCATTCTCATTGTCATCCTGTCCATTTCTGCTCTGAGATAAGGACTTGTACTCATCCCCCATTCGTCGTGAATAAGTACACTTACGTGATGCTCCCTTCGGGTTGTAGTAAGCTTGTGTACTTTATTCATTTTCTCCCTCATTCACTTCGATGGAGGACTCTCTAATTCATAGAGGAAGATGAATGCCATGAAGACGAATGCCAAGAAGATGAATTACCCATCAAGTGATACCCAACAGGTGGTATAAACAAGCTTCAAAGCGAACAACAGATGCATTCATCAACAAGTGGAGTCAACAACTTGAAGTCCAAATCAAATGAAGTCTCCAACTAGTGGTATCAATCTCCTACGAAGTGAGATTGACTGGTAAGCGTTTCAATTTTAAGTACACCAAGTGAGCTGAAGCGTGCTAGAAACATTCACTCACTACGTGGAAAATATAAAGTGAATCTGACACAAATACAAAGAGGAAAACATTCTTGTTTATTCTCGAAGTATGTAAGTCAGAAACATTTTAAAAATTAAGCAAAGAAATTCAATTTCTTATTCCAGTCGCTTCAGATGGCCAAGCGAGTGCTTCGTCACTCAAAGCTAGCCATCGCAAGCGAGTGCGGAACAGTCACTCAAGCGAATGCCTCTCAAGCGAGTCAAGGCGTAGCGGCCCAACTCGAAGCGAGCGGGCATGAAGCGAGTATGAGCTGTCTGCACTCAAGTGCAATTTTACTCTCTGCTGTGCATTTAATGCAGGTGCAGGAACGATGAAAATAACGGGCGCGTGTTCACACGTTTGAATTTGAAGCGGGAAAAGGCGGAGAAGATCCAGCCGTCGAATCTCAACAGCCCCCAATCTGGAGCCATTCGATTAACGCCGTATACGACAAGCCAACCATAGAAGGCCACGTGGCGACGCCGAGCAAGTGGCGGTTCACTTTTACTGTGATGACGCCGGACACGTCAGATCCATCACCGCACGTCCGCCGCCTACCTACAGGATTTTCGGCGTTATTACCGTCCTACCCCTGCCACGTCAGCCAAAACCTAACTCTATATATATGGGACGAGGCAGAACTGCAGAACCTTTCACAGCCTTCTAAAATTGTCATTCTCGTGCTTAGATCTGCAATTATTCTGCAACTCACGAGTCTAAACCCTTTATTTTCTTTGTTAAAACCTCAGTCAAACTCTTTCAAAATCCACCATGGGAAAGAAAAAGAATACAGAGACGATGGAGCAGTTCATGACAAATGTTGGCGAGCACATAAACGTCGAGCCCCATCTCGACCCTATCATCATCGAAAGACATGGTTTCTTCCGTAGAGCCGTGACCACGGCCGGTCTATGGAAGTTTATAACGTTGATGCCGACGAAGATTCTGGCAAAGGCAGTGGGAGAAATCCTACTGAACTTGAAGAAGGAACAAAATACTTCATCCTTCACTGATCCACAAACCAGCAAGCCGGTGGAGGTGGATATGAGTGAACTCATCGGAGTGTTCGATCTGCCGAAAGAAGGAGGAGACTCACTGTTAGATTTGGGTCTTTCGGCCGGGGTGCAGTATGGTCGATTTGCAGCCGCCGGAGCAGATCCGAATTTCAAGGAAGCCAACATTCGCAAAAGTTTGAAGAACCCGTTCAATCTCATCTGCGAACTCTTTACGAAGAGCATCGCATGCTATGTCGAATCCCTCGATACACTGTCGGAGATGAAACTGATCGGCACCGCCATGATCGTCGACAGTCTCGCCGGAACGAAGTTTGACTGGCACGGGTGGTTTCTCAAGCAAATCTACGAGGCTGCTGAAGATTTTGCGTTTGTGCCAGGAACTCCAAATAAAATTCTTCGCAAGGGAAAATTGAAATTCTTTTCAAGACTGTCTGTCGCACTGGAGATGAAGTTTCCAGAGAAAATATGACCGGATTCCGACACGACCATATACAACAAACAAACTATCTTCTACGATACGTGGAGGAAAACCAAGATTTTGATGGATATGGGACTTCTCGAGGTGGAAGTTCCCATTGCAAGACCAGTTGCCGAAAGGCAAGCTGAAGAAGGCCAAGCGAGGCAGGTCGCTTCACCCGTGAAGCGAGCCAGGTCCAAGCGAGGCAAAAAGATGAAGCGAGTCACTTCTCTTGTCCAAGAAAGTGAGGCGGTGGAGAAGCCGCTTGAGGACATCGAAGTGACCCAATCCAAGCCTTCCCCAACCAAAGCCCAATCCCCACAACTCCAAATCACCCAGATACCAGAACCCCAAGCTTCATCAACCCAACAACCTCTCACACAGACAAAACCCCTCTCTCCCCATGAAGAAGAGTCAGCATCTTCCTTTCACATTCCCACTGTCCCATTCCTCAGCACAGATGAAGCTGCTGCCTACACTACATTCACCCCACTTCAATCCCAGCCAATACAACCACCACCCACCGAAACCATTCAACCACCACTCACTGAAGCCATTCAAATTTCCGAAACCCAAGAAGCCTCATCACCTTCCCAATCCCCCTCGTCATCGGCAGCTACAGCCGATACCGCCCACACTATCGGAGAACTCCCCATCATTCCACAATTCTTACCTACTGCTCTCACCATTCAAGAGCGGGCTCTTGAACGGTATGTCAAAGAAAGAGAGCAAGCTGCAGAGAGGATCAATCTCCGCTACTCCAATGTTCCATGGAGCAACGTATTTTACACGAATATCGTCGACTTCCTGACGTATATCACCTACCGTGGAACGGAGTACTTCAAAATCTTCGGACTCCTCAAAGCATTCACAGAACAAGAACTGATCCAGTTGGAGGCCAAGCTACTCAATTTCATGGACGTAGACGGCTTCCATGCCTTTCTTGAAGGGACCAGCTTCTGGGAGAAGCTGGATGCTAAAGTGAAAGAGGCATATCCTCTCGCAGTAGTGCCGAAGCGAGTACTCTCTTCCCATGAAAGGAAGCTGATCAGAGAGCATAAGGAGGAGGTGGAGTTGAAAGATGCTGAGATTGCTAGTCTCCAAAGCGAGATTACAAAGATGAGTGAAGAGATGGAGAGGAAGGAGGGGGAGGTCGTCAGTCTTAGAGAAGACTTTGACAGGAAGAAAAAAGATTTGGAGGGAAAGGTCGAAGAGAAGGAGAAGTTGTTAAAAGAGAAGGAAAAGGCGCTGGAGGTGCAAGTGAAGCTAGTGGATGACAACACCAAAACAATCACTGAACTCAAGGGCTTGCTTGATGCTGAAAGAAGCCGCTTGAGGAAAGTTAATGCCAAGCTCATCACTCTTGGCAAGGAGAAAGTGGAGCTGGAGAAGGAAGTGAAGAAGCTGAAGGAAAAAGTGGAGAATAAGGAGGGAGAACTGGTGATGAAGGGAAGCGAACTACTCAGTACCAAGAAGACTCTTGACTCACTTCAAACTCAATTGAAGGAAGTCAAAGAAGAAAGTACCATTGACAAGAGAGAACTTGAGAGTCTAAGGAGAGGTGCGCAGGCACTTGACTTGAAAAACGCTGAATTATCCACTCTACTGCAGAAAGTCAAAAGACTGAAAGAAACTCTCACTGTAAGGATCACTGCAGATGCCGAATTTCACAACTCTCTCAATCGGAGGGAGAGGAGACTTGCCGTGATGAAGGCAGAACTTGAAGCTTCCAAGGAACACTTGGAACTCACACTTCAAGAAGAAACAAAGAAAATCACCAAAGCCGTAGAAGCAGAGCTGGAGGCTCGCTTCAGAGAGGTGGAGCCACTAGAAAGAATGATGGCGTCTGTTGTTGAGAGAGAGAGTCAGTGCGAATATCTGCTCGAAGAAATAACCATCAAGACTGCTGAACTAGTGGCGCCTTCCATGAATAAAACCCAGCAGATGCTTCAGACTGTCCTTAACACAGTCAATTCTCTCCATCAAACCCTTTCCGGAAAATCATTGACCCTAACCCCTGGCAGTGATGATGCCAAAAAGGGGGAAGGACAAGTGAAGCTAGGAGGGGAAGGACAGATGCAGGAAGGAGGAGCTGGAGGTTTAGGGGGAAGTAGAGTTAGTGTGGAGTTGATGCTGGAGGGAGGCAGTGGTGCCGGTGAAAAGGAGGATGTAGATGAAGCGAGGTCTCTGGGCAAGACGAAACTCACGGAGGAGGAGTTAATGAAAAAGCCCGAAGAGCCTAGGAGGCCGCTTCAAGAAAAAGTGCTGAGTGCTTCTATTGCACGGCATCCTCCAGTGACTGTAATAACGAAGGAGGAAAAGAGGATGCAGGTGGAGAAGGATACTGCCTTGGCGTGGGAGATGGAGCAGCTTTTTAATCTAACAAAACAATCTATTGCTGCAGGTGCTTCATCAAGCTCCCAAGCGGCCGCTACACCCAAAGCGCCCACTTTAGACGCCGCGCCAGCTTCAGCCGCTGCACTCACTTCGACTACTGCTACAATCACTTCGCCAGCAGTCGTCCCCCCAAGTGCTGCAGAGAAAGACATGCCTCCTCCCCCACCACCAAAACAGCCTTTGAAGCGAACTACTCCGGAGACAAAAGGAGATGACCCTGCGGCCAAGCGCCAAAAGGTCAAGCAAGTAGTTGCTTCTAGGACAGAGAAGGAGGAAAGAAAGAGGAAGGAGAGAGCAGAAGGGAGAAGCAAAGGCGAGAGGAAAAGAAGGGCAGATGCAAGGCGATTACAAGTGATTGACGCACGGATTGAGGAGTAATTCAGTGAAGTAATACTTATCCAGTCTTCACTAGTGCGCAGTGCATTTATTCCTTTCATGCCAGATGAGTCCAAAGCATGCGAGCTCAAGCCATATTTGATGCATGCGACGTGACTACAAAGGAGATGGTTGAGTCCGGTCGATATCCTCGCAAGGATGAACAAGATTACATTCGCAAACGACTCAATGAGAAGCGTCCATCGTGGAACAGCGAGTCGGGAGCAAAATTCAAAGAAATTATGGCTCAACTGTCGAAGAGGTCAGAGGAGGAATTGGCCAAGCGGAGGAATGAGCACCCAGATGCCAGGGAAATTGAAGAATTCATTCCGAGGGATCTGCGCGATCTGTGGCTTGAATACAAGAACCTGTTTATCAAAGCATACTACTTTTGGGAGGTAGTGCCACTTCAGGATCGTTGCTCTCGGATGAGTGCTCTCAGCAACTTCCTTTGCACGTATGACGAGAAGATGCGGAGGAAGATTTTCACCACAGCTGAACTGGCTCAGCCCAAGCCTCTGGTCGTCAAGATTCCTGCTATAAAAGAATTCTCCATGCCTTATCATCCAGGAACGGACATTCCAGATAGAGGAGTCATAGATGAAGAAGTGACTGAAGCGTTCAAGCTGGAGAGTGCATGGAGAAGGCCAAGCATTCACACAGTAGACAGCATGGAATCGAGAGTTCTATCAGCCTATGTTGATACTGCTGCTGATGAAGGAGAGAAGAAGAAGGAGGAAGAGGAGAAGGAGAAGGAGAATGAAGCTGCATGAAACCTTTGAGTTTCAAGCTTCTCACTTTTGTGAACTGTTGTTCATCTATCTCACTTTTATTTTCTGTCTCTCTTGCGTCATTTACTCGCTTTGTGAATGACTTTACTTTTTGCTACAAACTCAAACAATTTAACCGAAAAAAAAAGGGGGGGAAGGAACTTAAAAAAAAAAAAAAAAAATTTATACAAACGAAGCTGCAAAGGAAGCAGTCGCTTGGAGTTCCCTTCACGGTTAGATAGGCTGAATTTTCTCTAAGTTTTAGCCTTTGGGTTTTGGCATCATCAAAAAGGGGAAAATTGTTGGGAATTGTTAAGGACTAAATTGTTAAGGGGGAACTACATGGGACATTTGATAAATGAAGTCATTTGTTTTGATTAGATCCCAAATCCCCAAGTGTCCTATTCTCAAGCGGCCCATTTTGATGCAGTTAATAGGTTAGAATTTTTCGAAGCCTACTCTGTTAGGATGGCTCTTTTATTTTGCTTAGAATAGGCTTCAAAAGTTCAAGTGAAGGCCACTCACTTGAGTGTGTTTTCCAAAGCGAAGCGGGTCAAGCAAACTGAAGTGAAGCGTGCCGAAGAACAGTATAGCGAAGCAATCGCTACAGTAGATTCGAAGTGAGTCTGCCAAAGCGAAGCGAAGCAAGCGCTACAGTTCAAAGCCAAAGCGAAGCGAAGCAAGCGCTACAGTTCAAAGCCAAAGCGAAGCGAAGCAAGCGCTACAGTTCAAAGCCAAAGCGAAGCGAAGCGAAGCAAGCGCTACAGTATAAAGTCAAAGCCAGTCAGCAATTTCCTAAATAGTCACAAGGGAACTTTATTTCCCGAAGCGGCTCACTACAGAATGACTGCGAAGTGACTCAACTAAAGCGGACGCTACAACTTCAAAGCGAAGCGAGCCACTACCTACCAGAAAGCGACAGCATACTTCCCGCTCCAAATTTGAACTCCAGTCAACTGGAGATCTCCGCATTAATTACGAGATCTCCACGTGTCGAACGCGGAGAGGAGCAGAGGAGTTGACTGCCAGGCCGACAAAGCGCCGTAACAGTACTGGGTCGCTCCAGTTACTGTTGAAATTGGAACTTAGCCATTTCCGGCAAAAGTCCAAATCTGCGCGTCTGAAAAGTAGCCAGCCTGTGCAAGTACTGTCGAGAGGAGGAGGGACAAGGCCACCAACCAAGCAACGGGCCTCAGCCAACCCTCCGCCTATAAATAGTGAAGGATGAAGACGTGAAGAAGTAGAACACTACTTGAGCATTCGAGCGCATACATCAAACAAACACTCCCAAGCCTTCGAGCAAATCTTCGAGTCTTTGTTTTCCAGTGTTCTCCGAGTTTCCAGTTCATCGGAACTCGTCTTCACAACCTTCACACTTAGAGTCTAAGCCTACTTCAAATATCCAAGCTTAGAAGAAGAGCTCTAGCCATCTTTGCATCTACTATAAAGAGTTCTTCATTAGTGTGTTCGTCAACCAAAAACCCTAAACGTTGTCTGTTAGGTTTTTGAGTGTTGTCGTTAGATTGTTTCGATCCAAGGCTCTTCTTTCATCGATTGAAGAAACCTCGATCATAGAGTCTAGATCCAAGCTTGCACTTACATCGTTTGTGTAAAAGCTCGATCGAAGCTAGGCTGTAAGGAGAGCCCGAAATCTCCCTGTTGTTCGGACAGAAGCGAGTGAAGCTTCGTGTCCAGTTTAGGTCTTAGTAGTGAACCCGTAATCACTGCACTGTTCGTCAGATCCAGGCGAGTGAAGCCCGATCTCGATAAGGTTTTTGAAGGACCCGTAACCTTCAAGTTCTTGAGTGAAAAGAACGGTTGCCGTCGTGCAACAAAGTGGACGTAGGAGCGTTATCTCCGAACCACTATAAATCTCTGTGTCGTATCTCTCTTACCTTAATCTCTTTACAGTATTTGATTATCCATTGCACGTGCATATAAACAAACTTAACTTGGATTTTCAATTACTTAGGAAAGATTTTAGCTCACCAAATTCCGCACATACGAGTAAAGACTCCCTCTTGATCAAGTACTCACTTCGGTCAAGCAGGCTAACTACGTACTGTAGATCTAGCTTCAGCTAGGTCTTAAGTTTCAAGTGAGCTCTTTACTTGTCACTCTGAGTTAAGGGATTTGAAGTTGAAAAACTTCAAAATACGTATTCACCCCCCCCCCCCCCCCCCCCCTCTATGTATTTTTCCCATTAACAAACCGGGACCAACAGTTCTCGCGTCATTTTGACCCTCATATGATGGGTAACAATATGGTGTGTTTGAAATATGAAATTCTCTCTGAAAATTGGCGCGCTATTTTTGCACCGCTGATCAGTTTCGATATTTCGTCCTCCCATATCTCGTTCGTTTCTCGACCGTTTCGAACGGTTCTCGCGTCATTTTGACCCTCATATGATGGGTAATAATAGGGTGTGTTTGAAATATGAAATTCTCTCTGAAAATTGGCGTGCTATTTTTGCACCGCTGATCAGTTTCGATATTTCGTCCTCACATATCTCATTCGTTGCTCGACCGTTTCGAACGGTTCTCGCGTCATTTTGACCCTCATATGATGGACAACAATATGGTGTGTTCGAAATATGAAATTCTCTCTGAAAATTGGCGCGCTATTTTTGCACCACTAATCAGTTTCGATTATTCATCCTCCCATATCTCGTTCGTTGCTCGACCGTTTCGAACGGTTCTCACGTCATTTTGACCCTCATATGATGGGTAACAATATGGTGTGTTCGAAATATGAAATTCTCTCTGAAAATTGGCGCGCTATTTTTGCACCGCTGCTCAGTTTTGATATTTCGTCCTCCCATATCTCGTACGTTGCTCGACCGTTTGGAACGGTTCTCGCGTAATTTTGACCCTCATATGATGGGTAACAATATGGTGTGTTCGAAATATGAAATTCTCTCTGAAAATTGGCGCATTATTTTTGCACAGCTGATCAGTTTCGATATTTCGTCCTCCCATATCTCGTTCGTTGCTCGACCGTTTCGAACGGTTCTCGCGTCATTTTGACCCTCATATGATGGGTAACAATATGGTGTGTTCAAAATATGAAATTCTCTCTGAAAATTGGCGCGCTATTTTTGCACCTCTAATTAGTTTCGATTATTCATCCTCCCATATCTCGTTCGTTGCTCGACCGTTTCGAACGGTTCTCGAGTCATTTTGACCCTCATATGATGGGTAACAATATGGTGTGTTTGAAATATGAAATTCTCTCTGAAAATTGGCGCGCAATTTTTGCACCGCTGATCAGTTTCGATATTTCGTCCTCTCATATCTCGTTCGTTGCTCGACCGTTTCGAACGGTTCTCGCGTCATTTTGACCCTCATATGATGGGTAACAATATGGTGTGTTTAAAATATGAAATTCTCTCTGAAAATTGGCGCGCCATATTTGCACCGCTGATCAGTTTCGATATTTCGTCCTCCCATATCTCATTCGTTGCTCGACCGTTTCGAACGGTTCTCGCGTCATTTTGACCCTCATATGATGGAAAACAATATGGTGTGTTCGAAATATGAAATTCTCTCTGAAAATTGGCGCGCTATTTTTGCATCACTAATCAGTTTCGATTATTCATCCTCCCATATCTCGTTCGTTGCTCGACCGTTTCGAACGGTTCTCGCGTCATTTTGACCCTCATATGATGGGTAACAATATGAAGTGTTCGAAATATGAAATTCTCTCTGAACATTGGCGCGCTATTTTTGTACCGCTGCTCTGTTTTGTTATTTCGTCCTCCCATATCTCGTTCGTTGCTCGACCGTTTCGAACGGTTCTCGCGTCAATTTGACCCTCATATGATGGGTAACAATTTGCTGTGTTCGAAATATGAAATTCTATCTGAAAATTGGCGCGCTATTTTTGCACCGCTGATGAGTTTCGATATTTCGTCCTCCCATATCTCGTTCGTTTCTCGACCGTTTCGAACGGTTCTCGCGTCATTTTGACCCTCATATGATGGGTAACAATATGGTGTGTTCGAAATATGAAATTCTCTCTGAAAATTGGCGCGCTATTTTTGCACCGCTTATGAGTTTCGATATTTCGTCCTCCCATATCTCGTTCGTTGCTCGACCGTTTCAAACGGTTCTCGCCTCATTTTGACCCTCATATATTGGGTAACAATATGGTGTGTTCAAAATATGAAATTCTCTCTGAAAATTGGCGCGCTATTTTTGCACCACTAATCAGTTTCGATTATTCATCCTCCCATATCTCGTTCGTTGCTCGACCGTTTCGAACGGTTCTCGCGTCATTTTGACCCTCATATGATGGGTAACAATATGGTGTGTTCAAAATATGAAATTCTCTCTGAAAATTGGCGCGCTATTTTTGCACCGCTGATCAGTTTCGATATTTCATCCTCCCATATCTCGTTCGTTGCTCGACCGTTTCGAACGGTTTTCGCGTCATTTTGACCCTCATATGATGGGTAACAATATGGTGCGTTTGAAATATGAAATTCTCCCTGAAAATTGGCGTGATATTTTTGCACCGCTGATCAGTTTCGATATTTCGTCCTCCCATATCTCATTCATTGCTCGACCGTTTCGAACGGTTCTCGCGTCATTTTGACCCTCATATGATGGGTAACATTATGGTGTGTTTGAAATATGAAATTCTCTCTGAAAATTGGCGCGCTATTTTTGCACCGCTGATCAGTTTTGATATTTCGTCCTCCCTTATCTCGTTCGTTGCTCGACCGTTTTGAACGGTTCTCGCGTCATTTTGACCCTCATATGATGGGAAACAATATGGTGTGTTCGAAATATGAAATTCTCTCTGAAAATTGGCGCACATTTTTGCACCACTAATCAGTTCCGATTTTTCATCCTCTCATATCTCGTTCGTTGCTCGACCGTTTCGAACGGTTCTCGCGTCATTTTGACCCTCAATTGATGGGTAACGATATGGTGTGTTTGAAATATGAAATTCTCTCTGAAAATTGGCGCGCTATTTTTGCACCGCTGATCAGTTTCGATATTTCGTCCTCCCATATCTCGTTCGTTGCTCGACCGTTTCGAACGGTTCTCGCGTCATTTTGACCCTCATATGATGGGTAACAATATGGTGTGTTTGAAATATGAAATTCTCTCTGAAAATTGGCGTGCTATTTTTGCACCGCTGATCAGTTTCGATATTTCGTCCTCCCATATCTCATTCGTTGCTCGACCGTTTCGAACGGTTCTCGCGTCATTTTGACCCTCATATGATGGGTAACATTATGGTGTGTTCGAAATATGAAATTCTCTCTAAAAATTGACGCACTATTTTTGCACCACTAATCAGTTTCGATTATTCATCCTCCCATATCTCGTTCGTTGCTCGACTGTTTCGAACGGTTCTCGCGTCATTTTGACCCTCATATGATGGACAACAATATGGTGTGTTCGAAATATGAAATTCTCTCTGAAAATTGGCGCGCTATTTTTGCACCGCTGCTCAGTTTTGATATTTCGTCCTCCCATATCTCGTACGTTGCTCTACCGTTTGGAACGGTTCTCGCGTAATTTTGACCCTCATATGATGGGTAACAATATGGTGTGTTGGAAATATGAAATTCTCACTGAAAATTGGCGCATTATTTTTGCACAGCTGATCAGTTTCGATATTTCGTCCTCCCATATCTCGTTCGTTGCTCGACCGTTTCGAACGGTTCTCGCGTCATTTTGACCCTCATATGATGGGTAACAATATGGTGTGTTTGAAATATGAAATTCTCTCTGAAAATTGGCGCGCTATTTTGCACCGCTGCTCAGTTTTTATATTTCGTCCTCCCATATCTCGTTCGTTGCTCGACCGTTTTGAACGGTTCTCGCGTCATTTTGACCCTCATATGATGGGTAACAATATGGTGTGTTCGAAATATGAAATTCTCTCTGAAAATTGGCGAGCTATTTTTGCACCGCTGATCAGTTTCGATATTTCGTCCTCCCATATCTCGTTCGTTGCTCGACCGTTTCGAACGGTTCTCGCGTCATTTTGACCCTCATATGATGGGTAACAATATGGTGTGTTCGAAATATTAAATTCTCTCTGAAAATTGGCGCGCTATTTTTGCACCGCTAATCAGTTTCGATATTTCGTCCTCCCATATCTCGTTCGTTGCTCGACCGTTTCGAACGGTTCTCGCGTCATTTTGACCCTCATATGATGGGTAACAATATGGTGTGTTCGAAATATTAAATTCTCTCTGAAAATTGGCGCGCTATTTTTGCACCGCTGATCAATTTCGATATTTCGTCCTCCCATATCTCGTTCGTTGCTCGACCGTTTCGAACGGTTCTCACGTCATTTTGACCTTCATATGATGGGTAACAATATGGTGTGTTCGAAATATGAAATTCTCTCTAAAAATTGGCGCGCTATTTTTGCACCGCTGATCAGTTTCGATATTTCGTCCTCCCATATCTCGTTCGTTGCTTTACCGTTTCGAACGGTTCTCATGTCATTTTGACCCTCATATGATGGGTAACAATATGGTGTGTTCGAAATATGAAATTCTCTCGGAAAATTGACGCGCTATTTTTGCACCGCTGCTCAGTTTCGATATTTCGTTCTCCCATATCTCATTCGTTGCTCGACCATTTCGAACGGTTCTCGCGTCATTTTGACCCTCATATGATGGGTAACAATATAATGTGTTCGAAATATGAAATTCTCTCTGAAAATTGGCGCGCTATTTTTGCACCGCTGCTCAGTTTCGATATTTCATCTTCCCATATCTCGTTCGTTACTCGACCGTTTCGAATGGTTCTCGAGTCATTTTGACCCTCATATGATGGGTAACAATATGGTGTGTTCGAAATATGGAATTCTCTCTGAATATTGGAGCGCTATTTTTGCACCGCTGATCAGTTTCGATATTTCGTCCTCCCATATCTCGTTCGTTGCTTGACCGTTTCGAACGGTTCTCGCGTAATTTTGACCCAAATATGATGGGTAACAATATGGTGTGTTCGAAATATGAAATTCTCTCTAAAAATTGGCGCGCTATTTTTGCACCGCTGCTCAGTTTTGATATTTCGTCCTCCCATATCTCGTTCGTTGCTCGACCGTTTCGAACGGCTCTCGCGTCATTTTGACCCTCATATGATGGGTAACATTATGGTGTGTTCGAAATATGAAATTCTCTCTGAAAATTGGCGCGCTATTTTTGCACCACTAATCAGTTTCGATTATTCATCCTCCCATATCTCGTTCGTTGCTCTACCGTTTCGAACGGTTCTCGCGTCATTTTGACCCTTATATGATGAGTAACAATATGGTGTGTTTGAAATATGAAATTCTCTCTGAAAATTGGCGCGCTATTTTTGCACCGCTGATCAGTTTCGATATTTCGTCCTCCCATATCTCGTTCGTTGCTCGACCGTTTCGAACTGTTCTCGCGTCATTTTGACCCTCATATGATGGGTAACAATATGGTGTGTTCGAAATATGAAATTCTCTCTAAAAATTGGCGCGCTATTTTTGCACTGCTGATCAGTTTCGATATTTCGTCCTTCCATATCTCATTCGTTGCTCGACCGTTTCGAACGGTTCTCGCGTCATTTTGACCCTCATATGATGGGTAACATTATGGTGTGTTCGAAATATGAAATTCTCTCTGAAAATTGGCGCGCTATTTTTGCACCACTAATCAGTTTCGATTATTCATCCTCCCATATCTCGTTCGTTGCTCGACTGTTTCGAACGGTTCTCGCGTCATTTTGACCCTCATATGATGGGTAACAATATGGTGTGTTCGAAATATGAAATTCTATCTGAAAATTGGCGCGCTATTTTTGCACCGCTGCTCAGTTTTGATATTTCGTCCTCCCATATCTCGTACGTTGCTCGACCGTTTCGAACGGTTCTCGCGTAATTTTGACCCTCATATGATGGGTAACAATATGGTGTGTTCGAAATATGAAATTCTCTCTGAAAATTGGCGCTTTATTTTTGCACCGCTGATCAGTTTCGATATATCGTCCTCCCATATCTCGTTCGTTGCTCGACCGTTTCGAACGGTTCTCGCGTCATTTTGACCCTCATATGATGGGTAACATTATGGTGTGTTTGAAATAAGAAATTCTCTCTGAAAATTGGCGCGCTATTTTTGCATCGCTGCTCAGTTTTGATATTTCGTCCTCCCATATCTCGTTCGTTGCTCGACCGTTCAGAACGCTTCTCGCGTCATTTTGACCCTCATATGATGGGTAACAATATGCTGTGTTCGAAATATGAAATTCTATCTGAAAATTGGCGCGCTATTTTTGCACCGCTGATCAGTTTCGATATTTCGTCCTCCCATATCTCGTTCGTTGCTCGACCGTTTCGAACGGTTCTCGCGTCATTTTGACCCTCATATGATGGGTAACAATATGGTGTGTTCGAAATATGAAATTCTCTCGGAAAATTGGCGCGCTATTTTTGCACCGCTGCTCAGTTTCGATATTTCGTCCTCCCATATCTCGTTCGTTGCTCGACCGTTTCGAACGGTTCTCGCGTCATTTTGAACCTTATATGATGGGTAACAATATGGTGTGTTCGAAATATGAAATTCTCTCTGAAAATTGGCGCGCTATTTTCACACCGCTGCTCAGTTTCGATATTTCGTCCTCCCATATCTCGTTCGTTGCTCGACCGTTTCGAACGGTTCTCGCGTCATTTTGAACCTTATATGATGGGTAACAATATGGTGTGTTCGAAATATGAAATTCTCTCTGAAATTGGCGCGCTATTTTTGCACCGCTGCTCAGTTTCGATATTTCGTCCTGCCATATCTCGCTCGTTGCTCGACCGTTTCGAACAGTTCTCGCGTCATTTTGACCCTCATATGATGGGTAACAATATGGTGTGTTCGAAATATGAAATTCTCTCTGAAAATTGGCGCGCTATTTTTGCACCGCTGCTCAGTTTCGATATTTCGTCCTCCCATATCTCAATCGTTGCTCGACCGTTTCGAACGGTTCTCGCGTCATTTTGACCCTCATATGATGGGTAACATTATGGTGTGTTCGAAATATGAAATTCTCTCTGAAAATTGGCGCGCTATTTTTGCACCACTAATCAGTTTCGATTATTCATCCTCCCATATCTCGTTCGTTGCTCGACTGTTTCGAACGGTTCTCGCGTCATTTTGACCCTCATATGATGGGTAACAATATGGTGTGTTCGAAATATGAAATTCTCTCTGAAAATTGGCGCGCTATTTTTGCACCGCTGCTCAGTTTTGATATTTCGTCCTCCCATATCTCGTACGTTGCTCGACCGTTTCGAACGGTTCTCGCGTAATTTTGACCCTCATATGATGGGTAACAATATGGTGTGTTCGAAATATGAAATTCTCTCTGAAAATTGGCGCTTTATTTTTGCACCGCTGATCAGTTTCGATATTTCGTCCTCCCATATCTCGTTCGTTGCTCGACCGTTTCGAACGGTTATCGCGTCATTTTGACCCTCATATGATGGGTAACATTATGGTGTGTTTGAAATAAGAAATTCTCTCTGAAAATTGGCGCGCTATTTTTGCATCGCTGCTCAGTTTTGATATTTCGTCCTCCCATATCTCGTTCGTTGCTCGACCGTTCAGAACGCTTCTCGCGTCAT
The DNA here is from genome assembly GCA_029379335.1 of Thymus mandschuricus. NCBI lineage: Eukaryota > Viridiplantae > Streptophyta > Magnoliopsida > Lamiales > Lamiaceae > Thymus > Thymus mandschuricus. The sequence continues at coordinate 4,887,654 of CM057074.1, forward strand.
TTTGACCCTCATATGATGGGTAACAATATGTTGTGTTCGAAATATGAAATTCTATCTGAAAATCGGCGCGCTATTTTTGCACCGCTGATCAGTTTCGATATTTCGTCCTCCCATATCTCGTTCGTTGCTCGACCGTTTCGAACGGTTTTCGCGTCATTTTGAACCTTATATGATGGGTAACAATATGGTGTATTCGAAATATGAAATTCTCTCTGAAAATTGGCGCGCTATTTTTGCACCGCTGCTCAGTTTCGATATTTCGTCCTCCCATATCTCGTTCGTTGCTCGACCGTTTCGAACGGTTCTCGCGTCATTTTGAACCTTATATGATGGGTAACAATATGGTGTGTTCGAAATATGAAATTCTCTCTGAAAATTGGCGCGCTATTTTCACACCGCTGCTCAGTTTCGATATTTCGTCCTCCCATATCTCGTTCGTTGCTCGACCGTTTCGAACGGTTCTCGCGTCATTTTGACCCTCATATGATGGGTAACAATATGGTGTGTTCGAAATATGAAATTCTCTCTGAAAATTGGCGCGTTATTTTTGCACCGCTGCTCAGTTTCGATATTTCGTCCTCCCATATTTCGTTCGTTGCTCGACCGTTTCGAACGGTTCTCGCGTCATTTAGACCCTCATATGATGGGTAACAATATGATGTGTTCGAAATATGAAATTCTCTCTGAAAATTGGTGCGCTATTGTTGCACCTCTAATCAGTTTCAATTATTCATCCTCCCATATCTCGTTCGTTGCTCGACCGTTTTGAACGGTTCTCGCGTCATTTTGACCCTCATATGATGGGTAACAATATGGTGTGTTCGAAATATGAAATTCTCTCTGAAAATTGGCGCGCTATTTATGCACCGCTGCTCAGTTTCGATATTTCATCCTCTCATATCTCGTTCGTTGCTCGACCGTTTTGAACGGTTCTCGCGTCATTTTGACCCTCATATGATGGGTAACAATATGGTGTGTAAGAAATATGAAATTCTCTCTGAAAATTGGCGCGCTATTTTTGTACCGCTGCTCAGTTTTGATATTTCGTCCTCCCATATCTCGTTCGTTGCTCGACCGTTTAGAACGGTTCTCGTGACATTTTGACCCTCATCTGATGGGTAACAATATGGTGTGTTCGAAATATGAAATTCTCTCTGAAAATTGGCGCGCTATTTTTGCAACGCTGATCAGTTTTGATATTTCGTCCTCCCTTATCTCGTTCGTTGCTCGACCGTTTTGAACGGTTCTCGCGTCATTTTGACCCTCATATGATGGGAAACAATATGGTGTGTTCGAAATATGAAATTCTCTCTGAAAATTGGCGCGCATTTTTGCACCACTAATCAGTTCCGATTTTTCATCCTCCCATATCTCGTTCGTTGCTCGACCGTTTCGAACGGTTCTCGCGTCATTTTGACCCTCAATTGATGGGTAACGATATGGTGTGTTTGAAATATGAAATTCTCTCTGAAAATTGGCGCGCTATTTTTGCACCGCTGATCAGTTTCGATATTTCGTCCTCCCATATCTCGTTCGTTGCTCGACCGTTTCGAACGGTTCTCGCGTCATTTTGACCCTCATATGATGGGTAACAATATGGTGTGTTTGAAATATGAAATTCTCTCTGAAAATTGGCGTGCTATTTTTGCACCGCTGATCAGTTTCGATATTTCGTCCTCCCATATCTCATTCGTTGCTCGACCGTTTCGAACGGTTCTCGCGTCATTTTGACCCTCATATGATGGGTAACATTATGGTGTGTTCGAAATATGAAATTCTCTCTAAAAATTGACGCACTATTTTTGCACCACTAATCAGTTTCGATTATTCATCCTCCCATATCTCGTTCGTTGCTCGACTGTTTCGAACGGTTCTCGCGTCATTTTGACCCTCATATGATGGACAACAATATGGTGTGTTCGAAATATGAAATTCTCTCTGAAAATTGGCGCGCTATTTTTGCACCGCTGCTCAGTTTTGATATTTCGTCCTCCCATATCTCGTACGTTGCTCTACCGTTTGGAACGGTTCTCGCGTAATTTTGACCCTCATATGATGGGTAACAATATGGTGTGTTGGAAATATGAAATTCTCACTGAAAATTGGCGCATTATTTTTGCACAGCTGATCAGTTTCGATATTTCGTCCTCCCATATCTCGTTCGTTGCTCGACCGTTTCGAACGGTTCTCGCGTCATTTTGACCCTCATATGATGGGTAACAATATGGTGTGTTTGAAATATGAAATTCTCTCTGAAAATTGGCGCGCTATTTTGCACCGCTGCTCAGTTTTTATATTTCGTCCTCCCATATCTCGTTCGTTGCTCGACCGTTTTGAACGGTTCTCGCGTCATTTTGACCCTCATATGATGGGTAACAATATGGTGTGTTCGAAATATGAAATTCTCTCTGAAAATTGGCGAGCTATTTTTGCACCGCTGATCAGTTTCGATATTTCGTCCTCCCATATCTCGTTCGTTGCTCGACCGTTTCGAACGGTTCTCGCGTCATTTTGACCCTCATATGATGGGTAACAATATGGTGTGTTCGAAATATTAAATTCTCTCTGAAAATTGGCGCGCTATTTTTGCACCGCTAATCAGTTTCGATATTTCGTCCTCCCATATCTCGTTCGTTGCTCGACCGTTTCGAACGGTTCTCGCGTCATTTTGACCCTCATATGATGGGTAACAATATGGTGTGTTCGAAATATTAAATTCTCTCTGAAAATTGGCGCGCTATTTTTGCACCGCTGATCAGTTTCGATATTTCGTCCTCCCATATCTCGTTCGTTGCTCGACCGTTTCGAACGGTTCTCACGTCATTTTGACCTTCATATGATGGGTAACAATATGGTGTGTTCGAAATATGAAATTCTCTCTAAAAATTGGCGCGCTATTTTTGCACCGCTGATCAGTTTCGATATTTCGTCCTCCCATATCTCGTTCGTTGCTTTACCGTTTCGAACGGTTCTCATGTCATTTTGACCCTCATATGATGGGTAACAATATGGTGTGTTCGAAATATGAAATTCTCTCGGAAAATTGACGCGCTATTTTTGCACCGCTGCTCAGTTTCGATATTTCGTCCTCCCATATCTCATTCGTTGCTCGACCATTTCGAACGGTTCTCGCGTCATTTTGACCCTCATATGATGGGTAACAATATAATGTGTTCGAAATATGAAATTCTCTCTGAAAATTGGCGCGCTATTTTTGCACCGCTGCTCAGTTTCGATATTTCATCTTCCCATATCTCGTTCGTTACTCGACCGTTTCGAATGGTTCTCGAGTCATTTTGACCCTCATATGATGGGTAACAATATGGTGTGTTCGAAATATGGAATTCTCTCTGAATATTGGAGCGCTATTTTTGCACCGCTGATCAGTTTCGATATTTCGTCCTCCCATATCTCGTTCGTTGCTTGACCGTTTCGAACGGTTCTCGCGTAATTTTGACCCAAATATGATGGGTAACAATATGGTGTGTTCGAAATATGAAATTCTCTCTAAAAATTGGCGCGCTATTTTTGCACCGCTGCTCAGTTTTGATATTTCGTCCTCCCATATCTCGTTCGTTGCTCGACCGTTTCGAACGGCTCTCGCGTCATTTTGACCCTCATATGATGGGTAACATTATGGTGTGTTCGAAATATGAAATTCTCTCTGAAAATTGGCGCGCTATTTTTGCACCACTAATCAGTTTCGATTATTCATCCTCCCATATCTCGTTCGTTGCTCTACCGTTTCGAACGGTTCTCGCGTCATTTTGACCCTTATATGATGAGTAACAATATGGTGTGTTTGAAATATGAAATTCTCTCTGAAAATTGGCGCGCTATTTTTGCACCGCTGATCAGTTTCGATATTTCGTCCTCCCATATCTCGTTCGTTGCTCGACCGTTTCGAACTGTTCTCGCGTCATTTTGACCCTCATATGATGGGTAACAATATGGTGTGTTCGAAATATGAAATTCTCTCTAAAAATTGGCGCGCTATTTTTGCACTGCTGATCAGTTTCGATATTTCGTCCTCCCATATCTCATTCGTTGCTCGACCGTTTCGAACGGTTCTCGCGTCATTTTGACCCTCATATGATGGGTAACATTATGGTGTGTTCGAAATATGAAATTCTCTCTGAAAATTGGCGCGCTATTTTTGCACCACTAATCAGTTTCGATTATTCATCCTCCCATATCTCGTTCGTTGCTCGACTGTTTCGAACGGTTCTCGCGTCATTTTGACCCTCATATGATGGGTAACAATATGGTGTGTTCGAAATATGAAATTCTCTCTGAAAATTGGCGCGCTATTTTTGCACCGCTGCTCAGTTTTGATATTTCGTCCTCCCATATCTCGTACGTTGCTCGACCGTTTCGAACGGTTCTCGCGTAATTTTGACCCTCATATGATGGGTAACAATATGGTGTGTTCGAAATATGAAATTCTCTCTGAAAATTGGCGCTTTATTTTTGCACCGCTGATCAGTTTCGATATTTCGTCCTCCCATATCTCGTTCGTTGCTCGACCGTTTCGAACGGTTCTCGCGTCATTTTGACCCTCATATGATGGGTAACATTATGGTGTGTTTGAAATAAGAAATTCTCTCTGAAAATTGGCGCGCTATTTTTGCATCGCTGCTCAGTTTTGATATTTCGTCCTCCCATATCTCGTTCGTTGCTCGACCGTTCAGAACGCTTCTCGCGTCATTTTGACCCTCATATGATGGGTAACAATATGCTGTGTTCGAAATATGAAATTCTATCTGAAAATTGGCGCGCTATTTTTGCACCGCTGATCAGTTTCGATATTTCGTCCTCCCATATCTCGTTCGTTGCTCGACCGTTTCGAACGGTTCTCGCGTCATTTTGACCCTCATATGATGGGTAACAATATGGTGTGTTCGAAATATGAAATTCTCTCGGAAAATTGGCGCGCTATTTTTGCACCGCTGCTCAGTTTCGATATTTCGTCCTCCCATATCTCGTTCGTTGCTCGACCGTTTCGAACGGTTCTCGCGTCATTTTGAACCTTATATGATGGGTAACAATATGGTGTGTTCGAAATATGAAATTCTCTCTGAAAATTGGCGCGCTATTTTCACACCGCTGCTCAGTTTCGATATTTCGTCCTCCCATATCTCGTTCGTTGCTCGACCGTTTCGAACGGTTCTCGCGTCATTTTGAACCTTATATGATGGGTAACAATATGGTGTGTTCGAAATATGAAATTCTCTCTGAAAATTGGCGCGCTATTTTTGCACCGCTGCTCAGTTTCGATATTTCGTCCTGCCATATCTCGCTCGTTGCTCGACCGTTTCGAACAGTTCTCGCGTCATTTTGACCCTCATATGATGGGTAACAATATGGTGTGTTCGAAATATGAAATTCTCTCTGAAAATTGGCGCGCTATTTTTGCACCGCTGCTCAGTTTCGATATTTCGTCCTCCCATATCTCAATCGTTGCTCGACCGTTTCGAACGGTTCTCGCGTCATTTTGACCCTCATATGATGGGTAACATTATGGTGTGTTCGAAATATGAAATTCTCTCTGAAAATTGGCGCGCTATTTTTGCACCACTAATCAGTTTCGATTATTCATCCTCCCATATCTCGTTCGTTGCTCGACTGTTTCGAACGGTTCTCGCGTCATTTTGACCCTCATATGATGGGTAACAATATGGTGTGTTCGAAATATGAAATTCTCTCTGAAAATTGGCGCGCTATTTTTGCACCGCTGCTCAGTTTTGATATTTCGTCCTCCCATATCTCGTACGTTGCTCGACCGTTTCGAACGGTTCTCGCGTAATTTTGACCCTCATATGATGGGTAACATTATGGTGTGTTTGAAATAAGAAATTCTCTCTGAAAATTGGCGCGCTATTTTTGCATCGCTGCTCAGTTTTGATATTTCGTCCTCCCATATCTCGTTCGTTGCTCGACCGTTCAGAACGCTTCTCGCGTCATTTTGACCCTCATATGATGGGTAACAATATGTTGTGTTCGAAATATGAAATTCTATCTGAAAATTGGCGCGCTATTTTTGCACCGCTGATCAGTTTCGATATTTCGTCCTCCCATATCTCGTTCGTTGCTCGACCGTTTCGAACGGTTTTAGCGTCATTTTGAACCTTATATGATGGGTAACAATATGGTGTATTCGAAATATGAAATTCTCTCTGAAAATTGGCGCGCTATTTTTGCACCGCTGCTCAGTTTCGATATTTCGTCCTCCCATATCTCGTTCGTTGCTCGACCGTTTCGAACGGTTCTCGCGTCATTTTGAACCTTATATGATGGGTAACAATATGGTGTGTTCGAAATATGAAATTCTCTCTGAAAATTGGCGCGCTATTTTCACACCGCTGCTCAGTTTCGATATTTCGTCCTCCCATATCTCGTTCGTTGCTCGACCGTTTCGAACGGTTCTCGCGTCATTTTGACCCTCATATGATGGGTAACAATATGGTGTGTTCGAAATATGAAATTCTCTCTGAAAATTGGCGCGTTATTTTTGCACCGCTGCTCAGTTTCGATATTTCGTCCTCCCATATTTCGTTCGTTGCTCGACCGTTTCGAACGGTTCTCGCGTCATTTAGACCCTCATATGATGGGTAACAATATGATGTGTTCGAAATATGAAATTCTCTCTGAAAATTGGTGCGCTATTGTTGCACCTCTAATCAGTTTCAATTATTCATCCTCCCATATCTCGTTCGTTGCTCGACCGTTTTGAACGGTTCTCGCGTCATTTTGACCCTCATATGATGGGTAACAATATGGTGTGTTCGAAATATGAAATTCTCTCTGAAAATTGGCGCGCTATTTATGCACCGCTGCTCAGTTTCGATATTTCATCCTCTCATATCTCGTTCGTTGCTCGACCGTTTTGAACGGTTCTCGCGTCATTTTGACCCTCATATGATGGGTAACAATATGGTGTGTAAGAAATATGAAATTCTCTCTGAAAATTGGCGCGCTATTTTTGTACCGCTGCTCAGTTTTGATATTTCGTCCTCCCATATCTCGTTCGTTGCTCGACCGTTTAGAACGGTTCTCGTGACATTTTGACCCTCATCTGATGGGTAACAATATGGTGTGTTCGAAATATGAAATTCTCTCTGAAAATTGGCGCGCTATTTTTGCTCCGCTGATCAGTTTTGATATTTCGTCCTCCCTTATCTCGTTCGTTGCTCGACCGTTTTGAACGGTTCTCGCGTCATTTTGACCCTCATATTATGGGAAACAATATGGTGTGTTCGAAATATGAAATTCTCTCTGAAAATTGGCGCGCATTTTTGCACCACTAATCAGTTCCGATTTTTCATCCTCCCATATCTCGTTCGTTGCTCGACCGTTTCGAACGGTTCTCGCGTCATTTTGACCCTCAATTGATGGGTAACGATATGGTGTGTTTGAAATATGAAATTCTCTCTGAAAATTGGCGCGCTATTTTTGCACCGCTGATCAGTTTCGATATTTCGTCCTCCCATATCTCGTTCGTTGCTCGACCGTTTCGAACGGTTCTCGCGTCATTTTGACCCTCATATGATGGGTAACATTATGGTGTGTTCGAAATATGAAATTCTCTCTAAAAATTGACGCACTATTTTTGCACCACTAATCAGTTTCGATTATTCATCCTCCCATATCTCGTTCGTTGCTCGACTGTTTCGAACGGTTCTCGCGTCATTTTGACCCTCATATGATGGACAACAATATGGTGTGTTCGAAATATGAAATTCTCTCTGAAAATTGGCGCGCTATTTTTGCACCGCTGCTCAGTTTTGATATTTCGTCCTCCCATATCTCGTACGTTGCTCTACCGTTTGGAACGGTTCTCGCGTAATTTTGACCCTCATATGATGGGTAACAATATGGTGTGTTGGAAATATGAAATTCTCACTGAAAATTGGCGCATTAATTTTGCACAGCTGATCAGTTTCGATATTTCGTCCTCCCATATCTCGTTCGTTGCTCGACCGTTTCGAACGGTTCTCGCGTCATTTTGACCCTCATATGATGGGTAACAATATGGTGTGTTTGAAATATGAAATTCTCTCGCAAAATTGGCGCGCTATTTTGCACCGCTGCTCAGTTTTTATATTTCGTCCTCCCATATCTCGTTCGTTGCTCGACCGTTTTGAACGGTTCTCGCGTCATTTTGACCCTCATATGATGGGTAACAATATGGTGTGTTCGAAATATGAAATTCTCTCTGAAAATTGGCGAGCTATTTTTGCACCGCTGATCAGTTTCGATATTTCGTCCTCCCATATCTCGTTCGTTGCTCGACCGTTTCGAACGGTTCTCGCGTCATTTTGACCCTCATATGATGGGTAACAATATGGTGTGTTCGAAATATTAAATTCTCTCTGAAAATTGGCGCGCTATTTTTGCAACGCTAATCAGTTTCGATATTTCGTCCTCCCATATCTCGTTCGTTGCTCGACCGTTTCGAACGGTTCTCGCGTCATTTTGACCCTCATATGATGGGTAACAATATGGTGTGTTCGAAATATTAAATTCTCTCTGAAAATTGGCGCGCTATTTTTGCACCGCTGATCAGTTTCGATATTTCGTCCTCCTATATCTCGTTCGTTGCTCGACCGTTTCGAACGGTTCTCGCGTCATTTTGACCTTCATATGATGGGTAACAATATGGTGTGTTCGAAATATGAAATTCTCTCTAAAAATTGGCGCGCTATTTTTGCACCGCTGATCAGTTTCGATATTTCGTCCTCCCATATCTCGTTCGTTGCTCTACCGTTTCGAACGGTTCTCATGTCATTTTGACCCTCATATGATGGGTAACAATATGGTGTGTTCGAAATATGAAATTCTCTCGGAAAATTGACGCGCTATTTTTGCACCGCTGCTCAGTTTCGATATTTCGTCCTCCCATATCTCGTTCGTTGCTCGACCATTTCGAACGGTTCTCGCGTCATTTTGACCCTCATATGATGGGTAACAATATAATGTGTTCGAAATATGAAATTCTCTCTGAAAATTGGCGCGCTATTTTTGCACCGCTGCTCAGTTTCGATATTTCATCTTCCCATATCTCGTTCGTTACTCAACCGTTTCGAATGGTTCTCGAGTCATTTTGACCCTCATATGATGGGTAACAATATGGTGTGTTCGAAATATGAAATTCTCTCTGAATATTGGAGCGCTATTTTTGCACCGCTGATCAGTTTCGATATTTCGTCCTCCCATATCTCGTTCGTTGCTTGACCGTTTCGAACGGTTCTCGCGTAATTTTGACCCAAATATGATGGGTAACAATATGGTGTGTTCGAAATATGAAATTCTCTCTAAAAATTGGCGCGCTATTTTTGCACCGCTGCTCAGTTTTGATATTTCGTCCTCCCATATCTCGTTCGTTGCTCGACCGTTTCGAACGGCTCTCGCGTCATTTTGACCCTCATATGATGGGTAACATTATGGTGTGTTCGAAATATGAAATTTTCTCTGAAAATTGGCGCGCTATTTTTGCACCACTAATCAGTTTCGATTATTCATCCTCCCATATCTCGTTCGTTGCTCTACCGTTTCGAACGGTTCTCGCGTCATTTTGACCCTCATATGATGAGTAACAATATGGTGTGTTTGAAATATGAAATTCTCTCTGAAAATTGGCGCGCTATTTTTGCACCGCTGATCAGTTTCGATATTTCGTCCTCCCATATCTCGTTCGTTGCTCGACCGTTTCGAACTGTTCTCGCGTCATTTTGACCCTCATATGATGGGTAACAATATGGTGTGTTCGAAATATGAAATTCTCTCTAAAAATTGGCGCGCTATTTTTGCACTGCTGATCAGTTTCGATATTTCGTCCTCCCATATCTCATTCGTTGCTCGACCGTTTCGAACGGTTCTCGCGTCATTTTGACCCTCATATGATGGGTAACATTATGGTGTGTTCGAAATATGAAATTCTCTCTGAAAATTGGCGCGCTATTTTTGCACCACTAATCAGTTTCGATTATTCATCCTCCCATATCTCGTTCGTTGCTCGACTGTTTCGAACGGTTCTCGCGTCATTTTGACCCTCATATGATGGGTAACAATATGGTGTGTTCGAAATATGAAATTCTCTCTGAAAATTGGCGCGCTATTTTTGCACCGCTGCTCAGTTTTGATATTTCGTCCTCCCATATCTCGTACGTTGCTCGACCGTTTCGAACGGTTCTCGCGTAATTTTGACCCTCATATGATGGGTAACAATATGGTGTGTTCGAAATATGAAATTCTCTCTGAAAATTGGCGCTTTATTTTTGCACCGCTGATCAGTTTCGATATTTCGTCCTCCCATATCTCGTTCGTTGCTCGACCGTTTCGAACGGTTCTCGCGTCATTTTGACCCTCATATGATGGGTAACATTATGGTGTGTTTGAAATAAGAATTTCTCTCTGAAAATTGGCGCGCTATTTTTGCCTCGCTGCTCAGTTTTGATATTTCGTCCTCCCATATCTCGTTCGTTGCTCGACCGTTCAGAACGCTTCTCGCGTCATTTTGACCCTCATATGATGGGTAACAATATGCTGTGTTCGAAATATGAAATTCTATCTGAATATTGGCGCGCTATTTTAGCACCGCTGATCAGTTTCGATATTTCGTCCTCCCATATCTCGTTCGTTGCTCGACCGTTTCGAACGGTTCTCGCGTCATTTTGACCCTCATATGATGGGTAACAATATGGTGTGTTCGAAATATGAAATTCTCTCTGAAAATTGGTGCGCTATTTTGCACCTCTAATCAGTTTCGATTATTCATCCTCCCATATCTCGTTCGTTGCTCGACCGTTTTGAACGGTTCTCGCGTCATTTTGACCTTCATATGATGGGTAACAATATGGTGTGTTCGAAATATGAAATTCTCTCGGAAAATTGGCGCGCTATTTTTGCACCGCTGCTCAGTTTCGATATTTCGTCCTCCCATATCTCGTTCGTTGCTCGACCGTTTCGAACGGTTCTAGCGTCATTTTGAACCTTATATGATGGGTAACAATATGGTGTGTTCGAAATATGAAATTCTCTCTGAAAATTGGCGCGCTATTTTCACACCGCTGCTCAGTTTCGATATTTCGTCCTCCCATATCTCGTTCGTTGCTCGACCGTTTCGAACGGTTCTCGCGTCATTTTGAACCTTATATGATGGGTAACAATATGGTGTGTTCGAAATATGAAATTCTCTCTGAAAATTGGCGCGCTATTTTTGCACCGCTGCTCAGTTTCGATATTTCGTCCTGCCATATCTCGCTCGTTGCTCGACCGTTTCGAACAGTTCTCGCGTCATTTTGACCCTCATATGATGGGTAACAATATGGTGTGTTCGAAATATGAAATTCTCTCTGAAAATTGGCGCGCTATTTTTGCACCGCTGCTCAGTTTCGATATTTCGTCCTCCCATATCTCATTCGTTGCTCGACCGTTTCGAACGGTTCTCGCGTCATTTTGACCCTCATATGATGGGTAACATTATGGTGTGTTCGAAATATGAAATTCTCTCTGAAAATTGGCGCGCTATTTTTGCACCACTAATCAGTTTCGATTATCCATCCTCCCATATCTCGTTCGTTGCTCGACTGTTTCGAACGGTTCTCGCGTCATTTTGACCCTCATATGATGGGTAACAATATGGTGTGTTCGAAATATGAAATTCTCTCTGAAAATTGGCGCGCTATTTTTGCACCGCTGCTCAGTTTTGATATTTCGTCCTCCCATATCTCATACGTTGCTCGACCGTTTCGAACGGTTCTCGCGTAATTTTGACCCTCATATGATGGGTAACAATATGGTGTGTTCGAAATATGAAATTCTCTCTGAAAATTGGCGCTTTATTTTTGCACCGCTGATCAGTTTCGATATTTCGTCCTCCCATATCTCGTTCGTTGCTCGACCGTTTCGAACGGTTCTCGCGTCATTTTGACCCTCATATGATGGGTAACATTATGGTGTGTTTGAAATAAGAAATTCTCTCTGAAAATTGGCGCGCTATTTTTGCATCGCTGCTCAGTTTTGATATTTCGTCCTCCCATATCTCGTTCGTTGCTCGACCGTTCAGAACGCTTCTCGCGTCATTTTGACCCTCATATGATGGGTAACAATATGTTGTGTTCGAAATATAAAATTCTATCTGAAAATTGGCGCGCTATTTTTGCACCGCTGATCAGTTTCGATATTTCGTCCTCCCATATCTCGTTCGTTGCTAGACCGTTTCGAACGGTTCTCGCGTCATTTTGACCCTCATATGATGGGTAACAATATGGTGTGTTCGAAATATGAAATTCTCTCGGAAAATTGGCGCGCTATTTTTGCACCGCTGCTCAGTTTCGATATTTCGTCCTCCCATATCTCGTTCGTTGCTCGACCGTTTCGAACGGTTCTCGCGTCATTTTGAACCTTATATGATGGGTAACAATATGGTGTGTTCGAAATATGAAATTCTCTCTGAAAATTGGCGCGCTATTTTCACACCGCTGCTCAGTTTCGATATTTCGTCCTCCCATATCTCGTTCGTTGCTCGACCGTTTCGAACGGTTCTCGCGTCATTTTGAACCTTATATGATGGGTAACAATATGGTGTGTTCGAAATATGAAATTCTCTCTGAAAATTGGCGCGCTATTTTTGCACCGCTGCTCAGTTTCGATATTTCGTCCTGCCATATCTCGCTCGTTGCTCGACCGTTTCGAACGGTTCTCGCGTCATTTTGACCCTCATATGATGGGTAACAATATGGTGTGTTCGAAATATGAAATTCTCTCTGAAAATTGGCGCGCTATTTTTGCACCGCTGCTCAGTTTCGATATTTCGTCCTCCCATATTTCGTTCGTTGCTCGACCGTTTCAAACGGTTCTCGCGTCATTTAGACCCTCATATGATGGGTAACAATATGGTGTGTTCGAAATATGAAATTCTCTCTGAAAATTGGTGCGCTATTGTTGCACCTCTAATCAGTTTCAATTATTCATCCTCCCATATCTCGTTCGTTGCTCGACCGTTTTGAACGGTTCTCGCGTCATTTTGACCCTCATATGATGGGTAACAATATGGTGTGTTCGAAATATGAAATTCTCTCTGAAAATTGGCGCGCTATTTATGCACCGCTGCTCAGTTTCGATATTTCATCCTCTCATATCTCGTTCGTTGCTCGACCGTTTTGAACGGTTCTCGCGTCATTTTGACCCTCATATGATGGGTAACAATATGGTGTATAAGAAATATGAAATTCTCTCTGAAAATTGGCGCGCTATTTTTGTACCGCTGCTCAGTTTTGATATTTCGTCCTCCCATATCTCGTTCGTTGCTCGACCGTTTAGAACGGTTCTCGTGACATTTTGACCCTCATATGATGGGTAACAATATGGTGTGTTCGAAATATGAAATTCTCTCTGAAAATTGGCGCGCTATTTTTGCACCGCTGATCAGTTTCGATATTTCGTCCTCCCATATCTCGTTCGTTGCTCGACCGTTTCGAACGGTTCTCGCGTCATTTTGACCCTCATATGATGGGTAACAATATGTTGTGTTCAAAATATGAAATTCTCTCTGAAAATTGGCGCGCTATTTTTGCACCGCTTATCAGTTTCGATATTTCGTCCTCCCATATCTCGTTCGTTGCTCGACCGTTTAGAACGGTTCTCGCGTCATTTTGACCCTCATATGATGGGTAAAAATATGGTGTGTTCGAAATATGAAATTCTCTCTGAAAATTGGCGCGCAATTTTTGCACCGCTGATCAGTTTCGATATTTTGTCCTCCTATATCTCGTTCGTTGCTCGACCTTTTCCAACGTCATTTTGACCCTCATATGACGGGTAACAATATGGTATGTTCGAAATATGAAATTCTCTCTAAAAATTGGCGCGCTATTTTTGCACCGCTGATCAGTTTCGATATTTCGTCCTGCCATATCTCGTTCGTTGCTCTACCGTTTCGAACGGTTCTCACGTCATTTTGACCCTCATATGATGGGTAACAATATGGTGTGTTCGAAATATGAAATTCTCTCGGAAAATTGGCGCGCTATTTTTGCACCGCTGCTCAGTTTCGATATTTCGTCCTCCCATATCTCGTTCGTTGCTCGACCGTTTCGAACGGTTCTCACGTCATTTTGAACCTTATATGATGGGTAACAATATGGTGTGTTCGAAATATGAAATTCTCTCTGAAAATTGGCGCGCTATTTTTGCACCGCTGCTCAGTTTCGATATTTCGTCCTCCCATATCTCGCTCGTTGCTCGACCGTTTCGAACGGTTCTCGCGTCATTTTGACCCTCATATGATGGGTAACAATATGGTGTGTTCGAAATATGAAATTCTCTCTGAAAATTGGTGCGCTATTTTGCACCTCTAATCAGTTTCGATTATTCATCCTCCCATATCTCGTTCGTTGCTCGACCGTTTTGAACGGTTCTCGCGTCATTTTGACCTTCATATGATGGGTAACAATATGGTGTGTTCGAAATATGAAATTCTCTCTGAAAATTGGCGCGCTATTTTTGCACCGCTGCTCAGTTTCGATATTTCGTCCTCCCATATCTCGTTCGTTGCTCGACCGTTTCGAACAGTTCTCGCGTCATTTTGACCCTCATATGACGGGTAACAATATGGTGTGTTCGAAATATGAAATTCTCTCGGAAAATTGGCGCGCTATTTTTGCACCGCTGCTCAGTTTCGATATTTCGTCCTCCCATATCTCGTTCGTTGCTCGACCGTTTCGAACAGTTCTCGCGTCATTTTGAACCTTATATGATGGGTAACAATATGGTGTGTTCGAAATATGAAATTCTCTCACAAAATTGGCGCGCTATTTTTCCACCGCTGCTCAGTTTTGATATTTCGTCCTCCCATATCTCGCTCGTTGCTCGACCGTTTCGAACGGTTCTCGCGTCATTTTGACCCTCATATGATGGGTAACAATATGGTGTGTTCGAAATATGAAATTCTCTCTGAAAATTGGCGCGCTATTTTTGCACCGCTGCTCAGTTTCGATATTTCGTCCTCTCATATCTCGTTCGTTGCTCGACCGTTTCGAACGGTTCTCGCGTCATTTTGACCCTCATATGATAGGTAACAATATGGTGTGTTCGAAATATGAAATTCTCTCTGAAAATTGGTGCGCTATTTTTGCACCTCTAATCAGTTTCGATTATTCATCCTCCCATATCTCGTTCGTTGCTCGACCGTTTTGAACGGTTCTCGCATCATTTTGACCCTCATATGATGGGTAACAATATGGTGTGTTCGAAATATGAAATTCTCTCTGAAAATTGGCGCGCTATTTTTGCACCGCCGCTCAGTTTCGATATTTCGTCCTCCCATATCTCGTTCGTTGCTCGACCGTTTCGAACGGTTCTCGCGTCATTTTGACCCTCATATGATGGGTAACAATATGGTGTGTTCGAAATATGAAATTCTCTCTGAAAATTGGTGCGCTATTTTTGCACCACTAATCAGTTTCGATTATTCATCCTCCCATATCTCGTTCGTTGTTCGACTGTTTCGAACGGTTCTCGCGTCATTTTGACCCTCATATGATGGGTAACAATATGGTGTGTTCGAAATATGAAATTCTCTCTGAAAATTGGCGCGCTATTTTTGCACCGCTGCTCAGTTTTGATATTTCGTCCTCCCATATCTCGTTCGTTGCTCGACCGTTTAGAACGGTTCTCGCGTCATTTTGACCCTCATATGATGGGTAACAATATGGTGTGTTCGAAATATGAAATTCTCTCTGAAAATTGGCGCGCAATTTTTGCACCGCTGATCAGTTTCGATATTTCGTCCTCCTATATCTCGTTCGTTGCTCGACCGTTTCGAACGGTTCTCGCGTCATTTTGACCCTCATATGATGGGTAACAATATGGTGTGTTCGAAATATGAAATTCTCTCTGAAAATTGGCGCGCAATTTTTGCACCGCTGATCAGTTTCGATATTTCGTCCTCCTATATCTCGTTCGTTGCTCGACCGTTTCGAACGGTTCTCGCGTCATTTTGACCCTCATATGATGGGTAACAATATGGTGTGTTCGAAATATGAAATTCTCTCTGAAAATTGGCGCGCTATTTTTGCATCGCTGATCAGTTTCGATATTTCGTCCTCCTATATCTCGTTCGTTGCTCGACCGTTTCGAACGGTTCTCGCGTCATTTTGACCCTCATATGATGGGTAACAATATGGTGTGTTCTAAATATGAAATTCTCTCTGAAAATTGGCGCGCTATTTTTGCACCGCTGCTCAGTTTCGATATTTCGTCCTCCCATATCTCGTTCGTTGCTTGACCGTTTCGAACGGTTCTCGTGTCATTTTGACCCTCATATGATGGGTAAAAATATGGTGTGTTCGAAATATGAAATTCTCTCTGAAAATTGGCGCGCAATTTTTGCACCGCTGATCAGTTTCGATATTTCGTCCTCCTATATCTCGTTCGTTGCTCGACCTTTTCCAACGGTTCTCGCGTCATTTTGACCCTCATATGATGGGTAACAATATGGTATGTTCGAAATATGAAATTCTCTCTAAAAATTGGCGCGCTATTTTTGCACCGCTGATCAGTTTCGATATTTCGTCCTGCCATATCTCGTTCGTTGCTCTACCGTTTCGAACGGTTCTCACGTCATTTTGACCCTCATATGATGGGTAACAATATGGTGTGTTCGAAATATGAAATTCTCTCGGAAAATTGGCGCGCTATTTTTGCACCGCTGCTCAGTTTCGATATTTCGTCCTCCCATATCTCGTTCGTTGCTCGACCGTTTTAAACGGTTCTCACGTCATTTTGAACCTTATATGATGGGTAACAATATGGTGTGTTCGAAATATGAAATTCTCTCTGAAAATTGGCGCGCTATTTTTGCACCGCTGCTTAGTTTCGATATTTCATCCTCCCATATCTCGCTCGTTGCTCGACCGTTTCGAACGGTTCTCGCATCATTTTGACCCTCATATGATGGGTAACAATATGGTGTGTTCGAAATATGAAATTCTCTCTGAAAATTGGCGCGCTATTTTTGCACCGCTGCTCAGTTTCGATATTTCGTCCTCCCATATCTCGTTCGTTGCTCGACCGTTTCGAACGGTTCTCGCGTGAATTTGACCCTCATATGATGGGTAACAATATGGTGTGTTCGAAATATGAAATTCTCTCTGAAAATTGGTGCGCTATTTTGCACCTCTAATCAGTTTCGATTATTCATCCTCCCATATCTCGTTCGTTGCTCGACCGTTTTAAACGGTTCTCGCGTCATTTTGACCCTCATATGATGGGTAACAATATGGTGTGTTCGAAATATGAAATTCTCTCTGAAAATTGGCGCGCTATTTTTGCACCGATGCTTAGTTTCGATATTTCATCCTCCCATATCTCGTTCGTTGCTCGACCGTTTCGAACGGTTCTCGCGTCATTTCGACCCTCATATGATGGGTAACAATATGGTGTGTTCGAAATATGAAATTCTCTCTAAAAATTGGCGCGCTATTTTTGCACCGCTGCTCAGTTTTGATATTTCGTCCTCCCATATCTCGTTCGTTGCTCGACCGTTTCGAACGGCTCTCGCGTCATTTTGACCCTCATATGATGGGTAACATTATGGTGTGTTCGAAATATGAAATTCTCTCTGAAAATTGGCGCGCTATTTTTGCACCACTAATCAGTTTCGATTATTCATCCTCCCATATCTCGTTCGTTGCTCTACCGTTTCGAACGGTTCTCGCGTCATTTTGACCCTCATATGATGAGTAACAATATGGTGTGTTTGAAATATGAAATTCTCTCTGAAAATTGGCGCGCTATTTTTGCACCGCTGATCAGTTTCGATATTTCGTCCTCCCATATCTCGTTCGTTGCTCGACCGTTTCGAACTGTTCTCGCGTCATTTTGACCCTCATATGATGGGTAACAATATGGTGTGTTCGAAATATGAAATTCTCTCTAAAAATTGGCGCGCTATTTTTGCACTGCTGATCAGTTTCGATATTTCGTCCTCCCATATCTCATTCGTTGCTCGACCGTTTCGAACGGTTCTCGCGTCATTTTGACCCTCATATGATGGGTAACATTATGGTGTGTTCGAAATATGAAATTCTCTCTGAAAATTGGCGCGCTATTTTTGCACCACTAATCAGTTTCGATTATTCATCCTCCCATATCTCGTTCGTTGCTCGACCGTTTTGAACGGTTCTCGCGTCATTTTGACCTTCATATGATGGGTAACAATATGGTGTGTTCGAAATATGAAATTCTCTCGGAAAATTGGCGCGCTATTTTTGCACCGCTGCTCAGTTTCGATATTTCGTCCTCCCATATCTCGTTCGTTGCTCGACCGTTTCGAACGGTTCTAGCGTCATTTTGAACCTTATATGATGGGTAACAATATGGTGTGTTCGAAATATGAAATTCTCTCTGAAAATTGGCGCGCTATTTTCACACCGCTGCTCAGTTTCGATATTTCGTCCTCCCATATCTCGTTCGTTGCTCGACCGTTTCGAACGGTTCTCGCGTCATTTTGAACCTTATATGATGGGTAACAATATGGTGTGTTCGAAATATGAAATTCTCTCTGAAAATTGGCGCGCTATTTTTGCACCGCTGCTCAGTTTCGATATTTCGTCCTGCCATATCTCGCTCGTTGCTCGACCGTTTCGAACAGTTCTCGCGTCATTTTGACCCTCATATGATGGGTAACAATATGGTGTGTTCGAAATATGAAATTCTCTCTGAAAATTGGCGCGCTATTTTTGCACCGCTGCTCAGTTTCGATATTTCGTCCTCCCATATCTCATTCGTTGCTCGACCGTTTCGAACGGTTCTCGCGTCATTTTGACCCTCATATGATGGGTAACATTATGGTGTGTTCGAAATATGAAATTCTCTCTGAAAATTGGCGCGCTATTTTTGCACCACTAATCAGTTTCGATTATTCATCCTCCCATATCTCGTTCGTTGCTCGACTGTTTCGAACGGTTCTCGCGTCATTTTGACCCTCATATGATGGGTAACAATATGGTGTGTTCGAAATATGAAATTCTCTCTGAAAATTGGCGCGCTATTTTTGCACCGCTGCTCAGTTTTGATATTTCGTCCTCCCATATCTCGTACGTTGCTCGACCGTTTCGAACGGTTCTCGCGTAATTTTGACCCTCATATGATGGGTAACAATATGGTGTGTTCGAAATATGAAATTCTCTCTGAAAATTGGCGCTTTATTTTTGCACCGCTGATCAGTTTCGATATTTCGTCCTCCCATATCTCGTTCGTTGCTCGACCGTTTCGAACGGTTCTCGCGTCATTTTGACCCTCATATGATGGGTAACATTATGGTGTGTTTGAAATAAGAAATTCTCTCTGAAAATTGGCGCGCTATTTTTGCATCGCTGCTCAGTTTTGATATTTCGTCCTCCCATATCTCGTTCGTTGCTCGACCGTTCAGAACGCTTCTCGCGTCATTTTGACCCTCATATGATGGGTAACAATATGTTGTGTTCGAAATATAAAATTCTATCTGAAAATTGGCGCGCTATTTTTGCACCGCTGATCAGTTTCGATATTTCGTCCTCCCATATCTCGTTCGTTGCTCGACCGTTTCGAACGGTTCTCGCGTCATTTTGACCCTCATATGATGGGTAACAATATGGTGTGTTCGAAATATGAAATTCTCTCGGAAAATTGGCGCGCTATTTTTGCACCGCTGCTCAGTTTCGATATTTCGTCCTCCCATATCTCGTTCGTTGCTCGACCGTTTCGAACGGTTCTCGCGTCATTTTGAACCTTATATGATGGGTAACAATATGGTGTGTTCGAAATATGAAATTCTCTCTGAAAATTGGCGCGCTATTTTCACACCGCTGCTCAGTTTCGATATTTCGTCCTCCCATATCTCGTTCGTTGCTCGACCGTTTCCAACGGTTCTCGCGTCATTTTGAAACTTATATGATGGGTAACAATATGGTGTGTTCGAAATATGAAATTCTCTCTGAAAATTGGCGCGCTATTTTTGCACCGCTGCTCAGTTTCGATATTTCGTCCTGCCATATCTCGCTCGTTGCTCGACCGTTTCGAACGGTTCTCGCGTCATTTTGACCCTCATATGATGGGTAACAATATGGTGTGTTCGAAATATGAAATTCTCTCTGAAAATTGGCGCGCTATTTTTGCACCGCTGCTCAGTTTCGATATTTCGTCCTCCCATATTTCGTTCGTTGCTCGACCGTTTCAAACGGTTCTCGCGTCATTTAGACCCTCATATGATGGGTAACAATATGGTGTGTTCGAAATATGAAATTCTCTCTGAAAATTGGTGCGCTATTGTTGCACCTCTAATCAGTTTCAATTATTCATCCTCCCATATCTCGTTCGTTGCTCGACCGTTTTGAACGGTTCTCGCGTCATTTTGACCCTCATATGATGGGTAACAATATGGTGTGTTCGAAATATGAAATTCTCTCTGAAAATTGGCGCGCTATTTATGCACCGCTGCTCAGTTTCGATATTTCATCCTCTCATATCTCGTTCGTTGCTCGACCGTTTTGAACGGTTCTCGCGTCATTTTGACCCTCATATGATGGGTAACAATATGGTGTATAAGAAATATGAAATTCTCTCTGAAAATTGGCGCGCTATTTTTGTACCGCTGCTCAGTTTTGATATTTCGTCCTCCCATATCTCGTTCGTTGCTCGACCGTTTAGAACGGTTCTCGTGACATTTTGACCCTCATATGATGGGTAACAATATGGTGTGTTCGAAATATGAAATTCTCTCTGAAAATTGGCGCGCTATTTTTGCACCGCTGATCAGTTTCGATATTTCGTCCTCCCATATCTCGTTCGTTGCTCGACCGTTTCGAACGGTTCTCGCGTCATTTTGACCCTCATATGATGGGTAACAATATGTTGTGTTCAAAATATGAAATTCTCTCTGAAAATTGGCGCGCTATTTTTGCACCGCTTATCAGTTTCGATATTTCGTCCTCCCATATCTCGTTCGTTGCTCGACCGTTTAGAACGGTTCTCGCGTCATTTTGACCCTCATATGATGGGTAAAAATATGGTGTGTTCGAAATATGAAATTCTCTCTGAAAATTGGCGCGCAATTTTTGCACCGCTGATCAGTTTCGATATTTTGTCCTCCTATATCTCGTTCGTTGCTCGACCTTTTCCAACGTCATTTTGACCCTCATATGACGGGTAACAATATGGTATGTTCGAAATATGAAATTCTCTCTAAAAATTGGCGCGCTATTTTTGCACCGCTGATCAGTTTCGATATTTCGTCCTGCCATATCTCGTTCGTTGCTCTACCGTTTCGAACGGTTCTCACGTCATTTTGACCCTCATATGATGGGTAACAATATGGTGTGTTCGAAATATGAAATTCTCTCGGAAAATTGGCGCGCTATTTTTGCACCGCTGCTCAGTTTCGATATTTCGTCCTCCCATATCTCGTTCGTTGCTCGACCGTTTCGAACGGTTCTCACGTCATTTTGAACCTTATATGATGGGTAACAATATGGTGTGTTCGAAATATGAAATTCTCTCTGAAAATTGGCGCGCTATTTTTGCACCGCTGCTCAGTTTCGATATTTCGTCCTCCCATATCTCGCTCGTTGCTCGACCGTTTCGAACGGTTCTCGCGTCATTTTGACCCTCATATGATGGGTAACAATATGGTGTGTTCGAAATATGAAATTCTCTCTGAAAATTGGTGCGCTATTTTGCACCTCTAATCAGTTTCGATTATTCATCCTCCCATATCTCGTTCGTTGCTCGACCGTTTTGAACGGTTCTCGCGTCATTTTGACCTTCATATGATGGGTAACAATATGGTGTGTTCGAAATATGAAATTCTCTCTGAAAATTGGCGCGCTATTTTTGCACCGCTGCTCAGTTTCGATATTTCGTCCTCCCATATCTCGTTCGTTGCTCGACCGTTTCGAACAGTTCTCGCGTCATTTTGACCCTCATATGATGGGTAACAATATGGTGTGTTCGAAATATGAAATTCTCTCGGAAAATTGGCGCGCTATTTTTGCACCGCTGCTCAGTTTCGATATTTCGTCCTCCCATATCTCGTTCGTTGCTCGACCGTTTCGAACAGTTCTCGCGTCATTTTGAACCTTATATGATGGGTAACAATATGGTGTGTTCGAAATATGAAATTCTCTCACAAAATTGGCGCGCTATTTTTCCACCGCTGCTCAGTTTTGATATTTCGTCCTCCCATATCTCGCTCGTTGCTCGACCGTTTCGAACGGTTCTCGCGTCATTTTGACCCTCATATGATGGGTAACAATATGGTGTGTTCGAAATATGAAATTCTCTCTGAAAATTGGCGCGCTATTTTTGCACCGCTGCTCAGTTTCGATATTTCGTCCTCTCATATCTCGTTCGTTGCTCGACCGTTTCGAACGGTTCTCGAGTCATTTTGACCCTCATATGATAGGTAACAATATGGTGTGTTCGAAATATGAAATTCTCTCTGAAAATTGGTGCGCTATTTTTGCACCTCTAATCAGTTTCGATTATTCATCCTCCCATATCTCGTTCGTTGCTCGACCGTTTTTAACGGTTCTCGCATCATTTTGACCCTCATATGATGGGTAACAATATGGTGTGTTCGAAATATGAAATTCTCTCTGAAAATTGGCGCGCTATTTTTGCACCGCCGCTCAGTTTCGATATTTCGTCCTCCCATATCTCGTTCGTTGCTCGACCGTTTCGAACGGTTCTCGCGTCATTTTGACCCTCATATGATGGGTAACAATATGGTGTGTTCGAAATATGAAATTCTCTCTGAAAATTGGCGCGCTATTTTTGCACCACTAATCAGTTTCGATTATTCATCCTCCCATATCTCGTTCGTTGCTCGACTGTTTCGAACGGTTCTCGCGTCATTTTGACCCTCATATGATGGGTAACAATATGGTGTGTTCGAAATATGAAATTCTCTCTGAAAATTGGCGCGCTATTTTTGCACCGCTGCTCAGTTTTGATATTTCGTCCTCCCATATCTCGTTCGTTGCTCGACCGTTTAGAACGGTTCTCGCGTCATTTTGACCCTCATATGATGGGTAACAATATGGTGTGTTCGAAATATGAAATTCTCTCTGAAAATTGGCGCGCAATTTTTGCACCGCTGATCAGTTTCGATATTTCGTCCTCCTATATCTCGTTCGTTGCTCGACCGTTTCGAACGGTTCTCGCGTCATTTTGACCCTCATATGATGGGTAACAATATGGTGTGTTCGAAATATGAAATTCTCTCTGAAAATTGGCGCGCAATTTTTGCACCGCTGATCAGTTTCGATATTTCGTCCTCCTATATCTCGTTCGTTGCTCGACCGTTTCGAACGGTTCTCGCGTCATTTTGACCCTCATATGATGGGTAACAATATGGTGTGTTCGAAATATGAAATTCTCTCTGAAAATTGGCGCGCTATTTTTGCATCGCTGATCAGTTTCGATATTTCGTCCTCCTATATCTCGTTCGTTGCTCGACCGTTTCGAACGGTTCTCGCGTCATTTTGACCCTCGTATGATGGGTAACAATATGGTGTGTTCTAAATATGAAATTCTCTCTGAAAATTGGCGCGCTATTTTTGCACCGCTGCTCAGTTTCGATATTTCGTCCTCCCATATCTCGTTCGTTGCTTGACCGTTTCGAACGGTTCTCGTGTCATTTTGACCCTCATATGATGGGTAAAAATATGGTGTGTTCGAAATATGAAATTCTCTCTGAAAATTGGCGCGCAATTTTTGCACCGCTGATCAGTTTCGATATTTCGTCCTCCTATATCTCGTTCGTTGCTCGACCTTTTCCAACGGTTCTCGCGTCATTTTGACCCTCATATGATGGGTAACAATATGGTATGTTCGAAATATGAAATTCTCTCTAAAAATTGGCGCGCTATTTTTGCACCGCTGATCAGTTTCGATATTTCGTCCTGCCATATCTCGTTCGTTGCTCTACCGTTTCGAACGGTTCTCACGTCATTTTGACCCTCATATGATGGGTAACAATATGGTGTGTTCGAAATATGAAATTCTCTCGGAAAATTGGCGCGCTATTTTTGCACCGCTGCTCAGTTTCGATATTTCGTCCTCCCATATCTCGTTCGTTGCTCGACCGTTTTAAACGGTTCTCACGTCATTTTGAACCTTATATGATGGGTAACAATATGGTGTGTTCGAAATATGAAATTCTCTCTGAAAATTGGAGCTCTATTTTTGCACCGCTGCTCAGTTTCGATATTTCGTCCTCTCATATCTCGTTCGTTGCTCGACCGTTTCGAACGGTTCTCGCGTCATTTTGACCCTCATATGATAGGTAACAATATGGTGTGTTCGAAATATGAAATTCTCTCTGAAAATTGGTGCGCTATTTTTGCACCTCTAATCAGTTTCGATTATTCATCCTCCCATATCTCGTTCGTTGCTCGACCGTTTTGAACGGTTCTCGCATCATTTTGACCCTCATATGATGGGTAACAATATGGTGTGTTCGAAATATGAAATTCTCTCTGAAAATTGGCGCGCTATTTTTGCACCGCCGCTCAGTTTCGATATTTCGTCCTCCCATATCTCGTTCGTTGCTCGACCGTTTCGAACGGTTCTCGCGTCATTTTGACCCTCATATGATGGGTAACAATATGGTGTGTTCGAAATATGAAATTCTCTCTGAAAATTGGCGCGCTATTTTTGCACCACTAATCAGTTTCGACTATTCATCCTCCCATATCTCGTTCGTTGCTCGACTGTTTCGAACGGTTCTCGCGTCATTTTGACCCTCATATGATGGGTAACAATATGGTGTGTTCGAAATATGAAATTCTCTCTGAAAATTGGCGCGCTATTTTTGCACCGCTGCTCAGTTTTGATATTTCGTCCTCCCATATCTCGTTCGTTGCTCGACCGTTTAGAACGGTTCTCGCGTCATTTTGACCCTCATATGATGGGTAACAATATGGTGTGTTCGAAATATGAAATTCTCTCTGAAAATTGGCGCGCAATTTTTGCACCGCTGCTCAGTTTTGATATTTCGTCCTCCCATATCTCGTTCGTTGCTCGACCGTTTAGAACGGTTCTCGCGTCATTTTGACCCTCATATGATGGGTAACAATATGGTGTGTTCGAAATATGAAATTCTCTCTGAAAATTGGCGCGCAATCTTTGCACCGCTGATCAGTTTCGATATTTCGTCCTCCTATATCTCGTTCGTTGCTCGACCGTTTCGAACGGTTCTCGCGTCATTTTGACCCTCATATGATGGGTAACAATATGGTGTGTTCGAAATATGAAATTCTCTCTGAAAATTGGCGCGCAATTTTTGCACCGCTGATCAGTTTCGATATTTCGTCCTCCTATATCTCGTTCGTTGCTCGACCGTTTCGAACGGTTCTCGCGTCATTTTGACCCTCATATGATGGGTAACAATATGGTGTGTTCGAAATATGAAATTCTCTCTGAAAATTGGCGCGCTCTTTTTGCACCGCTGCTCAGTTTCGATATTTCGTCCTCCCATATCTCGTTCGTTGCTCGACCGTTTTAAACGGTTCTCACGTCATTTTGAACCTTATATGATGGGTAACAATATGGTGTGTTCGAAATATGAAATTCTCTCTGAAAATTGGCGCGCTATTTTTGCACCGCTGCTCAGTTTCGATATTTCATCCTCCCATATCTCGCTCGTTGCTCGACCGTTTCGAACGGTTCTCGCATCATTTTGACCCTCATATGATGGGTAACAATATGGTGTGTTCGAAATATGAAATTCTCTCTGAAAATTGGCGCGCTATTTTTGCACCGCTGCTCAGTTTCGATATTTCGTCCTCCCATATCTCGTTCGTTGCTCGACCGTTTCGAACGGTTCTCGCGTGAATTTGACCCTCATATGATGGGTAACAATATGGTGTGTTCGAAATATGAAATTCTCTCTGAAAATTGGTGCGCTATTTTGCACCTCTAATCAGTTTCGATTATTCATCCTCCCATATCTCGTTCGTTGCTCGACCGTTTTAAACGGTTCTCGCGTCATTTTGACCCTCATATGATGGGTAACAATATGGTGTGTTCGAAATATGAAATTCTCTCTGAAAATTGGCGCGCTATTTTTGCACCGATGCTTAGTTTCGATATTTCATCCTCCCATATCTCGTTCGTTGCTCGACCGTTTCGAACGGTTCTCGCGTCATTTCGACCCTCATATGATGGGTAACAATATGGTGTGTTCGAAATATGAAATTCTCTCTGAAAATTGGCGCACTATTTTTGCACCGCTGCTCAGTTTTGATATTTCGTCCTCCCATATCTCGTTCGTTGCTCGACCGTTTAGAACGGTTCTCGCGTCATTTTGACCCTCATATGATGGGTAAAAATATGGTGTGTCGAAATATGAAATTCTCTCTAAAAATTGGCACGCTATTTTTGCACCGCTGATCAGTTTCGATATTTCGTCCTGCCATATCTCGTTCGTTGCTCTACCGTTTCGAACGGTTCTCACGTCATTTTGACCCTCATATGATGGGTAACAATATGGTGTGTTCGAAATATAAAATTCTCTCGGAAAATTGGCGCGCTATTTTTGCACCGCTGCTCAGTTTCGATATTTCGTCCTCCCATATGTCGCTCGTTGCTCGACCGTTTCGAACGGTTCTCGCGTCATTTTGACCCTCATATGATGGGTAACAATATGGTGTGTTCGAAATATGAAATTCTCTCTGAAAATTGGCGCGCTATTTTTGCACCGCAGCTCAGTTTCGATATTTCGTCCTCCCATATCTCGTTCGTTGCTCGACCGTTTCGAACGGTTCTCGCGTCATTTTGACCCTCATATGATAGGTAACAATATGGTGTGTTCGAAATATGAAATTCTCTCTGAAAATTGGTGCGCTATTTTTGCACCTCTAATCAGTTTCGATTATTCATCCTCCCATATCTCGTTCGTTGCTCGACCGTTTTGAACGGTTCTCGCGTCATTTTGACCCTCATATGATGGGTAACAATATGGTGTGTTCGAAATATGAAATTCTCTCTGAAAATTGGCGCGCTATTTTTGCACTGCTGCTCAGTTTCGATATTTCGTCCTCCCATATCTCGTTCGTTGCTCGACCGTTTCGAACGGTTCTCGCGTCATTTTGACCCTCATATGATGGGTAACAATATGGTGTGTTCGAAATATGAAATTCTCTCTGAAAATTGGCGCGCTATTTTTGCACCGCTGATCAGTTTCGATATTTCGTCCTCCCATATCTCGTTCGTTGCTCGACCGTTTCGAACTGTTCTCGCGTCATTTTGACCCTCATATGATGGGTAACAATATGGTGTGTTCGAAATATGAAATTCTCTCTAAAAATTGGCGCGCTATTTTTGCACTGCTGATCAGTTTCGATATTTCGTCCTCCCATATCTCATTCGTTGCTCGACCGTTTCGAACGGTTCTCGCGTCATTTTGACCCTCATATGATGGGTAACATTATGGTGTGTTCGAAATATGAAATTCTCTCTGAAAATTGGCGCGCTATTTTTGCACCACTAATCAGTTTCGATTATTCATCCTCCCATATCTCGTTCGTTGCTCGACCGTTTTGAACGGTTCTCGCGTCATTTTGACCTTCATATGATGGGTAACAATATGGTGTGTTCGAAATATGAAATTCTCTCGGAAAATTGGCGCGCTATTTTTGCACCGCTGCTCAGTTTCGATATTTCGTCCTCCCATATCTCGTTCGTTGCTCGACCGTTTCGAACGGTTCTAGCGTCATTTTGAACCTTATATGATGGGTAACAATATGGTGTGTTCGAAATATGAAATTCTCTCTGAAAATTGGCGCGCTATTTTCACACCGCTGCTCAGTTTCGATATTTCGTCCTCCCATATCTCGTTCGTTGCTCGACCGTTTCGAACGGTTCTCGCGTCATTTTGAACCTTATATGATGGGTAACAATATGGTGTGTTCGAAATATGAAATTCTCTCTGAAAATTGGCGCGCTATTTTTGCACCGCTGCTCAGTTTCGATATTTCGTCCTGCCATATCTCGCTCGTTGCTCGACCGTTTCGAACAGTTCTCGCGTCATTTTGACCCTCATATGATGGGTAACAATATGGTGTGTTCGAAATATGAAATTCTCTCTGAAAATTGGCGCGCTATTTTTGCACCGCTGCTCAGTTTCGATATTTCGTCCTCCCATATCTCATTCGTTGCTCGACCGTTTCGAACGGTTCTCGCGTCATTTTGACCCTCATATGATGGGTAACATTATGGTGTGTTCGAAATATGAAATTCTCTCTGAAAATTGGCGCGCTATTTTTGCACCACTAATCAGTTTCGATTATTCATCCTCCCATATCTCGTTCGTTGCTCGACTGTTTCGAACGGTTCTCGCGTCATTTTGACCCTCATATGATGGGTAACAATATGGTGTGTTCGAAATATGAAATTCTCTCTGAAAATTGGCGCGCTATTTTTGCACCGCTGCTCAGTTTTGATATTTCGTCCTCCCATATCTCGTACGTTGCTCGACCGTTTCGAACGGTTCTCGCGTAATTTTGACCCTCATATGATGGGTAACAATATGGTGTGTTCGAAATATGAAATTCTCTCTGAAAATTGGCGCTTTATTTTTGCACCGCTGATCAGTTTCGATATTTCGTCCTCCCATATCTCGTTCGTTGCTCGACCGTTTCGAACGGTTCTCGCGTCATTTTGACCCTCATATGATGGGTAACATTATGGTGTGTTTGAAATAAGAAATTCTCTCTGAAAATTGGCGCGCTATTTTTGCATCGCTGCTCAGTTTTGATATTTCGTCCTCCCATATCTCGTTCGTTGCTCGACCGTTCAGAACGCTTCTCGCGTCATTTTGACCCTCATATGATGGGTAACAATATGTTGTGTTCGAAATATAAAATTCTATCTGAAAATTGGCGCGCTATTTTTGCACCGCTGATCAGTTTCGATATTTCGTCCTCCCATATCTCGTTCGTTGCTCGACCGTTTCGAACGGTTCTCGCGTCATTTTGACCCTCATATGATGGGTAACAATATGGTGTGTTCGAAATATGAAATTCTCTCGGAAAATTGGCGCGCTATTTTTGCACCGCTGCTCAGTTTCGATATTTCGTCCTCCCATATCTCGTTCGTTGCTCGACCGTTTCGAACGGTTCTCGCGTCATTTTGAACCATATATGATGGGTAACAATATGGTGTGTTCGAAATATGAAATTCTCTCTGAAAATTGGCGCGCTATTTTCACACCGCTGCTCAGTTTCGATATTTCGTCCTCCCATATCTCGTTCGTTGCTCGACCGTTTCCAACGGTTCTCGCGTCATTTTGAAACTTATATGATGGGTAACAATATGGTGTGTTCGAAATATGAAATTCTCTCTGAAAATTGGCGCGCTATTTTTGCACCGCTGCTCAGTTTCGATATTTCGTCCTGCCATATCTCGCTCGTTGCTCGACCGTTTCGAACGGTTCTCGCGTCATTTTGACCCTCATATGATGGGTAACAATATGGTGTGTTCGAAATATGAAATTCTCTCTGAAAATTGGCGCGCTATTTTTGCACCGCTGCTCAGTTTCGATATTTCGTCCTCCCATATTTCGTTCGTTGCTCGACCGTTTCAAACGGTTCTCGCGTCATTTAGACCCTCATATGATGGGTAACAATATGGTGTGTTCGAAATATGAAATTCTCTCTGAAAATTGGTGCGCTATTGTTGCACCTCTAATCAGTTTCAATTATTCATCCTCCCATATCTCGTTCGTTGCTCGACCGTTTTGAACGGTTCTCGCGTCATTTTGACCCTCATATGATGGGTAACAATATGGTGTGTTCGAAATATGAAATTCTCTCTGAAAATTGGCGCGCTATTTATGCACCGCTGCTCAGTTTCGATATTTCATCCTCTCATATCTCGTTCGTTGCTCGACCGTTTTGAACGGTTCTCGCGTCATTTTGACCCTCATATGATGGGTAACAATATGGTGTATAAGAAATATGAAATTCTCTCTGAAAATTGGCGCGCTATTTTTGTACCGCTGCTCAGTTTTGATATTTCGTCCTCCCATATCTCGTTCGTTGCTCGACCGTTTAGAACGGTTCTCGTGACATTTTGACCCTCATATGATGGGTAACAATATGGTGTGTTCGAAATATGAAATTCTCTCTGAAAATTGGCGCGCTATTTTTGCACCGCTGATCAGTTTCGATATTTCGTCCTCCCATATCTCGTTCGTTGCTCGACCGTTTCGAACGGTTCTCGCGTCATTTTGACCCTCATATGATGGGTAACAATATGTTGTGTTCAAAATATGAAATTCTCTCTGAAAATTGGCGCGCTATTTTTGCACCGCTTATCAGTTTCGATATTTCGTCCTCCCATATCTCGTTCGTTGCTCGACCGTTTAGAACGGTTCTCGCGTCATTTTGACCCTCATATGATGGGTAAAAATATGGTGTGTTCGAAATATGAAATTCTCTCTGAAAATTGGCGCGCAATTTTTGCACCGCTGATCAGTTTCGATATTTTGTCCTCCTATATCTCGTTCGTTGCTCGACCTTTTCCAACGTCATTTTGACCCTCATATGACGGGTAACAATATGGTATGTTCGAAATATGAAATTCTCTCTAAAAATTGGCGCGCTATTTTTGCACCGCTGATCAGTTTCGATATTTCGTCCTGCCATATCTCGTTCGTTGCTCTACCGTTTCGAACGGTTCTCACGTCATTTTGACCCTCATATGATGGGTAACAATATGGTGTGTTCGAAATATGAAATTCTCTCGGAAAATTGGCGCGCTATTTTTGCACCGCTGCTCAGTTTCGATATTTCGTCCTCCCATATCTCGTTCGTTGCTCGACCGTTTCGAACGGTTCTCACGTCATTTTGAACCTTATATGATGGGTAACAATATGGTGTGTTCGAAATATGAAATTCTCTCTGAAAATTGGCGCGCTATTTTTGCACCGCTGCTCAGTTTCGATATTTCGTCCTCCCATATCTCGCTCGTTGCTCGACCGTTTCGAACGGTTCTCGCGTCATTTTGACCCTCATATGATGGGTAACAATATGGTGTGTTCGAAATATGAAATTCTCTCTGAAAATTGGTGCGCTATTTTGCACCTCTAATCAGTTTCGATTATTCATCCTCCCATATCTCGTTCGTTGCTCGACCGTTTTGAACGGTTCTCGCGTCATTTTGACCTTCATATGATGGGTAACAATATGGTGTGTTCGAAATATGAAATTCTCTCTGAAAATTGGCGCGCTATTTTTGCACCGCTGCTCAGTTTCGATATTTCGTCCTCCCATATCTCGTTCGTTGCTCGACCGTTTCGAACAGTTCTCGCGTCATTTTGACCCTCATATGATGGGTAACAATATGGTGTGTTCGAAATATGAAATTCTCTCGGAAAATTGGCGCGCTATTTTTGCACCGCTGCTCAGTTTCGATATTTCGTCCTCCCATATCTCGTTCGTTGCTCGACCGTTTCGAACAGTTCTCGCGTCATTTTGAACCTTATATGATGGGTAACAATATGGTGTGTTCGAAATATGAAATTCTCTCACAAAATTGGCGCGCTATTTTTCCACCGCTGCTCAGTTTTGATATTTCGTCCTCCCATATCTCGCTCGTTGCTCGACCGTTTCGAACGGTTCTCGCGTCATTTTGACCCTCATATGATGGGTAACAATATGGTGTGTTCGAAATATGAAATTCTCTCTGAAAATTGGCGCGCTATTTTTGCACCGCTGCTCAGTTTCGATATTTCGTCCTCTCATATCTCGTTCGTTGCTCGACCGTTTCGAACGGTTCTCGCGTCATTTTGACCCTCATATGATAGGTAACAATATGGTGTGTTCGAAATATGAAATTCTCTCTGAAAATTGGTGCGCTATTTTTGCACCTCTAATCAGTTTCGATTATTCATCCTCCCATATCTCGTTCGTTGCTCGACCGTTTTTAACGGTTCTCGCATCATTTTGACCCTCATATGATGGGTAACAATATGGTGTGTTCGAAATATGAAATTCTCTCTGAAAATTGGCGCGCTATTTTTGCACCGCCGCTCAGTTTCGATATTTCGTCCTCCCATATCTCGTTCGTTGCTCGACCGTTTCGAACGGTTCTCGCGTCATTTTGACCCTCATATGATGGGTAACAATATGGTGTGTTCGAAATATGAAATTCTCTCTGAAAATTGGCGCGCTATTTTTGCACCACTAATCAGTTTCGATTATTCATCCTCCCATATCTCGTTCGTTGCTCGACTGTTTCGAACGGTTCTCGCGTCATTTTGACCCTCATATGATGGGTAACAATATGGTGTGTTCGAAATATGAAATTCTCTCTGAAAATTGGCGCGCTATTTTTGCACCGCTGCTCAGTTTTGATATTTCGTCCTCCCATATCTCGTTCGTTGCTCGACCGTTTAGAACGGTTCTCGCGTCATTTTGACCCTCATATGATGGGTAACAATATGGTGTGTTCGAAATATGAAATTCTCTCTGAAAATTGGCGCGCAATTTTTGCACCGCTGATCAGTTTCGATATTTCGTCCTCCTATATCTCGTTCGTTGCTCGACCGTTTCGAACGGTTCTCGCGTCATTTTGACCCTCATATGATGGGTAACAATATGGTGTGTTCGAAATATGAAATTCTCTCTGAAAATTGGCGCGCAATTTTTGCACCGCTGATCAGTTTCGATATTTCGTCCTCCTATATCTCGTTCGTTGCTCGACCGTTTCGAACGGTTCTCGCGTCATTTTGACCCTCATATGATGGGTAACAATATGGTGTGTTCGAAATATGAAATTCTCTCTGAAAATTGGCGCGCTATTTTTGCATCGCTGATCAGTTTCGATATTTCGTCCTCCTATATCTCGTTCGTTGCTCGACCGTTTCGAACGGTTCTCGCGTCATTTTGACCCTCGTATGATGGGTAACAATATGGTGTGTTCTAAATATGAAATTCTCTCTGAAAATTGGCGCGCTATTTTTGCACCGCTGCTCAGTTTCGATATTTCGTCCTCCCATATCTCGTTCGTTGCTTGACCGTTTCGAACGGTTCTCGTGTCATTTTGACCCTCATATGATGGGTAAAAATATGGTGTGTTCGAAATATGAAATTCTCTCTGAAAATTGGCGCGCAATTTTTGCACCGCTGATCAGTTTCGATATTTCGTCCTCCTATATCTCGTTCGTTGCTCGACCTTTTCCAACGGTTCTCGCGTCATTTTGACCCTCATATGATGGGTAACAATATGGTATGTTCGAAATATGAAATTCTCTCTAAAAATTGGCGCGCTATTTTTGCACCGCTGATCAGTTTCGATATTTCGTCCTGCCATATCTCGTTCGTTGCTCTACCGTTTCGAACGGTTCTCACGTCATTTTGACCCTCATATGATGGGTAACAATATGGTGTGTTCGAAATATGAAATTCTCTCGGAAAATTGGCGCGCTATTTTTGCACCGCTGCTCAGTTTCGATATTTCGTCCTCCCATATCTCGTTCGTTGCTCGACCGTTTTAAACGGTTCTCACGTCATTTTGAACCTTATATGATGGGTAACAATATGGTGTGTTCGAAATATGAAATTCTCTCTGAAAATTGGAGCTCTATTTTTGCACCGCTGCTCAGTTTCGATATTTCGTCCTCTCATATCTCGTTCGTTGCTCGACCGTTTCGAACGGTTCTCGCGTCATTTTGACCCTCATATGATAGGTAACAATATGGTGTGTTCGAAATATGAAATTCTCTCTGAAAATTGGTGCGCTATTTTTGCACCTCTAATCAGTTTCGATTATTCATCCTCCCATATCTCGTTCGTTGCTCGACCGTTTTGAACGGTTCTCGCATCATTTTGACCCTCATATGATGGGTAACAATATGGTGTGTTCGAAATATGAAATTCTCTCTGAAAATTGGCGTGCTATTTTTGCACCGCCGCTCAGTTTCGATATTTCGTCCTCCCATATCTCGTTCGTTGCTCGACCGTTTCGAACGGTTCTCGCGTCATTTTGACCCTCATATGATGGGTAACAATATGGTGTGTTCGAAATATGAAATTCTCTCTGAAAATTGGCGCGCTATTTTTGCACCACTAATCAGTTTCGACTATTCATCCTCCCATATCTCGTTCGTTGCTCGACTGTTTCGAACGGTTCTCGCGTCATTTTGACCCTCATATGATGGGTAACAATATGGTGTGTTCGAAATATGAAATTCTCTCTGAAAATTGGCGCGCTATTTTTGCACCGCTGCTCAGTTTTGATATTTCGTCCTCCCATATCTCGTTCGTTGCTCGACCGTTTAGAACGGTTCTCGCGTCATTTTGACCCTCATATGATGGGTAACAATATGGTGTGTTCGAAATATGAAATTCTCTCTGAAAATTGGCGCGCAATTTTTGCACCGCTGATCAGTTTCGATATTTCGTCCTCCTATATCTCGTTCGTTGCTCGACCGTTTCGAACGGTTCTC
This sequence comes from Thymus mandschuricus, assembly GCA_029379335.1. NCBI lineage: Eukaryota > Viridiplantae > Streptophyta > Magnoliopsida > Lamiales > Lamiaceae > Thymus > Thymus mandschuricus. Next base: position 4,922,149 of record CM057074.1, read on the forward strand.
GCGTCATTTTGACCCTCATATGATGGGTAACAATATGGTGTGTTCGAAATATGAAATTCTCTCTGAAAATTGGCGCGCAATTTTTGCACCGCTGATCAGTTTCGATATTTCGTCCTCCTATATCTCGTTCGTTGCTCGACCGTTTCGAACGGTTCTCGCGTCATTTTGACCCTCATATGATGGGTAACAATATGGTGTGTTCGAAATATGAAATTCTCTCTGAAAATTGGCGCGCTATTTTTGCATCGCTGATCAGTTTCGATATTTCGTCCTCCTATATCTCGTTCGTTGCTCGACCGTTTCGAACGGTTCTCGCGTCATTTTGACCCTCATATGATGGGTAACAATATGGTGTGTTCTAAATATGAAATTCTCTCTGAAAATTGGCGCGCTATTTTTGCACCGCTGCTCAGTTTCGATATTTCGTCCTCCCATATCTCGTTCGTTGCTTGACCGTTTCGAACGGTTCTCGTGTCATTTTGACCCTCATATGATGGGTAAAAATATGGTGTGTTCGAAATATGAAATTCTCTCTGAAAATTGGCGCGCAATTTTTGCACCGCTGATCAGTTTCGATATTTCGTCCTCCTATATCTCGTTCGTTGCTCGACCTTTTCCAACGGTTCTCGCGTCATTTTGACCCTCATATGATGGGTAACAATATGGTATGTTCGAAATATGAAATTCTCTCTAAAAATTGGCGCGCTATTTTTGCACCGCTGATCAGTTTCGATATTTCGTCCTGCCATATCTCGTTCGTTGCTCTACCGTTTCGAACGGTTCTCACGTCATTTTGACCCTCATATGATGGGTAACAATATGGTGTGTTCGAAATATGAAATTCTCTCGGAAAATTGGCGCGCTCTTTTTGCACCGCTGCTCAGTTTCGATATTTCGTCCTCCCATATCTCGTTCGTTGCTCGACCGTTTTAAACGGTTCTCACGTCATTTTGAACCTTATATGATGGGTAACAATATGGTGTGTTCGAAATATGAAATTCTCTCTGAAAATTGGCGCGCTATTTTTGCACCGCTGCTCAGTTTCGATATTTCATCCTCCCATATCTCGCTCGTTGCTCGACCGTTTCGAACGGTTCTCGCATCATTTTGACCCTCATATGATGGGTAACAATATGGTGTGTTCGAAATATGAAATTCTCTCTGAAAATTGGCGCGCTATTTTTGCACCGCTGCTCAGTTTCGATATTTCGTCCTCCCATATCTCGTTCGTTGCTCGACCGTTTCGAACGGTTCTCGCGTGAATTTGACCCTCATATGATGGGTAACAATATGGTGTGTTCGAAATATGAAATTCTCTCTGAAAATTGGTGCGCTATTTTGCACCTCTAATCAGTTTCGATTATTCATCCTCCCATATCTCGTTCGTTGCTCGACCGTTTTAAACGGTTCTCGCGTCATTTTGACCCTCATATGATGGGTAACAATATGGTGTGTTCGAAATATGAAATTCTCTCTGAAAATTGGCGCGCTATTTTTGCACCGATGCTTAGTTTCGATATTTCATCCTCCCATATCTCGTTCGTTGCTCGACCGTTTCGAACGGTTCTCGCGTCATTTCGACCCTCATATGATGGGTAACAATATGGTGTGTTCGAAATATGAAATTCTCTCTGAAAATTGGCGCACTATTTTTGCACCGCTGCTCAGTTTTGATATTTCGTCCTCCCATATCTCGTTCGTTGCTCGACCGTTTAGAACGGTTCTCGCGTCATTTTGACCCTCATATGATGGGTAAAAATATGGTGTGTCGAAATATGAAATTCTCTCTAAAAATTGGCACGCTATTTTTGCACCGCTGATCAGTTTCGATATTTCGTCCTGCCATATCTCGTTCGTTGCTCTACCGTTTCGAACGGTTCTCACGTCATTTTGACCCTCATATGATGGGTAACAATATGGTGTGTTCGAAATATAAAATTCTCTCGGAAAATTGGCGCGCTATTTTTGCACCGCTGCTCAGTTTCGATATTTCGTCCTCCCATATGTCGCTCGTTGCTCGACCGTTTCGAACGGTTCTCGCGTCATTTTGACCCTCATATGATGGGTAACAATATGGTGTGTTCGAAATATGAAATTCTCTCTGAAAATTGGCGCGCTATTTTTGCACCGCAGCTCAGTTTCGATATTTCGTCCTCCCATATCTCGTTCGTTGCTCGACCGTTTCGAACGGTTCTCGCGTCATTTTGACCCTCATATGATAGGTAACAATATGGTGTGTTCGAAATATGAAATTCTCTCTGAAAATTGGTGCGCTATTTTTGCACCTCTAATCAGTTTCGATTATTCATCCTCCCATATCTCGTTCGTTGCTCGACCGTTTTGAACGGTTCTCGCGTCATTTTGACCCTCATATGATGGGTAACAATATGGTGTGTTCGAAATATGAAATTCTCTCTGAAAATTGGCGCGCTATTTTTGCACTGCTGCTCAGTTTCGATATTTCGTCCTCCCATATCTCGTTCGTTGCTCGACCGTTTCGAACGGTTCTCGCGTCATTTTGACCCTCATATGATGGGTAACAATATGGTGTGTTCGAAATATGAAATTCTCTCTGAAAATTGGCGCGCTATTTTTGCACCGCTGCTCAGTTTTGATATTTCGTCCTCCCATATCTCGTTCGTTGCTCGACCGTTTAGAACGGTTCTCGCGTCATTTTGACCCTCATATGATGGGTAACAATATGGTGTGTTCGGAATATGAAATTCTCTCTGAAAATTGGCGCGCTATTTTTGCACCGCTGATCAGTTTCGATATTTCAACCTCCCATATCTCGTTCGTTGCTCGACCATTTCGAACGGTTCTCGCGTTATTTTGACCCTCATATGATGGGTAACAATGTGTTGTGTTCGAAATATGAAATTCTCTCTGAAAATTGGCGCGCTATTTTTGCACCGCTGATCAGTTTCGATATTTCGTCCTCCTATATCTCGTTCGTTGCTCGACCGTTTCGAACGGTTCTCGAGTCATTTTGACCCTCATATGATGGGTAACAATATGGTGTGTTCAAAATATGAAATTCTCTCTGAAAATTGGCGCGCTATTTTTGCACCGCTGCTCAGTTTCGATATTTCGTCCTCCCATATCTCGTTCGTTGCTCGACCGTTTCGAACGGTTCTCGCGTCATTTTGACCCTCATATGATGGGTAACAATATGGTGTGTTCGAAATATGAAATTCTCTCTGAAATTTGGCGCGCTATTTTTGCACCGCTGATCAGTTGCGATGCTTCGTCCTCCCATATCTCGTTCGTTGCTCGACCGTTTCGAACGGTTCTCGCGTCATTTTGACCCTCATATGATGGGTAACAATATGGTGTGTTCGAAATATTAAATTCTCTCTGAAAATTGGCGCGCTATTTTTGCACCGCTAATCAGTTTCGATATTTCGTCCTCCCATATCTCGTTCGTTGCTCGACCGTTTCGAACGGTTCTCGCGTCATTTTGACCCTCATATGATAGGTAACAATATGGTGTGTTCGAAATATTAAATTCTCTCTGAAAATTGGCGCGCTATTTTTGCACCGCTGATCAGTTTCGATATTTCGTCCTCCCATATCTCGTTCGTTGCTCGACCGTTTCGAACGGTTCTCGCGTCATTTTGACCTTCATATGATGGGTAACAATATGGTGTGTTCGAAATATGAAATTCTCTCTAAAAATTGGCGCGCTATTTTTGCACCGCTGATCAGTTTCGATATTTCGTCCTCCCATATCTCGTTCGTTGCTCTACCGTTTCGAACGGTTCTCATGTCATTTTGACCCTCATATGATGGGTAACAATATGGTGTGTTCGAAATATGAAATTCTCTCGGAAAATTGACGCGCTATTTTTGCACCGCTGCTCAGTTTCGATATTTCGTCCTCCCATATCTCGTTCGTTGCTCGACCATTTCGAACGGTTCTCGCATCATTTTGACCCTCATATGATGGGTAACAATATAATGTGTTCGAAATATGAAATTCTCTCTGAAAATTGGCGCGCTATTTTTGCACCGCTGCTCAGTTTCGATATTTCATCTTCCCATATCTCGTTCGTTACTCGACCGTTTCGAATGGTTCTCGAGTCATTTTGACCCTCATATGATGGGTAACAATATGGTGTGTTCGAAATATGAAATTCTCTCTGAATATTGGAGCGCTATTTTTGCACCGCTGATCAGTTTCGATATTTCGTCCTCCCATATCTCGTTCGTTGCTTGACCGTTTCGAACGGTTCTCGCGTAATTTTGACCCAAATATGATGGGTAACAATATGGTGTGTTCGAAATATGAAATTCTCTCTAAAAATTGGCGCGCTATTTTTGCACCGCTGCTCAGTTTTGATATTTCGTCCTCCCATATCTCGTTCGTTGCTCGACCGTTTCGAACGGCTCTCGCGTCATTTTGACCCTCATATGATGGGTAACATTATGGTGTGTTCGAAATATGAAATTCTCTCTGAAAATTGGCGCGCTATTTTTGCACCACTAATCAGTTTCGATTATTCATCCTCCCATATCTCGTTCGTTGCTCTACCGTTTCGAACGGTTCTCCCGTCATTTTGACCCTCATATGATGAGTAACAATATGGTGTGTTTGAAATATGAAATTCTCTCTGAAAATTGGCGCGCTATTTTTGCACCGCTGATCAGTTTCGATATTTCGTCCTCCCATATCTCGTTCGTTGCTCGACCGTTTCGAACTGTTCTCGCGTCATTTTGACCCTCATATGATGGGTAACAATATGGTGTGTTCGAAATACGAAATTCTCTCTAAAAATTGGCGCGCTATTTTTGCACTGCTGATCAGTTTCGATATTTCGTCCTCCCATATCTCATTCGTTGCTCGACCGTTTCGAACGGTTCTCGCGTCATTTTGACCCTCATATGATGGGTAACATTATGGTGTGTTCGAAATATGAAATTCTCTCTGAAAATTGGCGCGCTATTTTTGCACCACTAATCAGTTTCGATTATTCATCCTCCCATATCTCGTTCGTTGCTCGACTGTTTCGAACGGTTCTCGCGTCATTTTGACCCTCATATGATGGGTAACAATATGGTGTGTTCGAAATATGAAATTCTCTCTGAAAATTGGCGCGCTATTTTTGCACCGCTGCTCAGTTTTGATATTTCGTCCTCCCATATCTCGTACGTTGCTCGACCGTTTCGAACGGTTCTCGCGTAATTTTGACCCTCATATGATGGGTAACAATATGGTGTGTTCGAAATATGAAATTCTCTCTGAAAATTGGCGCTTTATTTTTGCACCGCTGATCAGTTTCGATATTTCGTCCTCCCATATCTCGTTCGTTGCTCGACCGTTTCGAACGGTTCTCGCGTCATTTTGACCCTCATATGATGGGTAACATTATGGTGTGTTTGAAATAAGAAATTCTCTCTGAAAATTGGCGCGCTATTTTTGCATCGCTGCTCAGTTTTGATATTTCGTCCTCCCATATCTCGTTCGTTGCTCGACCGTTCAGAACGCTTCTCGCGTCATTTTGACCCTCATATGATGGGTAACAATATGCTGTGTTCGAAATATGAAATTCTATCTGAAAATTGGCGCGCTATTTTTGCACCGCTGATCAGTTTCGATATTTCGTCCTCCCATATCTCGTTCGTTGCTCGACCGTTTCGAACGGTTCTCGCGTCATTTTGACCCTCGTATGATGGGTAACAATATGGTGTGTTCGAAATATGAAATTCTCTCGGAAAATTGGCGCGCTATTTTTGCACCGCTGCTCAGTTTCGATATTTCGTCCTCCCATATCTCGTTCGTTGCTCGACCGTTTCGAACGGTTCTAGCGTCATTTTGAACCTTATATGATGGGTAACAATATGGTGTGTTCGAAATATGAAATTCTCTCTGAAAATTGGCGCGCTATTTTCACACCGCTGCTCAGTTTCGATATTTCGTCCTCCCATATCTCGTTCGTTGCTCGACCGTTTCGAACGGTTCTCGCGTCATTTTGAACCTTATATGATGGGTAACAATATGGTGTGTTCGAAATATGAAATTCTCTCTGAAAATTGGCGCGCTATTTTTGCACCGCTGCTCAGTTTCGATATTTCGTCCTGCCATATCTCGCTCGTTGCTCGACCGTTTCGAACAGTTCTCGCGTCATTTTGACCCTCATATGATGGGTAACAATATGGTGTGTTCGAAATATGAAATTCTCTCTGAAAATTGGCGCGCTATTTTTGCACCGCTGCTCAGTTTCGATATTTCGTCCTCCCATATCTCATTCGTTGCTCGACCGTTTCGAACGGTTCTCGCGTCATTTTGACCCTCATATGATGGGTAACATTATGGTGTGTTCGAAATATGAAATTCTCTCTGAAAATTGGCGCGCTATTTTTGCACCACTAATCAGTTTCGATTATTCATCCTCCCATATCTCGTTCGTTGCTCGACTGTTTCGAACGGTTCTCGCGTCATTTTGACCCTCATATGATGGGTAACAGTATGGTGTGTTCGAAATATGAAATTCTCTCTGAAAATTGGCGCGCTATTTTTGCACCGCTGCTCAGTTTTGATATTTCGTCCTCCCATATCTCGTACGTTGCTCGACCGTTTCGAACGGTTCTCGCGTAATTTTGACCCTCATATGATGGGTAACAATATGGTGTGTTCGAAATATGAAATTCTCTCTGAAAATTGGCGCTTTATTTTTGCACCGCTGATCAGTTTCGATATTTCGTCCTCCCATATCTCGTTCGTTGCTCGACCGTTTCGAACGGTTCTCGCGTCATTTTGACCCTCATATGATGGGTAACATTATGGTGTGTTTGAAATAAGAAATTCTCTCTGAAAATTGGCGCGCTATTTTTGCATCGCTGCTCAGTTTTGATATTTCGTCCTCCCATATCTCGTTCGTTGCTCGACCGTTCAGAACGCTTCTCGCGTCATTTTGACCCTCATATGATGGGTAACAATATGTTGTGTTCGAAATATAAAATTCTATCTGAAAATTGGCGCGCTATTTTTGCACCGCTGATCAGTTTCGATATTTCGTCCTCCCATATCTCGTTCGTTGCTCGACCGTTTCGAACGGTTCTCGCGTCATTTTGACCCTCATATGATGGGTAACAATATGGTGTGTTCGAAATATGAAATTCTCTCGGAAAATTGGCGCGCTATTTTTGCACCGCTGCTCAGTTTCGATATTTCGTCCTCCCATATCTCGTTCGTTGCTCGACCGTTTCGAACGGTTCTCGCGTCATTTTGAACCTTATATGATGGGTAACAATATGGTGTGTTCGAAATATGAAATTCTCTCTGAAAATTGGCGCGCTATTTTCACACCGCTGCTCAGTTTCGATATTTCGTCCTCCCATATCTCGTTCGTTGCTCGACCGTTTAGAACGGTTCTCGCGTCATTTTGACCCTCATATGATGGGTAACAATATGGTGTGTTCGGAATATGAAATTCTCTCTGAAAATTGGCGCGCTATTTTTGCACCGCTGATCAGTTTCGATATTTCAACCTCCCATATCTCGTTCGTTGCTCGACCATTTCGAACGGTTCTCGCGTTATTTTGACCCTCATATGATGGGTAACAATGTGTTGTGTTCGAAATATGAAATTCTCTCTGAAAATTGGCGCGCTATTTTTGCACCGCTAATCAGTTTCGATATTTCGTCCTCCTATATCTCGTTCGTTGCTCGACCGTTTCGAACGGTTCTCGAGTCATTTTGACCCTCATATGATGGGTAACAATATGGTGTGTTCAAAATATGAAATTCTCTCTGAAAATTGGCGCGCTATTTTTGCACCGCTGCTCAGTTTCGATATTTCGTCCTCCCATATCTCGTTCGTTGCTCGACCGTTTCGAACGGTTCTCGCGTCATTTTGACCCTCATATGATGGGTAACAATATGGTGTGTTCGAAATATGAAATTCTCTCTGAAATTTGGCGCGCTATTTTTGCACCGCTGATCAGTTGCGATGCTTCGTCCTCCCATATCTCGTTCGTTGCTCGACCGTTTCGAACGGTTCTCGCGTCATTTTGACCCTCATATGATGGGTAACAATATGGTGTGTTCGAAATATTAAATTCTCTCTGAAAATTGGCGCGCTATTTTTGCACCGCTAATCAGTTTCGATATTTCGTCCTCCCATATCTCGTTCGTTGCTCGACCGTTTCGAACGGTTCTCGCGTCATTTTGACCCTCATATGATGGGTAACAATATGGTGTGTTCGAAATATTAAATTCTCTCTAAAAATTGGCGCGCTATTTTTGCACTGCTGATCAGTTTCGATATTTCGTCCTCCCATATCTCGTTCGTTGCTCGACCGTTTCGAACGGTTCTCGCGTCATTTTGAACCTTATATGATGGGTAACAATATGGTGTGTTCGAAATATGAAATTCTCTCTGAAAATTGGCGCGCTATTTTCACACCGCTGCTCAGTTTCGATATTTCGTCCTCCCATATCTCGTTCGTTGCTCGACCGTTTCGAACGGTTCTCGCGTCATTTTGAACCTTATATGATGGGTAACAATATGGTGTGTTCGAAATATGAAATTCTCTCTGAAAATTGGCGCGCTATTTTTGCACCGCTGCTCAGTTTCGATATTTCGTCCTGCCATATCTCGCTCGTTGCTCGACCGTTTCGAACAGTTCTCGCGTCATTTTGACCCTCATATGATGGGTAACAATATGGTGTGTTCGAAATATGAAATTCTCTCTGAAAATTGGCGCGCTATTTTTGCACCGCTGCTCAGTTTCGATATTTCGTCCTCCCATATCTCATTCGTTGCTCGACCGTTTCGAACGGTTCTCGCGTCATTTTGACCCTCATATGATGGGTAACATTATGGTGTGTTCGAAATATGAAATTCTCTCTGAAAATTGGCGCGCTATTTTTGCACCACTAATCAGTTTCGATTATTCATCCTCCCATATCTCGTTCGTTGCTCGACTGTTTCGAACGGTTCTCGCGTCATTTTGACCCTCATATGATGGGTAACAGTATGGTGTGTTCGAAATATGAAATTCTCTCTGAAAATTGGCGCGCTATTTTTGCACCGCTGCTCAGTTTTGATATTTCGTCCTCCCATATCTCGTACGTTGCTCGACCGTTTCGAACGGTTCTCGCGTAATTTTGACCCTCATATGATGGGTAACAATATGGTGTGTTCGAAATATGAAATTCTCTCTGAAAATTGGCGCTTTATTTTTGCACCGCTGATCAGTTTCGATATTTCGTCCTCCCATATCTCGTTCGTTGCTCGACCGTTTCGAACGGTTCTCGCGTCATTTTGACCCTCATATGATGGGTAACATTATGGTGTGTTTGAAATAAGAAATTCTCTCTGAAAATTGGCGCGCTATTTTTGCATCGCTGCTCAGTTTTGATATTTCGTCCTCCCATATCTCGTTCGTTGCTCGACCGTTCAGAACGCTTCTCGCGTCATTTTGACCCTCATATGATGGGTAACAATATGTTGTGTTCGAAATATAAAATTCTATCTGAAAATTGGCGCGCTATTTTTGCACCGCTGATCAGTTTCGATATTTCGTCCTCCCATATCTCGTTCGTTGCTCGACCGTTTCGAACGGTTCTCGCGTCATTTTGACCCTCATATGATGGGTAACAATATGGTGTGTTCGAAATATGAAATTCTCTCGGAAAATTGGCGCGCTATTTTTGCACCGCTGCTCAGTTTCGATATTTCGTCCTCCCATATCTCGTTCGTTGCTCGACCGTTTCGAACGGTTCTCGCGTCATTTTGAACCTTATATGATGGGTAACAATATGGTGTGTTCGAAATATGAAATTCTCTCTGAAAATTGGCGCGCTATTTTCACACCGCTGCTCAGTTTCGATATTTCGTCCTCCCATATCTCGTTCGTTGCTCGACCGTTTAGAACGGTTCTCGCGTCATTTTGACCCTCATATGATGGGTAACAATATGGTGTGTTCGGAATATGAAATTCTCTCTGAAAATTGGCGCGCTATTTTTGCACCGCTGATCAGTTTCGATATTTCAACCTCCCATATCTCGTTCGTTGCTCGACCATTTCGAACGGTTCTCGCGTTATTTTGACCCTCATATGATGGGTAACAATGTGTTATGTTCGAAATATGAAATTCTCTCTGAAAATTGGCGCGCTATTTTTGCACCGCTAATCAGTTTCGATATTTCGTCCTCCTATATCTCGTTCGTTGCTCGACCGTTTCGAACGGTTCTCGAGTCATTTTGACCCTCATATGATGGGTAACAATATGGTGTGTTCAAAATATGAAATTCTCTCTGAAAATTGGCGCGCTATTTTTGCACCGCTGCTCAGTTTCGATATTTCGTCCTCCCATATCTCGTTCGTTGCTCGACCGTTTCGAACGGTTCTCGCGTCATTTTGACCCTCATATGATGGGTAACAATATGGTGTGTTCGAAATATGAAATTCTCTCTGAAATTTGGCGCGCTATTTTTGCACCGCTGATCAGTTGCGATGCTTCGTCCTCCCATATCTCGTTCGTTGCTCGACCGTTTCGAACGGTTCTCGCGTCATTTTGACCCTCATATGATGGGTAACAATATGGTGTGTTCGAAATATTAAATTCTCTCTGAAAATTGGCGCGCTATTTTTGCACCGCTAATCAGTTTCGATATTTCGTCCTCCCATATCTCGTTCGTTGCTCGACCGTTTCGAACGGTTCTCGCGTCATTTTGACCCTCATATGATGGGTAACAATATGGTGTGTTCGAAATATTAAATTCTCTCTGAAAATTGGCGCGCTATTTTTGCACCGCTGATCAGTTTCGATATTTCGTCCTCCCATATCTCGTTCGTTGCTCGACCGTTTCGAACGGTTCTCGCGTCATTTTGAACCTTATATGATGGGTAACAATATGGTGTGTTCGAAATATGAAATTCTCTCTGAAAATTGGCGCGCTATTTTTGCACCGCTGCTCAGTTTCGATATTTCGTCCTCCCATATCTCATTCGTTGCTCGACCGTTTCGAACGGTTCTCGCGTCATTTTGACCCTCATATGATGGGTAACATTATGGTGTGTTCGAAATATGAAATTCTCTCTGAAAATTGGCGCGCTATTTTTGCACCACTAATCAGTTTCGATTATTCATCCTCCCATATCTCGTTCGTTGCTCGACTGTTTCGAACGGTTCTCGCGTCATTTTGACCCTCATATGATGGGTAACAGTATGGTGTGTTCGAAATATGAAATTCTCTCTGAAAATTGGCGCGCTATTTTTGCACCGCTGCTCAGTTTTGATATTTCGTCCTCCCATATCTCGTACGTTGCTCGACCGTTTCGAACGGTTCTCGCGTAATTTTGACCCTCATATGATGGGTAACAATATGGTGTGTTCGAAATATGAAATTCTCTCTAAAAATTGGCGCGCTATTTTTGCACTGCTGATCAGTTTCGATATTTCGTCCTCCCATATCTCGTTCGTTGCTCGACCGTTTCGAACGGTTCTCGCGTCATTTTGAACCTTATATGATGGGTAACAATATGGTGTGTTCGAAATATGAAATTCTCTCTGAAAATTGGCGCGCTATTTTCACACCGCTGCTCAGTTTCGATATTTCGTCCTCCCATATCTCGTTCGTTGCTCGACCGTTTCGAACGGTTCTTGCGTCATTTTGAACCTTATATGATGGGTAACAATATGGTGTGTTCGAAATATGAAATTCTCTCTGAAAATTGGCGCGCTATTTTTGCACCGCTGCTCAGTTTCGATATTTCGTCCTGCCATATCTCGCTCGTTGCTCGACCGTTTCGAACGGTTCTCGCGTCATTTTGACCCTCATATGATGGGTAACAATATGGTGTGTTCGAAATATGAAATTCTCTCTGAAAATTGGCGCGCTATTTTTGCACCGCTGCTCAGTTTTGATATTTCGTCCTCCCATATCTCGTTCGTTGCTCGACCGTTTAGAACGGTTCTCGCGTCATTTTGACCCTCATATGATGGGTAACAATATGGTGTGTTCGGAATATGAAATTCTCTCTGAAAATTGGCGCGCTATTTTTGCACCGCTGATCAGTTTCGATATTTCAACCTCCCATATCTCGTTCGTTGCTCGACCATTTCGAACGGTTCTCGCGTTATTTTGACCCTCATATGATGGGTAACAATGTGTTGTGTTCGAAATATGAAATTCTCTCTGAAAATTGGCGCGCTATTTTTGCACCGCTGTTCAGTTTCGATATTTCGTCCTGCCATATCTCGCTCGTTGCTCGACCGTTTCGAACGGTTCTCGCGTCATTTTGACCCTCATATGATGGGTAACAATATGGTGTGTTCGAAATATGAAATTCTCTCTGAAAATTGGCGCGCTATTTTTGCACCGCTGCTCAGTTTCGATATTTCGTCCTCCCATATTTCGTTCGTTGCTCGACCGTTTCAAACGGTTCTCGCGTCATTTAGACCCTCATATGATGGGTAACAATATGGTGTGTTCGAAATATGAAATTCTCTCTGAAAATTGGTGCGCTATTGTTGCACCTCTAATCAGTTTCAATTATTCATCCTCCCATATCTCGTTCGTTGCTCGACCGTTTTGAACGGTTCTCGCGTCATTTTGACCCTCATATGATGGGTAACAATATGGTGTGTTCGAAATATGAAATTCTCTCTGAAAATTGGCGCGCTATTTATGCACCGCTGCTCAGTTTCGATATTTCATCCTCTCATATCTCGTTCGTTGCTCGACCGTTTTGAACGGTTCTCGCGTCATTTTGACCCTCATATGATGGGTAACAATATGGTGTATAAGAAATATGAAATTCTCTCTGAAAATTGGCGCGCTATTTTTGTACCGCTGCTCAGTTTTGATATTTCGTCCTCCCATATCTCGTTCGTTGCTCGACCGTTTAGAACGGTTCTCGTGACATTTTGACCCTCATATGATGGGTAACAATATGGTGTGTTCGAAATATGAAATTCTCTCTGAAAATTGGCGCGCTATTTTTGCACCGCTGATCAGTTTCGATATTTCGTCCTCCCATATCTCGTTCGTTGCTCGACCGTTTCGAACGGTTCTCGCGTCATTTTGACCCTCATATGATGGGTAACAATATGGTGTGTTCGAAATATGAAATTCTCTCTGAAAATTGGCGCGCAATTTTTGCACCGCTGATCAGTTTCGATATTTTGTCCTCCTATATCTCGTTCGTTGCTCGACCTTTTCCAACGTCATTTTGACCCTCATATGACGGGTAACAATATGGTATGTTCGAAATATGAAATTCTCTCTAAAAATTGGCGCGCTATTTTTGCACCGCTGATCAGTTTCGATATTTCGTCCTGCCATATCTCGTTCGTTGCTCTACCGTTTCGAACGGTTCTCACGTCATTTTGACCCTCATATGATGGGTAACAATATGGTGTGTTCGAAATATGAAATTCTCTCGGAAAATTGGCGCGCTATTTTTGCACCGCTGCTCAGTTTCGATATTTCGTCCTCCCATATCTCGTTCGTTGCTCGACCGTTTCGAACGGTTCTCACGTCATTTTGAACCTTATATGATGGGTAACAATATGGTGTGTTCGAAATATGAAATTCTCTCTGAAAATTGGCGCGCTATTTTTGCACCGCTGCTCAGTTTCGATATTTCGTCCTCCCATATCTCGCTCGTTGCTCGACCGTTTCGAACGGTTCTCGCGTCATTTTGACCCTCATATGATGGGTAACAATATGGTGTGTTCGAAATATGAAATTCTCTCTGAAAATTGGTGCGCTATTTTGCACCTCTAATCAGTTTCGATTATTCATCCTCCCATATCTCGTTCGTTGCTCGACCGTTTTGAACGGTTCTCGCGTCATTTTGACCTTCATATGATGGGTAACAATATGGTGTGTTCGAAATATGAAATTCTCTCTGAAAATTGGCGCGCTATTTTTGCACCGCTGCTCAGTTTCGATATTTCGTCCTCCCATATCTCGTTCGTTGCTCGACCGTTTCGAACAGTTCTCGCGTCATTTTGACCCTCATATGATGGGTAACAATATGGTGTGTTCGAAATATGAAATTCTCTCGGAAAATTGGCGCGCTATTTTTGCACCGCTGCTCAGTTTCGATATTTCGTCCTCCCATATCTCGTTCGTTGCTCGACCGTTTCGAACAGTTCTCGCGTCATTTTGAACCTTATATGATGGGTAACAATATGGTGTGTTCGAAATATGAAATTCTCTCACAAAATTGGCGCGCTATTTTTCCACCGCTGCTCAGTTTTGATATTTCGTCCTCCCATATCTCGCTCGTTGCTCGACCGTTTCGAACGGTTCTCGCGTCATTTTGACCCTCATATGATGGGTAACAATATGGTGTGTTCGAAATATGAAATTCTCTCTGAAAATTGGCGCGCTATTTTTGCACCGCTGCTCAGTTTCGATATTTCGTCCTCTCATATCTCGTTCGTTGCTCGACCGTTTCGAACGGTTCTCGCGTCATTTTGACCCTCATATGATAGGTAACAATATGGTGTGTTCGAAATATGAAATTCTCTCTGAAAATTGGTGCGCTATTTTTGCACCTCTAATCAGTTTCGATTATTCATCCTCCCATATCTCGTTCGTTGCTCGACCGTTTTTAACGGTTCTCGCATCATTTTGACCCTCATATGATGGGTAACAATATGGTGTGTTCGAAATATGAAATTCTCTCTGAAAATTGGCGCGCTATTTTTGCACCGCCGCTCAGTTTCGATATTTCGTCCTCCCATATCTCGTTCGTTGCTCGACCGTTTCGAACGGTTCTCGCGTCATTTTGACCCTCATATGATGGGTAACAATATGGTGTGTTCGAAATATGAAATTCTCTCTGAAAATTGGCGCGCTATTTTTGCACCACTAATCAGTTTCGATTATTCATCCTCCCATATCTCGTTCGTTGCTCGACTGTTTCGAACGGTTCTCGCGTCATTTTGACCCTCATATGATGGGTAACAATATGGTGTGTTCGAAATATGAAATTCTCTCTGAAAATTGGCGCGCTATTTTTGCACCGCTGCTCAGTTTTGATATTTCGTCCTCCCATATCTCGTTCGTTGCTCGACCGTTTAGAACGGTTCTCGCGTCATTTTGACCCTCATATGATGGGTAACAATATGGTGTGTTCGAAATATGAAATTCTCTCTGAAAATTGGCGCGCAATTTTTGCACCGCTGATCAGTTTCGATATTTCGTCCTCCTATATCTCGTTCGTTGCTCGACCGTTTCGAACGGTTCTCGCGTCATTTTGACCCTCATATGATGGGTAACAATATGGTGTGTTCGAAATATGAAATTCTCTCTGAAAATTGGCGCGCAATTTTTGCACCGCTGATCAGTTTCGATATTTCGTCCTCCTATATCTCGTTCGTTGCTCGACCGTTTCGAACGGTTCTCGCGTCATTTTGACCCTCATATGATGGGTAACAATATGGTGTGTTCGAAATATGAAATTCTCTCTGAAAATTGGCGCGCTATTTTTGCATCGCTGATCAGTTTCGATATTTCGTCCTCCTATATCTCGTTCGTTGCTCGACCGTTTCGAACGGTTCTCGCGTCATTTTGACCCTCGTATGATGGGTAACAATATGGTGTGTTCTAAATATGAAATTCTCTCTGAAAATTGGCGCGCTATTTTTGCACCGCTGCTCAGTTTCGATATTTCGTCCTCCCATATCTCGTTCGTTGCTTGACCGTTTCGAACGGTTCTCGTGTCATTTTGACCCTCATATGATGGGTAAAAATATGGTGTGTTCGAAATATGAAATTCTCTCTGAAAATTGGCGCGCAATTTTTGCACCGCTGATCAGTTTCGATATTTCGTCCTCCTATATCTCGTTCGTTGCTCGACCTTTTCCAACGGTTCTCGCGTCATTTTGACCCTCATATGATGGGTAACAATATGGTATGTTCGAAATATGAAATTCTCTCTAAAAATTGGCGCGCTATTTTTGCACCGCTGATCAGTTTCGATATTTCGTCCTGCCATATCTCGTTCGTTGCTCTACCGTTTCGAACGGTTCTCACGTCATTTTGACCCTCATATGATGGGTAACAATATGGTGTGTTCGAAATATGAAATTCTCTCGGAAAATTGGCGCGCTATTTTTGCACCGCTGCTCAGTTTCGATATTTCGTCCTCCCATATCTCGTTCGTTGCTCGACCGTTTTAAACGGTTCTCACGTCATTTTGAACCTTATATGATGGGTAACAATATGGTGTGTTCGAAATATGAAATTCTCTCTGAAAATTGGAGCTCTATTTTTGCACCGCTGCTCAGTTTCGATATTTCGTCCTCTCATATCTCGTTCGTTGCTCGACCGTTTCGAACGGTTCTCGCGTCATTTTGACCCTCATATGATAGGTAACAATATGGTGTGTTCGAAATATGAAATTCTCTCTGAAAATTGGTGCGCTATTTTTGCACCTCTAATCAGTTTCGATTATTCATCCTCCCATATCTCGTTCGTTGCTCGACCGTTTTGAACGGTTCTCGCATCATTTTGACCCTCATATGATGGGTAACAATATGGTGTGTTCGAAATATGAAATTCTCTCTGAAAATTGGCGCGCTATTTTTGCACCGCCGCTCAGTTTCGATATTTCGTCCTCCCATATCTCGTTCGTTGCTCGACCGTTTCGAACGGTTCTCGCGTCATTTTGACCCTCATATGATGGGTAACAATATGGTGTGTTCGAAATATGAAATTCTCTCTGAAAATTGGCGCGCTATTTTTGCACCACTAATCAGTTTCGACTATTCATCCTCCCATATCTCGTTCGTTGCTCGACTGTTTCGAACGGTTCTCGCGTCATTTTGACCCTCATATGATGGGTAACAATATGGTGTGTTCGAAATATGAAATTCTCTCTGAAAATTGGCGCGCTATTTTTGCACCGCTGCTCAGTTTTGATATTTCGTCCTCCCATATCTCGTTCGTTGCTCGACCGTTTAGAACGGTTCTCGCGTCATTTTGACCCTCATATGATGGGTAACAATATGGTGTGTTCGAAATATGAAATTCTCTCTGAAAATTGGCGCGCAATTTTTGCACCGCTGATCAGTTTCGATATTTCGTCCTCCTATATCTCGTTCGTTGCTCGACCGTTTCGAACGGTTCTCGCGTCATTTTGACCCTCATATGATGGGTAACAATATGGTGTGTTCGAAATATGAAATTCTCTCTGAAAATTGGCGCGCAATTTTTGCACCGCTGATCAGTTTCGATATTTCGTCCTCCTATATCTCGTTCGTTGCTCGACCGTTTCGAACGGTTCTCGCGTCATTTTGACCCTCATATGATGGGTAACAATATGGTGTGTTCGAAATATGAAATTCTCTCTGAAAATTGGCGCGCTATTTTTGCATCGCTGATCAGTTTCGATATTTCGTCCTCCTATATCTCGTTCGTTGCTCGACCGTTTCGAACGGTTCTCGCGTCATTTTGACCCTCATATGATGGGTAACAATATGGTGTGTTCTAAATATGAAATTCTCTCTGAAAATTGGCGCGCTATTTTTGCACCGCTGCTCAGTTTCGATATTTCGTCCTCCCATATCTCGTTCGTTGCTTGACCGTTTCGAACGGTTCTCGTGTCATTTTGACCCTCATATGATGGGTAAAAATATGGTGTGTTCGAAATATGAAATTCTCTCTGAAAATTGGCGCGCAATTTTTGCACCGCTGATCAGTTTCGATATTTCGTCCTCCTATATCTCGTTCGTTGCTCGACCTTTTCCAACGGTTCTCGCGTCATTTTGACCCTCATATGATGGGTAACAATATGGTATGTTCGAAATATGAAATTCGCTCTAAAAATTGGCGCGCTATTTTTGCACCGCTGATCAGTTTCGATATTTCGTCCTGCCATATCTCGTTCGTTGCTCTACCGTTTCGAACGGTTCTCACGTCATTTTGACCCTCATATGATGGGTAACAATATGGTGTGTTCGAAATATGAAATTCTCTCGGAAAATTGGCGCGCTCTTTTTGCACCGCTGCTCAGTTTCGATATTTCGTCCTCCCATATCTCGTTCGTTGCTCGACCGTTTTAAACGGTTCTCACGTCATTTTGAACCTTATATGATGGGTAACAATATGGTGTGTTCGAAATATGAAATTCTCTCTGAAAATTGGCGCGCTATTTTTGCACCGCTGCTCAGTTTCGATATTTCATCCTCCCATATCTCGCTCGTTGCTCGACCGTTTCGAACGGTTCTCGCATCATTTTGACCCTCATATGATGGGTAACAATATGGTGTGTTCGAAATATGAAATTCTCTCTGAAAATTGGCGCGCTATTTTTGCACCGCTGCTCAGTTTCGATATTTCGTCCTCCCATATCTCGTTCGTTGCTCGACCGTTTCGAACGGTTCTCGCGTGAATTTGACCCTCATATGATGGGTAACAATATGGTGTGTTCGAAATATGAAATTCTCTCTGAAAATTGGTGCGCTATTTTGCACCTCTAATCAGTTTCGATTATTCATCCTCCCATATCTCGTTCGTTGCTCGACCGTTTTAAACGGTTCTCGCGTCATTTTGACCCTCATATGATGGGTAACAATATGGTGTGTTCGAAATATGAAATTCTCTCTGAAAATTGGCGCGCTATTTTTGCACCGATGCTTAGTTTCGATATTTCATCCTCCCATATCTCGTTCGTTGCTCGACCGTTTCGAACGGTTCTCGCGTCATTTCGACCCTCATATGATGGGTAACAATATGGTGTGTTCGAAATATGAAATTCTCTCTGAAAATTGGCGCACTATTTTTGCACCGCTGCTCAGTTTTGATATTTCGTCCTCCCATATCTCGTTCGTTGCTCGACCGTTTAGAACGGTTCTCGCGTCATTTTGACCCTCATATGATGGGTAAAAATATGGTGTGTCGAAATATGAAATTCTCTCTAAAAATTGGCACGCTATTTTTGCACCGCTGATCAGTTTCGATATTTCGTCCTGCCATATCTCGTTCGTTGCTCTACCGTTTCGAACGGTTCTCACGTCATTTTGACCCTCATATGATGGGTAACAATATGGTGTGCTCGAAATATAAAATTCTCTCGGAAAATTGGCGCGCTATTTTTGCACCGCTGCTCAGTTTCGATATTTCGTCCTCCCATATGTCGCTCGTTGCTCGACCGTTTCGAACGGTTCTCGCGTCATTTTGACCCTCATATGATGGGTAACAATATGGTGTGTTCGAAATATGAAATTCTCTCTGAAAATTGGCGCGCTATTTTTGCACCGCAGCTCAGTTTCGATATTTCGTCCTCCCATATCTCGTTCGTTGCTCGACCGTTTCGAACGGTTCTCGCGTCATTTTGACCCTCATATGATAGGTAACAATATGGTGTGTTCGAAATATGAAATTCTCTCTGAAAATTGGTGCGCTATTTTTGCACCTCTAATCAGTTTCGATTATTCATCCTCCCATATCTCGTTCGTTGCTCGACCGTTTTAAAACGGTTCTCGCGTCATTTTGACCCTCATATGATGGGTAACAATATGGTGTGTTCGAAATATGAAATTCTCTCTGAAAATTGGCGCGCTATTTTTGCACTGCTGCTCAGTTTCGATATTTCGTCCTCCCATATCTCGTTCGTTGCTCGACCGTTTCGAACGGTTCTCGCGTCATTTTGACCCTCATATGATGGGTAACAATATGGTGTGTTCGAAATATGAAATTCTCTCTGAAAATTGGCGCGCTATTTTTGCACCGCTGCTCAGTTTTGATATTTCGTCCTCCCATATCTCGTTCGTTGCTCGACCGTTTAGAACGGTTCTCGCGTCATTTTGACCCTCATATGATGGGTAACAATATGGTGTGTTCGGAATATGAAATTCTCTCTGAAAATTGGCGCGCTATTTTTGCACCGCTGATCAGTTTCGATATTTCAACCTCCCATATCTCGTTCGTTGCTCGACCATTTCGAACGGTTCTCGCGTTATTTTGACCCTCATATGATGGGTAACAATGTGTTGTGTTCGAAATATGAAATTCTCTCTGAAAATTGGCGCGCTATTTTTGCACCGCTGATCAGTTTCGATATTTCGTCCTCCTATATCTCGTTCGTTGCTCGACCGTTTCGAACGGTTCTCGAGTCATTTTGACCCTCATATGATGGGTAACAATATGGTGTGTTCAAAATATGAAATTCTCTCTGAAAATTGGCGCGCTATTTTTGCACCGCTGCTCAGTTTCGATATTTCGTCCTCCCATATCTCGTTCGTTGCTCGACCGTTTCGAACGGTTCTCGCGTCATTTTGACCCTCATATGATGGGTAACAATATGGTGTGTTCGAAATATGAAATTCTCTCTGAAATTTGGCGCGCTATTTTTGCACCGCTGATCAGTTGCGATGCTTCGTCCTCCCATATCTCGTTCGTTGCTCGACCGTTTCGAACGGTTCTCGCGTCATTTTGACCCTCATATGATGGGTAACAATATGGTGTGTTCGAAATATTAAATTCTCTCTGAAAATTGGCGCGCTATTTTTGCACCGCTAATCAGTTTCGATATTTCGTCCTCCCATATCTCGTTCGTTGCTCGACCGTTTCGAACGGTTCTCGCGTCATTTTGACCCTCATATGATAGGTAACAATATGGTGTGTTCGAAATATTAAATTCTCTCTGAAAATTGGCGCGCTATTTTTGCACCGCTGATCAGTTTCGATATTTCGTCCTCCCATATCTCGTTCGTTGCTCGACCGTTTCGAACGGTTCTCGCGTCATTTTGACCTTCATATGATGGGTAACAATATGGTGTGTTCGAAATATGAAATTCTCTCTAAAAATTGGCGCGCTATTTTTGCACCGCTGATCAGTTTCGATATTTCGTCCTCCCATATCTCGTTCGTTGCTCTACCGTTTCGAACGGTTCTCATGTCATTTTGACCCTCATATGATGGGTAACAATATGGTGTGTTCGAAATATGAAATTCTCTCGGAAAATTGACGCGCTATTTTTGCACCGCTGCTCAGTTTCGATATTTCGTCCTCCCATATCTCGTTCGTTGCTCGACCATTTCGAACGGTTCTCGCATCATTTTGACCCTCATATGATGGGTAACAATATAATGTGTTCGAAATATGAAATTCTCTCTGAAAATTGGCGCGCTATTTTTGCACCGCTGCTCAGTTTCGATATTTCATCTTCCCATATCTCGTTCGTTACTCGACCGTTTCGAATGGTTCTCGAGTCATTTTGACCCTCATATGATGGGTAACAATATGGTGTGTTCGAAATATGAAATTCTCTCTGAATATTGGAGCGCTATTTTTGCACCGCTGATCAGTTTCGATATTTCGTCCTCCCATATCTCGTTCGTTGCTTGACCGTTTCGAACGGTTCTCGCGTAATTTTGACCCAAATATGATGGGTAACAATATGGTGTGTTCGAAATATGAAATTCTCTCTAAAAATTGGCGCGCTATTTTTGCACCGCTGCTCAGTTTTGATATTTCGTCCTCCCATATCTCGTTCGTTGCTCGACCGTTTCGAACGGCTCTCGCGTCATTTTGACCCTCATATGATGGGTAACATTATGGTGTGTTCGAAATATGAAATTTTCTCTGAAAATTGGCGCGCTATTTTTGCACCACTAATCAGTTTCGATTATTCATCCTCCCATATCTCGTTCGTTGCTCTACCGTTTCGAACGGTTCTCGCGTCATTTTGACCCTCATATGATGAGTAACAATATGGTGTGTTTGAAATATGAAATTCTCTCTGAAAATTGGCGCGCTATTTTTGCACCGCTGATCAGTTTCGATATTTCGTCCTCCCATATCTCGTTCGTTGCTCGACCGTTTCGAACTGTTCTCGCGTCATTTTGACCCTCATATGATGGGTAACAATATGGTGTGTTCGAAATACGAAATTCTCTCTAAAAATTGGCGCGCTATTTTTGCACTGCTGATCAGTTTCGATATTTCGTCCTCCCATATCTCATTCGTTGCTCGACCGTTTCGAACGGTTCTCGCGTCATTTTGACCCTCATATGATGGGTAACATTATGGTGTGTTCGAAATATGAAATTCTCTCTGAAAATTGGCGCGCTATTTTTGCACCACTAATCAGTTTCGATTATTCATCCTCCCATATCTCGTTCGTTGCTCGACTGTTTCGAACGGTTCTCGCGTCATTTTGACCCTCATATGATGGGTAACAATATGGTGTGTTCGAAATATGAAATTCTCTCTGAAAATTGGCGCGCTATTTTTGCACCGCTGCTCAGTTTTGATATTTCGTCCTCCCATATCTCGTACGTTGCTCGACCGTTTCGAACGGTTCTCGCGTAATTTTGACCCTCATATGATGGGTAACAATATGGTGTGTTCGAAATATGAAATTCTCTCTGAAAATTGGCGCTTTATTTTTGCACCGCTGATCAGTTTCGATATTTCGTCCTCCCATATCTCGTTCGTTGCTCGACCGTTTCGAACGGTTCTCGCGTCATTTTGACCCTCATATGATGGGTAACATTATGGTGTGTTTGAAATAAGAAATTCTCTCTGAAAATTGGCGCGCTATTTTTGCATCGCTGCTCAGTTTTGATATTTCGTCCTCCCATATCTCGTTCGTTGCTCGACCGTTCAGAACGCTTCTCGCGTCATTTTGACCCTCATATGATGGGTAACAATATGCTGTGTTCGAAATATGAAATTCTATCTGAAAATTGGCGCGCTATTTTTGCACCGCTGATCAGTTTCGATATTTCGTCCTCCCATATCTCGTTCGTTGCTCGACCGTTTCGAACGGTTCTCGCGTCATTTTGACCCTCATATGATGGGTAACAATATGGTGTGTTCGAAATATGAAATTCTCTCGGAAAATTGGCGCGCTATTTTTGCACCGCTGCTCAGTTTCGATATTTCGTCCTCCCATATCTCGTTCGTTGCTCGACCGTTTCGAACGGTTCTCGCGTCATTTTGAACCTTATATGATGGGTAACAATATGGTGTGTTCGAAATATGAAATTCTCTCTGAAAATTGGCGCGCTATTTTCACACCGCTGCTCAGTTTCGATATTTCGTCCTCCCATATCTCGTTCGTTGCTCGACCGTTTAGAACGGTTCTCGCGTCATTTTGACCCTCATATGATGGGTAACAATATGGTGTGTTCGGAATATGAAATTCTCTCTGAAAATTGGCGCGCTATTTTTGCACCGCTGATCAGTTTCGATATTTCAACCTCCCATATCTCGTTCGTTGCTCGACCATTTCGAACGGTTCTCGCGTTATTTTGACCCTCATATGATGGGTAACAATGTGTTGTGTTCGAAATATGAAATTCTCTCTGAAAATTGGCGCGCTATTTTTGCACCGCTAATCAGTTTCGATATTTCGTCCTCCTATATCTCGTTCGTTGCTCGACCGTTTCGAACGGTTCTCGAGTCATTTTGACCCTCATATGATGGGTAACAATATGGTGTGTTCAAAATATGAAATTCTCTCTGAAAATTGGCGCGCTATTTTTGCACCGCTGCTCAGTTTCGATATTTCGTCCTCCCATATCTCGTTCGTTGCTCGACCGTTTCGAACGGTTCTCGCGTCATTTTGACCCTCATATGATGGGTAACAATATGGTGTGTTCGAAATATGAAATTCTCTCTGAAATTTGGCGCGCTATTTTTGCACCGCTGATCAGTTGCGATGCTTCGTCCTCCCATATCTCGTTCGTTGCTCGACCGTTTCGAACGGTTCTCGCGTCATTTTGACCCTCATATGATGGGTAACAATATGGTGTGTTCGAAATATTAAATTCTCTCTGAAAATTGGCGCGCTATTTTTGCACCGCTAATCAGTTTCGATATTTCGTCCTCCCATATCTCGTTCGTTGCTCGACCGTTTCGAACGGTTCTCGCGTCATTTTGACCCTCATATGATGGGTAACAATATGGTGTGTTCGAAATATTAAATTCTCTCTGAAAATTGG
Source organism: Thymus mandschuricus (assembly GCA_029379335.1). Taxonomy (NCBI): domain Eukaryota; kingdom Viridiplantae; phylum Streptophyta; class Magnoliopsida; order Lamiales; family Lamiaceae; genus Thymus; species Thymus mandschuricus. The sequence continues at coordinate 4,946,073 of CM057074.1, forward strand.
CGCGCTATTTTTGCACCGCTGATCAGTTTCGATATTTCGTCCTCCCATATCTCGTTCGTTGCTCGACCGTTTCGAACGGTTCTCGCGTCATTTTGAACCTTATATGATGGGTAACAATATGGTGTGTTCGAAATATGAAATTCTCTCTGAAAATTGGCGCGCTATTTTTGCACCGCTGCTCAGTTTCGATATTTCGTCCTCCCATATCTCATTCGTTGCTCGACCGTTTCGAACGGTTCTCGCGTCATTTTGACCCTCATATGATGGGTAACATTATGGTGTGTTCGAAATATGAAATTCTCTCTGAAAATTGGCGCGCTATTTTTGCACCACTAATCAGTTTCGATTATTCATCCTCCCATATCTCGTTCGTTGCTCGACTGTTTCGAACGGTTCTCGCGTCATTTTGACCCTCATATGATGGGTAACAGTATGGTGTGTTCGAAATATGAAATTCTCTCTGAAAATTGGCGCGCTATTTTTGCACCGCTGCTCAGTTTTGATATTTCGTCCTCCCATATCTCGTACGTTGCTCGACCGTTTCGAACGGTTCTCGCGTAATTTTGACCCTCATATGATGGGTAACAATATGGTGTGTTCGAAATATGAAATTCTCTCTAAAAATTGGCGCGCTATTTTTGCACTGCTGATCAGTTTCGATATTTCGTCCTCCCATATCTCGTTCGTTGCTCGACCGTTTCGAACGGTTCTCGCGTCATTTTGAACCTTATATGATGGGTAACAATATGGTGTGTTCGAAATATGAAATTCTCTCTGAAAATTGGCGCGCTATTTTCACACCGCTGCTCAGTTTCGATATTTCGTCCTCCCATATCTCGTTCGTTGCTCGACCGTTTCGAACGGTTCTTGCGTCATTTTGAACCTTATATGATGGGTAACAATATGGTGTGTTCGAAATATGAAATTCTCTCTGAAAATTGGCGCGCTATTTTTGCACCGCTGCTCAGTTTCGATATTTCGTCCTGCCATATCTCGCTCGTTGCTCGACCGTTTCGAACGGTTCTCGCGTCATTTTGACCCTCATATGATGGGTAACAATATGGTGTGTTCGAAATATGAAATTCTCTCTGAAAATTGGCGCGCTATTTTTGCACCGCTGCTCAGTTTTGATATTTCGTCCTCCCATATCTCGTTCGTTGCTCGACCGTTTAGAACGGTTCTCGCGTCATTTTGACCCTCATATGATGGGTAACAATATGGTGTGTTCGGAATATGAAATTCTCTCTGAAAATTGGCGCGCTATTTTTGCACCGCTGATCAGTTTCGATATTTCAACCTCCCATATCTCGTTCGTTGCTCGACCATTTCGAACGGTTCTCGCGTTATTTTGACCCTCATATGATGGGTAACAATGTGTTGTGTTCGAAATATGAAATTCTCTCTGAAAATTGGCGCGCTATTTTTGCACCGCTGATCAGTTTCGATATTTTGTCCTCCTATATCTCGTTCGTTGCTCGACCGTTTCGAACGGTTCTCGAGTCATTTTGACCCTCATATGATGGGTAACAATATGGGGTGTTCAAAATATGAAATTCTCTCTGAAAATTGGCGCGCTATTTTTGCACCGCTGCTCAGTTTCGATATTTCGTCCTCCCATATCTCGTTCGTTGCTCGACCGTTTCGAACGGTTCTCGCGTCATTTTGACCCTCATATGATGGGTAACAATATGGTGTGTTCGAAATATGAAATTCTCTCTGAAATTTGGCGCGCTATTTTTGCACCGCTGATCAGTTGCGATGCTTCGTCCTCCCATATCTCGTTCGTTGCTCGACCGTTTCGAACGGTTCTCGCGTCATTTTGACCCTCATATGATGGGTAACAATATGGTGTGTTCGAAATATTAAATTCTCTCTGAAAATTGGCGCGCTATTTTTGCACCGCTAATCAGTTTCGATATTTCGTCCTCCCATATCTCGTTCGTTGCTCGTCCGTTTCGAACGGTTCTCGCGTCATTTTGACCCTCATATGATAGGTAACAATATGGTGTGTTCGAAATATTAAATTCTCTCTGAAAATTGGCGCGCTATTTTTGCACCGCTGATCAGTTTCGATATTTCGTCCTCCCATATCTCGTTCGTTGCTCGACCGTTTCGAACGGTTCTCGCGTCATTTTGACCTTCATATGATGGGTAACAATATGGTGTGTTCGAAATATGAAATTCTCTCTAAAAATTGGCGCGCTATTTTTGCACCGCTGATCAGTTTCGATATTTCGTCCTCCCATATCTCGTTCGTTGCTCTACCGTTTCGAACGGTTCTCATGTCATTTTGACCCTCATATGATGGGTAACAATATGGTGTGTTCGAAATATGAAATTCTCTCGGAAAATTGACGCGCTATTTTTGCACCGCTGCTCAGTTTCGATATTTCGTCCTCCCATATCTCGTTCGTTGCTCGACCATTTCGAACGGTTCTCGCGTCATTTTGACCCTCATATGATGGGTAACAATATAATGTGTTCGAAATATGAAATTCTCTCTGAAAATTGGCGCGCTATTTTTGCACCGCTGCTCAGTTTCGATATTTCATCTTCCCATATCTCGTTCGTTACTCGACCGTTTCGAATGGTTCTCGAGTCATTTTGACCCTCATATGATGGGTAACAATATGGTGTGATCGAAATATGAAATTCTCTCTGAATATTGGAGCGCTATTTTTGCACCGCTGATCAGTTTCGATATTTCGTCCTCCCATATCTCGTTCGTTGCTTGACCGTTTCGAACGGTTCTCGCGTAATTTTGACCCAAATATGATGGGTAACAATATGGTGTGTTCGAAATATGAAATTCTCTCTAAAAATTGGCGCGCTATTTTTGCACCGCTGCTCAGTTTTGATATTTCGTCCTCCCATATCTCGTTCGTTGCTCGACCGTTTCGAACGGCTCTCGCGTCATTTTGACCCTCATATGATGGGTAACATTATGGTGTGTTCGAAATATGAAATTCTCTCTGAAAATTGGCGCGCTATTTTTGCACCACTAATCAGTTTCGATTATTCATCCTCCCATATCTCGTTCGTTGCTCTACCGTTTCGAACGGTTCTCGCGTCATTTTGACCCTCATATGATGAGTAACAATATGGTGTGTTTGAAATATGAAATTCTCTCTGAAAATTGGCGCGCTATTTTTGCACCGCTGATCAGTTTCGATATTTCGTCCTCCCATATCTCGTTCGTTGCTCGACCGTTTCGAACTGTTCTCGCGTCATTTTGACCCTCATATGATGGGTAACAATATGGTGTGTTCGAAATATGAAATTCTCTCTAAAAATTGGCGCGCTATTTTTGCACTGCTGATCAGTTTCGATATTTCGTCCTCCCATATCTCATTCGTTGCTCGACCGTTTCGAACGGTTCTCGCGTCATTTTGACCCTCATATGATGGGTAACATTATGGTGTGTTCGAAATATGAAATTCTCTCTGAAAATTGGCGCGCTATTTTTGCACCACTAATCAGTTTCGATTATTCATCCTCCCATATCTCGTTCGTTGCTCGACTGTTTCGAACGGTTCTCGCGTCATTTTGACCCTCATATGATGGGTAACAATATGGTGTGTTCGAAATATGAAATTCTCTCTGAAAATTGGCGCGCTATTTTTGCACCGCTGCTCAGTTTTGATATTTCGTCCTCCCATATCTCGTACGTTGCTCGACCGTTTCGAACGGTTCTCGCGTAATTTTGACCCTCATATGATGGGTAACAATATGGTGTGTTCGAAATATGAAATTATCTCTGAAAATTGGCGCTTTATTTTTGCACCGCTGATCAGTTTCGATATTTCGTCCTCCCATATCTCGTTCGTTGCTCGACCGTTTCGAACGGTTCTCGGGTCATTTTGACCCTCATATGATGGGTAACATTATGGTGTGTTTGAAATAAGAAATTCTCTCTGAAAATTGGCGCGCTATTTTTGCATCGCTGCTCAGTTTTGATATTTCGTCCTCCCATATCTCGTTCGTTGCTCGATCGTTCAGAACGCTTCTCGCGTCATTTTGACCCTCATATGATGGGTAACAATATGCTGTGTTCGAAATATGAAATTCTATCTGAAAATTGGCGCGCTATTTTTGCACCGCTGATCAGTTTCGATATTTCGTCCTCCCATATCTCGTTCGTTGCTCGACCGTTTCGAACGGTTCTCGCGTCATTTTGACCCTCATATGATGGGTAACAATATGGTGTGTTCGAAATATGAAATTCTCTCGGAAAATTGGCGCGCTATTTTTGCACCGCTGCTCAGTTTCGATATTTCGTCCTCCCATATCTCGTTCGTTGCTCGACCGTTTCGAACGGTTCTAGCGTCATTTTGAACCTTATATGATGGGTAACAATATGGTGTGTTCGAAATATGAAATTCTCTCTGAAAATTGGCGCGCTATTTTCACACCGCTGCTCAGTTTCGATATTTCGTCCTCCCATATCTCGTTCGTTGCTCGACCGTTTCGAACGGTTCTCGCGTCATTTTGAACCTTATATGATGGGTAACAATATGGTGTGTTCGAAATATGAAATTCTCTCTGAAAATTGGCGCGCTATTTTTGCACCGCTGCTCAGTTTCGATATTTCGTCCTGCCATATCTCGCTCGTTGCTCGACCGTTTCGAACAGTTCTCGCGTCATTTTGACCCTCATATGATGGGTAACAATATGGTGTGTTCGAAATATGAAATTCTCTCTGAAAATTGGCGCGCTATTTTTGCACCGCTGCTCAGTTTCGATATTTCGTCCTCCCATATCTCATTCGTTGCTCGACCGTTTCGAACGGTTCTCGCGTCATTTTGACCCTCATATGATGGGTAACATTATGGTGTGTTCGAAATATGAAATTCTCTCTGAAAATTGGCGCGCTATTTTTGCACCACTAATCAGTTTCGATTATTCATCCTCCCATATCTCGTTCGTTGCTCGACTGTTTCGAACGGTTCTCGCGTCATTTTGACCCTCATATGATGGGTAACAGTATGGTGTGTTCGAAATATGAAATTCTCTCTGAAAATTGGCGCGCTATTTTTGCACCGCTGCTCAGTTTTGATATTTCGTCCTCCCATATCTCGTACGTTGCTCGACCGTTTCGAACGGTTCTCGCGTAATTTTGACCCTCATATGATGGGTAACAATATGGTGTGTTCGAAATATGAAATTCTCTCTGAAAATTGGCGCTTTATTTTTGCACCGCTGATCAGTTTCGATATTTCGTCCTCCCATATCTCGTTCGTTGCTCGACCGTTTCGAACGGTTCTCGCGTCATTTTGACCCTCATATGATGGGTAACATTATGGTGTGTTTGAAATAAGAAATTCTCTCTGAAAATTGGCGCGCTATTTTTGCATCGCTGCTCAGTTTTGATATTTCGTCCTCCCATATCTCGTTCGTTGCTCGACCGTTCAGAACGCTTCTCGCGTCATTTTGACCCTCATATGATGGGTAACAATATGTTGTGTTCGAAATATAAAATTCTATCTGAAAATTGGCGCGCTATTTTTGCACCGCTGATCAGTTTCGATATTTCGTCCTCCCATATCTCGTTCGTTGCTCGACCGTTTCGAACGGTTCTCGCGTCATTTTGACCCTCATATGATGGGTAACAATATGGTGTGTTCGAAATATGAAATTCTCTCGGAAAATTGGCGCGCTATTTTTGCACCGCTGCTCAGTTTCGATATTTCGTCCTCCCATATCTCGTTCGTTGCTCGACCGTTTCGAACGGTTCTCGCGTCATTTTGAACCTTATATGATGGGTAACAATATGGTGTGTTCGAAATATGAAATTCTCTCTGAAAATTGGCGCGCTATTTTCACACCGCTGCTCAGTTTCGATATTTCGTCCTCCCATATCTCGTTCGTTGCTCGACCGTTTAGAACGGTTCTCGCGTCATTTTGACCCTCATATGATGGGTAACAATATGGTGTGTTCGGAATATGAAATTCTCTCTGAAAATTGGCGCGCTATTTTTGCACCGCTGATCAGTTTCGATATTTCAACCTCCCATATCTCGTTCGTTGCTCGACCATTTCGAACGGTTCTCGCGTTATTTTGACCCTCATATGATGGGTAACAATGTGTTGTGTTCGAAATATGAAATTCTCTCTGAAAATTGGCGCGCTATTTTTGCACCGCTGATCAGTTTCGATATTTCGTCCTCCTATATCTCGTTCGTTGCTCGACCGTTTCGAACGGTTCTCGAGTCATTTTGACCCTCATATGATGGGTAACAATATGGTGTGTTCAAAATATGAAATTCTCTCTGAAAATTGGCGCGCTATTTTTGCACCGCTGCTCAGTTTCGATATTTCGTCCTCCCATATCTCGTTCGTTGCTCGACCGTTTCGAACGGTTCTCGCGTCATTTTGACCCTCATATGATGGGTAACAATATGGTGTGTTCGAAATATGAAATTCTCTCTGAAATTTGGCGCGCTATTTTTGCACCGCTGATCAGTTGCGATGCTTCGTCCTCCCATATCTCGTTCGTTGCTCGACCGTTTCGAACGGTTCTCGCGTCATTTTGACCCTCATATGATGGGTAACAATATGGTGTGTTCGAAATATTAAATTCTCTCTGAAAATTGGCGCGCTATTTTTGCACCGCTGATCAGTTTCGATATTTCGTCCTCCCATATCTCGTTCGTTGCTCGACCGTTTCGAACGGTTCTCGCGTCATTTTGAACCTTATATGATGGGTAACAATATGGTGTGTTCGAAATATGAAATTCTCTCTGAAAATTGGCGCGCTATTTTTGCACCGCTGCTCAGTTTCGATATTTCGTCCTCCCATATCTCATTCGTTGCTCGACCGTTTCGAACGGTTCTCGCGTCATTTTGACCCTCATATGATGGGTAACATTATGGTGTGTTCGAAATATGAAATTCTCTCTGAAAATTGGCGCGCTATTTTTGCACCACTAATCAGTTTCGATTATTCATCCTCCCATATCTCGTTCGTTGCTCGACTGTTTCGAACGGTTCTCGCGTCATTTTGACCCTCATATGATGGGTAACAGTATGGTGTGTTCGAAATATGAAATTCTCTCTGAAAATTGGCGCGCTATTTTTGCACCGCTGCTCAGTTTTGATATTTCGTCCTCCCATATCTCGTACGTTGCTCGACCGTTTCGAACGGTTCTCGCGTAATTTTCACCCTCATATGATGGGTAACAATATGGTGTGTTCGAAATATGAAATTCTCTCTAAAAATTGGCGCGCTATTTTTGCACTGCTGATCAGTTTCGATATTTCGTCCTCCCATATCTCGTTCGTTGCTCGACCGTTTCGAACGGTTCTCGCGTCATTTTGAACCTTATATGATGGGTAACAATATGGTGTGTTCGAAATATGAAATTCTCTCTGAAAATTGGCGCGCTATTTTCACACCGCTGCTCAGTTTCGATATTTCGTCCTCCCATATCTCGTTCGTTGCTCGACCGTTTCGAACGGTTCTTGCGTCATTTTGAACCTTATATGATGGGTAACAATATGGTGTGTTCGAAATATGAAATTCTCTCTGAAAATTGGCGCGCTATTTTTGCACCGCTGCTCAGTTTCGATATTTCGTCCTGCCATATCTCGCTCGTTGCTCGACCGTTTCGAACGGTTCTCGCGTCATTTTGACCCTCATATGATGGGTAACAATATGGTGTGTTCGAAATATAAAATTCTCTCTGAAAATTGGCGCGCTATTTTTGCACCGCTGCTCAGTTTCGATATTTCGTCCTCCCATATTTCGTTCGTTGCTCGACCGTTTCAAACGGTTCTCGCGTCATTTAGACCCTCATATGATGGGTAACAATATGGTGTGTTCGAAATATGAAATTCTCTCTGAAAATTGGTGCGCTATTGTTGCACCTCTAATCAGTTTCAATTATTCATCCTCCCATATCTCGTTCGTTGCTCGACCGTTTTGAACGGTTCTCGCGTCATTTTGACCCTCATATGATGGGTAACAATATGGTGTGTTCGAAATATGAAATTCTCTCTGAAAATTGGCGCGCTATTTATGCACCGCTGCTCAGTTTCGATATTTCATCCTCTCATATCTCGTTCGTTGCTCGACCGTTTTGAACGGTTCTCGCTTCATTTTGACCCTCATATGATGGGTAACAATATGGTGTGTAAGAAATATGAAATTCTCTCTGAAAATTGGCGCGCTATTTTTGTACCGCTGCTCAGTTTTGATATTTCGTCCTCCCATATCTCGTTCGTTGCTCGACCGTTTAGAACGGTTCTCGTGACATTTTGACCCTCATATGATGGGTAACAATATGGTGTGTTCGAAATATGAAATTCTCTCTGAAAATTGGCGCGCTATTTTTGCACCGCTGATCAGTTTCGATATTTCGTCCTCCCATATCTCGTTCGTTGCTCGACCGTTTCGAACGGTTCTCGCGTCATTTTGACCCTTATATGATGGGTAACAATATGTTGTGTTCGAAATATGAAATTCTCTCTGAAAATTGGCGCGCTATTTTTGCACCGCTTATCAGTTTCGATATTTCGTCCTCCCATATCTCGTTCGTTGCTCGACCGTTTAGAACGGTTCTCGCGTCATTTTGACCCTCATATGATGGGTAAAAATATGGTGTGTTCGAAATATGAAATTCTCTCTGAAAATTGGCGCGCAATTTTTGCACCGCTGATCAGTTTCGATATTTTGTCCTCCTATATCTCGTTCGTTGCTCGACCTATTCCAACGTCATTTTGACCCTCATATGACGGGTAACAATATGGTATGTTCGAAATATGAAATTCTCTCTAAAAATTGGCGCGCTATTTTTGCACCGCTGATCAGTTTCGATATTTCGTCCTGCCATATCTCGTTCGTTGCTCTACCGTTTCGAACGGTTCTCACGTCATTTTGACCCTCATATGATGGGTAACAATATGGTGTGTTCGAAATATGAAATTCTCTCGGAAAATTGGCGCGCTATTTTTGCACCGCTGCTCAGTTTCGATATTTCGTCCTCCCATATCTCGTTCGTTGCTCGACCGTTTCGAACGGTTCTCACGTCATTTTGAACCTTATATGATGGGTAACAATATGGTGTGTTCGAAATATGAAATTCTCTCTGAAAATTGGTGCGCTATTTTGCACCTCTAAATTCTAATCAGTTTCGATTATTCATCCTCCCATATCTCGTTCGTTGCTCGACCGTTTTGAACGGTTCTCGCGTCATTTTGACCTTCATATGATGGGTAACAATATGGTGTGTTCGAAATATGAAATTCTCTCTGAAAATTGGCGCGCTATTTTTGCACCGCTGCTCAGTTTCGATATTTCGTCCTCCCATATCTCGTTCGTTGCTCGACCGTTTCGAACGGTTCTCGCGTCATTTTGACCCTCATATGATGGGTAACAATATGGTGTGTTCGAAATATGAAATTCTCTCGGAAAATTGGAGCGCTATTTTTGCACCGCTGCTCAGTTTCGATATTTCGTCCTCCCATATCTCGTTCGTTGCTCGACCGTTTCGAACAGTTCTCGCGTCATTTTGAACCTTATATGATGGGTAACAATATGGTGTGTTCGAAATATGAAATTCTCTCACAAAATTGGCGCGCTATTTTTCCACCGCTGCTCAGTTTTGATATTTCGTCCTCCCATATCTCGCTCGTTGCTCGACCGTTTTGAACGGTTCTCGCGTCATTTTGACCCTCATATGATGGGTAACAATATGGTGTGTTCGAAATATGAAATTCTCTCTGAAAATTGGCGCGCTATTTTTGCACCGCTGCTCAGTTTCGATATTTCGTCCTCTCATATCTCGTTCGTTGCTCGACCGTTTCGAACGGTTCTCGCGTCATTTTGACCCTCATATGATAGGTAACAATATGGTGTGTTCGAAATATGAAATTCTCTCTGAAAATTGGTGCGCTATTTTTGCACCTCTAATCAGTTTCGATTATTCATCCTCCCATATCTCGTTCGTTGCTCGACCGTTTTGAACGGTTCTCGCATCATTTTGACCCTCATATGATGGGTAACAATATGGTGTGTTCGAAATATGAAATTCTCTCTGAAAATTGGCGCGCTATTTTTGCACCGCCGCTCAGTTTCGATATTTCGTCCTCCCATATCTCGTTCGTTGCTCGACCGTTTCGAACGGTTCTCGCGTCATTTTGACCCTCATATGATGGGTAACAATATGGTGTGTTCGAAATATGAAATTCTCTCTGAAAATTGGCGCGCTATTTTTGCACCGCTGCTCAGTTTTGATATTTCGTCCTCCCATATCTCGTTCGTTGCTCGACCGTTTAGAACGGTTCTCGCGTCATTTTGACCCTCATATGATGGGTAACAATATGGTGTGTTCGAAATATGAAATTCTCTCTGAAAATTGGCGCGCTATTTTTGCACCGCTGATCAGTTTCGATATTTCAACCTCCCATATCTCGTTCGTTGCTCGACCGTTTCGAACGGTTCTCGCGTCATTTTGACCCTCATATGATGGGTAACAATATGGTGTGTTCGAAATATGAAATTCTCTCTGAAAATTGGCGCGCTATTTTTGCATCGCTGATCAGTTTCGATATTTCGTCCTCCTATATCTCGTTCGTTGCTCGACCGTTTCGAACGGTTCTCGCGTCATTTTGACCCTCATATGATGGGTAACAATATGGTGTGTTCTAAATATGAAATTCTCTCTGAAAATTGGCGCGCTATTTTTGCACCGCTGCTCAGTTTCGATATTTCGTCCTCCCATATCTCGTTCGTTGCTTGACCGTTTCGAACGGTTCTCGTGTCATTTTGACCCTCATATGATGGGTAAAAATATGGTGTGTTCGAAATATGAAATTCTCTCTGAAAATTGGCGCGCAATTTTTGCACCGCTGATCAGTTTCGATATTTCGTCCTCCTATATCTCGTTCGTTGCTCGACCTTTTCCAACGGTTCTCGCGTCATTTTGACCCTCATATGATGGGTAACAATATGGTATGTTCGAAATATGAAATTCTCTCTAAAAATTGGCGCGCTATTTTTGCACCGCTGATCAGTTTCGATATTTCGTCCTGCCATATCTCGTTCGTTGCTCTACCGTTTCGAACGGTTCTCACGTCATTTTGACCCTCATATGATGGGTAACAATATGGTGTGTTCGAAATATGAAATTCTCTCGGAAAATTGGCGCGCTATTTTTGCACCGCTGCTCAGTTTCGATATTTCGTCCTCCCATATCTCGTTCGTTGCTCGACCGTTTTGAACGGTTCTCACGTCATTTTGAACCTTATATGATGGGTAACAATATGGTGTGTTCGAAATATGAAATTCTCTCTGAAAATTGGCGCGCTATTTTTGCACCGCTGCTCAGTTTCGATATTTCATCCTCCCATATCTCGCTCGTTGCTCGACCGTTTCGAACGGTTCTCGCATCATTTTGACCCTCATATGATGGGTAACAATATGGTGTGTTCGAAATATGAAATTCTCTCTGAAAATTGGCGCGCTATTTTTGCACCGCTGCTCAGTTTCGATATTTCGTCCTCCCATATCTCGTTCGTTGCTCGACCGTTTCGAACGGTTCTCGCGTGAATTTGACCCTCATATGATGGGTAACAATATGGTGTGTTCGAAATATGAAATTCTCTCTGAAAATTGGTGCGCTATTTTGCACCTCTAATCAGTTTCGATTATTCATCCTCCCATATCTCGTTCGTTGCTCGACCGTTTTAAACGGTTCTCGCGTCATTTTGACCCTCATATGATGGGTAACAATATGGTGTATTCGAAATATGAAATTCTCTCTGAAAATTGGCGCGCTATTTTTGCACCGATGCTTAGTTTCGATATTTCATCCTCCCATATCTCGTTCGTTGCTCGACCGTTTCGAACGGTTCTCGCGTCATTTCGACCCTCATATGATGGGTAACAATATGGTGTGTTCGAAATATGAAATTCTCTCTGAAAATTGGCGCGCTATTTTTGCACCGCTGCTCAGTTTTGATATTTCGTCCTCCCATATCTCGTTCGTTGCTCGACCGTTTAGAACGGTTCTCGCGTCATTTTGACCCTCATATGATGGGTAAAAATATGGTGTGTCGAAATATGAAATTCTCTCTAAAAATTGGCGCGCTATTTTTGCACCGCTGATCAGTTTCGATATTTCGTCCTGCCATATCTCGTTCGTTGCTCTACCGTTTCGAACGGTTCTCACGTCATTTTGACCCTCATATGATGGGTAACAATATGGTGTGTTCGAAATATAAAATTCTCTCGGAAAATTGGCGCGCTATTTTTGCACCGCTGCTCAGTTTCGATATTTCGTCCTCCCATATCTCGCTCGTTGCTCGACCGTTTCGAACGGTTCTCGCGTCATTTTGACCCTCATATGATGGGTAACAATATGGTGTGTTCGAAATATGAAATTCTCTCTGAAAATTGGCGCGCTATTTTTGCACCGCTGCTCAGTTTCGATATTTCGTCCTCCCATATCTCGTTCGTTGCTCGACCGTTTCGAACGGTTCTCGCGTCATTTTGACCCTCATATGATAGGTAACAATATGGTGTGTTCGAAATATGAAATTCTCTCTGAAAATTGGTGCGCTATTTTTGCACCTCTAATCAGTTTCGATTATTCATCCTCCCATATCTCGTTCGTTGCTCGACCGTTTTGAACGGTTCTCGCGTCATTTTGACCCTCATATGATGGGTAACAATATGGTGTGTTCGAAATATGAAATTCTCTCTGAAAATTGGCGCTCTATTTTTGCACTGCTGCTCAGTTTCGATATTTCGTCCTCCCATATCTCGTTCGTTGCTCGACCGTTTCGAACGGTTCTCGCGTCATTTTGACCCTCATATGATGGGTAACAATATGGTGTGTTCGAAATATGAAATTCTCTCTGAAAATTGGCGCGCTATTTTTGCACCGCTGCTCAGTTTTGATATTTCGTCCTCCCATATCTCGTTCGTTGCTCGACCGTTTAGAACGGTTCTCGCGTCATTTTGACCCTCATATGATGGGTAACAATATGGTGTGTTCGGAATATGAAATTCTCTCTGAAAATTGGCGCGCTATTTTTGCACCGCTGATCAGTTTCGATATTTCAACCTCCCATATCTCGTTCGTTGCTCGACCATTTCGAACGGTTCTCGCGTTATTTTGACCCTCATATGATGGGTAACAATGTGTTGTGTTCGAAATATGAAATTCTCTCTGAAAATTGGCGCGCTATTTTTGCACCGCTGATCAGTTTCGATATTTCGTCCTCCTATATCTCGTTCGTTGCTCGACCGTTTCGAACGGTTCTCGAGTCATTTTGACCCTCATATGATGGGTAACAATATGGTGTGTTCAAAATATGATATTCTCTCTGAAAATTGGCGCGCTATTTTTGCACCGCTGCTCAGTTTCGATATTTCGTCCTCCCATATCTCGTTCGTTGCTCGACCGTTTCGAACGGTTCTCGCGTCATTTTGACCCTCATATGATGGGTAACAATATGGTGTGTTCGAAATATGAAATTCTCTCTGAAATTTGGCGCGCTATTTTTGCACCTCTGATCAGTTTTGATATTTCGTCCTCCCGTATCTAGTTCGTTGCTCGACCGTTTTGAACGGTTCTCGCGTCATTTTGACCCTCATATGATGGGTAACAATATGGTGTGTTCGAAATATGAAATACTCTCTGAAATTTGGCGCGCTATGTTTGGTGTCATTTTGTTAGGTTTTAGTTGTTATTTATTATTTGTTTTTGTGTCGTTTTGGAGTCATTTTGTGTCGTTATAGCTATGATTTGGGTGTTTCGAGTATTTTACTTGTTAGGGATCATGGGAGCCGAAAGAAGGAGAAAGAACGAGAAAAGGAAGAAAAAGGAGTGCAAAAATTGGATAAAGTGCGCGCGTGAGTTGGAGCGCCCGCTCCGTGGAGTTGGAGCGCTCGCTCCATGAACAGTACCCGAAGGATTTGCATGGCATCGTCGGAGCGCCCGCTCCAGGGTGGTGGAGCGCCCGCTCCAGTTCATAAATTCAAGCAGATTTGCGCAGCTATTATGGAGCGCCCGCTCCACGCCTGGCGTGTTTTCTTACTTGTTTCCTTATTGGAATCGAACTTCTACCTTATTATATATAGGCCATTAGGGCACGAATTTGGACAAGCTTTTACCTTAGTTTTTTAGTTCTAAATACTTTAGCTTTAGTTTTTATTGCTTTCTTTTGTTCGAATCCGGATTCGTAGTTCGTTGCAGTTTAATTCAAGTTCTTCGTTCTTCGTTATTTTCGTAAGTTATTTTATTGCTTTCGTTTAATTGCTTTAATTACTTGCTTTAGTTCTAGATTCGATTTCTTTATTGCTTCGTTTAATTTCCTTAGTTTAATTTCGTTCGTTCGATTCTCAAAGTCTAGTTTAGATTCGTTTTTCTTCGTTTTCAATTCTCTCATTTTCAAAGTTCTTAGAGTTAGATTTATTTATTTAATTTCCAGATTTTCAGATTTAGTTTAATTATGTCTAGATTCGTTTTCTTTTCTTTGTTGCTTTCTTTATTGCTTTTCTTTCGATTTTTGCCTAGGTAGATTTATTGTTTTCTTTAGTTTAATTCTTAGATTAATTTCCAGCTTTCTAGATTAGATTTATTTGCTTTGATTTAATTGCTTTGATTTATTTTTCTCGTCTAGGATTTTAAAAACCAAAAACCCAAATATTCTATTTACTTGCTTTCTTAGTTTAGGTTGTTTTTACTACACAGTTATTTGCCCTGTTAAGATTTCCTTGAGATTCGACTTAGGTTTTTACTTACTAAGTGCTAGGATAGATTTCGTTCTATTGCGAACACTTTTTGGTGAAACACGCTATTTTTGCACCGCTGCTCAGTTTCGATATTTCGTCCTCCCATATCTCGTTCGTTGCTCGACCGTTTCGAACGGTTCTCGCGTCATTTTGACCCTCTTATGATGGGTAACAATATGGTGTGTTCGAAATATGAAATTCTCTCTGAAAATTGGCGCGCTATTTTTGCACTGCTGATCAGTTTCGATATTTCGTCCTCCCATATCTCGTTCGTTGCTCGACCGTTTCGAACGGTTCTCGCGTCATTTTGACCCTCATATGATGGGTAATAATATGGTGTGTTCGAAATATGAAATTCTCTCTGAAATTTGGCGCGCTATTTTTGCACCGCTGATCAGTTTCGATATTTCGTCCTCCCATATCTCGTTCGTTGCTCGACCGATTCGAACGGTTCTCGCGTCATTTTGACCCTCATATGATGGGTAACAATATGGTGTGTTTGAAATATGAAATTCTCTCTGCAAATTGGCTCGCTATTTTTGCACCGCTGATCAGTTTCGATATTTCGTCCTCCCATATCTCGTTCGTTGCTCGACCGTTTCGAACGGTTCTCGTGTCATTTTGACCCTCATATGATGGGTAACAATATGGTGTGTTCAAAAGATGAAATTCTCTCTGAAGATTGGCGCGCTATTTTTGCACCGCTTATCAGTTTCGATATTTCGTCCTCTCATATCTAGTTCGTTGCTCGACCGTTTCGAACGGTTCTCGCGTCATTTTGACCATCATATGATGGGTAACAATATGGTGTGTTTGAAATATGAAATTCTCTCTGAAAATTGGCGCGCTATTTTTGCACCGCTGATCAGTTTCGATATTTCGTCCTCCCATATCTCGTTCGTTGCTCGACCGTTTCGAACGGTTCTCGCGTCATTTTGACCCTCATATGATGGGAAACAATATGGTGTGTTCGAAATATGAAATTCTCTCTGAAAATTGGCGCGCTATTTTTGCACTACTAATCAGTTTCGATTATTCATCATCCCATATCTCGTTCGTTGCTCGACCGTTTCGAACGGTTCTCGCGTCATTTTGACCCTCATATGATGGGTAACAATATGGTGTGTTCGAAATATGAAATTCTCTCTGAACATTGGCGCGCTATTTTTGCACCGCTGCTCTGTTTTGATATTTCGTCCTCCCATATCTCGTTCGTTGCTCGACCGTTTCGAACGGTTCTCGCGACATTTTGACCCTCATATGATGGGTAACAATATTGTGTGTTTGAAATATAAAATTCTCTCTGAAAATTGGCACGCTATTTTGCACCGCTGCTCAGTTTTTATATTTCGTCCTCCCATATCTCGTTTGTTGCTCGACCGTTTCGAACGGTTCTCGCGTCATTTTGACCCTCATATGATGGGTAACAATATGGTGTGTTCGAAATATGAAATTCTCTCTGAAAATTGGCGCTCTATTTTTGCACCGCTGATCAGTTTCGATATTTCGTCCACCCATATCTCGTTCGTTGCTCGACCGTTTCGAACGGTTCTCGCGTTATTTTGACCCTCATATGATGGGTAACAATATAGTGTGTTCGAAATATTAAATTCTCTCTGAAAATTGGCGCGCTATTTTTGCACCGCTGATCAGTTTCGATATTTCGTCCTCCCATATCTCGTTCGTTGCTCGACCGTTTCGAACTGTTCTCGCGTCATTTTGACCCTCATATGATGGGTAACAATATGGTGTGTTGGAAATATTAAATTCTCTCTGAAAATTGGCGCGCAATTTTTGCACCGCTGATCAGTTTCGATATTTCGTCCTCCCATATCTCGTTCGTTGCTCGACCGTTTCGAACAGTTCTCGCGTCATTTTGACCCTCATATGATGGGTAACAATATGGTGTGTTCGAAATATTAAATTCTCTCTGAAAATTGGCGCGCTATTTTTGCACCGCTACTCAGTTTCGATATTTCGTCCTCCCATATCTCGTTCGTTGCTCGACCGTTTCGAACGGTTCTCGCGTCATTTTGACCCTCATATGATGGGTAACAATATGGTGTGTTCGAAATATGAAATTCTCTCTGAAAATTGGCGCGCTATTTTTGCACCACTAATCAGTTTCGATTATTCATCATCCCATATCTCGTTCGTTGCTCGACCGTTTAGAACGGTTCTCGCGTCATTTTGACCCTCATATGATGGGTAACAATATGCTGTGTTCGAAATATGAAATTCTCTCTGAAAATTGGCACGCTATTTTTGCACCGCTGCTCAGTTTCGATATTTCGTCCTCCCATATCTCGTTCGTTGCTCGACCGTTTCGAACGGTTCTCGCGTCATTTTGACCCTCATATGATGGGTAACAATATGGTGTGTTCGAAATATGAAATTCTCTCTAAAAATTGGCACGCTATTTTTACACCGCTGATCTGTTTCGATATTTCGTCCTCCCATATCTAGTTCGTTGCTCGACCGTTTTGAACGGTTCTCGCGTCATTTTGACCTTCATATGATGGGTAACAATATGGTGTGTTTGAAATATGAAATTCTCTCTGAAAATTGGCGCGCTATTTTTGCACCGCTGATCAGTTTCGATATTTCGTCCTCCCATATCTCGTTCGTTGCTCGACCGTTTCGAACGATTCTCGCGTCATTTTGACCCTGATATGATGGGTAACAATATGGTGTGTTCGAAATATGAAATTCTCTCTGAAAATTGGCGCGCTATTTTTGCACTGCTGATCAGTTTCGATATTTCGTCCTCCCATATCTCGTTCGTTGCTCGACCGTTTCGAACGGTTCTCGCGTCATTTTGACCCTCATATGATGGGTGACAATATGGTGTGTTTGAAATATGAAATTCTCTCTGAAAATTGGCGCGCTATTTTTGCACCGCTGATCAGTTTCGATATTTCGTCCTCCCATATCTCGTTCGTTGCTCAACCGTTTCGAACGGTTCTCGCGTCATTTTGACCCTCATATGATGGGTAACAATATGGTGTGTTTGAAATATGAAATTCTCTCTGCAAATTGGCTCGCTATTTTTGCACCGCTGATCAGTTTCGATATTTCGTCCTCCCATATCTCGTTCGTTGCTCGACCGTTTCGAACGGTTCTCGTGTCATTATTACCCTCATATGATGGGTAACAATATGGTGTGTTCAAAATATGAAATTCTCTCTGAAGATTGGCGCGCTATTTTTGCACCGCTTATCAGTTTCGATATTTCGTCCTCCCATGTCTAGTTCGTTGCTCGACCGTTTCAAACGGTTCTCGCGTCCTTTTGACCCTCATATGATGGGTAACAATATGGTGTGTTTGAAATATGAAATTCTCTCTGAAAATTGGCGCGCTATTTTTGCACCGCTAATCAGTTTCGATATTTCGTCCTCCCATATCTCGTTCGTTGCTCGACCGTTTCGAACGGTTCTCGCGTCATTTTGACCCTCATATGATGGGAAACAATATGGTGTGTTCGAAATATGAAATTCTCTCTGAAAATTGGCGCGCTATTTTTGCACTACTAATCAGTTTCGATTATTCATCATCCCATATCTCGTTCGTTGCTCGACCGTTTCGAACGGTTCTCGCGCATTTTGACCCTCATATGATGGGTAACAATATGGTGTGATCAAAATATGAAATTCTCTCTGAAGATTGGCGCGCTATTTTTGCACCGCTTATCAGTTTCGATATTTCGTCCTCCCATATCTAGTTCGTTGCTCGACCGTTTCGAACGGTTCTCGCGTCATTTTGACCATCATATGATGGGTAACAATATGGTGTGTTTGAAATATGAAATTCTCTCTGAAATTTGGCGCGCTATTTTTGCACCGCTGATCAGTTTCGATATTTCGTCCTCCCATATCTCGTTCGTTGCTCGACCGTTTCGAACGGTTCTCGCGTCATTTTGACCCTCATATGATGGGAAACAATATGGTGTGTTCGAAATATGAAATTCTCTCTGAAAATTGGCGCGCTATTTTTGCACTACTAATCAGTTTCGATTATTCATCATCCCATATCTCATTCGTTGCTCGACCGTTTCGAACGGTTCTCGCGTCATTTTGACCCTCATATGATGGGTAACAATATGGTGTGTTCGAAATATGAAATTCTCTCTGAACATTGGCGCGCTATTTTTGCACCGCTGCTCTGTTTTGATATTTCGTCCTCCCATATCTCGTACGTTGATCGACCGTTTCGAACGGTTCTCGCGTAATTTTGACCCTCATATGATGGGTAAAAATATGGTGTGTTCGAAATATGAAATTCTCTCTGAAAATTGGCGCTTTATTTTTGCACCGCTGATCTGTTTCGATATTTCGTCCTCCCATATCTAGTTCGTTGCTCGACCGTTTTGAACGGTTCTCGCGTCATTTTGACCTTCATATGATGGGTAACAATATGGTGTGTTCGAAATATGAAATTCTCTCTGAACATTGGCGCGCAATTTTTGCATCGCTGCTCTGTTTTAATATTTCGTCCTCCCATATCTCGTTCGTTGCTCGACCGTTTTGAACGGTTCTCGCGTCATTTTGACCCTCATATGATGGGTAACAATATGGTGTGTTCGAAATATAAAATTCTCTCTGAAAATTGGCGCGCTATTTTTGCACCGCTTATGAGTTTCGATATTTCGTCCTCCCATATCTCGTTCGTTGCTCGACCGTTTCGAACGGTTCTCGCGTCATTTTGACCCTCATATGATGGGTAACAATATGGTGTGTTTGAAATATGAAATTCTCTCTGAAAATTGGCGCGCTATTTTTGCACCGCTGATCGGTTTCGATATTTCGTCCTCCCATATCTCGTTCGTTGCTCGACCGTTTCGAACGGTTCTCGCGTCATTTGGACCCTCATATGATGGGTAACAATATGGTGTGTTTGAAATATGAAATTCTCTCTGAAAATTGGCGTGCTATTTTTGCACCGCTGATCAGTTTCGATATTTCGTCCTCCCATATCTCATTCGTTGCTCGACCGTTTCGAACGGTTCTTGCGTCATTTTGACCCTCATATGATGGGTAACATTATGCTGTGTTCGAAATATGAAATTCTCTCTGAAAATTGGTGCGCTATTTTTGCACAACTAATCAGTTTCGATTATTCATCCTCCCATATCTCGTTCGTTGCTCGACTGTTTCGAACGGTTCTCGCGTCATTTTGACCCTCATATGATGGACAACAATATGGTGTGTTCGAAATATGAAATTCTCTCTGAAAAATGGCGCGCTATTTTTGCACCGCTGCTCAGTTTTGATATTTCGTCCTCCCATATCTCGTACGTTGCTCGACCGTTTCGAACGGTTCTCGCGTAATTTTGACCCTCATATGATGGGTAAAAATATGGTGTGTTCGAAATATGAAATTCTCTCTGAAAATTGGCGCTTTATTTTTGGACCGCTGATCAGTTTCGATATTTCGTCCTCCCATATCTCGTTCGTTGCTCGACCGTTTCGAACGGTTCTCGCGTCATTTTGACCCTCATATGATGGGTAACAATATGGTGTGTTTTAAATATGAAATTCTCTCTGAAAATTGGCACGCTGTTTTGCACCGCTGCTCAGTTTTTATATTTCGTCCTCCCATATCTCGTTTGTTGCTCGACCGTTTCGAACGGTTCTCGCGTCATTTTGACCCTCATATGATGGGTAACAATATGGTGTGTTCGAAATATGAAATTCTCTCTGAAAATTGGCTCGCTATTTTTGCACCGCTGATCAGTTTCGATATTTCGTCCTCCCATATCTCGTTCGTTGCTCGACCATTTCGAACGGTTCTCGCGTTATTTTGACCCTCATATGATGGGTAACAATGTGTTGTGTTCGAAATATGAAATTCTCTCTGAAAATTGGCGCGCTATTTTTGCACCGCTGATCAGTTTCGATATTTCGTCCTCCTATATCTCGTTCGTTGCTCGACCGTTTCGAACGGTTCTCGAGTCATTTTGACCCTCATATGATGGGTAACAATATGGTGTGTTCAAAAT
This sequence comes from Thymus mandschuricus, assembly GCA_029379335.1. Taxonomy (NCBI): domain Eukaryota; kingdom Viridiplantae; phylum Streptophyta; class Magnoliopsida; order Lamiales; family Lamiaceae; genus Thymus; species Thymus mandschuricus. The sequence goes on from CM057074.1 coordinate 4,966,811, forward strand.
ATGAAATTCTCTCTGAAAATTGGCGCGCTATTTTTGCACCGCTGCTCAGTTTCGATATTTCGTCCTCCCATATCTCGTTCGTTGCTCGACCGTTTCGAACGGTTCTCGCGTCATTTTGACCCTCATATGATGGGTAACAATATGGTGTGTTCGAAATATGAAATTCTCTCTGAAATTTGGCGCGCTATTTTTGCACCTCTGATCAGTTTTGATATTTCGTCCTCCCGTATCTAGTTCGTTGCTCGACCGTTTTGAACGGTTCTCGCGTCATTTTGACCCTCATATGATGGGTAACAATATGGTGTGTTCGAAATATGAAATTCTCTCTGAAATTTGGCGCGCTATGTTTGGTGTCATTTTGTTAGGTTTTAGTTGTTATTTATTATTTGTTTTTGTGTCGTTTTGGAGTCATTTTGTGTCGTTATAGCTATGATTTGGGTGTTTCGAGTATTTTACTTGTTAGGGATCATGGGAGCCGAAAGAAGGAGAAAGAACGAGAAAATGAAGAAAAAGGAGTGCAAAAATTGGATAAAGTGCGCGCGTGAGTTGGAGCGCCCGCTCCGTGGAGTTGGAGCGCTCGCTCCATGAACAGTACCCGAAGGATTTGCATGGCATCGTCGGAGCGCCCGCTCCAGGGTGGTGGAGCGCCCGCTCCAGTTCATAAATTCAAGCAGATTTGCGCAGCTATTATGGAGCGCCCGCTCCACGCCTGGCGTGTTTTCTTACTTGTTTCATTATTGGAATCGAACTTCTACCTTATTATATATAGGCCATTAGGGCACGAATTTGGACAAGCTTTTACCTTAGTTTTTTAGTTCTAAATACTTTAGCTTTAGTTTTTATTGCTTTCTTTTGTTCGAATCCGGATTCGTAGTTCGTTGCAGTTTAATTCAAGTTCTTCGTTCTTCGTTATTTTCGTAAGTTATTTTATTGCTTTCGTTTAATTGCTTTAATTACTTGCTTTAGTTCTAGATTCGATTTCTTTATTGCTTCGTTTAATTTCCTTAGTTTAATTTCGTTCGTTCGATTCTCAAAGTCTAGTTTAGATTCGTTTTTCTTCGTTTTCAATTCTCTCGTTTTCAAAGTTCTTAGAGTTAGATTTATTTATTTAATTTCCAGATTTTCAGATTTAGTTTAATTATGTCTAGATTCGTTTTCTTTTCTTTCGTTGCTTTCTTTATTGCTTTTCTTTCGATTTTTGCCTAGGTAGATTTATTGTTTTCTTTAGTTTAATTCTTAGATTAATTTCCAGCTTTCTAGATTAGATTTATTTGCTTTGATTTAATTGCTTTGATTTATTTTTCTCGTCTAGGATTTTAAAAACCAAAAACCCAAATATTCTATTTACTTGCTTTCATTGTTTAGGTTGTTTTTACTACACAGTTATTTGCCCTGTTAAGTTTTCCTTGAGATTCGACTTAGGTTTTTACTTACTAATTGCTAGGATAGATTTCGTTCTATTGCGAACACTTTTTGGTGAAACACGCTATTTTTGCACCGCTGCTCAGTTTCGATATTTCGTCCTCCCATATCTCGTTCGTTGCTCGACCGTTTCGAACGGTTCTCGCGTCATTTTGACCCTCATATGATGGGTAACAATATGGTGTGTTCGAAATATGAAATTCTCTCTGAAAATTGGCGCGCTATTTTTGCACTGCTGCTCAGTTTCGATATTTTGTCCTCCCATATCTCGTTCGTTGCTCGACCGTTTCGAACGGTTCTCGCGTCATTTTGACCCTCATATGATGGGTAATAATATGGTGTGTTCGAAATATGAAATTCTCTCTGAAATTTGGCGCGCTATTTTTGCACCGCTGATCAGTTTCGATATTTCGTCCTCCCATATCTAGTTCGTTGCTCGACCGTTTTGAACGGTTCTCGCGTCATTTTGACCCTCATATGATGGGTAACAATATGGTGTGATTGAAATATGAAATTCGATCTGAAAATTGGCGCGCTATTTTTGCACCGCTGATCAGTTTCGATATTTCGTCCTCCCATATCTCGTTCGTTGCTCGACCGTTTCGAACGGTTCTCGCGTCATTTTGACCCTCATATGATGGGTAACAATATGGTGTGTTTGAAATATGAAATTCTCTCTGTAAATTGGCGCGCTATTTTTGCACCGCTGATCAGTTTCGATATTTCGTCCTCCCATATCTCGTTCGTTGCTCGACCGTTTCGAACGGTTCTCGCGTCATTTTGACCCTCATATGATGGGAAACAATATGGTGTGTTCGAAATATGAAATTCTCTCTGAAAATTGGCGCGCTATTTTTGCACTACTAATCAGTTTCGATTATTCATCATCCCATATCTCGTTCGTTGCTCGACCGTTTCGAACGGTTCTCGCGTCATTTTGACCCTCATATGATGGGTAACAATATGGTGTGTTCGAAATATGAAATTCTCTCTGAAAATTGGCGCGCTATTTTTGCACTGCTGATCAGTTTCGATATTTCGTCCTCCCATATCTCGTTCGTTGCTCGACCGTTTCGAACGGTTCTCGCGTCATTTTGACCCTCATATGATGGGTAACAATATGGTGTGTTTGAAATATGAAATTCTCTCTGAAAATTGGCACGCTATTTTGCACCGCTGCTCAGTTTTTATATTTCGTCCTCCCATATCTCGTTTGTTGCTCGACCGTTTCGAACGGTTCTCGCGTCATTTTGACCCTCATATGATGGGTAACAATATGGTGTGTTCGAAATATGAAATTCTCTCTGAAAATTGGCGCTCTATTTTTGCACCGCTGATCAGTTTCGATATTTCGTCCACCCATATCTCGTTCGTTGCTCGACCGTTTCGAACGGTTCTCGCGTTATTTTGACCCTCATATGATGGGTAACAATATAGTGTGTTCGAAATATTAAATTCTCTCTGAAAATTGGCGCGCTATTTTTGCACCGCTGATCAGTTTCGATATTTCGTCCTCCCATATCTCGTTCGTTGCTCGACCGTTTCGAACTGTTCTCGCGTCATTTTGACCCTCATATGATGGGTAACAATATGGTGTGTTGGAAATATTAAATTCTCTCTGAAAATTGGCGCGCAATTTTTGCACCGCTGATCAGTTTCGATATTTCGTCCTCCCATATCTCGTTCGTTGCTCGACCGTTTCGAACGGTTCTAGCGTCATTTTGACCCTCATATGATGGGTAACAATATGGTGTGTTCGAAATATTAAATTCTCTCTGAAAATTGGCGCGCTATTTTTGCACCGCTGCTCAGTTTTGATATTTCGTCCTCCCATATCTCGTTCGTTGCTCGACCGTTTCGAACGGTTCTCGCGTCATTTTGACCCTCATATGATGGGTAACAATATGGTGTGTTCGAAATATGAAATTCTCTCTGAAAATTGGCGCGCTATTTTTGCACCACTAATCAGTTTCGATTATTCATCATCCCATATCTCGTTCGTTGCTCGACCGTTTAGAACGGTTCTCGCTTCATTTTGACCCTCATATGATGGGTAACAATATGATGTGTTCGAAATATGAAATTCTCTCTGAAAATTGGCACGCTATTTTTGCACCGCTGCTCAGTTTCGATATTTCGTCCTCCCATATCTCGTTCGTTGCTCGACCGTTTCGAACGGTTCTCGCGTCATTTTGACCCTCATATGATGGGAAACAATATGGTGTGTTCGAAATATGAAATTCTCTCTGAAAATTGGCGCGCTATTTTTGCACTACTAATCAGTTTCGATTATTCATCATCCCATATCTCGTTCGTTGCTCGACCGTTTCGAACGGTTCTCGCGTCATTTTGACCCTCATATGATGGGTAACAATATGGTGTGATCAAAATATGAAATTCTCTCTGAAGATTGGCGCGCTATTTTTGCACCGCTTATCAGTTTCGATATTTCGTCCTCCCATATCTAGTTCGTTGCTCGACCGTTTCGAACGGTTCTCGCGTCATTTTGACCATCATATGATGGGTAACAATATGGTGTGTTTGAAATATGAAATTCTCTCTGAAAATTGGCGCGCTATTTTTGCACCGCTGATCAGTTTCGATATTTCGTCCTCCCATATCTCGTTCGTTGCTCGACCGTTTCGAACGGTTCTCGCGTCATTTTGACCCTCATATGATGGGAAACAATATGGTGTGTTCGAAATATGAAATTCTCTCTGAAAATTGGCGCGCTATTTTTGCACTACTAATCAGTTTCGATTATTCATCATCCCATATCTCATTCGTTGCTCGACCGTTTCGAACGGTTCTCGCGTCATTTTGACCCTCATATGATGGGTAACAATATGGTGCGTTCGAAATATGAAATTCTCTCTGAACATTGGCGCGCTATTTTTGCACCGCTGCTCTGTTTTGATATTTCGTCCTCTCATATCTCGTTCGTTGCTCGACTGTTTCGAACGGTTCTCGCGTCATTTTGACCTTCATATGATGGGTAACAATATGGTGTGTTCGAAATATGAAATTCTCTCTGAACATTGGCGCGCAATTTTTGCACAGCTGCTCTGTTTTAATATTTCGTCCTCCCATATCTCGTTCGTTGCTCGACCGTTTCGAACGGTTCTCGTGTCATTTTGACCCTCATATGATGGGTAACAATATGGTGTGTTCGAAATATAAAATTCTCTCTGAAAATTGGCGCGCTATTTTTGCACCGCTTATGAGTTTCGATATTTCGTCCTCCCATATCTCGTTCGTTGCTCGACCGTTTCGAACGGTTCTCGCGTCATTTTGACCCTCATATGATGGGTAACAATATGGTGTGTTTAAAATATGAAATTCTCTCTGAAAATTGGTGCGCTATTTTTGCACCGCTGATCGGTTTCGATATTTCGTCCTCCCATATCTCGTTCGTTGCTCGACCGTTTCGAACGGTTCTCGCGTCATTTGGACCCTCATATGATGGGTAACAATATGGTGTGTTTGAAATATGAAATTCTCTCTGAAAATTGGCGTGCTATTTTTGCACCGCTGATCAGTTTCGATATTTCGTCCTCCCATATCTCATTCGTTGCTCGACCGTTTCGAACGGTTCTTGCGTCATTTTGACCCTCATATGATGGGTAACATTATGCTGTGTTCGAAATATGAAATTCTCTCTGAAAATTGGTGCGCTATTTCTGCACAACTAATCAGTTTCGATTATTCATCCTCCCATATCTCGTTCGTTGCTCGACTGTTTCGAACGGTTCTCACGTCATTTTGACCCTCATATGATGGACAACAATATGGTGTGTTCGAAATATGAAATTCTCTCTGAAAATTGGCGCGCTATTTTTGCACCGCTTATGAGTTTCGATATTTCGTCCTCCCATATCTCGTTCGTTGCTCGACCGTTTCGAACGGTTCTCGCGTCATTTTGACCCTCATATGATGGGTAACAATATGGTGTGTTTTAAATATGAAATTCTCTCTGAAAATTGGCACGCTATTTTGCACCGCTGCTCAGTTTTTATATTTCGTCCTCCCATATCTCGTTTGTTGCTCGACCGTTTCGAACGGTTCTCGCGTCATTTTGACCCTCATATGATGGGTGACAATATGGTGTGTTTGAAATATGAAATTCTCTCTGAAAATTGGCGCGCTATTTTTGCACCGCTGATCAGTTTCGATATTTCGTCCTCCCATATCTCGTTCGTTGCTCGACCGTTTCGAACGGTTCTCACGTCATTTTGACCCTCATATGATGGGTAACAATATGGTGTGTTCGAAATATGAAATTCTCTCTGAAAATTGGCGCGCAATTTTTGCACCGCTGCTCAGTTTCGATATTTCGTCCTCCCATATCTCGCTCGTTGCTCGACCGTTTCGAACGGTTCTCGCGTCATTTTGACCCTCATATGATGGGTAACAATATGGTGTGTTCGAAATATGAAATTCTCTCTGAAAATTGGCGCGCTATTTTTGCACCGCTGCTCAGTTTCGATATTTTGTCCTCCCATATCTCGTTCGTCGCTCGATCGTTTCGAACGGTTCTCGCGTCATTTTGACCCTCATATGATGGGTAACAATATGGTGTGTTTGAAATATGAAATTCTCTCTGAAAATTGGCGCGCTATTTTTGCACCGCTGATCAGTTTCGATATTTCGTCCTCCCATATCTCGCTCGTTGCTCGACAGTTTCGAACGGTTCTCGCGTAATTTTGACCCAAATATGATGGGTAACAATATGGTGTGTTTGAAATATGAAATTCTCTCTGAAAATTGGCGCGCTATTTTTGCACCGCTGATCAGTTTTGATATTTCGTCATCCCATATCTCGTTCGTTGCTCGAACGTTTCGAACGGTTCTCGCGTCATTTTGACCCTCATATGATGGGTAACAATATGGTGTGTTCGAAATATGAAATTCTCTCTGAAAATTGGCGCGCTATTTTTGCACCGCTGCTCAGTTTCGATATTTCATCCTCCCATATCTCGTTCGTTGCTCGACCGTTTCGAACGGTTCTCGCGTCATTTTGACCCTCATATGATGGGTAACAATATGGTGTGTTCGAAATATGAAATTCTCTCTGAAAATTGGCGCCCTATTTTTGCACCGCTGCTCAGTTTTGATATTTCGTCCTCCCATATCTCGTTCGTTGCTCGACTGTTTAGAACGGTTCTCGCGTCATTTTGACCCTCATATGATGGGTAACAATATGGTGTGTTCGAAATATGAAATTCTCTCTGAAAATTGGCGCGCTATTTTTGCACCGCTGATCAGTTTCGATATTTCGTCCTCCCATATCTTGTTCGTTGCTCGACCGTTTCGAACGGTTCTCGCGTCATTTTGACCCTCATATGATGGGTAACAATATGTTGTGTTCGAAATATGAAATTCTCTCTGAAAATTGGCGCGCTATTTTTGCACCACTGATCAGTTTTGATATTTCGTCCTCCTATATCTCGTTCGTTGCTCGACCGTTTCTAACGGTTCTCGCGTCATTTTGACCCTCATATGATGGGTAACAATATGGTGTGTTCGAAATATGAAATTCTCTCTGAAAATTGGCGCGCTATTTTTGCACCGCTGATCAGTTTTGATATTTCGTCCTCCAATATCTCGTTCGTTGCTCGACCGTTTCTAACGGTTCTCGCGTCATTTTGACCCTCATATGATGGGTAACAATATGGTGTGTTCGAAATATGAAATTCTCTCTGAAAATTGGCGCTTTATTTTTGCACCGCTGATCAGTTTCGATATTTCGTCCTCCCATATATCGTTCGTTGCTCGACCGTTTCGAACGGTTCTCCCGTCATTTTGACCCTCATATGATGGGTAACAATATGGTGTGTTTGAAATATGAAATTCTCTCTGAAAATTGGCATGCTATTTTGCACCGCTGCTCAGTTTTTATATTTCGTCATCCCATATCTCGTTCGTTGCTCGAACGTTTCGAACGGTTCTCGCGTCATTTTGACCCTCATATGATGGGTAACAATATGGTGTGTTCGAAATATGAAATTCTCTCTGAAAATTGGCTCGCTATTTTTGCACCGCTGATCAGTTTCGATATTTCGTCCTCCCATATCTCGTTCGTTGCTCGACCGTTTCGAACGGTTCTCACGTCATTTTGACCCTCATATAATGGGTAACAATATGGTGTGTTAGAAATATTAAATTCTCTCTGAAAATTGGCGCGCTATTTTTGCACCGCTGATCAGTTTAGATATTTCGTCCTCCCATATCTCGTTCGTTGCTCGACCGTTTCGAACGGTTCTCGCGTCATTTTGACCTTCATATGATGGGTAACAATATGGTGTGTTCGAAATATGAAATTCTATCTAAAAATTGGCGCGCTATTTTGCACCGCTGCTCAGTTTCGATATTTCGTCCTCCCATATCTCGTTCGTTGCTCGACCGTTTCGAACGGTTCTCGCATCATTTTGACCCTTATATGATGCGTAACAATATGGTGTGTTCGAAATATGAAATTCTCTCTGAAAATTGGCGCGCTATTTTTGCACCGCTGCTCAGTTTCGATATTTCGTCCTCCCATATCTCGCTCGTTGCTCGACCGTTTCGAACTGTTCTCGCGTCATTTTGACCCTCATAGGATGGGTAACAATATGGTGTGTTCGAAATATGAAATTCTCTCTGAAAATTGGCGCGCTATTTTTGCACCGCTGCTCAGTTTCGATATTTCGTCCTCCCATATCTCGTTCGTTGCTCGACCGTTTCGAACGGTTCTCGCGTCATTTTGACCCTCATATGATGGGTGACAATATGGTGTGTTTGAAATATGAAATTCTCTATGAAAATTGGCGCGCTATTTTTGCACCGCTGATCAGTTTCGATATTTCGTCCTCCTATATATCGTTCGTTGCTCGACCGTTTCGAACGGTTCTCGCGTCATTTTGACCCTCATATGATGGGTAACAATATGGTGTGTTTGAAATATGAAATTCTCTCTGAAAATTGGCACGCTATTTTGCACCGCTGCTCAGTTTTTATATTTCGTCCTCCCATATCTCGTTCGTTGCTCGAACGTTTCGAACGGTTCTCGCGTCATTTTGACCCTCATATGATGGGTAACAATATGGTGTGTTCGAAATATGAAATTCTCTCTCAAAATTGGCGCGCTATTTTTGCACCGCTGATCAGTTTCGATATTTCGTCCTCCCATATCTCGTTCGTTGCTCGACCGTTTCGAACGGTTCTCGCGTCATTTTGACCCTCATATGATGGGTAACAATATGGTTTGTTCGAAATATTAAATTCTCTCTGAAAATTGGCGCGCTATTTTTGCTCCGCTGATCAGTTTAGATATTTCGTCCTCCCATATCTCGTTCGTTGCTCGACCGTTTCGAACGGTTCTCGCGTCATTTTGACCTTCATATGATGGGTAACAATATGGTGTGTTCGAAATATGAAATTCTATCTAAAAATTGGCCCGCTATTTTTGCACCGCTGATCAGTTTCGATATTTCGTCCTCCCATATCTCGTTCGTTGCCCTACCGTTTCGAACGGTTCTCACGTCATTTTGACCCTCATATGATGGGTAACAATATGGTGTGTTCGAAATATGAAATTCTCTCGGAAAATTGGCGCGCTATTTTTGCACCGCTGCTCAGTTTCGATATTTCGTCCTCCCATATCTCGTTCGTTGCTCGACCGTTTCGAACGGTTCTCGCATCATTTTGACCCTTATATGATGGGTAACAATATGGTGTGTTCGAAATATGAAATTCTCTCTGAAAATTGGCGCGCTATTTTTGCACCGCTGCTCAGTTTCGATATTTCGTCCTCCCATATCTCGCTCGTTGCTCGACCGTTTCAAACGGTTCTCGCGTCATTTTGACCCTCATATGATGGGTAACAATATGGTGTGTTCGAAATATGAAATTCTCTCTGAAAATTGGCGCGCTATTTTTGCACCGCTGCTCAGTTTCGATATTTCGTCCTCCCATATCTCGTTCGTTGCTCGACCGTTTCGAACGGTTCTCGCGTCATTTTGACCCTCATATGATGGGTGACAATATGGTGTGTTTGAAATATGAAATTCTCTATGAAAATTGGCGCGCTATTTTTGCACCGCTGATCAGTTTCGATATTTCGTCCTCCCATATCTCGTTCGTTGCTCGACCGTTTCGAACGGTTCTCGCTTCATTTTGACCCTCATATGATGGGTAACAATATGGTGTGTTTGAAATATGAAATTCTCTCTGAAAATTGGCGCGCTATTTTTGCACCGCTGATCAGTTTCGATATTTCGTCCTCCTTTATCTCGTTCGTTGCTCGACTGTTTCGAACGGTTCTCGCGTCATTTTGACCCTCATATGATGGGAAACAATATGGAGTGTTCAAAATATGAAATTCTCTCTGAAAATTGGCGCGCTATTTTTGCACCACTAATCAGTTTCGATTATTCATCATCCCATATCTCGATCGTTGCTCGACCGTTTCGAACGGTTCTCGCGTCATTTTGACCCTCATATGATGGGTAACAATATGTTGTGTTCGAAATATGAAATTCTCTCTGAACATTGGCGCGCTATTTTTGCACCGCTGCTCAGTTTTGATATTTCGTCCTCCCATATCTCGTTCGTTGCTCGACCGTTTAGAACGGTTCTCGCGTCATTTTGACCCTCATATGATGGGTAACAATATGGTGTGTTCGAAATATGAAATTCTCTCTGAAAATTGGCGCGCTATTTTTGCACCTCTGATCAGTTTCGATATTTCGTCCTCCCATATCTCGTTCGTTGCTCGACCGTTTCGAACGCTTCTCACGTCATTTTGACCCTCATATGATGGGTAACAATATGTTGTGTTCCAAATATGAAATTCTTTCTGAAAATTGGCGCGCTATTTTTGCACCGCTGATCAGTTTTGATATTTCGTCCTCCTATATCTCGTTCGTTGCTCGACCGTTTCTAACGGTTCTCGCGTCATTTTGACCCTCATATGATGGGTAACAATATGGTGTGTTCGAAATATGAAATTATCTCTGAAAATTGGCGCTTTATTTTTGCACCGCTGATCAGTTTCGATATTTCGTCCTCCCATATATCGTTCGTTGCTCGACCGTTTCGAACGGTTCTCGCGTCATTTTGACCCTCATATGATGGGTAACAATATGGTGTGTTTGAAATATGAAATTCTCTCTGAAAATTGGCGTGCTATTTTTGCACCGCTGATCAGTTTCGATATTTCGTCCTCCCATATCTCATTCTTTGCTCGACCGTTTCGAACGGTTCTCGCGTCATTTTGACCCTCATATGATGGGTAACATTATGGTGTGTTCGAAATATGAAATTCTCTCTGAAAATTGGCGCGCTATTTTTGCACAACTAATCAGTTTCGATTATTCATCCTCCCCTATCTCGTTCGTTGTTCGACTGTTTCGAACGGTTCTCGCGTCATTTTGACCCTCATATGATGGGTAACAATGTGTTGTGTTCGAAATATGAAATTCTCTCTGAAAATTGGCGCGCTATTTTTGCACCGCTGATCAGTTTCGATATTTCGTCCTCCTATATCTCGTTCGTTGCTCGACCGTTTCGAACGGTTCTCGAGTCATTTTGACCCTCATATGATGGGTAACAATATGGTGTGTTCAAAATATGAAATTCTCTCTGAAAATTGGCGCGCTATTTTTGCACCGCTGCTCAGTTTCGATATTTCGTCCTCCCATATCTCGTTCGTTGCTCGACCGTTTCGAACGGTTCTCGCGTCATTTTGACCCTCATATGATGGGTAACAATATGGGGTGTTCGAAATATGAAATTCTCTCTGAAATTTGGCGCGCTATTTTTGCACCTCTGATCAGTTTTGATATTTCGTCCTCCCGTATCTAGTTCGTTGCTCGACCGTTTTGAACGGTTCTCGCGTCATTTTGACCCTCATATGATGGGTAACAATATGGTGTGTTCGAAATATGAAATTCTCTCTGAAATTTGGCGCGCTATGTTTGGTGTCATTTTGTTAGGTTTTAGTTGTTATTTATTATTTGTTTTTGTGTCGTTTTGGAGTCATTTTGTGTCGTTATAGCTATGATTTGGGTGTTTCGAGTATTTTACTTGTTAGGGATCATGGGAGCCGAAAGAAGGAGAAAGAACGAGAAAAGGAAGAAAAAGGAGTGCAAAAATTGGATAAAGTGCGCGCGTGAGTTGGAGCGCCCGCTCCGTGGAGTTGGAGCGCTCGCTCCATGAACAGTACCCGAAGGATTTGCATGGCATCGTCGGAGCGCCCGCTCCAGGGTGGTGGAGCGCCCGCTCCAGTTCATAAATTCAAGCAGATTTGCGCAGCTATTATGGAGCGCCCGCTCCACGCCTGGCGTGTTTTCTTACTTGTTTCCTTATTGGAATCGAACTTCTACCTTATTATATATAGGCCATTAGGGCACGAATTTGGACAAGCTTTTACCTTAGTTTTTTAGTTCTAAATACTTTAGCTTTAGTTTTTATTGCTTTCTTTTGTTCGAATCCGGATTCGTAGTTCGTTGCAGTTTAATTCAAGTTCTTCGTTCTTCGTTATTTTCGTAAGTTATTTTATTGCTTTCGTTTAATTGCTTTAATTACTTGCTTTAGTTCTAGATTCGATTTCTTTATTGCTTCGTTTAATTTCCTTAGTTTAATTTTGTTCGTTCGATTCTCAAAGTCTAGTTTAGATTCGTTTTTCTTCGTTTTCAATTCTCTCGTTTTCAAAGTTCTTAGAGTTAGATTTATTTATTTAATTTCCAGATTTTCAGATTTAGTTTAATTATGTCTAGATTCGTTTTCTTTTCTTTCGTTGCTTTCTTTATTGCTTTTCTTTCGATTTTTGCCTAGGTAGATTTATTGTTTTCTTTAGTTTAATTCTTAGATTAATTTCCAGCTTTCTAGATTAGATTTATTTGCTTTGATTTAATTGCTTTGATTTATTTTTCTCGTCTAGGATTTTAAAAACCAAAAACCCAAATATTCTATTTACTTGCTTTCTTAGTTTAGGTTGTTTTTACTACACAGTTATTTGCCCTGTTAAGTTTTCCTTGAGATTCGACTTAGGTTTTTACTTACTAATTGCTAGGATAGATTTCGTTCTATTGCGAACACTTTTTGGTGAAACACGCTATTTTTGCACCGCTGCTCAGTTTCGATATTTCGTCCTCCCATATCTCGTTCGTTGCTCGACCGTTTCGAACGGTTCTCGCGTCATTTTGACCCTCATATGATGGGAAACAATATGGTGTGTTCGAAATATGAAATTCTCTCTGAAAATTGGCGCGCTATTTTTGCACTGCTGCTCAGTTTCGATATTTTGTCCTCCCATATCTCGTTCGTTGCTCGACCGTTTCGAACGGTTCTCGCGTCATTTTGACCCTCATATGATGGGTAATAATATGGTGTGTTCGAAATATGAAATTCTCTCTGAAATTTGGCGCGCTATTTTTGCACCGCTGATCAGTTTCGATATTTCGTCCTCCCATATCTAGTTCGTTGCTCGACCGTTTTGAACGGTTCTCGCGTCATTTTGACCCTCATATGATGGGTAACAATATGGTGTGATTGAAATATGAAATTCGATCTGAAAATTGGCGCGCTATTTTTGCACCGCTGATCAGTTTCGATATTTCGTCCTCCCATATCTCGTTCGTTGCTCGACCGTTTCGAACGGTTCTCGCGTCATTTTGACCCTCATATGATGGGTAACAATATGGTGTGTTTGAAATAAGAAATTCTCTCTGTAAATTGGCGCGCTATTTTTGCACCGCTGATCAGTTTCGATATTTCGTCCTCCCATATCTCGTTCGTTGCTCGACCGTTTCGAACGGTTCTCGCGTCATTTTGACCCTCATATGATGGGAAACAATATGGTGTGTTCGAAATATGAAATTCTCTCTGAAAATTGGCGCGCTATTTTTGCACTACTAATCAGTTTCGATTATTCATCATCCCATATCTCGTTCGTTGCTCGACCGTTTCGAACGGTTCTCGCGTCATTTTGACCCTCATATGATGGGTAACAATATGGTGTGTTCGAAATATGAAATTCTCTCTGAAAATTGGCGCGCTATTTTTGCACTGCTGATCAGTTTCGATATTTCGTCCTCCCATATCTCGTTCGTTGCTCGACCGTTTCGAACGGTTCTCGCGTCATTTTGACCCTCATATGATGGGTAACAATATGGTGTGTTTGAAATATGAAATTCTCTCTGAAAATTGGCACGCTATTTTGCACCGCTGCTCAGTTTTTATATTTCGTCCTCCCATATCTCGTTTGTTGCTCGACCGTTTCGAACGGTTCTCGCGTCATTTTGACCCTCATATGATGGGTAACAATATGGTGTGTTCGAAATATGAAATTCTCTCTGAAAATTGGCGCTCTATTTTTGCACCGCTGATCAGTTTCGATATTTCGTCCACCCATATCTCGTTCGTTGCTCGACCGTTTCGAACGGTTCTCGCGTTATTTTGACCCTCATATGATGGGTAACAATATAGTGTGTTCGAAATATTAAATTCTCTCTGAAAATTGGCGCGCTATTTTTGCACCGCTGATCAGTTTCGATATTTCGTCCTCCCATATCTCGTTCGTTGCTCGACCGTTTCGAACTGTTCTCGCGTCATTTTGACCCTCATATGATGGGTAACAATATGGTGTGTTGGAAATATTAAATTCTCTCTGAAAATTGGCGCGCAATTTTTGCACCGCTGATCAGTTTCGATATTTCGTCCTCCCATATCTCGTTCGTTGCTCGACCGTTTCGAACGGTTCTAGCGTCATTTTGACCCTCATATGATGGGTAACAATATGGTGTGTTCGAAATATTAAATTCTCTCTGAAAATTGGCGCGCTATTTTTGCACCGCTGCTCAGTTTTGATATTTCGTCCTCCCATATCTCGTTCGTTGCTCGACCGTTTCGAACGGTTCTCGCGTCATTTTGACCCTCATATGATGGGTAACAATATGGTGTGTTCGAAATATGAAATTCTCTCTGAAAATTGGCGCGCTATTTTTGCACCACTAATCAGTTTCGATTATTCATCATCCCATATCTCGTTCGTTGCTCGACCGTTTAGAACGGTTCTCGCATCATTTTGACCCTCATATGATGGGTAACAATATGATGTGTTCGAAATATGAAATTCTCTCTGAAAATTGGCACGCTATTTTTGCACCGCTGCTCAGTTTCGATATTTCGTCCTCCCATATCTCGTTCGTTGCTCGACCGTTTCGAACGGTTCTCGCGTCATTTTGACCCTCATATGATGGGTAACAATATGGTGTGTTCGAAATATGAAATTCTCTCTAAAAATTGGCGCGCTATTTTTGCACCGCTGATCTGTTTCGATATTTCGTCCTCCCATATCTAGTTCGTTGCTCGACCGTTTTGAACGGTTCTCGCGTCATTTTGACCCTCATATGATGGGTAACAATATGGTGTGTTTGAAATATGAAATTCTCTCTGAAAATTGGCGCGCTATTTTTGCACCGCTGATCAGTTTCGATATTTCGTCCTCCCATATCTCGTTCGTTGCTCGACCGTTTCGAACGATTCTCGCGTCATTTTGACCCTCATATGATGGGTAACAATATGGTGTGTTCGAAATATGAAATTCTCTCTGAAAATTGGCGCGCTATTTTTGCACTGCTGATCAGTTTCGATATTTCGTCCTCCCATATCTCGTTCGTTGCTCGACCGTTTCGAACGGTTCTCGCGTCATTTTGACCCTCATATGATGGGTGACAATATGGTGTGTTTGAAATATGAAATTCTCTCTGAAAATTGGCGCGCTATTTTTGCACCGCTGATCAGTTTCGATATTTCGTCCTCCCATATCTCGTTCGTTGCTCAACCGTTTCGAACGGTTCTCGCGTCATTTTGACCCTCATATGATGGGTAACAATATGGTGTGTTTGAAATATGAAATTCTCTCTGCAAATTGGCTCGCTATTTTTGCACCGCTGATCAGTTTCGATATTTCGTCCTCCCATATCTCGTTCGTTGCTCGACCGTTTCGAACGGTTCTCGTGTCATTTTGACCCTCATATGATGGGTAACAATATGGTGTGTTCAAAATATGAAATTCTCTCTGAAGATTGGCGCGCTATTTTTGCACCGCTTATCAGTTTCGATATTTCGTCCTCCCATGTCTAGTTCGTTGCTCGACCGTTTCAAACGGTTCTCGCGTCCTTTTGACCCTCATATGATGGGTAACAATATGGTGTGTTTGAAATATGAAATTCTCTCTGAAAATTGGCGCGCTATTTTTGCACCGCTAATCAGTTTCGATATTTCGTCCTCCCATATCTCGTTCGTTGCTCGACCGTTTCGAACGGTTCTCGCGTCATTTTGACCCTCATATGATGGGAAACAATATGGTGTGTTCGAAATATGAAATTCTCTCTGAAAATTGGCGCGCTATTTTTGCACTACTAATCAGTTTCGATTATTCATCATCCCATATCTCGTTCGTTGCTCGACCGTTTCGAACGGTTCTCGCGTCATTTTGACCCTCATATGATGGGTAACAATATGGTGTGATCAAAATATGAAATTCTCTCTGAAGATTGGCGCGCTATTTTTGCACCGCTTATCAGTTTCGATATTTCGTCCTCCCATATCTAGTTCGTTGCTCGACCGTTTCGAACGGTTCTCGCGTCATTTTGACCATCATATGATGGGTAACAATATGGTGTGTTTGAAATATGAAATTCTCTCTGAAAATTGGCGCGCTATTTTTGCACCGCTGATCAGTTTCGATATTTCGTCCTCCCATATCTCGTTCGTTGCTCGACCGTTTCGAACGGTTCTCGCGTCATTTTGACCCTCATATGATGGGAAACAATATGGTGTGTTCGAAATATGAAATTCTCTCTGAAAATTGGCGCGCTATTTTTGCACTACTAATCAGTTTCGATTATTCATCATCCCATATCTCGTTCGTTGCTCGACCGTTTCGAACGGTTCTCGCGTTATTTTGACCCTCATATGATGGGTAACAATATAGTGTGTTCGAAATATTAAATTCTCTCTGAAAATTGGCGCGCTATTTTTGCACCGCTGATCAGTTTCGATATTTCGTCCTCCCATATCTCGTTCGTTGCTCGACCGTTTCGAACTGTTCTCGCGTCATTTTGACCCTCATATGATGGTAACAATATGGTGTGTTGGAAATATTAAATTCTCTCTGAAAATTGGCGCGCAATTTTTGCACCGCTGATCAGTTTCGATATTTCGTCCTCCCATATCTCGTTCGTTGCTCGACCGTTTCGAACGGTTCTAGCGTCATTTTGACCCTCATATGATGGGTAACAATATGGTGTGTTCGAAATATTAAATTCTCTCTGAAAATTGGCGCGCTATTTTTGCACCGCTGCTCAGTTTTGATATTTCGTCCTCCCATATCTCGTTCGTTGCTCGACCGTTTCGAACGGTTCTCGCGTCATTTTGACCCTCATATGATGGGTAACAATATGGTGTGTTCGAAATATGAAATTCTCTCTGAAAATTGGCGCGCTATTTTTGCACCACTAATCAGTTTCGATTATTCATCATCCCATATCTCGTTCGTTGCTCGACCGTTTAGAACGGTTCTCGCTTCATTTTGACCCTCATATGATGGGTAACAATATGATGTGTTCGAAATATGAAATTCTCTCTGAAAATTGGCACGCTATTTTTGCACCGCTGCTCAGTTTCGATATTTCGTCCTCCCATATCTCGTTCGTTGCTCGACCGTTTCGAACGGTTCTCGCGTCATTTTGACCCTCATATGATGGGAAACAATATGGTGTGTTCGAAATATGAAATTCTCTCTGAAAATTGGCGCGCTATTTTTGCACTACTAATCAGTTTCGATTATTCATCATCCCATATCTCGTTCGTTGCTCGACCGTTTCGAACGGTTCTCGCGTCATTTTGACCCTCATATGATGGGTAACAATATGGTGTGATCAAAATATGAAATTCTCTCTGAAGATTGGCGCGCTATTTTTGCACCGCTTATCAGTTTCGATATTTCGTCCTCCCATATCTAGTTCGTTGCTCGACCGTTTCGAACGGTTCTCGCGTCATTTTGACCATCATATGATGGGTAACAATATGGTGTGTTTGAAATATGAAATTCTCTCTGAAAATTGGCGCGCTATTTTTGCACCGCTGATCAGTTTCGATATTTCGTCCTCCCATATCTCGTTCGTTGCTCGACCGTTTCGAACTGTTCTCGCGTCATTTTGACCCTCATATGATGGGAAACAATATGGTGTGTTCGAAATATGAAATTCTCTCTGAAAATTGGCGCGCTATTTTTGCACTACTAATCAGTTTCGATTATTCATCATCCCATATCTCATTCGTTGCTCGACCGTTTCGAACGGTTCTCGCGTCATTTTGACCCTCATATGATGGGTAACAATATGGTGCGTTCGAAATATGAAATTCTCTCTGAACATTGGCGCGCTATTTTTGCACCGCTGCTCTGTTTTGATATTTCGTCCTCTCATATCTCGTTCGTTGCTCGACTGTTTCGAACGGTTCTCGCGTCATTTTGACCTTCATATGATGGGTAACAATATGGTGTGTTCGAAATATGAAATTCTCTCTGAACATTGGCGCGCAATTTTTGCACAGCTGCTCTGTTTTAATATTTCGTCCTCCCATATCTCGTTCGTTGCTCGACCGTTTCGAACGGTTCTCGTGTCATTTTGACCCTCATATGATGGGTAACAATATGGTGTGTTCGAAATATAAAATTCTCTCTGAAAATTGGCGCGCTATTTTTGCACCGCTTATGAGTTTCGATATTTCGTCCTCCCATATCTCGTTCGTTGCTCGACCGTTTCGAACGGTTCTCGCGTCATTTTGACCCTCATATGATGGGTAACAATATGGTGTGTTTAAAATATGAAATTCTCTCTGAAAATTGGTGCGCTATTTTTGCACCGCTGATCGGTTTCGATATTTCGTCCTCCCATATCTCGTTCGTTGCTCGACCGTTTCGAACGGTTCTCGCGTCATTTGGACCCTCATATGATGGGTAACAATATGGTGTGTTTGAAATATGAAATTCTCTCTGAAAATTGGCGTGCTATTTTTGCACCGCTGATCAGTTTCGATATTTCGTCCTCCCATATCTCATTCGTTGCTCGACCGTTTCGAACGGTTCTTGCGTCATTTTGACCCTCATATGATGGGTAACATTATGCTGTGTTCGAAATATGAAATTCTCTCTGAAAATTGGTGCGCTATTTCTGCACAACTAATCAGTTTCGATTATTCATCCTCCCATATCTCGTTCGTTGCTCGACTGTTTCGAACGGTTCTCGCGTCATTTTGACCCTCATATGATGGACAACAATATGGTGTGTTCGAAATATGAAATTCTCTCTGAAAATTGGCGCGCTATTTTTGCACCGCTTATGAGTTTCGATATTTCGTCCTCCCATATCTCGTTCGTTGCTCGACCGTTTCGAACGGTTCTCGCGTCATTTTGACCCTCATATGATGGGTAACAATATGGTGTGTTTTAAATATGAAATTCTCTCTGAAAATTGGCACGCTATTTTGCACCGCTGCTCAGTTTTTATATTTCGTCCTCCCATATCTCGTTTGTTGCTCGACCGTTTCGAACGGTTCTCGCGTCATTTTGACCCTCATATGATGGGTGACAATATGGTGTGTTTGAAATATGAAATTCTCTCTGAAAATTGGCGCGCTATTTTTGCACCGCTGATCAGTTTCGATATTTCGTCCTCCCATATCTCGTTCGTTGCTCGACCGTTTCGAACGGTTCTCACGTCATTTTGACCCTCATATGATGGGTAACAATATGGTGTGTTCGAAATATGAAATTCTCTCTGAAAATTGGCGCGCAATTTTTGCACCGCTGCTCAGTTTCGATATTTCGTCCTCCCATATCTCGCTCGTTGCTCGACCGTTTCGAACGGTTCTCGCGTCATTTTGACCCTCATATGATGGGTAACAATATGGTGTGTTCGAAATATGAAATTCTCTCTGAAAATTGGCGCGCTATTTTTGCACCGCTGCTCAGTTTCGATATTTTGTCCTCCCATATCTCGTTCGTCGCTCGATCGTTTCGAACGGTTCTCGCGTCATTTTGACCCTCATATGATGGGTAACAATATGGTGTGTTTGAAATATGAAATTCTCTCTGAAAATTGGCGCGCTATTTTTGCACCGCTGATCAGTTTCGATATTTCGTCCTCCCATATCTCGCTCGTTGCTCGACAGTTTCGAACGGTTCTCGCGTAATTTTGACCCAAATATGATGGGTAACAATATGGTGTGTTTGAAATATGAAATTCTCTCTGAAAATTGGCGCGCTATTTTTGCACCGCTGATCAGTTTTGATATTTCGTCATCCCATATCTCGTTCGTTGCTCGAACGTTTCGAACGGTTCTCGCGTCATTTTGACCCTCATATGATGGGTAACAATATGGTGTGTTCGAAATATGAAATTCTCTCTGAAAATTGGCGCGCTATTTTTGCACCGCTGCTCAGTTTCGATATTTCATCCTCCCATATCTCGTTCGTTGCTCGACCGTTTCGAACGGTTCTCGCGTCATTTTGACCCTCATATGATGGGTAACAATATGGTGTGTTCGAAATATGAAATTCTCTCTGAAAATTGGCGCCCTATTTTTGCACCGCTGCTCAGTTTTGATATTTCGTCCTCCCATATCTCGTTCGTTGCTCGACTGTTTAGAACGGTTCTCGCGTCATTTTGACCCTCATATGATGGGTAACAATATGGTGTGTTCGAAATATGAAATTCTCTCTGAAAATTGGCGCGCTATTTTTGCACCGCTGATCAGTTTCGATATTTCGTCCTCCCATATCTTGTTCGTTGCTCGACCGTTTCGAACGGTTCTCGCGTCATTTTGACCCTCATATGATGGGTAACAATATGTTGTGTTCGAAATATGAAATTCTCTCTGAAAATTGGAGCGCTATTTTTGCACCACTGATCAGTTTTGATATTTCGTCCTCCTATATCTCGTTCGTTGCTCGACCGTTTCTAACGGTTCTCGCGTCATTTTGACCCTCATATGATGGGTAACAATATGGTGTGTTCGAAATATGAAATTCTCTCTGAAAATTGGCGCGCTATTTTTGCACCGCTGATCAGTTTTGATATTTCGTCCTCCAATATCTCGTTCGTTGCTCGACCGTTTCTAACGGTTCTCGCGTCATTTTGACCCTCATATGATGGGTAACAATATGGTGTGTTCGAAATATGAAATTCTCTCTGAAAATTGGCGCTTTATTTTTGCACCGCTGATCAGTTTCGATATTTCGTCCTCCCATATATCGTTCGTTGCTCGACCGTTTCGAACGGTTCTCCCGTCATTTTGACCCTCATATGATGGGTAACAATATGGTGTGTTTGAAATATGAAATTCTCTCTGAAAATTGGCATGCTATTTTGCACCGCTGCTCAGTTTTTATATTTCGTCATCCCATATCTCGTTCGTTGCTCGAACGTTTCGAACGGTTCTCGCGTCATTTTGACCCTCATATGATGGGTAACAATATGGTGTGTTCGAAATATGAAATTCTCTCTGAAAATTGGCTCGCTATTTTTGCACCGCTGATCAGTTTCGATATTTCGTCCTCCCATATCTCGTTCGTTGCTCGACCGTTTCGAACGGTTCTCACGTCATTTTGACCCTCATATAATGGGTAACAATATGGTGTGTTAGAAATATTAAATTCTCTCTGAAAATTGGCGCGCTATTTTTGCACCGCTGATCAGTTTAGATATTTCGTCCTCCCATATCTCGTTCGTTGCTCGACCGTTTCGAACGGTTCTCGCGTCATTTTGACCTTCATATGATGGGTAACAATATGGTGTGTTCGAAATATGAAATTCTATCTAAAAATTGGCGCGCTATTTTGCACCGCTGCTCAGTTTCGATATTTCGTCCTCCCATATCTCGTTCGTTGCTCGACCGTTTCGAACGGTTCTCGCATCATTTTGACCCTTATATGATGCGTAACAATATGGTGTGTTCGAAATATGAAATTCTCTCTGAAAATTGGCGCGCTATTTTTGCACCGCTGCTCAGTTTCGATATTTCGTCCTCCCATATCTCGCTCGTTGCTCGACCGTTTCGAACTGTTCTCGCGTCATTTTGACCCTCATAGGATGGGTAACAATATGGTGTGTTCGAAATATGAAATTCTCTCTGAAAATTGGCGCGCTATTTTTGCACCGCTGCTCAGTTTCGATATTTCGTCCTCCCATATCTCGTTCGTTGCTCGACCGTTTCGAACGGTTCTCGCGTCATTTTGACCCTCATATGATGGGTGACAATATGGTGTGTTTGAAATATGAAATTCTCTATGAAAATTGGCGCGCTATTTTTGCACCGCTGATCAGTTTCGATATTTCGTCCTCCTATATATCGTTCGTTGCTCGACCGTTTCGAACGGTTCTCGCGTCATTTTGACCCTCATATGATGGGTAACAATATGGTGTGTTTGAAATATGAAATTCTCTCTGAAAATTGGCACGCTATTTTGCACCGCTGCTCAGTTTTTATATTTCGTCCTCCCATATCTCGTTCGTTGCTCGAACGTTTCGAACGGTTCTCGCGTCATTTTGACCCTCATATGATGGGTAACAATATGGTGTGTTCGAAATATGAAATTCTCTCTCAAAATTGGCGCGCTATTTTTGCACCGCTGATCAGTTTCGATATTTCGTCCTCCCATATCTCGTTCGTTGCTCGACCGTTTCGAACGGTTCTCGCGTCATTTTGACCCTCATATGATGGGTAACAATATGGTTTGTTCGAAATATTAAATTCTCTCTGAAAATTGGCGCGCTATTTTTGCTCCGCTGATCAGTTTAGATATTTCGTCCTCCCATATCTCGTTCGTTGCTCGACCGTTTCGAACGGTTCTCGCGTCATTTTGACCTTCATATGATGGGTAACAATATGGTGTGTTCGAAATATGAAATTCTATCTAAAAATTGGCCCGCTATTTTTGCACCGCTGATCAGTTTCGATATTTCGTCCTCCCATATCTCGTTCGTTGCCCTACCGTTTCGAACGGTTCTCACGTCATTTTGACCCTCATATGATGGGTAACAATATGGTGTGTTCGAAATATGAAATTCTCTCGGAAAATTGGCGCGCTATTTTTGCACCGCTGCTCAGTTTCGATATTTCGTCCTCCCATATCTCGTTCGTTGCTCGACCGTTTCGAACGGTTCTCGCATCATTTTGACCCTTATATGATGGGTAACAATATGGTGTGTTCGAAATATGAAATTCTCTCTGAAAATTGGCGCGCTATTTTTGCACCGCTGCTCAGTTTCGATATTTCGTCCTCCCATATCTCGCTCGTTGCTCGACCGTTTCAAACGGTTCTCGCGTCATTTTGACCCTCATATGATGGGTAACAATATGGTGTGTTCGAAATATGAAATTCTCTCTGAAAATTGGCGCGCTATTTTTGCACCGCTGCTCAGTTTCGATATTTCGTCCTCCCATATCTCGTTCGTTGCTCGACCGTTTCGAACGGTTCTCGCGTCATTTTGACCCTCATATGATGGGTGACAATATGGTGTGTTTGAAATATGAAATTCTCTATGAAAATTGGCGCGCTATTTTTGCACCGCTGATCAGTTTCGATATTTCGTCCTCCCATATCTCGTTCGTTGCTCGACCGTTTCGAACGGTTCTCGCTTCATTTTGACCCTCATATGATGGGTAACAATATGGTGTGTTTGAAATATGAAATTCTCTCTGAAAATTGGCGCGCTATTTTTGCACCGCTGATCAGTTTCGATATTTCGTCCTCCCATATCTCGTTCGTTGCTCGACTGTTTCGAACGGTTCTCGCGTCATTTTGACCCTCATATGATGGGAAACAATATGGAGTGTTCAAAATATGAAATTCTCTCTGAAAATTGGCGCGCTATTTTTGCACCACTAATCAGTTTCGATTATTCATCATCCCATATCTCGATCGTTGCTCGACCGTTTCGAACGGTTCTCGCGTCATTTTGACCCTCATATGATGGGTAACAATATGTTGTGTTCGAAATATGAAATTCTCTCTGAACATTGGCGCGCTATTTTTGCACCGCTGCTCAGTTTTGATATTTCGTCCTCCCATATCTCGTTCGTTGCTCGACCGTTTAGAACGGTTCTCGCGTCATTTTGACCCTCATATGATGGGTAACAATATGGTGTGTTCGAAATATGAAATTCTCTCTGAAAATTGGCGCGCTATTTTTGCACCTCTGATCAGTTTCGATATTTCGTCCTCCCATATCTCGTTCGTTGCTCGACCGTTTCGAACGCTTCTCACGTCATTTTGACCCTCATATGATGGGTAACAATATGTTGTGTTCCAAATATGAAATTCTTTCTGAAAATTGGCGCGCTATTTTTGCACCGCTGATCAGTTTTGATATTTCGTCCTCCTATATCTCGTTCGTTGCTCGACCGTTTCTAACGGTTCTCGCGTCATTTTGACCCTCATATGATGGGTAACAATATGGTGTGTTCGAAATATGAAATTATCTCTGAAAATTGGCGCTTTATTTTTGCACCGCTGATCAGTTTCGATATTTCGTCCTCCCATATATCGTTCGTTGCTCGACCGTTTCGAACGGTTCTCGCGTCATTTTGACCCTCATATGATGGGTAACAATATGGTGTGTTTGAAATATGAAATTCTCTCTGAAAATTGGCGTGCTATTTTTGCACCGCTGATCAGTTTCGATATTTCGTCCTCCCATATCTCATTCTTTGCTCGACCGTTTCGAACGGTTCTCGCGTCATTTTGACCCTCATATGATGGGTAACATTATGGTGTGTTCGAAATATGAAATTCTCTCTGAAAATTGGCGCGCTATTTTTGCACAACTAATCAGTTTCGATTATTCATCCTCCCCTATCTCGTTCGTTGTTCGACTGTTTCGAACGGTTCTCGCGTCATTTTGACCCTCATATGATGGGTAACAATGTGTTGTGTTCGAAATATGAAATTCTCTCTGAAAATTGGCGCGCTATTTTTGCACCGCTGATCAGTTTCGATATTTCGTCCTCCTATATCTCGTTCGTTGCTCGACCGTTTCGAACGGTTCTCGAGTCATTTTGACCCTCATATGATGGGTAACAATATGGTGTGTTCAAAATATGAAATTCTCTCTGAAAATTGGCGCGCTATTTTTGCACCGCTGCTCAGTTTCGATATTTCGTCCTCCCATATCTCGTTCGTTGCTCGACCGTTTCGAACGGTTCTCGCGTCATTTTGACCCTCATATGATGGGTAACAATATGGGGTGTTCGAAATATGAAATTCTCTCTGAAATTTGGCGCGCTATTTTTGCACCTCTGATCAGTTTTGATATTTCGTCCTCCCGTATCTAGTTCGTTGCTCGACCGTTTTGAACGGTTCTCGCGTCATTTTGACCCTCATATGATGGGTAACAATATGGTGTGTTCGAAATATGAAATTCTCTCTGAAATTTGGCGCGCTATGTTTGGTGTCATTTTGTTAGGTTTTAGTTGTTATTTATTATTTGTTTTTGTGTCGTTTTGGAGTCATTTTGTGTCGTTATAGCTATGATTTGGGTGTTTCGAGTATTTTACTTGTTAGGGATCATGGGAGCCGAAAGAAGGAGAAAGAACGAGAAAAGGAAGAAAAAGGAGTGCAAAAATTGGATAAAGTGCGCGCGTGAGTTGGAGCGCCCGCTCCGTGGAGTTGGAGCGCTCGCTCCATGAACAGTACCCGAAGGATTTGCATGGCATCGTCGGAGCGCCCGCTCCAGGGTGGTGGAGCGCCCGCTCCAGTTCATAAATTCAAGCAGATTTGCGCAGCTATTATGGAGCGCCCGCTCCACGCCTGGCGTGTTTTCTTACTTGTTTCCTTATTGGAATCGAACTTCTACCTTATTATATATAGGCCATTAGGGCACGAATTTGGACAAGCTTTTACCTTAGTTTTTTAGTTCTAAATACTTTAGCTTTAGTTTTTATTGCTTTCTTTTGTTCGAATCCGGATTCGTAGTTCGTTGCAGTTTAATTCAAGTTCTTCGTTCTTCGTTATTTTCGTAAGTTATTTTATTGCTTTCGTTTAATTGCTTTAATTACTTGCTTTAGTTCTAGATTCGATTTCTTTATTGCTTCGTTTAATTTCCTTAGTTTAATTTTGTTCGTTCGATTCTCAAAGTCTAGTTTAGATTCGTTTTTCTTCGTTTTCAATTCTCTCGTTTTCAAAGTTCTTAGAGTTAGATTTATTTATTTAATTTCCAGATTTTCAGATTTAGTTTAATTATGTCTAGATTCGTTTTCTTTTCTTTCGTTGCTTTCTTTATTGCTTTTCTTTCGATTTTTGCCTAGGTAGATTTATTGTTTTCTTTAGTTTAATTCTTAGATTAATTTCCAGCTTTCTAGATTAGATTTATTTGCTTTGATTTAATTGCTTTGATTTATTTTTCTCGTCTAGGATTTTAAAAACCAAAAACCCAAATATTCTATTTACTTGCTTTCTTAGTTTAGGTTGTTTTTACTACACAGTTATTTGCCCTGTTAAGTTTTCCTTGAGATTCGACTTAGGTTTTTACTTACTAATTGCTAGGATAGATTTCGTTCTATTGCGAACACTTTTTGGTGAAACACGCTATTTTTGCACCGCTGCTCAGTTTCGATATTTCGTCCTCCCATATCTCGTTCGTTGCTCGACCGTTTCGAACGGTTCTCGCGTCATTTTGACCCTCATATGATGGGTAACAATATGGTGTGTTCGAAATATGAAATTCTCTCTGAAAATTGGCGCGCTATTTTTGCACTGCTGCTCAGTTTCGATATTTTGTCCTCCCATATCTCGTTCGTTGCTCGACCGTTTCGAACGGTTCTCGCGTCATTTTGACCCTCATATGATGGGTAATAATATGGTGTGTTCGAAATATGAAATTCTCTCTGAAATTTGGCGCGCTATTTTTGCACCGCTGATCAGTTTCGATATTTCGTCCTCCCATATCTAGTTCGTTGCTCGACCGTTTTGAACGGTTCTCGCGTCATTTTGACCCTCATATGATGGGTAACAATATGGTGTGATTGAAATATGAAATTCGATCTGAAAATTGGCGCGCTATTTTTGCACCGCTGATCAGTTTCGATATTTCGTCCTCCCATATCTCGTTCGTTGCTCGACCGTTTCGAACGGTTCTCGCGTCATTTTGACCCTCATATGATGGGTAACAATATGGTGTGTTTGAAATAAGAAATTCTCTCTGTAAATTGGCGCGCTATTTTTGCACCGCTGATCAGTTTCGATATTTCGTCCTCCCATATCTCGTTCGTTGCTCGACCGTTTCGAACGGTTCTCGCGTCATTTTGACCCTCATATGATGGGAAACAATATGGTGTGTTCGAAATATGAAATTCTCTCTGAAAATTGGCGCGCTATTTTTGCACTACTAATCAGTTTCGATTATTCATCATCCCATATCTCGTTCGTTGCTCGACCGTTTCGAACGGTTCTCGCGTCATTTTGACCCTCATATGATGGGTAACAATATGGTGTGTTCGAAATATGAAATTCTCTCTGAAAATTGGCGCGCTATTTTTGCACTGCTGATCAGTTTCGATATTTCGTCCTCCCATATCTCGTTCGTTGCTCGACCGTTTCGAACGGTTCTCGCGTCATTTTGACCCTCATATGATGGGTAACAATATGGTGTGTTTGAAATATGAAATTCTCTCTGAAAATTGGCACGCTATTTTGCACCGCTGCTCAGTTTTTATATTTCGTCCTCCCATATCTCGTTTGTTGCTCGACCGTTTCGAACGGTTCTCGCGTCATTTTGACCCTCATATGATGGGTAACAATATGGTGTGTTCGAAATATGAAATTCTCTCTGAAAATTGGCGCTCTATTTTTGCACCGCTGATCAGTTTCGATATTTCGTCCACCCATATCTCGTTCGTTGCTCGACCGTTTCGAACGGTTCTCGCGTTATTTTGACCCTCATATGATGGGTAACAATATAGTGTGTTCGAAATATTAAATTCTCTCTGAAAATTGGCGCGCTATTTTTGCACCGCTGATCAGTTTCGATATTTCGTCCTCCCATATCTCGTTCGTTGCTCGACCGTTTCGAACTGTTCTCGCGTCATTTTGACCCTCATATGATGGGTAACAATATGGTGTGTTGGAAATATTAAATTCTCTCTGAAAATTGGCGCGCAATTTTTGCACCGCTGATCAGTTTCGATATTTCGTCCTCCCATATCTCGTTCGTTGCTCGACCGTTTCGAACGGTTCTAGCGTCATTTTGACCCTCATATGATGGGTAACAATATGGTGTGTTCGAAATATTAAATTCTCTCTGAAAATTGGCGCGCTATTTTTGCACCGCTGCTCAGTTTTGATATTTCGTCCTCCCATATCTCGTTCGTTGCTCGACCGTTTCGAACGGTTCTCGCGTCATTTTGACCCTCATATGATGGGTAACAATATGGTGTGTTCGAAATATGAAATTCTCTCTGAAAATTGGCGCGCTATTTTTGCACCACTAATCAGTTTCGATTATTCATCATCCCATATCTCGTTCGTTGCTCGACCGTTTAGAACGGTTCTCGCATCATTTTGACCCTCATATGATGGGTAACAATATGATGTGTTCGAAATATGAAATTCTCTCTGAAAATTGGCACGCTATTTTTGCACCGCTGCTCAGTTTCGATATTTCGTCCTCCCATATCTCGTTCGTTGCTCGACCGTTTCGAACGGTTCTCGCGTCATTTTGACCCTCATATGATGGGTAACAATATGGTGTGTTCGAAATATGAAATTCTCTCTAAAAATTGGCGCGCTATTTTTGCACCGCTGATCTGTTTCGATATTTCGTCCTCCCATATCTAGTTCGTTGCTCGACCGTTTTGAACGGTTCTCGCGTCATTTTGACCCTCATATGATGGGTAACAATATGGTGTGTTTGAAATATGAAATTCTCTCTGAAAATTGGCGCGCTATTTTTGCACCGCTGATCAGTTTCGATATTTCGTCCTCCCATATCTCGTTCGTTGCTCGACCGTTTCGAACGATTCTCGCGTCATTTTAACCCTCATATGATGGGTAACAATATGGTGTGTTCGAAATATGAAATTCTCTCTGAAAATTGGCGCGCTATTTTTGCACTGCTGATCAGTTTCGATATTTCGTCCTCCCATATCTCGTTCGTTGCTCGACCGTTTCGAACGGTTCTCGCGTCATTTTGACCCTCATATGATGGGTGACAATATGGTGTGTTTGAAATATGAAATTCTCTCTGAAAATTGGCGCGCTATTTTTGCACCGCTGATCAGTTTCGATATTTCGTCCTCCCATATCTCGTTCGTTGCTCAACCGTTTCGAACGGTTCTCGCGTCATTTTGACCCTCATATGATGGGTAACAATATGGTGTGTTTGAAATATGAAATTCTCTCTGCAAATTGGCTCGCTATTTTTGCACCGCTGATCAGTTTCGATATTTCGTCCTCCCATATCTCGTTCGTTGCTCGACCGTTTCGAACGGTTCTCGTGTCATTTTGACCCTCATATGATGGGTAACAATATGGTGTGTTCAAAATATGAAATTCTCTCTGAAGATTGGCGCGCTATTTTTGCACCGCTTATCAGTTTCGATATTTCGTCCTCCCATGTCTAGTTCGTTGCGACCGTTTCAAACGGTTCTCGCGTCCTTTTGACCCTCATATGATGGGTAACAATATGGTGTGTTTGAAATATGAAATTCTCTCTGAAAATTGGCGCGCTATTTTTGCACCGCTAATCAGTTTCGATATTTCGTCCTCCCATATCTCGTTCGTTGCTCGACCGTTTCGAACGGTTCTCGCGTCATTTTGACCCTCATATGATGGGAAACAATATGGTGTGTTCGAAATATGAAATTCTCTCTGAAAATTGGCGCGCTATTTTTGCACTACTAATCAGTTTCGATTATTCATCATCCCATATCTCGTTCGTTGCTCGACCGTTTCGAACGGTTCTCGCGTCATTTTGACCCTCATATGATGGGTAACAATATGGTGTGATCAAAATATGAAATTCTCTCTGAAGATTGGCGCGCTATTTTTGCACCGCTTATCAGTTTCGATATTTCGTCCTCCCATATCTAGTTCGTTGCTCGACCGTTTCGAACGGTTCTCGCGTCATTTTGACCATCATATGATGGGTAACAATATGGTGTGTTTGAAATATGAAATTCTCTCTGAAAATTGGCGCGCTATTTTTGCACCGCTGATCAGTTTCGATATTTCGTCCTCCCATATCTCGTTCGTTGCTCGACCGTTTCGAACGGTTCTCGCGTCATTTTGACCCTCATATGATGGGAAACAATATGGTGTGTTCGAAATATGAAATTCTCTCTGAAAATTGGCGCGCTATTTTTGCACTACTAATCAGTTTCGATTATTCATCATCCCATATCTCATTCGTTGCTCGACCGTTTCGAACGGTTCTCGCGTCATTTTGACCCTCATATGATGGGTAACAATATGGTGCGTTCGAAATATGAAATTCTCTCTGAACATTGGCGCGCTATTTTTGCACCGCTGCTCTGTTTTGATATTTCGTCCTCTCATATCTCGTTCGTTGCTCGACTGTTTCGAACGGTTCTCGCGTCATTTTGACATTCATATGATGGGTAACAATATGGTGTGTTCGAAATATGAAATTCTCTCTGAACATTGGCGCGCAATTTTTGCACAGCTGCTCTGTTTTAATATTTCGTCCTCCCATATCTCGTTCGTTGCTCGACCGTTTCGAACGGTTCTCGTGTCATTTTGACCCTCATATGATGGGTAACAATATGGTGTGTTCGAAATATAAAATTCTCTCTGAAAATTGGCGCGCTATTTTTGCACCGCTTATGAGTTTCGATATTTCGTCCTCCCATATCTCGTTCGTTGCTCGACCGTTTCGAATGGTTCTCGCGTCATTTTGACCCTCATATGATGGGTAACAATATGGTGTGTTTAAAATATGAAATTCTCTCTGAAAATTGGTGCGCTATTTTTGCACCGCTGATCGGTTTCGATATTTCGTCCTCCCATATCTCGTTCGTTGCTCGACCGTTTCGAACGGTTCTCGCGTCATTTGGACCCTCATATGATGGGTAACAATATGGTGTGTTTGAAATATGAAATTCTCTCTGAAAATTGGCGTGCTATTTTTGCACCGCTGATCAGTTTCGATATTTCGTCCTCCCATATCTCATTCGTTGCTCGACCGTTTCGAACGGTTCTTGCGTCATTTTGACCCTCATATGATGGGTAACATTATGCTGTGTTCGAAATATGAAATTCTCTCTGAAAATTGGTGCGCTATTTCTGCACAACTAATCAGTTTCGATTATTCATCCTCCCATATCTCGTTCGTTGCTCGACTGTTTCGAACGGTTCCCGCGTCATTTTGACCCTCATATGATGGACAACAATATGGTGTGTTCGAAATATGAAATTCTCTCTGAAAAATGGCGCGCTATTTTTGCACCGCTGCTCAGTTTTGATATTTCGTCCTCCCATATCTCGTACGTTGCTCGACCGTTTCGAACGGTTCTCGCGTCATTTTGACCCTCATATGATGGGTAAAAATATGGTGTGTTCGAAATATGAAATTCTCTCTGAAAATTGGCGCGCTATTTTTGCACCGCTGCTCAGTTTTGATATTTCGTCCTCCCATATCTCGTTCGTTGCTCGACTGTTTCGAACGGTTCTCGCGTCATTTTGACCCTCATATGATGGACAACAATATGGTGTGTTCGAAATATGAAATTCTCTCTGAAAATTGGCGCGCTATTTTTGCACCGCTGCTCAGTTTTGATATTTCGTCCTCCCATATCTCGTTCGTTGCTCGACTGTTTCGAACGGTTCTCGCGTCATTTTGACCCTCATATGATGGACAACAATATGGTGTGTTCGAAATATGAAATTCTCTCTGAAAATTGGCGCGCTATTTTTGCACCGCTGCTCAGTTTTGATATTTCGTCCTCCCATATCTCGTTCGTTGCTCGACCGTTTCGAACGGTTCTCGCGTCATTTTGACCCTCATATGATGGGTAACAATATGGTGTGTTCGAAATATGAAATTCTCTCTGAAAATTGGCGCGCTATTTTTGCACCACTAATCAGTTTCGATTATTCATCATCCCATATCTCGTTCGTTGCTCGACCGTTTAGAACGGTTCTCGCATCATTTTGACCCTCATATGATGGGTAACAATATGATGTGTTCGAAATATGAAATTCTCTCTGAAAATTGGCACGCTATTTTTGCACCGCTGCTCAGTTTCGATATTTCGTCCTCCCATATCTCGTTCGTTGCTCGACCGTTTCGAACGGTTCTCGCGTCATTTTGACCCTCATATGATGGGTAACAATATGGTGTGTTCGAAATATGAAATTCTCTCTAAAAATTGGCGCGCTATTTTTGCACCGCTGATCTGTTTCGATATTTCGTCCTCCCATATCTAGTTCGTTGCTCGACCGTTTTGAACGGTTCTCGCGTCATTTTGACCCTCATATGATGGGTAACAATATGGTGTGTTTGAAATATGAAATTCTCTCTGAAAATTGGCGCGCTATTTTTGCACCGCTGATCAGTTTCGATATTTCGTCCTCCCATATCTCGTTCGTTGCTCGACCGTTTCGAACGATTCTCGCGTCATTTTGACCCTCATATGATGGGTAACAATATGGTGTGTTCGAAATATGAAATTCTCTCTGAAAATTGGCGCGCTATTTTTGCACTGCTGATCAGTTTCGATATTTCGTCCTCCCATATCTCGTTCGTTGCTCGATCGTTTCGAACGGTTCTCGCGTCATTTTGACCCTCATATGATGGGTGACAATATGGTGTGTTTGAAATATGAAATTCTCTCTGAAAATTGGCGCGCTATTTTTGCACCGCTGATCAGTTTCGATATTTCGTCCTCCCATATCTCGTTCGTTGCTCAACCGTTTCGAACGGTTCTCGCGTCATTTTGACCCTCATATGATGGGTAACAATATGGTGTGTTTGAAATATGAAATTCTCTCTGCAAATTGGCTCGCTATTTTTGCACCGCTGATCAGTTTCGATATTTCGTCCTCCCATATCTCGTTCGTTGCTCGACCGTTTCGAACGGTTCTCGTGTCATTTTGACCCTCATATGATGGGTAACAATATGGTGTGTTCAAAATATGAAATTCTCTCTGAAGATTGGCGCGCTATTTTTGCACCGCTTATCAGTTTCGATATTTCGTCCTCCCATGTCTAGTTCGTTGCTCGACCGTTTCAAACGGTTCTCGCGTCCTTTTGACCCTCATATGATGGGTAACAATATGGTGTGTTTGAAATATGAAATTCTCTCTGAAAATTGGCGCGCTATTTTTGCACCGCTAATCAGTTTCGATATTTCGTCCTCCCATATCTCGTTCGTTGCTCGACCGTTTCGAACGGTTCTCGCGTCATTTTGACCCTCATATGATGGGAAACAATATGGTGTGTTCGAAATATGAAATTCTCTCTGAAAATTGGCGCGCTATTTTTGCACTACTAATCAGTTTCGATTATTCATCATCCCATATCTCGTTCGTTGCTCGACCGTTTCGAACGGTTCTCGCGTCATTTTGACCCTCATATGATGGGTAACAATATGGTGTGATCAAAATATGAAATTCTCTCTGAAGATTGGCGCGCTATTTTTGCACCGCTTATCAGTTTCGATATTTCGTCCTCCCATATCTAGTTCGTTGCTCGACCGTTTCGAACGGTTCTCGCGTCATTTTGACCATCATATGATGGGTAACAATATGGTGTGTTTGAAATATGAAATTCTCTCTGAAAATTGGCGCGCTATTTTTGCACCGCTGATCAGTTTCGATATTTCGTCCTCCCATATCTCGTTCGTTGCTCGACCGTTTCGAACGGTTCTCGCGTCATTTTGACCCTCATATGATGGGAAACAATATGGTGTGTTCGAAATATGAAATTCTCTCTGAAAATTGGCGCGCTATTTTTGCACTACTAATCAGTTTCGATTATTCATCATCCCATATCTCATTCGTTGCTCGACCGTTTCGAACGGTTCTCGCGTCATTTTGACCCTCATATGATGGGTAACAATATGGTGCGTTCGAAATATGAAATTCTCTCTGAACATTGGCGCGCTATTTTTGCACCGCTGCTCTGTTTTGATATTTCGTCCTCTCATATCTCGTTCGTTGCTCGACTGTTTCGAACGGTTCTCGCGTCATTTTGACCTTCATATGATGGGTAACAATATGGTGTGTTCGAAATATGAAATTCTCTCTGAACATTGGCGCGCAATTTTTGCACAGCTGCTCTGTTTTAATATTTCGTCCTCCCATATCTCGTTCGTTGCTCGACCGTTTCGAACGGTACTCGTGTCATTTTGACCCTCATATGATGGGTAACAATATGGTGTGTTCGAAATATAAAATTCTCTCTGAAAATTGGCGCGCTATTTTTGCACCGCTTATGAGTTTCGATATTTCGTCCTCCCATATCTCGTTCGTTGCTCGACCGTTTCGAACGGTTCTCGCGTCATTTTGACCCTCATATGATGGGTAACAATATGGTGTGTTTAAAATATGAAATTCTCTCTGAAAATTGGTGCGCTATTTTTGCACCGCTGATCGGTTTCGATATTTCGTCCTCCCATATCTCGTTCGTTGCTCGACCGTTTCGAACGGTTCTCGCGTCATTTGGACCCTCATATGATGGGTAACAATATGGTGTGTTTGAAATATGAAATTCTCTCTGAAAATTGGCGTGCTATTTTTGCACCGCTGATCAGTTTCGATATTTCGTCCTCCCATATCTCATTCGTTGCTCGACCGTTTCGAACGGTTCTTGCGTCATTTTGACCCTCATATGATGGGTAACATTATGCTGTGTTCGAAATATGAAATTCTCTCTGAAAATTGGTGCGCTATTTCTGCACAACTAATCAGTTTCGATTATTCATCCTCCCATATCTCGTTCGTTGCTCGACTGTTTCG
This sequence comes from Thymus mandschuricus, assembly GCA_029379335.1. Lineage (NCBI taxonomy): Eukaryota > Viridiplantae > Streptophyta > Magnoliopsida > Lamiales > Lamiaceae > Thymus > Thymus mandschuricus. Next base: position 5,001,258 of record CM057074.1, read on the forward strand.
AACGGTTCTCGCGTCATTTTGACCCTCATATGATGGACAACAATATGGTGTGTTCGAAATATGAAATTCTCTCTGAAAAATGGCGCGCTATTTTTGCACCGCTGCTCAGTTTTGATATTTCGTCCTCCCATATCTCGTACGTTGCTCGACCGTTTCGAACGGTTCTCGCGTCATTTTGACCCTCATATGATGGGTAAAAATATGGTGTGTTCGAAATATGAAATTCTCTCTGAAAATTGGCGCTTTATTTTTGGACCGCTGATCAGTTTCGATATTTCGTCCTCCCATATCTCGTTCGTTGCTCGACCGTTTCGAACGGTTCTCGCGTCATTTTGACCCTCATATGATGGGTAACAATATGGTGTGTTTTAAATATGAAATTCTCTCTGAAAATTGGCACGCTATTTTGCACCGCTGCTCAGTTTTTATATTTCGTCCTCCCATATCTCGTTTGTTGCTCGACCGTTTCGAACGGTTCTCGCGTCATTTTGACCCTCATATGATGGGTGACAATATGGTGTGTTTGAAATATGAAATTCTCTCTGAAAATTGGCGCGCTATTTTTGCACCGCTGATCAGTTTCGATATTTCGTCCTCCCATATCTCGTTCGTTGCTCGACCGTTTCGAACGGTTCTCACGTCATTTTGACCCTCATATGATGGGTAACAATATGGTGTGTTCGAAATATGAAATTCTCTCTGAAAATTGGCGCGCAATTTTTGCACCGCTGCTCAGTTTCGATATTTCGTCCTCCCATATCTCGCTCGTTGCTCGACCGTTTCGAACGGTTCTCGCGTCATTTTGACCCTCATATGATGGGTAACAATATGGTGTGTTCGAAATATGAAATTCTCTCTGAAAATTGGCGCGCTATTTTTGCACCGCTGCTCAGTTTCGATATTTTGTCCTCCCATATCTCGTTCGTCGCTCGATCGTTTCGAACGGTTCTCGCGTCATTTTGACCCTCATATGATGGGTAACAATATGGTGTGTTTGAAATATGAAATTCTCTCTGAAAATTGGCGCGCTATTTTTGCACCGCTGATCAGTTTCGATATTTCGTCCTCCCATATCTCGCTCGTTGCTCGACAGTTTCGAACGGTTCTCGCGTAATTTTGACCCAAATATGATGGGTAACAATATGGTGTGTTTGAAATATGAAATTCTCTCTGAAAATTGGCGCGCTATTTTTGCACCGCTGATCAGTTTTGATATTTCGTCATCCCATATCTCGTTCGTTGCTCGAACGTTTCGAACGGTTCTCGCGTCATTTTGACCCTCATATGATGGGTAACAATATGGTGTGTTCGAAATATGAAATTCTCTCTGAAAATTGGCGCGCTATTTTTGCACCGCTGCTCAGTTTCGATATTTCATCCTCCCATATCTCGTTCGTTGCTCGACCGTTTCGAACGGTTCTCGCGTCATTTTGACCCTCATATGATGGGTAACAATATGGTGTGTTCGAAATATGAAATTCTCTCTGAAAATTGGCGCCCTATTTTTGCACCGCTGCTCAGTTTTGATATTTCGTCCTCCCATATCTCGTTCGTTGCTCGACTGTTTAGAACGGTTCTCGCGTCATTTTGACCCTCATATGATGGGTAACAATATGGTGTGTTCGAAATATGAAATTCTCTCTGAAAATTGGCGCGCTATTTTTGCACCGCTGATCAGTTTCGATATTTCGTCCTCCCATATCTTGTTCGTTGCTCGACCGTTTCGAACGGTTCTCGCGTCATTTTGACCCTCATATGATGGGTAACAATATGTTGTGTTCGAAATATGAAATTCTCTCTGAAAATTGGCGCGCTATTTTTGCACCGCTGATCAGTTTTGATATTTCGTCCTCCTATATCTCGTTCGTTGCTCGACCGTTTCTAACGGTTCTCGCGTCATTTTGACCCTCATATGATGGGTAACAATATGGTGTGTTCGAAATATGAAATTCTCTCTGAAAATTGGCGCGCTATTTTTGCACCGCTGATCAGTTTTGATATTTCGTCCTCCAATATCTCGTTCGTTGCTCGACCGTTTCTAACGGTTCTCGCGTCATTTTGACCCTCATATGATGGGTAACAATATGGTGTGTTCGAAATATGAAATTCTCTCTGAAAATTGGCGCTTTATTTTTGCACCGCTGATCAGTTTCGATATTTCGTCCTCCCATATATCGTTCGTTGCTCGACCGTTTCGAACGGTTCTCCCGTCATTTTGACCCTCATATGATGGGTAACAATATGGTGTGTTTGAAATATGAAATTCTCTCTGAAAATTGGCATGCTATTTTGCACCGCTGCTCAGTTTTTATATTTCGTCATCCCATATCTCGTTCGTTGCTCGAACGTTTCGAACGGTTCTCGCGTCATTTTGACCCTCATATGATGGGTAACAATATGGTGTGTTCGAAATATGAAATTCTCTCTGAAAATTGGCTCGCTATTTTTGCACCGCTGATCAGTTTCGATATTTCGTCCTCCCATATCTCGTTCGTTGCTCGACCGTTTCGAACGGTTCTCGCGTCATTTTGACCCTCATATGATGGGTAACAATATAGTGTGTTCGAAATATTAAATTCTCTCTGAAAATTGGCGCGCTATTTTTGCACCGCTGATCAGTTTAGATATTTCGTCCTCCCATATCTCGTTCGTTGCTCGACCGTTTCGAACGGTTCTCGCGTCATTTTGACCTTCATATGATGGGTAACAATATGGTGTGTTCGAAATATGAAATTCTATCTAAAAATTGGCGCGCTATTTTGCACCGCTGCTCAGTTTCGATATTTCGTCCTCCCATATCTCGTTCGTTGCTCGACCGTTTCGAACGGTTCTCGCATCATTTTGACCCTTATATGATGCGTTACAATATGGTGTGTTCGAAATATGAAATTCTCTCTGAAAATTGGCGCGCTATTTTTGCACCGCTGCTCAGTTTCGATATTTCGTCCTCCCATATCTCGCTCGTTGCTCGACCGTTTCGAACTGTTCTCGCGTCATTTTGACCCTCATAGGATGGGTAACAATATGGTGTGTTCGAAATATGAAATTCTCTCTGAAAATTGGCGCGCTATTTTTGCACCGCTGCTCAGTTTCGATATTTCGTCCTCCCATATCTCGTTCGTTGCTCGACCGTTTCGAACGGTTCTCGCGTCATTTTGACCCTCATATGATGGGTGACAATATGGTGTGTTTGAAATATGAAATTCTCTATGAAAATTGGCGCGCTATTTTTGCACCGCTGATCAGTTTCGATATTTCGTCCTCCTATATATCGTTCGTTGCTCGACCGTTTCGAACGGTTCTCGCGTCATTTTGACCCTCATATGATGGGTAACAATATGGTGTGTTTGAAATATGAAATTCTCTCTGAAAATTGGCACGCTATTTTGCACCGCTGCTCAGTTTTTATATTTCGTCCTCCCATATCTCGTTCGTTGCTCGAACGTTTCGAACGGTTCTCGCGTCATTTTGACCCTCATATGATGGGTAACAATATGGTGTGTTCGAAATATGAAATTCTCTCTCAAAATTGGCGCGCTATTTTTGCACCGCTGATCAGTTTCGATATTTCGTCCTCCCATATCTCGTTCGTTGCTCGACCGTTTCGAACGGTTCTCGCGTCATTTTGACCCTCATATGATGGGTAACAATATGGTTTGTTCGAAATATTAAATTCTCTCTGAAAATTGGTGCGCTATTTTTGCTCCGCTGATCAGTTTAGATATTTCGTCCTCCCATATCTCGTTCGTTGCTCGACCGTTTCGAACGGTTCTCGCGTCATTTTGACCTTCATATGATGGGTAACAATATGGTGTGTTCGAAATATGAAATTCTATCTAAAAATTGGCCCGCTATTTTTGCACCGCTGATCAGTTTCGATATTTCGTCCTCCCATATCTCGTTCGTTGCCCTACCGTTTCGAACGGTTCTCACGTCATTTTGACCCTCATATGATGGGTAACAATATGGTGTGTTCGAAATATGAAATTCTCTCGGAAAATTGGCGCGCTATTTTTGCACCGCTGCTCAGTTTCGATATTTCGTCCTCCCATATCTCGTTCGTTGCTCGACCGTTTCGAACGGTTCTCGCATCATTTTGACCCTTATATGATGGGTAACAATATGGTGTGTTCGAAATATGAAATTCTCTCTGAAAATTGGCGCGCTATTTTTGCACCGCTGCTCAGTTTCGATATTTCGTCCTCCCATATCTCGCTCGTTGCTCGACCGTTTCAAACGGTTCTCGCGTCATTTTGACCCTCATATGATGGGTAACAATATGGTGTGTTCGAAATATGAAATTCTCTCTGAAAATTGGCGCGCTATTTTTGCACCGCTGCTCAGTTTCGATATTTCGTCCTCCCATATCTCGTTCGTTGCTCGACCGTTTCGAACGGTTCTCGCGTCATTTTGACCCTCATATGATGGGTGACAATATGGTGTGTTTGAAATATGAAATTCTCTATGAAAATTGGCGCGCTATTTTTGCACCGCTGATCAGTTTCGATATTTCGTCCTCCCATATCTCGTTCGTTGCTCGACCGTTTCGAACGGTTCTCGCTTCATTTTGACCCTCATATGATGGGTAACAATATGGTGTGTTTGAAATATGAAATTCTCTCTGAAAATTGGCGCGCTATTTTTGCACCGCTGATCAGTTTCGATATTTCGTCCTCCCATATCTCGTTCGTTGCTCGACTGTTTCGAACGGTTCTCGCGTCATTTTGACCCTCATATGATGGGAAACAATATGGAGTGTTCAAAATATGAAATTCTCTCTGAAAATTGGCGCGCTATTTTTGCACCACTAATCAGTTTCGATTATTCATCATCCCATATCTCGATCGTTGCTCGACCGTTTCGAACGGTTCTCGCGTCATTTTGACCCTCATATGATGGGTAACAATATGTTGTGTTCGAAATATGAAATTCTCTCTGAACATTGGCGCGCTATTTTTGCACCGCTGCTCAGTTTTGATATTTCGTCCTCCCATATCTCGTTCGTTGCTCGACCGTTTAGAACGGTTCTCGCGTCATTTTGACCCTCATATGATGGGTAACAATATGGTGTGTTCGAAATATGAAATTCTCTCTGAAAATTGGCGCGCTATTTTTGCACCTCTGATCAGTTTCGATATTTCGTCCTCCCATATCTCGTTCGTTGCTCGACCGTTTCGAACGCTTCTCACGTCATTTTGACCCTCATATGATGGGTAACAATATGTTGTGTTCCAAATATGAAATTCTTTCTGAAAATTGGCGCGCTATTTTTGCACCGCTGATCAGTTTTGATATTTCGTCCTCCTATATCTCGTTCGTTGCTCGACCGTTTCTAACGGTTCTCGCGTCATTTTGACCCTCATATGATGGGTAACAATATGGTGTGTTCGAAATATGAAATTATCTCTGAAAATTGGCGCTTTATTTTTGCACCGCTGATCAGTTTCGATATTTCGTCCTCCCATATATCGTTCGTTGCTCGACCGTTTCGAACGGTTCTCGCGTCATTTTGACCCTCATATGATGGGTAACAATATGGTGTGTTTGAAATATGAAATTCTCTCTGAAAATTGGCGTGCTATTTTTGCACCGCTGATCAGTTTCGATATTTCGTCCTCCCATATCTCATTCTTTGCTCGACCGTTTCGAACGGTTCTCGCGTCATTTTGACCCTCATATGATGGGTAACATTATGGTGTGTTCGAAATATGAAATTCTCTCTGAAAATTGGCGCGCTATTTTTGCACAACTAATCAGTTTCGATTATTCATCCTCCCCTATCTCGTTCGTTGTTCGACTGTTTCGAACGGTTCTCGCGTCATTTTGACCCTCATATGATGGGTAACAATGTGTTGTGTTCGAAATATGAAATTCTCTCTGAAAATTGGCGCGCTATTTTTGCACCGCTGATCAGTTTCGATATTTCGTCCTCCTATATCTCGTTCGTTGCTCGACCGTTTCGAACGGTTCTCGAGTCATTTTGACCCTCATATGATGGGTAACAATATGGTGTGTTCAAAATATGAAATTCTCTCTGAAAATTGGCGCGCTATTTTTGCACCGCTGCTCAGTTTCGATATTTCGTCCTCCCATATCTCGTTCGTTGCTCGACCGTTTCGAACGGTTCTCGCGTCATTTTGACCCTCATATGATGGGTAACAATATGGGGTGTTCGAAATATGAAATTCTCTCTGAAATTTGGCGCGCTATTTTTGCACCTCTGATCAGTTTTGATATTTCGTCCTCCCGTATCTAGTTCGTTGCTCGACCGTTTTGAACGGTTCTCGCGTCATTTTGACCCTCATATGATGGGTAACAATATGGTGTGTTCGAAATATGAAATTCTCTCTGAAATTTGGCGCGCTATGTTTGGTGTCATTTTGTTAGGTTTTAGTTGTTATTTATTATTTGTTTTTGTGTCGTTTTGGAGTCATTTTGTGTCGTTATAGCTATGATTTGGGTGTTTTGAGTATTTTACTTGTTAGGGATCATGGGAGCCGAAAGAAGGAGAAAGAACGAGAAAAGGAAGAAAAAGGAGTGCAAAAATTGGATAAAGTGCGCGCGTGAGTTGGAGCGCCCGCTCCGTGGAGTTGGAGCGCTCGCTCCATGAACAGTACCCGAAGGATTTGCATGGCATCGTCGGAGCGCCCGCTCCAGGGTGGTGGAGCGCCCGCTCCAGTTCATAAATTCAAGCAGATTTGCGCAGCTATTATGGAGCGCCCGCTCCACGCCTGGCGTGTTTTCTTACTTGTTTCCTTATTGGAATCGAACTTCTACCTTATTATATATAGGCCATTAGGGCACGAATTTGGACAAGCTTTTACCTTAGTTTTTTAGTTCTAAATACTTTAGCTTTAGTTTTTATTGCTTTCTTTTGTTCGAATCCGGATTCGTAGTTCGTTGCAGTTTAATTCAAGTTCTTCGTTCTTCGTTATTTTCGTAAGTTATTTTATTGCTTTCGTTTAATTGCTTTAATTACTTGCTTTAGTTCTAGATTCGATTTCTTTATTGCTTCGTTTAATTTCCTTAGTTTAATTTTGTTCGTTCGATTCTCAAAGTCTAGTTTAGATTCGTTTTTCTTCGTTTTCAATTCTCTCGTTTTCAAAGTTCTTAGAGTTAGATTTATTTATTTAATTTCCAGATTTTCAGATTTAGTTTAATTATGTCTAGATTCGTTTTCTTTTCTTTCGTTGCTTTCTTTATTGCTTTTCTTTCGATTTTTGCCTAGGTAGATTTATTGTTTTCTTTAGTTTAATTCTTAGATTAATTTCCAGCTTTCTAGATTAGATTTATTTGCTTTGATTTAATTGCTTTGATTTATTTTTCTCGTCTAGGATTTTAAAAACCAAAAACCCAAATATTCTATTTACTTGCTTTCTTAGTTTAGGTTGTTTTTACTACACAGTTATTTGCCCTGTTAAGTTTTCCTTGAGATTCGACTTAGGTTTTTACTTACTAATTGCTAGGATAGATTTCGTTCTATTGCGAACACTTTTTGGTGAAACACGCTATTTTTGCACCGCTGCTCAGTTTCGATATTTCGTCCTCCCATATCTCGTTCGTTGCTCGACCGTTTCGAACGGTTCTCGCGTCATTTTGACCCTCATATGATGGGTAACAATATGGTGTGTTCGAAATATGAAATTCTCTCTGAAAATTGGCGCGCTATTTTTGCACTGTTGCTCAGTTTCGATATTTTGTCCTCCCATATCTCGTTCGTTGCTCGACCGTTTCGAACGGTTCTCGCGTCATTTTGACCCTCATATGATGGGTAATAATATGGTGTGTTCGAAATATGAAATTCTCTCTGAAATTTGGCGCGCTATTTTTGCACCGCTGATCAGTTTCGATATTTCGTCCTCCCATATCTAGTTCGTTGCTCGACCGTTTTGAACGGTTCTCGCGTCATTTTGACCCTCATATGATGGGTAACAATATGGTGTGATTGAAATATGAAATTCGATCTGAAAATTGGCGCGCTATTTTTGCACCGCTGATCAGTTTCGATATTTCGTCCTCCCATATCTCGTTCGTTGCTCGACCGTTTCGAACGGTTCTCGCGTCATTTTGACCCTCATATGATGGGTAACAATATGGTGTGTTTGAAATAAGAAATTCTCTCTGTAAATTGGCGCGCTATTTTTGCACCGCTGATCAGTTTCGATATTTCGTCCTCCCATATCTCGTTCGTTGCTCGACCGTTTCGAACGGTTCTCGCGTCATTTTGACCCTCATATGATGGGAAACAATATGGTGTGTTCGAAATATGAAATTCTCTCTGAAAATTGGCGCGCTATTTTTGCACTACTAATCAGTTTCGATTATTCATCATCCCATATCTCGTTCGTTGCTCGACCGTTTCGAACGGTTCTGGCGTCATTTTGACCCTCATATGATGGGTAACAATATGGTGTGTTCGAAATATGAAATTCTCTCTGAAAATTGGCGCGCTATTTTTGCACTGCTGATCAGTTTCGATATTTCGTCCTCCCATATCTCGTTCGTTGCTCGACCGTTTCGAACGGTTCTCGCGTCATTTTGACCCTCATATGATGGGTAACAATATGGTGTGTTTGAAATATGAAATTCTCTCTGAAAATTGGCACGCTATTTTGCACCGCTGCTCAGTTTTTATATTTCGTCCTCCCATATCTCGTTTGTTGCTCGACCGTTTCGAACGGTTCTCGCGTCATTTTGACCCTCATATGATGGGTAACAATATGGTGTGTTCGAAATATGAAATTCTCTCTGAAAATTGGCGCTCTATTTTTGCACCGCTGATCAGTTTCGATATTTCGTCCACCCATATCTCGTTCGTTGCTCGACCGTTTCGAACGGTTCTCGCGTTATTTTGACCCTCATATGATGGGTAACAATATAGTGTGTTCGAAATATTAAATTCTCTCTGAAAATTGGCGCGCTATTTTTGCACCGCTGATCAGTTTCGATATTTCGTCCTCCCATATCTCGTTCGTTGCTCGACCGTTTCGAACTGTTCTCGCGTCATTTTGACCCTCATATGATGGGTAACAATATGGTGTGTTGGAAATATTAAATTCTCTCTGAAAATTGGCGCGCAATTTTTACACCGCTGATCAGTTTCGATATTTCGTCCTCCCATATCTCGTTCGTTGCTCGACCGTTTCGAACGGTTCTAGCGTCATTTTGACCCTCATATGATGGGTAACAATATGGTGTGTTCGAAATATTAAATTCTCTCTGAAAATTGGCGCGCTATTTTTGCACCGCTGCTCAGTTTTGATATTTCGTCCTCCCATATCTCGTTCGTTGCTCGACCGTTTCGAACGGTTCTCGCGTCATTTTGACCCTCATATGATGGGTAACAATATGGTGTGTTCGAAATATGAAATTCTCTCTGAAAATTGGCGCGCTATTTTTGCACCACTAATCAGTTTCGATTATTCATCATCCCATATCTCGTTCGTTGCTCGACCGTTTAGAACGGTTCTCGCATCATTTTGACCCTCATATGATGGGTAACAATATGATGTGTTCGAAATATGAAATTCTCTCTGAAAATTGGCACGCTATTTTTGCACCGCTGCTCAGTTTCGATATTTCGTCCTCCCATATCTCGTTCGTTGCTCGACCGTTTCGAACGGTTCTCGCGTCATTTTGACCCTCATATGATGGGTAACAATATGGTGTGTTCGAAATATGAAATTCTCTCTAAAAATTGGCGCGCTATTTTTGCACCGCTGATCTGTTTCGATATTTCGTCCTCCCATATCTAGTTCGTTGCTCGACCGTTTTGAACGGTTCTCGCGTCATTTTGACCCTCATATGATGGGTAACAATATGGTGTGTTTGAAATATGAAATTCTCTCTGAAAATTGGCGCGCTATTTTTGCACCGCTGATCAGTTTCGATATTTCGTCCTCCCATATCTCGTTCGTTGCTCGACCGTTTCGAACGATTCTCGCGTCATTTTAACCCTCATATGATGGGTAACAATATGGTGTGTTCGAAATATGAAATTCTCTCTGAAAATTGGCGCGCTATTTTTGCACTGCTGATCAGTTTCGATATTTCGTCCTCCCATATCTCGTTCGTTGCTCGACCGTTTCGAACGGTTCTCGCGTCATTTTGACCCTCATATGATGGGTGACAATATGGTGTGTTTGAAATATGAAATTCTCTCTGAAAATTGGCGCGCTATTTTTGCACCGCTGATCAGTTTCGATATTTCGTCCTCCCATATCTCGTTCGTTGCTCAACCGTTTCGAACGGTTCTCGCGTCATTTTGACCCTCATATGATGGGTAACAATATGGTGTGTTTGAAATATGAAATTCTCTCTGCAAATTGGCTCGCTATTTTTGCACCGCTGATCAGTTTCGATATTTCGTCCTCCCATATCTCGTTCGTTGCTCGACCGTTTCGAACGGTTCTCGTGTCATTTTGACCCTCATATGATGGGTAACAATATGGTGTGTTCAAAATATGAAATTCTCTCTGAAGATTGGCGCGCTATTTTTGCACCGCTTATCAGTTTCGATATTTCGTCCTCCCATGTCTAGTTCGTTGCGACCGTTTCAAACGGTTCTCGCGTCCTTTTGACCCTCATATGATGGGTAACAATATGGTGTGTTTGAAATATGAAATTCTCTCTGAAAATTGGCGCGCTATTTTTGCACCGCTAATCAGTTTCGATATTTCGTCCTCCCATATCTCGTTCGTTGCTCGACCGTTTCGAACGGTTCTCGCGTCATTTTGACCCTCATATGATGGGAAACAATATGGTGTGTTCGAAATATGAAATTCTCTCTGAAAATTGGCGCGCTATTTTTGCACTACTAATCAGTTTCGATTATTCATCATCCCATATCTCGTTCGTTGCTCGACCGTTTCGAACGGTTCTCGCGTCATTTTGACCCTCATATGATGGGTAACAATATGGTGTGATCAAAATATGAAATTCTCTCTGAAGATTGGCGCGCTATTTTTGCACCGCTTATCAGTTTCGATATTTCGTCCTCCCATATCTAGTTCGTTGCTCGACCGTTTCGAACGGTTCTCGCGTCATTTTGACCATCATATGATGGGTAACAATATGGTGTGTTTGAAATATGAAATTCTCTCTGAAAATTGGCGCGCTATTTTTGCACCGCTGATCAGTTTCGATATTTCGTCCTCCCATATCTCGTTCGTTGCTCGACCGTTTCGAACGGTTCTCGCGTCATTTTGACCCTCATATGATGGGAAACAATATGGTGTGTTCGAAATATGAAATTCTCTCTGAAAATTGGCGCGCTATTTTTGCACTACTAATCAGTTTCGATTATTCATCATCCCATATCTCATTCGTTGCTCGACCGTTTCGAACGGTTCTCGCGTCATTTTGACCCTCATATGATGGGTAACAATATGGTGCGTTCGAAATATGAAATTCTCTCTGAACATTGGCGCGCTATTTTTGCACCGCTGCTCTGTTTTGATATTTCGTCCTCTCATATCTCGTTCGTTGCTCGACTGTTTCGAACGGTTCTCGCGTCATTTTGACCTTCATATGATGGGTAACAATATGGTGTGTTCGAAATATGAAATTCTCTCTGAACATTGGCGCGCAATTTTTGCACAGCTGCTCTGTTTTAATATTTCGTCCTCCCATATCTCGTTCGTTGCTCGACCGTTTCGAACGGTTCTCGTGTCATTTTGACCCTCATATGATGGGTAACAATATGGTGTGTTCGAAATATAAAATTCTCTCTGAAAATTGGCGCGCTATTTTTGCACCGCTTATGAGTTTCGATATTTCGTCCTCCCATATCTCGTTCGTTGCTCGACCGTTTCGAACGGTTCTCGCGTCATTTTGACCCTCATATGATGGGTAACAATATGGTGTGTTTAAAATATGAAATTCTCTCTGAAAATTGGTGCGCTATTTTTGCACCGCTGATCGGTTTCGATATTTCGTCCTCCCATATCTCGTTCGTTGCTCGACCGTTTCGAACGGTTCTCGCGTCATTTGGACCCTCATATGATGGGTAACAATATGGTGTGTTTGAAATATGAAATTCTCTCTGAAAATTGGCGTGCTATTTTTGCACCGCTGATCAGTTTCGATATTTCGTCCTCCCATATCTCATTCGTTGCTCGACCGTTTCGAACGGTTCTTGCGTCATTTTGACCCTCATATGATGGGTAACATTATGCTGTGTTCGAAATATGAAATTCTCTCTGAAAATTGGTGCGCTATTTCTGCACAACTAATCAGTTTCGATTATTCATCCTCCCATATCTCGTTCGTTGCTCGACTGTTTCGAACGGTTCTCGCGTCATTTTGACCCTCATATGATGGACAACAATATGGTGTGTTCGAAATATGAAATTCTCTCTGAAAAATGGCGCGCTATTTTTGCACCGCTGCTCAGTTTTGATATTTCGTCCTCCCATATCTCGTACGTTGCTCGACCGTTTCGAACGGTTCTCGCGTCATTTTGACCCTCATATGATGGGTAAAAATATGGTGTGTTCGAAATATGAAATTCTCTCTGAAAATTGGCGCGCTATTTTTGCACCGCTGCTCAGTTTTGATATTTCGTCCTCCCATATCTCGTTCGTTGCTCGACTGTTTCGAACGGTTCTCGCGTCATTTTGACCCTCATATGATGGACAACAATATGGTGTGTTCGAAATATGAAATTCTCTCTGAAAATTGGCGCGCTATTTTTGCACCGCTGCTCAGTTTTGATATTTCGTCCTCCCATATCTCGTTCGTTGCTCGACTGTTTCGAACGGTTCTCGCGTCATTTTGACCCTCATATGATGGACAACAATATGGTGTGTTCGAAATATGAAATTCTCTCTGAAAATTGGCGCGCTATTTTTGCACCGCTGCTCAGTTTTGATATTTCGTCCTCCCATATCTCGTTCGTTGCTCGACCGTTTCGAACGGTTCTCGCGTCATTTTGACCCTCATATGATGGGTAACAATATGGTGTGTTCGAAATATGAAATTCTCTCTGAAAATTGGCGCGCTATTTTTGCACCACTAATCAGTTTCGATTATTCATCATCCCATATCTCGTTCGTTGCTCGACCGTTTAGAACGGTTCTCGCATCATTTTGACCCTCATATGATGGGTAACAATATGATGTGTTCGAAATATGAAATTCTCTCTGAAAATTGGCACGCTATTTTTGCACCGCTGCTCAGTTTCGATATTTCGTCCTCCCATATCTCGTTCGTTGCTCGACCGTTTCGAACGGTTCTCGCGTCATTTTGACCCTCATATGATGGGTAACAATATGGTGTGTTCGAAATATGAAATTCTCTCTAAAAATTGGCGCGCTATTTTTGCACCGCTGATCTGTTTCGATATTTCGTCCTCCCATATCTAGTTCGTTGCTCGACCGTTTTGAACGGTTCTCGCGTCATTTTGACCCTCATATGATGGGTAACAATATGGTGTGTTTGAAATATGAAATTCTCTCTGAAAATTGGCGCGCTATTTTTGCACCGCTGATCAGTTTCGATATTTCGTCCTCCCATATCTCGTTCGTTGCTCGACCGTTTCGAACGATTCTCGCGTCATTTTGACCCTCATATGATGGGTAACAATATGGTGTGTTCGAAATATGAAATTCTCTCTGAAAATTGGCGCGCTATTTTTGCACTGCTGATCAGTTTCGATATTTCGTCCTCCCATATCTCGTTCGTTGCTCGACCGTTTCGAACGGTTCTCGCGTCATTTTGACCCTCATATGATGGGTGACAATATGGTGTGTTTGAAATATGAAATTCTCTCTGAAAATTGGCGCGCTATTTTTGCACCGCTGATCAGTTTCGATATTTCGTCCTCCCATATCTCGTTCGTTGCTCAACCGTTTCGAACGGTTCTCGCGTCATTTTGACCCTCATATGATGGGTAACAATATGGTGTGTTTGAAATATGAAATTCTCTCTGCAAATTGGCTCGCTATTTTTGCACCGCTGATCAGTTTCGATATTTCGTCCTCCCATATCTCGTTCGTTGCTCGACCGTTTCGAACGGTTCTCGTGTCATTTTGACCCTCATATGATGGGTAACAATATGGTGTGTTCAAAATATGAAATTCTCTCTGAAGATTGGCGCGCTATTTTTGCACCGCTTATCAGTTTCGATATTTCGTCCTCCCATGTCTAGTTCGTTGCTCGACCGTTTCAAACGGTTCTCGCGTCCTTTTGACCCTCATATGATGGGTAACAATATGGTGTGTTTGAAATATGAAATTCTCTCTGAAAATTGGCGCGCTATTTTTGCACCGCTAATCAGTTTCGATATTTCGTCCTCCCATATCTCGTTCGTTGCTCGACCGTTTCGAACGGTTCTCGCGTCATTTTGACCCTCATATGATGGGAAACAATATGGTGTGTTCGAAATATGAAATTCTCTCTGAAAATTGGCGCGCTATTTTTGCACTACTAATCAGTTTCGATTATTCATCATCCCATATCTCGTTCGTTGCTCGACCGTTTCGAACGGTTCTCGCGTCATTTTGACCCTCATATGATGGGTAACAATATGGTGTGATCAAAATATGAAATTCTCTCTGAAGATTGGCGCGCTATTTTTGCACCGCTTATCAGTTTCGATATTTCGTCCTCCCATATCTAGTTCGTTGCTCGACCGTTTCGAACGGTTCTCGCGTCATTTTGACCATCATATGATGGGTAACAATATGGTGTGTTTGAAATATGAAATTCTCTCTGAAAATTGGCGCGCTATTTTTGCACCGCTGATCAGTTTCGATATTTCGTCCTCCCATATCTCGTTCGTTGCTCGACCGTTTCGAACGGTTCTCGCGTCATTTTGACCCTCATATGATGGGAAACAATATGGTGTGTTCGAAATATGAAATTCTCTCTGAAAATTGGCGCGCTATTTTTGCACTACTAATCAGTTTCGATTATTCATCATCCCATATCTCATTCGTTGCTCGACCGTTTCGAACGGTTCTCGCGTCATTTTGACCCTCATATGATGGGTAACAATATGGTGCGTTCGAAATATGAAATTCTCTCTGAACATTGGCGCGCTATTTTTGCACCGCTGCTCTGTTTTGATATTTCGTCCTCTCATATCTCGTTCGTTGCTCGACTGTTTCGAACGGTTCTCGCGTCATTTTGACCTTCATATGATGGGTAACAATATGGTGTGTTCGAAATATGAAATTCTCTCTGAACATTGGCGCGCAATTTTTGCACAGCTGCTCTGTTTTAATATTTCGTCCTCCCATATCTCGTTCGTTGCTCGACCGTTTCGAACGGTACTCGTGTCATTTTGACCCTCATATGATGGGTAACAATATGGTGTGTTCGAAATATAAAATTCTCTCTGAAAATTGGCGCGCTATTTTTGCACCGCTTATGAGTTTCGATATTTCGTCCTCCCATATCTCGTTCGTTGCTCGACCGTTTCGAACGGTTCTCGCGTCATTTTGACCCTCATATGATGGGTAACAATATGGTGTGTTTAAAATATGAAATTCTCTCTGAAAATTGGTGCGCTATTTTTGCACCGCTGATCGGTTTCGATATTTCGTCCTCCCATATCTCGTTCGTTGCTCGACCGTTTCGAACGGTTCTCGCGTCATTTGGACCCTCATATGATGGGTAACAATATGGTGTGTTTGAAATATGAAATTCTCTCTGAAAATTGGCGTGCTATTTTTGCACCGCTGATCAGTTTCGATATTTCGTCCTCCCATATCTCATTCGTTGCTCGACCGTTTCGAACGGTTCTTGCGTCATTTTGACCCTCATATGATGGGTAACATTATGCTGTGTTCGAAATATGAAATTCTCTCTGAAAATTGGTGCGCTATTTCTGCACAACTAATCAGTTTCGATTATTCATCCTCCCATATCTCGTTCGTTGCTCGACTGTTTCGAACGGTTCTCGCGTCATTTTGACCCTCATATGATGGACAACAATATGGTGTGTTCGAAATATGAAATTCTCTCTGAAAAATGGCGCGCTATTTTTGCACCGCTGCTCAGTTTTGATATTTCGTCCTCCCATATCTCGTACGTTGCTCGACCGTTTCGAACGGTTCTCGCGTCATTTTGACCCTCATATGATGGGTAAAAATATGGTGTGTTCGAAATATGAAATTCTCTCTGAAAATTGGCGCTTTATTTTTGGACCGCTGATCAGTTTCGATATTTCGTCCTCCCATATCTCGTTCGTTGCTCGACCGTTTCGAACGGTTCTCGCGTCATTTTGACCCTCATATGATGGGTAACAATATGGTGTGTTTTAAATATGAAATTCTCTCTGAAAATTGGCACGCTATTTTGCACCGCTGCTCAGTTTTTATATTTCGTCCTCCCATATCTCGTTTGTTGCTCGACCGTTTCGAACGGTTCTCGCGTCATTTTGACCCTCATATGATGGGTGACAATATGGTGTGTTTGAAATATGAAATTCTCTCTGAAAATTGGCGCGCTATTTTTGCACCGCTGATCAGTTTCGATATTTCGTCCTCCCATATCTCGTTCGTTGCTCGACCGTTTCGAACGGTTCTCACGTCATTTTGACCCTCATATGATGGGTAACAATATGGTGTGTTCGAAATATGAAATTCTCTCTGAAAATTGGCGCGCAATTTTTGCACCGCTGCTCAGTTTCGATATTTCGTCCTCCCATATCTCGCTCGTTGCTCGACCGTTTCGAACGGTTCTCGCGTCATTTTGACCCTCATATGATGGGTAACAATATGGTGTGTTCGAAATATGAAATTCTCTCTGAAAATTGGCGCGCTATTTTTGCACCGCTGCTCAGTTTCGATATTTTGTCCTCCCATATCTCGTTCGTCGCTCGATCGTTTCGAACGGTTCTCGCGTCATTTTGACCCTCATATGATGGGTAACAATATGGTGTGTTTGAAATATGAAATTCTCTCTGAAAATTGGCGCGCTATTTTTGCACCGCTGATCAGTTTCGATATTTCGTCCTCCCATATCTCGCTCGTTGCTCGACAGTTTCGAACGGTTCTCGCGTAATTTTGACCCAAATATGATGGGTAACAATATGGTGTGTTTGAAATATGAAATTCTCTCTGAAAATTGGCGCGCTATTTTTGCACCGCTGATCAGTTTTGATATTTCGTCATCCCATATCTCGTTCGTTGCTCGAACGTTTCGAACGGTTCTCGCGTCATTTTGACCCTCATATGATGGGTAACAATATGGTGTGTTCGAAATATGAAATTCTCTCTGAAAATTGGCGCGCTATTTTTGCACCGCTGCTCAGTTTCGATATTTCATCCTCCCATATCTCGTTCGTTGCTCGACCGTTTCGAACGGTTCTCGCGTCATTTTGACCCTCATATGATGGGTAACAATATGGTGTGTTCGAAATATGAAATTCTCTCTGAAAATTGGCGCCCTATTTTTGCACCGCTGCTCAGTTTTGATATTTCGTCCTCCCATATCTCGTTCGTTGCTCGACTGTTTAGAACGGTTCTCGCGTCATTTTGACCCTCATATGATGGGTAACAATATGGTGTGTTCGAAATATGAAATTCTCTCTGAAAATTGGCGCGCTATTTTTGCACCGCTGATCAGTTTCGATATTTCGTCCTCCCATATCTTGTTCGTTGCTCGACCGTTTCGAACGGTTCTCGCGTCATTTTGACCCTCATATGATGGGTAACAATATGTTGTGTTCGAAATATGAAATTCTCTCTGAAAATTGGCGCGCTATTTTTGCACCGCTGATCAGTTTTGATATTTCGTCCTCCTATATCTCGTTCGTTGCTCGACCGTTTCTAACGGTTCTCGCGTCATTTTGACCCTCATATGATGGGTAACAATATGGTGTGTTCGAAATATGAAATTCTCTCTGAAAATTGGCGCGCTATTTTTGCACCGCTGATCAGTTTTGATATTTCGTCCTCCAATATCTCGTTCGTTGCTCGACCGTTTCTAACGGTTCTCGCGTCATTTTGACCCTCATATGATGGGTAACAATATGGTGTGTTCGAAATATGAAATTCTCTCTGAAAATTGGCGCTTTATTTTTGCACCGCTGATCAGTTTCGATATTTCGTCCTCCCATATATCGTTCGTTGCTCGACCGTTTCGAACGGTTCTCCCGTCATTTTGACCCTCATATGATGGGTAACAATATGGTGTGTTTGAAATATGAAATTCTCTCTGAAAATTGGCATGCTATTTTGCACCGCTGCTCAGTTTTTATATTTCGTCATCCCATATCTCGTTCGTTGCTCGAACGTTTCGAACGGTTCTCGCGTCATTTTGACCCTCATATGATGGGTAACAATATGGTGTGTTCGAAATATGAAATTCTCTCTGAAAATTGGCTCGCTATTTTTGCACCGCTGATCAGTTTCGATATTTCGTCCTCCCATATCTCGTTCGTTGCTCGACCGTTTCGAACGGTTCTCGCGTCATTTTGACCCTCATATGATGGGTAACAATATAGTGTGTTCGAAATATTAAATTCTCTCTGAAAATTGGCGCGCTATTTTTGCACCGCTGATCAGTTTAGATATTTCGTCCTCCCATATCTCGTTCGTTGCTCGACCGTTTCGAACGGTTCTCGCGTCATTTTGACCTTCATATGATGGGTAACAATATGGTGTGTTCGAAATATGAAATTCTATCTAAAAATTGGCGCGCTATTTTGCACCGCTGCTCAGTTTCGATATTTCGTCCTCCCATATCTCGTTCGTTGCTCGACCGTTTCGAACGGTTCTCGCATCATTTTGACCCTTATATGATGCGTTACAATATGGTGTGTTCGAAATATGAAATTCTCTCTGAAAATTGGCGCGCTATTTTTGCACCGCTGCTCAGTTTCGATATTTCGTCCTCCCATATCTCGCTCGTTGCTCGACCGTTTCGAACTGTTCTCGCGTCATTTTGACCCTCATAGGATGGGTAACAATATGGTGTGTTCGAAATATGAAATTCTCTCTGAAAATTGGCGCGCTATTTTTGCACCGCTGCTCAGTTTCGATATTTCGTCCTCCCATATCTCGTTCGTTGCTCGACCGTTTCGAACGGTTCTCGCGTCATTTTGACCCTCATATGATGGGTGACAATATGGTGTGTTTGAAATATGAAATTCTCTATGAAAATTGGCGCGCTATTTTTGCACCGCTGATCAGTTTCGATATTTCGTCCTCCTATATATCGTTCGTTGCTCGACCGTTTCGAACGGTTCTCGCGTCATTTTGACCCTCATATGATGGGTAACAATATGGTGTGTTTGAAATATGAAATTCTCTCTGAAAATTGGCACGCTATTTTGCACCGCTGCTCAGTTTTTATATTTCGTCCTCCCATATCTCGTTCGTTGCTCGAACGTTTCGAACGGTTCTCGCGTCATTTTGACCCTCATATGATGGGTAACAATATGGTGTGTTCGAAATATGAAATTCTCTCTCAAAATTGGCGCGCTATTTTTGCACCGCTGATCAGTTTCGATATTTCGTCCTCCCATATCTCGTTCGTTGCTCGACCGTTTCGAACGGTTCTCGCGTCATTTTGACCCTCATATGATGGGTAACAATATGGTTTGTTCGAAATATTAAATTCTCTCTGAAAATTGGCGCGCTATTTTTGCTCCGCTGATCAGTTTAGATATTTCGTCCTCCCATATCTCGTTCGTTGCTCGACCGTTTCGAACGGTTCTCGCGTCATTTTGACCTTCATATGATGGGTAACAATATGGTGTGTTCGAAATATGAAATTCTATCTAAAAATTGGCCCGCTATTTTTGCACCGCTGATCAGTTTCGATATTTCGTCCTCCCATATCTCGTTCGTTGCCCTACCGTTTCGAACGGTTCTCACGTCATTTTGACCCTCATATGATGGGTAACAATATGGTGTGTTCGAAATATGAAATTCTCTCGGAAAATTGGCGCGCTATTTTTGCACCGCTGCTCAGTTTCGATATTTCGTCCTCCCATATCTCGTTCGTTGCTCGACCGTTTCGAACGGTTCTCGCATCATTTTGACCCTTATATGATGGGTAACAATATGGTGTGTTCGAAATATGAAATTCTCTCTGAAAATTGCCGCGCTATTTTTGCACCGCTGCTCAGTTTCGATATTTCGTCCTCCCATATCTCGCTCGTTGCTCGACCGTTTCAAACGGTTCTCGCGTCATTTTGACCCTCATATGATGGGTAACAATATGGTGTGTTCGAAATATGAAATTCTCTCTGAAAATTGGCGCGCTATTTTTGCACCGCTGCTCAGTTTCGATATTTCGTCCTCCCATATCTCGTTCGTTGCTCGACCGTTTCGAATCGCGTCATTTTGACCCTCATATGATGGGTGACAATATGGTGTGTTTGAAATATGAAATTCTCTATGAAAATTGGCGCGCTATTTTTGCACCGCTGATCAGTTTCGATATTTCGTCCTCCCATATCTCGTTCGTTGCTCGACCGTTTCGAACGGTTCTCGCTTCATTTTGACCCTCATATGATGGGTAACAATATGGTGTGTTTGAAATATGAAATTCTCTCTGAAAATTGGCGCGCTATTTTTGCACCGCTGATCAGTTTCGATATTTCGTCCTCCCATATCTCGTTCGTTGCTCGACTGTTTCGAACGGTTCTCGCGTCATTTTGACCCTCATATGATGGGAAACAATATGGAGTGTTCAAAATATGAAATTCTCTCTGAAAATTGGCGCGCTATTTTTGCACCACTAATCAGTTTCGATTATTCATCATCCCATATCTCGATCGTTGCTCGACCGTTTCGAACGGTTCTCGCGTCATTTTGACCCTCATATGATGGGTAACAATATGTTGTGTTCGAAATATGAAATTCTCTCTGAACATTGGCGCGCTATTTTTGCACCGCTGCTCAGTTTTGATATTTCGTCCTCCCATATCTCGTTCGTTGCTCGACCGTTTAGAACGGTTCTCGCGTCATTTTGACCCTCATATGATGGGTAACAATATGGTGTGTTCGAAATATGAAATTCTCTCTGAAAATTGGCGCGCTATTTTTGCACCTCTGATCAGTTTCGATATTTCGTCCTCCCATATCTCGTTCGTTGCTCGACCGTTTCGAACGCTTCTCACGTCATTTTGACCCTCATATGATGGGTAACAATATGTTGTGTTCCAAATATGAAATTCTTTCTGAAAATTGGCGCGCTATTTTTGCACCGCTGATCAGTTTTGATATTTCGTCCTCCTATATCTCGTTCGTTGCTCGACCGTTTCTAACGGTTCTCGCGTCATTTTGACCCTCATATGATGGGTAACAATATGGTGTGTTCGAAATATGAAATTATCTCTGAAAATTGGCGCTTTATTTTTGCACCGCTGATCAGTTTCGATATTTCGTCCTCCCATATATCGTTCGTTGCTCGACCGTTTCGAACGGTTCTCGCGTCATTTTGACCCTCATATGATGGGTAACAATATGGTGTGTTTGAAATATGAAATTCTCTCTGAAAATTGGCGTGCTATTTTTGCACCGCTGATCAGTTTCGATATTTCGTCCTCCCATATCTCATTCTTTGCTCGACCGTTTCGAACGGTTCTCGCGTCATTTTGACCCTCATATGATGGGTAACATTATGGTGTGTTCGAAATATGAAATTCTCTCTGAAAATTGGCGCGCTATTTTTGCACAACTAATCAGTTTCGATTATTCATCCTCCCATATCTCGTTCGTTGTTCGACTGTTTCGAACGGTTCTCGCGTCATTTTGACCCTCATATGATGGACAACAATATGGTGTGTTCGAAATATGAAATTCTCTCTGAAAATTGGCGCGCTATTTTTGCACCGCTGCTCAGTTTTGATATTTCGTCCTCCCATATCTCGTTCGTTGCTCGACCGTTTAGAACGGTTCTCGCATCATTTTGACCCTTATATGATGCGTAACAATATGGTGTGTTCGAAATATGAAATTCTCTCTGAAAATTGGCGCGCTATTTTTGCACCGCTGCTCAGTTTCGATATTTCGTCCTCCCATATCTCGCTCGTTGCTCGACCGTTTCGAACGGTTCTCGCGTCATTTTGACCCTCATAGGATGGGTAACAATATGGTGTGTTCGAAATATGAAATTCTCTCTGAAAATTGGCGCGCTATTTTTGCACCGCTGCTCAGTTTCGATATTTCGTCCTCCCATATCTCGTTCGTTGCTCGACCGTTTCGAACGGTTCTCGCGTCATTTTGACCCTCATATGATGGGTGACAATATGGTGTGTTTGAAATATGAAATTCTCTATGAAAATTGGCGCGCTATTTTTGCACCGCTGATCAGTTTCGATATTTCGTCCTCCTATATATCGTTCGTTGCTCGACCGTTTCGAACGGTTCTCGCGTCATTTTGACCCTCATATGATGGGTAACAATATGGTGTGTTTGAAATATGAAATTCTCTCTGAAAATTGGCACGCTATTTTGCACCGCTGCTCAGTTTTTATATTTCGTCCTCCCATATCTCGTTCGTTGCTCGAACGTTTCGAACGGTTCTCGCGTCATTTTGACCCTCATATGATGGGTAACAATATGGTGTGTTCGAAATATGAAATTCTCTCTCAAAATTGGCGCGCTATTTTTGCACCGCTGATCAGTTTCGATATTTCGTCCTCCCATATCTCGTTCGTTGCTCGACCGTTTCGAACGGTTCTCGCGTCATTTTGACCCTCATATGATGGGTAACAATATGGTTTGTTCGAAATATTAAATTCTCTCTGAAAATTGGCGCGCTATTTTTGCTCCGCTGATCAGTTTAGATATTTCGTCCTCCCATATCTCGTTCGTTGCTCGACCGTTTCGAACGGTTCTCGCGTCATTTTGACCTTCATATGATGGGTAACAATATGGTGTGTTCGAAATATGAAATTCTATCTAAAAATTGGCGCGCTATTTTTGCACCGCTGATCAGTTTCGATATTTCGTCCTCCCATATCTCGTTCGTTGCCCTACCGTTTCGAACGGTTCTCACGTCATTTTGACCCTCATATGATGGGTAACAATATGGTGTGTTCGAAATATGAAATTCTCTCGGAAAATTGGCGCGCTATTTTTGCACCGCTGCTCAGTTTCGATATTTCGTCCTCCCATATCTCGTTCGTTGCTCGACCGTTTCGAACGGTTCTCGCATCATTTTGACCCTCATATGATGGGTAACAATATGGTGTGTTCGAAATATGAAATTCTCTCGGAAAATTGGCGCGCTATTTTTGCACTGCTGCTCAGTTTCGATATTTCGTCCTCCCATATCTCGTTCGTTGCTCGACCGTTTCGAACGGTTCTCACGTCATTTTGACCCTCATATGATGGGTAACAATATGTTGTGTTCCAAATATGAAATTCTTTCTGAAAATTGGCGCGCTATTTTTGCACCGCTGATCAGTTTTGATATTTCGTCCTCCTATATCTCGTTCGTTGCTCGACCGTTTCTAACGGTTCTCGCGTCATTTTGACCCTCATATGATGGGTAACAATATGGTGTGTTCGAAATATGAAATTATCTCTGAAAATTGGCGCTTTATTTTTGCACCGCTGATCAGTTTCGATATTTCGTCCTCCCATATCTCGTTCGTTGCTCGAACGTTTCGAACGGTTCTCGCGTCATTTTGACCCTCATATGATGGGTAACAATATGGTGTGTTCGAAATATGAAATTCTCTCTGAAAATTGGCGCGCTATTTTTGCACCGCTGCTCAGTTTTGATATTTCGTCCTCCCATATCTCGTTCGTTGCTCGACCGTTTAGAACGGTTCTCACGTCATTTTGACCCTCATATGATGGGTAACAATATGGTGTGTTCGAAATATGAAATTCTCTCTGAAAATTGGCGCGCTATTTTTGCATCGCTGATCAGTTTCGATATTTCGTCCTCCCATATCTTGTTCGTTGCTCGACCGTTTCGAACGGTTCTTGCGTCATTTTGACCCTCATATGATGGGTAACAATATGTTGTGTTCGAAATATGAAATTCTCTCTGTAAATTGGCGCGCTATTTTTGCACCGCTGATCAGTTTTGATATTTCGTCCTCCTATATCTCGTTCGTTGCTCGACCGTTTCTAACGGTTCTCGCGTCATTTTGACCCTCATATGATGGGTAACAATATGGTGTGTTCGAAATATGAAATTCTCTCTGAAAATTGGCGCGCTATTTTTGCACCGCTGATCAGTTTTGATATTTCGTCCTCCAATATCTCGTTCGTTGCTCGACCGTTTCTAACGGTTCTCGCGTCATTTTGACCCTCATATGATGGGTAACAATATGGTGTGTTCGAAATATGAAATTCTCTCTGAAAATTGGCGCTTTATTTTTGCACCGCTGATCAGTTTCGATATTTCGTCCTCCCATATATCGTTCGTTGCTCGACCGTTTCGAACGGTTCTCGCGTCATTTTGACCCTCATATGATGGGTAACAATATGGTGTGTTTGAAATATGAAATTCTCTCTGAAAATTGGCATGCTATTTTGCACCGCTGCTCAGTTTTTATATTTCGTCATCCCATATCTCGTTCGTTGCTCGAACGTTTCGAACGGTTCTCGCGTCATTTTGACCCTCATATGATGGGTAACAATATGGTGTGTTCGAAATATGAAATTCTCTCTGAAAATTGGCTCGCTATTTTTGCACCGCTGATCAGTTTCGATATTTCGTCCTCCCATATCTCGTTCGTTGCTCGACCGTTTCGAACGGTTCTCGCGTCATTTTGACCCTCAAATGATGGGTAACAATATGGTGTGTTCGAAATATTAAATTCTCTCTGAAAATTGGCGCGCTATTTTTGCACCGCTGATCAGTTTAGATATTTCGTCCTCCCATATCTCGTTCGTTGCTCGACCGTTTCGAACGGTTCTCGCGTCATTTTGACCTTCATATGATGGG
Source organism: Thymus mandschuricus (assembly GCA_029379335.1). Classification (NCBI taxonomy): domain Eukaryota; kingdom Viridiplantae; phylum Streptophyta; class Magnoliopsida; order Lamiales; family Lamiaceae; genus Thymus; species Thymus mandschuricus. The sequence continues at coordinate 5,026,128 of CM057074.1, forward strand.
TAACAATATGGTGTGTTCGAAATATGAAATTCTATCTAAAAATTGGCGCGCTATTTTGCACCGCTGCTCAGTTTCGATATTTCGTCCTCCCATATCTCGTTCGTTGCTCGACCGTTTCGAACGGTTCTCGCATCATTTTGACCCTTATATGATGCGTAACAATATGGTGTGTTCGAAATATGAAATTCTCTCTGAAAATTGGCGCGCTATTTTTGCACCGCTGCTCAGTTTCGATATTTCGTCCTCCCATATCTCGCTCGTTGCTCGACCGTTTCGAACGGTTCTCGCGTCATTTTGACCCTCATAGGATGGGTAACAATATGGTGTGTTCGAAATATGAAATTCTCTCTGAAAATTGGCGCGCTATTTTTGCACCGCTGCTCAGTTTCGATATTTCGTCCTCCCATATCTCGTTCGTTGCTCGACCGTTTCGAACGGTTCTCACGTCATTTTGACCCTCATATGATGGGTGACAATATGGTGTGTTTGAAATATGAAATTCTCTATGAAAATTGGCGCGCTATTTTTGCACCGCTGATCAGTTTCGATATTTCGTCCTCCTATATATCGTTCGTTGCTCGACCGTTTCGAACGGTTCTCGCGTCATTTTGACCCTCATATGATGGGTAACAATATGGTGTGTTTGAAATATGAAATTCTCTCTGAAAATTGGCACGCTATTTTGCACCGCTGCTCAGTTTTTATATTTCGTCCTCCCATATCTCGTTCGTTGCTCGAACGTTTCGAACGGTTCTCGCGTCATTTTGACCCTCATATGATGGGTAACAATATGGTGTGTTCGAAATATGAAATTCTATCTAAAAATTGGCGCGCTATTTTTGCACCGCTGATCAGTTTCGATATTTCGTCCTCCCATATCTCGTTCGTTGCCCTACCGTTTCGAACGGTTCTCACGTCATTTTGACCCTCATATGATGGGTAACAATATGGTGTGTTCGAAATATGAAATTCTCTCGGAAAATTGGCGCGCTATTTTTGCACCGCTGATCAGTTTCGATATTTCGTCCTCCCATATCTCGTTCGTTGCTCGACCGTTTCGAACGGTTCTCGCATCATTTTGACCCTTATATGATGGGTAACAATATGGTGTGTTCGAAATATGAAATTCTCTCTGAAAATTGGCGCGCTATTTTTGCACCGCTGCTCAGTTTCGATATTTCGTCCTCCCATATCTCGCTCGTTGCTCGACCGTTTCAAACGGTTCTCGCGTCATTTTGACCCTCATATGATGGGTAACAATATGGTGTGTTCGAAATATGAAATTCTCTCTGAAAATTGGCGCGCTATTTTTGCACCGCTGCTCAGTTTCGATATTTCGTCCTCCCATATCTCGTTCGTTGCTCGACCGTTTCGAACGGTTCTCGCGTCATTTTGACCCTCATATGATGGGTGACAATATGATGTGTTTGAAATATGAAATTCTCTATGAAAATTGGCGCGCTATTTTTGCACCGCTGATCAGTTTCGATATTTCGTCCTCCCATATCTCGTTCGTTGCTCGACCGTTTCGAACGGTTCTCGCTTCATTTTGACCCTCATATGATGGGTAACAATATGGTGTGTTTGAAATATGAAATTCTCTCTGAAAATTGGCGCGCTATTTTTGCACCGCTGATCAGTTTCGATATTTCGTCCTCCCATATCTCGTTCGTTGCTCGACTGTTTCGAACGGTTCTCGCGTCATTTTGACCCTCATATGATGGGAAACAATATGGAGTGTTCAAAATATGAAATTCTCTCTGAAAATTGGCGCGCTATTTTTGCACCACTAATCAGTTTCGATTATTCATCATCCCATATCTCGATCGTTGCTCGACCGTTTCGAACGGTTCTCGCGTCATTTTGACCCTCATATGATGGGTAACAATATGTTGTGTTCGAAATATGAAATTCTCTCTGAACATTGGCGCGCTATTTTTGCACCGCTGCTCAGTTTTGATATTTCGTCCTCCCATATCTCGTTCGTTGCTCGACCGTTTAGAACGGTTCTCGCGTCATTTTGACCCTCATATGATGGGTAACAATATGGTGTGTTCGAAATATGAAATTCTCTCTGAAAATTGGCGCGCTATTTTTGCACCTCTGATCAGTTTTGATATTTCGTCCTCCCATATCTCGTTCGTTGCTCGACCGTTTCGAACGCTTCTCACGTCATTTTGACCCTCATATGATGGGTAACAATATGTTGTGTTCCAAATATGAAATTCTTTCTGAAAATTGGCGCGCTATTTTTGCACCGATGATCAGTTTTGATATTTCGTCCTCCTATATCTCGTTCGTTGCTTGACCGTTTCTAACGGTTCTCGCGTCATTTTGACCCTCATATGATGGGTAACAATATGGTGTGTTCGAAATATGAAATTATCTCTGAAAATTGGCGCTTTATTTTTGCACCGCTGATCAGTTTCGATATTTCGTCCTCCCATATATCGTTCGTTGCTCGACCGTTTCGAACGGTTCTCGCGTCATTTTGACCCTCATATGATGGGTAACAATATGGTGTGTTTGAAATATGAAATTCTCTCTGAAAATTGGCACGCTATTTTGCACCGCTGCTCAGTTTTTATATTTCGTCCTCCCATATCTCGTTCGTTGCTCGAACGTTTCGAACGGTTCTCGCGTCATTTTGACCCTCATATGATGGGTAACAATATGGTGTGTTCGAAATATGAAATTCTCTCTGAAAATTGGCGCGCTATTTTTGCACCGCTGATCAGTTTCGATATTTCGTCCTCCCATATCTCGTTCGTTGCTCGACCGTTTCGAACGGTTCTCGCGTCATTTTGACCCTCATATGATGGGTAACAATATGGTGTGTTCGAAATATTGAATTCTCTCTGAAAATTGGCGCGCTATTTTTGCACCGCTGATCAGTTTAGATATTTCGTCCTCCCATATCTCATTCGTTGCTCGACCGTTTCGAACGGTTCTCGCGTCATTTTGACCTTCATATGATGGGTAACAATATGGTGTGTTCGAAATATGAAATTTTATCTAAAAATTGGCGCGCTAATTTTGCACCGCTGATCAGTTTCGATATTTCGTCCTCCCATATCTCGTTCGTTGCCCTACCGTTTCGAACGGTTCTCACGTCATTTTGACCCTCATATGATGGGTAACAATATGGTGTGTTCGAAATATGAAATTCTCTCGGAAAATTGGCGCGCTATTTTTGCACCGCTGCTCAGTTTCGATATTTCATCCACCCATATCTCGTTCGTTGCTCGACCGTTTCGAACGGTTCTCGCATCATTTTGACCCTTATATGATGGGTAACAATATGGTGTGTTCGAAATATGAAATTCTCTCTTAAAATTGGCGCGCTACTTTTGCACCGCTGCTCAGTTTCGATATTTCGTCCTCCCATATCTCGTTCGTTGCTCGACCGTTTCGAACGGTTCTTGCGTCATTTTGACCCTCATATGATGGGTGACAATATGGTGTGTTTCAAATATGAAATTCTCTCTGAAAATTGGCGCGCTATTTTTGCACCGTTGATCAGTTTCGATATTTCGTCCTCCCATATCTCGTTCGTTGCTCGACCGTTTCGAACGGTTCTCGCGTCATTTTGACCCTCATATGATGGGTAACAATATGGTGTGTTTGAAATATGAAATTCTCTCTGAAAATTGGCGCGCTATTTTTGCACCGCTGATCAGTTTCGATATTTCGTCCTCCCATATCTCGTTCGTTGCTCGACTGTTTCGAACGGTTCTCGCGTCATTTTGACCCTCATATGATGGGAAACAATATGGAGTGTTCAAAATATGAAATTCTCTCTGAAAATTGGCGCGCTATTTTTGCACCACTAATCAGTTTCGATTATTCATCATCCCATATCTCGATCGTTGCTCGACCGTTTCGAACGGTTCTCGCGTCATTTTGACCCTCATATGATGGGTAACAATATGTTGTGTTCGAAATATGAAATTCTCTCTGAACATTGGTGCGCTATTTTTGCACTGCTGCTCTGTTTTGATATTTCGTCCTCCCATATCTCGTTCGTTGATTGACCGTTTCGAACGGTTCTCGCGTCATTTTGACCCTCATATGATGGGTAACAATATGGTGTGTTCGAACTATGAAATTCTCTCTGAAAATTGGCGCGCTATTTTTGCACCGCTTATGAGTTTCGATATTTCGTCCGCCCATATCTCGTTCGTTGCTCGATCGTTTCGAACGGTTCTCGCGTCATTTTGACCCTCATATGATGGGTAACAATATGGTGTGTTTGAAATATGAAATTCTCTCTGAAAATTGGCGCGCTATTTTTGCACCGCTGATCGGTTTCGATATTTCGTCCTCCCATATCTCGTTCGTTGCTCGACCGTTTCGAACGGTTCTCACGTCATTTTGACCCTCATATGATGGGTAACAATATGGTGTGTTTGAAATATGAAATTCTCTCTGAAAATTGGCGTGCTATTTTTGCACCGCTGATCAGTTTCGATATTTCGTCCTCCCATATCTCATTCGTTGCTCGACCGTTTCGAACGGTTCTCGCGTCATTTTGACCCTCATATGATGGGTAACATTATGGTGTGTTCGAAATATGAAATTCTCTCTGAAAATTGGCGCGCTATTTTTGCACAACTAATCAGTTTCGATTATTCATCCTCCCATATCTCGTTCGTTGTTCGACTGTTTCGAACGGTTCTCGCGTCATTTTGACCCTCATATGATGGACAACAATATGGTGTGTTCGAAATATGAAATTCTCTCTGAAAATTGGCGCGCTATTTTTGCACCGCTGCTCAGTTTTGATATTTCGTCCTCCCATATCTCGTACGTTGCTCGACCGTTTCGAACGGTTCTCGCGTAATTTTGACCCTCATATGATGGGTAACAATATGGTGCGTTCGAAATATGAAATTCTCTCTGAAAATTGGCGCTTTATTTTTGCACCGCTGATCAGTTTCGATATTTCGTCCTCCCATATCTCGTTCGTTGCTCGACCGTTTCGAACGGTTCTCGCGTCATTTTGACCCTCATATGATGGGTAACAATATGGTGTGTTTGAAATATGAAATTCTCTCTAAAAATTGGCACGCTATTTTGCACCGCTGCTCAGTTTTTATATTTCGTCCTCCCATATCACGTTCGTTGCTCGACCGTTTCGAACGGTTCTCGCGTCATTTTGACCCTCATATGATGGGTAACAATATGGTGTGTTCGAAATATGAAATTCTCTCTGAAAATTGGCGCGCTATTTTTGCACCGCTGATCAGTTTCGATATTTCGTCCTCCCATATCTCGTTCGTTGCTCGACCGTTTCGAACGGTTCTCCCGTCATTTTGACCCTCATATGATGGGTAACAATATGGTGTGTTCGAAATATTAAATTCTCTCTGAAAATTGGCGCGCTATTTTTGCACCGCTGATCAGTTTCGATATTTCGTCCTCCCATATCTCGTTCGTTGCTCGACCGTTTCGAACGGTTCTCGCGTCATTTTGACCCTCATATGATGGGTAACAATATGGTGTGTTCGAAATATGAAATTCTCTCTGAAAATTGGCGCGCTATTTTTGCACCGCTGCTCAGTTTCGATATTTCGTCCTCCCATATCTCGTTCGTTGCTCGACCGTTTCGAACGGTTCTCGCATCATTTTGACCCTTATATGATGGGTAACAATATGGTGTGTTCGAAATATGAAATTCTCTCTGAAAATTGGCGCGCTATTTTTGCACCGCTGCTCAGTTTCGATATTTCGTCCTCCCATATCTCGCTCGTTGCTCGACCGTTTCGAACGGTTCTCGCGTCATTTTGACCCTCATATGATGGGTAACAATATGGTGTGTTCGAAATATGAAATTCTCTCTGAAAATTGGCACGCTATTTTTGCACCGCTGCTCAGTTTCGATATTTCGTCCTCCCATATCTCGCTCGTTGCTCGACCGTTTCGAACGGTTCTCGCGTCATTTTGACCCTCATATGATGGGTAACAATATGGTGTGTTCGAAATATGAAATTCTCCCGGAAAATTGGCGCGCTATTTTTGCACCGCTGCTCAGTTTCGATATTTCGTTCTCCCATATCTCGTTCGTTGCTCGACCGTTTCGAACGGTTCTCGCATCATTTTGACCCTTATATGATGGGTAACAATATGGTGTGTTCGAAATATGAAATTCTCTCTGAATATTGGCGCGCTATTTTTGCACCGCTGCTCAGTTTCGATATTTCGTCCTCCCATATCTCGCTCGTTGCTCAACCGTTTCGAACGGTTCTCGCGTCATTTTGACCCTCATATGATGGGTAACAATATGGTGTGTTCGAAATATGAAATTCTCTCTGAAAATTTGCGCGCTATTTTTGCACCGCTGCTCAGTTTCGATATTTCGTCCTCCCATATCTCGTTCGTTGCTCGGCCGTTTCGAACGGTTCTCGCGTCATTTTGACCCTCATATGATGGGTGACAATATGGTGTGTTTGAAATATGAAATTCTCTATGAAAATTGGCGCGCTATTTTTGCACCGCTGATCAGTTTCGATATTTCGTCCTCCCATATCTCGTTCGTTGCTCGACCGTTTCGAACGGTTCTCGCGTCATTTTGACCCTCATATGATGGGTAACAATATGGTGTGTTTGAAATATGATATTCTCTCTGAAAATTGGCGCGCTATTTTTGCACCGCTGATCAGTTTTGATATTTCGTCCTCCCATATCTCGTTCGTTGCTCGACCGTTTCGAACGGTTCTCGCGTCATTTTGACCCTCATATGATGGGAAACGATATGGTGTGTTCAACATATGAAATTCTCTCTGAAAATTGGCGCGCTATTTTTGCACCACTAATCAGTTTCGATTATTCATCATCCCATATCTCGTTCGTTGCTCGACCGTTTCGAATGGTTCTCGCGTCATTTTGACCCTCATATGATGGGTAACAATATGTTGTGTTCGAAATATGAAATTCTCTCTGAACATTGGCGCGCTATTTTTGCACCGCTGCTCTGTTTTGATATTTCGTCCTCCCATATCTCGTTCGTTGCTTGACCGTTTCGAACGGTTCTCGCGTCATTTTGACCCTCATATGATGGTTAACAATATGGTGTGTTCGAAATTTGAAATTCTCTCTGAACATTGGCGCGCTATTTTTGCACCGCTGCTCTGTTTTGATATTTCGTCCTCCCATATCTCGTTCGTTGCTCGACCGTTTCGAACGGTTCTCGCGTCATTTTGACCCTCATATGATGGGTAACAATATGGTGTGTTCGAAATATGAAATTCTCTCTGAAAATTGGCGCGCTATTTTTGCACCGCTTATGAGTTTCGATATTTCGTCCTCCCATATCTCGTTCGTTGCTCGACCGTTTCGAACGGTTCTCGCGTCATTTTGACCCTCATATGATGGGTAACAATATGGTGTGTTTGAAATATGAAATTCTCTCTGAAAATTGGCGCGCTATTTTTGCACCGCTGATCGGTTTCGATATTTCGTCCTCCCATATCTCGTTCGTTGCTCGACCGTTTCGAACGATTCTCGCGTCATTTTGAACCTCATATGATGGGTAACAATATGGTGTGTTTGAAATATGAAATTCTCTCTGAAAATTGGCGTGCTATTTTTGCACCGCTGATCAGTTTCGATATTTCGTCCTCCCATATCTCATTCGTTGCTCGACCGTTTCGACCGGTTCTCGCCTCATTTTGACCCTCATATGATGGGTAACATTATGGTGTGTTCGAAATATGAAATTCTCTCTGAAAATTGGTGCGCTATTGATTGGTGTGTTAATGTTAGGATTTTCGTAGTGTTTTCGAGTCCGTTTTTGTTATGTTTTGTGTCTCTTCCGTTTGTATTTTGCTATGATTGGGTTGTTTGAGTTTGGTTCGTGTAGGATCGTTAGATGGAAGAAACGGAAGGGAATGGCTCGAAAAAGGTGAAGAATTGAAGAAGAGTTAAGTGTTAGGCGAGCATGACGCTGGACGCCCGTCCAAGGTGCAGTGGACGGTCGTCCAGAGTACTCTGGACGAGCGCGCAGGATCACTGGACGAGCGCGCAGAGCAGAATTGAAGAGGAGAGCGCACGCGACGCTGGACGAGCGTCCAACTTACGTTGGACGACCGTCCAACGTTCCGGCCAGCAGATTGTTTCCTTATATAATTAGGTTTTCATACCTAATATATATATCATCCCTTGTGCACGAATTATCATCATCTTAGACATCTTTTTAGCTCTAGTTTTCAGCACTTAAATACTTTATAGCTTTTCATTGTTCGGATCCGGATTCGTTCTTCGTTTATTGCAATTTAATTCAAGGCGTTTATTTAATTCAAGTTCTTCGTTCTTCGTCTCAATTTTCGTAAGTTCTTTTATTGCTTTCGTTTATTCGTTTTAATTGCTTGCTTTCGTTTTAGATTCGTTTTCTTAATTGCTCCGTTTAAATTCCTTAGTTTAATTTCGTTGTTTCGATTTCTAGTTTTAAGTTTAGATTCGTTTTCCTTCGATTTTAATTCCTTCGTTTTTCCAAGTTTTCAAGTTAGATTAATTTGCTTTTAATTTCCAGATTTCAATTCATCATGTCTAGGTTTATGTATGCTTCTTTCTTTGCTTTCGTTTCCTTCGTTGCTTTCGTTATTGCTTTCCTTTCGATTTTTGCCTAGGTAGATTTAATTGCTTTCTTCTAGTTTAATTCTTAGATTTATTTCTTGAGTTCTAGATTAGTTATTTAATTGCTTTTATTTACTTGCTTTGATTTATTTTATTTGCCTAGGATATAAAACAAAAACCCCAAAATATTCTTTACTTGCTTTCTTAGTTTTAGGTTTACTACATAATTAATTGTCCTGTTAAGTTTTCCTTGAGATTCGATACTTTGGTTTTACTTGCTAGTGCTACGATAGGATTTCGTTCTATTGCGAACACTTTTTGGTGAAACAAATTTTGGCGCCGTTGCCGGGGAGAACTTTAGGCTTTTGATTGTGTAGTATTTTTATTTGCTTTATTTTTATTTGTGTTTATTCGATTTCTTGTTTCTCCCACTCGGTGCGTTTAACCCTTTTGTTGAGTGTTGTTTATGCATGGTCGCCGAAGTCTTCAAAGGAATCTAGCGCCCTACGTCGACAACGTCCATCAAAGGAAAGCGATCTTAGCCGTGAAGGAGAAGGAGGAGATCGATTCTCAAGACTTTGGTTTAGTCTTGTTGTTTGCAGAGCCCGAAGCCATGGCAGCTAGAGTCATGGGCGATTTTGCTCGCCCCACATTCACAGCCACCACTTCGGCGATTGTCCTGACGGAAGCGGTCAGGAATCATGAGCTTAAACCTCACCACATGGCGTTGCTTCCATCCTACCACGGGCTGGCCAACGAGGATGCGTTGACGTTCATCCGAGAGTTTTGCACGGTGGTGCAAACTTTCCCACTCGCGGGACTCACGGAGGACACCTTGAAGATGAAGTGCTTCCCGTACACCCTCAAGGATCGAGCAAGGTCGTGGTATTTGGCGCTCCCGGCCAACTCTCTCGCCACATGGAATGCGGTGTGCGAGAAGTTCATGCTAAAGTACTATCCCAACCGCAAGACTCAAGAGGTGCGGTCAAAGATTATGAATTTCTCCCAACACAACGATGAGCCATTTCACGAAGCATGGGAGAGGTTCCAAGAGCTGCTCCAACAATGCCCTCATCATCAAATGGCACCGGAGTTGCTTTGGCAATATTTCTACGACGCCCTCAACCAAACTTGCCAATTCATGGTGGATAGTTCGGCCGGAGGCAACATAGCGGTCAAGACAGCTGATGAGTTGAGGGATATTTTCGAGACGCTTGCTGCGAGTTCTCAACAAAAATCAGTTAGATCGAGGAACGTGGAGGCGAGTGCAATTTCGATGAGCCCCGACTTGAAGAAGCAAATTGCCGACATGTATAGGGATCTCGAGAATTTGAAGGTTAAGCAAAGTGCACCGGCCCCGAAGGAGGAAGAGAGGAAGCCCGATCAATGCGAGATTTGTGGAGAGCTTGGACACATCAAGGAGGTGTGCCACAACATGGGGGAGTTTCAATACGAAGGAGGAGCCGAGGTCTACGCCGCTCAAGGATACCCACCTCAAGCACCACATCAAGGATACCAAGGGGGATACAATGGACGCTACCAAAATCCGAGGCCGACACAAGGGCAAGGTAACCCCCCTACTTATCCGAATAGGCGTCCTCCACCATATAATAACCCCTATCCTCCTCCACCAAATCCCTACTACCCTCAACCTCCACCATATTATCCACCCCCTCAATACCCTCCAAATCCATACTACCCACCACCTCCATATTACCCTCCTCAACCTAATCCTTCATCGCCATACCCTCCACCTCCTCCCCAAAATTCTCGTCCTCAAGGACCTCCACAAAAGTCCCCCGCCGATGAGGATCGTTTCCAAGCACTAGATGCAAACATGAAGCGGCTCGAGACGGCCATTGGTCAAATTTCTGGATCTATGCACTTGATGCAACAACCGGGGCGGATTCCGAGCCAAGGGATCCAACCACAACAAGCTAACGAGGTGCAATATCCCCCATATGTTCCTCCCTTTCCACCACATCAAGCCCAAGCCGTTTCGGTGCTACGGAGCGGGAGGCACGTGGATAATGGAGTCACAATGCCGCCTCAAGGCCGTTCGAATGATAGGTGGAGCCCGAATTCGCGATGGGGATCGAGCAAAAACCTGGCAGCGCAGCACGCTGGACGACCGTCCAGCGTTTCTGGACGAGCGTCCAACGTTGGACGGCCGCCCAATGTCACGCGTGCCCCTGGACGAGCGCCAGACGCCCCTTCAGCGAAGCCCGCGCTGGACGAGCGTCCAGCGCACACTGGACGACCGTCCAGCGCTGAACAAGAGCAGACTGCGAGCCCTTCCTTGGACGAGCGTCCAGCCGACACTGGACGACCGTCCAGCGCCCAGAATGCACACACGGAGTCCGAGGAAGCTGAGAAAGAGTCCCAACCTCTCCACAAGACGTCCAATCCTTATGTTCCTCCCATTCCTTATCCGAGTCGAGTGAAGAACAAGAAGCGGGATCAACAATTCATGGATTTGTACAAGCTTCTTTCAAAGGTGGACGTGAACTTGCCTCTCCTTGATGTCATTCGCAATGTGCCACCGTTCGTGAGGTTCGTCAAGGAGTTGACATCGAGGAAGAAGCCGTTCGATGAGATGGAGACGATTGCGGTATCGGAGGTGGCGACATCAATTATGCAACACCCTCTTCCACCTAAGCAACGAGATCCAGGTTCTTTCGTTATCACTATCTCTTTAGGTAATGGTAAGGAAGCATGTGGTATGCTAGATTTAGGTGCCGGTATTAATCTTATGCCTTATTCTATCTTTAAGCAATTAGAGTTAGGAGAACTTAAATCCACTCGCATGAGCCTTCAATTGGCGGATAGGTCTATTAGGTACCCTAGAGGTATTATTGAGGATATTCTTGTTCGCGTGGGGGGTTTGATTGTTCCCGTTGATTTTGTGGTTTTAGAGATAGGTGAGGTACAAGAAAATGGTATTGAGCACACACTTTTGCTAGGTCGTCCTTTCATGGCTACTACTAATACTTTGATTGATGTGAAGAGTGGTGTGATTAAGATGTCCGTTTTAGGAGAGGATGTCTCGTTTTCTGTGCATAAGAGTCGGCCTATGTCATCGGTCAATTTAATTGATAATTGTTCTTTCATCGATAAGGTTGATGCCTTGGCCGAGTGCTCTTTTGTGCAGGATTTTGACACCGAGGAGGTGTGTTGGGGATCCGGAGATCAAATGGAGTGGGAGCGAATGGAGAGAGACATTGGGATCAAGCTACCGTTTCCACCTCAAGATCCCGAGCCCGGCTCGAAGATTCCGGAGCCTTTGGAGTTGAAAGAGCTACCATCGCATTTGAAATATGTATTTCTAGAGGGAGGAAATCAAAAACCCGTAATCATCTCTTCTTCTTTGTCTCTTGCAGAAGAAGGAGCTTTGGTGGGCATACTCAAGGAGAACAAGCTCGCTTTTGGATGGAGCTTGGCGGATATACGAGGAATTAGCCCGGCCACGTGCATGCATCGCATCAATCTCGAAGAAGGCGCTCGCCCCAAACGAGATGGACAAAGGAGGCTCAACCCAATGCTCATGGAGGTCGTGCGCAAGGAGATTTACAAGCTATTGGCGGAGGGGATTATCTATGCCATCGCCGATAGTGAGTGGGTTAGCCCGGTGCACGTCGTTCCAAAGAAGGGAGGAATTACGGTGTCAAAGAACGAGAAGGACGAGTTGGTCGCCTCGCGCCCGGTTACCGGTTGGAGGATGTGCATCGATTATCGGAAGCTTAATGCTTCCACCAAAAAGGACCACTTTCCTCTCCCTTTTATTGATCAAATGCTTGATAAGTTAGCCGGGCAAGAGTTTTATTGTTTTCTAGATGGCTTGTCAGGTTACTACCAAATTGCGATAGCTCCGGAGGATCAAGCAAAGACGGCCTTCACAAGCCCTTTCGGGACCTACGCTTATAGGAGGATGCCATTTGGTCTCTGCAACGCACCGGGTACGTTCCAAAGATGCATGATGTCTATTTTTTCGGAATTTATCGGTGATTTTGTAGAGATTTTTATGGATGATTTTTCTGTTTTCGGGTCGTCTTTCCATGATTGCTTGTTGAAAATAGAGAGAGTCCTTAAGAGATGCATTGAGAGTGGTCTTACTTTGAGTTGGGAAAAGAGTCATTTTATGGTTAGAAGTGGAATTGTTTTAGGCCATATAGTTTCGAGTAAGGGCATAGAGGTCGACAAAGCGAAAGTGGAGGTGATTGAAAAATTGCCACCACCTAGTGATGTCAAAGGTATTAGGAGTTTCCTTGGTCATGCGGGCTTTTATAGACGATTCATTAAGGATTTTTCTAAAATTAGCCAACCTCTTTGTCGTTTGCTTGCTCAAGATGTGCCTTTCCACTTTGATGAGTCTTGTATGAATGCCTTTCTCACTTTAAAAGAAAAACTCATCTCTGCTCCCGTTGTAGTTGGTCCCGATTGGTCATTGCCTTTTGAGATTATGTGTGATGCGTCTAATAATGCCGTAGGGGCTGTTTTGGGTCAAAGAGTCGATAAGATGCTTCGTGTGATTTACTATGCTAGTTTAACTCTTAATCCTGCTCAAGTGAATTACACCACCACCGAACAAGAGATGCTTGCTGTTGTTTTTGCCTTAGATAAATTTAGATCATACATCATAGGGTCTAAGGTGATTATTTATAGTGATCATGGTGCTCTTAAACATCTCTTGACTAAAGCCCAAGCGAAACCTAGGTTGATTAGATGGGTCTTATTATTGCAAGAATTTGATATTGAGATTCGTGATAGGAAAGGTAGTGATAATCTTGTGGCCGACCATCTCTCTCGTCTCGATTCACCTCCCCCTTATGCTTCTCTTGATGATATTTGTGATTCCTTTCCCTTTGAGAATGTTGATGAAGTGAGTGCTACTCCTTGGTTTGCCGATATTGCTAATTACTTGGCCGATAAGGACACTAAACCCGTCCTTAACGCTCAAGAAGAGAAAAGGTTTCTTCGTTTGTGTAGGCAATACTATTGGGAGGATCCTCACTTGTTCAAGCTTGGGAAGGACGAGGTGATTCGAAGGTGCGTTCCCGACCACGAGCAAACCGAGGTGCTGCGACATTGTCACGAGGAGCCGAGTGGAGGACATTTTGGAGGCCAAAAGACTGCTCATAAGGTGCTACAAAGTGGATTATATTGGCCTACCTTGTTCAAGGATGCTCAAGCCTTCTACCTTGCATGCGATCGTTGCCAACGCACAGGTTCTATAGGTCGCCGTAATGAGATGCCCCTTAATCCTATTTTAGTGGTTGAGATTTTTGATGTGTGGGGCATCGACTTTATGGGACCTTTTCCTAAATCCCATGGTTTCGAATATATTTTACTTGCCGTCGATTACGTGTCTAAGTGGGTAGAAGCAATACCCACGAAGACATGTGATTCTCATGTTGTCTTGAAGTTTGTGCAGGAAAATATCTTGTGTAGGTTTGGTTTCCCTCGTGTGATCATTAGTGATGGGGGAAAACATTTTTGCAACAAGTTGTTCGCCAAGCTCATGAAGAAGAACGCCATCACACACAAGGTGGCGACTCCTTATCATCCACAAACCTCGGGACAAGCGGAGACGAGCAATCGACAAATCAAGGGGATTTTAGAGAAGACGGTCAAGCCATCGAGGAAGGATTGGGCCGACAAGTTGAACGACGCTCTTTGGGCATATCGTACGGCTTACAAAGGCGTCCTTGGGATGAGTCCCTATAGGCTCGTCTATGGTAAGTCGTGCCATTTGCCCGTTGAGATCGAGTTCAAAGCATATTGGGCCCTCAAGCGCATCAATTTCGACCTCGACGATGCCCATGATCGGAGGATTTTGCAAATGGAGGAGCTCGACGAGCTAAGGAACGAAGCCTACGACAATGCCAAGATTTACAAGGACAAGGTGAAACGTCTACATGATAGACGCATAGCCTTCAAGGAGTTCAAACCCGGAATGAAGGTACTTCTCTTTCACTCTCGACTTCGATTATTTCCGGGTAAGCTTAAGTCTAGGTGGGGAGGTCCATACACGGTGGTGCAAGTTTTTCCCCATGGTGCGGTGGAAATCAAGAACGAGGATTCGGGATACATTTTCTCGGTCAACGGGCAACGATTGAAGCCATATATCGAAGGGACAACATTACCTCAAACGGTGGAGACGATTCTCATCTCCGACCCCCCACTCCCCTCTTGAGTATTTGGTACGTCGAGCTAATGACGATAAACAAGCGCTTGGTGGGAGGCAACCCACTTTCTTTATTTTTATTTTTACTTTTGTAGAGTAGGATTCATCTTTTGTTATTTTTGTTACTTTTTCGCTTGTTTTGTTGAGAGGTTCGTGTAGGGATTGGCTATTATGGATTGCGATGGCACGGAAGGCTTCGAGAGGGAGAAAAAGGGAGAATTCGAGCCCAATTCCGCGAAAGTCGCTCTGGACGAGCGTCCATCGCAAGCTGGACGAGCGTCCAGCGTAATTTTGATTGTCAGAAATTTTTAGCGAGGTTCACGTTGGACGAGCGTCCAACGTAAGTTGGACGAGCGTCCAACGTAATTAAATCCTTAAATGTTCAGCGAGTTCCGCTCTGGACGAGCGTCCAACTTACGTTGGACGAGCGTCCAGCGCATGACGAGCCCCAATTCGTTTCCAATTCAAATTCTCCTAGGGTTATATCCTCTTCTCCTCTCTTTTCTATCTCACCCGCCTCCTTCTCTCTAAACACTGCAGACACAAGCAGCCGCAAGCAGCCCAAGCAGCACCGGAATCCGGCATCGTCGCCGCCGCCGTGAGTCACCTCCGCCGTCGCCACCAGCGCCACCAGTCAGTTCGCCGTGAGTCGCCTTCACAGCCTCCACCAGCCCGGTCCCTCGCCATCGTTCGCCGTCGTCCGCTGTAGAAGCCCGCCCAGCGCAGATTTACCTTGGACGACCGTCCAAGGTACACTGGACGAGCGTCCAACGCAGCTCACGCCCGATTCGTTCTCGGCCCGTTCCGGTCCGTTTTCAACGCTCCTTCGCCCCGTCTCGTTCCTTTTCCAGACCTCTCACCACTATGGTTCGTGGAGAACTCGGAGAAGAACGACCTCTCACCGACGAACGCATACCATTGCATCGCCGCCCCGGCTACCACCCATCCGGAGTCTCCCTGGAGGACTTTGGCCGTCGACAGAACGTTCCGTTTCCGACGGAGAGGTACGAGACTACTAACTTTTACCACCGTTTACGTGGTAAGGATATTCGTCCCCCTAGACATTATAGTATGGAGTTTCTTCGTCGTTTACCTATGTGGGATACACTTCGAGGTTACATCAATAATTTGGGCCTTATGAATTTGATTACGCATGCTTGGGATGGACATGAGAGCTTATGTATTGAAATGTGTTCTAGTTTTAGGTTAGAACGTAATGAGGAGAATGAGCTTTGCATGTATGCCACATTTAGGGGAGAATTATGGGAAATTCCTAGGCGAGTGATGCATGAAGCATTTGGTTTTCATGTGGGTGATGGTTTGTCTGAGTTCATGCCGTCTGATTTTAATGTGTCTAATGCTTGGTTTGAGTTGACGGGTGTGACTAATTATAAGGCTTCTGGAGTGCCGAGTGCTTTTATCAAGGATCATGCTTTGTTAATTCTTCATCGTTTTCTGTCTTGCATGATTACTGGTAAAAAGGAGCATAATAAGGTGAATGCGTTAGAAATTTATTTGCTCCATTGTGCTTCTAACAATATTAGGGTGTGTATGGCTCCATTTATATGGTCCCAACTTACTAACGTGCAAACCAAGAGTGGTGCACACCCTACTTTGAGTTATGTGGCTACAGGTTTGGCACGCCAGTTGCACGTAGATATTTCTCAAAGCCCCGGCTTAACTCGAAGCAAGGAGATTACCCTCAACGAGCTTATCAACGCTCATCTCATGCGAGGGGCGACCGAGTTCGTTCCCGTTCGGGAGAGGGCGTCTGTCATTGCTTATCATGCAGCTCGTCGTCTCCATGGTCTCCCAAGTCAAGAGTCGGGGGATGAGGAGGAGGAATATGAGGACGGAGACGATGATGAGGAGCACAACGAGGACGAAGAAGAGGATGGAGACGAGGAGGAGGAGCAGCACGTCCCGGACGACAACGAGCGTTTGATTCACTACTACACTAGCCGAGATCGCGTCCGGGCTCGTCAAAATATGGAGGCCGAGGTTCCCCCTTATTGGGCCGACTTTAGGACCGATTTTACACAATTCCAAGAGAATGTGTTTAATCGGTTCGATGATTTGTCGACCCAAGTGACGGGGTTGAATAGTCGAGTGTCCCACATGGAGAGTCACTTGACTCGTTTTACCGACTTCTCGGTGGCCTCTACCTCTACCTCTACTCCACCGGACCCGAACGACCCTCGTTGGTGGTCTCCTTACGATCCCCGATGGAATGATCCACGTTTCCGAGGTTTCTTCAACCCATAGCATGTTTGTGTCTTTTATTTTTGTTTGAGTCTTTTATTGTTTTCTTTTTATTTTGTTCTATTTTACGCTTTGGTATTTTGTTTTGTGTTTGTTTTGTAGGTACTCACTTGGAACATTCTCGGGATTTCGAGTGTGTTGTTTGTCTTCATGCGATAAGTTTTTCTATCCCTTTCCTTTTTATTTTCTCGCAATGGGGACATTGCTTGATTTTAAGTGTGGGGGGGGGGGGGGGGGGGTCTTCGAACTTTTGGCATGAAGTTTTTATTTTTGTTGAGTCATTAGGAGTTAATTGAGTCGTTGAGTCAAATGAGCATGTGATGATAGTATTGTGGACTTGGCCAATGATAGAGAATTGTTGATTTTTGGAAAAAATTCATGATCTTTATTATGCATGGAACCTTGGCGAAGCGACGCATTTTATTCGATGAATTTGATGTATGCTATGATGTCGGGAACTAGATAGTTTGAACCCGTGAGATTGAGCTTTTTGTGCATATTTATGCCTATTCGTTGATTGAGTGATCATGCTTGCTTCGTTGTTTCTAGAACTTGCCTTGTTTCTCCATCAAGACCTTAGTATATTTACGAACTAGGAGATGATCTTAGGCCATTCTTTCGTAGCCACATGATTCCTATACACTAACCTTGTTCATAATCCTTTGTTTACCCCTTTTGAGCCTTTATTAGCCGTTCTTTGTGAAACCGGATGATAGGAGGTTTGGATGATTATGGGTATCCTTAGTTGTAGTTGGTGATATGGAAGGAGAAAATTTGAAAATACTTGTTGTGGTGTAGAAGGAGAGAAAGAAAAGGAATTTGAGATGCTTGTTTAAGTGTAAGTTAGCTATCCCGATAAGCTTTAAAAAAAAAAAGAGATAAGAAAAAAATAGAGCCTTTGTTCAAATTAGAAAGAACATGTATTAGTTGAGCTCTAGAAAAAAAAAGAGAGAGAAAAAAAAAAAAAAAAAAAAAAAAAAAAGGGGAAAAGAAAAAGAAAAAAAATAAGCATAAGGGGATAGTTAGCTTTGATTTGTATAGTTTAGCATCTTTGAGTATGTAATTGGTGTGTTGGATGGTAGAAGATGGATGAAAATCCATACTTTGGTTGGAGTTGAAAAGAGGTGGATGATTTAGATTTATTTGAGTCACTTAGCCTATACTTTCCCTACCTTAACCAATGTCCCTACATTACAAGCTTATATAAAGACCTTTTTGATCCTTGTTTGTAGATATTACATTAGGTGGAGATGTTGAGATTAAAGGCAAGCTTATGGTAAACATGTTGCATTGCATTGATGTTGAGTGAACCTTCTTGATGTGCATTATATTACATCTTTTCTTTGAGAGAGTTGAGTGTTCACTTTCATATACAAAATTTCACATGTTTGGGAGTGTTCTTTGATGGATTAGCATACTTTGAATTAGTTGAGTAGATTGTGTTGATTTATGCTAAGGTTGTGTGCATAGTTTTGATCATGAACATGAGAGTTGTTTTTGAAAAGCTTTGAGGCCAATATAGTTCACGATACTTGAGTCTATTGTTTGTTTTGTTTTGCTTGAGGACAAGCAAAGGTCTAAGTGTGGGGGAGTTTGATTGGTGTGTTAATGTTAGGATTTTCGTAGTGTTTTCGAGTCCGTTTTTGTTATGTTTTGTGTCTCTTCCGTTTGTATTTTGCTATGATTGGGTTGTTTGAGTTTGGTTCGTGTAGGATCGTTAGATGGAAGAAACGGAAGGGAATGGCTCGAAAAAGGTGAAGAATTGAAGAAGAGTTAAGTGTTAGGCGAGCATGACGCTGGACGCCCGTCCAAGGTGCAGTGGACGGTCGTCCAGAGTACTCTGGACGAGCGCGCAGGATCACTGGACGAGCGCGCAGAGCAGAATTGAAGAGGAGAGCGCACGCGACTCTGGACGAGCGTCCAACTTACGTTGGACGACCGTCCAACGTTCCGGCCAGCAGATTGTTTCCTTATATAATTAGGTTTTCATACCTAATATATATATCATCCCTTGTGCACGAATTATCATCATCTTAGACATCTTTTTAGCTCTAGTTTTCAGCACTTAAATACTTTATAGCTTTTCATTGTTCGGATCCGGATTCGTTCTTCGTTTATTGCAATTTAATTCAAGGCGTTTATTTAATTCAAGTTCTTCGTTCTTCGTCTCAATTTTCGTAAGTTCTTTTATTGCTTTCGTTTATTCGTTTTAATTGCTTGCTTTCGTTTTAGATTCGTTTTCTTAATTGCTCCGTTTAAATTCCTTAGTTTAATTTCGTTGTTTCGATTTCTAGTTTTAAGTTTAGATTCGTTTTCCTTCGATTTTAATTCCTTCGTTTTTCCAAGTTTTCAAGTTAGATTAATTTGCTTTTAATTTCCAGATTTCAATTCATCATGTCTAGGTTTATGTATGCTTCTTTCTTTGCTTTCGTTTCCTTCGTTGCTTTCGTTATTGCTTTCCTTTCGATTTTTGCCTAGGTAGATTTAATTGCTTTCTTCTAGTTTAATTCTTAGATTTATTTCTTGAGTTCTAGATTAGTTATTTAATTGCTTTTATTTACTTGCTTTGATTTATTTTATTTGCCTAGGATATAAAACAAAAACCCCAAAATATTCTTTACTTGCTTTCTTAGTTTTAGGTTTACTACATAATTAATTGCCCTGTTAAGTTTTCCTTGAGATTCGATACTTTGGTTTTACTTGCTAGTGCTACGATAGGATTTCGTTCTATTGCGAACACTTTTTGGTGAAACAGCTATTTTTGCACAACTAATCAGTTTCGATTATTCATCCTCCCCTCGTTCGTTGTTCGACTGTTTCGAACGGTTCTCGGGTCATTTTGACCCTCATATGATGGACAACAATATGGTGTGTTCGAACTATGAAATTCTCTCTGAAAATTGGCGCGCTATTTTTGCACCGCTGCTCAGTTTCGATATTTCGTCCTCCCATATCTCGCTCGTTGCTCGACCGTTTCGAACGGTTCTCGCGTCATTTTGACCCTCATATGATGGGTAACAATATGGTGTGTTCGAAATATGAAATTCTCTCTGAAAATTGGCGCGCTATTTTTGCACCGCTGCTCAGTTTCGATATTTCGTCCTCCCATATCTCGTTCGTTGCTCGACCGTTTTGAACGGTTCTCGCGTCATTTTGACCCTCATATGATGGGTAACAATATGGCGTGTTCGAAATATGAAATTCTCTCTGAAAATTGGCGCGCTATTTTTGCACCACTAATCAGTTTCGATTATTCATCCTCCCATATCTCGTTCGTTGCTCGACCGTTTTGAACGGTTCTCGCGTCATTTTGACCCTCATATGATGGGTAACAATATGGTGTGTTCGAAATATGAAATTCTCTCTGAAAATTGCCGCGCTATTTTTGCACCGCTGCTCAGTTTCGATATTTCATCCTCCCATATCTCGTTCGTTGCTCGACCGTTTCGAACGGTTCTCGCGTCATTTTGACCCTCATATGATGGGTAACAATATGGTGTGTTCGAAATATGAAATTCTCTCTGAAAATTGGCGCGCTATTTTTGCACCGCTGATCAGTTTCTATATTTCGTCCTCCCATATCTCGTTCGTTGCTTGACCGTTTCGAACGGTTCTCGCGTAATTTTGACCCAAATATGATGGGTAACAATATGGTGTGTTTGAAATATGAAATTCTCTCTGAAAATTGGCGCGCTAGTTTTGCACCGCTGATCAGTTTCGATATTTCGTCCTCCTATATATCGTTCGTTGCTTGACCGTTTCGAACGGTTCTCGCGTCATTTTGACCCTCATATGATGGGTAACATTATGGTGTGTTCGAAATATGAAATTCTCTCTGAAAATTGGCGCGCTATTTTTGCACCGCTGCTCAGTTTCGATATTTCGTCCTCCCATATCTCGTTCGTTGCTCGACCGTTTCGAACGGTTCTCGCGTCATTTTGAACCTTATATGATGGGTAACAATATGGTGTGTTCGAAATATGAAATTCTCTCTGAAAATTGGCGCGCTATTTTTGCACCGCTGCTCAGTTTCGATATTTCGTCCTCCCATATCTCGCTTGTTGCTCGACCGTTTTGAACGGTTCTCGCGTCATTTTGACCCTCATATGATGGGTAACAATATGGTGTGTTCGAAATATGAAATTCTCTCTGAAAATTGGCGCGCTATTTTTGCACCGCTGCTCAGTTTCGATATTTCGTCCTCCCATATCTCGTTCGTCGCTCGACCGTTTCGAACGGTTCTCGCGTCATTTTGACCCTCATATGATGGGTAACAATATGGTGTGTTCGAAATATGAAATTCTATCTGAAAATTGATGCGCTATTTTTGCACCTCTAATCAGTTTCAATTATTCATCCTCCCATATCTCGTTCGTTGCTCGACCGTTTTGAACGGTTCTCGCGTCATTTTGACCCTCATATGATGGGTAACAATATGGTGTGTTCGAAATATGAAATTCTCTCTGAAAATTGGCGCGCTATTTTTGCACCGCTGCTTAGTTTCGATATTTCATCCTTCCATATCTCGTTCGTTGCTCGACCGTTTCGAATGGTTCTCGCGTCATTGACCCTCATATGATGGGTAACAATACGGTGTGTTCGAAATATGAAATTCTCTCTGAAAATTGGCGCGCTATTTTTGCACCGCTGCTCAGTTTTGATATTTCGTCCTCCCATATCTCGTTCGTTGCTCGACCGTTTCGAACGGTTCTCGCGTCATTTTGACCCTCATATGATGGGTAACAATATGGTGTGTTCGAAATATGAAATTCTCTCTGAAAATTGGCACGCTATTTTTGCACCGCTGCTCAGTTTCGATATTTCGTCCTCCCATATCTCGCTCGTTGCTCGACCGTTTCGAACGGTTCTCGCGTCATTTTGACCCTCATATGATGGGTAACAATATGGTGTGTTCGAAATATGAAATTCTCCCGGAAAATTGGCGCGCTATTTTTGCACCGCTGCTCAGTTTCGATATTTCGTTCTCCCATATCTCGTTCGTTGCTCGACCGTTTCGAACGGTTCTCGCATCATTTTGACCCTTATATGATGGGTAACAATATGGTGTGTTCGAAATATGAAATTCTCTCTGAATATTGGCGCGCTATTTTTGCACCGCTGCTCAGTTTCGATATTTCGTCCTCCCATATCTCGCTCGTTGCTCAACCGTTTCGAACGGTTCTCGCGTCATTTTGACCCTCATATGATGGGTAACAATATGGTGTGTTCGAAATATGAAATTCTCTCTGAAAATTTGCGCGCTATTTTTGCACCGCTGCTCAGTTTCGATATTTCGTCCTCCCATATCTCGTTCGTTGCTCGGCCGTTTCGAACGGTTCTCGCGTCATTTTGACCCTCATATGATGGGTGACAATATGGTGTGTTTGAAATATGAAATTCTCTATGAAAATTGGCGCGCTATTTTTGCACCGCTGATCAGTTTCGATAT
This sequence comes from Thymus mandschuricus, assembly GCA_029379335.1. NCBI lineage: Eukaryota > Viridiplantae > Streptophyta > Magnoliopsida > Lamiales > Lamiaceae > Thymus > Thymus mandschuricus. Next base: position 5,048,597 of record CM057074.1, read on the forward strand.
TTCGTCCTCCCATATCTCGTTCGTTGCTCGACCGTTTCGAACGGTTCTCGCGTCATTTTGACCCTCATATGATGGGTAACAATATGGTGTGTTTGAAATATGATATTCTCTCTGAAAATTGGCGCGCTATTTTTGCACCGCTGATCAGTTTCGATATTTCGTCCTCCCATATCTCATTCGTTGCTCGACCGTTTCGAACGGTTCTCGCGTCATTTTGACCCTCATATGATGGGAAACGATATGGTGTGTTCAACATATGAAATTCTCTCTGAAAATTGGCGCGCTATTTTTGCACCACTAATCAGTTTCGATTATTCATCATCCCATATCTCGTTCGTTGCTCGACCGTTTCGAACGGTTCTCGCGTCATTTTGACCCTCATATGATGGGTAACAATATGTTGTGTTCGAAATATGAAATTCTCTCTGAACATTGGCGCGCTATTTTTGCACCGCTGCTCTGTTTTGATATTTCGTCCTCCCATATCTCGTTCGTTGCTTGACCGTTTCGAACGGTTCTCGCGTCATTTTGACCCTCATATGATGGTTAACAATATGGTGTGTTCGAAATATGAAATTCTCTCTGAACATTGGCGCGCTATTTTTGCACCGCTGCTCTGTTTTGATATTTCGTCCTCCCATATCTCGTTCGTTGCTCGACCGTTTCGAACGGTTCTCGCGTCATTTTGACCCTCATATGATGGGTAACAATATGGTGTGTTCGAAATATGAAATTCTCTCTGAAAATTGGCGCGCTATTTTTGCACCGCTTATGAGTTTCGATATTTCGTCCTCCCATATCTCGTTCGTTGCTCGACCGTTTCGAACGGTTCTCGCGTCATTTTGACCCTCATATGATGGGTAACAATATGGTGTGTTTGAAATATGAAATTCTCTCTGAAAATTGGCGCGCTATTTTTGCACCGCTGATCGGTTTCGATATTTCGCCCTCCCATATCTCGTTCGTTGCTCGACCGTTTCGAACGATTCTCGCGTCATTTTGAACCTCATATGATGGGTAACAATATGGTGTGTTTGAAATATGAAATTCTCTCTGAAAATTGGCGTGCTATTTTTGCACCGCTGATCAGTTTCGATATTTCGTCCTCCCATATCTCATTCGTTGCTCGACCGTTTCGACCGGTTCTCGCCTCATTTTGACCCTCATATGATGGGTAACATTATGGTGTGTTCGAAATATGAAATTCTCTCTGAAAATTGGTGCGCTATTTTTGCACAACTAATCAGTTTCGATTATTCATCCTCCCCTCGTTCGTTGTTCGACTGTTTCGAACGGTTCTCGGGTCATTTTGACCCTCATATGATGGACAACAATATGGTGTGTTCGAACTATGAAATTCTCTCTGAAAATTGGCGCGCTATTTTTGCACCGCTGCTCAGTTTCGATATTTCGTCCTCCCATATCTCGCTCGTTGCTCGACCGTTTCGAACGGTTCTCGCGTCATTTTGACCCTCATATGATGGGTAACAATATGGTGTGTTCGAAATATGAAATTCTCTCTGAAAATTGGCGCGCTATTTTTGCACCGCTGCTCAGTTTCGATATTTCGTCCTCCCATATCTCGTTCGTTGCTCGACCGTTTTGAACGGTTCTCGCGTCATTTTGACCCTCATATGATGGGTAACAATATGGCGTGTTCGAAATATGAAATTCTCTCTGAAAATTGGCGCGCTATTTTTGCACCACTAATCAGTTTTGATTATTCATCCTCCCATATCTCGTTCGTTGCTCGACCGTTTTGAACGGTTCTCGCGTCATTTTGACCCTCATATGATGGGTAACAATATGGTGTGTTCGAAATATGAAATTCTCTCTGAAAATTGGCGCGCTATTTTTGCACCGCTGCTCAGTTTCGATATTTCATCCTCCCATATCTCGTTCGTTGCTCGACCGTTTCGAACGGTTCTCGCGTCATTTTGACCCTCATATGATGGGTAACAATATGGTGTGTTCGAAATATGAAATTCTCTCTGAAAATTGGCGCGCTATTTTTGCACCGCTGATCAGTTTCTATATTTCGTCCTCCCATATCTCGTTCGTTGCTTGACCGTTTCGAACGGTTCTCGCGTAATTTTGACCCAAATATGATGGGTAACAATATGGTGTGTTTGAAATATGAAATTCTCTCTGAAAATTGGCGCGCTAGTTTTGCACCGCTGATCAGTTTCGATATTTCGTCCTCCTATATATCGTTCGTTGCTTGACCGTTTCGAACGGTTCTCGCGTCATTTTGACCCTCATATGATGGGTAACATTATGGTGTGTTCGAAATATGAAATTCTCTCTGAAAATTGGCGCGCTATTTTTGCACCGCTGCTCAGTTTCGATATTTCGTCCTCCCATATCTCGTTCGTTGCTCGACCGTTTCGAACGGTTCTCGCGTCATTTTGAACCTTATATGATGGGTAACAATATGGTGTGTTCGAAATATGAAATTCTCTCTGAAAATTGGCGCGCTATTTTTGCACCGCTGCTCAGTTTCGATATTTCGTCCTCCCATATCTCGCTTGTTGCTCGACCGTTTTGAACGGTTCTCGCGTCATTTTGACCCTCATATGATGGGTAACAATATGGTGTGTTCGAAATATGAAATTCTCTCTGAAAATTGGCGCGCTATTTTTGCACCGCTGCTCAGTTTCGATATTTCGTCCTCCCATATCTCGTTCGTCGCTCGACCGTTTCGAACGGTTCTCGCGTCATTTTGACCCTCATATGATGGGTAACAATATGGTGTGTTCGAAATATGAAATTCTATCTGAAAATTGATGCGCTATTTTTGCACCTCTAATCAGTTTCAATTATTCATCCTCCCATATCTCGTTCGTTGCTCGACCGTTTTGAACGGTTCTCGCGTCATTTTGACCCTCATATGATGGGTAACAATATGGTGTGTTCGAAATATGAAATTCTCTCTGAAAATTGGCGCGCTATTTTTGCACCGCTGCTTAGTTTCGATATTTCATCCTTCCATATCTCGTTCGTTGCTCGACCGTTTCGAATGGTTCTCGCGTCATTGACCCTCATATGATGGGTAACAATACGGTGTGTTCGAAATATGAAATTCTCTCTGAAAATTGGCGCGCTATTTTTGCACCGCTGCTCAGTTTTGATATTTCGTCCTCCCATATCTCGTTCGTTGCTCGACCGTTTCGAACGGTTCTCGCGTCATTTTGACCCTCATATGATGGGTAACAATATGGTGTGTTCGAAATATGAAATTCTCTCTGAAAATTGGCACGCTATTTTTGCACCGCTGCTCAGTTTCGATATTTCGTCCTCCCATATCTCGCTCGTTGCTCGACCGTTTCGAACGGTTCTCGCGTCATTTTGACCCTCATATGATGGGTAACAATATGGTGTGTTCGAAATATGAAATTCTCCCGGAAAATTGGCGCGCTATTTTTGCACCGCTGCTCAGTTTCGATATTTCGTTCTCCCATATCTCGTTCGTTGCTCGACCGTTTCGAACGGTTCTCGCATCATTTTGACCCTTATATGATGGGTAACAATATGGTGTGTTCGAAATATGAAATTCTCTCTGAATATTGGCGCGCTATTTTTGCACCGCTGCTCAGTTTCGATATTTCGTCCTCCCATATCTCGCTCGTTGCTCAACCGTTTCGAACGGTTCTCGCGTCATTTTGACCCTCATATGATGGGTAACAATATGGTGTGTTCGAAATATGAAATTCTCTCTGAAAATTTGCGCGCTATTTTTGCACCGCTGCTCAGTTTCGATATTTCGTCCTCCCATATCTCGTTCGTTGCTCGGCCGTTTCGAACGGTTCTCGCGTCATTTTGACCCTCATATGATGGGTGACAATATGGTGTGTTTGAAATATGAAATTCTCTATGAAAATTGGCGCGCTATTTTTGCACCGCTGATCAGTTTCGATATTTCGTCCTCCCATATCTCGTTCGTTGCTCGACCGTTTCGAACGGTTCTCGCGTCATTTTGACCCTCATATGATGGGTAACAATATGGTGTGTTTGAAATATGATATTCTCTCTGAAAATTGGCGCGCTATTTTTGCACCGCTGATCAGTTTCGATATTTCGTCCTCCCATATCTCATTCGTTGCTCGACCGTTTCGAACGGTTCTCGCGTCATTTTGACCCTCATATGATGGGAAACGATATGGTGTGTTCAACATATGAAATTCTCTCTGAAAATTGGCGCGCTATTTTTGCACCACTAATCAGTTTCGATTATTCATCATCCCATATCTCGTTCGTTGCTCGACCGTTTCGAACGGTTCTCGCGTCATTTTGACCCTCATATGATGGGTAACAATATGTTGTGTTCGAAATATGAAATTCTCTCTGAACATTGGCGCGCTATTTTTGCACCGCTGCTCTGTTTTGATATTTCGTCCTCCCATATCTCGTTCGTTGCTTGACCGTTTCGAACGGTTCTCGCGTCATTTTGACCCTCATATGATGGTTAACAATATGGTGTGTTCGAAATATGAAATTCTCTCTGAACATTGGCGCGCTATTTTTGCACCGCTGCTCTGTTTTGATATTTCGTCCTCCCATATCTCGTTCGTTGCTCGACCGTTTCGAACGGTTCTCGCGTCATTTTGACCCTCATATGATGGGTAACAATATGGTGTGTTCGAAATATGAAATTCTCTCTGAAAATTGGCGCGCTATTTTTGCACCGCTTATGAGTTTCGATATTTCGTCCTCCCATATCTCGTTCGTTGCTCGACCGTTTCGAACGGTTCTCGCGTCATTTTGACCCTCATATGATGGGTAACAATATGGTGTGTTTGAAATATGAAATTCTCTCTGAAAATTGGCGCGCTATTTTTGCACCGCTGATCGGTTTCGATATTTCGCCCTCCCATATCTCGTTCGTTGCTCGACCGTTTCGAACGATTCTCGCGTCATTTTGAACCTCATATGATGGGTAACAATATGGTGTGTTTGAAATATGAAATTCTCTCTGAAAATTGGCGTGCTATTTTTGCACCGCTGATCAGTTTCGATATTTCGTCCTCCCATATCTCATTCGTTGCTCGACCGTTTCGACCGGTTCTCGCCTCATTTTGACCCTCATATGATGGGTAACATTATGGTGTGTTCGAAATATGAAATTCTCTCTGAAAATTGGTGCGCTATTTTTGCACAACTAATCAGTTTCGATTATTCATCCTCCCCTCGTTCGTTGTTCGACTGTTTCGAACGGTTCTCGGGTCATTTTGACCCTCATATGATGGACAACAATATGGTGTGTTCGAACTATGAAATTCTCTCTGAAAATTGGCGCGCTATTTTTGCACCGCTGCTCAGTTTCGATATTTCGTCCTCCCATATCTCGCTCGTTGCTCGACCGTTTCGAACGGTTCTCGCGTCATTTTGACCCTCATATGATGGGTAACAATATGGTGTGTTCGAAATATGAAATTCTCTCTGAAAATTGGCGCGCTATTTTTGCACCGCTGCTCAGTTTCGATATTTCGTCCTCCCATATCTCGTTCGTTGCTCGACCGTTTTGAACGGTTCTCGCGTCATTTTGACCCTCATATGATGGGTAACAATATGGCGTGTTCGAAATATGAAATTCTCTCTGAAAATTGGCGCGCTATTTTTGCACCACTAATCAGTTTCGATTATTCATCCTCCCATATCTCGTTCGTTGCTCGACCGTTTTGAACGGTTCTCGCGTCATTTTGACCCTCATATGATGGGTAACAATATGGTGTGTTCGAAATATGAAATTCTCTCTGAAAATTGGCGCGCTATTTTTGCACCGCTGCTCAGTTTCGATATTTCATCCTCCCATATCTCGTTCGTTGCTCGACCGTTTCGAACGGTTCTCGCGTCATTTTGACCCTCATATGATGGGTAACAATATGGTGTGTTCGAAATATGAAATTCTCTCTGAAAATTGGCGCGCTATTTTTGCACCGCTGATCAGTTTCTATATTTCGTCCTCCCATATCTCGTTCGTTGCTTGACCGTTTCGAACGGTTCTCGCGTAATTTTGACCCAAATATGATGGGTAACAATATGGTGTGTTTGAAATATGAAATTCTCTCTGAAAATTGGCGCGCTAGTTTTGCACCGCTGATCAGTTTCGATATTTCGTCCTCCTATATATCGTTCGTTGCTTGACCGTTTCGAACGGTTCTCGCGTCATTTTGACCCTCATATGATGGGTAACATTATGGTGTGTTCGAAATATGAAATTCTCTCTGAAAATTGGCGCGCTATTTTTGCACCGCTGCTCAGTTTCGATATTTCGTCCTCCCATATCTCGTTCGTTGCTCGACCGTTTCGAACGGTTCTCGCGTCATTTTGAACCTTATATGATGGGTAACAATATGGTGTGTTCGAAATATGAAATTCTCTCTGAAAATTGGCGCGCTATTTTTGCACCGCTGCTCAGTTTCGATATTTCGTCCTCCCATATCTCGCTTGTTGCTCGACCGTTTTGAACGGTTCTCGCGTCATTTGACCCTCATATGATGGGTAACAATATGGTGTGTTCGAAATATGAAATTCTCTCTGAAAATTGGCGCGCTATTTTTGCACCGCTGCTCAGTTTCGATATTTCGTCCTCCCATATCTCGTTCGTCGCTCGACCGTTTCGAACGGTTCTCGCGTCATTTTGACCCTCATATGATGGGTAACAATATGGTGTGTTCGAAATATGAAATTCTATCTGAAAATTGATGCGCTATTTTTGCACCTCTAATCAGTTTCAATTATTCATCCTCCCATATCTCGTTCGTTGCTCGACCGTTTTGAACGGTTCTCGCGTCATTTTGACCCTCATATGATGGGTAACAATATGGTGTGTTCGAAATATGAAATTCTCTCTGAAAATTGGCGCGCTATTTTTGCACCGCTGCTTAGTTTCGATATTTCATCCTTCCATATCTCGTTCGTTGCTCGACCGTTTCGAATGGTTCTCGCGTCATTGACCCTCATATGATGGGTAACAATACGGTGTGTTCGAAATATGAAATTCTCTCTGAAAATTGGCGCGCTATTTTTGCACCGCTGCTCAGTTTTGATATTTCGTCCTCCCATATCTCGTTCGTTGCTCGACCGTTTCGAACGGTTCTCGCGTCATTTTGACCCTCATATGATGGGTAACAATATGGTGTGTTCGAAATATGAAATTCTCTCTGAAAATTGGCACGCTATTTTTGCACCGCTGCTCAGTTTCGATATTTCGTCCTCCCATATCTCGCTCGTTGCTCGACCGTTTCGAACGGTTCTCGCGTCATTTTGACCCTCATATGATGGGTAACAATATGGTGTGTTCGAAATATGAAATTCTCCCGGAAAATTGGCGCGCTATTTTTGCACCGCTGCTCAGTTTCGATATTTCGTTCTCCCATATCTCGTTCGTTGCTCGACCGTTTCGAACGGTTCTCGCATCATTTTGACCCTTATATGATGGGTAACAATATGGTGTGTTCGAAATATGAAATTCTCTCTGAATATTGGCGCGCTATTTTTGCACCGCTGCTCAGTTTCGATATTTCGTCCTCCCATATCTCGCTCGTTGCTCAACCGTTTCGAACGGTTCTCGCGTCATTTTGACCCTCATATGATGGGTAACAATATGGTGTGTTCGAAATATGAAATTCTCTCTGAAAATTTGCGCGCTATTTTTGCACCGCTGCTCAGTTTCGATATTTCGTCCTCCCATATCTCGTTCGTTGCTCGGCCGTTTCGAACGGTTCTCGCGTCATTTTGACCCTCATATGATGGGTGACAATATGGTGTGTTTGAAATATGAAATTCTCTATGAAAATTGGCGCGCTATTTTTGCACCGCTGATCAGTTTCGATATTTCGTCCTCCCATATCTCGTTCGTTGCTCGACCGTTTCGAACGGTTCTCGCGTCATTTTGACCCTCATATGATGGGTAACAATATGGTGTGTTTGAAATATGATATTCTCTCTGAAAATTGGCGCGCTATTTTTGCACCGCTGATCAGTTTCGATATTTCGTCCTCCCATATCTCGTTCGTTGCTCGACCGTTTCGAACGGTTCTCGCGTCATTTTGACCCTCATATGATGGGAAACGATATGGTGTGTTCAACATATGAAATTCTCTCTGAAAATTGGCGCGCTATTTTTGCACCACTAATCAGTTTCGATTATTCATCATCCCATATCTCGTTCGTTGCTCGACCGTTTCGAACGGTTCTCGCGTCATTTTGACCCTCATATGATGGGTAACAATATGTTGTGTTCGAAATATGAAATTCTCTCTGAACATTGGCGCGCTATTTTTGCACCGCTGCTCTGTTTTGATATTTCGTCCTCCCATATCTCGTTCGTTGCTTGACCGTTTCGAACGGTTCTCGCGTCATTTTGACCCTCATATGATGGTTAACAATATGGTGTGTTCGAAATATGAAATTCTCTCTGAACATTGGCGCGCTATTTTTGCACCGCTGCTCTGTTTTGATATTTCGTCCTCCCATATCTCGTTCGTTGCTCGACCGTTTCGAACGGTTCTCGCGTCATTTTGACCCTCATATGATGGGTAACAATATGGTGTGTTCGAAATATGAAATTCTCTCTGAAAATTGGCGCGCTATTTTTGCACCGCTTATGAGTTTCGATATTTCGTCCTCCCATATCTCGTTCGTTGCTCGACCGTTTCGAACGGTTCTCGCGTCATTTTGACCCTCATATGATGGGTAACAATATGGTGTGTTTGAAATATGAAATTCTCTCTGAAAATTGGCGAGCTATTTTTGCACCGCTGATCGGTTTCGATATTTCGCCCTCCCATATCTCGTTCGTTGCTCGACCGTTTCGAACGATTCTCGCGTCATTTTGAACCTCATATGATGGGTAACAATATGGTGTGTTTGAAATATGAAATTCTCTCTGAAAATTGGCGTGCTATTTTTGCACCGCTGATCAGTTTCGATATTTCGTCCTCCCATATCTCATTCGTTGCTCGACCGTTTCGACCGGTTCTCGCCTCATTTTGACCCTCATATGATGGGTAACATTATGGTGTGTTCGAAATATGAAATTCTCTCTGAAAATTGGTGCGCTATTTTTGCACAACTAATCAGTTTCGATTATTCATCCTCCCCTCGTTCGTTGTTCGACTGTTTCGAACGGTTCTCGGGTCATTTTGACCCTCATATGATGGACAACAATATGGTGTGTTCGAACTATGAAATTCTCTCTGAAAATTGGCGCGCTATTTTTGCACCGCTGCTCAGTTTCGATATTTCGTCCTCCCATATCTCGCTCGTTGCTCGACCGTTTCGAACGGTTCTCGCGTCATTTTGACCCTCATATGATGGGTAACAATATGGTGTGTTCGAAATATGAAATTCTCTCTGAAAATTGGCGCGCTATTTTTGCACCGCTGCTCAGTTTCGATATTTCGTCCTCCCATATCTCGTTCGTTGCTCGACCGTTTTGAACGGTTCTCGCGTCATTTTGACCCTCATATGATGGGTAACAATATGGCGTGTTCGAAATATGAAATTCTCTCTGAAAATTGGCGCGCTATTTTTGCACCACTAATCAGTTTCGATTATTCATCCTCCCATATCTCGTTCGTTGCTCGACCGTTTTGAACGGTTCTCGCGTCATTTTGACCCTCATATGATGGGTAACAATATGGTGTGTTCGAAATATGAAATTCTCTCTGAAAATTGGCGCGCTATTTTTGCACCGCTGCTCAGTTTCGATATTTCATCCTCCCATATCTCGTTCGTTGCTCGACCGTTTCGAACGGTTCTCGCGTCATTTTGACCCTCATATGATGGGTAACAATATGGTGTGTTCGAAATATGAAATTCTCTCTGAAAATTGGCGCGCTATTTTTGCACCGCTGATCAGTTTCTATATTTCGTCCTCCCATATCTCGTTCGTTGCTTGACCGTTTCGAACGGTTCTCGCGTAATTTTGACCCAAATATGATGGGTAACAATATGGTGTGTTTGAAATATGAAATTCTCTCTGAAAATTGGCGCGCTAGTTTTGCACCGCTGATCAGTTTCGATATTTCGTCCTCCTATATATCGTTCGTTGCTTGACCGTTTCGAACGGTTCTCGCGTCATTTTGACCCTCATATGATGGGTAACATTATGGTGTGTTCGAAATATGAAATTCTCTCTGAAAATTGGCGCGCTATTTTTGCACCGCTGCTCAGTTTCGATATTTCGTCCTCCCATATCTCGTTCGTTGCTCGACCGTTTCGAACGGTTCTCGCGTCATTTTGAACCTTATATGATGGGTAACAATATGGTGTGTTCGAAATATGAAATTCTCTCTGAAAATTGGCGCGCTATTTTTGCACCGCTGCTCAGTTTCGATATTTCGTCCTCCCATATCTCGCTTGTTGCTCGACCGTTTTGAACGGTTCTCGCGTCATTTTGACCCTCATATGATGGGTAACAATATGGTGTGTTCGAAATATGAAATTCTCTCTGAAAATTGGCGCGCTATTTTTGCACCGCTGCTCAGTTTCGATATTTCGTCCTCCCATATCTCGTTCGTCGCTCGACCGTTTCGAACGGTTCTCGCGTCATTTTGACCCTCATATGATGGGTAACAATATGGTGTGTTCGAAATATGAAATTCTATCTGAAAATTGATGCGCTATTTTTGCACCTCTAATCAGTTTCAATTATTCATCCTCCCATATCTCGTTCGTTGCTCGACCGTTTTGAACGGTTCTCGCGTCATTTTGACCCTCATATGATGGGTAACAATATGGTGTGTTCGAAATATGAAATTCTCTCTGAAAATTGGCGCGCTATTTTTGCACCGCTGCTTAGTTTCGATATTTCATCCTTCCATATCTCGTTCGTTGCTCGACCGTTTCGAATGGTTCTCGCGTCATTGACCCTCATATGATGGGTAACAATACGGTGTGTTCGAAATATGAAATTCTCTCTGAAAATTGGCGCGCTATTTTTGCACCGCTGCTCAGTTTTGATATTTCGTCCTCCCATATCTCGTTCGTTGCTCGACCGTTTCGAACGGTTCTCGCGTCATTTTGACCCTCATATGATGGGTAACAATATGGTGTGTTCGAAATATGAAATTCTCTCTGAAAATTGGCACGCTATTTTTGCACCGCTGCTCAGTTTCGATATTTCGTCCTCCCATATCTCGCTCGTTGCTCGACCGTTTCGAACGGTTCTCGCGTCATTTTGACCCTCATATGATGGGTAACAATATGGTGTGTTCGAAATATGAAATTCTCCCGGAAAATTGGCGCGCTATTTTTGCACCGCTGCTCAGTTTCGATATTTCGTTCTCCCATATCTCGTTCGTTGCTCGACCGTTTCGAACGGTTCTCGCATCATTTTGACCCTTATATGATGGGTAACAATATGGTGTGTTCGAAATATGAAATTCTCTCTGAATATTGGCGCGCTATTTTTGCACCGCTGCTCAGTTTCGATATTTCGTCCTCCCATATCTCGCTCGTTGCTCAACCGTTTCGAACGGTTCTCGCGTCATTTTGACCCTCATATGATGGGTAACAATATGGTGTGTTCGAAATATGAAATTCTCTCTGAAAATTTGCGCGCTATTTTTGCACCGCTGCTCAGTTTCGATATTTCGTCCTCCCATATCTCGTTCGTTGCTCGGCCGTTTCGAACGGTTCTCGCGTCATTTTGACCCTCATATGATGGGTGACAATATGGTGTGTTTGAAATATGAAATTCTCTATGAAAATTGGCGCGCTATTTTTGCACCGCTGATCAGTTTCGATATTTCGTCCTCCCATATCTCGTTCGTTGCTCGACCGTTTCGAACGGTTCTCGCGTCATTTTGACCCTCATATGATGGGTAACAATATGGTGTGTTTGAAATATGATATTCTCTCTGAAAATTGGCGCGCTATTTTTGCACCGCTGATCAGTTTCGATATTTCGTCCTCCCATATCTCATTCGTTGCTCGACCGTTTCGAACGGTTCTCGCGTCATTTTGACCCTCATATGATGGGAAACGATATGGTGTGTTCAACATATGAAATTCTCTCTGAAAATTGGCGCGCTATTTTTGCACCACTAATCAGTTTCGATTATTCATCATCCCATATCTCGTTCGTTGCTCGACCGTTTCGAACGGTTCTCGCGTCATTTTGACCCTCATATGATGGGTAACAATATGTTGTGTTCGAAATATGAAATTCTCTCTGAACATTGGCGCGCTATTTTTGCACCGCTGCTCTGTTTTGATATTTCGTCCTCCCATATCTCGTTCGTTGCTTGACCGTTTCGAACGGTTCTCGCGTCATTTTGACCCTCATATGATGGTTAACAATATGGTGTGTTCGAAATATGAAATTCTCTCTGAACATTGGCGCGCTATTTTTGCACCGCTGCTCTGTTTTGATATTTCGTCCTCCCATATCTCGTTCGTTGCTCGACCGTTTCGAACGGTTCTCGCGTCATTTTGACCCTCATATGATGGGTAACAATATGGTGTGTTCGAAATATGAAATTCTCTCTGAAAATTGGCGCGCTATTTTTGCACCGCTTATGAGTTTCGATATTTCGTCCTCTCATATCTCGTTCGTTGCTCGACCGTTTCGAACGGTTCTCGCGTCATTTTGACCCTCATATGATGGGTAACAATATGGTGTGTTTGAAATATGAAATTCTCTCTGAAAATTGGCGCGCTATTTTTGCACCGCTGATCGGTTTCGATATTTCGCCCTCCCATATCTCGTTCGTTGCTCGACCGTTTCGAACGATTCTCGCGTCATTTTGAACCTCATATGATGGGTAACAATATGGTGTGTTTGAAATATGAAATTCTCTCTGAAAATTGGCGTGCTATTTTTGCACCGCTGATCAGTTTCGATATTTCGTCCTCCCATATCTCATTCGTTGCTCGACCGTTTCGACCGGTTCTCGCCTCATTTTGACCCTCATATGATGGGTAACATTATGGTGTGTTCGAAATATGAAATTCTCTCTGAAAATTGGTGCGCTATTTTTGCACAACTAATCAGTTTCGATTATTCATCCTCCCCTCGTTCGTTGTTCGACTGTTTCGAACGGTTCTCGGGTCATTTTGACCCTCATATGATGGACAACAATATGGTGTGTTCGAACTATGAAATTCTCTCTGAAAATTGGCGCGCTATTTTTGCACCGCTGCTCAGTTTCGATATTTCGTCCTCCCATATCTCGCTCGTTGCTCGACCGTTTCGAACGGTTCTCGCGTCATTTTGACCCTCATATGATGGGTAACAATATGGTGTGTTCGAAATATGAAATTCTCTCTGAAAATTGGCGCGCTATTTTTGCACCGCTGCTCAGTTTCGATATTTCGTCCTCCCATATCTCGTTCGTTGCTCGACCGTTTTGAACGGTTCTCGCGTCATTTTGACCCTCATATGATGGGTAACAATATGGCGTGTTCGAAATATGAAATTCTCTCTGAAAATTGGCGCGCTATTTTTGCACCACTAATCAGTTTCGATTATTCATCCTCCCATATCTCGTTCGTTGCTCGACCGTTTTGAACGGTTCTCGCGTCATTTTGACCCTCATATGATGGGTAACAATATGGTGTGTTCGAAATATGAAATTCTCTCTGAAAATTGGCGCGCTATTTTTGCACCGCTGCTCAGTTTCGATATTTCATCCTCCCATATCTCGTTCGTTGCTCGACCGTTTCGAACGGTTCTCGCGTCATTTTGACCCTCATATGATGGGTAACAATATGGTGTGTTCGAAATATGAAATTCTCTCTGAAAATTGGCGCGCTATTTTTGCACCGCTGATCAGTTTCTATATTTCGTCCTCCCATATCTCGTTCGTTGCTTGACCGTTTCGAACGGTTCTCGCGTAATTTTGACCCAAATATGATGGGTAACAATATGGTGTGTTTGAAATATGAAATTCTCTCTGAAAATTGGCGCGCTAGTTTTGCACCGCTGATCAGTTTCGATATTTCGTCCTCCTATATATCGTTCGTTGCTTGACCGTTTCGAACGGTTCTCGCGTCATTTTGACCCTCATATGATGGGTAACATTATGGTGTGTTCGAAATATGAAATTCTCTCTGAAAATTGGCGCGCTATTTTTGCACCGCTGCTCAGTTTCGATATTTCGTCCTCCCATATCTCGTTCGTTGCTCGACCGTTTCGAACGGTTCTCGCGTCATTTTGAACCTTATATGATGGGTAACAATATGGTGTGTTCGAAATATGAAATTCTCTCTGAAAATTGGCGCGCTATTTTTGCACCGCTGCTCAGTTTCGATATTTCGTCCTCCCATATCTCGCTTGTTGCTCGACCGTTTTGAACGGTTCTCGCGTCATTTGACCCTCATATGATGGGTAACAATATGGTGTGTTCGAAATATGAAATTCTCTCTGAAAATTGGCGCGCTATTTTTGCACCGCTGCTCAGTTTCGATATTTCGTCCTCCCATATCTCGTTCGTCGCTCGACCGTTTCGAACGGTTCTCGCGTCATTTTGACCCTCATATGATGGGTAACAATATGGTGTGTTCGAAATATGAAATTCTATCTGAAAATTGATGCGCTATTTTTGCACCTCTAATCAGTTTCAATTATTCATCCTCCCATATCTCGTTCGTTGCTCGACCGTTTTGAACGGTTCTCGCGTCATTTTGACCCTCATATGATGGGTAACAATATGGTGTGTTCGAAATATGAAATTCTCTCTGAAAATTGGCGCGCTATTTTTGCACCGCTGCTTAGTTTCGATATTTCATCCTTCCATATCTCGTTCGTTGCTCGACCGTTTCGAATGGTTCTCGCGTCATTGACCCTCATATGATGGGTAACAATACGGTGTGTTCGAAATATGAAATTCTCTCTGAAAATTGGCGCGCTATTTTTGCACCGCTGCTCAGTTTTGATATTTCGTCCTCCCATATCTCGTTCGTTGCTCGACCGTTTCGAACGGTTCTCGCGTCATTTTGACCCTCATATGATGGGTAACAATATGGTGTGTTCGAAATATGAAATTCTCTCTGAAAATTGGCACGCTATTTTTGCACCGCTGCTCAGTTTCGATATTTCGTCCTCCCATATCTCGCTCGTTGCTCGACCGTTTCGAACGGTTCTCGCGTCATTTTGACCCTCATATGATGGGTAACAATATGGTGTGTTCGAAATATGAAATTCTCCCGGAAAATTGGCGCGCTATTTTTGCACCGCTGCTCAGTTTCGATATTTCGTTCTCCCATATCTCGTTCGTTGCTCGACCGTTTCGAACGGTTCTCGCATCATTTTGACCCTTATATGATGGGTAACAATATGGTGTGTTCGAAATATGAAATTCTCTCTGAATATTGGCGCGCTATTTTTGCACCGCTGCTCAGTTTCGATATTTCGTCCTCCCATATCTCGCTCGTTGCTCAACCGTTTCGAACGGTTCTCGCGTCATTTTGACCCTCATATGATGGGTAACAATATGGTGTGTTCGAAATATGAAATTCTCTCTGAAAATTTGCGCGCTATTTTTGCACCGCTGCTCAGTTTCGATATTTCGTCCTCCCATATCTCGTTCGTTGCTCGGCCGTTTCGAACGGTTCTCGCGTCATTTTGACCCTCATATGATGGGTGACAATATGGTGTGTTTGAAATATGAAATTCTCTATGAAAATTGGCGCGCTATTTTTGCACCGCTGATCAGTTTCGATATTTCGTCCTCCCATATCTCGTTCGTTGCTCGACCGTTTCGAACGGTTCTCGCGTCATTTTGACCCTCATATGATGGGTAACAATATGGTGTGTTTGAAATATGATATTCTCTCTGAAAATTGGCGCGCTATTTTTGCACCGCTGATCAGTTTCGATATTTCGTCCTCCCATATCTCGTTCGTTGCTCGACCGTTTCGAACGGTTCTCGCGTCATTTTGACCCTCATATGATGGGAAACGATATGGTGTGTTCAACATATGAAATTCTCTCTGAAAATTGGCGCGCTATTTTTGCACCACTAATCAGTTTCGATTATTCATCATCCCATATCTCGTTCGTTGCTCGACCGTTTCGAACGGTTCTCGCGTCATTTTGACCCTCATATGATGGGTAACAATATGTTGTGTTCGAAATATGAAATTCTCTCTGAACATTGGCGCGCTATTTTTGCACCGCTGCTCTGTTTTGATATTTCGTCCTCCCATATCTCGTTCGTTGCTTGACCGTTTCGAACGGTTCTCGCGTCATTTTGACCCTCATATGATGGTTAACAATATGGTGTGTTCGAAATATGAAATTCTCTCTGAACATTGGCGCGCTATTTTTGCACCGCTGCTCTGTTTTGATATTTCGTCCTCCCATATCTCGTTCGTTGCTCGACCGTTTCGAACGGTTCTCGCGTCATTTTGACCCTCATATGATGGGTAACAATATGGTGTGTTCGAAATATGAAATTCTCTCTGAAAATTGGCGCGCTATTTTTGCACCGCTTATGAGTTTCGATATTTCGTCCTCCCATATCTCGTTCGTTGCTCGACCGTTTCGAACGGTTCTCGCGTCATTTTGACCCTCATATGATGGGTAACAATATGGTGTGTTTGAAATATGAAATTCTCTCTGAAAATTGGCGCGCTATTTTTGCACCGCTGATCGGTTTCGATATTTCGCCCTCCCATATCTCGTTCGTTGCTCGACCGTTTCGAACGATTCTCGCGTCATTTTGAACCTCATATGATGGGTAACAATATGGTGTGTTTGAAATATGAAATTCTCTCTGAAAATTGGCGTGCTATTTTTGCACCGCTGATCAGTTTCGATATTTCGTCCTCCCATATCTCATTCGTTGCTCGACCGTTTCGACCGGTTCTCGCCTCATTTTGACCCTCATATGATGGGTAACATTATGGTGTGTTCGAAATATGAAATTCTCTCTGAAAATTGGTGCGCTATTTTTGCACAACTAATCAGTTTCGATTATTCATCCTCCCCTCGTTCGTTGTTCGACTGTTTCGAACGGTTCTCGGGTCATTTTGACCCTCATATGATGGACAACAATATGGTGTGTTCGAACTATGAAATTCTGTCTGAAAATTGGCGCGCTATTTTTGCACCGCTGCTCAGTTTCGATATTTCGTCCTCCCATATCTCGCTCGTTGCTCGACCGTTTCGAACGTTTCTCGCGTCATTTTGACCCTCATATGATGGGTAACAATATGGTGTGTTCGAAATATGAAATTCTCTCTGAAAATTGGCGCGCTATTTTTGCACCGCTGCTCAGTTTCGATATTTCGTCCTCCCATATCTCGTTCGTTGCTCGACCGTTTTGAACGGTTCTCGCGTCATTTTGACCCTCATATGATGGGTAACAATATGGCGTGTTCGAAATATGAAATTCTCTCTGAAAATTGGCGCGCTATTTTTGCACCACTAATCAGTTTCGATTATTCATCCTCCCATATCTCGTTCGTTGCTCGACCGTTTTGAACGGTTCTCGCGTCATTTTGACCCTCATATGATGGGTAACAATATGGTGTGTTCGAAATATGAAATTCTCTCTGAAAATTGGCGCGCTATTTTTGCACCGCTGCTCAGTTTCGATATTTCATCCTCCCATATCTCGTTCGTTGCTCGACCGTTTCGAACGGTTCTCGCGTCATTTTGACCCTCATATGATGGGTAACAATATGGTGTGTTCGAAATATGAAATTCTCTCTGAAAATTGGCGCGCTATTTTTGCACCGTTGATCAGTTTCTATATTTCGTCCTCCCATATCTCGTTCGTTGCTTGACCGTTTCGAACGGTTCTCGCGTAATTTTGACCCAAATATGATGGGTAACAATATGGTGTGTTTGAAATATGAAATTCTCTCTGAAAATTGGCGCGCTAGTTTTGCACCGCTGATCAGTTTCGATATTTCGTCCTCCTATATATCGTTCGTTGCTTGACCGTTTCGAACGGTTCTCGCGTCATTTTGACCCTCATATGATGGGTAACAATATGGTGTGTTCGAAATATGAAATTCTCTCTGAAAATCGGCGCGCTATTTTTGCACCGCTGCTCAGTTTCGATATTTCGTCCTCCCATATCTCGTTCGTTGCTCGACCGTTTCGAACGGTTCTCGCGTCATTTTGAACCTTATATGATGGGTAACAATATGGTGTGTTCGAAATATGAAATTCTCTCTGAAAATTGGCGCGCTATTTTTGCACCGCTGCTCAGTTTCGATATTTCGTCCTCCCATATCTCGCTTGTTGCTCGACCGTTTTGAACGGTTCTCGCGTCATTTTGACCCTCATATGATGGGTAACAATATGGTGTGTTCGAAATATGAAATTCTCTCTGAAAATTGGCGCGCTATTTTTGCACCGCTGCTCAGTTTCGATATTTCGTCCTCCCATATCTCGTTCGTCGCTCGACCGTTTCGAACGGTTCTCGCGTCATTTTGACCCTCATATGATGGGTAACAATATGGTGTGTTCGAAATATGAAATTCTATCTGAAAATTGATGCGCTATTTTTGCACCTCTAATCAGTTTCAATTATTCATCCTCCCATATCTCGTTCGTTGCTCGACCGTTTTGAACGGTTCTTGCGTCATTTTGACCCTCATATGATGGGTAACAATATGGTGTGTTCGAAATATGAAATTCTCTCTGAAAATTGGCGCGCTATTTTTGCACCGCTGCTTAGTTTCGATATTTCATCCTTCCATATCTCGTTCGTTGCTCGACCGTTTCGAATGGTTCTCGCGTCATTGACCCTCATATGATGGGTAACAATATGGTGTGTTCGAAATATGAAATTCTCTCTGAAAATTGGCGCGCTATTTTTGCACCGCTGCTCAGTTTTGATATTTCGTCCTCCCATATCTCGTTCGTTGCTCGACCGTTTAGAACGGTTCTCGCGTCATTTTGACCCTCATATGATGGGTAACAATATGGTGTGTTCGTAATATGAAATTCTCTCTGAAAATTGGCGCGCTATTTTTGCACCGCTGATCAGTTTCGATATTTCGTCCTCCCATATCTCGTTCGTTGCTCGACCGTTTCGAACGGTTCTCGCATCATTTTGACCCTTATATGATGGGTAACAATATGGTGTGTTCGAAATATGAAATTCTCTCTGAAAATTGGCGCGCTATTTTTGCACCGCTGCTCAGTTTCGATATTTCGTCCTCCCATATCTCGCTCGTTGCTCGACCGTTTCGAACGGTTCTCGCGTCATTTTGACCCTCATATGATGGGTAACAATATGGTGTGTTCGAAATATGAAATTCTCTCTGAAAATTGGCGCGCTATTTTTGCACCGCTGCTCAGTTTCGATATTTCGTCCTCCCATATCTCGTTCGTTGCTCGACCGTTTCGAACGGTTCTCGCGTCATTTTGACCCTCATATGATGGGTGACAATATGGTGTGTTTGAAA
This sequence comes from Thymus mandschuricus, assembly GCA_029379335.1. Lineage (NCBI taxonomy): Eukaryota > Viridiplantae > Streptophyta > Magnoliopsida > Lamiales > Lamiaceae > Thymus > Thymus mandschuricus. Next base: position 5,067,974 of record CM057074.1, read on the forward strand.
TATGAAATTCTCTATGAAAATTGGCGCGCTATTTTTGCACCGCTGATCAGTTTCGATATTTCGTCCTCCCATATCTCGTTCGTTGCTCGACCGTTTCGAACGGTTCTCGCGTCATTTTGACCCTCATATGATGGGTAACAATATGGTGTGTTTGAAATATGATATTCTCTCTGAAAATTGGCGCGCTATTTTTGCACCGCTGATCAGTTTCGATATTTCGTCCTCCCATATCTCGTTCGTTGCTCGACCGTTTCGAACGGTTCTCGCGTCATTTTGACCCTCATATGATGGGAAACGATATGGTGTGTTCAACATATGAAATTCTCTCTGAAAATTGGCGCGCTATTTTTGCACCACTAATCAGTTTCGATTATTCATCATCCCATATCTCGTTCGTTGCTCGACCGTTTCGAACGGTTCTCGCGTCATTTTGACCCTCATATGATGGGTAACAATATGTTGTGTTCGAAATATGAAATTCTCTCTGAACATTGGCGCGCTATTTTTGCACCGCTGCTCTGTTTTGATATTTCGTCCTCCCATATCTCGTTCGTTGCTTGACCGTTTCGAACGGTTCTCGCGTCATTTTGACCCTCATATGATGGTTAACAATATGGTGTGTTCGAAATATGAAATTCTCTCTGAACATTGGCGCGCTATTTTTGCACCGCTGCTCTGTTTTGATATTTCGTCCTCCCATATCTCGTTCGTTGCTCGACCGTTTCGAACGGTTCTCGCGTCATTTTGACCCTCATATGATGGGTAACAATATGGTGTGTTCGAAATATGAAATTTTCTCTGAAAATTGGCGCGCTATTTTTGCACCGCTTATGAGTTTCGATATTTCGTCCTCCCATATCTCGTTCGTTGCTCGACCGTTTCGAACGGTTCTCGCGTCATTTTGACCCTCATATGATGGGTAACAATATGGTGTGTTTGAAATATGAAATTCTCTCTGAAAATTGGCGCGCTATTTTTGCACCGCTGATCGGTTTCGATATTTCGTCCTCCCATATCTCGTTCGTTGCTCGACCGTTTCGAACGATTCTCGCGTCATTTTGAACCTCATATGATGGGTAACAATATGGTGTGTTTGAAATATGAAATTCTCTCTGAAAATTGGCGTGCTATTTTTGCACTGCTGATCAGTTTCGATATTTCGTCCTCCCATATCTCATTCGTTGCTCGACCGTTTCGACCGGTTCTCGCCTCATTTTGACCCTCATATGATGGGTAACATTATGGTGTGTTCGAAATATGAAATTCTCTCTGAAAATTGGTGCGCTATTTTAGCACAACTAATCAGTTTCGATTATTCATCCTCCCCTCGTTCGTTGTTCGACTGTTTCGAACGGTTCTCGGGTCATTTTGACCCTCATATGATGGACAACAATATGGTGTGTTCGAACTATGAAATTCTCTCTGAAAATTGGCGCGCTATTTTTGCACCGCTGCTCAGTTTCGATATTTCGTCCTCCCATATCTCGCTCGTTGCTCGACCGTTTCGAACGGTTCTCGCGTCATTTTGACCCTCATATGATGGGTAACAATATGGTGTGTTCGAAATATGAAATTCTCTCTGAAAATTGGTGCGCTATTTTTGCACCGCTGCTCAGTTTCGATATTTCGTCCTCTCATATCTCGTTCGTTGCTCGACCGTTTTGAACGGTTCTCGCGTCATTTTGACCCTCATATGATGGGTAACAATATGGCGTGTTCGAAATATGAAATTCTCTCTGAAAATTGGCGCGCTATTTTTGCACCACTAATCAGTTTCGATTATTCATCCTCCCATATCTCGTTCGTTGCTCGACCGTTTTGAACGGTTCTCGCGTCATTTTGACCCTCATATGATGGGTAACAATATGGTGTGTTCGAAATATGAAATTCTCTCTGAAATTTGGCGCGCTATTTTTGCACCGCTGCTCAGTTTCGATATTTCATCCTCCCATATCTCGTTCGTTGCTCGACCGTTTCGAACGGTTCTCGCGTCATTTTGACCCTCATATGATGGGTAACAATATGGTGTGTTCGAAATATGAAATTCTCTCTGAAAATTGGCGCGCTATTTTTGCACCGCTGATCAGTTTCTATATTTCGTCCTCCCATATCTCGTTCGTTGCTTGACCGTTTCGAACGGTTCTCGCGTAATTTTGACCCAAATATGATGGGTAACAATATGGTGTGTTTGAAATATGAAATTCTCTCTGAAAATTGGCGCGCTAGTTTTGCACCGCTGATCAGTTTCGATATTTCGTCCTCCTATATATCGTTCGTTGCTTGACCGTTTCGAACGGTTCTCGCGTCATTTTGACCCTCATATGATGGGTAACAATATGGTGTGTTCGAAATATGAAATTCTCTCTGAAAATTGGCGCGCTATTTTTGCACCGCTGCTCAGTTTCGATATTTCGTCCTCCCATATCTCGTTCGTTGCTCGACCGTTTCGAACGGTTCTCGCGTCATTTTGAACCTTATATGATGGGTAACAATATGGTGTGTTCGAAATATGAAATTCTCTCTGAAAATTGGCGCGCTATTTTTGCACCGCTGCTCAGTTTCGATATTTCGTCCTCCCATATCTCGCTTGTTGCTCGACCGTTTTGAACAGTTCTCGCGTCATTTTGACCCTCATATGATGGGTAACAATATGGTGTGTTCGAAATATGAAATTCTCTCTGAAAATTGGCGCGCTATTTTTGCACCGCTGCTCAGTTTCGATATTTCGTCCTCCCATATCTCGTTCGTCGCTCGACCGTTTCGAACGGTTCTCGCGTCATTTTGACCCTCATATGATGGGTAACAATATGGTGTGTTCGAAATATGAAATTCTATCTGAAAATTGATGCGCTATTTTTGCACCTCTAATCAGTTTCAATTATTCATCCTCCCATATCTCGTTCGTTGCTCGACCGTTTTGAACGGTTCTCGCGTCATTTTGACCCTCATATGATGGGTAACAATATGGTGTGTTCGAAATATGAAATTCTCTCTGAAAATTGGCGCGCTATTTTTGCACCGCTGCTTAGTTTCGATATTTCATCCTTCCATATCTCGTTCGTTGCTCGACCGTTTCGAACGGTTCTCGCGTCATTGACCCTCATATGATGGGTAACAATATGGTGTGTTCGAAATATGAAATTCTCTCTGAAAATTGGCGCGCTATTTTTGCACCGCTGCTCAGTTTTGATATTTCGTCCTCCCATATCTCGTTCGTTGCTCGACCGTTTAGAACGGTTCTCGCGTCATTTTGACCCTCATATGATGGGTAACAATATGGTGTGTTCGAAATATGAAATTCTCTCTGAAAATTGGCGCGCTATTTTTGCACCGCTGATCAGTTTCGATATTTCGTCCTCCCATATCTCGTTCGTTGCTCGACCGTTTCGAACGGTTCTCACGTCATTTTGACCCTCATATGATGGGTAACACTATGTTGTGTTCCAAATATGAAATTCTTTCTGAAAATTGGCGCGCTATTTTTGCAACGCTGATCAGTTTTGATATTTCGTCCTCCTATATCTCGTTCGTTGCTCGACCGTTTCTAACGGTTCTCGCGTCATTTTGACCCTCATATGATGGGTTACAATATGGTGTGTTCGAAATATGAAATTATCTCTGAAAATTGGCGCTTTATTTTTGCACCGCTGATCAGTTTCGATATTTCGTCCTCCCATATATCGTTCGTTGCTCGACCGTTTCGAACGGTTCTCGCGTCATTTTGACCCTCATATGATGGGTAACAATATGGTGTGTTTGAAATATGAAATTCTCTCTGAAAATTGGCACGCTATTTTGCACCGCTGCTCAGTTTTTATATTTCGTCCTCCCATATCTCGTTCGTTGCTCGAACGTTTCGAACGGTTCTCGCGTCATTTTGACCCTCATATGATGGGTAACAAAATGGTGTGTTCGAAATATGAAATTCTCTCTGAAAATTGGCGCGCTATTTTTGCACCGCCGATCAGTTTCGATATTTCGTCCTCCCATATCTCGTTCGTTGCTCGACCGTTTCGAACGGTTCTCGCGTCATTTTGACCCTCATATGATGGGTAACAATATGGTGTGTTCGAAATATTGAATTCTCTCTGAAAATTGGCGCGCTATTTTTGCACCGCTGATCAGTTTAGATATTTCGTCCTCCCATATCTCGTTCGTTGCTCGACCGTTTCGAACGGTTCTCGCGTCATTTTGACCTTCATATGATGGGTAACAATATGGTGTGTTCGAAATATGAAATTCTATCTAAAAATTGGCGCGCTATTTTTGCACCGCTGATCAGTTTCGATATTTCGTCCTCCCATATCTCGTTCGTTGCCCTACCGTTTCGAACGGTTCTCACGTCATTTTGACCCTCATATGATGGGTAACAATATGGTGTGTTCGAAATATGAAATTCTCTCGGAAAATTGGCGCGCTATTTTTGCACCGCTGCTCAGTTTCGATATTTCGTCCACCCATATCTCGTTCGTTGCTCGACCGTTTCGAACGGTTCTCGCATCATTTTGACCCTTATATGATGGGTAACAATATGGTGTGTTCGAAATATGAAATTCTCTCTTAAAATTGGCGCGCTATTTTTGCACCGCTGCTCAGTTTCGATATTTCTTCCTCCCATATCTCGTTCGTTGCTCGACCGTTTCGAACGGTTCTCGCGTCATTTTGACCCTCATATGATGGGTGACAATATGGTGTGTTTGAAACATGAAATTCTCTCTGAAAATTGGCGCGCTATTTTTGCACCGTTGATCAGTTTCGATATTTCGTCCTCCCATATCTCGTTCGTTGCTCAACCGTTTCGAACGGTTCTCGCGTCATTTTGACCCTCATATGATGGGTAACAATATGGTGTGTTTGAAATATGAAATTCTCTCTGAAAATTGGCACGCTATTTTGCACCGCTGCTCAGTTTTTATATTTCGTCCTCCCATATCTCGTTCGTTGCTCGAACGTTTCGAACGGTTCTCGCGTCATTTTGACCCTCATATGATGGGTAACAATATGGTGCGTTCGAAATATGAAATTCTCTCTGAACATTGGCGCGCTATTTTTGCACCGCTGCTCTGTTTTGATATTTCGTCCTCTCATATCTCGTTCGTTGCTCGACTGTTTCGAACGGTTCTCGCGTCATTTTGACCTTCATATGATGGGTAACAATATGGTGTGTTCGAAATATGAAATTCTCTCTGAACATTGGCGCGCAATTTTTGCACAGCTGCTCTGTTTTAATATTTCGTCCTCCCATATCTCGTTCGTTGCTCGACCGTTTCGAACGGTACTCGTGTCATTTTGACCCTCATATGATGGGTAACAATATGGTGTGTTCGAAATATAAAATTCTCTCTGAAAATTGGCGCGCTATTTTTGCACCGCTTATGAGTTTCGATATTTCGTCCTCCCATATCTCGTTCGTTGCTCGACCGTTTCGAACGGTTCTCGCGTCATTTTGACCCTCATATGATGGGTAACAATATGGTGTGTTTAAAATATGAAATTCTCTCTGAAAATTGGTGCGCTATTTTTGCACCGCTGATCGGTTTCGATATTTCGTCCTCCCATATCTCGTTCGTTGCTCGACCGTTTCGAACGGTTCTCGCGTCATTTGGACCCTCATATGATGGGTAACAATATGGTGTGTTTGAAATATGAAATTCTCTCTGAAAATTGGCGTGCTATTTTTGCACCGCTGATCAGTTTCGATATTTCGTCCTCCCATATCTCATTCGTTGCTCGACCGTTTCGAACGGTTCTTGCGTCATTTTGACCCTCATATGATGGGTAACATTATGCTGTGTTCGAAATATGAAATTCTCTCTGAAAATTGGTGCGCTATTTCTGCACAACTAATCAGTTTCGATTATTCATCCTCCCATATCTCGTTCGTTGCTCGACTGTTTCGAACGGTTCTCGCGTCATTTTGACCCTCATATGATGGACAACAATATGGTGTGTTCGAAATATGAAATTCTCTCTGAAAAATGGCGCGCTATTTTTGCACCGCTGCTCAGTTTTGATATTTCGTCCTCCCATATCTCGTACGTTGCTCGACCGTTTCGAACGGTTCTCGCGTCATTTTGACCCTCATATGATGGGTAAAAATATGGTGTGTTCGAAATATGAAATTCTCTCTGAAAATTGGCGCTTTATTTTTGGACCGCTGATCAGTTTCGATATTTCGTCCTCCCATATCTCGTTCGTTGCTCGACCGTTTCGAACGGTTCTCGCGTCATTTTGACCCTCATATGATGGGTAACAATATGGTGTGTTTTAAATATGAAATTCTCTCTGAAAATTGGCACGCTATTTTGCACCGCTGCTCAGTTTTTATATTTCGTCCTCCCATATCTCGTTTGTTGCTCGACCGTTTCGAACGGTTCTCGCGTCATTTTGACCCTCATATGATGGGTGACAATATGGTGTGTTTGAAATATGAAATTCTCTCTGAAAATTGGCGCGCTATTTTTGCACCGCTGATCAGTTTCGATATTTCGTCCTCCCATATCTCGTTCGTTGCTCGACCGTTTCGAACGGTTCTCACGTCATTTTGACCCTCATATGATGGGTAACAATATGGTGTGTTCGAAATATGAAATTCTCTCTGAAAATTGGCGCGCAATTTTTGCACCGCTGCTCAGTTTCGATATTTCGTCCTCCCATATCTCGCTCGTTGCTCGACCGTTTCGAACGGTTCTCGCGTCATTTTGACCCTCATATGATGGGTAACAATATGGTGTGTTCGAAATATGAAATTCTCTCTGAAAATTGGCGCGCTATTTTTGCACCGCTGCTCAGTTTCGATATTTTGTCCTCCCATATCTCGTTCGTCGCTCGATCGTTTCGAACGGTTCTCGCGTCATTTTGACCCTCATATGATGGGTAACAATATGGTGTGTTTGAAATATGAAATTCTCTCTGAAAATTGGCGCGCTATTTTTGCACCGCTGATCAGTTTCGATATTTCGTCCTCCCATATCTCGCTCGTTGCTCGACAGTTTCGAACGGTTCTCGCGTAATTTTGACCCAAATATGATGGGTAACAATATGGTGTGTTTGAAATATGAAATTCTCTCTGAAAATTGGCGCGCTATTTTTGCACCGCTGATCAGTTTTGATATTTCGTCATCCCATATCTCGTTCGTTGCTCGAACGTTTCGAACGGTTCTCGCGTCATTTTGACCCTCATATGATGGGTAACAATATGGTGTGTTCGAAATATGAAATTCTCTCTGAAAATTGGCGCGCTATTTTTGCACCGCTGCTCAGTTTCGATATTTCATCCTCCCATATCTCGTTCGTTGCTCGACCGTTTCGAACGGTTCTCGCGTCATTTTGACCCTCATATGATGGGTAACAATATGGTGTGTTCGAAATATGAAATTCTCTCTGAAAATTGGCGCCCTATTTTTGCACCGCTGCTCAGTTTTGATATTTCGTCCTCCCATATCTCGTTCGTTGCTCGACTGTTTAGAACGGTTCTCGCGTCATTTTGACCCTCATATGATGGGTAACAATATGGTGTGTTCGAAATATGAAATTCTCTCTGAAAATTGGCGCGCTATTTTTGCACCGCTGATCAGTTTCGATATTTCGTCCTCCCATATCTTGTTCGTTGCTCGACCGTTTCGAACGGTTCTCGCGTCATTTTGACCCTCATATGATGGGTAACAATATGTTGTGTTCGAAATATGAAATTCTCTCTGAAAATTGGCGCGCTATTTTTGCACCGCTGATCAGTTTTGATATTTCGTCCTCCTATATCTCGTTCGTTGCTCGACCGTTTCTAACGGTTCTCGCGTCATTTTGACCCTCATATGATGGGTAACAATATGGTGTGTTCGAAATATGAAATTCTCTCTGAAAATTGGCGCGCTATTTTTGCACCGCTGATCAGTTTTGATATTTCGTCCTCCAATATCTCGTTCGTTGCTCGACCGTTTCTAACGGTTCTCGCGTCATTTTGACCCTCATATGATGGGTAACAATATGGTGTGTTCGAAATATGAAATTCTCTCTGAAAATTGGCGCTTTATTTTTGCACCGCTGATCAGTTTCGATATTTCGTCCTCCCATATATCGTTCGTTGCTCGACCGTTTCGAACGGTTCTCCCGTCATTTTGACCCTCATATGATGGGTAACAATATGGTGTGTTTGAAATATGAAATTCTCTCTGAAAATTGGCATGCTATTTTGCACCGCTGCTCAGTTTTTATATTTCGTCATCCCATATCTCGTTCGTTGCTCGAACGTTTCGAACGGTTCTCGCGTCATTTTGACCCTCATATGATGGGTAACAATATGGTGTGTTCGAAATATGAAATTCTCTCTGAAAATTGGCTCGCTATTTTTGCACCGCTGATCAGTTTCGATATTTCGTCCTCCCATATCTCGTTCGTTGCTCGACCGTTTCGAACGGTTCTCGCGTCATTTTGACCCTCATATGATGGGTAACAATATAGTGTGTTCGAAATATTAAATTCTCTCTGAAAATTGGCGCGCTATTTTTGCACCGCTGATCAGTTTAGATATTTCGTCCTCCCATATCTCGTTCGTTGCTCGACCGTTTCGAACGGTTCTCGCGTCATTTTGACCTTCATATGATGGGTAACAATATGGTGTGTTCGAAATATGAAATTCTATCTAAAAATTGGCGCGCTATTTTGCACCGCTGCTCAGTTTCGATATTTCGTCCTCCCATATCTCGTTCGTTGCTCGACCGTTTCGAACGGTTCTCGCATCATTTTGACCCTTATATGATGCGTTACAATATGGTGTGTTCGAAATATGAAATTCTCTCTGAAAATTGGCGCGCTATTTTTGCACCGCTGCTCAGTTTCGATATTTCGTCCTCCCATATCTCGCTCGTTGCTCGACCGTTTCGAACTGTTCTCGCGTCATTTTGACCCTCATAGGATGGGTAACAATATGGTGTGTTCGAAATATGAAATTCTCTCTGAAAATTGGCGCGCTATTTTTGCACCGCTGCTCAGTTTCGATATTTCGTCCTCCCATATCTCGTTCGTTGCTCGACCGTTTCGAACGGTTCTCGCGTCATTTTGACCCTCATATGATGGGTGACAATATGGTGTGTTTGAAATATGAAATTCTCTATGAAAATTGGCGCGCTATTTTTGCACCGCTGATCAGTTTCGATATTTCGTCCTCCTATATATCGTTCGTTGCTCGACCGTTTCGAACGGTTCTCGCGTCATTTTGACCCTCATATGATGGGTAACAATATGGTGTGTTTGAAATATGAAATTCTCTCTGAAAATTGGCACGCTATTTTGCACCGCTGCTCAGTTTTTATATTTCGTCCTCCCATATCTCGTTCGTTGCTCGAACGTTTCGAACGGTTCTCGCGTCATTTTGACCCTCATATGATGGGTAACAATATGGTGTGTTCGAAATATGAAATTCTCTCTCAAAATTGGCGCGCTATTTTTGCACCGCTGATCAGTTTCGATATTTCGTCCTCCCATATCTCGTTCGTTGCTCGACCGTTTCGAACGGTTCTCGCGTCATTTTGACCCTCATATGATGGGTAACAATATGGTTTGTTCGAAATATTAAATTCTCTCTGAAAATTGGCGCGCTATTTTTGCTCCGCTGATCAGTTTAGATATTTCGTCCTCCCATATCTCGTTCGTTGCTCGACCGTTTCGAACGGTTCTCGCGTCATTTTGACCTTCATATGATGGGTAACAATATGGTGTGTTCGAAATATGAAATTCTATCTAAAAATTGGCCCGCTATTTTTGCACCGCTGATCAGTTTCGATATTTCGTCCTCCCATATCTCGTTCGTTGCCCTACCGTTTCGAACGGTTCTCACGTCATTTTGACCCTCATATGATGGGTAACAATATGGTGTGTTCGAAATATGAAATTCTCTCGGAAAATTGGCGCGCTATTTTTGCACCGCTGCTCAGTTTCGATATTTCGTCCTCCCATATCTCGTTCGTTGCTCGACCGTTTCGAACGGTTCTCGCATCATTTTGACCCTTATATGATGGGTAACAATATGGTGTGTTCGAAATATGAAATTCTCTCTGAAAATTGCCGCGCTATTTTTGCACCGCTGCTCAGTTTCGATATTTCGTCCTCCCATATCTCGCTCGTTGCTCGACCGTTTCAAACGGTTCTCGCGTCATTTTGACCCTCATATGATGGGTAACAATATGGTGTGTTCGAAATATGAAATTCTCTCTGAAAATTGGCGCGCTATTTTTGCACCGCTGCTCAGTTTCGATATTTCGTCCTCCCATATCTCGTTCGTTGCTCGACCGTTTCGAATCGCGTCATTTTGACCCTCATATGATGGGTGACAATATGGTGTGTTTGAAATATGAAATTCTCTATGAAAATTGGCGCGCTATTTTTGCACCGCTGATCAGTTTCGATATTTCGTCCTCCCATATCTCGTTCGTTGCTCGACCGTTTCGAACGGTTCTCGCTTCATTTTGACCCTCATATGATGGGTAACAATATGGTGTGTTTGAAATATGAAATTCTCTCTGAAAATTGGCGCGCTATTTTTGCACCGCTGATCAGTTTCGATATTTCGTCCTCCCATATCTCGTTCGTTGCTCGACTGTTTCGAACGGTTCTCGCGTCATTTTGACCCTCATATGATGGGAAACAATATGGAGTGTTCAAAATATGAAATTCTCTCTGAAAATTGGCGCGCTATTTTTGCACCACTAATCAGTTTCGATTATTCATCATCCCATATCTCGATCGTTGCTCGACCGTTTCGAACGGTTCTCGCGTCATTTTGACCCTCATATGATGGGTAACAATATGTTGTGTTCGAAATATGAAATTCTCTCTGAACATTGGCGCGCTATTTTTGCACCGCTGCTCAGTTTTGATATTTCGTCCTCCCATATCTCGTTCGTTGCTCGACCGTTTAGAACGGTTCTCGCGTCATTTTGACCCTCATATGATGGGTAACAATATGGTGTGTTCGAAATATGAAATTCTCTCTGAAAATTGGCGCGCTATTTTTGCACCTCTGATCAGTTTCGATATTTCGTCCTCCCATATCTCGTTCGTTGCTCGACCGTTTCGAACGCTTCTCACGTCATTTTGACCCTCATATGATGGGTAACAATATGTTGTGTTCCAAATATGAAATTCTTTCTGAAAATTGGCGCGCTATTTTTGCACCGCTGATCAGTTTTGATATTTCGTCCTCCTATATCTCGTTCGTTGCTCGACCGTTTCTAACGGTTCTCGCGTCATTTTGACCCTCATATGATGGGTAACAATATGGTGTGTTCGAAATATGAAATTATCTCTGAAAATTGGCGCTTTATTTTTGCACCGCTGATCAGTTTCGATATTTCGTCCTCCCATATATCGTTCGTTGCTCGACCGTTTCGAACGGTTCTCGCGTCATTTTGACCCTCATATGATGGGTAACAATATGGTGTGTTTGAAATATGAAATTCTCTCTGAAAATTGGCGTGCTATTTTTGCACCGCTGATCAGTTTCGATATTTCGTCCTCCCATATCTCATTCTTTGCTCGACCGTTTCGAACGGTTCTCGCGTCATTTTGACCCTCATATGATGGGTAACATTATGGTGTGTTCGAAATATGAAATTCTCTCTGAAAATTGGCGCGCTATTTTTGCACAACTAATCAGTTTCGATTATTCATCCTCCCATATCTCGTTCGTTGTTCGACTGTTTCGAACGGTTCTCGCGTCATTTTGACCCTCATATGATGGACAACAATATGGTGTGTTCGAAATATGAAATTCTCTCTGAAAATTGGCGCGCTATTTTTGCACCGCTGCTCAGTTTTGATATTTCGTCCTCCCATATCTCGTTCGTTGCTCGACCGTTTAGAACGGTTCTCGCATCATTTTGACCCTTATATGATGCGTAACAATATGGTGTGTTCGAAATATGAAATTCTCTCTGAAAATTGGCGCGCTATTTTTGCACCGCTGCTCAGTTTCGATATTTCGTCCTCCCATATCTCGCTCGTTGCTCGACCGTTTCGAACGGTTCTCGCGTCATTTTGACCCTCATAGGATGGGTAACAATATGGTGTGTTCGAAATATGAAATTCTCTCTGAAAATTGGCGCGCTATTTTTGCACCGCTGCTCAGTTTCGATATTTCGTCCTCCCATATCTCGTTCGTTGCTCGACCGTTTCGAACGGTTCTCGCGTCATTTTGACCCTCATATGATGGGTGACAATATGGTGTGTTTGAAATATGAAATTCTCTATGAAAATTGGCGCGCTATTTTTGCACCGCTGATCAGTTTCGATATTTCGTCCTCCTATATATCGTTCGTTGCTCGACCGTTTCGAACGGTTCTCGCGTCATTTTGACCCTCATATGATGGGTAACAATATGGTGTGTTTGAAATATGAAATTCTCTCTGAAAATTGGCACGCTATTTTGCACCGCTGCTCAGTTTTTATATTTCGTCCTCCCATATCTCGTTCGTTGCTCGAACGTTTCGAACGGTTCTCGCGTCATTTTGACCCTCATATGATGGGTAACAATATGGTGTGTTCGAAATATGAAATTCTCTCTCAAAATTGGCGCGCTATTTTTGCACCGCTGATCAGTTTCGATATTTCGTCCTCCCATATCTCGTTCGTTGCTCGACCGTTTCGAACGGTTCTCGCGTCATTTTGACCCTCATATGATGGGTAACAATATGGTTTGTTCGAAATATTAAATTCTCTCTGAAAATTGGCGCGCTATTTTTGCTCCGCTGATCAGTTTAGATATTTCGTCCTCCCATATCTCGTTCGTTGCTCGACCGTTTCGAACGGTTCTCGCGTCATTTTGACCTTCATATGATGGGTAACAATATGGTGTGTTCGAAATATGAAATTCTATCTAAAAATTGGCGCGCTATTTTTGCACCGCTGATCAGTTTCGATATTTCGTCCTCCCATATCTCGTTCGTTGCCCTACCGTTTCGAACGGTTCTCACGTCATTTTGACCCTCATATGATGGGTAACAATATGGTGTGTTCGAAATATGAAATTCTCTCGGAAAATTGGCGCGCTATTTTTGCACCGCTGCTCAGTTTCGATATTTCGTCCTCCCATATCTCGTTCGTTGCTCGACCGTTTCGAACGGTTCTCGCATCATTTTGACCCTCATATGATGGGTAACAATATGGTGTGTTCGAAATATGAAATTCTCTCGGAAAATTGGCGCGCTATTTTTGCACTGCTGCTCAGTTTCGATATTTCGTCCTCCCATATCTCGTTCGTTGCTCGACCGTTTCGAACGGTTCTCACGTCATTTTGACCCTCATATGATGGGTAACAATATGTTGTGTTCCAAATATGAAATTCTTTCTGAAAATTGGCGCGCTATTTTTGCACCGCTGATCAGTTTTGATATTTCGTCCTCCTATATCTCGTTCGTTGCTCGACCGTTTCTAACGGTTCTCGCGTCATTTTGACCCTCATATGATGGGTAACAATATGGTGTGTTCGAAATATGAAATTATCTCTGAAAATTGGCGCTTTATTTTTGCACCGCTGATCAGTTTCGATATTTCGTCCTCCCATATCTCGTTCGTTGCTCGAACGTTTCGAACGGTTCTCGCGTCATTTTGACCCTCATATGATGGGTAACAATATGGTGTGTTCGAAATATGAAATTCTCTCTGAAAATTGGCGCGCTATTTTTGCACCGCTGCTCAGTTTTGATATTTCGTCCTCCCATATCTCGTTCGTTGCTCGACCGTTTAGAACGGTTCTCACGTCATTTTGACCCTCATATGATGGGTAACAATATGGTGTGTTCGAAATATGAAATTCTCTCTGAAAATTGGCGCGCTATTTTTGCATCGCTGATCAGTTTCGATATTTCGTCCTCCCATATCTTGTTCGTTGCTCGACCGTTTCGAACGGTTCTTGCGTCATTTTGACCCTCATATGATGGGTAACAATATGTTGTGTTCGAAATATGAAATTCTCTCTGTAAATTGGCGCGCTATTTTTGCACCGCTGATCAGTTTTGATATTTCGTCCTCCTATATCTCGTTCGTTGCTCGACCGTTTCTAACGGTTCTCGCGTCATTTTGACCCTCATATGATGGGTAACAATATGGTGTGTTCGAAATATGAAATTCTCTCTGAAAATTGGCGCGCTATTTTTGCACCGCTGATCAGTTTTGATATTTCGTCCTCCAATATCTCGTTCGTTGCTCGACCGTTTCTAACGGTTCTCGCGTCATTTTGACCCTCATATGATGGGTAACAATATGGTGTGTTCGAAATATGAAATTCTCTCTGAAAATTGGCGCTTTATTTTTGCACCGCTGATTAGTTTCGATATTTCGTCCTCCCATATATCGTTCGTTGCTCGACCGTTTCGAACGGTTCTCGCGTCATTTTGACCCTCATATGATGGGTAACAATATGGTGTGTTTGAAATATGAAATTCTCTCTGAAAATTGGCATGCTATTTTGCACCGCTGCTCAGTTTTTATATTTCGTCATCCCATATCTCGTTCGTTGCTCGAACGTTTCGAACGGTTCTCGCGTCATTTTGACCCTCATATGATGGGTAACAATATGGTGTGTTCGAAATATGAAATTCTCTCTGAAAATTGGCTCGCTATTTTTGCACCGCTGATCAGTTTCGATATTTCGTCCTCCCATATCTCGTTCGTTGCTCGACCGTTTCGAACGGTTCTCGCGTCATTTTGACCCTCATATGATGGGTAACAATATGGTGTGTTCGAAATATTAAATTCTCTCTGAAAATTGGCGCGCTATTTTTGCACCGCTGATCAGTTTAGATATTTCGTCCTCCCATATCTCGTTCGTTGCTCGACCGTTTCGAACGGTTCTCGCGTCATTTTGACCTTCATATGATGGGTAACAATATGGTGTGTTCGAAATATGAAATTCTATCTAAAAATTGGCGCGCTATTTTGCACCGCTGCTCAGTTTCGATATTTCGTCCTCCCATATCTCGTTCGTTGCTCGACCGTTTCGAACGGTTCTCGCATCATTTTGACCCTTATATGATGCGTAACAATATGGTGTGTTCGAAATATGAAATTCTCTCTGAAAATTGGCGCGCTATTTTTGCACCGCTGCTCAGTTTCGATATTTCGTCCTCCCATATCTCGCTCGTTGCTCGACCGTTTCGAACGGTTCTCGCGTCATTTTGACCCTCATAGGATGGGTAACAATATGGTGTGTTCGAAATATGAAATTCTCTCTGAAAATTGGCGCGCTATTTTTGCACCGCTGCTCAGTTTCGATATTTCGTCCTCCCATATCTCGTTCGTTGCTCGACCGTTTCGAACGGTTCTCACGTCATTTTGACCCTCATATGATGGGTGACAATATGGTGTGTTTGAAATATGAAATTCTCTATGAAAATTGGCGCGCTATTTTTGCACCGCTGATCAGTTTCGATATTTCGTCCTCCTATATATCGTTCGTTGCTCGACCGTTTCGAACGGTTCTCGCGTCATTTTGACCCTCATATGATGGGTAACAATATGGTGTGTTTGAAATATGAAATTCTCTCTGAAAATTGGCACGCTATTTTGCACCGCTGCTCAGTTTTTATATTTCGTCCTCCCATATCTCGTTCGTTGCTCGAACTTTTCGAACGGTTCTCGCGTCATTTTGACCCTCATATGATGGGTAACAATATGGTGTGTTCGAAATATGAAATTCTATCTAAAAATTGGCGCGCTATTTTTGCACCGCTGATCAGTTTCGATATTTCGTCCTCCCATATCTCGTTCGTTGCCCTACCGTTTCGAACGGTTCTCACGTCATTTTGACCCTCATATGATGGGTAACAATATGGTGTGTTCGAAATATGAAATTCTCTCGGAAAATTGGCGCGCTATTTTTGCACCGCTGATCAGTTTCGATATTTCGTCCTCCCATATCTCGTTCGTTGCTCGACCGTTTCGAACGGTTCTCGCTTCATTTTGACCCTCATATGATGGGTAACAATATGGTGTGTTTGAAATATGAAATTCTCTCTGAAAATTGGCGCGCTATTTTTGCACCGCTGATCAGTTTCGATATTTCGTCCTCCCATATCTCGTTCGTTGCTCGACTGTTTCGAACGGTTCTCGCGTCATTTTGACCCTCATATGATGGGAAACAATATGGAGTGTTCAAAATATGAAATTCTCTCTGAAAATTGGCGCGCTATTTTTGCACCACTAATCAGTTTCGATTATTCATCATCCCATATCTCGATCGTTGCTCGACCGTTTCGAACGGTTCTCGCGTCATTTTGACCCTCATATGATGGGTAACAATATGTTGTGTTCGAAATATGAAATTCTCTCTGAACATTGGCGCGCTATTTTTGCACCGCTGCTCAGTTTTGATATTTCGTCCTCCCATATCTCGTTCGTTGCTCGACCGTTTAGAACGGTTCTCGCGTCATTTTGACCCTCATATGATGGGTAACAATATGGTGTGTTCGAAATATGAAATTCTCTCTGAAAATTGGCGCGCTATTTTTGCACCTCTGATCAGTTTCGATATTTCGTCCTCCCATATCTCGTTCGTTGCTCGACCGTTTCGAACGCTTCTCACGTCATTTTGACCCTCATATGATGGGTAACAATATGTTGTGTTCCAAATATGAAATTCTTTCTGAAAATTGGCGCGCTATTTTTGCACCGATGATCAGTTTTGATATTTCGTCCTCCTATATCTCGTTCGTTGCTTGACCGTTTCTAACGGTTCTCGCGTCATTTTGACCCTCATATGATGGGTAACAATATGGTGTGTTCGAAATATGAAATTATCTCTGAAAATTGGCGCTTTATTTTTGCACCGCTGATCAGTTTCGATATTTCGTCCTCCCATATATCGTTCGTTGCTCGACCGTTTCGAACGGTTCTCGCGTCATTTTGACCCTCATATGATGGGTAACAATATGGTGTGTTTGAAATATGAAATTCTCTCTGAAAATTGGCACGCTATTTTGCACCGCTGCTCAGTTTTTATATTTCGTCCTCCCATATCTCGTTCGTTGCTCGAACGTTTCGAACGGTTCTCGCGTCATTTTGACCCTCATATGATGGGTAACAATATGGTGTGTTCGAAATATGAAATTCTCTCTGAAAATTGGCGCGCTATTTTTGCACCGCTGATCAGTTTCGATATTTCGTCCTCCCATATCTCGTTCGTTGCTCGACCGTTTCGAACGGTTCTCGCGTCATTTTGACCCTCATATGATGGGTAACAATATGGTGTGTTCGAAATATTGAATTCTCTCTGAAAATTGGCGCGCTATTTTTGCACCGCTGATCAGTTTAGATATTTCGTCCTCCCATATCTCATTCGTTGCTCGACCGTTTCGAACGGTTCTCGCGTCATTTTGACCTTCATATGATGGGTAACAATATGGTGTGTTCGAAATATGAAATTTTATCTAAAAATTGGCGCGCTAATTTTGCACCGCTGATCAGTTTCGATATTTCGTCCTCCCATATCTCGTTCGTTGCCCTACCGTTTCGAACGGTTCTCACGTCATTTTGACCCTCATATGATGGGTAACAATATGGTGTGTTCGAAATATGAAATTCTCTCGGAAAATTGGCGCGCTATTTTTGCACCGCTGCTCAGTTTCGATATTTCATCCACCCATATCTCGTTCGTTGCTCGACCGTTTCGAACGGTTCTCGCATCATTTTGACCCTTATATGATGGGTAACAATATGGTGTGTTCGAAATATGAAATTCTCTCTTAAAATTGGCGCGCTACTTTTGCACCGCTGCTCAGTTTCGATATTTCGTCCTCCCATATCTCGTTCGTTGCTCGACCGTTTCGAACGGTTCTTGCGTCATTTTGACCCTCATATGATGGGTGACAATATGGTGTGTTTCAAATATGAAATTCTCTCTGAAAATTGGCGCGCTATTTTTGCACCGTTGATCAGTTTCGATATTTCGTCCTCCCATATCTCGTTCGTTGCTCGACCGTTTCGAACGGTTCTCGCGTCATTTTGACCCTCATATGATGGGTAACAATATGGTGTGTTTGAAATATGAAATTCTCTCTGAAAATTGGCGCGCTATTTTTGCACCGCTGATCAGTTTCGATATTTCGTCCTCCCATATCTCGTTCGTTGCTCGACTGTTTCGAACGGTTCTCGCGTCATTTTGACCCTCATATGATGGGAAACAATATGGAGTGTTCAAAATATGAAATTCTCTCTGAAAATTGGCGCGCTATTTTTGCACCACTAATCAGTTTCGATTATTCATCATCCCATATCTCGATCGTTGCTCGACCGTTTCGAACGGTTCTCGCGTCATTTTGACCCTCATATGATGGGTAACAATATGTTGTGTTCGAAATATGAAATTCTCTCTGAACATTGGCGCGCTATTTTTGCACCGCTGCTCAGTTTTGATATTTCGTCCTCCCATATCTCGTTCGTTGCTCGACCGTTTAGAACGGTTCTCGCGTCATTTTGACCCTCATATGATGGGTAACAATATGGTGTGTTCGAAATATGAAATTCTATCTAAAAATTGGCGCGCTATTTTTGCACCGCTGATCAGTTTCGATATTTCGTCCTCCCATATCTCGTTCGTTGCCCTACCGTTTCGAACGGTTCTCACGTCATTTTGACCCTCATATGATGGGTAACAATATGGTGTGTTCGAAATATGAAATTCTCTCGGAAAATTGGCGCGCTATTTTTGCACCGCTGATCAGTTTCGATATTTCGTCCTCCCATATCTCGTTCGTTGCTCGACCGTTTAGAACGGTTCTCACGTCATTTTGACCCTCATATGATGGGTAACAATATGGTGTGTTCGAAATATGAAATTCTCTCTGAAAATTGGCGCGCTATTTTTGCATCGCTGATCAGTTTCGATATTTCGTCCTCCCATATCTTGTTCGTTGCTCGACCGTTTCGAACGGTTCTTGCGTCATTTTGACCCTCATATGATGGGTAACAATATGTTGTGTTCGAAATATGAAATTCTCTCTGTAAATTGGCGCGCTATTTTTGCACCGCTGATCAGTTTTGATATTTCGTCCTCCTATATCTCGTTCGTTGCTCGACCGTTTCTAACGGTTCTCGCGTCATTTTGACCCTCATATGATGGGTAACAATATGGTGTGTTCGAAATATGAAATTCTCTCTGAAAATTGGCGCGCTATTTTTGCACCGCTGATCAGTTTTGATATTTCGTCCTCCAATATCTCGTTCGTTGCTCGACCGTTTCTAACGGTTCTCGCGTCATTTTGACCCTCATATGATGGGTAACAATATGGTGTGTTCGAAATATGAAATTCTCTCTGAAAATTGGCGCTTTATTTTTGCACCGCTGATTAGTTTCGATATTTCGTCCTCCCATATATCGTTCGTTGCTCGACCGTTTCGAACGGTTCTCGCGTCATTTTGACCCTCATATGATGGGTAACAATATGGTGTGTTTGAAATATGAAATTCTCTCTGAAAATTGGCATGCTATTTTGCACCGCTGCTCAGTTTTTATATTTCGTCATCCCATATCTCGTTCGTTGCTCGAACGTTTCGAACGGTTCTCGCGTCATTTTGACCCTCATATGATGGGTAACAATATGGTGTGTTCGAAATATGAAATTCTCTCTGAAAATTGGCTCGCTATTTTTGCACCGCTGATCAGTTTCGATATTTCGTCCTCCCATATCTCGTTCGTTGCTCGACCGTTTCGAACGGTTCTCGCGTCATTTTGACCCTCATATGATGGGTAACAATATGGTGTGTTCGAAATATTAAATTCTCTCTGAAAATTGGCGCGCTATTTTTGCACCGCTGATCAGTTTAGATATTTCGTCCTCCCATATCTCGTTCGTTGCTCGACCGTTTCGAACGGTTCTCGCGTCATTTTGACCTTCATATGATGGGTAACAATATGGTGTGTTCGAAATATGAAATTCTATCTAAAAATTGGCGCGCTATTTTGCACCGCTGCTCAGTTTCGATATTTCGTCCTCCCATATCTCGTTCGTTGCTCGACCGTTTCGAACGGTTCTCGCATCATTTTGACCCTTATATGATGCGTAACAATATGGTGTGTTCGAAATATGAAATTCTCTCTGAAAATTGGCGCGCTATTTTTGCACCGCTGCTCAGTTTCGATATTTCGTCCTCCCATATCTCGCTCGTTGCTCGACCGTTTCGAACGGTTCTCGCGTCATTTTGACCCTCATAGGATGGGTAACAATATGGTGTGTTCGAAATATGAAATTCTCTCTGAAAATTGGCGCGCTATTTTTGCACCGCTGCTCAGTTTCGATATTTCGTCCTCCCATATCTCGTTCGTTGCTCGACCGTTTCGAACGGTTCTCACGTCATTTTGACCCTCATATGATGGGTGACAATATGGTGTGTTTGAAATATGAAATTCTCTATGAAAATTGGCGCGCTATTTTTGCACCGCTGATCAGTTTCGATATTTCGTCCTCCTATATATCGTTCGTTGCTCGACCGTTTCGAACGGTTCTCGCGTCATTTTGACCCTCATATGATGGGTAACAATATGGTGTGTTTGAAATATGAAATTCTCTCTGAAAATTGGCACGCTATTTTGCACCGCTGCTCAGTTTTTATATTTCGTCCTCCCATATCTCGTTCGTTGCTCGAACTTTTCGAACGGTTCTCGCGTCATTTTGACCCTCATATGATGGGTAACAATATGGTGTGTTCGAAATATGAAATTCTATCTAAAAATTGGCGCGCTATTTTTGCACCGCTGATCAGTTTCGATATTTCGTCCTCCCATATCTCGTTCGTTGCCCTACCGTTTCGAACGGTTCTCACGTCATTTTGACCCTCATATGATGGGTAACAATATGGTGTGTTCGAAATATGAAATTCTCTCGGAAAATTGGCGCGCTATTTTTGCACCGCTGATCAGTTTCGATATTTCGTCCTCCCATATCTCGTTCGTTGCTCGACCGTTTCGAACGGTTCTCGCATCATTTTGACCCTTATATGATGGGTAACAATATGGTGTGTTCGAAATATGAAATTCTCTCTGAAAATTGGCGCGCTATTTTTGCACCGCTGCTCAGTTTCGATATTTCGTCCTCCCATATCTCGCTCGTTGCTCGACCGTTTCAAACGGTTCTCGCGTCATTTTGACCCTCATATGATGGGTAACAATATGGTGTGTTCGAAATATGAAATTCTCTCTGAAAATTGGCGCGCTATTTTTGCACCGCTGCTCAGTTTCGATATTTCGTCCTCCCATATCTCGTTCGTTGCTCGACCGTTTCGAACGGTTCTCGCGTCATTTTGACCCTCATATGATGGGTGACAATATGATGTGTTTGAAATATGAAATTCTCTATGAAAATTGGCGCGCTATTTTTGCACCGCTGATCAGTTTCGATATTTCGTCCTCCCATATCTCGTTCGTTGCTCGACCGTTTCGAACGGTTCTCGCTTCATTTTGACCCTCATATGATGGGTAACAATATGGTGTGTTTGAAATATGAAATTCTCTCTGAAAATTGGCGCGCTATTTTTGCACCGCTGATCAGTTTCGATATTTCGTCCTCCCATATCTCGTTCGTTGCTCGACTGTTTCGAACGGTTCTCGCGTCATTTTGACCCTCATATGATGGGAAACAATATGGAGTGTTCAAAATATGAAATTCTCTCTGAAAATTGGCGCGCTATTTTTGCACCACTAATCAGTTTCGATTATTCATCATCCCATATCTCGATCGTTGCTCGACCGTTTCGAACGGTTCTCGCGTCATTTTGACCCTCATATGATGGGTAACAATATGTTGTGTTCGAAATATGAAATTCTCTCTGAACATTGGCGCGCTATTTTTGCACCGCTGCTCAGTTTTGATATTTCGTCCTCCCATATCTCGTTCGTTGCTCGACCGTTTAGAACGGTTCTCGCGTCATTTTGACCCTCATATGATGGGTAACAATATGGTGTGTTCGAAATATGAAATTCTCTCTGAAAATTGGCGCGCTATTTTTGCACCTCTGATCAGTTTCGATATTTCGTCCTCCCATATCTCGTTCGTTGCTCGACCGTTTCGAACGCTTCTCACGTCATTTTGACCCTCATATGATGGGTAACAATATGTTGTGTTCCAAATATGAAATTCTTTCTGAAAATTGGCGCGCTATTTTTGCACCGATGATCAGTTTTGATATTTCGTCCTCCTATATCTCGTTCGTTGCTTGACCGTTTCTAACGGTTCTCGCGTCATTTTGACCCTCATATGATGGGTAACAATATGGTGTGTTCGAAATATGAAATTATCTCTGAAAATTGGCGCTTTATTTTTGCACCGCTGATCAGTTTCGATATTTCGTCCTCCCATATATCGTTCGTTGCTCGACCGTTTCGAACGGTTCTCGCGTCATTTTGACCCTCATATGATGGGTAACAATATGGTGTGTTTGAAATATGAAATTCTCTCTGAAAATTGGCACGCTATTTTGCACCGCTGCTCAGTTTTTATATTTCGTCCTCCCATATCTCGTTCGTTGCTCGAACGTTTCGAACGGTTCTCGCGTCATTTTGACCCTCATATGATGGGTAACAATATGGTGTGTTCGAAATATGAAATTCTCTCTGAAAATTGGCGCGCTATTTTTGCACCGCTGATCAGTTTCGATATTTCGTCCTCCCATATCTCGTTCGTTGCTCGACCGTTTCGAACGGTTCTCGCGTCATTTTGACCCTCATATGATGGGTAACAATATGGTGTGTTCGAAATATTGAATTCTCTCTGAAAATTGGCGCGCTATTTTTGCACCGCTGATCAGTTTAGATATTTCGTCCTCCCATATCTCATTCGTTGCTCGACCGTTTCGAACGGTTCTCGCGTCATTTTGACCTTCATATGATGGGTAACAATATGGTGTGTTCGAAATATGAAATTTTATCTAAAAATTGGCGCGCTAATTTTGCACCGCTGATCAGTTTCGATATTTCGTCCTCCCATATCTCGTTCGTTGCCCTACCGTTTCGAACGGTTCTCACGTCATTTTGACCCTCATATGATGGGTAACAATATGGTGTGTTCGAAATATGAAATTCTCTCGGAAAATTGGCGCGCTATTTTTGCACCGCTGCTCAGTTTCGATATTTCATCCACCCATATCTCGTTCGTTGCTCGACCGTTTCGAACGGTTCTCGCATCATTTTGACCCTTATATGATGGGTAACAATATGGTGTGTTCGAAATATGAAATTCTCTCTTAAAATTGGCGCGCTACTTTTGCACCGCTGCTCAGTTTCGATATTTCGTCCTCCCATATCTCGTTCGTTGCTCGACCGTTTCGAACGGTTCTTGCGTCATTTTGACCCTCATATGATGGGTGACAATATGGTGTGTTTCAAATATGAAATTCTCTCTGAAAATTGGCGCGCTATTTTTGCACCGTTGATCAGTTTCGATATTTCGTCCTCCCATATCTCGTTCGTTGCTCGACCGTTTCGAACGGTTCTCGCGTCATTTTGACCCTCATATGATGGGTAACAATATGGTGTGTTTGAAATATGAAATTCTCTCTGAAAATTGGCGCGCTATTTTTGCACCGCTGATCAGTTTCGATATTTCGTCCTCCCATATCTCGTTCGTTGCTCGACTGTTTCGAACGGTTCTCGCGTCATTTTGACCCTCATATGATGGGAAACAATATGGAGTGTTCAAAATATGAAATTCTCTCTGAAAATTGGCGCGCTATTTTTGCACCACTAATCAGTTTCGATTATTCATCATCCCATATCTCGATCGTTGCTCGACCGTTTCGAACGGTTCTCGCGTCATTTTGACCCTCATATGATGGGTAACAATATGTTGTGTTCGAAGTATGAAATTCTCTCTGAACATTGGTGCGCTATTTTTGCACTGCTGCTCTGTTTTGATATTTCGTCCTCCCATATCTCGTTCGTTGATTGACCGTTTCGAACGGTTCTCGCGTCATTTTGACCCTCATATGATGGGTAACAATATGGTGTGTTCGAACTATGAAATTCTCTCTGAAAATTGGCGCGCTATTTTTGCACCGCTTATGAGTTTCGATATTTCGTCCGCCCATATCTCGTTCGTTGCTCGATCGTTTCGAACGGTTCTCGCGTCATTTTGACCCTCATATGATGGGTAACAATATGGTGTGTTTGAAATATGAAATTCTCTCTGAAAATTGGCGCGCTATTTTTGCACCGCTGATCGGTTTCGATATTTCGTCCTCCCATATCTCGTTCGTTGCTCGACCGTTTCGAACGGTTCTCACGTCATTTTGACCCTCATATGATGGGTAACAATATGGTGTGTTTGAAATATGAAATTCTCTCTGAAAATTGGCGTGCTATTTTTGCACCGCTGATCAGTTTCGATATTTCGTCCTCCCATATCTCATTCGTTGCTCGACCGTTTCGAACGGTTCTCGCGTCATTTTGACCCTCATATGATGGGTAACATTATGGTGTGTTCGAAATATGAAATTCTCTCTGAAAATTGGCGCGCTATTTTTGCACAACTAATCAGTTTCGATTATTCATCCTCCCATATCTCGTTCGTTGTTCGACTGTTTCGAACGGTTCTCGCGTCATTTTGACCCTCATATGATGGACAACAATATGGTGTGTTCGAAATATGAAATTCTCTCTGAAAATTGGCGCGCTATTTTTGCACCGCTGCTCAGTTTTGATATTTCGTCCTCCCATATCTCGTACGTTGCTCGACCGTTTCGAACGGTTCTCGCGTAATTTTGACCCTCATATGATGGGTAACAATATGGTGCGTTCGAAATATGAAATTCTCTCTGAAAATTGGCGCTTTATTTTTGCACCGCTGATCAGTTTCGATATTTCGTCCTCCCATATCTCGTTCGTTGCTCGACCGTTTCGAACGGTTCTCGCGTCATTTTGACCCTCATATGATGGGTAACAATATGGTGTGTTTGAAATATGAAATTCTCTCTAAAAATTGGCACGCTATTTTGCACCGCTGCTCAGTTTTTATATTTCGTCCTCCCATATCACGTTCGTTGCTCGACCGTTTCGAACGGTTCTCGCGTCATTTTGACCCTCATATGATGGGTAACAATATGGTGTGTTCGAAATATGAAATTCTCTCTGAAAATTGGCGCGCTATTTTTGCACCGCTGATCAGTTTCGATATTTCGTCCTCCCATATCTCGTTCGTTGCTCGACCGTTTCGAACGGTTCTCCCGTCATTTTGACCCTCATATGATGGGTAACAATATGGTGTGTTCGAAATATTAAATTCTCTCTGAAAATTGGCGCGCTATTTTTGCACCGCTGATCAGTTTCGATATTTCGTCCTCCCATATCTCGTTCGTTGCTCGACCGTTTCGAACGGTTCTCGCGTCATTTTGACCCTCATATGATGGGTAACAATATGGTGTGTTCGAAATATGAAATTCTCTCTGAAAATTGGCGCGCTATTTTTGCACCGCTGCTCAGTTTCGATATTTCGTCCTCCCATATCTCGTTCGTTGCTCGACCGTTTCGAACGGTTCTCGCATCATTTTGACCCTTATATGATGGGTAACAATATGGTGTGTTCGAAATATGAAATTCTCTCTGAAAATTGGCGCGCTATTTTTGCACCGCTGCTCAGTTTCGATATTTCGTCCTCCCATATCTCGCTCGTTGCTCGACCGTTTCGAACGGTTCTCGCGTCATTTTGACCCTCATATGATGGGTAACAATATGGTGTGTTCGAAATATGAAATTCTCTCTGAAAATTGGCACGCTATTTTTGCACCGCTGCTCAGTTTCGATATTTCGTCCTCCCATATCTCGCTCGTTGCTCGACCGTTTCGAACGGTTCTCGCGTCATTTTGACCCTCATATGATGGGTAACAATATGGTGTGTTCGAAATATGAAATTCTCCCGGAAAATTGGCGCGCTATTTTTGCACCGCTGCTCAGTTTCGATATTTCGTTCTCCCATATCTCGTTCGTTGCTCGACCGTTTCGAACGGTTCTCGCATCATTTTGACCCTTATATGATGGGTAACAATATGGTGTGTTCGAAATATGAAATTCTCTCTGAATATTGGCGCGCTATTTTTGCACCGCTGCTCAGTTTCGATATTTCGTCCTCCCATATCTCGCTCGTTGCTCAACCGTTTCGAACGGTTCTCGCGTCATTTTGACCCTCATATGATGGGTAACAATATGGTGTGTTCGAAATATGAAATTCTCTCTGAAAATTTGCGCGCTATTTTTGCACCGCTGCTCAGTTTCGATATTTCGTCCTCCCATATCTCGTTCGTTGCTCGGCCGTTTCGAACGGTTCTCGCGTCATTTTGACCCTCATATGATGGGTGACAATATGGTGTGTTTGAAATATGAAATTCTCTATGAAAATTGGCGCGCTATTTTTGCACCGCTGATCAGTTTCGATATTTCGTCCTCCCATATCTCGTTCGTTGCTCGACCGTTTCGAACGGTTCTCGCGTCATTTTGACCCTCATATGATGGGTAACAATATGGTGTGTTTGAAATATGATATTCTCTCTGAAAATTGGCGCGCTATTTTTGCACCGCTGATCAGTTTTGATATTTCGTCCTCCCATATCTCGTTCGTTGCTCGACCGTTTCGAACGGTTCTCGCGTCATTTTGACCCTCATATGATGGGAAACGATATGGTGTGTTCAACATATGAAATTCTCTCTGAAAATTGGCGCGCTATTTTTGCACCACTAATCAGTTTCGATTATTCATCATCCCATATCTCGTTCGTTGCTCGACCGTTTCGAATGGTTCTCGCGTCATTTTGACCCTCATATGATGGGTAACAATATGTTGTGTTCGAAATATGAAATTCTCTCTGAACATTGGCGCGCTATTTTTGCACCGCTGCTCTGTTTTGATATTTCGTCCTCCCATATCTCGTTCGTTGCTTGACCGTTTCGAACG